>CM044051.1:15866666-17188333 GCA_024086825.1 Abrus pulchellus subsp. cantoniensis
CTCTTGACCACTTGAGCCCTCCTCTTGTTCTTGTTAATGTAAACAAAACAAATTATGTTGTTATCCTTCTAAGCATGAATATGACACAAACTTGGGCTGCACTTGTAAAGGTGGTTCCTTCTCTCCAAAATGCTGGACCATGAGTTGATGCAACACCTCCTTCGCTTTTCTTGCTCTTGCCCTTGTCATAGGACCTCCAATGCCTTCAAGAGCCTTTGAATCATTGCCATGCTCCTCCAAATTGCCTAGGCTGTTAGCTCCCTCCAAAATATGGTCTCCATCATTCCCTCCCTCTTCAATTGGATTTGCCCTCAAATCTTCTCCTACATCAAACAAAGAAAGATCAGCAACATTAAAGGTTGAACTTACGTTATACTCACCTGGAAGTTCTATCTTATACGCATTGTCACCAATCTTCTCCAAGACTCTAAAAGGTCCATCTCCTCTTGGGTGAAGTTTTGATTTCCTTTGTTCAGAAATCTTTCTTTTCTGAAATGTACCCACACCCAATCACCAGGTTGAAAAACCATTTTCTTGCGGCCCTTATTAGCTTGTTTTGCATAAGATTCAGTTCTCTTCTCAATTTGAGCTTTTACCTGTTCATGAATCCTTTTAACAAAATCAGCTTTGGCAGCTCCTTCCTTATGCTTAAACACAGAGATGTTAGGCATAGAAATCAAATCAAGAGGGGTTAATGGATTAAAACCATAAACAATTTCAAAAGGAGAGCATTTTGTAGTGGAATGTACAGCCCTATTATAAGCAAATTCTACATGTGGTAAGCATAATTCCCAAGATTTTAAATTTTTCTTTAAGATCGCTCTAAGCAAAGTCCCTAAAGTCCTATTCACTACCTCTGTTTGCCCATCTGTTTGTGGGTGACAAGTAGTAGAAAAGAGAAGTTTAGTACCTAACTTACCCCACAAAGTTCTCCAAAAATGACTTAAGAACTTGCTATCTCTATCACTTACCACACTTCTAGGGAGTCCATGCAACCTCACTACTTCCCTGAAAAACAAATCTGCCACATGACAAGCATCATCAACTTTTTTACAAGGAATGAAATGTGCCATTTTAGAGAACCTATCTACAACTACAAAGATGGAATCCTTACCACTTTGGGTCCTAGGCAGCCCTAACACAAAATCCATAGACACATCAATCCAAGGATGCTCAGGTATAGGGAGAGGAGAATACAAACCTTGTGGCAATACCTTAGACTTAGCCTTTCTGCACTCAACACATTTAATGCAGAATTGGTTTACATCATGCTTCATTTTTGGCCAATAAAAGTGTTCTTGCAACATGGCTAAGGTCTTTTGTACCCCAAAGTGTCCCATTAATCCACCACAATGTGCTTCCTTAACAAGCAATTCCCTAATTGAACTTTTAGGCACACACAACTTGTTATTTTTAAACATGTATCCATCAAACCTATAGAAACCATCACATGCAGCTTTTTCACATTTCAAGTATATAGGACCGAAATCAATATCATCATGGTACATGTCTTTCATTGATTCAAATCCTAACATCTTGGTTTCCATTAAGGCAAATAAGGTATATCTCCTAGATAATGCATCAGCAACTATATTTCCTTTACCTTTCTTATGCTTTATTACATAAGGAAATTGCTCTAAGAATTCTACCCACTTTGCATGTCTCTTATTCAACTTCCCTTGCCCCCTAAGGTATTTCAAAGACTCATGATCACTATGGATTACAAACTCCTTAGGAAGAAGGTAATGTTGCCAAACCCTCATTGCTCTCACTAAAGCATAAAGCTCCTTATTATAGGTTGAATAATTAAGCACTGCCCCACTTAATTTTTCACTAAAGTAAGCTATTGGGTGGCCTTCTTGCAACAATACAGCACCTATACCTATGTTAGAAGCATCACACTCAACTTCAAAGGATTTGGAAAAATTTGGTAAAGCTAGGATGGGTGCACTCACAAGCTTTTGTTTTATATCATTGAAAGCTTTCTCTTGTTTTTCTCCCCACCTAAAAGTGACATTTTTCTTTATCAACTCAGTCATAGGTGCAGCCAAAGTGCTAAAATCCCTCACAAATCTCCTATAAAAGCTAGCCAACCCATGAAAACTTCTCACCTCACTCACGGTTTTAGGAGTTGGCCACTCTAGTATAGCTTTTATTTTTGATTCATCCACCTGAACCCCCGATTACTAATCATATACCCCAGAAAAACAACATGATCTTGACAAAATGTGCATTTTTCCAAGTTAGCATACAAACTTTCTTTTCTCAAAGCTCCCAAAACAGCACCTAAATGCCTTGCATGTACTTCTAAAGACTCACTATACACTAATATGTCATCAAAATAAACTACCACAAATCTACCTATAAAATCTCTTAAAACATGGTTCATCAACCTCATGAATGTGCTTGGTGCATTGGTCAAACCGAATGGCATAACCATCCATTCATACAAACCAAATTTGGTTTTGAAGGCTGTTTTCCACTCGTCACCTTCACGAATCCGAATTTGGTTGTATCCACTTTTTAAATCAATTTTTGAAAATACAGTAGCACCATGCAATTCATCAAGTAGATCATCCAACCTAGGAATGGGATGCCTATACTTAATAGTAATGTTATTGACAGACCTACAATCACTACACATACGCCAAGAACCATCTTTCTTAGGAACTAGAATTACAGGCACAGCACAAGGAGATAAAGAATCTCTTACCCAACCTTTAGAAAGAAGTTCTTCCACTTGCCTGCAAATTTCTTTGGTTTCCTCAGATTGCTCCTATAAGCTGGCTTGTTTGGAATGGAAGCTCCTGGGATGAGATCAATGTGATGCTCTATTCCTCTCAATGGTGGTAATCCACTTGGCAACTCCAGAGGAAAAACATCTTTGAACTCCTGCAACAAAGAAGATATAGGAGGAGGAAGATCTAAAGGAAAAGAGATGTTAGTGGACAAACATGGTTTGCAATACAACACATAGAGTGGTTGTTTTGCAAGCAAACTTTTTCTCACTTCTTTTTCCTTTGCCACTCCACTCTCATTATTTTTTTTATTTTTCTTTTTATTTTCTTCCAATCCTTTACTTTTCTCTCTTTGACTTTTCTCTAAGTCACTTTCTGCCCTTCTCTCTTTTTTCTCTTTAATCATTTTTTCTCTCATTCTCATTTGATCATTACAAACCTCTTGTGGACTTAAGGGATTAAGCACCACTTTCTTGTTGTTTTGCAAGAATGAGATCTTGTTGGTAAACCCATCATGAACAGCCTTGTGGTCATATTGCCAAGGCCTACCAAGCAAGATATGAGTAGCCTCCATAGGAACCACATCACATAAAATAACATCATTATAGCTCCCAATGGATATAGGTACCTCCACTTGATGCTTCACTGCTACTTCACCACTTTCACTTAGCCATTGTAGCTTGTAGGGTCTTGGATGAGGTTTGGTGGAAAGATTAAGCTTAGACACCAAACGTGTGCTAGCTACATTTGTGCAGCTCCCACCATCAATAATAACTAAGCATACCTTTCCTTGAACCGTGCACCTAGTATGGAAGATATTCTCCCTTTGGCTACCATCCAAGGGCACCAACTTATTACCCAACAGCCTCCTCACCATCAAGACATCCCCTTCAACATCAACCTCTGCATTCAACTCTTCCTCACTAGCAGTGTCTCCAAAATCTGACTCACTAGTGTATTCTCCATTGTCTTTGATGATGATTGTTCTTTTTGTAGGGCACTCATAGGCATAGTGACCCTTTCCTTGGCACTTGAAACATGTCACATCTCTAGCCCTTCCTGAAGTTTCACTTTTTCCCTTAGAATCATTTCTAGTAGATGGAGAGAACCCCTTGGCTGATTTACTTGTTGGACTTAAAGTGGAAGAGCTTGAACCATAACCCTCCCTCTTAGGCTTTTCATTCCATTTGGAAGAGTTTGGAGTGAAACTCCTTTTAGCTACACCTTTTCTTTTCAATTGCTGCTCAACTTGCATTGCTTTGTGTAACAAGTCTTCCATCTCAATATATTCCTGCAATTCAACCACATCCCTAACATCATGAGACAAGCCATTAACAAACCTCACCATTGTTACTTCGGGATCCTCCTCCAAGTTGGCTTGAATCATCAATAGCTCCATCTCCTTGTGGTACTCCTCAACGCTCCTACTTCCTTGGGTGAGCTTTTGAAGCTTGAACTTCAAATCTCTTTCATATGAACTAGGAATGTATCTCTTCCTCATCATCCTTTTCATTTCAGTCCAAGTCTGAATCGGAGGGCTATCTTCTCCTCGTCTTTCTCTCTGCAATTTATTCCACCAAATCAAAGCATAATGAGAAAACTCAGTGGCAGCCAACCTTACCTTTTGTTCCTCATCATAATCTCCATAGGCAAAAACATTCTCAATCTTCATCTCCCATTCAAGATAGGCTTCTGGATCATTCTTGCCACGGAATGGAGGAATGGTGAGCTTTACTCCTCTAACGGCTTGCTGCCTTGTAGTATCTCTCTCCCTTCTATGCTCCTCATTTTGGTTTCTCCCTCCAAATTCTCTCCTTTGCTCCAATTGATCAATCCTTTCATGCAACTCTTTATTTTGTTGTTTAAGCAACCTCTCAAGATGTTGAGTGAGAGCTTGCATTTGCATAGGATCCAATCCTCCTTGACCTGCCATATCTTATCCAAAACACAAACCAAGATCAAGTAATCATGCAAGAATCAATTCGGCCAAATCTCTTCCTTACCAAAGTGTTTCACTAAAAAAAAATGGCTTTTTTTTTTTTCACACTCTTGCCTTTTTCCACTCTTTGATCCTCTTGATCCTTGAAAGATTCAATACTAGAACTTTATATTTAGCAAGGTAACAAGTTAATTAAAAACCAAAGAGTATAAATCCACAAAATTTCAGCAAGGACAAAAAAAAAAGTGTTTTGACCACGGTTATAGAAGAAAATAACACACAAACAAAGACACGAAAGCTATTTAGAAGTAAAGGATGAAGAAAAAAAAAATTTTTTTAAAAGGTAGACAAAGACACAAAGAAGTACGTAATGACAAACAAGGACAGAAAAACAGGAATAACAATTCCAATTACACAATTCAAGATTGAGCATCAATGTAAGATAAGCAATTTTGTAACCCACAAACCTAATTGGATGAATTTGGTACTAATTGGTGAATTAGAGTTTCTTCACTTTCAATTTGGGGCTAATTTTGTAATTGTGGTTCAGAATGCAACTAGGGCAAAAATTAGGGTTTCTTTCCCTCTTTTGATTTTTTTTTCGTCAATTCAATTCTGCCCACTACCAAAACAGTTTGCAATTTCAATCCAATGGAATACCAAATGTGAAATTGAGAAAAGGAATTAGGGCTACCTTGTTTGATGTCAATAGGTCTTCAAAACCCTCTCAACAAGAGCTTTGATACCACTTGATGTATTCCCAAATGGGATAGGATCTTTGAGGGCTGGACCTTGCTCTGAATTGTTCACATGAAGAAGAAAGAAGAAACAGAGACGAACAACAGCAAACAAACACAAACGAAATTTGGAGAACAAAAAAAAAGGAAAACGAAATTGGAAAGAAAAATCCCGTAAAGGCAACTCAATCAAGATTAATGATTTAGGGTTAAGGAGATTGGGGAAAACGAAATCAGCAAAGAATAGATACAAAAAATTAAAGGAAATTAAAAGAATTCCATGGCATCACACACAAAGGAATTCAATTAACAACTTACCTTAGAAAAATAACAAGAAACAGCCCTTGAATCACTCAAGGAATAGAGAATCACTCTCTAGGTTCCAAGCTTCACACTTAGAGAAAAAAAAAAGGAAGTCTTTTTTATTCACTCCAAAACTGATTGTCTTTGCATTTTCACGTTCAGCCCCCTTTTATCTAACCTAGGCTGATTTGATTTACCCATCATAAGCAGTTGGCCCACATTGCCATGTAACCTAATTTTCTATATTAAAATTTCAACTTGTGCAATTTAAATAAACTCTTAAATCCTTGCTAAAATCTGGTCAGTATAAGACCAATACGATAATTAAAATAAAATGATACAAGTAGCCTCCAAATGTGCAAAGCTAGGACTTGAACCCATGACCTTCAACTCCTAACTCTCCTTTAACCTTACACTCTTGACCACTTGAGCCCTCCTCTTGTTCTTGTTAATGTAAACAAAACAAATTATGTTGTTATCCTTCTAAGCATGAATATGACACAAACTTGGGCTGCACTTGTAAAGGTGGTTCCTTCTCTCCAAAATGCTGGACCATGAGTTGATGCAACACCTCCTTCGCTTTTCTTGCTCTTGCCCTTGTCATAGGACCTCCAATGCCTTCAAGAGCCTTTGAATCATTGCCATGCTCCTCCAAATTGCCTAGGCTTTTAGCTCCCTCCAAAATATGGTCTCCATCAGATACGAAGTGAACTTCCTTGATTTCTTTTAATTTCCTAGACATAGGGATTGGAGAAAATTAACAAAATCCTTTTAATTCTTGTTCATCGTGATTTTTTTAGTTAAATTTCACCAAGACTTTGGATTTTTCTCTAAGAATTAAGGTATAATGCCAAGGTTTACTACAATAAAAATTACATCATACAATTAGATCTTGAATTAAAATTAGAAACCTATTTTTTTACATGAGTGAGAATATGGTGGAAGTCTAAATTCTAATCACTTTGATCATTGTAATTTCATCCTCAAATTACCTTTCTTAATTCACATTTCTAGAGTTTCATTTTTAACTTCATATCAGTCTACATACTTTTTCTAATTTTCATTAGTTTGAACTCTTCAAGTCCTATATTTTTACACTACTTTTGCTAAAACGCTTTTCCATTTGTATATTATCACAAAACCTTAAAAACATGCTCTTTGAAATGATTTCTTCTTGTTCTATACTAATTGTTGAATCTTAATCACATTCCTTGTGAGAAGTTACCTTTCTATACACATTAAAACGATTGGTATACTTATAAAAATGATATATATTAAAATGATAAAAACTTAAATAATTTTAAAATAATACCTTTATTGTATAGTGTCAATTTTTTATCATTAAATAATATTAAATATGTTTTCTAAAATTTTTAAATTAAGAAACCATATATTATTTAATTAAATTAATTTATTTTTGAAAAAATAAAAAGGTATATTACATATTTTAAAACAAAATAATTCAATAAAAAAATATAAACAAACAGTGATACGTTGAGCAGCTAATTCCACTAAAACTGAGTTAACCTTTGACTTGTCTCTCTTTTATATCTTGACAAATGTGGTAACCAGTGAGTCCTATGTCGTGGGAAGGTTTGGCCCTGTCGCTTTTGCAGTTTTGCGGCACAGTGCAATTACTGCGTGGCTTGGCAGCAGATGCAAAAGAAATCGACAGAGAAAGAAAAGAAGACTTTAACATATGGCAATGTTTATTGACATTTATCATCTTATTAATATATCGATACACATTTCTCCAACCGACAATGGGAATTTGTTAATTACTCCTCACAACCTCTCTAATTATCTCAGTCCATCCATCTGTCAGCGCACACATTTATTAATGGGTCATTATGCTGTGAATATCTTGCAGTAGCGATGGCGATGGAATATGCATTCATTCATTAGAGAGTTACTCTCCACCCAGACCACACTGCCGATCATCATCCATCATATACCGTTTTCCCTTTGCATCTTTCATGAAAATGCAACAACCATGTTCTACATTAAAGCAAATTCCTCTCTTTTCTTTCCCTTAATTCCCACCCTTTATCCACTGCTATATATTTATCTCATTTCCTTTCATTATTATTTTATCTTCTAATTTTATGAAATAACTTGCTTTAGTTATTAATTTTTTAAAGGTTCAAGATTAAATCAATCGATACTAATAATTTAAGGACTAAAATAGTATTTACCTGTAAATTTCATTTATTTAAAATAATGAGATATTTAAATACAAAAGTGAGAATATATATATATATATATATATATATATATATATATATAGTTTTAATTAAAGTATTGTGTAAACTAAAATTAATAAGCACTATATATCACATTAGTTAATGCTTGACAACTATTATACATATGGGTTTCGTTAAGGCAATTTCTCAAATTAATAAGAACAACTCATCCTCATGTTTTACGTGCAAGTGTATCCAAATCAGCACACATTTACCGTACCTAACAACATTTTCAATCTGTTTGAATATTACGTATTCAATTTTGATTCATTATTAACACAAAATTTCTTTACCATTATTAATTATATTAGAATTTGCAACAATATGAAATAAGCTATTATAAATTAGTAAAAAATAATAATATATTAACATGGAATCAAACTCGTCAAATTTTCGAAAGATTAAGCTACGTACAAGCTGTGCTTTTTACATGTGTAGAAAATGCATAATAGCTGTTATAAAAATGGGTTCAAGTAATGAGTTACTAATGTTACTAAGATCCATGTATAATTTTTCCAAATCCAGTTTCACTATGACGGGTTATTAATTCGTTTAAAGTTATCCAATTATCTGAAACTTGAAAATACAGTTTCTGTGTATCGTTCGAACCAAGTCCAATCAGATACTGTCTCGTTGTGGTCAACACTTCTTTAGCAATAGCTCGCTGACGGAAAGATAAATACATAAACACAGAAAACCCTTGAGCAACATACATAACAGTGCGTCAAATTCATAATCATTTTATTTTCGTAAAAGGAAAAATACAAGCATTTATAAGTAATTAGCCATCTTTTCAAAGGACGCAAAGTTCAGTTACTTGTTTTTTGATTTGAAATTTAGGGTTTTATTTTTTATTTTTTATTTTTCAATTTCATATGATTTGTCTAAAGAATATATAGATAAGACTAATTGGGTGCTGAAATGATTTTCACCTTGAATGCTTGTATTGTTGGTAGGTTTCCGGGGTTCATAGGGTTTAATTCATTTAGGTTTTGAAGCTAAATCTATATCAAGTAGCTTCAGCTTTTGGCAAGTACAACTGCAGTTACAGTGTCCTGAGATGAATTTCCCAATTATTTTGTGGAAATTCCAATTATCTTTTTTTTTCTTACATATTGCTTAGTTTTGAAGGAAAATCTGCAGGCTCTTACCCTTTCTCACTCTGCGGCACAGCACAACCTTTTCAAGGTTTCTTGTTCTTAAAAGCAGAGTGTTTAATTACCAGCTAACACTGACAACTTTTGTTGAGATATTCAGAATTGTGTACAAAAATTAAATCTATAGTTTTTCCTTTTCCTTTTGACAACTTTCTATGTCACTTAACTAGGGTTATCTCGGGCTGAAACTCTAATCTAGTACAAACCCATTTTTACCTATTTCCTCTTGATCAAGCCCCATTTGGAGTGTAACAAAAATCTGAATATCACTCTTTCAGAGGAGCAATAATTGTCTGTTAGGTTTTTTCATGTTTGGCAGCCTACAAATTACTCCAAATATTTAAAGACCTCTGCAAAACAACTACTTAAATGGGAAAGGCTGGAGACTTTAGAATGCCAAATTATTCAAGTTATCGAGTCAAATCCGGGCACTCAAATTCTTGGTGCTTTATAACACATATTGATCAATTAGCAATATATATGCATCTTATTGGAGAAACACATGCATCTTAATGAAGTAATAAAACACACGCAATTAGATGGCTAAACCAAACTTGTATATTTTTGTTACAGAATAATGAAAGTCAGATCTTCCAACTTGTGCCGTGCAAATCTCACTGCCATCTGCCTGTGGTCCCTCTTTCTATGAGTTGAGTGGATGCTTTTAAAAACCTAAGTTGGTCCCTCATCTATAGCGCAGCTACCTATGATCTATCATCTAATCCAACTGATGCACACTCAAATACCATACACCACACCTTTTGAAAGTTATTATGACTTCTCTAGTTGAATTTCTTCCATAGTTTAGTAAATTAGCTTTCTGTAACTGGCTGCATATCTTACTCTTATCACCTTAATTAAGAATATTTGATATATGAATAATTCTAAAATAATTCAACGTTTAACACACCAAAAAGATTTAATTCTTATAAATATTCTTAGATTTCGCTCTTGCATGTGATCTTGCTTTCCTACTATCAGAAATGCAATAATTCTTTTATTGATGTTAGTGGAATTTTCTTTCTTTCCTTTAATTTGGAATTTCTTGATAAAGATATATGTGTGGTTGCACAAAAACTGCAAACCTTTCCTTTTAAAATAAAAAATCAAGTTATAAATGGACTTAAGGTCTTTTTTTCCCTGCGTTTTCTTTTTATCTTTCTCTCTTTGGGCCGGCAGTGCTTAGTCCAATATTCAACCTTGCATCTAGTGTGCTCTCCAACACTCCATTGAATAATTATATTGATAACAGTTAATCATTAATTAAGCAAGTGATTGATCAGTATGTGGTATGAACAAATCGAGGAAATTACCATTGGTAGTTTGGTTGACGTGTCACTTCAAGAGGATGCCACGTATTCAATAACTTTACCTTTTACATTTACATGCAATAATAAGAATGCCGTAAAATTCAAACTTCTCTTCTTTACTAAAATTCTCAATTGCAGAGTGAATTATTCCCTTTGAATGAATAGGTTGAAATCTAAGGTTGGTTTCATCTGCTCAAATAATTAACATTTATGTTCTAATTTTGGAAAAGGCTTTAATTTTAGGGTATTTCTATTCCTGCTTCTTTCATTTCTTCTCTTTCTAGGTTATGGTGGAAGGCATAGAACAGAATAACCAGTAGCATCCAGCATTTTCTCTCTCACGTAAGTTGGTTCGTGATTAAAATATTAACCTAAGCCTTATGCTTCTCATTTTCTAATGCTTTCGCTGAAATCCTGTCTTATATATTTGTACAATTTCCAACTACCAAGGCTATGGTTTTCTCTTCAAATTTGATTTCATAAATATTAATCGAGTAAAATTGAATATCCTTCACTTCAATTTTTGAGAACCATAAGACTTCAACAACAGTGGAAGTTCTCAAATGGAGCTAGATAAACTGATTTCAGTATAGATAATCCTTTTTTTGGAGACTACCTCTTTTGTGAACCTTTTTGCTCTCTAATTTTTAAATCTGTTTTTTTATTATGTACCAGCTACTGATAATGGGAGTGATTCATTGTCAAGCGTGTAACAAATTTTGTATAATCTTATGGTAAATTTTACAACAGAAACTGTATAATAATAAGACAAAAAGGTTTATAATTCTAATAGGGATGGATAAATTTTTTCATTGTTTGTCAGAGGGTTTGCTTGCAGCTCTAGCGCCATATATAGAGGAGGAAAGCAATTCAAGGGGACAATCAATGATGTGAAAAGAAAGATGAACAGATGATGATAATGATGATGTCAAGTTCAAGAGAAGGTTATCAAGCCAAGCAAGAGGGTGACACCATTATTATTGACAAGGTCTCCAAGGCATCATCCACTTCCAGACAATGGTCAGGGTTCAGAAATCCAAGAATTGTGAGAGTATCACGTTCTTTTGGAGGAAAAGATAGACATAGCAAGGTTTGCACCATAAGAGGGTTGAGGGACAGAAGGATTAGGCTCTCAGTTCCCACAGCAATTCAGCTATACGATCTTCAAGACAAGCTTGGGCTCAACCAACCAAGCAAGGTGATAGATTGGTTGATTGAAGCCAGTAAATTTGACATTGACAAGCTCCCTCCACTTCAATTCCCTCAGGGTTTTTCTCAATTCCATCATCAACAAACCCTACTCCCTTTTCATGAATCAAGTGCCTCTCATCTTTCTCTTGGACCCTTTTGTGATGCTAACTCCACATTTGTAAGGGATGGCGGGATTCAAAACCTCATCGCAAGGTCAAGGTATTGGGATAATATAGATTCAATATCAAGAGTAAAAGGCAAGGAAGTTGAGAAAGGCAAGTGGATCAAAACAAATGAGCAAATAAATCAAGATGGTGTTGGTGGTTTCAACAGCTTGCAAGTTTCAACTCAGAAGCTTTTTCCAATGGGTACTACTGCTACTACTCCTCACTACTCTCCTTTACCTGTTGGTATGTTAACCAATGCCATGTCATATAATCCCTACCATTCTGAACCTTCTAGTCTTTCCTTATCCCAATTTGGAAGCCATGGATTGTTTCCTTCCCAGGTAGATCCGAATCCAAGCAGTGGCAATGGTGTGCCATTCCCATCTTCTTTGCCATTACCATCATCTGGTGGTTCCCAATTATTGTTTGGTCCATCTTCTGCTGCCACACCATCACTCTTCACTACCTATGCTCCATTTATGACCAACTCAGTGGACAATGATCCTAGACAATTCAACCATATTCAGTTCTTGAACTCAGGTTCTCAACTCTTGCCTCATCCTCTCATTCCATCTCTTCACTCATTCAATTCACCTGTCAGACCCTTCCCAGCAGCACCATTTAGTTCCAAGCTTTTGGATTCAGATAGCAACAACAACAATCGTAGCCAACAAGATAAGGGTAGCCCTTGTTCTTGAATCTTGAAGCTCCTCGTAATTGTTCCATTCACAGATGTTACATTGTTGGTTCTATGCGTATATTATATGACTTAATGTGTGAGCTATATTGAAATCACTCAAGCAGCTAAAGCACATTATATTTTATACGCTTTCAGCCAGGGTGAGTACGTGCACGTTTGTTAGTATGGCAACGCTATACATATGAGATGGATATATTTATTTTGTATTTGAATCTTTTTGGTTTCAGCTATACATACCTTATTGACAAACCATTGTGGGTACCGATTAGAATAAGTTAATCCAATTAGAGTTCATTTACCTGCATGCATATTTATGAATTCCATCGATTAATTTAATTTATGTAAAAGGAAAAAAAAATTGTTGTTCGTTTTAGTTAGTAAGTTAGTAAGCACGAGACCGCTCCGTGATCCCAGCTACTCCATGCATGTGACAAGGCACGCGCCATAGATTTGTAAGGATTTAGCTAGAATTTCACTGTGATCACCACGAACAGCTGAGACTGATTACTGCATATGATGGGGCTAGAGAGGATGATCATAAAATAAAGTTCAAGAACAAATGTATTACTCCTTCTGTATGGATTAAAATTTTTATCCTTGTTTTCCATCTCTTTCCCTGGCTCTCTATTGTTTGGCAGAATTAGCACCTATGTGATTTAGAATTAATCTTACAAAAGCTCGTGGGTCTGTTTCTTATTACTAAATATTTACTTAGTAATTTTCTTATTATTTTATCAGCTTTTTCTGAATTATAGATTGCTATGAACATGATTTTGCCAGGAAAGAAATGAGACGCAAATCATTGTCAGATGCTCCCCGCAAAAGTAAGTGCACACACATTCTAACACTAATTTAAAGGGACAAAGTTATTAAGCAGTTTGAACGGGAATAAATTGATCAAGCTTTGCAATATTTAAGTGTTACTGCTAGATAACTCATTTTGTGACATTTTCGTTAATTAGTGTCAAACTTAACATCAAGGAAATGTGTTCACGGTGTATATTTGCATGTCTATTACGATGTCATCAGTCCTTTTTTATTCACTAAATTTTTCGGTTTTTTTTATTAACAACGCTGTTTTAAATATGGATTTTTTCTTATTGGACAAGAACTGGAATTACTGACACATTTATTTTTACAGGTAACATTAACTTATATTTTGATTTTGAGTTTTCTAAGGCAAAAATACTTTGGAAACTTTATGATATGGTGAGAGAATAACAATCTAACTTGCGAGTTGCGAAGCTTGTCTATATGTTATGGTTTTGTCTTACAACAGTAGTGATGGTCGGTTTGCTTGTTTCATGTTTTTGACATAAATCTGTTGTAGTTCCAGGATGCACGGTTATTTTGTATGCTACCTAAATGTCACTACATTAACTGTGAAAAGATATATAAATAAACTGTGCCTTGTTGGTGGTACGGTATTGAACGTAAAAAGATATGTTACATTTAGTGTATATATAGCTCACTAGCGTGATATATAATTTACACGCAATCAGGAAAGATGCATGATGAATTCTTAATAAATATGTGTGTACCTTGTCCTTGCGCATTAACATATAAATAGTAAGATTCAAAAGCTAGTAATGCAGGCTAAATTTAAATCAAAGTATACGTACAATATTGTTCAACTACATGATGAAAAGAAAATTCCTAAAGTATTTGTAAGCTCAATTCAGAAACTTCTTTAGGTGCCCTTGGTTAATGACTTCCTGGGATTCTTTCTCGTGCATGCAGCTGCTAGCAATGCATGCCGACCTATTGCATGTGATAGTGTGCCGCAAGCTTATATAGTAGGAAATAGGAATTAAGGATAATATTCAACAAAGGCAAGGCTTGGAGATGCAACTAACCATGAGCCCCTATATACAGCAAGAAGAAAAAGGAAAAAGAAAGAAGCCATTGCCAACGCAAAATGTCCCTTGATCAAAAAGGGAAAAAAAAAAGGTTAGCATTTAAAAAAGGTTATCATTTAGTATTTTGGAATGATAAATACTTTAAATTAAAAAAATTATTTTAAATATTTAAATTTAGTCTTAAGAGTTAACAGTGTAAAATAATAACTATACATATATAGTATTATATATGTTATTAATTTTTTGTTTTGAAATTAATAATGAAAGTGATTACCAAATGATGATAAAAAAGCATTACCTATTATATATGTTCTCTTGAAAAATAGAAAAAGTAAAAAAGCTGCGAAGTTGCATGCTACAGTCCAAATCTCTTTATATACATAGATGTGTGTGAAATAGTAGGCAAGGAGTCTCGTGTCTATCTTCATCCTTGTACCCTATTTGACAGCATCTTGATGAAGGCATGGAAGCATCCATCCACACAAGGTGTGAAAAAGTGAGAAAAATGTTTCCAAATCTACTACAGTTCTTACTGACAATGAAAAGGAGGCAACATAAAATCACAGGCAGAGACTGAATTTGAAAGCAGCCTCTGTAGTAGACAATAATATATCACAGGATCCAAGATAAAAATTAAATTAAGGAGACTCAGTGGTGGCAGCAAGTTAGGTTTTCAAAGGGTCCTTTAGAGGTGGCCACTGGCTTCAAAGAAAAATGACCAAAAGTTTTATATTTGCCTATGTGTGGTCCTAATTACTTATTCTGTGGTTTTGAAACATAGTCACAATTTGGACTTGACAGTACATGATTATGGAAAAAATTTTATTTGTTTACATTATGTAGTTAGCAGTATATGCTACATTAGCCCATCTTGATTTATATGGAAGCTTGTAAACTTGCAGTTTCTGACCTCACTACGTACCCTTCAATTAATGAGTGAAAGAAAGAAATAAGATTTCAAGTAACAATTTAATATGTGCCAGTGATGAAACTTTTGACCACACAACCATTGTCTGTGTTGACGCAGTGAGAGCTAGAGATTAATATTTTATTATATTAAATAAGATTAAACTTTAAACAGTTTTTGAAATGGATAAAGTGTCCATTTACACATTACAATATTTAATTAAAATTTTAATGTATCTGTACATTCTTTTCATAAGTTAATTTCTATTACAATAAAAAGGTTAATTAATTATGTCCATGTTTAAACACAACACATTTTGAGTTTGTTTATATCAGTATGAGAGTAATCTTATATCGATCACCGTCCGCTTTGTATACTACTATATTTATTCCCGAAGCAAAATTTTATATCTTGATATATAATTTATTTTTTTATTTTATTATGTTAATTAAATTTTATATTATTTATTTATTTATTCCATATTAATTCAAATTTTATTTAATATAATAAAAATTATTATCATTAGTTATAACATTTACTGTTTTTTAAAACTTGTAAAAAATAATTATATTTAAAAAGAATCCTATAATTTTTTTAAAATTATTTATTTAAAAATTTGATTTGCGTACAGAAAACTACTAATTTTTAAATTGAAGTATCTCTTATATTCTCATGTGGTAAAATTAATTTTTTAATAAAAAATTATAATATTTAGAAGACATTTAAATTGACTTATTTTAAGAAATTAATTGCATATCAATAATTTAATATTTAAAAAAAATTGAAAATTAATAAATACTATTTTTTAAAAATTATAATATTTAATATTATTAATATATTAATTTATGTAATTATACGAAGAGGATATCCAAACCCTTCAAAATTATAAGAATGCCAGAACAATGCCCTAACTAAAATTTGCAAATCAATAAATTGCATGATTAATTAAAATAATCAGACTTCAAATAAAAGTTGAATATATAGCAAATTGAAATATTAGTATTGCTGTACGGTTGTGTTTCTAAAACGAATTAAATGATGGATGAGCAAATTCAGATTGTAAGATGTTACCATTTCTCATCTCGGAGGTAGTTGAAGAATTGCTCAGTAAATAAAAGTACTATCTAGCTATCTAAAATGTTTCTGTAACATGAAAATATGCGTAAAGTAAAAAAATTATTAATTTAAATTAAATATGTTATTATTATAACTAACTTTAAATTAATATATATAAGATTTTACATTTTTAGTTTACATATTATTTGTTAAACTAACTTTTAAAAATTAAATGTTAATTTGTGACATTATAATATAATTTCTGATAAAATAAGTAATGCCCAATCCACCGTATAATAATGATAACAAAAATGGCACCATAAGAAAATAATTTTTTTAATTTTAAGAATTGAGTCTAAATACTTTTAAATAATAATTTTTATTGAAAAGTACTTATTATTTTGTATATCCCTAATTAAATAATTATTTTTTTAATAAGTTTATTGTTTCTAGAAACTTAAATTTAGTTTTTAAGGGCTAAAATTAATTTACTTTTAAGGGTTGAAATTGAAAAAAATACCAAAAAAAGGCTTAAGGAGTTAAGGGAGTCTAATACTTGGATAGGGAGATTGCTATTTATATTATTCGTGGTACTTTTATGTTATTTTAAAAATAATTTTAGGAAGTAAATTTAATACATTTTAAAAATTAGATTATAGAAGTTAATATAAATTACTTCTAAAATTTGATTTTTAAAGGATAAAATTACTTTTAAAAATTAAATTTTTAAAATTAATTTACCAATGAAATTTAAAATAAAAAATATAATTTTAGTTTTAGAATTTGATTTCTGAAAATAATTCATTAATCATTTCTAAAATTTAATTTTTAGAAGTACATTCAATATCCTCCTAAAACATGAATTTTAAAAAAAATAAAAATAAATAATACTACTAACAAGAATGACTGGTGTAAAAGTTAATCCCCATAAATTGGGATATGTTTAAAGTCTATTATATTGATAAGCCTAGCCTAGAGTACACAAGAATACTATATGTTAAAATTACAAATATATTCATATGTGTGTTGATTCACTTGATAATGATATTTATATGTATTAAGTTATGGATGTGTGTATGCATGACTGGATAGGACTGAAATGGGCTAAGTGCCTAATTACGGGGCATAACACTAGGTTGTTCTCGCTGCAACAAGAGAACTTTCGTTGTAGCGAAAGGGTCCTGGGGGACCAAAACTATTGCCTTCTTGCTGTAGCGAGAGACGTCTCGTCGTAGCGACAGAATGACAGTTTGTGGTACAGTTCTAGGTGCAGTCTTATTGTAGTAAGAGGGTTTCGCTGTAGTGAGATTCTGTAGAAATAAGAGTACAGTTTTTTCTGATTTTTCACTGTAGCGAGAGGGCATGTCGCTGCAGTAAGGTAGAATATCTCGCTGTAGCGAGAGTGTCGTGACCAAAAAAGGATTTAAAGAGAGTTATAATTTAGGGTACAAATTTTAAAAGCTAAAGTAAACATGCAAATGACTCAACTTTAATTATGAAAAACTTTTGTTTTAGCCTTTAAAAGGTTATTATATTTATTTTAATGACCATTTAACTAAGAGTGTTATCAAGACCACTCTGTCAATAAAATTGCTAACAATTACTTTTAAAAAACTAACATTTATTAACAAAAAAAATACAAGGCATTAAAATTCTCTCGAATATATAATATAGTTTTTATTTCAAAAAATAAACTATTAATAATAATATTATAGATCTACATTAAATATTATAATATATCATACATACTGATGTTTTTTATGTATAAACAATACATTTTAATTTCTTTATCAATAAAATCATGAATAAATGTAATATATTTATTATTAAATTAGACTATAGATTAATATTTATAATAATAATACTTGAATTTTCGTAGACAATATTTATGTTAGCTTAACTACCCAATATGTATATGACTTTTTTTAATAGGAAAAGTTAATGTAAGGCTTTTATTAGTGCACATAAATATGGTGTTTTGTGGTCCTTTATAATTTTTTTTATGGGTACTATATTTAAAAAATTTATACTAATAAAAAAGAGACACGTAATAAGTTAAAAAAATATTATTATATATAATTTTTTTAAAATTATATTATTTATATTATTTTATGCATGATCCTATTATTATATATATATATATATTATATATTAAATTTATTATTTTATTATTTTAAATAAATTTTTAATTTTAAATAAAATATAATTGAGATTTAAGTAATTTTTATTTATTATAAATAACAAAAATTATAATAATATATTAATTTAATAATTTTTAATAATAATAAAATTAAGAATATAAAAATATATTAATATAATATTATTTTTATTTTTAAATTTAATTTATTTAATTTTAATTACATTTTGGTTTTATTTGAAAATTTAAATACTTTTTCACTTATTTAAATATAATAAATATAATAATTTATTATAAAATAAATTTATTATTTAAATATGTATCTAAATATTATTAAAAATTTTCATGTACAGTATTATCTTGAAAATTTTTTTAAGGTACCATCAAAATTTTCTTTATCTAAAAGACTTCAAAACACGCAATTTTCTTAGTAAAGAATATTGAACATTTTTCAACTCTTAATAAACTGTGTTGAGATAAATAAATAAATATGTTTGTTATGATATTTTTAAACTTAAAAAATACTAAATATTCTCTCTAAATTATACTAAAATATTAAACGATATTTATATATTTTTCAAATAAACTACTAACTATACTATTAAAATCAACTATTACAATTCTTCTGCATATAATAGAACATAGAATATTTTTTTAATTTTCTATGCTCAGTAAAATTTACCATAAATAAATTGTTAAATTTTATTGAATATTTTTTATTTTTATCAAAGTTTTCTTTAGTTTTATTATATTTTTTATTACACTGCTAAGCATTGTTTTAATTTTAGTTATATTTTTCAGCGATTTATGGTTGATGAGTGCAAAATAAAGATCGCTTTTGAGTTGCATGCGGCTTGTAGGCGTGCAGACGAGTGCGTACGTCATGCCTACTAAAGAAAATTGAATGGCTTTGTGGTCCAATTAATACACATTTTACGTTGTACAATTCATTAGAGCATGGACCAATTCTTATCTTCTTTACCTTCTTCGCGTTTTCTTAAAACCAAATCACAAAATTTTTTTAGTAATATAAAAACAAATTATATTTTATTTATATTGAGGATAAATATTAAAAATAATCTTTTTTATTGAAGAATTTTCACTTTAAAAATATAAAATATCTAAAATATCTAATTCTAACTTACATATATTGAATATTTAATTCAAAATAAAAAATAAACAATTTAAGGCTATATTTAATCATTGAAAAAAGTTATCAGGAATTACTAAGACAATTCAAGAATATAATGATAACCTAATTCTAATTATCCAAATATTCTTCTCGTAAGTAATTATAGATTCTAATACAATGCATTCTGTAATCAAGCTTCCTAAGCTTTTTTTTTTTTTTTAATTTTGTGAAAGAAGAAAATAATAGAATAGAATATGGTGAACCTGGATAGTTGATATCAGCTCATCTCTAATGATATCAATTTTTCATTCTCTTTATTTATTTTTGAACTTCATCGCGAGAGATTATATCAATTTTGTGTGTTCATTCATATTACAGAGCATAGTTTTTTATCCTCCAAAACTCGACAAGAATGGGAAAGTAGGTCACCCTAGCTAAAATGTTTATTTTTCCGTATCAACTTTGTCATCAAAGAAGATATTCATACTTTTTTCTTTTGTTCGTTCAAGCCCAAGTTTTTGACAGCCCAATCAGACAAAAAGAGAGCAATCCATAACGTTTCACTGGTTTGGTACTTGTAGTTGTTTCAATTATAATAATAATAAAAGGAGAAAATGACGATTTGTTAAAGCACCACCACAACACTACCATAGCCCCCGGCGAGGATCGAACTCGCGACCTTTCGCTTACGAAGCGAACGCACTACCACTATGCTACGAAGGCAGAATTAATCTTATTTAATCGTTTTCTTTATACCAACCTTGTAAATTTCAAAAAGATTTTTATTCTTTTTATGGCCATTCACTTGAAAATTAATCCCACACTCACAGTTAGGTCCATTCTTAACATACCTTATTGCTCAATCTCACATGCTGCATACAAAAATGATAAGAACTATTCATACATTTCAGTGTTTTTCACCTTAAGGTTGTGTTGTATAAAATTAAAGACTTATAAAACTAGATAAAAATAAGTGTGCATTTGTTATTAATTTATTTTAAAAAAATATTTTGTAATTATAATAAATTAAAATATAAAAATTAACATATCTTTACTTACTTTACAAATAAAACCCATCATATTAAAAATTCACATGAAGTCTTCTTTTCCTATGGAAGTTAAAATCTAAGCTACTAATATCACTTTTTATAAAAGTAACAATATTGATATTTGTTGATTATCTTTTCTAGACTTTTCTCATTTAGAAGATTATTATATTTAAAGTTGGTAAAATGAGTATATCAAATTAAGCTAACCTAAACTCATCCAATCAAATGTATAGGTTGAGTTTTAAGATTTTAGCCTGTATTAAATTTGAGCATTTTTAACTTTATCCTTGAGATAAGCTTAATCCACAAAAAGTTCAAAAATATTGAACTTAGTGAGCTCGAACACCATTTTTACGAGTTTGAATCAGATTCGATTTTTTTTTTTTTTTTTGGATTACAAAGTCCATTTTGTCAGCTATAATTGTATCGTAAGAAATTCATATAATATCTATTATGTTTAAAGACAATATTTTTTTTTCTTTGTATCTTATTTAAACTATTTAACTATCAAAATTAAAGTAAAAAACAAAATACAAGTAGCATAGGTTTGTGAGAAGAAAACCATTTTTTAAAATAAAAAATGACTTTAGAGTCTAAATAATTAAAATTTATGATAAAAAAAATTATTAAAAAAGTTACTTTTATCATTTTAACTGTTAATTGTTGTAATATGATCATAAAAATCCTGTATGTAAAACATTACCTAATTCAAACATTCATAGAAATACAATTTAGTAGAAGTTATTTGCTAATATTTCAAATAATATATAATTTATTGAAATATAATAAGACAATAAAGTATCAATTAATATTTAAATTGTGTGAATTTTGACATACTCAATCTATTTTATAAAAACTTAAAATTGGTTGAATTGATAAATTCACTTTCAATAAAAAAAAAAGTTAATTAGATATGTTATTTTTAAAAATATGACAATCTTTATTTAATCTTGACCCATTTATAATAATAAAAGTATTAATTTTTATTTTAAATTTAATATTTCAAACTATTTAGAGATTTAGGATGGGATGGAAATTTTGACCTTTTTATTCAGTAATTTTCTTGCTACCATGAGGATATTTTACAAGTACCTAATAAATCTAGATTCAACTTACTTTTTTTCATGTGTTTGTTTATGTGTGATAAAAATAATAAATCTTAGTCATATAATTAAAATGAACAATTAAATTTTGTTAAAACAATCTTAAATATTTATGTATGACTGTATGATCAAAATTTATTTTATTATATATTATGTATATTCACTTGTTAAAATTTGTTTCAACTTAGGAACAATTTGGGATAGATACAAGTTTATATATTCTTGTGTTTAAATAAAAAGTTCAAACAAAACACATTTTAGTTAAAATGATCATGAATTAAATTTTAACTTAATTTTAAAACTAATTTAACCTTATGTTTTATAAAGTTATTTTAATTTTTTTAATTATAAAAATAAGTCATTTGATTTTGTTTTCTCTTCTAAAAAACTTATTTCTTACCCTTACTACCATTGTTATCGTCTCTTGATTCTATTGTTGTCATTACTATCATTATTAATTAATCATCCTCTTTAGTAACATCACTATCGTTGCATTATTGTCACCACTACTATAACTCTCGCTATTATTACTATCACAACCATCACTATCATTAATTAACATTGTAATCATTGTTATTACTACCATAGACACTGTCATTTATCATTTTCTCTTATAAAAGACTTATATGTTACCATTACTACCATTATTATCATCTCTTGATTCCATTGTTGTCATTATTATCATCATTGACTGATCATTTTCATGAGTAACAATATCACCATCATTGTATTATTGTCACAACTATTACTACTCTTATTATTATTACTATTACAGCCATCATTATTAGTAATTAACATTATAATCATTGTAATCACCATTATAGACACGGTCATTTATCATTACTTTTGTTGTTGTCCCACAAGCCTTCAAACCACCTATCACTATTGTTATTTCTACCATTATCATTGTGAATGCATCTTTGTAGATGTCACCACTAAGATTGACCATTATTATTATGACTACTTATTATTATCACTACTATTACCTTCACTATTGATATTACCATAAACGTTGTTATTATTAATTGTCGTTATCATCATCAATGTTGCTACAACTTTTATTATTTTTTCTCATTTGCCCTAACTATTTACTACTATCATTATCACTACGATCATTGATGTTCATACTACCACTAATAATCATTGTTATTAGTATTACTTACTCTCATTGTTTTATTACCATCATCCATTGACATAATTGCATTATCACTACATTTATTATCACTCTTGCTGTTATTGCTACCACAATCATTAATTACTATATTAATACTATCATCATTGGTCATCATCACATTCATAGTTAGATTGTCAATAATAATTTTAACCATTTATCACCAGTGTTGTCATTACTACCACTAGTTGCCATCTCATTCCCAACAAATAAATTCAAATGTATTGAGTTATTTGCATGTTTTAAATTTAATGTTTGATATTAAAATTTGAAAACTAAAAACTCTAAAAAATTAAAATCAAAGCTATAAAAACTGAAAGCTCTTTATAGTTTTTAAAATTTTTAAAACTTAAAAAACTAAAATCACCCTTTATGAGCCAATGATTTCGAATTTGAGTATATATATATCATTGTCCAATTGTTTTCTCTAGCTTCCATGAGGTGGACAACTCTCAAGTCGTGACGCATTCATGGCATGAAAGTTGAAGGAATTGAGGGAAGCCATGGCTCAAAAATAATATGGGTGAATAGTGAAAGATAAAGATGTATCATATAAGGAACTTTTAGTTTTAATGTAGTATATAGCCATAAATCCATGGCAACTTAAATTTCTTTACAGCTTACCCAAAAAACAAAATTATCAAAGCTCTAGTGAGCAAATTTATATGGCTTGACATAAGAAAAATGTGTATGCAAATGATAAGAATCTCTAATATAAGTGAGAATGGGAAGAATTGAACAACAAACTACTTTCCAAATAGCTTCCTGCGCCTAACTGATGACTTGACTCGCAAACCAGCTGATTCACCAATCACAATCTCATCTACCAAGTCCTTAAATATGAGTCTCTCAATATCCAACACAACCGCAGGTAAATCACCTTGAAAATCTGTCCAACTTTCGGAGCCATGCGTAACATCTTCCCACAGCATATTTTTCAGACCATCATCTTCGTTATCTAAGCAGCATTCTGGCTTCTTGGCTTGAATTTTCTCTATCTCAAAGCATAGTTCTTTGAGAAGCTTTTGAGCACTGAGGGGTTTCTTTGTGAGTCTGTTATTGTTAGGCTGAAACCACGGCTCCAGGGAGGAGCCTAATTTTGCACCAAGAATCTCATTCACAGCATCAAAGATGAGTTTCCTGTGAAATTTTTCTTTATTTAGCTTCAAGTATGCAACTTTTTCAGGGCTGGTTTCTTCCTTTGTAAGTAAACTACTTGCCTTGGTCTGTTCCAAGACAAGGAATAACTCCGGGTTAATGGGATAACCCGACGAGTGAATTTGAAATGATAGTAATTCGGAACTCAGATCTCTTAGTAGGAGACCTGAAGCTAATAATATCTCAGAGATGTATCTGTGGTCTGGATTTGTGTTTTCGCATAGGGAAGCAATGTAATCGATTCTAGCTTCATCGTGACTGGAGTTCAGCCGTCTAAGCTTCTGAACAAGGTGATCTATGCTCTGTAACTTTTTGCGATTGATCTCTCCAGTTCCTGTGCTGTTATATGTAAGGCTATCTGCAGGGTTCCACTGATCATTAATATCATTTTCTTTAGATTCTTGAGTATCATCACCTGCAGAATTTGATCTTATAATGAGATAGGTGAAGAAATTCACATATTTTTGAACAATCATAGGACATCTACAAGCAAGATCTATTGACGAATCTTCAGACCAAATTTCTGGACAAACAGATTAAGCAGGGAAGAATATACAAAGCCTAAGGTTTGTCAGTGCCAAGGCCCATAACAATTTAAATTATTGTGTAATATATGTTTTTTCTTCTAGCTGGTACCAACACCATTATTGTCTTTGACAGTGATTAATGCTTGACTTGCATACACATCAAATATCAATAAAACCAAAAATTCTGGTCCAATAGATAGCATCATATCTAGTATCGACAGGACAAATCATACATTTATTTTGATGCCAAGTGCCAATGCAAGCATGATCAACTGAAATTCTTAAATTGTTATCACTTGTCAGTCCCTCATTTAGAAAAAATTTCAATCTCTTACTTGAGGAAACATTTTAAAAAGAAAAAATCATAGAGTTTTCTTTATTTATAAAATTATGATAGATCCTGATGCTGAAACAATAATGATGCTTGAATTTATCCTACAGTTTTTTTGGACTATGGCCATTAGAGACAATCTGGAGCAGGTCTTTTATCCTTCATGAGAAAACAGAAACTATACCTTTTGGATCTTCAGATATCTGCTTTACTGGGGATGGCATCTCATCTCTGTAGACTGAACCATCAAGAACTGAGATAGGACTAGGATGTTCTGGGGCATTTGTTGCAAGTTCTGCAGTTGTTTCATCCTCGTCCAATCTTGAAGCTGATTTCTGGAACATTAGGCACAATATACATTTTATTAGCAAACAAAAGGAATATGTTATTTGCCAAAATGTAAGATTTTATCAGATTGTTTTAAATAGAAAGCTTTGTTATCAAGAGCTGAAAATGACTCATACTTTCTGGACTGTTTCTGAAACCATTTGCTTCATAGCCTTTAAGGATGGGCTTTGGCTGTTATCAATTTCAGCAGATTGTAAACTACTAGTGACTTCCACATCCATCTTTGAGTTGACAGTGAAACTGTCTGATTGCAGAGAAACTTCATCCCCATGGCAGCTTAAACTTCTTGATTCATTGCTCATCTCACTCAATAGTTCATCACTATGCTGCAAGTTGGGGGTTTTGGGTCTTAGTTTTCCACCTGGTGAACCTGATTCTGTTACCTTCTTACCAGATTGCCTTCTGGGTTTATTAGAATCTGAGGGGGGGGCAGGTGGACGAGACCGCTTCTCTAACTCCAATTTCTTGGGATGCAATCTTGGGCTCACAGATCCTGAGTGCTTCACTGAACTTTGGCTATTTTCTTTGGGAAATTGTTGAGACCTAGACTGAGTGTGTACTGATCTTGTAGTCTTACTACCACTTGCTTTCTTATCAGTGGAACTCGCAGAAGCATCCCGGTGAATGTTTCTGGGGGACTGATCTTTCGCTACTCGAGTAGATATACTGTTCTTATTATCTACATATACAGCACCATTTTGGTGTTTATGGGATCCAGAAAAGCCACCAATTGGAATGACTGGAGAAGAAGAAATCACGGTCTTCTCAATAAGTTTTGCAGGTTTCATTATCACTATTGGGGATTCAAAAGCCCCATCTGAGTCAGATCCCTTGAGCGTGGAAGATAGAAAATTGTTTCTCTGAAGATTTTGTTGCCTTACTGACCTGGTATTCTGAATTAGATTGGTAACTTTTGGTTCATAGTCACTTTGACTTGCAACAATATTTGAAGCTTGTTCTTCTTTTCTTCTCTCCAAGAGCCCCTTTTCTTGCATTGCTTCCAGTATCTGTTTTAGTGCTCTGAGATCCCTTCCAGATTGTTTGAATTCGAGATCCTTCAATCTCTTCTCTATCTCACTATAAACTGAGGGAAATGAGTCCGGTGCCCTTGCTGGAACTTTTGTGGCCCTTAAACTTGATTTTTGTGAGTTTCGGTTTACCCCATCCTGCTGCTTCCACGGTGCTGGTTCAATGGGGAACCTTGAACTTGAGATGGGTTTCATAACCAGATCAGGATTCTTTCTCCGAGGAGAAGTTGAGTCTTTCAGTGAGATTTTTGGAGAACCAGAAACTCGGAGTGGCCGGGTGAGTCCATTTTTGGAAGGAAACTGACCATTACTTTGAACTGAGTAAGTTTCAGTTGAACATGATTGAGTTTCACCAGCCAAAGAGGACTCTGGTAATGCTTCCAAGCCCATTAATTTTGCCACAACACTAGGTGGACGACTTGGGGTTGCTGAAGACTGATGTGGGCTAGAGAATTTGTCATTTGAGGTGGAGGCAGAGGTGCCACCATAAATGTTTCTTGAGCGCAATGAACCTTCCTTACTATCCAGTGAAAGCCTAGGAAGCTCTTTCAGCTTTGGTGTGGATTTTATGGTATCTCGTGATTCAAAAGATAAACGGCTTATTTCTTTTCCTTCATAAGCAAACCAAGGAGCTTCCTTTGGGAGGGAATGCCAGTGTCCATCTTTTACTTCATATGATGACCTTGGATGTTCTTTGGTTTCATAATACCAAGGTGCTTCTCTAAGTTTAGCAAGGACCCGGATAGATTCCTTTAGATCAATCGACACACTTTGTTTTCCATCTATTCCAACTCCATAAGATCCATCAACTGTTTTGGACAGCTGAATAGGTCGCGGGGAATCCTTGTGTTTCATGGCATGAATGGCAGATTCCTCTCTGCCTGTAGTCTTCACTGACAGTCCTCGAGCGTCTCTATACATAGAGTCCTTCACTACATCCCTCAGGTCAAGGGAGTGACGTCCTAAATGGGGAGAGATGGTTGGTTGGTTCGTAACTGTATCCCTTGAAGGAGTTTCAGGAAAAACAATCCTGTCCAATGCAGCCTCTGCTTCAGCCTTACAGTCCAGAGAGGACACTGATGATGAACACGAAGAGAACGATGCTCTTGATGATTCTGTTGAAATTCTTTGCCTTTCGTTCACACCCTTGTTTAAGCTAGTATCCTGCAATTAATTCACTAAGCAGTATGAGCCCATTTTTGTGTACAGTATTTTCCATATTGCATGATAGTATGATAGTTACAAATAGAAAGTATCAATAAATGAAACTTTTTCAGAAATATTATGCTGAATTCACATGACTGTGCAGAATTTCAGGAGATGGTTAAATCATGAAAATGATTCTCAGGAAGCTCAAAAACATTTTCAATCTTCTTTGTCTCCTATAGATGGCAGTCAAATTCTCTCGTAAGTGAAGAATAATATATCACAGGATCAGCAAATGCATCCTCCATATGGTAACAATTAACAAAACATTCATTCCTCAATTCATATCCAAATTCAAACATTTTTCAACTGAAAAACAGTACAATTTTTTTTTTCAAATGAGGGTAAAAAGAAGGCTCTTACAGTAGCAGCCTGGGGATGGTGTATGGTATCCGAATCTCTTTCTAAGCTGCCATCACTGAAGTGCGAAGTACCTGAGGAAAACAGAAGTATTAGACGAAACTAAGCTAATACTCGAATGAAATTGAGATTGGGAACAAACAGTAAGAAAACTAAAATCTCTTTAAATAAATTATCAGAAGCATCTTATCCACACCTTATACTGTTATTGAATACAGTGCAAATTTGAGTACTACTTAATACTGAAATTGAAAGAAAGAAAAATGCAAAACATCCCCCCTTCCCCCTTTCTAAGCCCATGAAGACCTTAAATATCCTTTACACACTCAAAAGCTAACTCTTATTTGAAAAAAATTATCTAAGAATATGCAAATGCAACTATGACTGATATGAGAATGGCATCCATGTGATAAATCAGTTAGTAATCAGAAGTATCAGTAAACTTAACAGTTTAAATGATAAATTATTTCAGAGATTGACCAAAAATGATAAAAGAAAAGAGACAGATAAATCACATTCGTGCAAATTGAATTACTAAAATTGAACGTGTTCCTAGTTAGGGAAATACCAGAAGGAAGCCTCTTCTGGTTAATGCGGCGAGCCGTGAGAATATGGTGCCGATCAAAGAGTTGGAAAATCCCAGTCATACATCCTATCTGCTTCTGCAGATCTGGGTTGTCATCTGCTAAAGAATGCAGGAGTTTTGCTGCCATATCAACCTTTCTTCTCCAATTAAACTGAAACACCCCAACCACCACAATCAATCAATTGCACCCTCTTCAAAAAGCTGTATGATTAGTTACCCTTAAATCTACTCACACAATATTGCAAAGTCCACACCCTTTCTGGGAAATGATCATGATTTTACTACCAACGCAACAATACAGAATCCAGAACATCACAGAGCTCACACAGAGATATCATCTCCATATCAAATCAAAATCCGTTGTGAATAAAGATAAGTAAATGAACCTCCTTTTTCTCCCTTCACCGTTTATTCTTAGTGCAGGCCTCAATTTGTGTTGCCTTAACCCTGATAACTGAAAAAAGAATGAAACAGTTTACACAGCTCTGTAGTCCCAAGCATTCAGAAAGGTGTTTTAACAGTTCCAAAAAAACAACTTCTTGATAAATTACAAAAAATACCCTCCAGCGAATTGCATCAAATTATATAGATTTGAGTTCTCACAAACCCGAAAAGTGAAAACTTTATCTGAATGAAGCTAAAAGTCCAATTTTTTGTTGTCTCAGATTTTCCCTTAACTTCCTCAGCACTTGCAAATGCCAAGAAAAACTGCAGGATGAAAAAGAATACCTTAAATCCCAGAAAAGTTAATGAATTGGCATCCTTGCTTGAAAGAAAACCTTGTTGGGTTTGAAAAATCAAACCAGACAATATGACAATAGCCACAAATAATGCAGATAAAGAGAGAGACGGGGACCTAACACCCTCTTACAAGGCCACAAAATAAGCAGAGGGACAATGGTTTGCTTAAACCAAAACTGAAACTAATGCCAATGAAAACAGCAAAGTGTGTCAATGAAAGAAGAGAGAGAAGAGAAAAGGGTAATTTTATTTATTATTTAATTTTGTATGACAATGCAACAACAATCTGGTTAGAGCTGGCAGAGAGGTTTCCTTTATTTTATGGTTTTTATGAAATTGTTAAGTTATTGTGAGGAGGAAGAGAGTGAGAAATGTTTGCGTGGGTCAGATGTCACGTAGGCTCTAAATCTCTCAAGTCCATCATCCATGTGGAATGAAGATATGTGGGTGTGTTGCTGTCTGCATGTGCATGTGATATTGTCAGTACAGAGAGAGTGGGTAGAATGTGTGTTGTGTAAAAACAAAGTAGAATATTTAATGATACATTGCTTTGGTATATCACTAATTAAAATTTAATAATGTCAGATCTATCTTATTTTTCAGGTCTCCTAACAAATTTAATTAATAATAAATAGTTTAAGTAAAATATACTAACTATAATTTAATCATAAATTATCATATTAAACTAATTTTTAAAATTATTCTTGTAATATAATTAAATTAAATTTTAATCATATTAAAATTAAGCTTATAATAAAAGATGTAATTTAAAAGAGTATGGTTCTTGAAAAGAAAGATGTGAGAACAAGTTACATAAGCTGTAGAATTATCTTTTATATAAGTACTACACACACTCACAAAAAAAAAAAAAAAGAGGTTGGAATCAAAGTAAAAGGATGTTTCTTCTCTCCTCTTGTTATTACGAGTTACCAGCTGCAAAGCGCAAAGTCCAACCTTTCCTTTTCAAACAGCTGTCAGGTACCGAATTACTATTATGCCCTTTCACCCTTCCTCTCTTCAAAATTATTCACTCCCCCAGCTTTTACTTCTATGCAAGACGTTGCTATTTATTTATTTATAATTTTTATTGAAAAAGATATTATACTTATTGATTATAAATAATATCATCTTTTTAAGAGAAAGTTATTATTTTTACTTAAATTTAGTCTTAAAATTTATGTTATGTAAAAGAACAAAAATTAAGTACAATTCTTTACATGATGACGTTGTTTATTAATTAAAATTAGAGTTTTATCATGATAATATATAATAATATTAAATATATTTTTTAAAATAAGACAAAAATTGTGGTAATTATTTTTTTATAAAAAATCAGATAAAGTATTTTATTTTTTAAGTTGAAATTAATTCAAATTAAATTTAGTAACTTTATTTTATAAAATAAATTTTAAGATTAATTTTGATATAATATTAGTATATAATAACTTTTACATTATATATAACAAAAGAAAAGAAAAACGACGAGAATTAAACTACATGACAAAATCTATCTAAAGTAACTAGCATCCTGTAAATTGCTTTAACCAACTAACCTTTCCATGATATATTAAGCTCTTTTTTTTTATCTAAATAATATAATTTTTAAAACTACTTTTAAAAATAAGATTAGTAAAATACTATTTCTCTATCAGATTTTTACGGACAATAGTATTTTTTATTATTTTTTAACGTAAAAAAATATTTTCATTCTTTAAAGCTTTAGATCTTGACATGTAACATGAATTTAAAAAATTTTAAAATTATAAATATAAAAAATATTTTAATAAATTCATAATTTTAAATATATTTATAATATTTAAAATTATTAATTTATACATATATAATATTTTATATACATTATAAATATATTTATAATGTATAAATTAGTAATTCAATTAATAATTTATAATATATTTATACATAATTTTAAATATAATTTAAATTATAAATTATTAATTTATACATATATTTAAGATTATAAATATAAATTATTAATTTATAAAAAATATATTTTATATTTATAATTTTAAATTTTTTTAAATTTATACCACATGTCAAATTTATATATATATTTGACTTATCATTAGTACAAGAGGATTAATGCTACAAAATTAGTTCCAATGATTTGTCTTTGCAAACTTTATTAGTGATTATTTAGAACTAGCGATTTCTAATCTCTATTTTTTGAAATGTCCTAATGCAAGAGCATTGAGTGTCATAAACACTTAATCCCGTACACTTCAAAATTTAGAGAATTTCATATTCACTTCATTATTTTGGACCCCAAAGACCTAAATTTCAAATGGACATTGAATGCATAATTTTGCCTCCAATGCACAATTTTTTTACCTCAAATGGACATCGAGTGTCATAATTTTGTTTCCATTCTTTCCTTTGACGCAGCCAAGAAAACGTTGATTTTGCTACCCAAGTACAACCAAGAAAAACGTGAAAATTTCCTAAAATCCTATTTCACAATGTAGCCAAGATGCATGTGAAAACCACTTTGCATGTTACCTTGTTTTAGCCAAAATTTATAAGTTTTTATGACCATGCCATGCATGTTTCTTTTCTAGGTGCAAGGCCACACAAAAGCCAAAGGTCTCCACTATATTTCCATGCATAAACATTATTTTAACCACCAAAATTCTGAGTTTGGAAGAACGAAGGCTTATCTCTTTTTTCACCACAGATTACACTTTAAACCAATGTAATGGATGGTTAGATGGGTCAAGCACTATGTCTTGTTAATCACTATTAAAAACATGCAATTACAAATAAATTTTACAAACGAACTTTTTTAGTCTATATTACAAATGGATTTATAAACAGTAAATCAAAGAGTATGTTTTTTTTAAAATTTTTTTTGGGTAAATATGTCTGTAAAATAGACAAAAATCTGTGTATAAATAACATATCATTTGCCGCCGTTTGGCGCGTAACATCATAGAAAGAAATTATAGACAAAAATTTCTATCTGTAACTTGAATTTGAAGTAGGAAATTTTGAGCAGGAATTATAGACGAAAAATCTGTCTGTATTTTGAGAAAAAAATTTGACTTTTCATATAGTTCGTCTGTAATTGTATTTAATAGATTTAAAGCTGGATAAATCTGTCTGTAATTGAACTTGTAAAACACTTTTTCAGTAAACCAGTTACAGATAGAAAATTCCATCTATAATGTGCAAAACAGATAAAAAATGTGTCTCCTCCTTCTTCTTCCTCACTTTCCATGTTTTCTTGTCTCTTTCATCTCCCTCTCTCTAGCATCTTCAGTTCTTTGCCCATTGCTATGGTTGGAGCATCTATTAGAAAAATAATTTGCATCATTGTATTCCTGGTATAATATTCTAACTTTTAATTTGTTTAATTTTTTAATTTTTGATATAGGATAAAGACTTATGATTCTAAGATAGAGTTGTAGGATTGGAGATTGTATGACTGGAGATTGTGCTTGCATAGATTGTAGAATATGCATGTTATGGAGTTACAAGGGGATGCACTCTAGAATGGTTTAGGATTGTGATGTGTATGTTTATGATTGATTATTAATTAATATATTTTTATATAATATATAGATTATGTGTGAAGAAAATGTATATCTTTGTATTAGATGTTAACATACATAAGGAAATGTTCATAAATTATGAGAGATTCTTTCAAAATTTACATTATAATTTCGTGTAATATAAAATAAAAGATATTGATACAGTATTGTGTATTTGTATTATGTTTATATAGTTCTTGATCGAGATATTCTTTAGAAACCGTTCATGGATGTATGATAGTTACACCCAGGTCGAGGAGGGGAATGAAAGTTGAATTTTATGAGGGTGTTGAGGAATTCATACGTGTTTATTGTAATTCGCAACAATTCATTATTGACTAGAAAGTTAGGTGTCCATGTTCTAAATGCAAGTGCAGAAAGTTTTTGGATATTGATTTAATTAGGTATTGATTTGTATAAATTTGGTTTTAAACTTGATTATTGGATATGGACTAAACATGGGGAAGTGGTTAATATGGAAAATCAGTTTGGAATGGGTTATGTTGGAGGTAGTTCAAGTATATCGCAATTAGGTGAGGATGTAGGTAACATGAGTGTTGGGAAGAAAGTAATGGTTGTTATAAGAAATGATTTATGATGTTATTGGTCATGAATTTAGAACTTTTCATGATCTTGAAGTTGAATAAGGATCTAATGGAGATGTTGTAAGGTTTTATAGTCTTTTAGAGGCAACAAACAAGTCTTTATGAGATGGGTGTGAGCATTCATAATTATCCTTAACAGTAAGAATGTTAAGCATTAAGTTAGAAGAAGACAATTAAAGTCAAAGTTCATTTGATCAATGGGATACATTAATTAGTGAGTTTAGTCCCCAACCTAACTCAATCTCAAAAGACTTTTACCAAGTAAAAAAAATTAGTTTCCAAACTTGATTTACAAGAAGTCAAAATCGATTATTGTTTGAAAGGATGCATGGTCAATATCTTAATCGTGGCAACACTCTTTCATCGACGACTCTTACTTTCACCTCGACACCAACTACAGTGTAGAGGCTAAGGGGAAAGAGTAGTTTATCATGGTGCCCAGCCTTAGGTATGTGTTTCATTCTCCTTCAGTATAACGAATTTCATAGTTTGCATCCTGACTATACATGCCACACAATCCCCCTCTACATAGTGAACAGACGAAGGATCCATTGTTGTTGCAAGTTCTTGTGGGCAACAGTCATCACAAACTCAAGCATCATCGAGATTGCTGTTAGGTTTGAGATGAGATAGATCCACTTGGTAAGTTATTTACAAAATATAGCACAAAATTCTATTTATTGTGAATGTTATAATAATTATATTATTTTATTATTTTTCAGTTGCTATCCATTGTAGAAGGATATTCACTAGGTAACAAATAACATTAAAAAAATGTATGACGCGCATTACACAAGTTTTGTTAAGGTGCTTAAGGATACAAAGCTGAAGAGGTTCCAAGATTAGAAGGTAATAAAAGTTAATTAAATTATTTTAAGTCTAATTAAATCTTTATTTCTTGTACGTGTATTAATTATTTTATATTTATGTAGAGTAACTTCTTCATTCCTCTCAAACAAGAAGTTGATGTTCAAGGACTAGAAAAGTTGCACTACAAAGCGACTAAGACACATGTATATTGAGACTCATCAAGATCCATCATCTGCCGATTGGAAACACCCTACTTCCTTCATGCCTTGTATAAGTATTGACATATGGATGAGTTTAAAAATCTCTCTATATATAATATTATTAAAGCTCTATGACTTTGGCTGGCACTAAGGTCAACTTGTTATGTAATTTTAATTTTTTTTTAAATTTATGTTATTCAATTTATCATTGATATTTGAGAGGTTTAATAATTGAAATTGTAGGAAAAGTCATTAAAGAGACCACCTATGCATGGAGAGGTATTCAAGAAGACACATACTCGCAAGAGAAACAAAACTTTGTGGGTTGATAGATGATCTCAGGCCACATATGTAAGTATAGTTACTGACACTATATTTTATTATTAAAAATTTATAAAATATTTCTCAAGACTAATATATAATTATCTATACTAAACTGTAGGATAACTATGTTCAAAGGCTTGACGAGATATCTTCTTAGGACCTAGAATTCATTGATAAAGATGTTATGTAATCATAGACAGTATGCGACCTTTATAAAAGGTGCATTTATGGCATGGGAGACTGTTTTGCAGACTCAATGTCCCTTGCACTTGTCACCGGATATACCCTTTCTCTTACGTCTAAGGAGGTAGAGAATGTGACATCCTAACATTACATTTCCAAATATAATAGGCGCATGCCTAAAAAATGCAATATTTTATCATAATATTATATATATATATATATATATATATATAGTTAACGTGCATAACTAAATATAATTTAGTTATTTATGTATATATTCAAAGTATATGTCATTAACATGGTGAAGAAAACAATTTTCACATAATAAATCCAAATACAAATTAAATACTAAACGAGTTGTCATGTAACATCTGGAATGAGCTAATTCAGAACACATAGTCACATACAAGTTTTTAGGAGACTAAAGGAAATAAAATGGGTCTCAAACACTTATCACGCCCCAGGGAGAACATATTATACAACTTCCAAAATAACCAAAATGCAACTATCATTTCCTAGCCATTTCTCCTAAACAGTCCCATCATGCAAAAAGAACACACACACACACACACACACACACACAAAACAATATCAGTCCAAAGGAGTGTATTCCTCTAAGGGGTCAGAGTTTGGTGAAGTGGATAGTGTCGCATCAGGGTTAGTAGGCATACTTGAAAGGTCTTTATCTATATTTTCCAACCAACTAGGAGTAGGTGGAGGTATGCAAGAAAGTGGAGAGGACAAGGGTAGTGAGGGGGCTGCAGTGTGAGGGTTCAACTTCGTCGATGGGTGAAAGTTGGAGAGAAGAGTGGGCAAATAGGGTCAGACAGATGACTCAATTACCTGAATGTCAATGCACTCAGGTTCAATATGAGGAGGGGAAGAAGACTAAGGTACATGGGAGTCAAGGGAGTAGGGACATCAGTGTCCATGGGAGGTAGTGTAGTCCTAGGAGTGATAAGAGGAAAAGGTATAATAGTAGCATATAAGGATAGGGAAAAAAAAATCTTAATAGGTAGGTGTGTGGTACAACGGGGTTACCAACCTATCTTAGTAACCGAACTAAGAGTCATCGTAGCAGACCCTTGGTAGATGGTTTGCTAAGTAGTATCATCATAGATTCACAGGTCATTTGCTGTTAAGGACATCTTGATCATGTTGGAACCCATCTACACACAATAAATAAACACACCAACCAACAAACACACCAAACAGATGAAAGAAATGAGAAAATGGTGAGTCATATAATTTAATTAAACTATGCAATGTGTATATGAGAAGGCATTATACACTAGATATATACATATAATATTATTATATTTAAAGTAAAGATAGTGAGATCATTTGTAATATGAATGAAATGATGCATGATGCAGGCTAATTATTTTCTTTTCATTTAACAATCTCTTATGCAATGCATAGGAATCCTGTGTTCTTTCATCCAATTTGCATTAATTTTGAACCTCAAGGTGATCGAAAGACTTCATTCCTTACTATCACATCCAGCACATTTAAAATTGAAAACATTTGTTATTTCTATGCCTCAAGGATGCCATTCAGGAATGGACCTACTGTGATCCTGGTAACGGGTGTTCATGTCAGGTTTGACAAGAGTTTGCCAGCGACGTGACTCAATCACAGTGAGCTACTCTGCGCTATTGGGTCATCCCCCTCTTTGCCACTCCTAAGGCTCATCATTGAACCTAACACAAAGCACTCCACAGTTGTGCCAATTGTCACCTTAATTTCTTTCTTCTTTATCTTCGAGCATGATCCATAATTACACAATGCATGTACTCTTTTAATCATTTACAATTTATTTCAAAATTTAATTCAGTCAATACAACAAATACCTATCAGACTTTATTCTTCCTGGGAGGTATTTATGGTTAGTCTCCTCTCATTACTCTCACATTGTAGCTTCTTTGATTTATGGAATTTGAATTCTAAAGTTCTAAGTGTCAAGGGAACTGTTAGCTGCACTCTCCATTATTTAATTTCTATTTATTCCTATCTATTAATGTTTGTTAACCCAAAAGTTGTCTATACTGGAATTATTTACTAATAGGTTGTTTTTCCTAAAGGTCCCCGGAATTGAGGTTTCTTATCAAGGGAATTTAGCTGGTTAACAAAATAAAAGTATGGTTGTCTAAATCTAAGTGTTTTATTGGTTTCTTTACTTCGCTCTTGTCTCTCTTTTCATTCCTAACTTAATAATTCATGTTATATGTGTACATTTGGTCTTGGTCCTGCTGGACGTTTTAAATCAGCTTACTAGTATATATATACATATAAGGTTTACTTGTTATCCATGTGTCTATGATTATGCTCTAGTAGGAATTCTTTACCTTTATTCCTATTGTTTGATTAGATTGTTATGCATTGATATTAAGTTTCCTAAAACTAAGTCAAGGTGAGTAGTTGTCGAAAAGGATATTAAGGCTGTACAAGTTATAAGGTTTTTCTAGCATTTACAATTTCTATTCATTATGCAGTATTATAGATTCATTGTGTGTATACTTTTTATGTTAGTAGCTAATCTTATGTGTCATATGCAAGGAAAGTGGGAATAAATAGCATCTTTGGTTCACGGTTTTTACACTAACTCTATTACTTGACACGTCTTCATACAAAATCATTTAATTGTACTCACTAAATAGTTCCTTCATGAAATAAAGAAAACATATAAATTTTTACAAGTATCTACACTATTATCACTACGCCAAAAATGAGATCTAAGAGCGGTTCCGCCGGTTTTAAGAGAGCGGTTATTGGTGCTCTAAAATCCTGTGCTATCCAACGCTTGCATTTATTAGAACGGTTAAATAATCGCTCTCATATGTTACCTTGGAGATGGGTTCAAATAACCGCTCTCATATGTTAACCCTTGGAGAGTGGTTCCCCCTGAACCACTCTCTAAATGACACTTTAGAGAGCGGTTAGCGCCAAACCGCTCTAAGAGTTGATTAGATTGGAGAGCGGTTTCTCAGCCAACCGCTCTCTAATGTCAAGCTTTCTGAGAGCGGTTCCAACTAACCGCACTCCAAAGTAAGTATCTAAGAGTGGTCTTTTACGAACTGCTCTCTAAATTCTAACTGTTAGAGCGGTTGTCCATGAACCACTCTCTAAGGTGTGGTTATTTTAACGGTTTTTCTTTAACCACTTTCTAAAGTGTAATTTTGAGAGCGGTTTTTGTTGAACTGCTCTCTTAAATTTAAAATTATTTCGTCAGGGCCTTTTACAGAATATCATTATCCTAATTTTTTGCATACATATAACCATAAAATATTGCAAATAGTTTATAACAACCTGTGATAACCGCAAAGATAAACCAACCACATTACAGATACAATTACTTGCATATATTAATCAGAAATCAAATAAATTTTGCAACATACGAATCTGTACAGATACAATTACACAGAACGTTCACAATTAAAAAGGCTCAGCAATGTATATACACTTTTGGCTAATGAATGATAGAATTATGACTAGGTGTTGTAAAAATAAAATGTACTAAGAATCAATTGTGCTTAATGTTTCCTTCAAATATCTATGGTATATATATGCACACCACTCCCTTTGAACTTGATGAATTGTGTTATCAGGAAAGGTTGGTAATTGGAACTCTGGAAAATACTGAAAAGAAAATAAAATACAAATCTTAATTATATTAGATATAATTCAAATGGGCAGACACTATCCTAATAAACACTTAGTGATATAAAATAATTTTGGATATGCACTCCTCTTACATTAAATGGGATTGTAGTCTGTCCATGGTGCAAAGCATTTCTAATGAAGAGACACACATAATATCCACAGTCATCATTATTTGATTGCTTAGGACACTATACGTGGAGGGAAAACACATAAAAAACATGATTAATAAATGGACAATATTGAGTGTAAATTATGCAGTGTTATAAAAGAAGTTAAAAGAGTTTTTTCTCAAACGATATTGAGACCTGTATAGTGACCCAATTTGTTTGATGCATCTTTTTCCTAGAGGGCTGCACTTTTCTCTCAACTCGATATATGACAAGAGCACTAACAATAAAATGAAAGAACAAATTTACAATTAAACGAAAGCACATTCATATATGATAGACCAGCTAACAGGTAAAATCATGTATACTTATTAAATATGTTTTGCATATGTGGTCTAGTCTTTAACTGTTTGCGGAGGAGATCCATATAATACATTGTCTCATCAGAGGTGTTGATAGCAACTAGGATCCAATGTTGCCTACCAAATGTTTAAGATTACAATAATTAAATATGATAATGAAAATTATAAAACTTATATGCATGGTCATAAGATTGACTTACCCAACATTGTAAGGTGCGAATACCAAGTGATCTTCACCCATATGACGCTTTAACATGTCAGCTATATGTTGATGTGGGGTCTGATTGAGGTTCGCATCCATTTCATAGGGAGATATAAATGAAAACTTACTTGCAATATTGGTCCCTTCCAGGTAAGCTTCACACAAATATCTTGTAGTTGAAAACATGAATGAAATAAGATTAAATAAGGTAGTTAACATCAAGTTTCGTATGGGAGAAAGATATTTATACAATTGGTATAAATTAAAGAATTACTTAATGTAAAGGTTGATGCTAGAGGCGCTCAACCAATGGCGACGTATGACCTCCTGTATGTTTTCTTTTCCCACAATGTCAGTAAATTTTTTCCCCAATGCTAACTTGTCATATGAATACTTACATTGTCAATGGCCAACTCAGGAAGGTCAGACGAATTAGAAACAACACCTTTATTGCTTGGACCAGCAATGGATTCCTTTGTGTGACCTGTCCTTTTCCCTAACCCTTTACTAGATGATGGGGTAACCTAAAATAATATCAAAAAGTTTGTGTAATGAAATGAAAAATTAAATGCATACATTGGAATGCTACAAAGAAAATTATGGTTACGTACCTTGGGTCGTAAGATGATTAGGGACAATGGCCAGGCAACATAAGTTCCAATTGCATCTCTTAGGCAATTGAGGTTTGCTTCTTCATTAGGAACAGGCAATGCAATGTCTTCTTCCTGTCTTTGCACTATCTCTATTGAGACCTTACAATGGTGAGGAGGAAGAGCAGTATTGTGTAAGGAGTCCCCAACCACTGTTCTCGAAACTCTCCCTCTAGCAACCACGCGATATGGGGTACTTAAATACAACATGCAGTCATGATCACCTTATAATACATACATTATACCAAATGTTAGAAATAACAAATTAATCGTACGTCATTAATAATAAATTTAAAAGTAACTAAATTGCTGTTGTTGAATTGTACCTCTGGAATTTCTACAGATGCAACTGGTGTACAACTACCTCTTTGGCTGTTACATGGCAATTCTGGCTGGAGATGGTGACCTCCCTCACCGCTTGTTACATTTGAGGGGGAATACCTATTTCTGGTGGCATGAAAGTAGGCATAAATGGTGGTGAAGTGGCAGTAGGGTTGAAAGGCATTTGACCAGACATGAAAGGGGGCAGTCCTTGACCCCCAGTCAACTGTGCCACAACACTTGTCAGATGCGCTACCCAATGCTTCATGTTCTGCCACTCAGTAGAAGATGGGTGTGGATGTGAAGCTGTTGAGCCGAATGCAGCCTTTTGGGTAACTCCAAAATCTGCAGCTCTTACACGACTAGGATGTTCTCTTACACCAAGAGCTTTACCCAATATGTCGTTTCTAGCCGTTAATTCTGACTTAGCCTCCATAGCCACCTGTGAAAGGGTTTCCTATAATGAACAAAACAAAATTATGATCAGTATATAAAAGGTTATGTTCAAAATGAACCATGTTATTTATACTTACAAATTCAGCAACCATTTTTTGAACTCCTTCATCATCAAAACCACCTTGCTTATTAACCCTAGCAGCCTTCCATAAGACATGTCGAGGTACAGAAGTCACATTAGACCCAGAGGCAACAATCTACAAAAAAATGAACATTAATTAATTACAACTCGTCAACATTTGATTACATAAGACTATAACCTAATAAATGCAAATTTCAAAATAGTATAGATAGTATCAATTCTTGCTCTAACTGAGTATATCCCTTAGATGACCGCCTATATCTATACGACATTCCTTTTGCCCTAGTAACATTGGCCTCACTTTCTTTCTAAATATTGTATTTCAAATGAAAACAAAAACATATCAGCAGAGATTACTAAGTCGAACACAGATAATAGAAATATATAATAAAAGTGTATTTATATTATCTTAAACTCTTCCGTGCAGCTTTGCTTTACAAACTCGTTCCAGTGATCAGTGACAGTACTGAATCTCTGATACTTCTTAGGAGGGTGAGGGAGACAGTTACCGTCTTTATCAAAGACATGCTTCCTCATCCGTGTACGAAATGCATGGAGATCTCGTCCAGCTAATGCAAGTACAAAGACTTTGTGCGTTTCTTGCACTTCAAAGGTTTCCTACAATGAAAGCCAAATAAGTAAATCAGTAGCTTTACCCAACATGATTTATTAATAATACTACACTTAGAGAAAGAATTGTAGTTTACCTCTACTTGCTCCTAGATATGGTCCTTCAGATTAGTAGGAACATTTGTGCAATCACATATACTAATTAACACTGTACTTCTAGTTACAAATCCAATAAAATGAGAGAATTTAGATCTATTAGGGTCAATGGGTTGCCTTTTACAATTCCATCCAACCTGCAAAATTTAAATAAAGTGATGACACTCATTGAAAGTAATAATATGTTATTAAAAAACACATTAAAGCATTGGTGAATTCAACCCATACCTGTAACTTTTGTCCTAACTTCCTTGCCTTGCTAATTGCCTTCAATTTTGTTATTCCTTGAGTGTTCTTCCTCTTCAATTGTTGGGTATTAGAAGGAGAACCTCCTTCAATGTTATCAGAAGATGTCATCTCTGCATAATAAATTTATGTTAGTATAAGTTAGAGAGCGGAAGTGAACATGTAAAATAATAAAGAGACATATATTTATGTTTAAATCGAAAAGTGTATTAACCTCTTTCTTTTCTTAGGGAGTTTAATAAGTTTCCTATGCCCTTTAATGGAATGAAATGATGGATTTAACCAAATACCCTCTTCATGATCATGTCTTGCATAAAGGTCTCCATCATCTATTATTATATCCCTCATTTGTTGTACACCTTTTAAAGGTTCGTCCTCCACATTAAGATCTTCATCCATTAGTTCACCATCGGTTAAAGAATTAAACTTATTAGACAACAACACAATACTCCATGACTTGTCAATAGGATCAGAGATATAGAACACTTGTTGTGCCTGTGCTGTAAGGATAAACGAGTCATTTTGATACCCCACCTTTTTAAAATTGACTCTTATAAATCCTAAATCGTCAATGTGAACTCCACTGTTGTTGTCAATCCACCTACATCCAAACACTGCTACTTGAAACTTTGTGTAATCTAATTTTCATATGTGTTCAATTATCCCAAAGTATGACATATTGGCATATATGGGGTTTCTATCCTTTGTAGTCGATATATGAAGCGATTCAGCAACAAGTGTCACTCCACTATTTTGCATAGTACTCTGTTCGTCATGCTCTTTTGTATAAAAGGTAAACCCGTTCACCAAGTAAGAAGTATATGAAAATGCATCAACACAAGGACCTTTTGATAACCACTGAATCTTCTCTGTTTCAGGGGTGTTATTCTCAAACACGTGCTCGTAAACATACTCTTGTAGCCATGAAATGAATCTCTGGTTATGTTCTTTTGTAATCCAATTCTCACCTCTGTTTGGATTCGCACCCTTCAATCTTTCTTTGTGCATTATTATAAAAGGTTTAATTTCAGGGGTGTTATGTAAGACATATAAGTGTGCTTGGTCCCGTTGTACTCTTGGAACCTCAATTTGTTGACAACTAGTGCTACCTTTTCCATCCATCTTTCCTGTGTGACGACATTTTGGAAGACCAATCGATTCTACATTTGACATGTACTCAGTACAAAATTCAACTGCTTCTTCAACTAAATATCGCTCAGCAATGCACCCCTCTAGTCGGCTTCTATTCTTTACTTACCCTTTTAAAATCTTCATATATTATTCAACGGGATACATCCATCGCATATATACGAGACCACAAATTTTGTCTTGTCAACCAAGTGAATGGTCAAATGAACCATGATAGCAAAGAATGAAGGTAAAAAATACATTTCAAGCTCACATAAAGTCTCAGAGATGTGGTTTTGCAATGCTGGTAATTTTGCAGGATCAATAACTTTGCTACATATTGTCTTGAAGAAAAAACACAGCTTGATTATTGCAACGCGGACCTTCTTTGGTAAAATAGACCGTATAGCGCAAGGAATCAAATTCTCCATTAAGATGTGACAATCATAAGATTTCAACCCTTTTAACTTGAGGTCCTTCAATGAAACAAGACTTTTGATGTTAGATGAATACCCCTCAGGAACCTTAACTGAATAAAGAGTCTGACAAAATGCACGTTTCTCATGTCTAGAAAGGGTGCATGCTGTTAGTGGTAAAAATGTGCGTTTTCCCTTCTTCACTGGTGTCAAATCAAATCTAATTTTCATCTTTACCAAGTCAAGCCTTGCATTGATACCATCCTTTTTTTTCCCTTCAATGTTCAATAACGTACCGACAACACTTTCACATACATTTTTCTCAACATGCATAACATCAACAAAGTGTCTTATGTGTAACGATTTCCAATAGGGTAACTCAAAGAAAATTGACATCTTCTTCCAACTTTTACTTGAAATGTCTTTGGCAAATGGTTTCCCAAAAGTTGTTTTGACATCTTTAACCTCTTCAAAAAAATTTTCTCCACTTTTTGAATATGGACATCGTCGTTCAGTACAACTTCCATTAAAGGCTTTCTTCATTTTTCTAAAAGGATGATTTCATGGCAACCACTTACGATGCCCCATGAAAACATTCTTGTGACAGTGTTCAAGTCTGATATAATCTGTATTTTCAGAACATATTGGACATGCACATTGACCCTTTATGCTATAACCAGAAAGATTTCCATAAGTAGGAAAATCATTAATTGTACCATACAACATTGCCTTAAGTGTGAAACATTCATCTCTAAACCCATCATATACTTCAACGCCATTTTCCCACAACTGTTTCAAATCTTCAATTAGAGGAGACAAGTAGACATCAATGTCATTCCCAGGTTGTTTAGGACCAGAGGTTAACAAAGAAAGCATCATATATTTCCGCTTCATGCAATACCATGGAGGCAAGTTATATATTAATAAAATTACAGGCCAAGTACTATAGGTACTACTTTGCATGCCATGAGGGTTCATTCCATCGGTTGCCAAAGCAAAGCGTATATTCCTTGTTTCTGCTGCAAAGTCTTTATATTCATCATCAAAATTTTTCCACTGAGGAGAATATCTCTAATTCTGCCTTTAGCATGCCAAGTTATGTGCTTTGCATTTTCTGCAGTGCGAAATAAGCGCCTTAGTCTCGAAATTACTAAAAAATACCACATGACCTTTGCAGATGTAGATTTGTTCTTTATGTAACGTGACTCATTACACTTTGGACATTGACTTAGTGATGCATACTCTTTTCGAAACAAAATGCAATCATTAGGACAAGCATGTATCTTCTCATGGGTCAATCCAATGGAAGCAAGTACTTGTTTAGCATCATATGTTCTCGTAGGTAGCACATTATCTTCTGGTAGCATCTCATTTAATAAAGTTAGTAACTCTGTGAAGCTTTTATCAGTCCATCCATTCATTGCTTTCAGGTTATAAAGCTTTAACACAGAACTTAATCTCGTGAACTTTCTGCATCCATTGTACAATGATTTTTTCGCATCATCTTTTAGCCTCTCAAACATCTTTGGACAATCTCTAAGATCTTCTTCAACAACATTTGGAATGTCTTCAATATTATCACTCTCATCTATTTTTAATGTCTCTGAGAAATAGAGACTTGATCCTATGTGATGTGATGTACTTGCACCTTGTATCTCACCGTGCTTTGTCCAACATGTATATTTTCATCAATCCCATTGCACATTAGATGTTCTTCCAATTCTTCTGCATTTACTTGCATCATATTCAAACAACACCAACAAGGGCATGGAATAAGGTTGAGATCAGTTGCATACTTAATCGCAAATCTAATAAACTCCTTCACTCCATCTCATATTCTTCACTCAAACGATCAGCAACCATCCAACTTCGGTCCATATTTGCTCTAACTACAGTTATGACAAACCAAATGTGAATGTCTTATTAAGTCTCACATGGTAGGGCCCTATCCCATTTGAAAACAAAGTTTTTCATACCTTAATTAACAATTGCTGCATAAATGTGTTATTTTATACTCGACAAAATTTTGGCAGCATTTCGCATTAGTCTCTTAGTACACAACTTGAAATGAGATGATTTACCTCAATTAAGCATGCACCAAAAGACAATGACAAATGCATTGTACCAAACTTTTGTTAAGAATTAAATAAAACATTATAAAACAACATTTGCTAACCATTGAATGACTAACTTTGTTGACAAACTGTCCAACTTGGACAATTTAAGATTGAAAATAATAATTTATTCAATCATTATTTTGAACTTCAAACGGGAAACTAAGGTTTCACTCAATTTCAGATTTCAAACCATAATTTCTATTTCAAGATAACTTCAACAATAATCATGCATTCAGAACATTACATAATTTCTAATAATATAACATCAACAATAATCATGCATTCAGAATATTCCATAAGCCATAACATTAAAAAAAGGAACAATCTTATTTCATCACTTAAACTAAGCATGGAATTTCACTTCCTATATTCCAAGTCTAGTATGCAATTTGAGGCCAGGTTTGATGAACTTATTCGAGGTCTAAAACTGCATTATAAAATTATGTAAGACCACTAAATATAATATTTTTTTACTACACCACCAAAATTATGAAAGACCACTAAACTGCATTATAAAATTATGTAAGCCCAGGTTAATTTATTTAGTAGACCACTTCTACTCCTATTCCAAAATCAAATGATCTCATTTTGTTCACGTTGATTTAATTATAAATATCAATTTCCTATCTCATTGTCTTCTCCTGTACTCTTTATTAATTTATTATATTTTGGGCCAGTTCTCGTCCTTACTAAAGCATAAATTTTACTAACTAAAAATTACAGAGAATGAAAATTAACAAATTACCTAAATGTTAACACAAAAAAATTAACAATCGACTAACCTTGAAATAATGTTGGGTCGTAGTTATGTTGCAGTGAACCAAAATGGTAAACAAACGCACAGAACCAAAAATGGAAGAAAGAACGTTTATGTAATTATTAACCTAAAAATAAAATGGCGTCCAGTCAACACAGAGGACCAAAATGCTAAACGAAAGCGATAAAGATAGAAACGATAAAGAAAATACCTTCTCAGTAGCAATGCGTAGTCAACGGTGGTGTTCTCCAAAGCAAAATCCTCAACAAACACAGAAATTTAGAAATACAGAGTAGGTGCGAAGACAGTGATAGCCAGATTTGGGAGTTAGGGTTTAGTTTAAAATTACACTTTAGAGAGCGGTTAAGTCGTTAACCGCTCTCTAATATAATATTTTAAAAACGGTTGAACCAAAGAATCGCTCTATAATCTTTATGAGAGCGGCTCAACGTGTTAACCGCTATATGAAAAGTGGAACTTATGAGAGCAGTTACCAAATAGCTGCTCTCCAAGCTAGTTTAAGAGAACGGTTTAATCTGAACCGCTCTAATAAGTTATTTTAGAGAGCAGTTCCTTTGTAACTGCTCTCTAAATTATACATTAGAGAGCGGTTTGTATGCAACCGCTCTGAAAAAGTTAAATTGCAGAGCGGTTGAGTGTTAACCACTTTTTATTTCTGATACAAAGTAATTTTCATTAACCGCTATCTACGATTGCGCTGCAACAGCTCATTTTTAGCATAGTGTATCCTCTTACATAATGACAGAGATATTGCATATCAATTCTTCACAATCAAAGAGCTAATATCATCCAGTACCACAATAATTTCTAATGCAGCAAAAGTGAACTAATATTCGAGTTACGTGTTATGTAGGACAAGGTGCAACTCATCTAACCCTTTTGGTTAGTCTCGGCTCTATCTCCCTCAACACACACCTCACACAAAGCATTTAGCACTAAGATAGCTACACTTAAATGTAAAAAAAAAAATAAAAATAAAGTTGCCTATCAGTCACACATAACATCCCACACATTAAACCAAGTATCTATCACATACAATATAAAATACGGTCATCTGATATCCTTATCAAAATTTCTTTTAGTTATTTGACATGTATATGCTTTGAACGAAACATCCTACATTTCAACCTTTACATGCAAAAGCTAAAGAAAATTGTCCAACATTTTTATGATCCCGATTCAAGTTTTTCATGTCAAACAATTACCGTCATTCATCATTTCACAAGAAACAAATTTTCAATCACATGCGAACAGAGACTTTACAATATATCAAGCAATATGGACTTCCTCTTTACATTGGTATTGAAGAACCGATGATAAGGAAAGGAATAGAGATTCTCAATGATAAAACTCTGCTGCATGATGATGGTGAATACTTTAGAATAGGAGTAGAAGAAATGAGAAAGGAACATTAAAGGGTAGAAATGCAGAACCGGCAAAGGGGCTTACCTTAAGTTTTTGGCCCTTTTTCCTAGTTGAAGGGTGGATAGAAAGAATGATGAGGAAGATAGGGAGATGTGCAAGTGTTGAGTCTAAACCCAGTGGACTAAAACAGAGAAAACTTTGAGTTGTTCCCCTTTTAGATGACGAGATTCTTCTTAAAACGAACAAAGAAAAGTATGTGAGTTACTTCTTGTTCTCCCTCTGTAAGCATTTATTTGGAAGGGTTGTAATGTGATTGCTCATAGGGTTGATATGATCATTAAACAAAGTCATTCATCTTTTCCAACGCCACTTAGCTGACGTGAGAGGCAAAGGAAGTTGTTGGTTATTAATGCTGAAGTGAAATTTCGGCAATTTGGTCTTTTTCTAGATTGAAGTGAAGTACTTTGCAGCTGCAAAGCAAGAGGAGATAGTGGACATGTTATGATGATTGGAAAGATGGTTCTAATTCATATCTATATGTTGTCATATCCACTAAGCAAGGTGGCAAATCTTCATTCCCTTTTTAGAAGCATGCATGTACATGCTCGTGCCATTTTAAGAAGGTGCCACGGCCCCTTTTGCATGCAGTTTGAAATGGAACTTTACGAGCTCCCTTTGTTCTCAGCATGTATTAGATAAGTTGAGGGAATGAGTTAGCCTTTGAGGTTTTAAGCCCAAGGTTTGGTAGGCGGGGAAAGTGTACGTGGGATTTCAACAGCAATGCCACCATTTTCATTTCATATATCTTGCAAATGGTCTTGGGGTTTAGGAAAAAATTAAGGGGAGGAGGAAATAATATAGCTACATATTATGTCCTAAAAACGTATATGCATGTATATGGAGAAATTAAATTAAGGCTACGCAAGGCAGGATAAAAATGTCATGCTCTAAGTTTGGAAAATTTGGTTTAACCCTCTTAAGTAAGTTTGGGCTATTAACAAATATGGAAAGAAAATAATTTAATTAGAACATATTTTAATTTCTCATATAGTATAAAATGAGAAAATTTTGCACTTAAATCTATGCTTTAAATGAAGAGTTCTAGAAGTAGAATGATATAGAAGACTAAGGAGAGTGCATAAAAGAAGAAGTGAGTCAAGAAAATAGAGATGAAGATAGAGAAAAAAGTGTCATTAAGGATACAAAGGGAAGTGCAATAATAAGTGCAATAACGCATATGCAGATGTATGCTTACTTCAAGCTTATGAGAGCAAACAGCTCCATACCTCTTCTTCTTCCTCCACTAGCTTTAATACCACCAGTCTTTGACTTGATGTAACATTTCTACTCCTCTACTAATGATGATATTCCTACTAACGATGATCACCTTTAGTACTCATGATAAATATTATTATTTTATTTTTAAAATCATTTCTTTAAATGATTACTTCTTTAATTGTAATAACATTAATTTAATATTTTTTAAATAATTTTAGATTTTAAATTAAAATTTTATAATTTTTTTAATGTTTACAAATTATAATAATTAAGAATAACAAAAAATTTATTATATACATAAACAAAAAAAATCAAAATAAATGATATAAAAAAATTTAAAAATTCATTTATATTCATTTATATTATATATGACTCTAACTCGTTTGTAATGGTAAAATCCTTCAGTAAACTGTTAGAAATCTATCTGTACTTTGTACGTTTTTAGCAGTGAACGGAGTTAAGTGAACATACAAAATTGCTCTTACCAAGGTCGAGAAAAGCAAGCTCTAAGTTCACCATTATAGTCTTGCAAATTTTGGATACGATATACAAGGATTTAAAATCAATTTGCACCTTATTTTTCTTTCTAGAAGCCTACCTCCTCTCTCATATTTGTACCCCTTTCCTTTGAATATACATCCTTTTGAAATAAAGACCCTAAAACCAATAAACATTTACATTCTATTCTTGGTGACAAGGCTAAACCGAGGCAACCCACGTTCACGCAAACACTGTCACTCCTTTAAGGAAGCACGTTATACACCTCGTCTTTGAAGATGAAGATCTACATGAAGTTTTGAACTTTGAGGAGGGAGAGAACCAGGCGAAGATGTCATGTAACTCAGCCAAAATTCAGACCAAAGTGAACTTTATTAAATTTTTTATTATATTAGATAAAATAAATTAAAAATATGAAAATTAAACAAGTTCTTTACCTAAAAAAATTTGCATATAGGGAAAGTGAACAAGTATTACCAGCCCACGTCAAACTAGTTATTTTACATTTACATTCACATTCACTTCATTTTCTATAGTCATGCTGCATTTCTACATTTCTGCACATATGTTCCTAATGCCAGCCAATACAATTTATTGTGTGGTTGATGAGTTTATTCATCATTAAAACATGTCACCATACATGGAGGCTATTATTCTCAATGCCAGTAAGTAGAAGATGGGCCCATGTTGGCATAGTGAAATGATAATTGAAGAGTGGTGTACACATACATAGATACATCCATTTGAATTATTGGATTGTATGTGCATGAGGATGATACAGTATTGTATCCACTTATCTGCAAGTGATAGTGACAGTGATATATGGGGACAAGTGATAGCATTATAACCCCACACCCACAAATACAAAGGAACTCACATGTGCTGTGCCGGACTCTATCAGGCAGGACCAACTAACCTAACCCAATAATCACTAACCATTCCTCATTCCTCTCACAAACATTGCTCTTTCGTTGCCACATTGTGCCTCTCCTTTTCTGAAGAGAGCATCCCCCACCTTTATCATATTTTCTGTGCACTTTCAGATTCACCTCAATCAGTATCACAATTACCCTTCTTGTGTTTCTTTCATAAATTCATATATTTTTTATACATGAAAAGGAGCTTAAAGAAAGAGCTAAAATGATTGATGTAATGAAAGAGCTAAAAAGAAGAAATAATATTATAAAAATGCTGTTTAATGAATTGTAACTTGCAATGTATAAATTAGTTTATTCAATTAGAAACGTGAAAGTCATGATGAGAGAGAGAGAGAGGCTATAGTATCCAAAAAGCACATCCATTGTGTAACCAAGAAACAAGAATTTATGCTTAAAAAACTGCTGAGGTGCATGGCGTAGGGGGAAATGGCGCTTTACTTTATCTTTTACTTTTGAAGGCTGTGAATGAAATGGAAATTGGGATATTTTAGATCCAATCTTGGATTTGAAGTAAAGTGGCAGCAAATAAAATAAAGCTGAATGAGTTATTTATTCAGCTCTTTTTGCTTTTAGTGTTTGAGTCCAAAAGAGAAAGTAGTTGGTACGTTGATTCTCTGATATTCTAATAATAATAATTTAAGCAACTCGATCAGTGTTTTGCTCAAATGCGCTTCACGTCCATCGCCAGAATCATTTCCTATGCGCTGCCCTGCTATTAGTTTGCTAATCAATTCCATTTAATAAACTATATTTAATTTTTCTAAAAGAAATTACAGTATTTAATGTAATATATTTCTTAGAAAATAATGTTATCAATATATTTAATTATATATTTTTTTTATAAAAATTATTATTTATGAATTCTTATTATATGCTTTAAAATATATGTTAAAAGCAATATTTTATATTGATTTGCTCCCTCGAACTCATCATAGACTAACTACCACATATGTTTAACATTATCTTTCTATTGGTTACTAAACATTTATTCATTATGATCAATAGATTCATTTCAAAGTTAGTCATAATCAAAGTGGTCTAAAAGTCGTGCACACATACACTCTTCACTTTTCTTATTAGTTTTATTGGAAGTGTCTTGACACCCTATATAGGTATTAAATACAATTCATTAAGAATGAGCATAAATTGAGTTTACACAAAATTAATTAATATTCATTTTGAATTTAATTATATGAATTTTCATTTAAACAACCTATTTTATAATTTTCAAAATCAGTTGAAAATTGGTTTTAAAATTAGTTTTAAATTCAGTAAAATATACTATAAATATTTTCTATACTATTATTAAATTATTATATATAGAATGGATAAGTGAGTGCAACAAAAAAGTATATAAAAATATTTTAATCTTTGTCAAAATTTTAGTTTTCATTCAAATAAAGATGGCCAAATACTTCTCTCTCCCATCCTTCCCGTTACTAAACAACAGAGGTAATATATTTTTACTCTATTTCCATCTAGTTCATATTTTTTTATCACGTTAAAAAGCATATCAAGACCAAGGGTTTAGTATAAGTTTAGTAATAGATTATACTTTGAAGAAATAATTATTTATTATTTTGTAAAATTTCTCCCAATAAGTTAATAAAAGTAAATCATTTTTCTTGAAAATAAATTAAGCATGTAATACTTACCCTCACTTAATTTGACCTCGATAATTAAATCAAAATTTTATTTCTTTTCTTCAGTCAAGGTAGTTTGATTTACATGCCCAAACTCTATATCACTCCTATCTCCACCATTTTAAAGTTGAAACTTTCTTTACTTGTCAAAATTTTTTATCACTTTTTACATATAAGTTTAGTAACTTGTAAAATGTATAAGAATTTTATTTTAAAAAATGTATATATAATTTAATAATTAAAAATATAATTTTATAAATATTGAAATATGTAAAATTAAGAATTTTTTTGTATGATTATAAAATCAATCAAAATATAATACATTAATAAAGATTAGATAATTATAATGTATATCTTAACAAAAAGTGTAATTTACATATATAATATAATGTTAAAAAGATGTAAATATCAAAATATTATATGCACTTACTATAATAAATAGAAAGAGTAAAATAAATTTGTAATAATTAATTAAAGAAAGGAACGTGAAATAAAGTATTTGAAAAAAAATATGAATTTTGAAATAAAAAAGTAAAAGTAATAAACTTTGAAATTTGCAATAAAAAAATGTTTTTTAAACGAATTTACAGATTTGTAATTTTTTAAAATTTTGACTGAGAGTACGGTAAATAATAAGTTAAGTATTATGAATTTTATAAATATAAATATTTATGAGAAAATTTAAATTTAAATCAGATGATAAGAAAATTTTATAAATTAAAAAAAATTATTTATAGGAAATTTGAAAGTTTTGTATAAGGTAATAAGTAATTTTTTATAAATATAAAAATAGGTATTCATGAAAATTTTAAAATTTTATAAAAACGAATAAAGACAATTTAAGTAACAAATTTGATCTCCAAGATTTAAAAAGAAATTAATAAAGAGATGAGACAAGTAAAAAGTAAAAGTATTAAAGATTGCAATTAACATCAATTCACATGTCCTTTTTAATTAATTTTAATCTTAAAGTATCTTTAGAAATTATATCAAATAAAAATAAATTTAAGAATTGATATTTTGCTTCAATCTTAATTTAAATTTAAATTTTTTAGTTTAACCTTATTTAATAATAATATTTACTTTTTTTCAAAATTTTTAAATTTAAAATTATTCTATTGAATAATACCCTTGTCCTGCAAGACGGGAAAATCACGGGTAAAATTAATTTTATTTTGTTTAATTCTTTGATAGAAAAGTGTCCTTGTCATTTTAGTTCACTCAACAACTATTTTTAAATTTGATTTTATAATTTGACTGGATTCTTTTGATTACATGACACTATTTTATTAGATAATAAAAGAAAACATTGTTAGTTGTAATTTTTTTGTTATATTTTTTATTCTAAAAATTACTACAATTTTAAGATCTTGAATTTCATTTATCTTACACAATCATGACCTGAATCTAGGAAGAGAATATATATTTTTTATTTAAATTTACTATTATATTTTCACTTTAGATAACTCCATTTCTTATAATTAACAATATTTCCATTAAATTTTATAATTAGAGTGAGACCATTAATCATTTATTAAATTATTAAATAAGCTAACAGAAAATCCTGAAAAGAGAAACAAAGAAAATCCAAAGCCATTGAGGCTGTCGTACCACTTATTCTATTAAAATAAAAAATAAAGAAATGAGAAAGCGACCAAACTTTGCCTCAACATATTCTCATGTGATTGGCTTCAAACACATTATTGGTGACTTCAGCTTTCATTTTTAATGAACTTTGGCACTCTTTCATTTATTTTTTGTCCACTAAATCGATCGCGTAAACATCTTATATATGCACACATACAGTACATCCACACCTTCCTATGCATTTAAATTTCTAAGTTGGTTCTTCGTATATCCTTTTTATTCAATATAAAGTGAGTTGCACACTTATCCTAAAAGGGTATGTGAGTATAATAATATGATTATTAGTAAATTATACTACAGTATTACATTTTAAAGTTGTAAATTTAAGAGATGAAATCTTTTTTATTTCACTTATTTTAATGTAAGCAAATTCAAGAATCAACCAACTACTCGTGTTTTTAAAGTTAACTGTAGTATAATTAGCACATCCTTTTACAATTTTAAGAGAGAAATAACTATTTGGATTGGTGCAGAGCATACTCAAGGGCATTTGGAAGGGTGATGGTGTGGGCTAAGGAGAATAGAAGGTGAAGCATTATGTCACATCCTGTATTTGGTATTTTGTTGATTGCATAATTAGTAACAAAAATGACATTTGAATATTTGAATAATTTATAAGACAAGTGCATCCATAGCACATGCAGGTTGATGAGAATTGTAGACTGAAAGTTGCCAAATACTTTATAATAATGATTAATTGGGTCAGGTGTGTGTGATGAGAAGACTCCTAAGAAACCGGAATTTTTCCAATCCACATATTGTTGAGTCACTTCTAGTTTGGATTTTGTGGCCTTTTTCCTTAGCTGTTGTGAGAGAAACAAACACAACTTGTCACCATTTTGTAGCTTAAAGAAAAGGATCTTATAAATCTGTGGTCCTATGCAACACATTCTCTTTTGAAAACAACACACACACCCCTTCTTTTGGAAACCAAGGAATAAATATAAGAAAAATACTTACCAACATTTTTAGTGTTGCTCAGTTAAAATTGAAGTTTTACTTTGGTAACATGTATTAATATTTAATAGTTTAGACACGGGTAGATAGGATAGAATAATGATATTTTTGTTCTTAATTAAATATTTGTTGAGCCACACAAATATGATTTATTTATTGTATTATTTATTTTATCTTATTAAACTAGTGTAACTGTCATAAAAGATGACTTGTTTAGAAGAGTAAAAAATATATAGCAATTATCTTCCTTCAAATACCCTTAATTTGTTCTATTATCTCTCTCTCATCTCTATGTTATATATTTTAAAAAATATATTAAAATTTTAAAAAATATATTAAATTATTTTATATATTTAAAAATATTTTAAATTATTTATATATTTTCTATAAATTAAAAATAAATAACTTAAAAAAATAAAAAATAAAAAATTAATTTAATAAATATAGACAAAAAGATAAATTTATTATTTTTTACATATTTATGTCACATTCTTCTATTTATTAAATTTACACCAAACATTAAATATAATAAAAGTTTATCATGTTTTTATTATATCATACTCTTATTCTATATACTTGCTATATATTTTGATCTTGAAACAAGAGACCTGAGTTCTATTCCAAGTATAATAATAGAATTGCTTTTTAAAATAGTTGCATAATTAGATGCACATGGAAATACAAGTCTAGCATGGATGGGGTGTAATGTGCCCCTAATGGATATGCCAAGAATGAGAAACACATGCCATTTTATTGGTGGCAGAAGCTCGAGGGAAAATGGTGGTTGGGTTACAGCATTGTTCGACTGTCATTGCCAACTACTCACATGAAAGTGAAGATTGTAACAGTGATATTGAAGATATTCGAAAATAAAATTATGGGACTTGATAGCCAAACACTGCCTTCTCTTTGGGCCTATAATCCGAGTGCAATACCTACTACTTTTATTCATAATAAAAGCTTTAACATGATGAATGCACTTCTTGGCTCTTGCTGTCTTGCTTTGCTTCTTGAACATGTCAACATGAATATATGATCATGGACCTGTTGCTTAATTGAATAAAAGGCAATATAAACCCCCTTTTATTATTCCATTTTCTGGTTAAAATTGACCAATAAGTTAATTTGTCAGATAGCATAACAACTCTGCAGTATCTCCGACAGCCACATAGGTTAGTACATGTATGACAACTCAGACCACGTTCTTGTTCAACTTTTATTTTTTGTGTCCAACAACTTATGACTTCCAACAAGAGTTTTCTACTTTTCTTCCTCTTCCTCAACATAGAGGTTGGTTCAATGCAGTCAATAAAAGCCGACCACCAATGTTCACCGTAATCGCTTGTGTAAAACTTGTTTAGTGCTTGGATGATGAATCTTAGATCCATTTTTGCACACAGTTATCCAATTCTATCTTAAAATTATTTTATCGTGTCATATACACTTATTTTTAAAATAAAGTTAATTATTTATATAAAATATATATTAATTTTATAATATATATATATATATTCACATAAATTCGATTTGAAGTAGATTAGATTATTTTTTAAAATGGGATTCAAATCTAATTCAATCCAATAAAAAATTTTCAATTTTTGTGGTTTTCAGTTTGTTTGATTTTCTGTTAAGTTATTAATTTTACGATTTGATTTTTGCTGTTTGCATTGGATAATATAACCATGTAAAGCATAAGTTTACATCTAATAAATTCTGTATATTTTAAAATCACTTTTTTTTTTTTTAGAAATTGGAACAAACTGGCTCTAAATCATACTCTCTATTTTGTCTTATTATGTAATAGGAACTACATATATTTTTCTTAAATTAAAAAATGTTTTAAACAAATGTTCTAAGAACTAGAATAATATTACTAAAATTTCTCCTCTATAGATACCTAATATTTTAAAATAAAGTTATCTTATTAAATCAAATACAGATCATGTGATGTTTTACACTAGCTGCCTCGTGTAGTCCTTATGAATTGCACCAAAGCGTGCGATCAATTTAAATGTTCATCAACACGATCCATGCAAGCCGAAACAACTGATACAACTTCCTCGAATTGTGCCAGTCATGGTCTAATACATATAAAGGCATTTTATATTTTATAATCCAGGCTTAAATATACTTATATTTTCTTTAAATATTGTAACCTTCATTTAACCTTTACTTTAAAAAAGATGTAGACAATATGAACATTTTTATTTCGTTTCCCAAGCACCTTCCCATTAAGACTCCCCATTCGTTTTATCCATTTTTCATTCTTTGATTTTCTGTTTGTTCCCTTAAACATCACAGTTCTTTTAAAAATGAACCAAATGAAAAAACTCGTATACTATGTTATGGTTCAAAAGACAGGTGGGAAAGAGATTCCAACGAGAGGAGAGTTTATACAATATAATAATAACGTTATTATACTCCTCTTATAAGTATTAATGGTGATGAAAAGAAATAAGTAAAACGTAATTTCATAATGACTAAATTTCCTAAAGTTCCTCTCCTCCAAAACTAAATTGAAATAGAATAAATTTTATAATGACTAAATTACAACTTTTTGAAAAAGCAAGGCTAGCGGGAAACTTATCATATTTAGAGTAATCAAAATCACATTTAAGCATAAATTTGTGATATTATGATAGTAACTTTCAAAATTTCTATCTATTGAACAAAAAAGCTCATGAACAAGGCAGAAATGAGTTTAACACATAATACAGTGTGTGCACTACCCTGAAGTAGGTTTTAATCACAGTAGAACTATATGCCTGAAAACTAGTCTGGCTTAACAGCAGCTATATACCTAACTGATATATTTTAGACACCTGACCAACCAAAACTCAACAGAGGTAAGAACTACGCACTGCTTGTATCAACACGAATGAGAATTGCCTTAACATTTTTCATTGTGCATTGTTCTGTTAGCAGTTGGCTCCCTACCTGGTGATGAGTGCCTAGCTAGCATTTTGGCTGTTTTAACAGCTTCAATGACTTTACGGTAGTAACCCCAGGATGGATTTGTTTCTCTTATGGGCCGTTGACCAAATGGATTTGCTGACACGTACTCTTGAACATTATCAGCCATAGCCAGCCCTTCTAGATAAACCCGAAGATCACCTTCTGGTCCTGTGAACAGAAATGGAAGGCTTAACATGAATTGTTAAGGCAAATAAAGATAATTAGAGGCACATCAATTTGCTTAAAGCATTTGATATTTGCAAAGAAATACGGGTGTAAGAAAGAAGAGGAAGAGAAACAGAAAACATCTCACCTAATGACGAGTCTGTGGTGTCGTAGTACCGGTAAGAATAAGGAAATATTGCTGTATGCCTCTGAAAATAAATTGATTATGGGGAGTGACAATAGGAGGAAAATTTATATGACACAAGAAAGTGAGGCTAATTGCATAAAAATAAAACAAAAAAGAAGCTTACAGGATTCACTAGTGCTTTGTATGGAGAGTCATCCAATAATAATGTGTTTGACTCATTAAACTCTCCCTTCTCCCATGGTAAACCAGGTTCCGATTTTTCCCACAACTTTACAAGTTCCTTCAAAACCAGCGGCTTGTTTCTATTCTCAACAGTGGTGAATTCAGTAATAGTACAGTGGGACTGATTCTACATAAAAGATTATATAAAGATTAATAGTGTCTAGAGAAATTCCAAGTAGGAATGAACTTCTACCGCTAACCATTTACAAGTTATAACTGCATCTTTAATGATGCTATGAATAACAAACTAATTTACTAAAATGCAATTATAGTTTATAACATCAAACCATTTCCATTTTGTCCAAACTGAAATCTCTGTCTGTGTCTGTGTCTGTCTGTCTCTCTCTCTCTCTCTACACACACACACACAATTGAAACTAATGACAACTAGAATTACAAGGCTGGTTCTGTTTGGTAATGATAATAAAAAAGCATTCAATTGATGATGTGGAAAATCCTGCAGAAGGCATAAAAGTCAATTAGGAAGCAGAAGTATAACAAGTTTTATTGCAGGGACATGATATATTAACTGAGAAAAATTTTCCAGTATGCAATATTTTACTGATCACGAAGATTTCCCTTCATTCAAATGCAAGGAATGAACACAAACTAAACTCAATACCCATTCAACATCTGGCGTAAACAAAAGGCCAGCCATTTAGAGTAAAAATGTTAATACAGTGCAATTAAAAAATGTAACTTAATAGGCTAATACCTAAAATTACGTTGAGGAAAAGAAATCATTCGTAGCAGACTAATATAGCTAAACAAAAGCCCCTAAAAATTATGTAAAAGCTACAGAAGATTTAGAACAAATTACCCAACAAAAGAGCAGTTTTGATGCAGATTTCCCAATTAGAAATTCAATTGCTTCATCAACATTCCTCCTGCCAATAAATACGAGCAACAAAGCACAATAATAAATGTATAATGCTCATTTTGTGATACCGAAATGTAAACCAACTAATCCATTATTGCATCTTAAACTGAAGTCAAACTAAAATAAAAGCAATGAGATAATTTTAGTCGCAGATTGGCAAATACTTGGCTCTAGATGACCAAATCCCCACATGAAATTTGTCAAAGCAAAACTCTAGAAAATCATCACAAAAGGGCCTCTTGTAAACTGCAAAAGGCAAAAGTAATATCTGTCAAATCAACGAAGATCAAGATATGAAATCTATGGAATGAGGAAACACAATATTTGATCAGGTCACCTTTTCTCCTTTTAAGCCAAAAATCTGGCTCTGGTTCTGGTCCATATCTTCTACCAGTATCACTGACAAAATCAGCAAGAAGTCCATTCACATCAAGTATGAGAAGTTTATTCTTTGTGTTGCTGGCAACAGTTCTGTCCAGTAAGAATTGTGAAATCTTTGAATGACCATCTTTTACTTTGGCTGAGCTTAAATCAGAAACATCACCTGCACAACACAGATCATTTCTTGTAATTTCAGTATGATCTAGCCATCCACTACTTCTTTCAAGTTCTTCCCCAGGGGCAGGGATGTCTACTACAGAAGATGTAGTCATAAATCTTTGCTCACAAGTGTTGTCTGTTCTCAAATTCATTTCCTCAGTTGCAGCTCCACTTAGATAGGTAACTTCATCATTCGAAAGTTTTGTTTCTCTATCCATCAAGCCAACTGTCAATGGTCCATCAGAAAATTTATATGAATCATCCCCGTGATGGTCCTGCATAGTTGGTTCATTGTTACAATTTTCAAGACTTGGGTGACCACTGCTTCTCCTACAATTGGAATTAACTGGTTTTCTCCTTGAATAGGTCTTAACACACTGTTTTTTATCAGATATGTCATAAACTGCTGGGTAGTGATAATTTTTCCTCACCAGACTTGTATTTTTTACAATACCATTCTTATCCTCAGGGTTGGAACTGTTATCATTTATACCTTGCTCTATGTTCAATTTCACAACTTCTAACACACTCTCCTTTGCAAAATGCTCAGGATTTGTTACAACTGAATCATGGTTGCAGCTTCCTTTTTGAACGTCACACTGTCCACAGCTGTTTCCTGCAGTCTTATTGATCATATTCTGCTCGTTTTCTTCATAATGTCCTTGACAAATACCCTCGTCCACACAAGATTGTCTTGCTACTGAATCAATTAAAACACATTGAATTGGATGTTCTGAAGGCATATCCAAACCAGATGTGGAAGATCTTGATGAAAAAGTATTTTCTGGTGCACTGCAATCATTAACATTGCTTTCAACAGCATTATGCTCTGTTTTCTTCCGTTTGCTCTCTCCATTTTTCTTTGTTGAATCACACACTACAATTGTTTGGCAACTTAACAAACTAGGCAAAGCTGCGGACTCATGTAATGGGTGCTTTATAGTCACACCCGCCTCTGATGAAGAATTATCGATTGAAAAATCAGGACCTTCATGCTCAACAACGTTACCTTGTTTCTTCTTTCTTACCATTTTCTGCTTTTGGTCTATACTAGTTAAAGAATCTCCCAAACTGGTTACTGGTGGAGGCCCCATATGCAACTCATTTACAACATCCGTCAATCCCGAATCTTCAAACGAAAAATCGTTTCCTAAACTAGGAAATATGGAGAAGATACAGATCCACTATCACAGCAATTGCGATAATTCAAGATCAACAGCACAAACACGTTTCTCTGTATCTAAATACGTTATACAGTATTATCACCAAGCACTAACACCTTTCTCCATATCTATGTATATTTTACAGGGATTTTAACGTAATGTATCGAAAGTTTCCCAATTAGATCATTCCCGCGTCGATTGCTGTCAAATCAATACTTGTATTGATTGATGTATCTTGTTTCAGCCCCTTCCCCTAAAAAGTCTGCAAGAATAGTCACTGTAAACAAGAGAACTGCCCAAAATTGCCAAACTTCAGAACATGATATCAAGTCACTAAATATTATCCTAAATTGACCAATTCAAACCTTGAAACGAAATTTCAAAAGCCAGAACACGAATGACTAAGATAAATAGAAACTCAAAACAACACAATATGAAGAAAATGCTTCTGAGTCCATAAACAATAGTATACAACTCTCCTCTCTCAATGAGCTTCGGGCATTGATCACAAGAATACATTTCTTTTCTTCATTTTACTTTTTGTTAAAAATAAATAAAGTCACTTGATTTCTTTCTGTTGAAAATGAAAATCAAGAGCACAGTATGGAAGAGGGTTCAGAGTCATTCCAGATTTTAACCAGCAAAAGTAAAAAGAAGTAAATTAAAAAATAAAATTAAGAGCATAGAGATTGAAAAATTCATTGAGAGCCAAAGGAAGAACCTGGGTTGAGAGAGAGAGAGTGGCGTTTGAAGTTGAAACTACATGGCGGTTTTTGCAAATGAACGGTTTATTTTAGGGTTAGACCGCAAGTGTTAACCTCTTCTTGTTACCAAACAGCCACCAAATCGGCGTGTGGATTGGTATTTACATATGCTCAATTGCTTACAGCTGCCACTGATAGTAGAACATGGAATGGATATCATTTGATTTCTTTTTGCGCAAAGACAAGACTCAAAGTAAGTCTTCTAAAATGAAACAGATAGAGGAATGATCACAGAACATTGAATGGGTATTGTTTGAATAGATTAATCTATTTTAAGACATTGTTTGTTGAAAATTATATTTATATGTGTTTAAAATTACGAGAAAAGTATATTAATAATTTTTTTAAAAATTTTCCCATTAAATTCTGAACTAATATTTTTAAAATACCTTATAATATTTATCATACAATAATTAATATCATTTTTGTTCATACTTATTTATTTGAACGATTTTTTTTTTATTTGCTGATGGAGGCAAAAGCTTACAATAATATTATTTTTATTAATATTTTTTGTTTATATAAAAATTTAAGTATAATAAATAAAATATCTATAAAATTTAAGGAATTTAAGAATTAAAGAAATGCTTGTTAATAATTTAAATATACATAACTTTTTAATTAATTTTAATAAAATATTTTTATAAAACACCTGGACAATTCTTTCACTAAATATACAAATAAAAGTATGATACTATATATGCTAATAATTTTTTGTTTCTTACTTTTATAGAAGCAGTCTTCTTATGATTAGGACTCATGTCTATCTCAAAGTTATCTTTAAAATTTGCATAAATAATTATCTCTTAAAAATTTATTATCTTGAAGTTATTATGAGTTTTTTACAAAAAAAAATATTAAAAAAATAAAATACACAAATAGACTAAACAAGAAAATATTTACCCATATAAACCTATTTACTGTTGATAAATTCACATTTTACTATATTTTTAGCCTAATTTTTGTTAGTAAATAAGAAGTTAAATAGTAAATAAACTTGAAAATATAATAAAAATTGTATTAATATTCATAATTGTATAAATAGTTCAGAATTTTAGATTTTATTCTACTTCTGGACAATTTTGCTTAAAAAGACTTAACTTTGTGTAAAAGCTTGAGTTGAAGATGTTTAAGTTGAAGATTGAACTAAGGAAGTAGAGGAAGTGAGCTTAAAAGATGAAAAATCAAGTGTTAAGTGTTGAGAGTAGTCACGTACAGAATTGAGTATTCACTCTAAGTGCTGAGAGTAACCACGCGCAAAAGAGAGTGTCCACGCTAAATGCTGAAAGTAGCCACTCAAAACTGCGCGTGGACACTCTGGTCACTTAGAGTAGCCACGCACAATGCTTATTTGCACATAATAATGCGCGTGACACTCTAAGTGCTGAGAGTGTCTACGCAAAATAACAGAATTTTGAAAATCACTTCTAATTGTCAACTTTGGATGATTTGAGTTCCTATTTCAGTTGTAGAAGCTCCTAGAAGACCTTTCATGCTATAATCCTCAGAGATTAAAGTATGGAAGTGGAAAAGGCGAGAAAAATATTATAAAAAGAAGTTAAAAGTTCAGAATTGGAAGTCTTTTGCCATTTTTGTTTTCTTTTCATTTCCACACCTTAGGAGAGTTAGAGAGGATGATTGGGGGTGACTTCCAAGCTTTGGACTTTGAGGAATCAAGTTGAGGAATAGATTTATGAAGAAATTCTGCAGCTCCTTATCTTCTATTCTTTCTCTCTCTTTTTCTTTTAGGAACATGTTCTGATTTCTTTTTGTTAGGGATCCATGGATTTAAATTTGATATTATGATTTAATTTTGGATCTGGACCTTGAGATTTTGATTGAATTGAGTATGTGATTTTGTTCTTAATACAGTTGTGAACTAATCATTCATTCAATTGAACCTAATGGAATCTTCATCAATGGAGATTGAGTTTATTTCTTAGATCTGAATCATATGCCTAGTTTATTGAGATCTTAGGAATAAGTATCATAATCTAGTAATCCTATAATTTTCAGAACTTAATGCAATATTTGATTGAATTTCACCTAAGGAATTAGGGAGGTTTAATTAAGTATTAGGATCAATGAGGCAAGGAATTGTCCTTTGGTTAAAGAAGTAAAATTGATTATCAATCAATTAGAACTCTTAAGAATCCAGAACATGATTACATTGCAATTAAAAGTCTGGTGAAGTGATTCCTAACTATTTTTCACGTAGCAAATTTAATACAAAATTTGTATTTCTATTTTGCTGTATTTTTCAGATTTCTGCACTTTATTGCTTTTGTTTATTAAATGATTCAAAATACTCCAAATTCGTTTGGCTTAACTAGTTATATATTTGTGAAATGGTAATTGATAGACCTAATTCCTGAGGATGATACTTGAGACTCACATTGATTTCTAAATTTTATTACTTGCTACAACTACCTAGTACACTTGCTAGTTAGTTCTCTAATTTATGTGACAAGTTTTTGGAATCGTTGTCGCGGATTATGTACTTTCAATATCATTAGTTGCAGAAAGATAGCTAGATTAAGCATTTTTTTGTTGTTATTTTGCTTTCTAGTTTTTCTACATAATTTTTTTTCTGCAAATTGTGAAGTTTTCTGCATTTTTTTTTTGTGTTGTTAATTTTTGCATGAGTTGTTTTGCATTTTTCTACATAGCTGTTTAATTTTTCTCCATAATTCATTTTTGTTTTTGCATTTTTTTTTGGATAGATTCTGCATTTTTTTGTTTGCTGCATAACTTTTCTGTATTCTTTTGCACTTTTCTGTATAATTTCATTTTACATTTTTCTGCATAGTTGTAAATTTCATTTTGCATAATTTCTATATTTTCTGCATGTTATGTTTTGTAATTTTCTGCATAATTTTAGAGTTCATTTTGCTTAGTTACTGATTTCATTTGAATTTTGTTTACTTCCTTTTTGTATGCAAAGAAAAATTAGAAAAATAAAGTGCTCTATTATTTGATGGTAACTAGCATGTATCAGAATTTCTATCAAAGCCAAGTTGCAAGAACAAGAGTTTATGAAGCAGATGCTTTTGAAGCTTTGATTAATAATTTTCAAGCTGAAATTTTCCAAACTAACCCCATGGCGTGTGATTTTTACAGTGAAAAACATGTGCATGAAACCTATGATGTGGCTGCACCAGAATTTCAAGAAGAATTCAATTATGGAGGAATTTTTCAAAGACCTGAATCTACCTTTCCTCATGTATATCAATATCAAGCTAACATGAGTTAGCCATATTATGATTGGAATCAACAAATGATTGCTGCAACAAAACCATTGTCCAGTCCTCAATTTTCACAGCCTTGTTTTCAAGTATCATATTCTTAATCTCAAAGAGGACAACAACCTTCAAAGACTCTTCCAAAAAGAAATAATGAACTTGAAGAAACTATGCTCCAATTCATGGAATTTACTCAGTCAAGTTTCAAGAATCAAGAGGCATCCATTGAGAAGATGGAGATGCAAATAGGACAAATTTCAGAACAATTGTTAAATAGGAATGATAAGAAATTTTCTAGCAACAACATTGTGAATCCAATAGAGCAATGCCAAGCTGCTTTCACAAGGAGTGAGCTGGAAATTTCAAGTCCTAAAGCTGTTGAGAAAAAGGAAGCATTAGATAAATATGAAGAAAATAAGATTCAAGATAAGCAACAAGAGAATTGCAAGGAAGAGTAGTTAAAGATTTTAAAGAAAAAAGAACCAAAGGACTGTAGCAAGACACAATCTGAAAAAAGAACCAAAAAGTGGTTGTTTGAAGATACTTGCAAGCCAATAGATGAAGTTAGATGCCAAAAGCTTCCATTTCCTCAAGGACTGCAGAATCCCAAGCAAGGAAAACAGAATGATGATTCTATACTAAGAGAGATCCTTGCTGCAGTAACATATCAAGACAATGAAAAGGAGGGAAATAAATTTAATGAGTATATCAAACTACTGGAAGTCCCTCCACTTTTATTTTTTGCATGTTCTAAATTAAATGAAGAGCTGCAAGTTGGTGAGAAAAAGGGAAAATGTTTAAAGATAGAGCAAGAACCGCTATCATCAAAATCATCTCTTAGAATCAAAGATCAATAGGCGTTAAGATAATGACATTAAAAGAGTGCTTTGTGAGAGGCAACTCACACTTCTTTCTCTTTAGTTAATTTCTAGTTTTTGATTTCAGTTTTTACATGATCTAAATTTCTGGTTGTAGGTAATAATTTTTTTTAAGGAGTAAAAGTTTCAACCTATAGAGTTTTCTAAGTTGGAGTGCTAGAGCATCCATTTTCCTTAGCATCACCACATAGATACTTTAGGATTATTTCTCTGTTCCTTTCTAAATTTATGACCTTTAAATTTTGATAGAATTTAGATTAATTTTAAATTTTGGTTAATTTTGAATTTTAGAATTCTACATGCTTATGAATTTTTAGTATGATGGAGTAGTTAATTCTGAGTTTTCAAAGAATTGAATGTGTATAATCTGAGTTTTGATTTTGCAGGTGTTAATTCAAATAGAGAAGAATGAGACAAAGTGATGTAATTGTGTTTAAAAAAATGTTCATTAATTGAGTAATCATTTTGAGGAAGAAGAGTTGAGGCGTAGGGGCTATTTTTTGAAGTTTGATCATTTAAGTGAACACTTTAAGTGCATAAAGTGTCTACGCAAAAGTTCATTATTCCTGAATTTTGCAGTGAAGTTTTCAAGTGGACACTCTGACCACTTGAAGTGTCCACGCGCAAGAGCATCTGAAAAAAAAAATTAAAAAGGAGGGCTACTCTAGGCGTTTAAAGTGTCCACGCGCAACTATGCGCTGCTACTCTCACTACTTAAAGTGAAAAGACGCACCTGAGTGAAGCTTTTGCGTGGCTACTCTCGCCACATAAAGTTACTACACGCACATTATATTTCATTTACATGACTCCAACGTGTTCATTTTCCCCATTTAAAGTTTCTACCTAGTCTGTGTAGCTACTTAAAGTGCTAAGTGTGATAACACAGAACCACAAAACCCTAAGCTCTCAAAATCCTAGCCTTAAAATTTGATTTTCTTACTTATCATTAGGTACATTTGTGTTGATTATCTGCAGTACCATCACTTATAAGTAAGTTTACATCATTATTGCACTCCAATTCCAGGTAATTCTTCCTCCAATTTTGAATTTTCTGATTAGGGTTCTTGAAGGGGATGAATTGGGGAAAATTTGGGAATTTGGATTGAGGGTAAATTCTATGAAATTGTTGATTTGAATAGGTAATTGAAGGGTGAGAGAGTTGATTCTATGCTGAAATTATCATTTTTAATTGAGATTCGACACTGAATCAGAATTTTTCCACATGAACATGATGCTGTGTTTGGTATTTGAACATAAGGCTTATTCTTTACAAATTTTATTGTGATTGGACTGCATTGTGATGTTAGAAATTGTGTACATGCACTCTACATAATTCTGAAATAATTTTTTATAATTGTTTGTGCAGAAAAGGTTTTCATAGTGAATTTAGTGGGTGTTAATGTAAATTTTGGTTGCTGTAATGGATTGATTATGATGTTCTGAATTACTAGTTACTGTATTGCATTTCACTACTATGAAATTCACATGTTTACCATTAAAATCTGATTAGAATATGGCCTGATCATAGAGCATTACATTACCACACTGTACATGATTGATTAAAATTTGAGTTGAACTTGAATGCTATTCTGCACTCTGTATTGCTGAAATTTGATGATTTGTATTTGATTGATGAATTGTTGATGATGCATACAGTCTAAGGACAACATATTCTCCATGTTTTGAGTTAGAAAAAAAATACTTAGTTTGCTGAAATATTTGTTGCAATTTTGATAAGTCTTAAAACTCATTCTTTCCACACTTTATTTGTAATTTCAGTTGAGAGATGACAAGCACACCTAATGGAAATCTTAGATCAAGAAGGCGCAGGTTTGCAGGTGCCTCATTATCAAGGGCTGTACTTGATCATAATCCAAGATTCAAAACCTTGAGTGATGACATTCATAAAATTAAAAATGACATTAAGAAAATTTTAAAGTAATAAAAACAACATAAATCAATAGCAAAAACTAGAAGCTTGAGCGATGTTTGGACATGTCTTCCTTGTGTGACCAGGAGTATGACAATAAAATAATTTTTTGTCTGACTTTGTTGTTCTTTAATGTCCATTTCTATTCTTATCCTACTGGACTTGGGTCGACCCTTTGAAGTTCTTTTCAGTTCTGGATTTGGATACAAAGTTGGGCCCGTGTAAGTTGGCCAATAGTCTTCGTGTCTAAGTTCTTCAAACTGACCTTCATATACCTTATAAACTTATTGTAAGGTATACATAAGAGATATCTAGATGTCAAAGTTGTGGTGTGTGTGTAAGCATGAAGTAAGTACATACGAGCATAGGATGTGAACTTTTTGGAACTTGCCACAATCACATCACATTTCATCTAATTGTATTGTAAATCTTCTTACGGGTCGAATTTATGTCGAATGTTGTGTTTCTTTAACTAAAAATCTAGTGCTTGTTCTGTCAAAGGTGATGACTTTATAAGTGTTTGCCTTTGACTGTGCATCTTGAATTGCTTTAGTTGCAACCTCTGAGTACATATGTCCAGCATTAATCATTGCATCTACTTCTCTACCACTCTCAATGAAGAACTTATTGTAATGGGCGTATGTTGCCATGACCATGGAGCAAATTGATTGATTCTGCTAGGTTTTTGTCATGTGTTCCCAGCGTCATCCGTTGTCCCATGCTAGCGTCTATTTTTTTCTTGGGATGTTGTGCAACCATTTTGCAGCTTCAGGATTATTATCTTTTACTATGTTGTAAAAGTAAAAGAATCTCAGTTCAGTCATCCTATATGCTGGAAAAAATATTACAAAATTAAATTAATATAACTAACTAATCAATTGTATAAAATATTAATGATAATATAGAGTATGTAAAAAAATAAAATTACCTATATTGACGACATCTTTCTTTAGTGCAGCATTTCTGAATCGTCGCATGAAGTTTTTTTGCAATGTGTCTAATGCAATAGACATGGACAAAATTGTTTTCCATCCAACCACTTTTGTTTCTGGAGTATGCACTTCTTATGACTTCGTGACAATCCGAAATGAGGCATAATCCCTTTTGTGAGGTTATATACCTTCTTAAGTTTCTAAAAAAAAAGAACCATGCATCGTTGGTTTCACCTTCAACCACAGCAAAGGTAATGAGAATTATGTTGTTGCAGTCGTCTTGCGTAACTGCCACTAATAAAGCCCCTTTGTATTTGCCATACAAAAATATTCCATCCACTTGAACAATTGGTTTGCAAAAGACATAGCCACCCTTGTATGCCGGTTGTGTACTCAATTTTCAGATGAAGCCCAAAACATACAGTTGCATTGCAAGCAACTGTATAGGTAACTTATGGTATAACTCCTCCTAATTTTTGAAGATATTTTTAATAGCATGTTGTTCCCCCAATCATCCCTTTCTATAGTTGATTGTGTAACCCATTGTGGACTTTATGTGGGCTAAGATGGTTGTGATGGGTGTGGATGGATTAGTCTCAATAATTTTATGAATTGTTTGAGAAATCATGCGTGATCCTAACTTGTTATGATCCTGTGAAATGAGTAGGAAAGCACATGTGTCCCTTTAAGCTTCATTATTTCCCAGTGTTGCTTTTTGGTGTGCAATATAGCATGACATCTCCAGGCACAATCGTTGTGAACGTATTATATGATAAGCCTAGTTGTGCTTGACATCTTTACCTTGTAAGTGCAATGATTGACAATGTGAAATCTATTTATGGCGTCTTGCACTTGTTCTTTTGTTAGGAAGTGCTGGCCAACAAATAATGTTCTAGGCGGATACACTACTATTTCACGATCAAGGACATGGCCAAACTCAGAGTCATATTCTTGTATTTGACTGGGAAAGTCTAGAAAATATGGAGATGGGTTGTATAATGGTAATGGTTGTGATGATGGAATATTTGGAAGTGTGAGGGAGTCTTCTTCACCATCTCTCTGTTGAGATAGGATTTTATCTTCGTCCTCGCTAAAAGGATCAAAGACTTCAATTGGGAGACCCACAAAAACATGTTCTTCAATGGGGGTTTCTTCAAGAGGCTAAGAAGGTAAGGTTTGCTCAAATGGTTGGAAGGGTATTTCATTGAGGTCTACGAATGGACTAGTTAAAAGTTATGTGTAGTGTAACGCCCTAAATTTCACGAATTAATTAGCAACTCTTGGATTAGAACTTCTCGTTGTCTCTAACTTTCTAGTATCAGAAGGAGTAGATGGAAATTAAAATTTTTAGAATAGTGATTTATTTTAGAGTTGAAATTTTAGGGAAAATTGCGTGCAATACTTGGTTTCAGGATCATCCAGGAATAATTTACTCTGCAGTACTGTCTAAAGTGTCCACTGATAATTCTGTCTAGAAAGTATATTTTCGTTCTATTTGAATTATTCAAAATAATAATAATAATAATAATTAATTAATAAATATATTTATCATAATTATCTCTCTCGAAAAGCGTGAGATTTGGTAATCATTACTTTGGATTTTCAATGATTACTTAGCCATCATAATTTTACATGGAATTTCACGAGATCTAGTAATCATTCCCTTGAAGATCCCAAAAATCTAGTTCGGCCACTAAGATTGCATGCAATGGATCTTGTTCCTCGATTCGTAGACCAAGTCACTTTAGAACTTTCTTGTCTTGTCTTACAAATTCCAACATGATTTCCTTGAAATTGTCACCATGTCAAATGTCCTTTCAAATGTCAACCAAGTCGCGTCAAATTCCTCGTCGGCCAATTATTTTGCATGCATGCTGTCCAAAGCTTTAAGCCTTGATACTTTGTGCCGATTCTTGGAACATGCCTCACCAAAAACCGTGTGCATGCAGCCTAGGCCATTCCATGCAGCTTGCTTATCAAAATACACTAAGTGTTACTTGCAAGCCTTTCTAAAATTCACTATTCATGCACAAAAAACCGTGAGCCCCTTTTCATGCAACAATTCTTTTACTTCAATTGGCCAATTGCAAAATTGGAAGCCTTAGAACCTTATCCAAGAAGCCTAGGGCCGTGAATCCATTCCCTTGGCCATTTCATTTTCACCTTTCATGCAAAAGGGGACACTTGGTCCGAATTTACATTTTTGCTGCACCAAACCAAGAAACTATCTCACACTCTCTCTTGAAACCCTTCCACTTTCTCATTCTCTCCATCCTCTCTTCAAACCGAGACCTCCCCTCCCCAAAAATCTCACATTCTTTCAACTTTTCAAGGCCAAAACAGAGAGACTCCAAGCACTCACCTTGTTCCTTGCTTGCTTTCTTCAAATCGAGACCACAACACCAAAGAGGTAAGCCATTTCTCATCTTTACTTCCTTGATTTGGGGGAGCCTAACACCATAGCATCTTCCTCCACCTTTGTTTCTAATTTTCGTGTTGAAGGAACCCACTTTAGAGGGAGAACTTGAAGATTCTTGCCACTGTTTTTCAGTTTAGCAAGCTTCCCTTGAAGATCAATCATTTCTAGCCCTTCTCTCTTCAATCTCACGTCCAAAAATCAAAGGCAAGGAGGAGTTCTCACCTTGCTTGATTTTGCATGTTGCGATTTGATGTTCTTGCTTGTTTTTCCTTGATAAACTCTTGTATTTTGGACTGCATGTGGAAGTGACTTGAATATGATTTTTGCATGTTGAATCCCTTCAAAGAGTGTGTTATCTTTCCATTTGCATGTCTTGGATTTGTATACCTTTTGACTTGATCTCTTGTTCAAATATTGATTGACCCTTGGAATCAAGAAACCACGGATTTACACGTTAATTTTGCATCATTGCATGTTAATTTTAGCCCTATGTATTTCGGTTTCACTCTTGAAAGTTTGGACATCTCTTAGGAAATTCGATGTACTACACTTAGATGATGAAACCTTGGTTTTGCACGAAAATTTCCCTTGATTTAGTGGTGTGATGATTGAAAAAGAAGGAAGTAATAAGGAGGTTCATAAGGCTGGACAGTTTTGAACGTTTTGAGGAAAAAGGCAAGGATTTCGTATTTTAGAACTTTAAAATAAATTGGGAGCATGAGAATGGACCATGGACATTAACCTTGTAAAAAGGAAGGACCAATAAACTTGAATGATTTTCAGTTTTGACAATAAGTGATGCAAATTATATGGAGATATCATGCTTGGATTGAACCTTGGCGAATGTGTGAATTAAAGTGTTTAACAACCAAATTTTTGAAAGGAGAACCCTTGTATATGCCTCGGTCTTGTGTCCCTAAAAGCTTGATTTCTTATAAATTAAAATCACGAAACTTGGATAATGAGTTAGAGTCTTTGTATGTTGATTTTCCTACTTTAGTATGTTAGAAAACTTAAGTAAAATAATAAACGTGAGTGCTGGACAGATTTAACTCTTAGGGAAAAGATTAGTGTTTTCGCGCCTTGATGCCTTATTTTATCTAGGTATAATCAAAGAGATTGGAAGCATTTTACGTTGAATTAATTGATTGAACCCATGCTGAATTTAATTGGTTGAATGATTGTTGTTGCTTGTGAGTTTGAGTGATTGACCTCGTGAGAAAAGAAGTGTATGTTTTAATTTGGCCAAGCTTTGAAGTTAGGAAAGTTCTGAATATGTTTATGTAAAGTGCTGGTAAAATGTGATTGATATGGCTTTAAACCGTAATCACCTTTAGTTTTTAACGATGAAGGATGGTAAAACTTGTGCTTGGATGGTGTGACTTCATGAAACTTGGATGGTAAAGATTATAAGATGATGGAATGTGCCTTGTCTGCTTATGGGAACTGTGAACATAAAAATGTTTCATGCATCATATCATTTTCTTGAATGACTTGATGGCACAACAGAGGCACAACTATAGGTATTGGAAGTTCGGTCCTGAGTAGACCTATTGGGGGTGGCGAAAGGGGGAACAGTCGATCTAGATGGCGCAGCAGAGCTCTCTGTGGTCCGGTCGTGACCCTACTTGCAAGCCTTAGCCAAGCCCGACAAGGACTCCACATCCTAGGGTCGTTGAGGTCCATTCCCGAAGAGACCCAGTTTGGGGCCAGCACCAGTTTTGGGTGTTCTTGGAATAATGAAATAAATGTTTTCTGTGCAAATTGTGATGCAGGGAATGGGGTCCTCCGATCGCCACATGACTTGACCTTACCATGATGAACTCTACACTAAAAGCTGGGCAAGTCGCTAGCAGTAGAGTAAGGGATCCCCATGCATACCATGTGCATAGAAAAGAGAAATTTTAGAGATGTATAATGAGGGTAGGAATTACATCCATGCATCATGAGCATCATTAGTAGGTAGTGGATTGTTCTTGACTGTGAAATTGCTCTTGCATGCTAATGATTGTTATCATATTCTATGTATGTCTCATGATGATGGTGGAATGTATTAATTGTTATGCCTTGTAGTAATTGATATGCTTGTGTCTGAAACGCCACCTTCCTTGGGGTATGGCAACTATATGTTAAATCGTGTTTGGAGAACTCACCCCTTGGTTGTATTGTCTCTGTTTTACTTTCCATGCATTATAGATGGCTAGGAACGGGACGAGAGTACTGGTCCTTCCCTCTGAGGAAGACATGTGGGTGTTCGACGCCGCGGCCTAGCAGAGCATTTTCCGTGGTCGTGCCTACCCCATTCAGGGACGATATAGTGGAGGTTCATGGATTACTGAGTATGTGACTGAAGGTCCTATTGAGATTGTTTTCTCTATTCCTCCTGGAGACACACAGCTACTTTATCCCGCTCTATCCGCCTCACCCTCACCCACTTGTGTTGACCCTCGTAGCCCCAGTGCTAGACCTTCGCCTGCACCTATACCTTTCCCCCCTCTAGATTTTGATTCCCCGCCTGCACCTGCTGAGAGGGATGTCCATGTGGTGGAATCCTCAGTCAGATATGAGGCTAGACCATCGTATAAGTCCCCTACCTTCTGACCACTCCGTTCACCCTTCCTTACCTCTCTTTCGGCCCCTAGCACTGCTGGCTAGATAGAGGACAGTGATGAAGGGAATGCCGCTGCTACCGCTACGTCTTCCTCCCCCACCTCTTCTGAGGAGTCTGATCCTATGGAGGATTATTCTCCTCTCGACTGATTGGGATAATTTGTCTGTTGTTGTTTCTTAGGGAACTGCTCTTAGGGAGTCAGTCTGTTTCATTCCATGTATCTCTGAACTATGTTAATTTTATGCACTTTAATTATGTCATTTTACCTTATCAGGTTGTAGTACTCTGAGATTGTTACTAACTATTTCCCTATCTATTGCATGAAGTTATTCAGTTATGATGGAGTATTGTTGTTGTTTTACTTTGGTTTTGTTATTATATTTTGAGGCCATAAACCTCTAAGCAGAGATGTGATATGCTAGATGTGAGTTCAAAGAATGTGTTTATCTTTTCGCTTCTCCTGTTTTTTTTTTTTTTTTAAAAATCTCTCTATTTTTAGGCGTCACATGTATGACTGAAGGTCATAATTTTTATCATATGTTGGAAAAGATGGATTTATGGTTTCATATGTTTGGTAAGGTGAATGTGAAGGTGAAAGTTGTGGTGTGTAACGCCCCAATTTTCGTTAATTGATTATTAGTTCTTAAATTTTAATTGTTTGATAATTCTGGCTTGCCAGCGTCGGAATAATTAGATTTTTATTCTTTTAGAATATTGATTTATTTCTAATTTCGGCATTTTAGGGTAACCGCATGCAATATATTTGGTTTCATTATCGTCCAAGAATTTCTCTGATTATATTCAGCAGTACTGTCCAAAATATCCTGACAGATTTATCTGAAAAGTCAATTTCTGTCTTATTCAAATAATTGTCAAATCATAAGTATTCGTCTCGAAAAATGTGAAATTTAGTAATCATTGTATTAAATTCTTAATAATTTTCTAGCCGTCAAAATTTTTGCACGGAATCTCACAAAATCTAGTAATCATTACTTCTAAGATTTCCAAATCTAGAATCAGCCACTAGATTGTCATGCAATAGAACCTTGTCTCCCAATTTACAAACATTGTGATTACCCGAATTTTCTGAAATCTAGTATCGGCCACTAGAATTTCATACAAAAAGATTTTGTCTCTCGATTTGCGGACATAATCATTTTGGAACTTTCTTTTCATGTCTTCCAAAATGCTGAGACCATGATTACTTTAATCAATTGCCTTTTCTTGAATTTAGCACCACATCAAAAGTCTCGTCCACATGTCAACCTAGTCATGTCACATTTTTTCCGGCTAATCAAATTTCATGCATTTGCTGTCCAAATCTTACCTTTGGAATTTTGTGCCAATTTTTGGGATTTGTGGTATTCCAAAACCATGTGCATGCAACCCTACACCATTTCATGCAATTGCTTGCTGAATTTATACTAACTTTGTGTACAAGCTTTCCCAAAAGTCACTATTCATGCACCAAAAACTGTGACACCTCTTTCCTTGCACCAATTTACCAAATTCACTCCAATTTTACTCAATTAGAACCGTGTACAATTTTTTTTTAATTTGGAAGCCTTGCCAAACAAGCCAAAAGTAAATATTTAGGTGGCAATTGGTCACTTAAAGCTTGAACCCTCCATATAAATAAGCTTACCAAACTCAATTGCATCTTTTGGAAGCCAAAAACCGAAAATCCTCTCTTTTTCTCTCCACTTACTTTCTTATTCTTCATTCTTCCTTCTCAAAGTCTCAAGCTCTCTCAAAATTCTCTCAAGAAACCGAGAGACTCCAGCCCCCACACCTCACCAATCCTTCATTCAAAACTTCTAAATACACCACCATTCCCTCACTACACAAGTCCTCCATCTTCTCTTCAATTTTCGTGTGGAAGGAACCAACCTTGGAGGAGAATCTTGTAGACTCTTAGTGCTGTTCTTCGGTCTAGCAAGCTCTCTTTGAAGATCCACAAAAATTCAGCCCTTTCTTCCACCATTTCACGCCCAAAACTCAAAGGCAAGAGGGAGTTCTTGCTTTTCACTTTGATTCTTGCTTTCCCTTGGTTAAATTGTGATAAAATCCTTAAAAAATTTTCATTTTTATCTTCAATGATCCTGGATAAAAGGATTGAACCATTTGCATGTTAAGTTTTTGCCTTGTATTCTATTTTTGTCTCTTTGGAATTCTCAGTTTTATGCTTGGATGTGCAGATTTCTTTCAAAGCTTGGAATTTTATCAAGTGCATGTAATTTCTTCCTTGAACACATTTCGGTTTTGCCTTTGCATGTTGGAAATTCTTGATTTCTATGACGATCCACCTTTGAGGCCATGAACCATTCACTTGCATGTTGTATTCCTTCACTTGCATGTTGAATTTTCACTCGAAAATCACCTTACCCACTTTCAAAGTCTCGGTTTTGGTTTTGTGTGAAGAAATCCTTTACAAAGTTTAAGTTTTTAACCCTTGCATGTGACATCCTACCTTTGTATAGAATTTTGAGCTTGAAATGTGTTGAAAATCCTTTGTGCATGTCTCGGTTTTGAAGTTGCCTTACTAGATCTCTTGAATAAATGATAATCTACCCTTTGAGACCTTAGAACCGTGAATTTGCATGCCTTGAACCTTTTGTTACCAAACTTGATTTTATAAAAAGAGATTCTTTCACAATTTTAAGAGTGTGGGTGCTAGATTGACCTTGTGTTACCTCGATTTGGACTTTTTAAACATAATCCCTCGCTGAAAATTAAAGTACTGCACTTGGATGATGGAACCTTGTATTTGCATGTTGATTTTTCCCTATTTTGCTTGTTATGGACTTGACAAAAAATGAGATTTTGAAGGCTGGACAGTTTTGAGTACTATGAGGAAAAAGGCTGAAATTTATGTGTTTTGAAACCTTGGAATTTGGAAAAGATTGGCATGAATAATGAGAGAAAATCTTATAAAGAGAAAGGTGAAAAATTAGCTTGGATGGTCTCAGTTTTGGCATTAAAAAGTGTTGCAAAGATTTAGAAAAATGGTATTTTGTATGCCTTGTTTTATGTAAGAAAGCAAAAGTGAAATTGAAAGTGTCTTGCCATGACTTGATTGATTGAACCATGCTGAAATTACTTGTTAAAAGATTGATGGTTGCTTGCAAATTTTGTATGATTGACCTTGGCTGAAAATTGGTGCAAGACTTGAAATTACTTGATTTTGGATGTGGAAATTCATGAAATTTACTTGAGTAACTTGCTGAAAACTGTGAATGATGTGAGGTATGTACTATTCATCCTTGATATTTGTGTTTGGATGATCTTGGAGTGTAATTGAAGTAATGCTTGGCTAGAAATTTAGATTTCCTTACTATTCATCGTGAATTTAGCTATAGAATGACTACTTGAAAGTATCACATGCATCATTGCATACCTTATGAAAGAAATGATGAATTACATAATGTGCAACGAAAAATAAGTATATAATATTGCAATGTTGATAATCTAGAGCCTTTGAAGGCTGTTTGATAGAAGTGGACCACGAATATGATTGAAATTGTTGGACGTATTATGATCTAGTTGCCTTTTGAGTGATTGAGCCTTGAGAACGAAAAATCAGCTAGTGATAATGCAAGAAAAGTGTGAAAAAAACCAAGAGGACAGGACTTAGAACTTTTGTAAAATTAACTTGATTAAATTGATGGTTTAGAAAGAAATTAAGTTGATGATTTGTCCTTTCAATGAAGAGAAAAACTGAGAGGTTATACCCTTGAATCATTTTGAATTAACTTGATTAAATTGATGGTTTAGAAAGGAATTAAGTGGATGATTTGTTCTTTCAATGGAGAGAAAAACTGAGAGAAAAAAATCAAGAGAGAAAAGAGTTTAAGTTGAATTATTTATGGTTTAGAAGGTGTTAGGAATTGATGAAATGAGTGTAATGGTTAGGATGAACTCGAATGGTGAGATTTCAAGGATTGAGGAATGAGATTGTACTAAATTGAAAAAGAGATTGAACTTGAAATGCGAAAGAAAGAGTAATTTGAGAAAAAGAAAATGAATTATAAAGGCTTGAATGAATTGCCTAAGCTATGGTCCAATGTATATTATATGCTGCACTAAAATTATCCATGAGTGTGAAATTATAAAACCATGAGATTATGAATTATGATGAGAAATATATGTTATGCCCTGAGTTCCTGAACTATATTATCTTGAAATTATTATGAACTCAGTGAGATTGATTGTGAAACTCATGGTATCTATCTATCCATACTGAGGCATGTGACTCATGGAGATTATCTATCCATGTCGCTAAGTCTATGATGACTTTTAGCTTGATGCTATATGATATGATTTAAGTCCGTTGTGACTTCTATTATCACTGTGCAACAATCCCAAGTGGCTGGATGATGTGAGTTGAGAAAACAATCACAAGAAAACTGAAAATACTATTCATGCATCATATATTATTTTGTGAAATGACTTGATGGCATTACAGAGGCACAACTGTAGGTATTGGAAGTTTGGTCCAAAGTAGACCTTTTGGGGATGGCGAAAGGGGGAACATCCAACCTAAGTGGCACATGGCAACTGAGCTCACTGTAGCCGATTCGTGACTCGCTTGCAAGACCTTAGCCTTACCTGACGTGAACTCCATTAACACTAGGGTCGTAGAGGTCCATTCCTGAACGTATCAGATGGCACTACACATCAATGATGTGCTATTATTCTATTTTTTCTATTTATGATTATCACTGTGCAGAGTAGGGAATAGAGTCCTTCGATTGCCATACGACTTGAATCTATCTATCTATCTCTATGCTAAAAGCTGAGCAAGTCGCCAGTCATAGAGGAATGGGATCCCCATGCATCATTTGCATGCTATGAACACATGAGTAACTATATGGGTGAGATCGAAACCTGTATTCATGCATCATGTGCATTACTATTAGGGATGATTGAATGTTTATGAATTTGGTTGTGATTATGACTATGCTTATCACCCTATTATATGATTAAATCTTTGATGATGCTGAATGTGGATTGCTAGATTGAATTGTGATTGTGACGCTGCCTTCCTTGGGGTACGGCTATGATTGATGTTTGTGTTTGGAGAACTCACCCCTGCGTTGTGTTGTTTTGTATGGTTCTTCCATTATTTTATAGATGGACAGGAACAGGGTGAATGTGTGGATCCTTCCTTCTGAGGAGGATATGTGGGTGTTCGACTCCACGGTTAAGTAGAGTGTCTTCCGCGGATTCGCCCGAGTGATTCATGGATTTGATAGTGGAGGCTCATGGATCACCCAGTACGTTATTAACACACCCATTGAGATTGTCTTTTCTGTCCCTCCTGGTGATACCCAGTTACCTTACCCCGCCTTGTTTGCTTTCCTGACTCCCATGTCGATTGATCCTCGTACTCCTACTGATAGGCCAGCTCCTGCGCCTGTGCCATTCCCTTTTATGACTCCTACTTCTCCACCTGTGCCAATGGAGAGGGATGTCCATGTGGTGGAATCCTCCATTAGGTACACCACCATGCCTTCTTACATGCATCCTGCATATCCATCTACCTTAGTTCCACCTACTACTACCCACTCACCTCCTTGTACTGCTGGACGGATAGAGGAGAATGGTGGAGATTCTATGGCTGCGACTTCTAGTTCCATTTCCCTGACATCATCTGATGAGTCTGATCCCATTGAGGATTATTCGCCTCTTGATTGATGTTGTTATTTATTATGCTTAGTGGAACTGCTCTTAAGGAGTTTGGTGTTCCAGTTTACTCATATTGTATTTGAACTACGTGACCATACTGTTTAATTATGAAGTTATCATTTTCGCAATCTATAATTAATATATTTGAGGTATTTTCTAATGATGAGTTGTAATGATCTTATATAAGCATATTGTTGAGATTGAGTTATAGATTGATGAGATGAGAAAAATTATATGCATGTTAACTCTCTCAGAAAAAGAGAACTATATTTGTAACCCAAATGAAGGGAGAAAAAAAAAGAAAAAAAAAATTACCATATTTTGGTGTTTTCTGAACTATCATGTTATGAAAGTAGTTATCAGTAATGTAGTGAATTGGGTCGCAACATGGTGCTTAGATTACGTTTGTAGCAAATGTAACATATAATTCTATACCTGATTGAAGTTTATCGTGGATGCTGAAGAGTGCCTCAACGTCTTCATCATCATTCAACTCAGCACATGTGTAGTTGCTAACTCCCGGGCCAAGTCTAATTGAGTAGTGAAAATGTATGGTTGCCACCCTTTCATTTTCGTCTCGGTTGAGTTTTATGTGGATGACTTTCTTGAGCCTTTGTAGAGTCACTCCTCTCTTTAAATGTACCAATTTGACTGACGGTGAGGTGAACGTGACTCCTTCTTTAGGATGTTGGTTAATGGCATCATCAGATTGAACAATGACATAAATTGAAGACATTTTTAGATTAAAGAAAGTGAATGATGAATAAGTTTAGAGGAGAAGGTTCACAAAAACAAGGAACAAGCTTAGAAGGTTGAATAAAGAAAATGAACACGAATTGGCTATTTATAATGGTAACATTGGGTTCTCAGTTATTCAATGCTTCACCACATTTTACGAGTGATGGTGACCTGTCCATGACACCATTAAATATTTTACAATAAAGATGCCTTCTGACATTCATGTAGACTAAGAGATAGTGACTTCTCAGTCACGTCTAGCATTGAATTCTTTTCTTATTCAAGTCATCCCATATACTTTCAAACAAGCTTTCTCTCTTTCCAAACAAAGATGCCTTCTGACATTCACGTATATCAAGAGATACAAAGATGTCTTCTAACATTCACGTAGACCAAGAGATAGTGACTTTTCAAGAATCCAATGCTACTCTCTTGTACCAAAGTTTATCTATAAATATGTTAATCCAAGGCCACATGTTTTCATTCAAACTTGCATCCATCTTTGTTCTTCGTTTCTTTCTATCTTTGCTCCCATTACTAAAAATGTTGTTATGGAAGTAAAATGAACAAAGGTTCGCCTTCATTGGAATAACGGTAAGTTTACACATTACCATTATTTAATGAATATGTAAATCAATATTTACTTATAGTGTTACTACTTTGTTAATAACTGCAGGAAATTGAAAATGTGATTTCATCTTTCTATCATTTAATGCTAGAGCCTAGTCCTCTAATTGTTTCTATACTTGAATAACTTAGTTTTGTTGGGGTAGCAAAGCTAATGCATCTTAAGATGGATCACGCATTGATAACAACTTTGGTCGAGAGATGGAGACCTGAAACTCACATTCCATTTTCTAATTAGGAAGTGCACTGTAACCCAGGAGGATGTTGCACTTCAACTTGGGCTAAGAGTTGATGGATTACCAGTCATTGCTCCAACAATGTTTGACTGGAAGAAAATGTGTGACACATATCTCGGTATCGTGCCAATCAAGGGAGAGTCACTTATTGGCTCTATGTTGAAACTGAAGTGGCTAAAAGACAACATGTTGCTATTATCAGAAGAACCATCTGAAGAAGAAGTTTACGTCCATTATAGGGCTTATATACTATGTTTAATTGGAGGTGTTTTGATGCCTGACAAAACAAGCAACAAAGTACATCTTATGTATTTAGCTTTATTAACTAATCTTAGAAGAATAAGACAATATAGTCAGAATCATCATTATTATGTATAATAAAACTACAATGACACAACTATAATATCCCGCACTCTGATTTAAATAAAATGAGGTTTATTAAAGTATAATTGGAATAGATTTGGATATAATTTATATATATATATATAGATATAAAAGTTATAAAAAAAAATGTGAACAGTAAAACTGCCTATGAACAATGTTGATGAACAATAAAACTGCCTATGTATAGTGACCGATGACGTCATCAATGACATAAGCATGACATCATACTGACTCACATACGCATACAATCCGTGTATAGTACGCGTGCACAACGTTTCTGCCATGAACAGTGACTGTGAATAGTATTTTCAGTGTGAACAGTAAGGCAATGAATAGTGTTCCTATGATGAACAGTAAATTTAAAAAATTTTCTATAAAATGGACTTTCACATGAAATTTTCATTTCTTCACTCCTATCCAAGGTTCTCAAAGGTTCTGAGGCTATATATCACTATTTTCTCTCATACTAAACGCTCCTAAACTTAGATTTCTTTTCATATCTGTGATTCTACGTCCGTTCTAAAGGATTTCAAGTAAGTTTCTCTAAGTTTGAAGTTAGATTTACTGTTTGTTTCTCTTATGGTTTTTCTTATAGATGTTCATGATGTTCTTAAGAAAAACTCCGTTCTAGAGTTAAAATCTTCGGTTAAATCTTTGTAAAAGCTCTGTTTTGAGGTAAGAGGGCTCTACTTTATCATTTTTTTTTTATGTTTTTCACTTGTATTCTCACAGATCTTGTCATGTATGTGATTATATGTGGAATAATCCTTGTTTTATGAGAAATAATCGGTGAAAAGTGAGAATAATTGGCTGTTTATGTGATTTTATGATGAATACCCGGTGAAAAAGTGATATTATGTTCAAATAAGGCATGATAAGGTATATTGAAGATAGTTGATATGATTTTTATGATTTTGTAATATGAAATATACAAAGAGATGGATGTTTCATATTTGAATATATTGTGTTTCATGTAAAAATGATGTGTATTGTGAATATGCCATAGTTTGATGTATATGAAGAAAAGTATATGGAAATATAATGAAAAATATGTGTGAATATGAGAAATGACATATGTGAACATGTGAATATACTTGAAAGAGTATGAGATGAAAAACGATATGATGTAAATAGTTACAGAGATACACTAGGGGAGTGGAGGATGGAGATGATATGGGGTATCTTGGAGAAATGCAGGGTGGTAGTGACATTCGGGATTGTGCACAGAATATTGTGTACGAACACATGGCCGCACACTTGTTTCTTGACTTCACTCCTGACCATTAACTTTGCTAAGGGGCTGTCTATTGCATGCGTTGTATCTGTATTGCATTGGGCCATCGGCAACTATTTACATGGATGTGTAACAGGATAGAGGCATCAGATAACTGTGGCCACAGGACGTGGTAAGTGTGGATAAAAGTAAAAGAAATTATGAATCTGTGGAATATAATATGTGTTGAGATGAGAACATGCTTTATATGAAACTATGATATGTAATGCCATGATGTTTTTTTAATCGTGATAAGATGTGTTTTATGGTGAATATGTATTATGTATGAGTGGTAGAGTAGAGACTCACCCTTACACAACATTTTCAAGAAACCAGGACGAATATTACCAGGCTCAGAGTGCATGGATGGATGAGAACTGCTATAGGATTTAGTTATTTTGAGTTATGTAATGAATATTTTTAGTTTTATAGCATTCTTTTGAAACAGTTGTAAAACTACTATTTCTTTTTGTTGCTAATGAAAATTTTAGGATATTTGTTTTTCTAAAGTACTTATGAATCAATGAAATTTTACTCTATGAACCTTATATCATTTCATTGTTTCTTTCTCATTAGAGAGTTTTTGAAAGAAAATTTACTTTACCTTTTAAATTTTTATGAGAATTTATCCTATATTTAGAAAAGAAATATAAGGCATTACAACAACCACTGTCATTCTCTAGCTACATCGTTTAATCTATTACTAAAAAATAGCTCTAACAAACTAACAAGTCTTTGAGGGTTTGTCATCTTTATTCTCTAAAAGGTTTGGTAAGGAAGAGCCTCTATTCTCATTACTAAACATGAATTCGTAATTAAATCAAACAATACAAACAAGGATGATACAATTTATGTTCATATGCATATAATAATTATTAGTTATTCAACTTATCATTTTCCTTTTTTATTAATACTTGGAATTCTCATTTCATACTTCTACTGTCTATGAGATCCTTTGAGGTCTTCTTTAGTATAGATAGTTGCTCGATAGCTGCAGCTACACAAATACAACATATGTTGACCTGACTCTTTTAGCAAAAGCATGGTCAGAAGTTTAGGTCAAGAAATGAGTGAGGCCTGTGGTACTCTTACTCTCATTAGTTATGCACAATTCAAGAAGAGCATCCATCACCGTTACACCACATCATTTTCATGAGTACAAGCATATCATGTTTTCAGCAATGAGATAGAACTCTCCTTACCTTAATGGACAAGTTTAGTAAAGGAAACTAGTGGAAAAGGTAGTTCAACAAGCTAAGATCTTCCTACATATTATAGAGAAAAGTACTATTTGAGAGGAGAGAAAACAAAGAAAATAGAGGTGAGAACGAAGATCCAAGCTCTAAGATACTCCAACGATTTTGTAGAGTCGATGTTTAAGCTCAAATTCAAAATAACTTTGGAGTTTGAGGCTTTTCATTGGAGGAGGGAAGAGAGAGTTCAGAGAAAAAGAGTTAGAAAGTGTTTCTTCGATTGTAATGCAAGTCTCAAGTCTAAAATCCCTTAAATATCCTTGAATCTCGCATGTTCTTGCTTGAACAAGCAGGCTCTTGATGAATCCATATTTTGTTAATATTTTAGTTAGTTTTTTTTTAGCAATTTTTTACTAGAAAAATGAAGTTAGAAAGTGTGAATATCATAAAAATGTCAATTTTGTAGTTAATTTCAATTTCTCTGAATAGTTCAAATTATATAGCTTCAATGAAAATGCTAGAAACTCATATTAGACAATTAGCTGAGCAATTGTCCAATAGGGATGAAGGAAGATTTCCTAGTAATACAGTGGTGAATCCTAAAGAACAATGCCAAGATGTAATTACTAGAAGTGGAGCTATGGTGTGGAGTCCTAAACCTGTAGAAAAAAGAGCTAGCAAATCTACTGCATTGGAGAAATTAAAGATAGATTTAAATGAAGGAAATTTTACCTTATTGAGGAGAGAAAATTTAGAGAAAGAGACTTCTCCAAAATCTGCAAGAAAGACAAAGAAGCAATTATTTGAGGAAGCAAGTCAACCTACAAATGAAGAGAAATATAAGAGGCTTCCCTGTCACGACCCCTTTTTATAAAGGACCGAGAACATTGTTTCTACACCACATACTTATTTAAAATAGATAAATAAACAGAGAATATAAGTATAAAAATTCACTTCTCATTCAAAGTAAAAATGAAGTTCTTTACAACAAATATCCAACAGATCAACATAATATTACATTTAGTTTATAATATTCAAAATACCAAAAAAATTATAATACGTGACTCTCTCGACATGAGGTCTCATATATAAAGAAAAAGGACTTTGATGCATTATTACTCAACTCCAGCTTCTAACTTTTCTTCACTGGCCCTCAGCCTGTGAAGTAGATGCAACACCTGCTACATCTGCTCACGTACCACCGTACGATCATCGCAGTACACACGCACACAACGACATAGAAAGAAATGCAAGGGTGAGCTTACGAAACATAAAATAAAATTATATATATATAGAGCAAAATATTTTTTTCACAGCAATAACCCCATGCATTTCCAGCCCATCTAATGCACAGCATGAAAATGGCTTCCAACTGGTTTCACAGCCTAATTAATCCAGAAGGAACCGAGCCGGTCCGGGAGCGACCCATTCCGGTATCTGGATCCAGACAGCACAGCACAGCAGCTCAGCATGAACTTACCGTTACATGTCTACCCACCTAAACATGTAACTCGGCTCTATAATGATGCAAAACATATATCTCAGCATGATGCACGCCACCAAAATTATTTTAACAGCTCAACTACGGCAAGTTTATAATAGATCATCGCCGGAAACACTGTTCACCGCCTTACTGTTCATGCCGGAAAATACTGTTCAGGGCACTATTCACGCCGGAAAACACTGTACACGCGTACTGTACACGCACTGTACGCGTATGTGACGTCACCGATGACGTCAGCAGTCACTGTACATACGCGGTTGGCACTGTTCATACACGGTTTGTACGCGTTTGCACTGTTCATACGCGGTTTGCACTGTTCACACGCGGTTTGCACTGTTCATACGGTATTGTTCACTTTTTTTTTTTTTTTTTTAAAATAATTTCAACTCCATCTAAATATATTCCAATACCAAATAATCCTTCAATTAACATTGAACAAGTATAAAATATTATAGATTACTCAATAATAAATTAGAAGCCTGACATTCCCTATCCTCAAAGAGTGTAGAATCCAAGACAAGAAAAATAGTTTGAAAAGTTTCTTGATATGTTTAAGAAGCTACAATTAAATATTCCTTTTCCTGAAGAACTAGTGCAAATGCCCTCATATGCTAAATTTATGAATGAGTTATTATCCAAGAAGAGAAGACTAAAGAATAATAAAATAGTCCATCTCATAGAAGAGTGTAGTGCTATTTTGCAAAGAAAGCTCCCTCAAAAGCTAAAGGACCCTGGCTCTTTTAGTATTCCATGTGCTATTGGGAATTATACTGTGGGAAGAGCTTTGTGTGATCTAGGAGCAAGTATCAATCTTATGCCACTAGCAATCATGAAAAAGCTTAGATTTGAAGAAGTCAAACCAACCAGCATCACACTACAACTTGTGGACAAATCATTCACTTATCCTTATGGAATTATAGAAGATTTGTTGGTTAAAATTGACAAGTTTATTTTCCCTACAAATTTTGTCATTTTAGACATAGAAGTTGATGTTGATATCCCTCTCATATTGGGCAAACCCTTCCTAGCCACAGGTAGAGCTCTAATTGATGTACAAAAAGGAAAACTTATATTAAGAGTGCATGATGAAAAGGCTATATTCATTCTTAGGCCAAGATCATGAAAATCCGGTCATCATTAGCAATGATCTCAAGGGAGAAGAGGAAGAAAAATTGCTTAGAATTTTGAGAACTCGCACGTCAGCAATTGGTTGGCACATTTTAGACTTGAAGGGTATAAATCCAGCCTTTTGCAAGCATAGAACTCTATTTGAAGAAAACTACAGGCATGTTGTATAGCCACAAAGAAGATTAAATCCAGCCCTAAACGAAGTAGTAAAGAAGGAAGTGATGAAACTTCTAGATGCAATGATCATATATTTATTTCGGATAGCAATTGAGTGAGCCCAGTCCAAGGAGTCCCTATGAAAGGAGGCACGACTGTTGTGCCTAATGAGAAGAACGAATTAATCCCTACAAGGACAGTCATAGGTTGGAGAATGTGTATAGATTACAGAAAACTGAATGAAGTGACTAGAAAAGATCACTTTTCATTGCCTTCTGCAGACCAAATGCAAGAGAGGCTGGTTGGTCATTGATGAATCCATATTTTTACTAGTATTTTCCTATAGTTTTAATCCATTTGATAAAGAAAATATTTTGGAAAAAGAAGAAAAACTCATAAAAATAGAGTAGTTAAGGTTTTCTTTTAAATACATTGTTATTTTATCATTTATGAATTTTCTGTGTAGAAATTAATAATTCAATCATGTTTTTGTAGGAAAATCTGAGCAAAGTTCATAAAGATGTAAGATCAATGGAAGGATAGAAGAAAGTAGCAAAATCTGGAGTCAAGGAACCAGATTTAATGGAGTTTAAGCTAGGCGTGATCACTTTCGTTGGCAAAAGTGATTATTTCAGAGCTTGAAAATGAAGTGGATTCTGTGGTAATCACTCTTATCCACAAGAGTGAGTGTTCCAGAGAATGTCGCAGCAGAGCACAGTAGTGCATGATCACTTTCACTAGTAACTTAGGTCGGCCGTTACCTCATCACTTTCACGAGGTCATAATCTGATCTGAGACATAAATCTCTCGAGTCGGCCATTACCTCAACACTCACAACTTACTCACTGGTAACTTGGGTCGGCCTATCAAGATGGCCATGATCATGATATATGAACAGATATATTAAGGTTGTTGGGGTCCTAATGATGCCTCTATAGATGTATATGAATAGAGTATGGTGTATCCTTGTTCGGAGGGCAAGTGTACCCATCGAGAAGTAATACAGAGTTCTTAAATTATGTTTCCGAAATACCGTCCCACAAGGATTGTTTTCTAATTACTAAGAATTTCTTAATTCAATTGTTTAAGCTTCAAAGATACGAGATTAATTAAAAACAAGAATTTATAAAATCAATTATAAAACTAAGAGCAAGGAATACAATGCACGTCTTGGTTAAACTTATCAGAGAGGAACTTAGGGCATATGGGTTTTCTCTTCCAATCCTTTATGTTATTTTTCTATTTAACTCTAAATCCGATTTCCTTGTGATTACCAATCATTCATATGAATACTATTAATACCCAATGGTCATGTAATATTAATATTTTTTTCTTTAAATTAACATCCCCAATGGTCATGCAAGACATCAATTTAAGAAAGCTTAAGGAACCTATGAACTTGTTAATTTAATAACGATTAGAAGAGAAAGATTGGTTTGGTCCACCTAATAATCCTTTGTTCTGTTTTATCCTATAAATCTATTAATTAACCGAGGTACGGTCGCCTTACGATATAATTAATTATAATTAAGAAAGAAATGCAATAGGATAAAATCTAATCACAAAGCGGAAATCAAATTTAGATTCAAATATCAAAATCCTATAAATTCATGAACGATAGTTTCGATAGCTCTAACTATGGACTTAGTTACTCATGCTAAAGAAAAGAACTAAAATAATCATAAACAAAGCCACAAAGAAAAGAAATAGCAAAACTAGAGTGTGATGAGTTCCCAGTCTTCAAGTATGGTCGCTTGAAGCTCCAAGTCCTGCCAAGAGTGTACCAAAGATCCTGTGCAAGAGAGACGAGATGAAATGTATCCCAGAGCAAAAGCCAGTGTAAAAATGGTTTTCCAATGGTGCCTCAGGTCTTCCGTTTAATAGGGTTTGAAAACCCTAAAAACTCTTCATAATTGAGCTTCCCGCAGAAGAGCACGGTCATGCAAGGCCTTAAGCACGGTCGTGCAAGGCCTTAAGCACGACCGTGCATGGGCTCGAAGCACCCCCTTGCTTGTTTAAAGGGGTTGGGCATGCTGACTGCTGCAAAGCTCTAATCTTCTATCAATTTGAGCCCAAAATGCACCCAAAATATACTTGCGATCTCTTTATACAAAACTGCACAATTAATAAATAAATTAGTGTAAAATCTAAATAAAATAATGATCGAATATGAATATATGGGCTATAAAAGAGGGCCTAATTACAGACTTATCAATCCTACTTACATGAAAATTGAAAAGGATACTATAATATAGTTCTATCTCTAACATAATAATATTCCTAGATAAATCATCAACTTGTATGGCTAACTTAAAGTAGCATGTCCTCTGGTACTCATTAAATACATAATTAAGTTATTATCTACATATCTGTCTATTAACCTAATTCTTTCCTGAGGCGCCATCATCCTGATTCTATGAAAATTTTAGTAAGAATGAGCGTTTTTTAAATCATTACATCACAAAGATCATAATTATAATATAAGGAAAACATAATCATTTCCATAACCAATTCACATTATAATCATAGTCACACATGCCCAATTCAATAATCTATTATAACTTATTCAATTCTCTTCTTCAAATATGCACTCTTAGTGCGCTGTGATCACAGACAACGATGCCTCCAGCATTTCTTGAGGTCTTGTTAAACTAGGTAAATAGTTTCCAGTTAGCACATGTACATGGATACAATATGTATAATAATGGGCCCCTTAGCAAAGGTATATTTAGGAGTCTAATCAAGTAAAGAGTGTGAGACCATGTGGTGCATTTGTTCTCAGAAAGAGTGTGTACATCATATACATGAATGTTTACCACCATACGTCTCTCCTAAATTTCCATCGTCTCCGAACTCTATACCCTCAATGTATCTCTGTAACTATTCACACTAGATTCATTCCATATTCAACACTTATAAGCAATTCAAAAATCATTCCTTCCTCCGCTCATAAGATCATGCTTAGTAAAACACTTCCATAATATATTTTAAACACATATTTTCAAAAAATCCTTATGTAATAGTCTTTTTACCTTAATTGGAGTATGTGGAGAGATATTGACAAAGATTTGTGTTCAATCACAAAAGTTCTCCTAAGTGCCAAAAGGTGTGAGGTATGAAAAATACAAGAAACAAACGAAGAAAACAAAGTTTTATCTAGAGGAACTTAATAGAGTCGTTTGGATTTAACGTCCTAGCTCGAATTTGAAGAGTAATCAAAGATTGAAGAAGTTTTATCTGAGAGAATGAGAGCTCAAAGAAAATAAGAAAAGAACGTGAGGTTTGGAATGAGATCACCTCTCATCTGAATGAGGTGACAATTGTGTTGAATTTATCCTATCTCGCCTGAGCGAGATTACCTTAAAATCATATGGTTCTGGATGCTTAGTCTCGCTTGTGCGACATCTGTCTCGCTTGAGCGAGATCCCCTACACCAGACTTCCACCAAAACACCCATAAATCATTTCAATACACTTTAACACTATATAATACCAAATACTTCATCAATTTATTTACTAAATGAAAAACAGGTGTTACAACACTCTCACCCTTTATGGAATTTCGCTTCGAAATTCACTGATTTAGAATGAGATGAGGGTATGCTTCCCTTATTTTATCCTCAGTCTCCCAAGTTTCATCTCCTTCATCACTTATGTTCTAGATCACTTTTACCAATGAGATATCTTTACCCCTTAGTTGCTTGACTCGATGATCTGTAATGTTCACAAGAAGTACATCATATGACAAATTTTCTCACATTTGGAAAGGGTCAAGTTCAATCACATGAAAGGGATCCGAATTATATCTCCTTAGTTGAGACACATGGAACATAGGGTGCAGATTTGAAAGACTTGGGGTAAAGCAATCTGAGAGGTCACAGGACCCACTCTACTCAAAATTTGAAATGGTCTAATAAATTTGAGATATTGTTTTCTAGATTTCAATGCCCTACCGATTTTAGTAATGGGTGAGACTCTAAAGAACACATGGTCACCAACTTCAAATTCAAATGCCTTTCTACGTTGATCATGATAATTCTTCTGTCTATCTTGGGCAACCTTTATCTTTTCTTTAATTGCCTTTACTTGGTCATTCTGTCTCTATACTACATCAGGTGCATACAAAATTGCTTCTCTAACTTTGTACCAACATAGAGGTGTTTGACACTTTCTTCCATATAATGCTTTATATGGTGTAATTCTGATACTTGTGATAACTATTATTGTACGTGACTTCTAACAAAGGTGCTCCGTCACATAAGCTCGTAATAAATTCTCGAGTGATTGGATGGTATGCTTTGTTTGCTTATCAGTTTAGGGGTGATATGATGAGCTAAGCTTCAACTTAGTTCTCAAGGCTCCTTGCAAACTCTCCCAAAACTTTGATGTAAACCTTGAGTGTCTATCCAATATGATGCTCAAAGGTACCCCATGCAACCTGACTATCTCATGGACATACACTTCTACCAATTTCTCCAATTTGTACCTCATGTTGATCGGAATGAAGTGTGTAATCTTGGTTAAACAATCTACAATCACCCATATCACCTCGTGATTTCTCTTTATTCTTGGCAATCCAGATACAAAGTCTATGGAGATACTATCCCATTTCCATTCGAGAATCTCCAATGGTTGTAACTCTCTCAGTAGGTTGATGTTCTTCCTTGGATTTCTAGCAAGTTAAACAATTTGCAACATACTTAGCTGCCTCTTTTTTTATGTCATACCACCAGAAATTTTTCTATAAGTCTTGATACATCTTTGTTGCCCTTAGGTAAAAACTCAACTTGCTCTTATGTGCTTCTTCCAATATCATTCGCTTTAGCTATTCATTTTGGGGAACACACACCCTCTCCTTGAATCTTATAAATCCACTTATGTCACGATGAAACTTCGAGTTCTTGCCCTTATCCTTCTACTGTATCATGTCAGAAAATCGTTGTTAACTTTCAAAATCCAAAGGTACAAGTTTTTGGGTCACATTTTCACCCATAAGTTCAAGTCTCTAAACTCTTTGATTAGTGATGTAACATATTTTAGGTTTACATTAATAGTTTATTTTGATTAATAAACACTTTTCATATGCTTTATTTTTAGAGTTTTTATCATTTTCTATTTATTTGAATAAATTGGGCTTGTTACAAATAAATGCTTTAATTTTGTATTTTTGGTTATTTTGACATTTAACTACTCTTTTAGCCATAACTTTGTCTACATATATAATTTTTGGCTGATTCCTATTCCATTAGATTCTACATATCCAGAAGCTTCAAAATGCATTTATGGATTGTTAGATTTGGAGTTTTTTTTTTTTATATTTTCTTATGATTTTTTAAAGTTGTGGCAGATTTGCTGAATATTGTTGTGGGATTGTATTTGGACCTTTGTTATGTAATAATTGTATTTGGGCTTTTAGATATTATTGAGGCCCAAATTTTGCCACTTAATTTACTCTAATCAGAACCTATAAATAGACTAATAAGGTTCTGAATTCAGGAGGGTGATTAGACACTTTGATGTTTTGATATTTGGCCAAAATAAGAATCTTTACTTTTACTTTCTCTCAAATTCTCTCAACTTATTTTTACTTTTTCTCAAATTCTCTCTTTCTCTTCTCATTCTTGCGTGGGTTAAGTGGTTTGATGGAAGGCTAAACTTCTCATTCAATCTGCGGAATCTAAACGTTGTAATTTCAATTTGAGTTCCGGGTTGAATTGCTTCAAGTTTGTTCTATTTTTCTAAAATGTCAAATTTGTGTATTATAATCATAATTAACTTTTCTGTTAGAATTCATATTACAATTTTATCGATATTCTTATTTGATAATTAATATAGGTTAGATTAAATAATAATTTGATTTAATTCGTGATCTAGTTCAATTAGGTTATTCGATTGAATTAATAACTGAATTGAGTAAATGTTCAAAAAAAAATTAATACATTTAAATTTGAATTTTAAATTATAGTTAATATTTGATTAAATTTGATTAGATTAGATTTAGTTTGTTTTGTTTTTAAAGATAGGATTAGTTTATTTTAGATAGATTAGTTTAAATTTAAATTTAAAAAAAAAATTATCTAACTAATTTGCTAATTTAAATTTAAAATTTAAATTTTTATTTAAATTTTTTTAAAAAATATGTTAATAAATATTTTTAAAAAAATTAAATTAAAATAATTTTAATTTCTATTATTTTATTTTATTTTTATCGCACTTCCTATTGTAATTTATTTGGTTGATTTTTATTTTATTTTTTCTCTTGCACATTTTCATTATTTGATTTGTATAAGATTTATTTGTTTCCTCACACACCACTAATCATGCATAACATAAGTGAGACTCTATAACGAAGTTTGAGTAAACTTTTGGTTTAAAGGAGTTGTGTAATGATAGCAATTTGAATGTACATTCTATTTGTCTATTACAAGAACTTTAGGTAGAACTTATCTTATCTATATAAGTCTCCACATCTAATAGACTATCTACTAATTCAGGATGACTTTGTGGAATGGATTTTAGCTCTAGTGACCTCTTATCTGTAGGCTTTCAAATTACCTAAGGTGAAAATGCATGTAATAGATGTAACATCTTAACATTCTAAAACCTGTATGCTGCATATCCTCGTATACTCATTCATTTCTTTATTATAATTAATATATTTATTTTAATGTAATATAGTTAATTTTAGTTTATCAATTAAGTCATTCTTTGTATATATATCAAATGTCTACTCTCTTTCTCATGTCATTATAGTAAAGAAAATACATGCATAATCCATTTCACATATGCTTAATCAGTAGTGGTTTATAATATAGTAATTATTATACAAATTTCACGTAACAATTCATAGGATTTTTCAAACATAATTACTTCCCTTAAGTAACAATATACTTATTTATTTATTTAACTTATACATGTATATATATGTGTCCTAACTATGCGTATCATACTTTCTTAGTATATATTAAATTATCAGGAATTGTTTTAAAGACAATCTCTAGAACGTCATTCTTTACTACATTAGGAAGTATTGGATGCCTAGAGAAAAATATTATTGTAATAATAACAATAATGGTAATAATACACTACAAGAAATACACCATTTAGCGGCAATTTATTAGCGGCAGTTAATAATAATTGCCAACAAAAAAATGTGCTATTTAGCGGCAGTTTTGCAAAACCGCCGCAAAAAAGGCAGAATTTAGCGGTGATTTTATGTAATCGCTGCAAAAAAAGTGCAGGATTTAGCATCAGTTCACGATAATAAAATATAACAAACACTACTCCTTTCTCATTCTCTATCACCCACTCAAAGCTATCATTCATCTCCACCTTGGCCTCATGAGTTCCACCATTCTCTCTGTCACTGTCGCCACCACTGTCACCGCGAAAATGTTTTCTCCAACCGTGACAACCTTGGTAATCTTCTACTATCATTCTCACTTCCTCCAAAAATGACTCTTCCCCAATGATTCTACATTATAAATTATATATGTTGTGATGTTAAAAAATAAATGGAATGTGAACCCAAATAACAAAAGAAAGAACTAAGTAGAAGGAAAAAAAGAAAAAAAGTGTGGAAGCAAAAAATAGAGCATTGCTAGCCAAAAATAGAACACTGCCTCGCCAAAAACAGAACAATGTTGCGCATAGGCTGAAATTTGAATTTCAAATTTTAGCGGCAGTTTTGAACCACTGCTAAATAACTACCATAAATTTAAAAAATTAGTGGCGGTTCAAAATCGCCACAAATTTGGCTTTGCGTTGCCAATTTTAACGTCAGTTTCACAACTGCCGAAAAAATTATTTAGAGGCAGTTAAAACTGCCCCTAATCATAAAATTTAACCACCACATGTAAGCAATTTTTTGTAGTAATAATAATAATAATAATAATAATAATAATAATAATAATAATAATAGTAATAATAATTATTTTTTTTTTTGGTATCGAGAAATTTTCAGGGATAAAATCAAATCAACATGAATGAGGGACACCTACAAACGATTTGGCTGTCAGTGTCTAAGTTGTACAGAAATGAAATTAAGGTAAACGTCTAGGAGGGTAGAAAGCTCACACAAGTTTACATATGAACTTAGCACAGACACATTGTAGGATTAAATTTAGCAATTATGTCTTGTGCACCTGTACTCAAATATTTAACATACAATGGTTTCCAAAAAGCAAATCAATATCACCTATTTTTCTTGAGTTTATTTTCTGCCAGTATAGGGAAAATCCAACATGTACGTATACAAACAGTTTCAATTTACTCATCCTATGTGTACATTGCACCTGGTATTTATAATATGTATAATACAGAGAGCCTATTTCCTGTATAGCTCACTTATTAGTCATAGTTTAACATAGGTTTGCTCCATCCTTGTAATTATATTATTCATTTTACACAATAACAAAATATATCAGTTACACTATTCATCATTCATGAAGGTCAGTTTAATGTGTACATATTTAATTGGTTTAGTATCCCCTTTATAAATTTGTACTCAATATGTTTAATAATCGCTTATTTGACAGTCCTCTTTGTAATTATTTGTATCAGAATTCATCCTAAAATAGTACTTATACCAATGCAACATCAATTTAAGTCAAAAGAGTTATTTATGTAAGAGGATAACTTGCTTGCAATGCTGCGTACACAAACCTTGTAAAGGACATACGGACCCATATAAGTAATTCAAAACATATATATACACTGGAACCATCATTTGTCTCTTAGATTTTAGTTATAATCCTTTGATTTTGAAATGTTAGATTTAACACAAGTCCTGTTAACTTCTTTTTCTTTTATACTCACCAGGGTCACTTTACATAGCATGCAAGTATAGAATTGATTCACCTACCCCACACATGTATTGATTTTAATCTTTATGATATGCTATATTTTATATTTAAACCATATAGTAGTCTTGTCATTCATATTATGTCGAGTTTTATATATATATATATATATATATATATATATATATATTGTGGTCTAATAGTTGACAAAATTCTTGTTTTATACCTATGGTGGTCTAAGCGCACACATACGAAGTAATTATTAAATTTAATGTTACTAGCTAGACATGAGAAGGGAAGAAAGTTGCTAAATTTTTGAAGAGAAAAATTTTCCTAGTAATTTGATCAAAAGGGTAGAAAATTTGAGGTGTTACATTAGATCATTAGGTTATAACTCTAACAACCTTGAGAGAACACTATGGGAGCATATTCTTTTACCTCGCTACAATTTTTTTATATTATATTATGAGTTGTGAAAGTTATTGATCTTATTCATTTTTATTATTTTATTTTATTTGTTTTACACGCGGTGTTGCTCAAAATTCCAAATTATATCGTTTGCAATACTTTTTAATTTTTTTTATCTATTTATTTTTTAATTTTGATATTAAAAAAATAGTTTTTTTAAAAAGACAAAAAAAATTGTGATTCTGATAGTGTAAGTGTAGATTTTGATATCATGCCTAATAATCAACATGAAAGAACTCTTAAGGAATTAGCTGCACCAAATTTTACATACCAACCTTTCAGCATCCACTATCCTGATATAGATGCTTAATTTGAGTTAAAATCTGGTCTAATCCATTTGTTGCCTAAGTTTAATGGTAATGCAGGTGAGGATCCTCACAAGCATCTAAAAGAGTTTCATATAGTCTGCTCAACAATGAGACCTCAAAGAGTACTTGAAGATCACATCAAGCTGAAGGCTTTTCTATTCTCCTTGGATTATTCAGCAAAGGACTGGCTTTACTACATGCAGCCAGGGTCTGTCACTTGCTGGATAGACTTGAAGTGGATGTTCTTGGAGAAGTTCTTCCCTAGCTACGTCCAGAGCAACCACCATTAGAAAAGAGATCAGTGGCATCAGATAAGAGAACCTCTATGAGTACTAGGAGAGATTCAAGAAATTGTGTGCAACCTATCCACACCATTAGATCAGTGACCAGTTGCTTATCCAGTACTTTTATGAAGGCCTTACTCCAATGGAGAGGAGTATGCTTAATGCAGCAAGCGGTGGAGCTCTCATGGATAAGACACCATCTGCAACTAGAGCTTTGATTGATAACATGGCAGAGAACTCTCAATAATTTAATACAAGATCCATGGCACTAGTGAGAGAGGTGCATAATTTAATACAAGATCCATAGCAGCATATTTCAGCAGGCTTGAGAGTAGAATTGAGGAGCTCAGTACTTTTGTGAGACAACTAATTGTTTCACAACAAACTGTTCTGCAAGGAAGGGTGACTAAAGACTGTCATAGAGCACACCTCAAATTGTTATCCTTTGCTGCAGGATGGTAGCCAACAAGCTTATGTTGTGCAGCAAAACATAAAGCAACAAACTGTCCCTAGCAATTCATAAATTGTGTAGAAACCACCTCTCCCCTTTCCAAACAGAGTGGCCAAGCCCAACCCACCAAGAGACTTTGACAAGGAGCTTTTCGAGATATTTAGAAGAGTAGAAGTGCACATTCTACTATTGGATGCTATAAAACAAATTCCAAAGTATGTAAAGTTCCTTAAAGAATTGTGCACCAATAAGAGAAGGCTAAAAGGGGACAAGAGAGTCAACATGGTGAGGAATGTGTCAGCCCTCATACAACCTAATATGCCATAAAAGTGCAAGGATCCTGGCACTTTTACTGTCCCATGTACTATTAAGAATTTCACCTTCGGTAATGCATTACTCGATCTTGGTCCTTCTATAAATGTGATGCCTACATCAATCTACAGGTTTCTGAACCTTGACCCTTTGAAGCAAACTAGTGTAGTCATTTAATTGGCAAATAGGAGCATTGAATTCCCTGCTGGAGTAGCAGAAGACATGCTAGTGAGAGTGAATAAGCTGATATTCCCTACTGATTTCTATATTTTGGACATGGCAAAACAGTCCAGCATGCCTACGCTCATCCTTGGTAGACCTTTCCTGAAAATAGCAAGGACAAATATTGATGTGCACTCAGAAATTCTATCAATGGAGTTTGGAGATAATATTGTGTAGTTCATTATCTTTGAGGCTATGAAGCATCCATTAGAGTTCTATAGTACATTTCATATAGATATTATTAATGTTTTAACTGAGGAGTTTTGTACTGATTTTTCTAATATCTCTAGTTATACATGCACTATAGGAGATTTATGTAAAATTTGAGCTGAAATAGATGCATATTTAACAATTGATGATGTTTCATGTGATCCAGCAGCAGGTTTGGGAAGCTCTAGCTTGATTACAGCAAGTACACACACCCCTAAACCTACCTAAATACATGCTGCAGATTTGGATGATAACAAGCTACACTTGAGCTGAAATAGACACTTCCTTTTATTGTATAGCCACCTACACTTGAACTGAAGCCTCTTTCCAAGTACTTGAAGTATACATTTTTAGAGGCTGATAACAACCTGCTAGTGATCATTTCAGCAGATTTCGATGCTGCACAAGAGAAAGTGTTGTCAACTTTAGCATCTCATAAGCAAGCCATTGGGTGGACCTTGGCAGATATTCCAGGGATTAGTCCCTCCACTTATATTCACAGAATTCTATTGAATGAAGATGCAAAACCTATGAGACAGCTCCAAAGAAGACTGAATTCCACTCTTCTAGAGGTTGTAAAGAAAGAAGTGAGCAAACTATTGGCTGCTGGAATGATATACCTGATCTCTGATAGTAAGTGGTTGAGTCTGACACATGTTGTACCCAAGAACACCGCATAATAGTAACAAAGAACCAATTTGCTGAGTTGATTCCGACCAAAATTCAGAATGGGTGGAAAGTCAGTATTGATTATAGGAAGCTAAATCAGGCCACTTGCAAGGATCACTTTCCCCTGCCTTTTATTGATCAGGTCCTGGAACGGATAGAAGGAAAATCTCATTACTGTTTTCTAGATAGATTTTCTGGTTACTTTCAAATACACATAGCCTCAGAGGATCAGCATAAGACCATCTTCACTTGTCGCTTTAGTACCTTTGCTTACAGACAAATGCCATTCAAACTGTGTAATGTGTAACATCCTCAGAAAACTAGGATAATTCCTGAGTCTTAATCATTAACTTTTGACATATTTTGAGGGTTTTTTTTTCCCTTTCTTTTCTCTTTTCCTTCTACTTTTCTTCCTTTCTTTTTATGTGTCATAACATGTTGATGTTAATTGCTTCCCTAGTTACCAATAGTAATTTTTACCATTATTAATTCTTATTTCTATTATACCTTAGTGTACTTAGAATTAGACCATCTTGTTGGCGAAAGTGGGCATTTTCACTCTTGCTGGCGAAAGTGAGCATTCTAGAGAGTCTCTCAAAAGAACACACTGGGCATTATCACTCTTGTTGGCGAAAGTGAGCATTCCAGAGGACTTCAAAATCAGCAAGGTTCTATGTGGTTACTCTTGCTGGAGAAAGTGAGCGTTTCAGAGGACTTCAAAATCAACAAAGTTCTACGTGGTTACTTTTGTTGGTGAAAGTGGATGTTCTAGAGAGAGGTGTGGCGTGGCCACTTTTACTCATGAAAGTGAACATGCGCACTCCTCGACCTCCTGCATTGCTACTATTATTAGCAAAAGTCAATGTTCCAGTCTTCCAGAAACTATATGAGCATATGCGTGGCCACTCTTGTGAAGCAAAGTGATGACGCGTAGAGGCGAGAATTCTTATAAATACCAGAGCAAGCTCAGATCTTGAGATCTTTTACTCATTTTTCGTTTTCACTTCATTTTATCCATTCAAAGAGAGTCAGAGAGAGGATTAGGGACGAACATCAAGCTCCAAGAAGAGGAATCAAATTGGAGATCATTGAAGATATTGCTTCTGCGTTCTCCTTCTTCTCCTTCTTTCTCTTTCTTTGTTACAATGTTTGCTTAATTCTTCGTAGTTAGGAGTTTATAGACCTTGAATTGATGTATTGATTTGATTCTTGCTTGTGAAATTTGAGTTCTTGGATTAATTGAGTTGTTAATTCTGTTGCCATTGTAATTTTTGAATGGGAATTCAATTGATTAATCAAAGAGGAAACTTTACCAATGGGAATTAGATTTGCTTCTCTGATCTGAATTAGCAACCAGAATTAGGGATTTCTTAGGGATAAGGGAACTTAATTCTACAATCTTATGGTTCTAATTCTTAATGCAACTTGAAATTGAATCTCACCTAAGGGATTCGGGGGTTTAGTTGATCGTTAGGGTCAATGAGTTAAGAGATTAACCTTTGACTAGTTGTATGTGAAACTGATTGTCAATTAACTAATTGCTTGAATGTTCAGAGGTTTAATTAAATTAATATTGATATTCTTGTGAAATAAATTGCTAACTATCCTTCATTTGTATCTCATCTCAACACAACTTTCATACTCTGTTTTACTGTATGTTTTATTATTTGTATTGTTCTGGTTTATTGCTTTTATGTTACAACCTTTCCAAATTTGTATGACTCAACTAGTTATTGCTCTATGAAGTGGTAATTGAATTCCTAATTCCCTGTGGAGATGATACTTAGATCTTAAATTTACTCATTACTTGTTGCAATTCCTAGTGCACTTGCTAGTGTTTAGAAATTGTACAACAAGTTTTTGGCACCGTTGCCGAGGAATTTGAGTTTCAATAACATTAGTAAAGGAAAATTGCTAGATTGAGTTTTGTTTTCTGAATTTTTCTCTTCAATTTGGTATCACATAGAAATTACTCTGTTTTACCTTTAAATAGATAAGTTTAGTATAATAGTGGAGATTTCTGCCTAATTTTGCAATTGTTTAGACTTGAATTTTATATGTTTTTGCTGATATTTTTCTGCATAATCTTTGTTGGGTATTTCTGAATATTGATTTGTAGTCTAATTTTGTTTAATTTTGATTTGTATATGTGAGGGAAAAATAAAAATCAATCCACCTTGGTATTTGATCTTGACATTGACCAAACTCTAAGGAGGTTGAGAAGTGAAGCAAGAATTAAACAAATTCAAAGAGAGGGGAGCAAGAGAGTTTTACACCTTCACCTCAAACTAGTCAAATTCCAAGACAAATAGAGATAGAAGAACAACCAAGACTGAGAACACTATGAGACTATGCAGTTTCTAATTTACAAGGGTTTAGCTCTTCTATCTTGAGACCTACAATCTAGGCCAATCACTTTGAGATAAAAGCTGCACACTTAAATCTGGTGCAGCAAGACCAATTTGCAGGAGGCCGTTCAGAAGATCCAAATCTGCACATTGCAAATTTCTTACAACTTTGTGACACAATCAATGGGGTGAGTGAGGATGCAGTTAGACTCAGATTATTCCTATTTTCATTGAGAGATAAAGCCAAGTGTTGGGTTCAAGCTCAGCCACAAGGTAGCATTTCAATATGGGCTGATTTGGTGAACAAGTTCTTAACAAAATATTTTCCCCCTTCAAAAGCTGCAAAAATAAGAGGGGAAATCACATCCTTTGTTTAGCAAGATGGAGAGCCATTATATGAAGCATGGGAAAAATACAAGAACTATTAAGGAAGTGTCCTCATCATTGCATACCAGAGTGGATGCAACTTGAAACATTCTACAATGGAATGACTGCAGCAGCCAAAACTATGATAAATGCAGCAGTTGGAGGTTCATTGAGTTCAAAAACATTGGAAGAAGCCCAGCAAATTATAGAGATGATGGCTTCTTCAATGTATCAGAATTTGAATGAAAGACAAGCTTCAAGGAGAGGAGGTTATGATATTGAATCCATAAAAGCCTTGTTTGCTCAAAACCAATTGCAGAATCAACAATTCTCTGAACAGATTACTGCATTGACTCAACAAATAAGCAATCTGCAGACTGGTGTTGTTCTAACTTTACAATTGAGTTGTGATTTCTGTGGTGACAACCATGTGAATGGAGCTTGTGATCCCACAGTTGTAGAACAATCTGATCAAGTTAACTATATGGGCAATTACCAAAGGCCACAACAATCTTACCCACAAAATTCTAATACAAGAGGGAATGCAAGTTCTGCACCTTTTCCAAGTGCAGCTCCTCAAGCACAGCAACGATATTTCCAAGGGAGTTCTTTTGCACAATTCTAGAAAAATCAAGGGTATTCAAGACCTTTGAGTGAGAAAGTGAATGGAATAGAAGAAACATTACTACAGTTTATGAAGGTGACAGAAACAAATTTCAAAACTCAAGAAAGCTTTATCAAGAAGTTAGAAACACAAATCAAGCAGTTGGCTGAGTAGCTTGCTAACAGAGATGAAGGAAGGTTTTCTAACAATACAATAGTAAATCCAAAGGAGAAATGCCAAGCCATAACTACAAGAAGTGGAGTAGTGGTTTCTAGCCCAAGAAAGAAGAATGAAGTCCCCAATTCTAATGAAGAAAGTGAGCTAAAAGAAGAAGACTTTGAATGTGGAAAACATACAATGTTAAAGAGGGGAGAAGAGAAAGAAAACTGTAGTAACAAACAAGAAAAGAGGGGAAAGAAGCAAAGATTTGAACAGGCTTGCAAGCCTATTAATGAAGAGCAATTTAAGAGGCTACCCTTTCCAAAGAGAGTACAGGATCCTAGACAAGAAAGGTAGTTTGAAAGATTCATAGATGTGTTCAAGAAACTCCAAATTAATATTCTATTTGCAGAGGCATTAGAACAAATGCCCTCTTATGCAAAATTTATGAAAGAACTTTTGTCTAAAAAGAGGAAGTTGGATATGGAGAAATTAGTACCACTTACTAAAGAGTACAGTGCAATTTTACAGAGAAAATTGCCCCAAAAGCTGAAGTATCCAGGGTCCTTCAGCATACCTTGCTCTATTAAAAATTGCACAGTAGTGAAAGCACTGTGTGATTTGGGGGTCAGCATAAATCTAATGCCCTTAGCCATTATGAAGAAGTTGAGAATTGAAGAGGTGAAGCCAACGGGGATAACATTACAATTAGCAAACAGATCATATACATATCCCTATGGAGTAGTGGAAGACTTGTTAGTCAAGGTAGACAAATTTGTATTCCCTGCAGATTTTGTGATACTTGATATGCAAGTAGATGTGGATATCCCTCTCATTCTAGGAAGGCCATTCTTAGCCACAGGGAGAGCCTTGATTGATGTGCAAAAAGGTGAATTGATGCTAAGAGTCCAAGAGGAAAATTTTATTTTCAATGTATTTGAAGCCATTAAACATCTAAGTGATTCTATGAGCTACATGAAAATTGATGTAATAAATGCTGCAATACCACCATTTTCAGAGAAAAATAAGTCTTGGAAGACACAATAGCTACAGCAAAATGTTGTATTCAGGAGGAGCAAGATGAAGTAGTTAAAGAATGCATATTGTAACTAGATTCTCTTCCTGTGTTACTAAAGCAGTAAACCAACTCAAGGAAGAATTACATCAAGAAGAGGAGAAGAAAGAAGAGCCCAAGGTGGAACTCAAGCAACTACCCTCTAACTTGAGGTATACATTTCTTGATGAAGGGCATAACAAACCTGTAATAATAAATGGCAATCTGAAGAAAGATCAAGAAGAAAAGCTCTTGAGAGTGTTGAGAGAGCACAAATCTGCATTAGGATGACATATTTCTGATTTGAAAGGTATAGACCCATCTTTTTGCATGCAAAGAATCTTGTTTGAAGAAAATTGCAAACTGGTTGTCCAACCTCAAAGAAGGCTTAATCCAACCATGAAAGAGGTTGTGAGGCAAGAAGTGATGAAATTACTGGATGCAGGGGTTATTTATCCTATTTTGGATAGTCAATGGGTTAGTTCGGTTCATGTAGTGCCTAAGAAAGGAGGTATAATTGTTGTACCAAATGAGAGAAATGAGTTAATACCTACTAGAACAGTAACCGGATGGCGGATGTGCATTGATTATAGAAAATTGAATGATGCATCAAGAAATGATCATTTTCCTCTTCCATTTGCTGACCAAATGTTGGAGAGATTAGCTGGGTATGACTACTACTATTTTTTAGATGGATACTCTGGTTACAACCAGATTGCAGTCGACCCAAGGGACTAAGAAAAGACAACATTCACTTGTCCTTTTGGAGTTTTTGCATACCAAAGGATGCCATTTGGACTATGCAACGCTCCAGCTACATTTCAAAGGTGTATGCTGTCCATTTTTTTTGATATGATTAAAATAATTATAGAAGTGTTTATGGATGACTTTTCTGTATTTAGTAATTCTTTTGATCAATGTCTAGCTAATTTATCTCTTGTTTTGAAGCGTTGCCAAAACTCAAACCTTGTGCTTAATTGGGAAAAGTGCCATTTTATGGTATAAGAAGGAATAGTCTTAGGACATAAGGTTTTAACAAGAGGAATGGAAGTGGTGATGAATTCATATTTTTACTAATATTTTATCATATTTCTAACCTATTTGATAAGGAAAATACATTAGAAAAGCAGAAAAACTCAAAAAAATAAAATGATTGAAAGTTTTATTTCAATTTGTAGTTATTTTAACATTGGTGTGATTTTTTTAATAGAAATTAAGAATTTAATCTTGTTTTGAAGGAATAATCTGAGCAAGGTTCATGGAAATGGAAAATCAATGGAAAGAAAGAAGAAGAGTAGCAATTCCAGACATCAAAGAGGAATACACACTGGGCGTGATCACTATTGCTAGTGAAAGTGATCGTTCTAGAGCTTAAAAGAAGAAGGGAGTCTAGGCGTGGTCACTCTTACCATTGAAAGTGAGTGTTCCAGAGAAGGCAAAATGTCAACGAGCTCTGCGTTACCACTCTTGCCAGCGAAAGTGGATGTTCCAGAGAGGAGTGAATCAAGGCAAGTTATGCATGATCACTCTTCTAAGGATAGTTCCAGTTTTCAGAAACCACATGAGCTTCTGCGTAGCCATTCTTATCAGCAAGAGTGATAACGCACAAAATCAAAATTTCTATAAATACATGTTTTAAGCTCAGAACTCAGGGTCTTTTGTTCATTTTCTATTTTTTCTGTTAATTCTCATTGGGAGACAGTGAGAGAGAGGATTAGGGTCAAATTTTGAAGCTCCAAGAAGAGGCATTGGATTGGAGCTCGTGGAGATGGCTTCTCTACAATTCTTCTCTTCTTCTCCTTCTTTCTCTTTCTCTGTTACAATGTTTGCTTAATTCTCCATAGTTAGGAGTTTATGAAACTTGAATTGATGTATTAATTTGACTTTTTCTTTTGAAATTTGAGTTCTTGGATTAATTGAATTGTTAATTCTGCTGTTATTACAATCTGTGAATGGAAATTCGTATGGTTAATCAAAGAGGAAAATTTACCAATGGAAGTTGGATTTTTTTCTCTGATCTGAGTTAGCAATCAGAATTGAGGATTTCTTAGGGATAAGGAGACCTAATTATGCAATTCTAAGGTTCCAAGTCTTAATGCAACATGAAATTGAACTTTACCTACAGGATTAGGAGGGTTTAGTTGCTTATTAGGGTCAATGATTTAAGGAATTAAACTTTGACTATTAATAAGAGAAACTGATTGGCAATTAACCAATTACTTGAATATTCAGAGGCATGATTGAATTGATATTGACATTCTTATGAAATAAATTCCTAACTATTCTTCATTTCTATCTCATTTCATCACAGCTTTCATACTCTATTTTTACTCCAAGTTTCTTACCTTTTAATTGTTCTTGTTCTTGACTTCTAAATGTTACAAATCTTCCAATTTCGTATGGCTTAAATGGTTATAGTTCTGTGAAGTGATAATTGATTTCCTATTTCCCTGTGGAGACAATATTCTGATCTTAAAAATTACTCATTACTTGCTGCAATTCCTAGTACACTTGCTAGTGTTTAGAGATTGTAAACAAAAAGTTTTTGGCACCGTTTCGGAATATCTAGTTGTAGTTTAATCTTGTTGCATTTTGATTTGTATATGCATGGTAAAAACAAAAATAAATCAATTCTGGTCTTTGATCCTGACACAGACATAACCTTAAGAAGATTAAGAAGAGAGGCTGGAGCAGAAAAATTCATAGGAAGTGATAGTGAAGTAAAAGTTGTCAATTCTCCAGAAATTCAAAATACTCCTAGAGTAAAAAGAACACCTACACCTTTGAGACAACCAAATCCAGAGATAGAGATGGCCAAGCAAAATAGAATTAGAATATTAGGGGACTATACAATTTCTAACATGCAAGGTTTTAATTCTTCTATAATTAGGCCAACTATCCAAGCTAACCATTTTGAGATTAAACCTATCCTATTACACTTAGTCCAATAGGATCAGTTTTCTGGTGAAAATTCTGATGATCCTAACCTACATATTTCAAACTTTTTGTAGTTATGTGATACCATAAGAATGAATGGGGTTAGTGAAGAAGCCATCAAACTGAGATTAGCCAAATGCTAGTTGCAAGCTCAACCACAAGGAAGCATCATAACTTGGACAGAGCTAGTGAATAAATTTCTAACCAAGTACTTTCCTCCATCCAAAGCTGCTAAGCTGAGAGGAGAAATTACATTCTTTGTGCAGCAAGAAGGAGAATCTTTGTATGAAGCTTGGGAAAGTTACAAATAATTGCTGAGAAGGTGTCCACATCATTGTATTCCAAACTGGATGCAATTGGAAACTTTCTACAATGGAATGAACACATCAACAAGAACAATGGTTGATGCTATTGTTGGAGGTTCCTTAAATACAAAATCTTTAGAAGAAGCCCAGAGAATCATTGAAATGATGGCATCATCAATGTACCATAATCCAAACTCAAGAAATCAAGGAAGAAACTCTGGTTATGAAGCTAAGGTTTTAGAAACCTTTCTTGCACAGAACCAGCTACAAAATTAGATGTTTTCAGAACAAATAGCTACCAAATTAGCAATCTTTAAGCAGGGAGTATGCCTACCAGTCAGCTAAATTATGATTTCTGTGGAGGAAACCATGCAAATGGTGCATGCGAGGCATCTACGAGTGAACCACAGGAACAAGTTAATTATATAAACAATTTTCAGAGACAACAATCCTCATATCCTCTTAGATTTCAATTTTTGAATAATAGAAATCAATAGTATTCTAATTGGAATAATCAATATTCTACTGCTAAGAGTTCTAACTCCAATTTACCTTTTTCTAATACAGGTCCAACAACACAACAGTATTATTTTTAGAGAAATCCACCCACTCAACCTCAAGGAACTAAGAAATTTTCCAAACCTATGAATGAAAGGTTGACTGAGATGGAGGAAACCATGCTACAGTTTATGAAGGTGACCTAAACAAGCTTCAAGAATCAAGAAGCTTCTATGAAGAAGTTGGAAACCCAAATTGGACACTTAGCTGAACAATTATCCAGCAGGGATGAAGGAAGATTTCCAAGCAATACAGTGATCATCCTAAGGAGCAATGTCAAGCCATCACTACAAGGAGTGGAGCTATAGTTGCAAATCCAAAAACTGCAAAAAAGAAAGTTAATGATGCAGCAGAAGAAAGGAGAATTGAACAAGATCTGCAACAAGGAAATTTTAAGCTATTGAAGAAAGATCATTCAGAAGAAAAAGCATTAGTTCCTATGAATTCTGAGAGGAAAACCAAGAAGTAACTCTTTGAAGATGCTTGCAAGCCAACAAGAGGCTGGCTTATCCTCAAAGGGTCCAAAATCCTAAATAAGAGGAACAATTTGAAAGGTTTATGAATATCTTTAAGAAATTACAGATTAACATTCCTTTTGCAGAAACTTGGAGCAGATGCCTTCATATGCAAAATTTATGAAAGAACTACTTTCCAGAAAAAAGAAGCTAGAGCATGACAAAACAGTACCCTTGACAGAGGAGTGCAGTGCCATTCCCAAGAGACAACTTCCTCAAAAACTAAAAGAACCAGTATCATTTAGTATTCCATGTGAAATAGGACAGTGCACTATTGGAAGAGCATTGTGTGACTTGGGAGCAAGCATAAATTTGATGCCTTTAGCTATCATGAATAAACTAGGCATAGAAGAAGTGAAACCTACCAACATCACACTGCAGCTAGATGATAGATCATACACTTATCCATATGGAGAGCTCTTATTGATGTGCAAAAAGGAGAACTCATGCTTCGAGTTCAAGATGAGAAGGTAGTGTTTAATGTGTTTGAAGCATTAAAATATTCAATTGATGATAATTCATGTATGAGCGTAGATATATTGGATTCTTTTATTACACACTATCCTATTAATTAATTTGATGAAAATTTTATGTTGAGAGAAACCATAGCTGTAAGAAATACAAATTCTGAGATTTGTAAAACAGAACAAATGATGGAAATTGAGCAGCAACTAGAAGCCTTACTAGATCTGAATCCTGCAGAAAAATCAGTTAAAGAAGAGCTAAAAAAGGAAATCAAAGAAAATCAAAATCAGAGGTTAGAGCTCAAGCAACTACCCTATAACTTGAGATATGCTTTCTTGGATGAGAATCACGAAAATCCAGTTATCATCAATAATGATCTCAAAGAGGAAGAAGAGGAAAAGCTGCTGAGAATTCTAAGAGAACACAAATCTGCAATTGGCTGGAGTATTTTAGACTTGAAAGGCATAAATCCTTCTTTTTGTAAACACAGAATTTTATTTGAAGAGAAGTTTAAGCCAATTGTGCAGCCACAAGGAAGATTGAACCCAGCCATGAAAGAAGTAGTTAAGAAAGAAGTCATGAAGTTACTAGATGCAGAGATCATTTATCCAATTTCTGACAGTCAATGGGTGAGTCTAGTCCAAGTTGTCCCTAAGAAAGGAAGGATGACAGTTGTACCTAATTAGAAGAATGAGCTCATACCTACTAGGACTGTCACTGGATGGCGCATGTGTATTGACTATAGGAAGTTAAATGATGCAACTAGAAAGGACCATTTTCCACTACCATTTGCTGATCAAATATTGGAAAGACTTGCTGGACATGCATTTTATTTTTTTCTTGATGGGTATTCAAGATACAACCAAATTGCAGTGGATCCTTTGGACCAAGAAAAGATTGTTTTTATATGTCCATTTGGAGTTTTTGCATATAGAAGAATGCCTTTTGGATTATGCAATGCTCCTGCCACTTTTCAAAGCTGCATGCTTTCCATTTTTTCTGATTTGGTAGAGAAAATTATAGAGGTGTTCATGGATGATTTCTCTGTATTTGGTGATTCATTTGATGATTGCTTAGCTAATCTATCCACTATTTTGCAGAGATGTCAAAATACTAACCTTGTGTTGAATTGAGAGAAATGTCATTTCATGGTCCAAGAAGGCATTGTTCTTGGCCATGAGATTTCAGAAAAAGGAATGGAGGTGGACCAAGCAAAAGTAGAAGTCATTAGTAAACTATCTCCACCAATTAATGTTAAAGGAATTAGGAGTTTTTTAAGACATGCTGGTTTTTATAAGAGGTTTATTAAGGACTTTTCAAAAATTACAAAACCTCTTAGTGATTTACTTGTAAAAGATACTAATTTCATATTTGATGATGCTTGTTTGCATGCATTTTCTGTTTTGAAAGAAAAACTAATTTCTACACCTATTCTTGCAAAACTTGATTGGAATTTACCTTTTCAACTAATATGTGATGCAAGTGATAGTGCAACGGGTGCTGTTTTAGGACAAAAAAAGGATAGGAAATTGCATGTCATTTATTATTCCAGCAAAGTTTTAAATCCTACACAAGTGAATTACACCACAGAAAAAGAACTCCTTGCTATTGTGTTTTCCTTCTACAAATTCAGATCATATTTGATGGGATCAAAAGTTATTATATATACTGACCATTCTGCACTTAAATACTTGTTATCAAAGCAGGATGCCAAGCCAAGATTGCTGAGATGGATTCTATTGCTGCAAGAATTTGAATTGGAAATTAGAGATAAAAAGGGACACCTGTCCAGACTTCCATTGGAAAGTCTAACCCCTAACTCCTTGGAAATTAATGAAGAATTTTCAGATGAAAGGCTTCTTGCAGTAGAAGAGATGCCTTGGTTTGTTGACATTGCAAACTTTAAAGCTACCCAATTCATCCCAAAGAAGGTCACTTGGCAGCAAAAGAAGAAGTTCTTACATGACAGCAAAATCTATGTGTGGTAAGACCCTTATTTGTTCAAGATTGGGGTAGATGGTCTAATTAGGAGGTACATTCCACAAAATGAACAATCTAAGGTATTATGGCATTGCCACAACTCAGAATATGGAGGCCACCATGCAAGTTCAAGGATTGCTGTAAAAGTACTACAAGCAGGTTTCTTTTGGCCGACACTCTTCAAGGATGCTAAGAAGTATGTTGAAAGCTGTGATAAATGTCAAAGAACAGGCAACATCTCTAGGAGACATGAGCTGCCATTGACAAATATTTTAGAAGTGGAGCTATTTGATGTATAAGGGATTGACTTCATAGGACCTTTTCCCCCATCATTTTCACATGAATACATTTTAGTGGCAGTGGATTATGTTTCCAAATTGTGGAAGTCATTCTCACAAGATCAAATTATGCCAAGGTAGTGATATCTTTTATAAGAAAGAACAATTTTGCAAGATTTGGAGTACCCAGATTTCCGATAAGTGATGGAGGTGCTCACTTTTGCAACAAATATCTTGAAGCAATATTAATGAAGTATGGTGTGAAGCACAAGAATGCTACTCCATAGCATCCACAAACAAGTGGACAAGTGGAAGTGTCAAACAGAGAAATCAAGCAGATTTTGGAGAAAGTAGTGAATAATGCAAGGAAAGATTGGTCAAAGAAGCTAGATGACTCTCTATGGGCATACAGGACTGCTTTTAAAACTCCAATTGGTATGTCACCATATTAATTAGTCTTTGGAAAGGCATGTCACTTATCTTTGGAGTTAGAGCACAGAGCTTATTGGACAACAAAGTGGCTGAACATTGATTTACCAAGTGCTGGAAAGAAGAGAATTATGCAATTACATGAATTGGAGGAGTTTAGACAGCAAGCTTATGAGAATGCAAAGTTGTACAAAGAAAGAACCAAGAGAATTCAAGACAAATTCATTCTACAAAGAGAAATCAGACCTGGACAGTAAGTGTTGTTGTTCAATTCTAGGTTGAAACTATTTTCAAGAAAACTGAGATCAAAATGGTCTGGACCTTTCATGATCAAAGAAACATCTCCCTTTGGAGCAATTTTGATTAAGAATCAAAAGACAGGGAGAGAATTTAAGGTCAATGGCCAAAGATTGAAAGTCTATCATGGATAGGAATTTACAAGGAATATCTAATGTGTCAAATTAGTTCCTCTTGAGTGAGGAACATTTAATGTCAAGCTAGTGACGTTAAAGAAGCGGTTTGTGAGAGACAACTCACCTTTCTAACTCATTTTAAGCTTTTTGTATTGTTTTAGAAGTTTATATTTCATTTTTACAAATTCTGCAGTTTCTGCAATTCTCTGCAAAAGTTCTGCTGCATCTAATTTTCTGAATTAAATATCATAATTGATTAGAGATTTGAGGTTATGAGAAGTAAATTGAAGGATTAGAGTGTGAGAAGTGAGTTAATTGAGGTTTTAGAGCCATTTGATTAATGATAGGAGTCACTATTTTGCAGGAAAGAAGCTATGCAGAGAATGCATTTTGAGGATCTCTGCTGGAACAATCACTTTTACTGACAAAAGTGATCACGCTGAGGCATCAAGGTAAACACGCTCCTCTGGAACACTCACTCTCACTGATGAGAGTGATCACGCAGAGGCAGATGAGAAAACATACTCTCTGGAACACTCACTTTCCCTGCAAAAGTGGTTACGCACAGGTAAGTATGAGTTCTCTTATGTGCGTTACTCTGTTTTGTGAAAAAAGTTGCAACATTGCTTGTGCGTTATCACTTTTCCCAGCAATAGTGATAATGCGCCCCTCACCCAGAAAACTTAACTCTCTGGAACGCTCACTCTAATCAGATAAAGTAACCATATTGAGTGTCTTAAATGCTGTAACATTCACTTTTCTTGCTTAAAGTCGTCAGGTGCCAACGCGTGACGATAAATATAAACTAAAGTGAACACGCACACACCTTTGCACTTACAAATTCCTCTTCTCTCTGAGCGTTCTCTGAGATTTCACTCCTTGTATACATTGACCTAGCAGCAGCAAGCTTTTTCCCTATATTTCTACATCCTTTTCACCAGGAATGCAACTCTCTTCTCTCTGAAATAGTGCATTAGGGTTTTCTATGTTAATGTTTTGGGGAAAATGAAAAAGGGGGGTAATAGGAAATTGTTTTGAGGTTATTTGACTCAATAATAGCATGAACAATACAGTGAATAAGTTTCCCTGTCATTTAAATTTTTTTTAAAGGATTCAAATATGCATTGCATATTATTTAAACAAAATTTATGCAGAAATGAGATTGACCTAAAAAGACTTCAGTGAAAATGTTTGAACTGAAATCGTTATTCAATTTAGAACAGTAATATGTCCATCTAACTTTTAGTCCATTTTCAATAAAGAAAAAAAAAACTTTGAATAAAAATTGTGAAAATGATTGTTTGGAATTACATTCTGCAATGTTTTCTGGTTTTAAGTTAGAAGAAATTCTCGAATGAGCAATGGGGCATTATTTTGAGGTTATTTGGTTCAATAATAGAATGGACAACACTCTGAATAAGTTTCTCTGTTACGTATGAATTTTCTAGGAGATTAGAATCTGCATAGTGCCAACTTTCTGATTCTTAGCTCTCTACATTACCATAATATGCTGTGAAATTGTGCATTCTATAAGTACAAAGTAGGGATATCAATTTAAAAAATTCTTTGAATATGGTTAATCAATTTTGTGCATCTGTGTTTTTATATCTGAATATTGATATACCCTGTTATGCTAAAATAGCTGTTATGCTGAAATTACAGAGTTTGTTGGAAAATAGATTGATAACCTGTAATAATCCCTCTGCGTTAACCTAATATACTCTGAGAGTGTACATTCTGAACTCATATATTAGGATTTAACATGCTTTGACTGTGAATGGTTAACATTGTGCAATTGTTCTTTTGTATCTGTATGATTGATTTTGCCTAACAGTAGACTACATGTTATATTGGTTAGAATAATTGAATTTCTCCAAATTGTTTGATTGAACTTTCTTTAGTACAGAGATCTATACTTTCACAATTATGTGTTACAAATATAAACTGTCAAATTACTTCATTTTTGTAGAAATTGAAAAATGGCCAAAACTTCTTTGAACACACCAGTTGGCTGCTCCAGGAAGACTCAGGCTGGATCTTCCAGCAACACTCCAAAGAGAAGATCCAATAGGAACATCCAAGCTGGATCCACCAGAAACACTCCCAAGTCAAAAAAGGCCAGAACATATGGTGCCTCAGCTTCCTCACCAATTGAAGTCTATGATCCAAGGTTTAGAAGTATTACCCATGAGAACTTCTTTAGGGCGAATATATTAAGAAGAAAAATCGTCCCAGACAAAGCATTTGAAATTGTTGGAGAGAATTACCCTGAATACAAGGAAGAAATCTAGAAAAGGGAATAGGACTCCTTCTGCTCATTAGCTAGCATGGGCTGGAGGGAAATTACACAAGAATTTTGTGCCAACACCATGAGATTCAAGGGAGATCAAATCCCCAAATTCCACACAATGGTCAAAAGGATGAGACTTGATTTTTCTGCTGATAACATCAACAAGGTGCTGAACATCAACACTAAAAGACAACCTGGACAGCTGGAGTTTAGCATTTTTAAGAATAGTCCTGATAAGAACTATGTAGAAATTTTGCAAAGGATTGGAAGGCCAGGAACAACTTGGCAGCTGAACCAAGCCAAGAAGCCCAAGTGTATCACAACCACGAATTTGCTGCCGTTTGCCAAAGTTTGGAGCACATTGATCGCGAGTGTCACGCTCGGACAAATTAATAAAAACCAAATTGCATAAAAATTATGTAGTAAGAGGTGCAATCCGAGTCGCCTGCCAACGATGATTATAAAATTAGAGGGGGTTTGATTTGTAGAATAACACTAATTAGAATCAAAAGTTAAGAAGAATTAAAAACTCTAACACAAGAATTTAGAAAAACTACGACCACTCTTTTACCGGATTCCAAGGAGATGCATCAACCAACAAATTAGTGATTAACATTAAATTTGAATGAAACCTTAATTCAAACTAAGCATTCACATGAGAACCCTTATGCATTCGATTAACACACAATTCGCTCAAAGTTCAGAAACCTCTAGAACCTAATCGATTTGTGTTAATTTAATTCACCAATGCCATTAATCTTAGATCTGAAACCTGAAAATCTAATTCACACTCCTTCAAGAATTAATTACATACATCAACCAAATAATATGTAATCAAATAACTGCACAATTATGAATCCAAACGAAGAACTTCAATTTGAGATCATAATTAGTAAGAGAAGAAAGAAGGAAGAGATGAAACTGAATTTGTTGTTGAATAAATTGCGAAACCGATCCTTTTTCAATCCTTGGACTAGATGAAAGTATAATCCTTCATTAATGGAGGAAAACAAAAGGTAAAAACGGAAGAGAAAAAAAAAAGAAGAAAACAAAAACCCTAAAACATAAAACCTAATCTAACCTAACGTCTCCACCCCCTTTTACAGCCTGCTGCCCTAAATTTAAATACAGACTCTTGAGCGTCAAAACATAAAAACTAATTAATATTTATTCAATTACATTAATCCTCTACTCAATAGCTATCTCTGGAATCCTTATTTATTCAAGTTTGAATTTTGGAGGGAAGTTATGCTTGTAATTGCTGCCCAGCATCTATGCTGAATCCGTGAAGATATTGCGTGTTATTTTTGGCCATGAATATCTGTCCATTTCTATTTGAGATCTGAATAGAAATTGTAGCTCTGAATGTTAGATTCAAAACGCAACTAGAATGTGCTTAAACGGATATCTGTGGACTGAGATATGGCCCAAATACTGCACCAAGGTCAGAAATCGCGACTTCAGCGTTTCAACTTTTTCCAGGCCCAGTTTCAGCTTCTTATCATTAGAATTGGTTTCTGACCTCTTATAGGAATTGTGCGCCTTTCTCTTATCTTTCCTAAAATCAAGAATCATAATTAAATGAGCTCTACAACTTAAGATATGGCCTAGAAACCAAAACAATATCAGAATTTGTCAAATACTGAAAAAATTAAATAAAGCCCAAATAAAATTCAAACATCATAAAATGATTCAATTCAAACCAATTAGGCACAAAAGAGGATTAATGAACTAGGAATGAGAGGAAATAATATTGTAAAAATTCCAATTGATCAAATTCCCCCACACTTAGCTCTTGCATGTCCTCATGTAAGACACAATCAACCAAATAGAAACATGTAACCTAAAAAATCATAGAATAATCAAAATAAATAAATTCTCCAATGAATCCTTAGAAGTGTTGAACTTAGGGACACAAGATCAAACAAAGCATCAAGAGTTCTACAACAATCAAACATCCAACTCCCAACCTCTAAAAAATGCAAGCCAAGCAATATCATTCAAAGTGTATAGATCAAGCATGAAAGATCTCACAAGATGGTGTATATAACTCAACTCTCATGTGTATGGTTCAAAGTGTTTCACTCAAGTCACCTCAAGAGACAATGCATTACCATAAGCTTGTTAATCTTCTACTTTTTCACTACTTACAATCATATGCAAACACAAATCAAGAGGGCTTTATTCAATGGTTGTAATGGGGCTAAGGTAAGGGTAGAGAAATGTGAGGATATGACAAGATACAACCAAAGAGAATAAGAATAACATTGGTCCTTAGACAAATCAAGCCATAACACACATTTACTCTCCTTGGACTTTCTTTTCCCTTTATAAAAAATTCCCATTTTCTTTGTAAATTTTTATTATTGTTATTATTATTTCTTCTTTTTTTTTTCTTTCTTTTCCTTTTTTTTTCTTCTTGCATTCTTTCTGAACTCCCACACTTGAAATGCAATAACATTAATAAAACTAATGCACTCCTTATTCCCTAAGGTTAGGTATAACATGGTTTTCCACTTAAAGCTTATAATGTGCTAGAAGCCAAAGAATGGGCAATAAGGCTCAAAGGGGTTAAACAAAGGGCAAAATAAAAGGTAAGCTATATGGCCAAGTGGGTAAAAATTTGAAAGAAATGCCTCTATCATATTCATAATTGCATATGAAAATTGTAGCCTCAAAGAGGAATCAAAACAAGTTCTAGAATGACAAAATCTAATAGGGAAAGCACACAAGAAAGAAAAGAATGGCATGAATTTCAACCATCCAAAAATAAGGCTCAAAAGCTCACCAAGGTAAAGTCTAACATACTCAATCATACAAATTAAAATCAATCACCTAATTCACATATATAAAGAGGAAGAAGCAAAAATGAAATCATGTAGGAACTCTATCATCCTTAATGACTAATGCCTTAGCTCAACAACTTCTAATTCAACAAAGGAAAACAAAACAAAACAAAACAAAACAAAAACAATGCTAAATAAAAAAAATATATTCTTTTTTTTTTAATAATCTATTATTCTCCCCTCCACACTTCAATTTTACATTGTCCTCAATGTAATGTATAATGGAAATATAATTAAAAATGTAGTAAGAAAAGGAAGAGGGGAACTCCCTAATCAAGCATAAGTGGCCGCTAGTAAGCGGACCTCCTCAGTGGTCTCCAAGGGTATGTCCTCAATGGTCTCCAAAGTTTTTGTTCTCCTATTGCAAAATTTAGAATTATGCAGAAACGCATGTCAAATAATAAGGTAACGTGTAGCATGAAGTGTTTATGCAGCAAAGATGTGTAGCAACTTCATGAATTATCACAACCCAAATGCAAGAGCATTATTGAATGCAGAAAATAAATTGAAAACTTTTAAAAAAATAAAATAACTGTGAGTTGCCTCTCACACAGCGCTCTTTTAATGTCACTAGCTTGACGCCTTATGATCTTTAATTCTAGAAGATACTTTTATTGGTAGCAGTTTCAGGTGTATCCCTAGATATTCTTCCTTTTTCTCATAAATTTGCAGCACTTCATTTAATTGGGAACATGGAAGAAATAATTGTGGATAGATTTCCAGCTGTTTGATAAACTCAATGAGCTTCTTTCCATGTTCTTGATTGATTTTATGTGCAGAATATTGTGTACTCTTGCTATATGTTGGTTGCTGCACTCGTGGATATATAGTGATATAGTATTTATATTTCAACTGCTTAGGAAATGGCTTTAACTCAGATGCAGGGGGCAGCTTTAGTGAAGGAGGTAGTGTAAAAATTAGAGCTAGATCTACTGTGGATGCATTATGATTTACTTTTTCAGAATCTCCAATAGCTGCATCAAAATCACCATAAACATATATATCAATCTCAACACAGATGCTATATTTTGCAGAATCATTACATGCATTGCAAGTAAAAGAATTAGGATAATTGGCTAGGTTAGGATAATTAATACAATCTGAAAATTCAAAAAACTCAGCCAAATTATCATCAACTAAATCATTCAACAAATTATCATGTAAAACTGAATGAAATGGAAGAGGAACAGGTTACTCAAAATTTTCTTCTGCCTCAGTAGAAGTGGCATGAGCAGTAGGAGCAAATTCTATACTTGCTAGGCTGCAATCACTTGCTGGAGCAGTAGCATTAAGATCTTCATCTATTGATTGCTGCTCTTGCGAGTCTTGAATGGTCTTTCTTGAACTCAAAGTAACATTCTCTTGTTCAACAACTGGTTGTGCAGAAAGATTACCAGGACCTTGAGACTTCAGCTCGTTTACTATTGTTGCCAACTGACCAATCTGATTTTTCAAGTTTTGAATGGATGCTTCTATTCTTAGTTGAAAATTCAGATCGTTAATTGCCATATCCCTTATCAACTCTTCCATGGAAGGCTCATTCTTGGAAGGTGCAGCATTTTGTGGTGGCAGATGATGTTGTTGCTGCATAAAATTCTCCCATCCCAAGTTTGGATGACTTATCCAACCTGCAGGCTCATACAATGTAGGACAGAAATCAGTATGATGTTTAGGTTAAGTACAAATTTCACACAATATTGTAGCCATTTATGACAATGTCAACTGCTCGATCAAAGAAGCTAAATCATCTAGCTTATTCTCTAGTCTTCTATGATCAGCCATTTAAAAATTTCTCTGAGCCATAATATCTAAATAAGAATGAAAAGAAATAATTTATTTTTATTTTTTCTTTTTTTCAAAAACCACCAACCAGCCTTCAGCCTATTGCCATTGCATAGATCTCATCGAGCTATATGAAATGCATATATGACAATAAGAAATCAGAGTTGTATGCAGAAAGTTATGTCGCTTTTAAGTTTGGACAAAGATCTACACGTTCAGATACATGGCCGTGTACTTTTTTGACGAATGCAGAATGCAAAAATACAGAAACACAACATAGAATATAGAGAATTGAATGATGTAATACTAAGCAAGGATAGATGACTACCTACTATGCTATTCAAAGGCTACTAAAGCAGAATGCATAGACACAATTATGCTAAATGAAAAATGCTAATTATGCAAAATTCTAATTCAATGAAAAATGCTAATTATGCATAATCCTAATTAGATGTAAAACGCAACATAGAATATGCAATGCAATCAAATTAACACATAATGATATAATCAAATAACATCATCGTTCCCGGCAACGACGTCAAAATTTGATCGCGAGTGTCGTGCTTGGACAAATTAATAAAAATTGAATTGCATAAAAATTATGTAGTAAGAGGTGCAATCCAAGTCACCTCCCAACGATGATAATGATATACGATTATAAAATTAGAGGGGGTTTGATTTGTAGAATAACACTAATTAGAATCAAAAGTTAACAAGAATTAAAAACTCTAATACAAGAATTTAGAAGAACTATGACCACTCAATCACCGGATTCCAAGGAGATGCATCAACCAACAAATTAGTGATTAACATTAAATTTGAAAGAAACCTCAATTCAAATTAAGCATTCATACGAGAACCCTCATGCTTTCGATTAACACACAATTCGCTCAAAGTTAAGAAACCTCTAGAACCGAATCAATTTGTGTTAATTTAATTCACCAATGCCATTAATCTTAGATCTGAAACCTGAAAAATCTAATTCACACTCCTTCAAGAGTTAATTACATACATCAACCAAATAATATGTAATCAAACAACTGCACAATTATCAATCCAAACAAAGAACTTCAATTCGAAATCATAATTAGCAAAAGGAGAAAGAAGGAAGAGATGAAACCGAATTTGTTGTTGAATAAATTGCGAAACCTATCCTCAAGAGTGTCTCAGCCCTTTTTCAATCCTTGGACTAGATGAAAGTCTAAGCCTCCATTAATGGAGGAAAATGAAAGGTAAAAATGGAAGAGAAAAAAAAAAGAAGAAAACAAAAACCCTAAAACATAAAACCTAATCTAACCTAACGTCTCCACCCCCTTTTACAGCCTGCTGCCCTAAATTTAAATACAGGCTCTTGAGGGTCAAAACATAAAAACTAATTAATATTTACTCAATTACATTAATCTTTTACTCAATAGCTCTCTCTTGAATCCTTATTTGTTTAAGTTTGAATTTTGGAGGGAAGTTATGCTTGTAATTGCTGCCCAACATCTATGTTGAATCTGTGAAGATATTGTGTGTTATTTTTGGCCATGAATATCTGTCCATTTCGATTTGAGATCTGAATAGAAATTGTAACCCTGGATGTTATATTCAAAATGAAACTAGAATGAGCTTAAACGGACATCTGTGGACTGAGATATGGCCCAAATACTGCACCAAGGTCAGAAACTACGACTGCAGCATTCTGACTTTTTTCAGGCCCAGTTTCAGCTTCTTATCATTAGAATTGGTTTCTGACCTCTTCATAGGAAGTGTGCGTCTCTCTCTTAGATTTCCTACAAATCAAGAATCATAATGAAATGAGCTCTACAACTCAATATATGGCCTAGAAATCAAAACAGATTTGTTTCCTCTATTTCTGTATTCATGGTGAAAGAGATCTATGCCACCACCTCCTGCACCTCAGCAGCCCCCATCTCCTCTCAATTCAAGAAAGACAAGCCAATGAAGATGAAGGACACTCTAAATCTGATGGCTGAAAGTCAGAACCAGCTGGCTGAGAGGCATAATGAACTCTTTTGCAATGTCAAAGCTGGAATCATGCTGCTAGAGTGTGTTCTGCTGAACATTGGTCAGAAAATGGGAATGACCAAGGATGAGATGTACCATAAACCAAATTTGGCAGAAAATGCTCAGTGCCTACGCTCTTCAGTTTTTAAAGACCTGCCAATTTACAAAACTCATTTTCCACAGCTAGCTGAAGTGGAGGAGGAGGCAGAAGAAGAAGAAGAGGAATCAAAGGAAGAAGAAACCTCAGATGAAGATGAAGTAGATGAATAGCTTAGTATTTATATTTATTTTCTGTCATTAAGAATTTTGTAAATTTCTGTAATTAAGTTTCAAATCTTTTTGGGGTTGTAATTACAATTTGGTACATTTTAGTTTAATTTTCACATCTCTATTTTGAATATCTGCTAGCTTCCTAATTAAATGCTTTTTTACTTGCTAATTGATAAAAATTTTGGTGTTTTGTACAGAAAATGTCACAATCACACACAATAGATGCTGACACTTGCACAAGCTGCCATGAAAAAGGGGTTTCATTCTCTACCTCTTATTCATGAGTTGACTTCACATTACAATGAAATTTTCTGAAAAACACAAAAATTAAGATAGCTATTGCATTGCTTTCTGCGAATCAAATGAAGCTAATTGATAATTCTGTGAATTCTGTTTGATTTTGTTCTTTTTAAGTTGTTTTTCCCATTCTCAAAATGAGATCACACTTGTATTTTCAAAATGAGGCAATCTTGCCACTAGGTGCATATAATTTTGAAAAAGTGAATTGTGAGTTCATTGATTAGCATGTTCACTTACAAACCCCTAGTGAGACTTGAGCTGCATACTTTTCTTGCATGTGTGATTAATCATATTTTACTGCACCCTCTAGAACTTGCCTGGTTTCTTGATTAAATTTGCAATTTACAGTTTTCACATATATAATGGAGGCCTTGTTTGAATATGCCTAGTTAGCCTAAATGACCTCCTTTGTGCTTGATTGTCTTAGTTCACCCCTTTGAGCTTAATATCCCTTTTCTTGAAATTACCTCATTGTAAGCCTTGCTGAAAAATCAATTTTACCATTCAAATGAAAAGAGGCATAGTGAGTTTAATACAGCATGAGTTTTAAAACTATGTTTGGGATGGCATCCACATTTTAATTGCTTGAGGACAAGCAATGTTCTAAGTTTGGGGTGGGGAATAGCAAGCTATCTAGGTTTTGAATTCACAAAGATAGAAAGAAATAGCATAAAGCTGCAGAAAAATGAAAAATTTGCAGCAAAGATGGTGAAAATAGCAAAATGTGAATTCACAAGAAGAATAGCAAGCTGCAGAAAAATGAAAAATATGCAGTAAAGATGATGAAAATAGAAAAATGTGAAGTCAAAAGAAGAATATGCAGCAAAGTACTGTAGGAAAAGGAAATAGTGAATGGAAGCAAGAAAGAAAGAAGAAAAATTGGAATCTTGCTGCACAAAGAATCTGTGTGCTGCATAATTAAGAGAATTAATGAGAAATAATGCAAGTCCAGGCTAGTTTTAAAATCATTCACTCAAAATGCCTCTGATCTTTTGAAATTGCATGTATTGTTTTCCATGTTGTTCAATACCTACCTTAACCTTAGCCTTGTTATAACCTAAAAAAGTCCTTTGGATGTGTGATTGACTATATTAAGCAGAGAAAATTCAGAATATAGGCAAGCATATGGTATAGTGTAGTTAAATTGATGATTTAGAGAGAAAACAGTACCTAAACATTGTTGAGTGATGAGAGAAATACTCCCAAGTTAACTGTGATCATGTTTATTAATTGTGCTCATATGAATTTTGATGAAATATATGAACTTATATAGCAATTCTTACTCAATGATGATTATGCAGTATGGAGATCATGATGAGTATTGAGATGAACAATTTGATTGAAAATTCTGCAGAAAACACAGAATTGGAAATTGAAAATTCTGAGATAAGCAGTTTGTGAAGTGATTTTGCAAAATGGAAGAATTACCCTTGGTTTAGTTTGATTTGCTTGAGGACAAGCAAAAATTCAAGTTTGGGGTAGTGATAAATTCATATTTTTATTAATATTTTAGCATATTTCTAACCCATTTGATAAGGAAAATACATGAGAAAAGTAGAAAAACTCAGAAAAATAGAATGATTGAAAATTTTATGTCAATTTGTAGTTATTTTAATAGTGGATATTTTTTTATTAGAAATTAAGAATTTAATCTTGTTTTGAAGGAATAATCTGAGCAAGGTTCATGAAAATGGAAAATCAATAGAAAGAAACAAGAAGAGTAGCAATTCCAGACATCAAAGAGGAATACACACTGGGCGTGATCACTATTGCCAGTGAAAGTGATTGTTCCAGAGGCAGTCTGGGCGTGGTCACTCTTACCAACGAAAGTAAGTGTTCCAGAGAAGGAAAAATTTGAACGAGCTCTGCATTACCACTCTTGTCAGTGAAAGTGGATGTTCCAGAAAGTAGTGAATCAAGGCAAGTTGTGCGTGATCACTCTTGCTCTCAAAAGTGATCACGCGCAACCACTCGACCTCCTGCGTTGCTACTCTTACCATCGAAAGTAATAGTTCCAGTTTCCAAAAACCACATGAGCTTCTGCGTAGCCACTCTTATCAGTAAGAGTGATAACGCACAAAATCAAAATTTCTATAAATACACGTTTTAAGATCAGAACTCGGGGTCTTTTGTTCATTTTCCATTTTTCCTGTTAGATTCTTGTTGGGAGACAGTGAGAGAGAGGATTGGGGTCAAATTTCGAAGCTCCAAGAAGAGGCATTGGATTGGAGCTCGTGGAGATGACTTCTTTGCAATTCTTCTATTCTTCTCCTTCTTTCTCTTTCTCTGTTACAATGTTTGCTTAATTCTCCATAGTTAGGAGTTTATGGAACTTGAATTGATGTATTAATTTGACTTTTGCTTTTGAAATTTGAGTTCTTGGATTAATTGAATTGTTAATTTTGCTGTTATTGCAATCTGTGAATGGAAATTCGTATGGTTAATTAAAGAGGAACATTTACCAATGGAAGTTGGATTTGCTTCTCTGATCTGAGTTAGTAATCAGAATTGGGGATTTCTTAGGGATAAAGAGACCTAATTCTGCAATTCTAAGGTTCCAAGTCTTAATGCAACATGAAATTGAACTTCACCTAAGGGATTAGGGGGCTTTAGTTGCTTGTTAGGGTCAATGATTTAAGGAATTAAACTTTGACTATTAATAAGAGAAACTGATTGGCAATTAACCAATTACTTGAATATTCAGAGGCATGATTGAATTGATATTGACATTCTTGTGAAATAAATTTCTAACTATTCTTTATTCCTATCTCATTTCATCACAACTTTCATATTATATTTTTACTGCAAGTTTCTTACCTTTTAATTGTTCATGTTCTTGACTTCTGAATGTTATAAATCTTTCAATTTCGTATGGCTCAAATGGTTATATTTCTGTGAAGTGATAATTGATTTCCTAATTTCCTATGGAGACGATATTTTGATCTTAATAATTACTCATTACTTGCTGCAATTCCTAGTGCACTTGCTAGTGTTTAGAGATTGTAAACAACAAGTGGATCCTGCAAAGGTAGAAGTAATTGAGAAGCTGCCACCACTTGTGAATGTTAGAGGAGTAAGAAGTTTCTTGGGACATGCTGGGTTCTATCACAGGTTTATTAAAGATTTCTCTCAAATTGCAAAACCATTGAGTGAGTTATTGAGTAAGGATGTAGATTTTATTTTTGATGATAAGTGCTTAGTATCTTTTAACACTTTGAAAGAAAAATTAATTTCTGCACCTGTACTTGTTAAACTAGATTAGGAATTGCCTTTTGAGCAGATGTGTGATGCTAGTGATGTAGTTATAGGAGCAATTTTAGGCAAAGGAAAAGATAAGAAACTGTATGTCATTCATTATGCTTGTAAAGTTCTTAACACTGCACAAATTAACTACACTACTACTGAAAAAGAACACCTAGCTATAGTATTTGCATTTGATAAGTTTCGGTCTTATTTGATAGGGTCCAAGGTTATAGTGTACACTGACCATGCTGCTCTTAAGTATCTTTTGTCAAAACAGGATGCTAAACCTAGATTATTAAGGTGGATTTTACTTCTTTAAGAATTTGAGTTGGAGATCAAAGACAAGAAAGGGAAGGAGAATGGAGTTGCTGACCTTTTGTCAAGATTACCACTTGAGACCATACCATTTGAGGTAGAATAGATAAAAGAAGAGTTTCTAGATGAGAGCTTATTCAAGATTGAATCTCAGCCATAGTTTGTTGACATTGTCAACTTTAAGGCTACACATCATGTTCCAAATTGGATGAGTTGGCAGCAAAGAAAAAAATTCTCTCATGACAGTAATTACTATGTGTGGGAAGATCTATTGTTGTTCAAAAGTGGAATAGATGGGCTACTGAGAAGGTGCATACCAAATGAAGAGCAGGAAGATGTTTTGGCACTATCATAGTTCAGAATATGGAGGACACCATGGTAGTTCAAGGACAGGAGCCAAGGTCCTGCAATCTGGTCTTTTCTGACCCATATTGTTTAAGGATGCCAAGAACTATGTGGAGAGATGTGATAGATGCCAGAGAATGGGAAATATTTCGAGGAAACATGAGATGCCTAATAAATGCTCTAAATACTTAATCCTACATTATGATAATTGAGAGTTTTTAAGCTATTCATTAATCTTATTTTATTTATATTTCAGAAAAAAGGATCAAGGATATAAAAACCTTAAAGATGTCGAGAATTGAAGAAAGAAGAACCCGGAGATATACACTGGCAGATACACGTCCATATATATGGTTGTGTATCTCACTGGAATGTAGAAAACAAGGAAATATTCAGCTAGAGATATACATGGGCAGATACATGCCCGTGTATATGAACGAGTACATCACTGGTGTTGTCAAGGAATGCAACATTTGAACCAGAGATATGCACGGTCAAGGTGCATGACCATGTATATAAGCGTGTACTTCCTATAAAGATTGTGAAGGCCAAGTTTCACAGACCAGAGATGTACACGGCCAGATAAACGGCCGTGTACATGAGCGTGTACTTGTCAGGAAAGGTGTGAAGGACACCTATTAGAAAACAGAGATGTACACGGCCAAAGTACATGGCCGTGTACTTGGGCGTGTGCTTTTACGCATGTCAGAAATTTAACTTTTGTGAGAAAATTAACCCTAGGACAATTCCTATAAAAGGAGAACTGGACTTAAACCAGGGGAGGTTGTTTTTGGAGACGAAAGACTCAGAAATGGCAGGAGGATGGGATCAAGCATTTTAATTCATCTCTTTTGTAATTTTAGTTTCAAGATGTTAAGGTTCTAACTTTCCTTTAAGTATTTAGACGTAATGAATCCTAATTGACTAAATTTTCTGGAATTCTTCTAATGCTATTTCATGTTCTTTTCTCTTGGGTTTAATTGAGTAGTATCAATTTTCTTCTATCTTGTTTTCTTGTTTGAATTTGAGTAAAATTCCTGCATGAAATTAACATTGCTTAATTAAAAAGACTTGAATGTATTTCTAAAGATAGAAAGACATGGGTTTTCTATATTAGGATTAACCCTAATTATGGAATTTATAATGAACTTAATGCAACCTAGGGGTATTAATTAAGGAAGAGATTTTGATTGATCAACTGAGGGTTAGGAATCATTATCCTTGAGAAAGGTATTGATTTAATTTAGAATTTCTTGCAGCGATAAGGGTTTGGAACTAAGTAGTTGAAGAAGAATTTCAGTTATTTGGACACCTAAGGGGATTTACAGTCTAGATACTTACCTATTTCCCTTGAATACCTTTAGCCATAATTTTCTATAATTTATTTTCATAAGAATATCGGTTCCTTTTAATTTATTATTCTTTTACTTTTAGCAATTTCATCAACAAAATTTATTTTTCATATTTATTAACAATTACGCAATTAGGGAAGAATTTCTTAATAACAGTCCTTATGGATATGACACTTGGTATTTAAATTTTCATAATATTACTCTGACAACGGGTACACTTGCCCAGTAACTCAATTTTTACACATCAAGTTTTTGGCGCCGTTGCCGGGGACTGATTAATTAGGATTCCCTTAATTACGTGTTTACTAATTTTCTTTATTTCTTTAGTCTTGAATTAACTTTTCTATTTTGTTCTCATTCTTTTTAGGAGCTGATTCTTCTGGTGTATGATCATAACCCATTTTGTTGCACTTTTTGAAGCATTATTTGAATTTGACCGAGAGATAGAAAGAACTTTGCGAAAAACTTGGAAAGAGAAGCGATTGCTAGTACAGAGAGAAAACACACAAACCCACATGGAAGAATTGCTAACAACGAAGATCAACCAAGGACCATGTCTGATTATGCTCGTCCATCATCAACGGGGACAGAGTCTAGCATTGTCCGTCCAGATGTACAGGGGAATTTTGAAATAAAGCCTAATGTTATTCAGATGGTTCAATACTTTGTCCAGTTTGATGGGTTGTAAGATGAAGATCCCAACAATCACATCGCTAACTTTCTAGAAATTTGTAATACTTTCAAAATCAATGGAGCTACTGATGATGCAATCCACTTACGGCTATTCCCATTTTCTCTTAGGAGCAGAGCAAAGCTGTAACATCCTGCATTTTGATTTAAATAAAATGAGGTTTGTTAAAGTATAATTGGAATAGATTTAGATAGAATTTATATTTTTAAAATTAAAAATAAAAAAATGAACAGTAAAATCGCCAATGAACATTGTTGATGAACAGTAAAACCACCTATGAACAGTAAACCGCGCATGAACAGTGAAACTGCCTATGAACAGTAAGCCGTGTATGTACAATGACGATGATATCATCAGTGACATCATTATGACGTCGTGGCTGACGTCACATCTGCGCATAGTACGCGTACAGTACATGTGCATATTATTTTCAGCGTAAACAATGACGGCGAACAGTGTTTCTAGCGTGAACAGTAAGGCGGTGAACAGTGTTTCTGGCAATGAACAGTAAATTTTGACGGTGAACAGTGACTTTCAAGAATTTTTTATAAAAAGGGAGTTTCAGATGAAATTTTCATTTCTTCACTCCTATCCAAGGTTCTCAAAGGTTCTAAGGCTATATCTCACCATTTTCTCCCATACTAAACCTCCTAAACTTAGATTTCTCTTCAGATCTGTGATTCTACGTCTGTTCTAAAGGATTTCAAGTAAGTTTCTCTAAGTTTGAAGTTAGATTTACTGTTCATTTCTCTTCTTCTTCTTTTTCTTATAGATGTTCATGGTATTCTTAGGAAAAACTCTGTTCTAGAGTTAAATCTTTGGTTAAATCTTTGTAAAAGCTCTGTTTTGAGGTAAGGGGGGCTCTACTTTATCATTTTGTTATGTTTATTACTTGTATTCCCATAGATCTTGTCATGTATGTGATTATATGTGGAATAATTCTTGTTTTATGAGGAATAATTGGTGAAAAGTGAGAATAATTACCTGTTTATGTGATTTTATGATCAATACATGGTAAAGATGTGATATTATGTTCAAATAGGGCAAGATAAGGTATATTGAGGATGGTTGATATGATTTTGGTGATTTTGTGATATGAAATATACAAAGAGATTGATGTTTCATATTTGAATATATTGTGTTTCATGTAAAAATGATGTGTATAGTGAATATGCCATGGTTTGATGTATATGATGAAAAGTATGTGGAAATAGGACAAAAAATGTGTGTGAATATGAGAAATGACATATGTGAACATGTGAATATACTCGAAAGACTATGAGATAGAAAAAAGGATATGATGTAAATAGTTACAGAGATACACTGGGGGAGTGGAAGATGGAGACGATATGGTATATCTTGGGGAAATGTAGGGTGGTGAGTGACATTCGAGATTGTGCACGGAATATTGTGTTCGAATGCACCACATGGCCACACACTCATTTCTCGACTTGACTCCTGACCATTACCTTTGCTAAGGGGCCTATATTACATGCGTTGTATCCGTATTGCATTGGGCCATTCGGTGACTATTTACATAGATGTGTAAGACCTCAGGATAGAGACATCGGATAACTGTGGCCATAAGGTGCAGTAAGCACGGATAAAAGTAAAAGAAATTGTGAATCTGTGGAATATCATATGTGTTGAGATAAAAACATGATTTATATGACACTGTGATATGTAATGCCATGATAGTTTCTTTAATCGTGATAAGATGTGTTTTGTGATGAATATATATGATGTATGAGTGGTAGGGTAGAGACTCACCTTTACACAACATTTTCAGGAAATCTGGATGATTAGTACCAGGCTCACAGTGCATGGATGGATGAGAACTGCTATAGGACTTAGTTATTTTGAGTTATGTAATGGATATTTTCAGTTCTAAAGCATTCTTTTAAAAACAGTTGTAAAACTACTATTTCTCTTTGTTGCTGATGAAAACTTTAGAATCTTTGTTTTTCTAAAGTACTTATGAATTAATGAAATTTTACTCTATGAAACTTATATCATTTCAATGTCTCTTTCTCATTAGAGAGTGTTTGAAAGAAAAATTTATTTTACCATTTAAACATTTATGAAAATTTATCGTATATTGAGGAAAGAAATTATAAGGTGTTACAAAAGCAGTGGTTGAATTCTCTCCCACGAGGATCTATCACTTCATGGGAGGCTATGGCAGAAAAATTCTTGGTGAAATATTTTCTTCCTGCGAAAACTGCCAAAATGAGGAACGATATCTCTTCCTTCTATCAGTTGGAGTTAGAGACGTTATACGATACGTGGGAGAGATTTAAGGAATTGCTACGGAAGAGCCCACATCATGGGATTCTTGACATGAAACATGAGATGCCTAATAAATGCTCTAAATACTTAATCCTACATCATGATAATTGAGAGTTTTTAAGCTATTCATTGATAGATATTATTATAATTAATCTCATTTTATTTATATTTCAGAAAAAAGGATTAAGGATATGAAAACCTTAAAGATGTCGAGAATTGAAGAAAGAAGAACTCAGAGATATACACAGGCAGATACACGCCCGTGTATATGGTCGTGTATCTCATTGGAATGCAGAGAACAAGGAAATACTCAGCCAGAAATATACACGGGCAGATACACGCCCTTGTATATGAACGTGTACATCACTGGTGTTGTCAAGGAATGCATCATTTGAACCAGAGATATACACGGTCAAGGTGCATGACCATGTATATAAGCATGTACTTCCTATAAAGATTGTGAAGACCAAGTATCACAGAGATGTACACGGCCAAAGTACATGGCCGTGTAATTGGGTTTGTACTTTTACGCGCATCAGAAATTTAACTTTTGCGAGAAAATTAACCCTAGGACAATTCCTATAAAAGGAGGACTGGACTTAAACCAGGGGAGGCTGTTTTTGGAGATGAAAAACTCAGAGACGGCAGGAGGATGGGATCAAGCGTTTTAATTCATCTTTTTTGTAATTTTAGTTTCAAGATGTTTAGATTCTAACTTTCCTTTGAGTATCTAGACGTAATGAATCCTAATTGACTAAATTTTCTGGAATTCTTCTAATGCTATTTCATGTTCTTTTCTCTTGGGTTTAATTGAGTAGTATCAATTTTCTTCTATCTTGTTTTCTTGTTTGAATTTGAGTAAAATTCCTGCGTGAAATTAACATTGCTCAATTAAAAAGACTTGAATATATTTCTAGAGATAGAAAGACGTGAGTTTTCTGTATTAGGATTAACCCTAATTATGGAATTCATAATGAACTTAATGCAACCTAGGGGTATTAATTAAGGAAGAGATTTTGATTGATCAACTGAGGGTTAGGAATCATTATCCTTGAGAAAGGTATTGATTTAATTTAGAATTTCTTGCAGCGATAAGGGTTTGGAACTAAGTAGTTGAAGAAGAATTTCAGTTATTTGGACACTTAGGGGGATTTACAGTCTAGATACTTACCTATTTCCCTTGAATACCTTTAGCCATAATTTTCTATAATTTATTTTCATAAGAATATCGATTCCTTTTAATTTATTATTCTTTTACTTTTAGCAATTTCATCAACAAAATTTATTTTTCATATCTATTAACAATTACGAAATTAAGGAAAAATTTCTTAATAACAGTCCCTGTGGATACGACACTTGGTATTTAAATTTTCATAATATTACTCTAACAACGGGTACACTTGCCCAGTAACTCAATTTTTACACATCAATGCCACTGCAAAACATACTTGAGGTAGAGCTATTTGACATGTGGGGAATAGACTTCATGGGTCCTTTCCCTAGCTCATTCTCAAATGAATACATGTTAGGAGATGTGGACTATATATCAAAATGGGTGGAAGCAATTCCTACCAGGTCAAATGATGCAAGACATGTTGTTTCATTCATCAAAAAGAACATCTTCTCAAGGTTTGGAGTGCCCAGAATTTTAATAAGTGATGGAGGAAGCCATTTCTACAACAAGTACCTAGAATCAGTCCTAGAAAAGTATGGATTCAAGCATAGAATAGCTATACCTACCACCCTCAAACAAGTGGCCAAGTAGAGATTTCCAATAGGAAAATAAAACAAATTTTAGAGAAAATGGTAAGCACTTCAGGAAAGGACTGGTCTAAGAAAGTGAATGATGCTTTGTGGGCATATAGGATAGCCTTCAAGACACCAATTGGCATGTCTCCTTATCAGTTGGTGTATGGTAGGGCCTGCCACTTGTCAGTGGAGCTAGAACATAAAGTCTTTTGGGCTGTGAAATGGTTGAATTTTGACCAAGCTAGTGCAGGAAAAAAAGACTGCTACAGCTGGATGAATTGGATGAGTTTAGACTCAATACTTATGAAAACGCCAAATTATACAAGGAAAGGACCAAGAAGTTGCATGACAGATTTATTTTGAAAAGTGATATTAAACCTGGGCAATCTGTGTTACTTTTTAATTCAAGGTTGAGGTTGTTTCTAAGAAAATTAAAATCTAAATGGTCTGGACATTTTGTGGTGAAAAAGGTATCACCTTATGGTGCTGTATTGATAGTTGATCCTAAGGATGGCAAAGAATTCAAGGTGAATGGGCAAAGACTGAAAATCTACCTTGGAGGGCAAGTGGAGAAAGCCAAAGTGTGCATGAAACTGGTTCCTCTTAAGTAAGGAACATTTAACGTCAAACTAGTGACGTTAAAAGAGTGCTTTGTGAGAGGCAACTCACATTTCTAACCCATTTTAAGCTTTCTGCATTTTATTAGAATCTTCTTCATTCATGTTATGTACTTTTTGCAATTTAAGCTTTTTAATTCTGCTGCATCTATTTTCTGAGGTGAATCTGATACATGAAGTAGCATTTGATGTTGTGAGTGTGTATTGAAAGGATTAGAGTGTGATAAGTGAGCTATTTGAGGGTTGAGAGGCAATTATCTAACGAGATGAGTCACTATTTTGTAGGAAAGGAGCTACGCAGAGAAGCAATTTGATGTTCCCCTCTAGAACAATCACTTTTGCTGATAAAAGTGATCACGCAGAGGCAAGAAGGTTAACACACTCCTCTAGAACACTCACTCTCACTTATGAGAGTGATTACATAGAGGCAAATGGGAAAACAACCTCTCTGGAACATTCATTTTCCCTGGAAAAAGTGGCTACGCACAGGTAAGTAAAAGTATCCCTTTGTGCGTTATCCCTTTTATTGAAAAAAGTTGTCATATAGCTTGCGCGTTATCACTTTGCTCAGTAATAGTCTCTTCACTCAGAAAAATAAAACTTTTGGAACACTCACTCTAGTTAAAAATAGTAACCACGCAGGATGCATTTAAATTTGAAACATTCACTTTTTCTTTTGAAAGTAGTCACGTGCTCACGCGTGGCTATAAAAATATATAAGAGTGAACATGCACACACACCTTCAACCTAAAAATCTTCTTTCTTTCTGAGCATCCTCTGCAATCTCAATCACTGTGGTTGTCGACTGAGCTTCAGTAAGCAATTCCCACAAATTTCTGCATCTTCTTGGAAGGTACGCTTACCTTTATTTCTCTGAAACTGTGGATTAGGGTTTTCTATGTTGATGTTTTTGGGAAAATGTCAAATGTTTGAATCTGGATTGTGCCATTTCTCTGATTAATTTTTTTGCAGAATTGGAATTGACCTAAAAAGACTTCAATAAAAATGTTTTGAGTAAAAGAAATTGTGAAAATGATTGTTTGAAATTATATTCTGCAATGTTTTCTGTGTTTGAAGTTAGAGAAAATTTCGAATGGGGTAATGAGGCACTATTCTAAGGCTATTTGGTTTAATAATAAAATGGACAACACTCTGAATAGGTTTTCCCTGTCAATTATGATATTTTTGTTGGGATAGTTGAACCTACATTGCACTATATGAACCAAATCTATGCAGAATCTGAGTTGACCTAAACAAATTTCCCTGAAAATGTTGAATTGACAATTGAAGTGCATAACTATGTTTGAAAAATTGGTTGAGAACTGTAAATATACATCTGCATTACCATAATTTTTTGTGAGAGTGTGCACTTTGAGTTACAAATTAGGGATATCAATTTAAAACTTCTTTGAATATGGTTGTTCAATTATGTGCATTTGTGCTTGTATATTTGAATATTGACATACCCTGCTGTGCTAAAATAGCTTTTTGCTGAAATTACAATGTTTTGCTAAAAAATTGATTGATAACCTGAAATGATCCCTCTGTGTGTAACACTCTTAAATTTAATTCTAATTAAATAATAATTTCACAAATCGGATAACCAAATTTTTCATAAAAGATTTTGAAATAAGTGAAGCGTTACAAATTAATATCAAATGATTACTACAGGACTAGTTCAATTACAACATTTTCAAAATAAATTCTATGTCCTGTAGCAGTCTATCCATCCCTTCACTGAGTCCAGTACTGATCGTCTTGATTACCTGAAAAATGAATGTAAGGGTGAGTACTCTACACTACCCAAAAGGACAGTCAACATAGAGTCTCACCTCTAGCATATTACCAATACATTAAGCAAATATAATCACAAGTAGCATTTTACATTCACAAGCACAACACACCAACTCGTGCATACGCACAACAGCCACAGTCACTATAGCACTATGATCACAAATTTACACCATGAATGGTCGCCAGTTACCCTTACCTCACGCCACGTGGGCAATCACGGGTCGCTCAGCAAAGGTAATGGTCAAAGGTCTACTTAGGAAGAGAGTGTGTGGCCCGTGGTGCACCCGTTCTGTAGTCAGTGTCACCACCACTCCCTTTTCCCCAAGGTATTTCTACTGTCCCAATCTTCCACACCCCCAATGTATCGCTGAACCATCCACAATACATTACAACGGCGCTAACACGCCCATTCACACATATATTTCATTCACGCATGCAATAATCATGCTTGTAAACGGCACACAGCCCACATTGCATTCAAATACACAGCACTAGGCCCACATTCATTTTACATTACACCGCACACAGCCAATATTCATCAATATTACACGGCCCTCAGGCCCACATATGTTCACAATATATGGCACATAGCCTTCATTTATTCACAACCACATTAATTCACCAATCAAAGGAAATCCATCACACATAATCACCCACATAGGGTCTAACTATTCCACCACACATCATATTTCACAGTAATTTCCATCAAATATACAATTCCTACTCTCTATCTCAGCCATATTGCATTAATAAACAAAACACACAAGAATTATAATGCATTGAGATAGGGTAGAGTCTCCCCTTACCTTGGATTGAAGACCCACACGCTAAATCCACCAAGAGATGCTCCCCTTCATGGATTTCGTCCTAAACACATGGAGAAACTCCATGAGAACCCAGGAAAACCACGAAAATAGAGAAAGGGGATGAAAAACCAAAACCCTAACCATTAAAACTCACATCCAAGTGTCCCCCACATGAATTCAACCTTCAATCAAGCTCCTGAACAGTTTTGTTGGCAATTAATCAGTGGAATAGGGCTTTGGGGAATGAGAGAATCGAAGAGAGAGGGAGAAATAACTCTCCCCAAACCCTAACCCCCTTTAAATCCTTTTCTGTTCGCGATACTCTCGCTACAACGAGATATTCTCGCTACACGCCCTCTTGCTACAGCGAGAAACCAGAGAAAATTGCACTCTGGTTTCTACAGAATCTCGCTACAGCGAGACCCTCTCACTACAGTGAGACTGCACCAAAAAATGCACCCCAAACTGTCGCTCTTTCGCTACAAAGAGACATCTCTCGCTACAATGAGAAGGTAACAGTTCTGGTTCTTCCTTCCAGGGCCCTCTCGCTACAGTGAGAACAGCCCAGTATTACACCCTGCACTCAGCCCAACTAGTCCAATCCAAACAATCATACATCCACACACATATATATAATTATTAATAATTAATATTACAAAATTTGGGGCGTTACAACTCTCCCCTCCTTTATGGAATTTCGTCTCCAAAATTCAACCACACATAAACTACAAAAACAACCCCAGGTACAACTCTCTTATTCTACTCTCTGTTTCCCATATGGCATCTCCCTCATCACTTGAGCTCCAAATCACCTTCACCAATGATATCTCTTTACCCCTCAGCTGTTTAACACGGTGGTTAGCAATCCTCACCGGGTATACGTCATACGACAAGTCCTCCCTCACTTGAACCTGGTCAAGATCAATCACATGGGAAGGACCAATTCTACTCAGTACTTCGAATGGCTCAATAAATTCAGGAGACAACTTTCGAGATTTCAGAGCTCTCCCTACTCCGGTTACAGGCGAGACCTTCAGAAACACGTGGTCACCCACCTGGAACTCCAACGGTTTCCTCCTCTTATGATAATAGCTCTTTTGTCTGTCTTGTGCAGCCTTCATTTTATCTCTGATCATTATGATTTGCTCATTCTGCCTTTGGATCATATCTAGCGCACACAAAGTCACCTCTCTAGTTTCATACCAACACAACGGGGTCCTGCACCTCTGCCTATACAAAGCCTCAAACGGTGTCATTCCAATACTAGCATGATAACTGTTGTTGTACATGAATTCCACTAGCAACAAGCACTCTTCCCAAGTTCCCTGCTGCTCGAGCACACAAGCCCTTAACAAGTCCTCCAGGGATTGGATGGTCCGCTCAGTCTAACCGTCAGTCTGTGGATGATAAGCCGAGCTCAGCCTCAACTTAGTCCCCAACGCCCGTTGCAGGCTTTCCCAAAACCTTGAGATAAACCTCAGAACTCTATCTGACACCATACTAGTCAGCACTCCATGCAGCCTGACTATCTCCCGTATATATAACTCCACAAGTTGCTCCAATTTATACTTCATGTTCATCGGAAGAAAGTGTGCAGCCTTGGTCAATCGATCCATTGTCACCCAGATGGCATCATGGTTGTTCCTGGTCTTAGGCAACCCAGAAACAACGTCCATGGAAATATTATCCCATTTCCACTTAGGGATCTCCAACAGCTGTAACAACCCAGGTGGACGCTAGTGCTCTACTTTTGCCGTCTGACAAGTTAGGCATTTAGCTACATATTCAGTCACGTCTCTCTTCATACCATTCCACCAAAAACTCTTTCGAAGATTCTGATACATTTTAGATGCACCAGGGTGAAAACTCATACTTCTCTTATATGCTTCCTCAAGCACCATCTGTCTCAGCTCATCCACTTGAGGAATGCATACTCAGTTCCAGAACTTAATCACCCTGTTCTCATCACAATGAAACTCCAACTCCTTTCCCTCGGCCTTCTGCCTCATCATGTCTTGCAGGAAAACATCTCCCTGCTGAGCATCTCGGACGTACACTAGGAAGTCATTATGAATCATCGTCACTCTGAGATACAAGCTCCCTGGCCTCACCTCCATGGCCAAGTTCATGTCTCGAAATTCCTTAATCAACTCCAACTCCTTCACCATCATTTCTGCCACATGCAATGATTTCTGACTCAAAGCGTCAGCTACCACATTTGCATTGCCAAGGTGGTAAAACAATGTGAAGTCGTAGTCCTTGAGGAATTCCATCCATCTCCTCTGCCGCATGTTCAGCTCCCTCTGATCAAACAGGTATTTTAAACTCTTGTGGTCACTAAACACTTCAAACCTCGCTCCATACAGGTAATGCCTCTATACCTTAAGAGCAAACACCACCGCAGCGAACTCCAGATCGTGAGTCGAATAGTTAACTTTATATAGGCGTAAATGTCTTGAGACATAGGCAACCACTTGCCCGTCTTGCATCAAGACACAACCAAATCCTTGTCCAGATGCATCACAATACACATCAAACTTCTGCTCTAGGTCAGCCTTATCTTCAGCTCCAAGAAACTAGCTTCACACCCCTTGGTCCACTTGAACTCTTTTCCCTTGCAAGTCAGCTTTGTTAAAGGCAACGCTGTCTTGGAGAACCCCTTAACGAACTTCCTGTAATAGCCTGCCAATCCAAGGAAACTGCGTACATCAGTTACATTTGTCGGCCTCGGCCACTCAGCCACTACTTCCACTTTTGCAGGGTCTACCATGATTCCTTCCTTCGATACCACATGACCCAAAAATTGGATCTCCAACAACCAGAACTCACACTTGGAGAATTTCACATATAGCTGTCTCTCTCTCAGAATTTGCAAGACAATCCTCAAGTGTTTGGCATGCTCTTCCTGAGTCTTTGAATAAATTAGGATGTCGTCAATGAACACCACTACAAACTTATCCAAAAACTCGTGGAAGATCCTATTCACATAATCCATGAACACCGCAGACGCGTTGGTGATATCCATGTCGCATTGGTATCAAAAGTAACTAGATTTCTCATAAAAACATGTAGTTTAGGGAGCAACCTAGGTCATCTCTCACAATGATGCAAATACACATCGGTTCAATATCAATTATGTAGAAAAGAGTTGTATGTTTAGGGGAGTTTTATGATTAAATGCAGATAACTAAATTGCAAAATTAAAATACAGAGAATTAAATTGCAGAGAAAGAATAAATTGTAGGGAATTAAAATGCATGTAAATCAAATCGCAATTAAACCAAAATCGAGAATGATCAAACAATTAAAGTTCCAGAACACACAAAATACAAACATAAGTGATTAAACCAAATTCATTTAAATCTCTTCTGCACAACAATCAATTAATCAATTGCTTGTTATACGATCAAGAACCACAGGTACAATTCAATCGAATCATCCTTTCTATGCAATCGCAATTATGTAAGGTCAGAAAACAAACTTGGAGCAATTACAAACGTATTGAACATGTGTGATCCAGACTTTGGCAACGTAATTGAAGAAGAAATGGAGAAGAAAACATTTGGAAATTGCATAATCTTAAGCATCTTTCAATTATAAATGCAGAGGAACATGAATTCGAAGTGAAAAGATGCAAGAGAAGAAGACGAATGGGTAAAAAAATTGAGAGTATATTGGAAGCGGGAAAGTTTTACAAAATTGAAAAAATGAAAAAATGAATTAAAGGTGCTTCCAAATTAGCCCCTAGCCTAATACTAGTCCTAAAAGAATAAGATAAATGGGCCAAGGCTAGGCCAAAAATAAATTCAACAAAAACTGGAAAAAGCAAGACAAAACAAAAATCAATACAAAAAGTCAAACTAAAAGTCTAAACTTCTAAAAATCGTAGAAAATATCTCCGAACTCCAAATAGCACAATCCAAATGTCCATATTGAAGCCCCAAAAGTAAGGAATCCAATGAAAAGAGAATCATCTAAAAAGGATATCTACAAAAAAAAAGTTATGGCTAGATTAGTAACCAAAGGTCAGAATAGAAAACATGAACAAAAGTTAAGTATTTACAAGAAATTCCTAATTAAAGTGCAAAATGAAAAAACACACTAGATGGAAGAAATAAGGGAATGAAAAGACATGTAAAGGATGCACTAAGACTATAAATATGGAAACAAAATATGAGCCATCAGTTGGTCACCCCAAACAACATCACCAAATACTGGTAGTGACCATACCGCGTCCTAAACATCGTCTTAGGTACATCTGCATCCTTCACTCGGATTTGATGGTATCTCGACCTCAGGTCAATCTTCAAAAACACTGCTGCTCCTCTTAATTGGTCCATCAAATCATCAATCCTCGAAAGTGGATACTTGTTCTTTACTGTTACCTTATTCAACTGTCGGTAATCCACACACATTCTCATGCTTCCATCTTTCTTCTTCACCAAGAGCATTAGTGCTCCCACGGTGATACACTCGGTCTTACAAACCATTTTTACAATAGGTCTTCTACTTGCTTCTTGACCTCTACCAACTCCATTGGTGACATCCTGTAAGGCGCCACAGAAATTGGGCTTGCTCCCAGAATGAGGTCGAAAGCAAACTCTATCTCCCTTTCAGGCGGTAGCTCAGAAATATCCTCAGGAAAAACCTCCAAGAAATCCTTCACCATCGGAATATACTCTAGCTCCACCACACCTTCGGTTTCCATTGAGAACATCACCATAAAGGCCTTAGCATTCCCCGTGTTCTCCTATGCACCTTGACTCATAAGCCTTGGAACCTCTGCCATTGTCGCACCGAAGATCAAAGTCTTCTCCTTACAGTCCAGCAGCACATGGTTGGCAGCAAGCCAATCCATTCCTAGAATTACATCTAATTGAAAAAGAGGTAAACAAATTAAGTCCACCTCAAACTCCCTACTGTGTACCATCATTGCACACCCCATACACACCCATGACATCACAACCAGCTTACCCGTAGGGGTAGTCACCACAACATTACATGGCAATTTTGTCACACACAAATTCAAACTCTTCACACAGTCTATATATATAAAGGAGTGCGTAGCACCCGAATTAAACAGCACATCAAGTAATCTACCTTTAATTGTACATTTACCTCAGATCAGCTCCTCTGACTGTGAAGCCTCTGCCCCACTCATAGCACAGACTTTACCAGGAATGCTCGACTTCTGCCCCATACTTGGCCCCCATACTTCCTCTTGATTTTGTCCACTAAGCTGTACTTGTACTGCCTCCCCTCTTGGCGGTCCAGCACTCATTGGCAATGTGCCTCGACTTCCTACAGTTGTTGCAAGTTATCCTCGACTGTGGGTAGTCCTTCACCATGTATGGCCCTCCACACCTAAAGCACTTAAGCGGTCCTTTGAAAGAACTTGTTCCCGAGCCACTCCCACTACTCCTCTCTTGAGAAGAACTCCCTCGAGATTAAGAACTATTTGAGCTCGAGTACAGTCCTCTTGAAAACCTAGGGGTCTTCTATCTTGCCTCACTAGGCTGGCTCCCCTAGTGTCGACCCTCTTCCCCCTTGAGTTGGCTTTAAAGATTCTGCTTTTGCTCACCAGAGTAGGCAACTCTGTCAGTTGAAACCCACTGACCGCAGCTCGAATGTCCGGCCTCAACCCATGCTCAAACTGAGCACACAAATCCTCTTCTCCATCACCATGCTGATAGTGAGGCCAGTACTTCATTAGCTCCTGGAACTTAGCTGCATATTCCCCCACAGTCATACTTTCTTGCTTCAGTTCATGGAATTCCCTAGCTTTCTGCTTCCTCATGTCTCGGGTAAAGTAGTTCCCTAGGAAGATGGTCTTGAATGCTTCCCACTGGATATAACCGTCTTCCTGTGGCGGGGTCTGACTAGCAAACCTTCACCAGTCTTCAGCCTCCCTGCACAGCAAGTAAGCGGCATAGGCAACCTTATTCTCCTCATGGCACCCTATTGCATTGAAGATCTTCTCCACATCAGCCACCCACCTTTGGGCTCCTTCGGGGTTGAATCCACCCTCAAACTTTGGAGGATCATGCCTAGTGAAGGCAGATAACCCTCTATACTCGGTCAGCTCTCTGCCTTGATTATGCACCATGGCTTCCAGAATTTGAGCCATGCGTTTCATGAGGTCATTGGTGCCTCTAGCTCCTCTACCTCTACCTCTACCAGACATATTCTAAGCTACACAATTTTAACAGTCACAGTCTAGCACATCAAATCAATAATACATTTATAATTCAAGCAAACAAAATAACTAACACTTATCTTGGACGCTTCAACCCGATACCCCAGTCCGATTTGGATGAACTGCTCTGATATCAAAATTGTAACACCTTAAATTTAATTCTAATTAAATAATGATTTCGCAAATCGGATAACCGAATTTTTCATAAAAGATTTTGAAATAAGTGAAGGGTTACAAATTAATATTAAATGACTACTACAGGACTAGTTCAATTACAACATTTTCAAAATAAATTCTATGTCCTATAGCAGTCCATCCGTCCCTTCACTGAGTCCGGTGCTGATCGTCTTGATTACCTGAAAAATAAGTGTAAGGATGAGTACTCTACACTATCCAAAAGCACATAGTCAGCATAAAGTCTCACCTCCAGCATATTACTAATACATTAAGCAAATACAATCACAGGCAGCATTTCACATTCACAAGCACAACACACCAACTCGTGCATACGTACAACAGCCACACTCACTATAGCATTGTGATCACAGATTTACACCATGAATGGTCGGTGGTTACCCCCACCTCACGGATACCACGTAGGCAGTCACAGGTCGCTCAGCAAAGGTAATGGCCAGAGGTCTAGTCAGGAAGAGAGTGTGTGGCCCGTGGTGCACCCGTTCCGCAGTCAGTGTCACCACCACTCACTCTTCCCTAAGGTATTTCTACCATCCTCATCTTCCACACCCCCAGTGCCCTTTCGTTGTAGCAAAAAAACCAGAGAAAACTGCACTATGGTTTTTGCATAATCTCGCTACAACGAGACTGCACTCCGAAATACACCCCAAACTGTCGCTTTATCGCTACAGTGAAACGTCTTTCGCTACAGCGAGAAGGCGACAGTTCTTGTCCTTCCTCCTAGGACCCTCTCGCTATAGCGAGAACAGTCCAGTATTATACCCTGCACTCAGCCCAACCAGTCCAATCCAAACAATCATACAACCATACATATATATGCATTTAGATTTATATAATTATCAATAATTAATATTACAAAATTCGGGGCATTACACTGTGTTACTTTGATATGTTCTGATAGTGATTGTATTCTGAAATTGCAATTTAGGGATACAATTAAATTTTTTGTTTCTTTGAAGATTGATTATTCAATTGTGTATATCAGTAATTAGGCATTTATGTATTAAAAAACTAAATTGTCTAGTTGGTTCTTTATTGCAGAAAACTAAAAAATGGCCAGAACTTCCAACAATACTCCAGTTGGATCTTCCAGAAAAACTCAAACTGGAGCTTCCATGAACACTCCAAGATCAAACTGGTTCTTTTGTTGCATGTCCTGAACATTAAACTATTTTCTGCCGAATTAGGACTGGATGGGTGCAACTATTTTAACATGCTATTAGATACTAGAATGCATTTCTGAATTTTGTCGGGTGATCCAACTTCACTCTCTTTTACACTTATTGCATGTGAAAATCTAAACCGAAAATTACAAATTTCCTTGTAGTGATGTAATCTGAATTATACCATTCATTTTCGGTAATGCTTCTCCCTGCTTTCTCCAATATGGGTATTACAATATCTAAGTGCATTACTAGCATGAGGAGTAATTGCGGTTTCTTATTAATTCCATCTAAACTAGTAATAGTGGGAAAAATCTATGTACGACACAATATGTGGTGTCACTAAGTGCATATAGAGTAAATATATAATGAATGATGGGCTTTGTTTTTTTTTTCTTTTTTTTTTTATGGTTAATAAATCTTGATCCCTTCATTTCCTGCCAGGCACAAGACGTTGGCAATTTTGATTAGATAAATATGCAATAAAAAAGAGAGATTTTGAAATGATAGATTCAAGTGTTATGATATGTTGGAAGTGATTGTAAACGAGTCATACATGCAAACCATATAGTATTGTATTCTGTTTGAATATTAATTTTTGGTTTGGCCTTTGAGTTTCCGAATGCTATATTCCCTGGATAGAAAGAATAATGAAAAAGAGACATCTAGTTGTGTGTACGTGCATGTATCCATGTGTCTGAATGTTGAATATAGGTCCCAAATTATGCTGCTGTGATTACTAAAATGTCACTAACTTAGAACGCTTGTACATATTCTGTCCCAATTAAAACTAGGTGCATAATTAGGATATGACCCTTTGCCTCCGACAGCAACCTGCTAAATTTTAGAAACCTCCTACTTGAGTTATTATTAGTGCAAAAGTATACATATATGTATGTATATACAATATCCTGAATGGATAAAATAGGTGAATAGCGTGAATGCCAACAATATTTAATCCAATTTATAGATTGTGTAGTAACGTGTAATTACAAGATGATTTAGTTATACTACTATTTGATATTTTTCTTGTCTAATTTAAAGTATTTCCAGATTGCTAAAAAGGAAAGGACCATTCAAATATGTCTGCGAGTGCATGCTATGAGGAATTATTGTTTACGTTGAGAGATGCTTGTATTGGGTGGATTGATTTATGTATTACGTGTATTCATATAAATGAAATTGCCATTCCGTTTTGTTGATCATTTGACGTTAAATAATATAATATATGTAAATGAATATGTCAATTCATTATATTTGATTATTTGACATTAGATGACATACCCGACATGATGAATTAATAAGTATATTGTACATGTATGCTCATAATTGTTTCTTGTCACATTGGAACCTAATTATTCCTCTCATTTTGATAAGATGTATCTACTGTACTCATTTAAGCATTTACATATATTTACTTGTGATGTTTTTCTAGTAAGGTTAAGTTATTACTATTAAGTAACACACGGTTTAATGAATAATGTGTACCTATACACCCAATACATTTGATTCGAGTCTGATGGGTTATATTAAAATTATGCGTGCGATTTTGGAAATTGATAGGAAACTATACTTGCTGTTTGGAGGGATTTCTTGAATTGATAATATGTGATTGTTCTTGCTGAATAATTACGCACATGTGTGAGTGTTCATTGCATCGCCTAATAGATAAGATGAGGAGAATCAAGGTGACAGTTTGGCACACTAAGGGACGTTTGTGTTCAGGTTCATGAGAGACCTTGGAGGTAGTAAAGGGGATGGCCCAATGGCGTGGAGTAGCTATCGCAGCCGGGCCATGTCGTCAAGGAACCCTTACTAATCCTGTCGTGGACACCCATCACCAAGGTCGTGGTAGGTCTATTCTTTGAAAACCGTATCGGTCATACGATCCAACAAATGTACTGAGTGTGGAACGTGCTAACCAATAGAGAATTGAGCCCTTCGACCACCTTGACAGGAGGGAGGAAGATTTAATTGAGGGAGTGTAAGATCATGAGTAACATGCATTGCATATTTTGATGATACTTGAATTTTAAGAATATACGATATCACTCATAGTAATTCCAAATAATACATTGTGTAAGTAACTTGACTATCTGGTTTTTTACTATTTGTTTCACTGTTATTTCTGCAATACAAATTATAACTGTGTTTGTGCAGGACTCACTCTCTAGTTGTCTCTCTTTGTTCTTTGCTCTGTGTATATGCATGTGGTTCAGATGAGCACAGGTCAGGCGATGATATGGGTGTTGGACAGCAATGAGGATATATGGATGTACGAGCTACACACTCACCATCGCATCTTTTGGGGGCTAGTCACTATGGGCATAGGGCCCATAACTGACGAAGGCTGGAAGCCTTACTGGAATGACACCCTTTTTGCAGAGATTTTCCTTCCATTACGAGAAACCAACTAGAACTTACCTTTCTCTACTCCTACTGCTCCTATAGTACCTCCAGAACAGACACCACCTCTTGATTCTCCCAAAAACCCTGATAAGGGTAAACCCCTATAGAACCAAAGCCCCCAGCTGAACCAGAGCAACCTCCGAAATCCCAGCCTGAGTGAAAAGACATAGCAGTTATGGAATCATTTATTCGACCTATACCTCAATGCCCATTGAGAATTTCCCCTCCCCCATTGGATGGAGTAGGACCTTTTGTGAGACGTCCCTCATTGCCACCGCCGCAGCTTGCTTCCCATTCACCACCTCCCACTGTAGGGTGGATTGATAGTGACGATGATTTACCACCCTCACCTCGACTCTAGGCAGGGAATATTTTGTCTTGTTCTGATAGGATGGAGTCTAATCATAGTGAGCATTCCTTTCAATTAGATTATTTTGGTTAGATTTTACTCAGGCATGGATTGGACTTTTGCTCATGGGAGACAATTATCTTTTTGTTTATAAATATCATGTATTAGGTGTTTGGTTTGACTTAAACTTGTTGGAACAAGGTCTGGAAGAATATGATGGAATTATCACTCCTATTATGATTATATGTATGTTGTTCATATACTTTTATACTACTATACTTGAATGTCAAATATTAATTTTATTAATGTGATGAGTGGGTGATGTAAATTCTAGTTGATGATTATTGTGCTGAAAACATGAATAACAGATACTATTGAGTCCAAAAAGATTCCTATTTGATATGATGATGGTTGCTTGTGCCATGAGATCGATGTGGGTTACTCGTTACATGTTAATAGGTTATAATGTAAATAGTATTCTCCTCTATGAAAAATACCATGACACCCCATGGTTGAGTATGAGTTCAAGACAAATAAGAATAGGGGAAAAGCCCATTAATATTGTTACAATGGTGATAGCAGATTAAATCTATTCTGTGTGGTATTGGAATATCTGACACCCTTTTTAAACATAGGAAGTATGCTTTACAGTTGCGTTATGCTCGTTAACTCTCTTTATGAATTATGATTTACTTATAGTTAATAGTTAAAAATTGTGACATAATGCACCTGACACTTTTCAGAGGTGTATGATAAGCATTTTTGCGGACTTCCTAGGGACCTCACTTGAAGTATTCATGGACAACTTTACTATTTATGGATCTTCATTTGATGCATGTTTAGATAGCTTGTCTAGAGCATTGTATAGTTGCATACAATTCAATTTGGTTTTGAATTATGAGAAATGTCATTTTATGATGACTGAGGGGACTGTATTGGGACATGTAGTGTCAAGTAGGGGTATTGAGATTGACAAAGTAAAGATTGATGTAATTGTTTCTTTGCCTTATCCCAAATTTCAACAGAATTACATCTCCATTGTCCAGCCTCTTGTAGAAAGATTTAGGTTTCATCTTTAATCAGGACTACAAGGATGCCTTTGATGAGCTGAAGAGACATCTTGTGATTTTAAGTTCAATCAACTTAAGCAGAAAATTAAATTGCAAAGTTCAATCGATAAAATGTAGTAACCCCTAGTTTATTCATATAAACTCTATCCCTATTCCTCTCAAGATTTAATACTCTTCCTCTCCTCTCAGAATCAGGTTGATTTAACAAGCGAAAATCAACCTTATGTTTTCATATGAATTAAGCAATCCAATGAATTCCAATCTCTCATTCCTTGATTACGCAATCTTGGAATTAAACAAGAATTAAGCAATTCAAATTTAAAATTTCCTTAAAACAAATTAGGGTTCATTACGCAATGCTCCCCTCATTCAACCATTAATTCAATTCAAGAGTTTGGGAGGAAGAAATTCATGGAAGAAAAAGAACAATATTAACATTCAAAAACCAAGGAATTCAATAATCCATATGAACTCACTAAGGATTACAAAAGTTTAGCCCTCCATGAGAATGGGTCTCACCATTACAAAGTAAAATTAAAGAGAAATCAATAACATCAAGATGAAAAATCAAAGAGAAGTAAGAGGAAAAAGAAAATCAAACCCTAGGTTGGACCCTTGGCTGTCACCCACGGCCGACCTAGGCTCTCCAAGCGTTCCTAAATTGGTAACAAATTTTCAAGTGTGTAAAAGCTCCTAACCTAATTCTCAAAAATCTATATATACTAACCCTCAGGTTTTTTCAAGAGTGATCACGCATAGCATTCCTCAGGTTTTTTCCTTTCTGGAGTGATCATTCTCACTTCTAAGGTGATTACGTGCAAGGCTCTATGATTCTGGAGCTTTCTGGAGTGATCACTCTCACTTCTGAGAGTGTTTACGTGCAGGCCTGGTGGTTCTCTTTAGCTCTGGAGTGATCACTTCTGCTTCTGAAAGTGGTTACTCTGGCCTATCCATTGGAATCAGCTCCCTAGAATGATCACTATGGTACCTGAGAGTGATTACTCTTAGTTCATATTTTTCCTAAAAGCCAAAAATTCATGAAATTTGTCTAGAATTTCCGGCACAATTATTCAAATGATCAAAATTATAAAATATATTCACAAAAATTAGTGGAAATAAGACAAAAATTAAGAAAGGTATAATATTTGACCTAAATGAGGTTTTTATGTTATTTACAATCTCTAAGTCTATTTTTCCTATTAAAACTCTATGAAAAACCAGACAAAATATCTATAAAGTATGGATTCATCACAACCCCAAACTTAAAGTTTTGCTTGTCCTCAAGCAAATCAAAACTCAAGAAAATTGAATGTAAAGGATTGGATTTATCCAAAAAAATTTCTCAAAGATTTCCATTCCAATCTTAGACTCCAATTGGCACTTCGAATATTTCCAGAATCATGGATCCATTCAACAAAGAAATCACATGCAAAGTCTCACTAAACTGAAACAAAAATCCAGCAAGATTTTATGCAATTCACACAATGCAAAGAAATCATCCGGCTCACAATATAGTGTTTCACTCTTTACTCATTAATGTTTCAAGCTAAGTATTTCTCTCAATTCATGCATTTTGCCTCACCCTACCATATGCTTGCCCATATTCTCAATCTCCTTTGCCTAGATACAATGAACCACCTATTATAAGGGCTTTGTTAGTCACAAATGCCATTAGATTAGGTTCAACTTTTTATCAAGGAAGGACAAAAGTTCAAGTGAGTTTTTAAGAGAAGGGAATTATTTTGAGTGGGTGAGTACAACAACTTAGAGTGGAATGCATTAAATGATGCAGCAAGTGAGATTCAAGCACTCTTTCACCATATTTTTCATTTACTTTGCCTTATGTGGGATTCTTTTCAACTCAAAATGCCTTGCTGTCTTTTTCTTTTTCTTTTTCTCTCTTTTTCATTCATTCATTTTTAATTTCATAGACTTTGGCAATCATTCTCTTCTTCAAATTCAAGCAAAATTTTTCTGACAAGTATTATTAACATGTATAATGTCTACAACCCCAAACTTAAGAGGTTGCTTGTCCTCAAGCAACTACATTATAATCAGCATCCCAAACTTAGTTTCTTGCATTCACTCTTGATGCAACTCAAAAGAAATACCGCTCTTAAGGTAATGAAATTATTTTTGCAGAGTAAGTTAGGCAAAGGAAGGGATGTGGAACAAGGGAAATTATATGCAAGGGTGTTCTAGGGTGGGTGGGTGTGCACAAGGACAGCCTCAATCATCTAGATGAGAAATTGCACAATGCATATTCAATTAAGAAATAAGGCAAGTTCTAGAGGATAGATGCAACAATATATGTTATAGTGCACACAGAAAAGAAAGTTAAGGCCCAATTCTCTACCATGATAAAAGGTGATAATTAATTGCAACATGTGAATACAGTTCACCTTATGAGAAAATATGTTCAATGTGGTAGGAATGGTAAATATGTACAAAACAGAGAGTGATTATGAGTTGAATGGTAAGTGCAATCAGAACATAAAATCAGAATTACAAAACTGAACTAAATTAAAAGAGAAAGATAATAAAAATATTTTTGTATTTTTATTTATTACTATGTAGGAAAATCAGACTAAAAACATATGAAACAGAGGCAAAGAGATCACTCCCCTTTCATGGATGATGGCTCACAATTCAGCGATCAAATTCATGCTCCTCTTGATGGGACTAAGGGCACACTCTGCAGAGAGATACATAATGGATTCATCACAAAAAGGAAGTCTAGAGACTGGACAAATATTTATATATAAAAGAGAACGAAAGCATCAAGTAATTATTCAAAGATAAAGCAGTAAAGTAAAAGTAAAGCAAGAAAAGAAAAGTGATAAAGTGTAATAACTATGGAAATCGTGGGTAATATGTACAAGGAAATGGAATTAAAATAACTAAAATCTAAATGACATAAAAGAAACTAAAACTAAATCAGGTCTTCATTTGAGTTAGAGGAAGAAAAACTATCAGCTGAATCCTCTCCTTCTTCCTCTTCCTTTTCCAAAGAGCTGGAGCTATCATCCTTCTCAGCTTCATGAGATGGTGGTGCAATTGCAGTAGTGGTGAATGGAGGAAGGTGCTCCAATAGTCCTACCTCTATTAGTGCTTGGAGTAGACTTGGAAGTGTTTACCATGATGCTGTATGAAGAAAAGAAAATAGTGAGTGGATCATGCAATTGGTAAGTAGGTAGCAAGGATATTTAGCATATATGCAGGGCAATTTCAGGAAAAATAATGCTACAGAATATGTGAGTGCATATGCAACAAAATGCAGCTGACAGCCAGTCAAAATCATGCCCAATGTCATAGTGAAAGAGCAAGCTAGAATGGTTACTATGAAGAAGTGCAATGTCAAAGTAAATACTATGTGCAGTGATAGTGATTACTTTAATGGTGCAGGCATGACATATTTAATGCAGCAATATAGACACAGAAAACTTCAAGAATGTAAGTCACATGTTAGATTATGTGCAGATGATATCAGGTATGTGTGATAACAATTATGGAGTATTTTAGTAACGAAAGTGCATGGCAGAGTAATTACTATGGAAAAATGCACTACTAAAGTGAGTACTATGTAAAATGTCCCTATTCCCAATAGTTCAATCTCCATTATCCGATACTTCTTAGGAAAATATCCAAGTTTTTTTTATTACATATATAAGAGTCAATTATGTCTACAACATCAACTAACTCTTTTACACAAAAGAACTAATATCATACAATGGCATAATATTATAGTGCTCAATAGGTTACAACCCTTCTAAGTTTCTTGTTGTCGTTCAATTAATTACATCATAAAAGAACCGAAGGTCTACATAGTGACCCTTAAAAACAAATCACTAAATATGTAATTAGTTGCAACAATCTTAAGCTACTCCTCAATTAGCTCATCACCTATTCCTTTGGTCCATCTAGAGGAGAGTCATTCTGTATCCATAACATTGTCAAAAGACACAAAACAAAGAAAAGGGGTGAGTACAAACATTCATAAACAATAATACAAGGCAATACATATGCTTAAATGAACAAAACATGCATCAACAATATCAAGTATCCCCATACTTGTGCTTAAATGAACAAAATAATATTCAAGCATCAAATCACAATCATTTAATGTCTTTTGTTTGTGAATTCTCCATGGAGTAATTAATTAATTATCCAACATTTTATTTTCAGGTTGAGATTGGGAGTTTCGTGTCTGCAATTCAACTAGTGTCATAGGTACATCTTCTCCCTTTACCAGATACAGAACATAAGTGCACAATTCTCATTTTATGATCACTACCAGCAGCCCACACTCAAACCAATCTTGGTATGCTCTGGTGTCTGTCAGGATAGGCTAGCAAAGTTCTCACTGTCTACGACACAAGTTAGCTAGACTTGGTCCCCTATAAGTCTTGGGCACTCTCCTATCCCCTATGGTAAGACCAATACTATTTGCTCCTCGCTTGTACTGTGGCGTATTCAACCTCTTTCACAATCCCAAACAAAAATAATATCATAGCCATTAATTGTCCAACAGGTTCATTATAACATCTCTATTTCAAGAGAACAATCAATTACTTGGACATGGCTAACAATCAAAATTTTCTAGATTTCATGAACTAACTTGTAAAATTCATGACTAAATTGATACAAGTCCAAACATCATGAAATCACAAAGGTTTTCTTCCTTTAAATGTATACTATAATATAAAATTATAGTCAAAATGGAAAATCTTCCAAAGAATTAATCAAGTTTCAGTTTACCTCTGCTGTTCTCAGATCATTTCACTAAATAGCCAGCATATTGTAAAATTCATAATAAATTCAATTCTCATCCAAAACACATGAGACTAGTGAGATTATTCTCATTAACATGTTTATTTTTATGTAAAAATCTTCAAAAATAAAACGATTCCCAGACATCAATTATCCCTTTAATTTCTCAGTTCATGTCATAGAATAGCACAATTTAACAACAACATATTGGAAAAATCATAATTTATTCAATTCATCACCAAAACTTATGAAATCAGTGGCATTCTTTCAATTTATTTATCTAGTTTTACATAAAAATATAATTAAAAATTTATGACTTCCAGCATTTAGAACAAGTCTTGAACATTCTATATCACTCTTAGTAACATACTTCTCAAAATCAGTCAAATAGAAAAGTCATAACTATTTTATTTTAAGTCCAAAATTCATCAAAACAGTGGGTATATTTCCCTAATAGTATCTATTTTCATAAAAAAAATAATAACAAAATAACGCCATTTATAAATTTTAAAACGAAAATAGGTTTCTCAGTAGCATGCACAAAATAGTACCCTCATACAACAGCATATTGAGAAAATCATACGTATTTAAATTTAACTTCAATTTCTGCAAACTCAGTGAGCATAATTTCCTTATGAAGTATAATTTTGTAAAAAAATTTAAATAAAATAATATTATGGATGGAATTTAAGACGAAGAGAGTTTATAGTGAGCTGTCTTAGGAAATCATTAACACACATTATAATATTAAAAAATTCATATCTATTTTGTTTCAAATCTAAATCAAATGAAATCAGTGAGAAAAGTTCCATTAATAAGTCTATTTTTATAAAAAAATATATATATAAAATAACTCCACACAAAGGTATTAAAACGAATTTGAATCAAGGCATACTGCCCTTAGAATATTATTTTCATGTAGCAAAACTTTAGAAATCATAACTAATTCAATTTAAATCCAAATAAAGTAAAACTAGTGGGAAAAGTTTAAAAATATAATTATTCACAAGAATAAAATACTAACAAAAATCTTTGCAAAGGTTTTCTCATATGTTACATTATTTGCATTTTAGTCCTTTTATGTTAAGTTAATTGCAGAAATGTCCTTTTCTCAATTTTTGGTAATTCTTAGATTGTTCAGAATGTTTCTAATGAGTTTATGGGTCTTGAATCAGATCTCCACAAGTTCTAAAATATTCTCTTAGTTCTCCCACACATGTGATCAAGTGTCTTGCACTTTTAAAGTATATTTTAGTCCAAAATCATAGTCCATCATCATGTTAAGTTCATTCTTTCAAATTTAATATTAGATCTTTGTTTTCATCATATTTTTCATATACTCCAAAGGTTCCAAATATGTTAAAGGTTCCATAGGTCCTCCTCATAGTAAATTTCCAATTTTAGTCCATTTCTTATTAAAGTTTCATATGAAAATCATCAATAAGGTCCTAAAATACTTTTCAACTCCAATCTAATCCAAACCAAAGAGAAAATTATATATCTTACTTAATTATTATCAAATAAAATCACACAACATAGATCAAAGAGAAATTTTTCAGAATATACCCTTAGAAACAAATTTTACAGAAAACCCATATTTATCCATGACAGAAAATATGCAATTTCGTAGAAAATTCCCAAAGTCCATCTAATCAATTACAAAGCATAAATCCACATAAATATATCATGGATTCATGAAAATAACACATAGCAAACAAATTTATTAACAAAATTCCATTAAAATATTTTTTTACAGTTAATTTCAGTTTTGGTGCAAAACTTTATGTTTTTGCTATTTTAGTGGTTTTCTTGTGTATTTTTTTTTCAATCAAATTTTATTTTATATGTATACCAAGACCACAAAATTTTCATCATACAAAAAGGGTTAAAGTGTCCCCCTTTGACTCAATTTCATTTAGCAAAGTATTCCTTTAATTTACAAAATAGTACTCCTCCCTTACTTGATTTTTGGTTGATTCTTGGCTTGATCTTTGGAAGTTTTCTTTCTCTCCTTCTCTTACTCTTTTACTCCTTTTGAAATTGATCTTCCACCTCCTTTGGTCTCCTCTTCCATGTGATCAAGGCTTCCATCAAGAAAGTTGATTGCTTTGTGGATTTTGTGGGGTTTATTGTCTACTTTAGGATTTTTGTGGTAAGTTGATGGATGATTCAACTTGGTGGAGTTCAAGAGATAGGTGTGAGACTGATTGTAGAAGTGTTTGAAGGTTGCTGAAGATTGTTAAGTTTGGAAACTCTTTCTCCCTTGCATGGTTGCTCCATTCTTATGTGAAAGTAGCCTTCTTTCTAACCAAGGAGTTTATAAAAACATTTGGCTACTTTCTCTCTCTCCCTTGGCCCCTCATGGTTACTCCCTCTTGTACCAAGTGTGGAGATTTAATTTGGGGTCCAATTGAAGCTTCTCTCATAAGTCTACACATGGCCATCTTTCCTAATGCCAAAATTGTCCTCCATCATGACTCTTGTCCTTAGATTCCTTATCCAATTGTACTCAAATCTTCTTGGTTGCTTTCTAATTCTTTTAGTTACTTTAGAGCGTATCTTCTAGTCCCATTTGGCTGGGTAGTAACGGTTCCTAAGTTCAAAATTAGATGGAAATTGAGTCTTGCACTTATTCAAAATCTTAATCATGAAACCTGGACTTGCTTGACTTGCCTTTCTTTCTTATTGGCTACTTCCTTCCAGCTTCTTCCATGCTTAATTTACTGGTCAATTTTATTCTCTTTCAAGCCAAGAAAACGTGAAAATTGAATTGGGTTGGATAGGTTACAAATTTGGCAAGTTTTTGGCACAAAATGGGTCATTTTTCACATCATATGTGGGCTATTTTTGAGGAATTTGGTTTAAATTTTGTACTTGTATTTTTGGCTTGCTTCTTGAATGTACATAACCTATTTGGTCTAATAACTTACCATAAAAATTTCAGAATTTATCTCATTCATTTGCTTGCCCAAAAAGGGCTTCCATTCTAGGTGTTTTTAGGGATAGTTTGGTCATTTTGGTCAAATTTTGCAATTTTGTTTATTTTTTTATTTTTGGATCTTTTTAACCCTCTTGTAAATCATATAAAACTATTATAGATAGTCTAAAAGAATTTACATATTTATTTTCTTTTTATATTACTCGATTCTTTACAAATTAGACTTATTTCAATAAATTTTGTTAAAGAAAATTTTAGTTTTAGAGTCTCTATATTCTACTTATATTTTATTCAATGAGGTTTATATAATTCAACAATCATTTATAGAGTGAAGAAAATTTTGGTTGTTACACTATGAAAAAGGATAGTAACCACTATGGAATCTAAGCATGTCAGGGCATTTATGCAGCAACACAATTCAAGCCTCGGTGCAATTATGCAGAGAAATATAACTACCAGCAGAAGGGTGTGCAAAGTAATCACTATGCATAATGAAAGTTGTAACACCTTAATATAAAATTTCTAAATGAATCTTTTTTTTTTTTTTGGCAAAGTTCAGAGTAGTAAAAATTTTCCATTTAGATAATTGTTCAAGCACAATTTCATAAAATGTTTCAAATAAGAAATTAGAGTACAATTTGCACCATTACTTGCTACAGGACTTAAATATACATCGAATTTTCAGAATAAATTTCTAGGTCCTATAGCAGTTTCATCCTTCCTTCCTTCAAGGGCCCCAGTGCTGATCATCTTGGTTACCTGAAAAAAATAAACGTAAGGGTGAGTCCTTTACATTAGTAAAAACACATAGACAAGCATTAGACTCACCCGACTCATTATACATAAATTCTAATCATATTAGGAGCATACGTCAACGACCATCTTGCATCCCAATTCTCAATCACAATAGGTGTGCTCACGGCACCAATTACAAATCCACACATTTACACAAACACGCGTGTGCTCACTACACGTAGCCACGCTTACTGTGGCACTGTGATCACAGATTCCTGATGCCCTCGACCTCAGGGACTTACTCAGTTATACTATAGATGGTCGCCCGAATAGCTCCCGCTCCACGGATACAACATATGCGGTATTGAGCCCCCCAGGCAAAGGTGTTAGTCAAAGGCCAAGTCAGGAGGAGAATGTGTGGCCTGTGGTGCACCCACGCTCACTGTTGGTGTTACCACCACCCTCTCTTCCCCAAGGTATTACTACCGCCCCCATCTTCCACACCCCCAGTGTATCTCTAAACCATTCATAGTTTCCACATCCAATCACATCCAAACATACCATCACACTCATTTTCAACCATTCAAGTTATTCAATCATTCACCCATAGCATGCCAACACAAATGTACAATCACATTTTACTCAACATTGATCACATTCTCATTTCTATCACATGCAACATGGGTTTCTCATACAATGCCTACCACATTCAACTTATCACACAATTCACACAATGTGTCGGAGGTCGGACACCTCTGGACTCAGCCCAACTCGTACAGTCCATCAAGATAAATAACCTCACCTCCTATTTCTATCACATTACCATATTCATTTAAATAAAATTATTCCGAACAAAGGTAACTAGAGTAAAGTCCTCTCCTCTTACCTCAAAACGAAGGCCTACCACAAAACGTTGATGGAATCACCTCCCCACATGGATTTCGTCCCTAAAGCACATAGAAATTCTGAGGAAACTTAGGGGGAACTTTAGAAAATGAAGGAGAGGGACGAAAACTGAAACCCTAACCATAGAATTTACCTCCAAAGACTCCAAATGTATTTCCAACCTTCAATCAAGCTCTCAAACGTCCTTGGAGGGCTTTTAATCGGTAGGAATGGGTTTGGGTAGAGAGAATCGTGAAGGAGAAAGAGGGAAATCATGAAAATAACCCTCTTCTCAAACCTTAACCCTTCAAATACCCTTCTAGTCATGACACTCTGGCTACAACAACTCCTCTCATTGCAGCGAGGCACCTCTCGCTATAGCGACGTCCTCTGTCACTACAGCGAAAGACTTAACAAATCTGTACTCTGGTTACTGCAGAATCTCACTACAGCGAGACCCTCTCGCTACAGCAAGATTGCACCCAGAAATGTACCCTAAACTGTCACTTTGTTGCTACAGCGAGATGTCTCTTGTTACAGTGAGAAGGCACAGTCGCATGCCTTCCTCCCAGGGACCTCTCGCTACAGCGAGAATGCCCTGCACTAAGACGTAACCTATTTCTTTCAATCTAAATTTCAATCACACACACGTATACATACATTTACATATATTTGTATTCACACACACATTCCCATCAAACTAAGGCACATTCATACATTCATATCACTATCAAGTCAATCAATACACCAACACGTGGCAAAACACGCATCCATCTATATTTACATACCATTAAATCATATTACAAAATTCAGAGCATTACAAAAGTAGTCATTCCAGAGAGGTGGATGAAGTGGGTGAGGTGCACGTAATCACTATGGTAAGCAATAGTAACTACTATGGTTTTTTTTTTTTTTTTACCTTTAGGGGTGTTGCTTTATGGTAAGTGAAAGTAAACATGCACATCCCATTTAGCTCGAAAATCTAGAAAGTAACTCCTATCAGCTATGAAATTGTTTACTACAGAGAATAAAAATTCATACCTAAATTGAAAGTGATCACTTCAGTGAGCAGAGATGTATACCTGGACTGAGAGTAACTACTTTTGCTTGGGAAAGTGATTACCTTCATGATAAACTCCCATTTTTCTCCCCAAAATGACTACCTTAAGTTTTGAAGGTGGTCACTTCCCTGCTGCACTTGAAATTTTCTTAAATTTATGCAGGAATTGGGTCCAAAAGTTGATATTTCCTTTTGCAAAACTAAAATTATACAAAAACACATGTCATTAACAAGCTTACTGTAGAGTGGAGTGTTTGTGCAGCAAAATTGTGTAGCAAATTCATGAATTATCACAACTCAAATGCAAGACCATTATTGAATGCAGAAAATAAATTAAAATCTTCTAAGAAAACTGTGAGTTGTCTCTCACACAGTGCTCTTTTAACGTCACTAACTTGACGCCTTATGATCTTTAATTCTTGGAGATACTTTTGTTGGTAACGGTTTGGGTTGTATCCCTAAATATTCCTCCTGTTTCTCAAAGATCTGCAGCACTTTATTTAGTTGGAAACGTGGAAGAAATAGCAGCGAAGGGACTTCCAACTGCTTCATGAACTCAATGAGCTTAACTTCATGCTCTTCATTTCCTTGATGTGCAGAATATTGTGTACTCTTGCTACATTTTGGCTGCTCTTTTGGATATTCAACAATGTAATCTTCATACTTCAACTGCTCAGGCAATGGCTTAATGGCTGCATCATGATTTACTTTCTCAAAATTTGCACTAGCTGCATCATAATAACTATACATATATGTATCAATTTTAGCGCAAAAGCTACATTTTGCAGAATCATTATATGCATCACAAGTAAAGGAATTAGAATAATTGGCTAAGCTAGGATAATCAATATAATCTGAAAACTCAGCCAAATTATCATCTACTAAATCATTCAACGAATTATCATATAAAGCTGAATGAAATGAAAGAGGAACAAGTTGCTCAAAATTTTCTGTTGCAATAGTAGCGGTGACATGAAGAGTATGAGCAAAATCTACATTTGTTAAGTTGCAATCACTTGCTAGAGTAGTAGCATGAACATCTTCATCTGTTAGTTGTTGCTCTTGCGAGTCTTGAATGGTCTCTCTTGATCTCAAGGTGTTGGCACTAGCATCCTGTGAATTGACAGGTGGTTGTGCAGATAGATTACGAGAACCTTGAGATTGCAATTGATTGAAAGTGAAAGTCAACTGTCTAATCTGATTTTCCAAGTTTTGAATGGATGCTTCTGTTCTTAGGTGGAAATTCATATTGTTAATTATCATTTCCCTCATCAACTCTTCCAAGGAAGGCTCATTTTTGGAAGGTGCAGTAGTTTGTGGTGGAGGTTGATATTGCTGTTGTGTAAAATTCCCACATCCCAAGTTTGGATGATTCATCCAACCTGCAGGCTCATACAATGTAGGATAGAAATAAGTATGATGTTCTAATGAAGTACATATTTCACATAACATTGTAGCCATTTGTGACAATGTTAACGGCTTGATCAAAGAAGCTAAATCATCTAGCTTCTTCTCTAGTCTTCTATGATCAGCAACATTAAAAATTCTCTCAGCCATAATATCTAACTCAAAATGAAAAGATAGGAGGAAGTAGAAAAAGAAACAGAAATAGACTCACTAGATGGCAAAAATTATGCAAAGTGTGATGAGCAGAATGCAAAAATTATGCAGAATAAAAAAATTATACAGAAAACCATTCAGAATGAAGAATGCAAAAAATTATGCAGATGAAATAGTATGTAGAAAATGATGCAAAATGTAGAAAATGTTGCAACAGAAAATTATGCAAAATTATGTGGCAAAAAACTAAAAACAGAACAAAAACGAAGCAGAAAATAAATGCAGAAAAATGCAGAATGCAACAAGCGAAGTGCAGAAAATTAAAGACAAAAAGAAAAATACAGAATTGCAGAATTCAAAGGGAAGAAAAGTGCAGAATTTTATGCAGTAGAAATGCAAGAATTATGCAGATTTGTGTACCAAAAAGTCTGTAGAAAAATGCAGAAAAATAGAATTTGAATAGAATGCAAGGTACAGAAAATGAATTCAAAATGCAGAATTGTGGAAGAGTGAAAAGCAAAGTTATGTAGAGTAAACAGAATGCAAAAATGTAGAAATGGTGTGCTAAGAAATCTGTAGGAAATTATGTAGCCAAATTCATATGACAGATTAACTAACACACTAACTCTATGTAACTTCAAAATAGAGATCTTAAACACTAAAACACAAACTCATGCAGAATTAAATGGACAACCACACAATTGAAATTATGCTATACTACCACAATGCAAAAGTCAAAATAAAATGAACACACTAATATGCAGAACATAAAAATAAAACAAAACACATAACATGTTTAATATCTAATCAAGCACCAATGACTCCCCAACAATGGCGCCAATTCGATGAACGAAAAGATTTGTCACGAATCCTCATCAAAATATAAACAGAAATTAATGTAATACTAGGGTGCTAACCTAGATCGTCTCCCATGAATCATGGATGAGTAACCATATATCAAACATGTAGTGTGCAATGTATTCAGAAAGCAAGTAAAAAGCGAAGTTTTGTGATTTCAAGTTCAATCAACTTAAGCAGAAAATTAAATTGCAAAGTTCAATCGATAAAATATAGTAACCCCTAGTTCATTCATATAAACTATATCCCTATTCCTCTCAATATTTAATACTCTTCCTCTCCTCCCAGAATCAGGTTGATTTAACAAGCGAAAATCAACCTTATGTTTTCATATGAATTAAGTAATCCAATGAACTCCTATCTCTCATTCCTTGATTATGCAATCTTGGAATTAAACAAGAATTAAGCAATTCAAATTTAGAATTTCCTTAAAACAAATTAGGGTCATTACGCAATGCTCCCCTCATTCACCATTAATTCAATTCAAGAGTTTGGGAGGAAGAAATTCATGGTAGAAAAAGAACAATATTAACATTCAAAAACCAAGGAATTCAAGAATCCATATGAACTCACTAAGGATTACAAAGGTTTAGCCCTCCATGAGGATGGGTCTCACCAATACAAAGTAAAATTAAAGAGAAATCAATAACATCAAGATGAAAAATTAAAGAGAAGTAAGAAAAAAATGGAAATCAAACCCTAGGTTGGACCCTTGGCTGTCACCCAAGGCCGACCTAGGCTCTCCAAGCGTTCCTAAATTAGTACAAATCTTCAACTGTGTAAAAGCTCCTAACCTAATTCCCAAAAATCTATATATACTAAGTCTGACGCCACTTCATAGTGATCACTCTTGTTACAAGAGTGATCACGCGCAGCATTCCTCAGGTTTTTTCCTTTCTGGAGTAATCACTCTCACTTCTAAGAGTGATTACGCGCAAGACTCTATGATTCTGGAGCTTTCTGGAGTGATCACTCTCACTTGTGAGAGTGTTTACGCCCAGGCCTGGTGGTTCTCTTTAGGTCTGGAGTGATCACTGCTGCTTCTAAAAGTGGTTACTTTGGTCTATCCCTTGGAATCAGCTCCCTAGAGTGATCACTTGGTACCTGAGAGTGATTACTCTCAGTTTATATTTTCCCCAAAAGCCAAAATTTCATGAAATTTGTCTAGAATTTCCTGCATAATTTTTCAAATGATCAAAATTGCAAAATATATTCACAAAAATTAATGAAAATAAGACAAAAATTAAGAAAGCTATAATATTTGACCTAAATGAGGTTTTTATGTTATTTACAATCTCTAAGTCTATTTTTCCTATTAAAACTCTATGAAAAACCAAACAAAATATCTATAAAGTATAGATTCATCAATGCTTCTTTTGTAAGAATTTGACATTAAGCAGAACTCAGCAGCCACTTGAAGATCTCCCCATCCGCGACACCTTTCCAAATGAGCAGTTTTATCACATTGGAGGGCATAATCCTTCATATGCAGACTTGGTGAATTACTTGGCTGTTAAGGAGATTCCTACATATTTTACCAAAGCTCAAGCTGTCAAGCTTAAGAGTGATTCTAAATACTACATTGAGGATGACTCATACTTTTAAAATATGTGCATTGATAAGATTATCAAATTATGTGTGTCTGAACTTGAGTTCCAATCCATGCTGAGATTTTGCCATTCCTTGGCTTATGATGGACACTATAGACCTCAGCGTACAGCCCAGAAGATCTTAGATTTTGCAGTATATTAGCCTACCATGTTTTGGGACGCACACACTTTTTGTAAGACATGCGAAGGATGCCACAAGATTGGAAACATCTTGCACAAGAATAAGATGCCTTAACTACCTCTTCTTTTCTGTGAAGTATTTTATGTATGAGGTATAAATTTAATGGATTCCTTTCCTATTTCATTTTGCTATGTTTATATTTTGTTAGCAGTGGACTATATCTCCAAATGGGGGGAGGCAAAGGCAATTTCTACTGATGATGCTTGTGTTATTGTAGATTTTGTCAAGTCACATATATTCTGCAGGTTTGAATTTCCTAGAGCATTTATCAATGACTAGGGATCACCCTTTTCAAACACACCATGGATGCCTTACTTTGAAAGTTTGGGATTATGCAGAGTTTCCACACTATACGACTCCCAGACCAACGGACAAACGGAGATCTTCAATTAGGAAATAAAGCAAATCCTAGATAAGACTATTCAACCCAATAGAAAGGATTAGAGTCTGGGCTTGGAGGAAGCTCTTTGGGCTTACAGGACCACCTACAAGACACCCATAGGAATGTCTCCTTATCAGGTTATTTTTGGCAAGGCATGTCATCTACCAGTGGAAGTGGAACATAAGGCATTCTGGGTGATTAAGTAATATAATCTGGATATGGAGGCAATTAGCTTACACAAGAAGCTTCAATTACAAGAGTTGGAGGAAATTTGTAGAGAAGCATATGAGAACTCCAACATCTACAAGGAGAGCACCAAGGCTTTTCATGATAAGCATATAAGGCGTAAAGAGTTCCACATTGGTCAAAAAGTCTTGTTATATAATTCTAGACTTAAGTTGATGCCTGAAAATTTGAGATCTAAATAGGATGGTCCCTTTCTTGTTGTTAATATTTTTTTTCTTTTGGTGTTATTGAACTGTAGGATATGAGATCTCAAAGGAGCTTCAAGGTTAATAGGCATCAGCTTAAGGTTTTTCATAAGGACTTGCAGGAACATGTACAAGAAGAGGCCACTTTTGGATTGGCCACCTACCCCGATTCATAGGAAGTTTTTTTTTACATCTCTCTCATTTCTTGGATTGCTTGAATTGTTGTTGTGCTGATTGTGTTTCCATTGAGGACAATGTTAATTTCAAATGGGGGTATTATGTTTTTTGTGTACATAGTCTAATTAAGAGATTATTTCATGACTTTGATGGATTAGTTGAATCATACTTTGGTTTGATAGGTGAACTTTGAAACATCTTGTATGTTGGATTATTTGTGATCGAATATATACCTTGTGAGTTTTTGAGCCATTGATATAGATAACAACATCATGTCATTTTACTTTCTTTCAAAGTGTGATCGCACTCATGATTATATGACACTAGAACTTGCTTTGAACCTTTTTGAAACTATATTTCCATATGTTTGTATTAACATGATAGAGACATCATTTCTTTCTTGCAAACTACTAACCAAAAAGCCAGTCTTGCATTATTTCGATTGTTTGAGCCCCTTTGAGTTAATTGTCCTATTTCTTGTGATCCTATCTCATATCAAGCCAAAGGTGTAAAACAATGACATGACCAAACATTAAGGTTTTTTGTTGGACAAGTGTACCTGTTAAGAATTAATAAATGGTTCTAAAATAAGTTCCCATAATAGCATCTCACAATGATTGATTTCCAATTACTAAGAATTTCTTAATTCAATTTTTGAGCCTAAAAGATGTGAAATTTAATAAGAACTAGAATTTGATTATAAAATTAATAATGAATAAAAGCAAATAAAACAACATACATCTTGGTTGAACTTAAAGGAAAGAAACCTAAGGCGTGTATAGTTTTCTTATTCAATCCTTTATTTTATTTTTCCATTTAAATCTAAATTTGATTTCCTTATGATTACCAATTATTTATACAAATACTATTAATACCTAATGACCATACAATATTAATATTTTTTTTTCTAAATTAATATCCTCAATGATCATGCAAGATATCAATTAAACAAAGCATAAAAAATCTATGAACTTGTTAATTTAAAAACAATTGGAAGAGAAAGATTAGTTTGATCCACCTAATCTTTTTTCTCATTTTATCCTTTAAATCCATTAATTAATTGAGGTACGATCGTCTAATAATATAATTAATTAGGATTATAATTATGCGTAATAGGATAAAAGCTAATCATAAATGGAAACCAAATATAGATTTAAACTTCAAAATTGCATAAATTCATGAACAATAGTTCTCATAACCCTAGTGATAAATACATATTTTACTAGCATTTTAATATAGTTTTTAACCCATTTGATAAGGAAAATATGTTAGAAAAAGCAAAAAAACTCATAAAAATAAAATGATTGAAGGTTTTCCTTAAATACATAGTTATTTTAGCATTTGTGAAATTTCTGTTTAGAAATTAAGAGTTTAATCATGTTTTTGTAGGAAAGTCCTAATCATTAGGCACAATTGGAGCTTGTTTAGAGAAGTTAGATATCAGAGTAATCACTTTTGGAAAGCATAGTGAACACTCTTTCAGCAAAAATTTGGAGCATGAGCCATAGTGATCACTATTGCAACGTGATAAATCCATATTTTACCATGTTTTTAGCATAGTTTTTGGTTAATAATTAGGAAAATAGTTCTAAAAATAACTTGAAAAGATCACAAAAATAAAATAATTAGTACAAATTGTTGTTTTGTTGAAATATTAAAAATTGTTTAGATTTTTGTAAGAGTTCATGCAAAAGATGGAAAGTTGTTGAAAGTCCTTAAAGGAAGGATTAAAAGTTGAAATTAAAGAAGAAAAGTCAAAGAATCAAGCTTGAAGAAATCCTAAGAGCTGGGCATTAAAACTCCATGTGATTGGCGTTTGAATGTGGAAAGAAGAAAATATAGTACTGTGTCTGCGTGGCTACTCTGAATGATGTGCATTAACACTCTAGCAACTATAACTGGATAACTGCCATTACGTTGAAACGCATATCACTTGGAGCTTTGGCGCGATCAACAGAGAGTGGCAACTCATAATAGATGGCATAGCAACGCAAAGCTGAGCATATGGAAGAAGTGTTCACTATAGTGTTGTGCGTTGAAACGCACATCATCTAAAGCTTTGGCACGTAAGAGCGCATTGCAACGCAGATCACTTACAGCCAAGGCGCGCAACTGTGCGCCTTCACTCCAGCCATTGCGTGTTTTGGCGCAAAACTCTACAATTTTTATAACTTCTTTTTTTCGCCAATTCTGGATGTTTGGAGCTTTTGTATCACTTTTAGAAGATTCCAGAACATCTGGGGATAACTAACTTTCAAAATTCCAAGGGTTTAGTCAAAGAATTAGAGGAACTCTATAAATAGGAATTAGAAACATAAAAAAAAGAGCTTTTTATCATTTTTTAGTTTTTGGTATTCAGTTGTAACCGTTTAACTTCCAAGAGAAGTCAGAAGGAGAAGAGAGAGGCGACTTTTGTTCTTCTTTGCTAGAGGAATCTGGGGGAAGATAAAGTTATGGAGATGGCTCTCTGCTTTTCATCTTCTTTTCTTCTTGCATTTCTTCATTTCATTGTAATGTGTTTCTAACTCTTTTTGTTAGGGATTTATGGATCTAGAATTGATATATTGATTTCGTTTTGACTCTAAACTTTGAGTATTTGATTTGATTGAGGGATTAATTCTGTGTTTACTTGATCTTTGAATGGAAGTTCAATTGATTAATCAAAAAGTAACCTTCACTAATGGAAATTGGGTTTGTTGCTTGGATCTAAATTAATTCCCAAAACTATTGATTTTCTTAGGGATAAGTGGTCTCAGTTTTGCAATCTTTTGGTTCTAATTTGTAATGCAATATTGAACTAATTTGGCCTAAGGAATTAGGGAGATTTGGTTGAATATTAGGACTAATGAATTGAGGAATCAATCTTTGGTTATTGTAAAAAGAAACTGATTGTCAATCAATCAATTGCTTAAATGTTCAGAGGCAGAACTGAATTGATATTGATATTCTAGTGAATAAATTCCTAACTTTCCTCTGTTCGTGATTCATTTGAATAGTACAAATTAACATTTTGTTTTTAACAATTTCTCATTTCTTTAATTCTGAAATTTACTTTCTTGCATATTGAAACTTGTTCAATGAATTGTTTGGTGCAAATGGTTATTTTCTTGTGAATTGGTGATTAAAAATAAGATCCTAGAGGATGATACTTGGGACTCAATCTGATTTCCACATTTTATAACTTGCTACAACTACCTAGTACACTTGCTAGTAGTGAATTACACCATTTAAGTACTACGACAGAAAATGTGTATCAAGTTTTTAGCGCCGTTGCCAGGGATCTTAGTTCTTAACATCATTAGTAACTAGAAAATAGTTAGATTGTACCATTTATTTTCTATTTTTAATTCAATTCTGTTTGATAGTTCAATTTCGTATTAAGTTTTGGTAGTGATTTTATATATATTAGTTGTTGTAATTTTAATTTTTGAATACTGCATTATTGTTCTGTTTTTTAAAAAATAGAGGTTATCTCTTTTAACTCTTGAAGAATATTTTGATTGTAGATTCTCTGCACTTCATTGCTCTTTGTTCTAATCAAAGCTCAAGTATTTAGTGTTTGTGTTTAGTTTTCCTTGTGTTATATGCGTGGGAAGAATAAAGACAAATCTATTCTTGTATTTGATCCGAACATAGACAGAACTTTGAGAAGGATAAGGAATGACTTGAGAGCAGAGAACTCGGTTAAAAAGAACCAGAATTCGTAGTTTACACCTTCTTCACCAAACTCAGCAGAAAACAAGTCAATTCTCCAACTTCATCTGTAAATTTAGAAGCAAAGATGGCTGAACCACATAGACAAAGGACTTTAGAAGACTATGGAGTACCTAATATGCATGGATACAGTTCTTCTATTGTTAGACCAACCATTCAAACCAACCATTTTGAGATTAAACCTGCCTTACTTCATTTAGTTCAACAAGATCAATTTTCTGGTTTAATTTCAGATGAACTTAACTTGCATATTTCTAATTTTCTACAGTTATGTGATACTATAAGGATCAATGGAGTTAGCGAAGATGCAATCAGATTAAGATTGTTTCCATTTTCCTTGAGGGACAAGGCAAAATGTTGGCTCCAAGCCCATCCCATTTTCCTTGAGCATAACTACTTGGACAGATCTAGTTAATAAATTTTTCTCTAAATATTTTCCACCTTCTAAGGCTGCAAAGCTAAGAGGAGAGATCACATCATTCATGCAGCAAGAGGGAGAAACTTTATATGAGGCATGTGAGCGATTCAAGGAACTCTTGAGAAGATGCCCATATCATTGCATACCAGAATGAATGCAACTTGAAACCTTCTATAATGGGATGAATCCAGCAACTAGAACCACGATAGATGCAGCTGCAGGAGGTTCTTTGAACACCAAATCACTAGAAGAAGCTCAAGGAATTATAGATATGATGGCTTCTTCCATGCATCAAAGTTGTAATTTGAGACAATCAATAAGGAGTAATGGCTATGAGGCAAAACTTCTTGAGACTTTTTTGACTCAAAATCAGCTGCAAAATCAATTGTTTTCTGAGCAAATAGCTGCACTCACCCAACAAATCAGCAACTTACAAGCTGCACCAACCCATAATACTCCACTTATGTGTGATTTTTGTGAAGGGAATCATGTAAACGGTGCTTGTGATGGAAATAATTCTGAATCTCAAGAACAAGTCAATTATATGGGGAATTTTTAAAGACAACAATCTTCATTTCCTCCTGGTTTTCAATTCTCTAACAATAGAAACTAGCAGCAACATAGCTGGAATAACCAAAATTCTAATTGGAAAAATTCTAACTCTGCTGTTCTATTTTCAAATGCAGGACCAGCAGCTCAACAACCTTATTTCCAAGGGAATCCAGTTAACCAACTTAAAAAAAATCAGAGGTTTTCTAAACCACTGAATGAAAGGCTGAACGAAATGGAAGAAACTATGCTGCAATTCATGAAAGTAACACAAACAAGCTTCAAGAATCAAGAATCTTCCATGAAGAAGTTGGAAACACAGATTGGACAGTTAGCTGAGCAACTGTCCAGTAGAGAAGATGGGAGATTTCCTAGAAACACAGTTATAAATCCAAAAGAACAATGCCAAGCTGTGATGACTAGGAGTGGAGCTGTTGTGGGTAGTCCAAAACCAGCCAAAAAGAGATTGAAAACCAAGGAAGAGGAGAAGATTAAATCTGAACTAAAGGAAGGGAACTTCACCCTATTAAAAAGAGAAAATTCAGAAATGGATACCTTCCCTAAAACTATGAGAAGAACAAAGAGGCAAATTTTAGAAGATTCAAACAAGCCTCTAGATGAAGAGAAGTACAAGCGACTGCCTTATCCACAAAAAGTCACTAATCCTAAGCAAGAAGGGCAGTATGAGAGATTTCTAGACGTCTTCAAGAAGCTCCAAATTAATATACCATTTACTGAAGCATTAGAACAAATGCCTTCATATGTAAAATTCATGAAGGAGTTGCTGTCCAAGAAGAGAAAGTTAGAAAATGACAAGATAGTCCCTTTAACTGAAGAATGTAGTGCTATTTTGCAGAGAAAGCTGCCTCAAAAATTAAAAGATCCAGGCTCATTCAGCATTCCATGCTTTATTGGAAATTGCACAATAGGAAAAGCTTTGTGTGATCTTGGGGCAAGCATCAATCTTATGCCTCTTCATGAAAAGACTTGGAATAGAGGAAGTCAAGCCAACAAGCATCACTCTATAACTTACGGACAGATCATTTACTTATCCATATGGTATTGTAGAGGATTTATTGGTAAAAATTGACAAGTTTATTTTCCCTGCAGATTTTGTCATTTTAGATATGGAGGTGGATGCCGATATTCCTTTAATATTGGGCAGACCTTTCTTAGCTACAGGGAGAGCTTTGATTGATGTGCAAAAAGGGGAATTAATGCTTAAAGTGCAGGATGAAAAGGTTACCTTTAATGTTTTTGAAGCACTCAAACATCATAGTGATGATAGCACTTGCATGAGAGTTGATATTTTAGAATCTATTTCATTTCCTCAATTAATTGATAATGGTGATGAATTTTCTATGTTAAGGGAAATTATAGTTGCAGGGAATTCACAAGCTGTTGAAAAAAGAGAAGAAAAATTCATGGAATATGTGCAGCAACTTGAAACACTGCCTATTATCCCTTTATCTGAAAATTCAGCAAGAGAGGAGCTAAAAAAAGAAGAGAAAGAAGAGAAAGTGAAGAAACTTGAGTTGAAGAAATTACCGTCTCACTTGAGGTATTCTTTTCTAGATCAAAGACATCAATATCCAGTTATTATAAGCAATAATCTCAAGGAGGATGAAGAAGAAAAGCTGCTGAGAATTTTAAGGAATTGCAAATCTGTAATTGGATGACACATCTCAGATTTGAAAGGTATTAACACATCCTTTTGTAGACATAGAATTCTGTTTGAGGACAACTACAAGCCAGTAGTATAGCCGCAAAGAAAGTTGAATCCAGCCATGAAGGAAATGGTTAGAAAAGAGGTAATAAAGCTATTAGATGCAGGGATAATCTACCCAATTTTGGATAGTCAATGGGTCAGCCCAGTTCAAGTTGTTCCTAAAAAAGGAGGAATAACTGTAGTGGCAAATGAAAAGAATGAATGAATACCCACTAGAACTGTCACAGGCTGGCGCATATGCATTGATTATAGAAAGCTTAATGATGCCACAAGGAAGGATCATTTTTCCTTACCATTTGCTGATCAAATGTTAGAAAGATTGGCTGGACATGCATTTTATTGCTTCCTTGATGGATATTCAGGCTATAATTAAATGGCGGTGGACCCTATGGATCAAGAGAAGACTGCCTTCACATGTCCATTTGGAGTATTTGCATATAGAAGGATGTCATTTGGATTGTGCAATGCTCCAGCCACATTCCAAAGGTGCATGCTGTCCATTTTTTCAGATTTAGTAGAAAAGACCATTGAGGTCTTCATGGATGATTTTTCTGTGTTTGGCAATTCTTTTGATGATTGTTTATCTAATTTGTCCATTATTTTGCAAAGATGTCAAGATACAAACCTTGTGCTGAATTGGGAAAAGTGTCATTTTATGGTCCAAGAGGGAATAGTTCTTGGCCATAGAATTTCTGAAAAAAAGAATTGAGGTGCACCAAGTAAAAATTGAAGTCATTAGTAAACTACCTCCACCAATTAATGTTGAAGGAATTAGGAGTTTCTTAGGCCATGTAGGTTTTTATAGGAGGTTTATAAAAGACTTTTCAAAAATAGCAAAACCTCTTAGTGATTTACTTGTCAAGGAAACTGAATTTGTGTTTGATGAATCATGTCTGCATGCATTTTTTGTTTTAAAAGATAGACTCATTTTTGCACCTATTCTAGCCAAACCTGATTAGAATTTACCATTTGAATTAATGTGTGATGCTAGTGATAGTGCAGTAGGAGCTGTTCTAGGGCAGAGAAAAGACAAGAAATTGCATGTGCTCTATTATTCCAACAAAGTCTTAAATTCTGCACAAGTGAATTATACAACTACTGAAAAGGAACTCCTTGCCATTGTGTTTGCCTTTGATAAATTCATATCATACTTGATAGGATCAAAAGTAATAGTATATACTGACCATTCTGCATTTAAATATTTGTTGTCAAAGTAGGATGCCAAGCCAAGATTGTTGAGATGGATTCTGCTACTGCAAGAGTTTGAGCTGGAAATTAGAGATAAAAAGGGCAAGGAAAATGGAGTAGCTGATCATTTGTCTAGACTGTCATTGGACAGTTTGAACTCTAATTCTTGAGACATCAATGAAGAATTTCCAGATGAGAAATTATTTGTGGTGGAAGAATCACCTTGGTTTGCTGATTTAGCAAATTTTAAGGCCACTCAGCTGATTCCAGCAAAGTTTAATTGGCAACAAAGAAAGAAATTTCTGCATGACAGCAAATTTTATGTATGGGAAGACCCTTATTTGTTCAAAATAGGGGTAGATGGTCTGCTGAGAAGGTGTATACCAAGGAGAATAAGCTAAAATTCTTTGGCATTGTCATAACTCAGAATATGGAGACCACCATGCCTCAAGGACTGCTGCAAAAGTCTTGCAAGCAAGATTTTTCTAGCCAACATTGTTTAAAGATGCCAAGAATTATGTTGAAAGTTGTGACAAGTGTCAAAGGATAGGCAATATCTCTAGAAAGCATGAACTACCCTTGAACAATATTTTAGAAGTGGAGATGTTTGATGTTTGGGGAATTGATTTTATAGGACCATTTCCCACGTCCTTTTCTCATGAATATATACTTGTGGCAGTAAACTATGTGTCTAAATGGGAGAAAGCTATCCCAACAAGGTCCAATGATGCTAAAGTGGTGATATCTTTTATCAAAAGAAACATATTCACTAGGTTTGGAGTACCTAGATTCCTACTAAGTGATGGAGGTACTCATTTTTGTAACAAATATCTTGATTCAGTTTTAGCAAATTATGGAGTGAGACACAAGATTGCTACACCCTATCATCCACAAACAAGTGGACAAGTGGAAGTTTCAAATCGAGAAATTAAACAAATCTTAGAGAAGGTGGTGAATCAATCAAGAAAGGACTGGTCTAAAAAGCTAGATAACTGTCTATGGGCATATAGAACAGCCTTTAAGACTCCAATTGGTATGTCACCTTATCAATTAGTCTATGGAAAGGCATGTCACTTACCTGTGACATTGGAACATAAGGCTTATTGGGCTACAAAGTGGCTGAATTTTGATTTGGCAAAGGCTGGAGAAAAGAGAATTCTACAGTTACATGAATTGGAAGAATTCAAACAGCACGCCTATGAAAATGCCAAGATATACAAGGAGAAAACCAAAAGGATTCATGATAAATTTATCTTAAAAAGGGAACTCAGATCTAGACAACAAGTGTTGCTATTCAATTCAAGACTGAAATTATTTCCAGGGAAACTCAGATCAAGCTGGTCTAGACCCTTCCTCATTAAAGAAGTATCACCTCATGGTGCAGTCTTGGTGGCAGATCCTAATACAGGAAGAGAGTTCAAAGTTAATGGTCAAAGGTTGAAAATTTATCATGGAGAGGCATTCTCAAAGGAAATTTCATGCATTAAAGTGGTTTCTCTTGAATGAGAAACATCAAACGTTAAGCTAGTGACGTTAAAAGAGCGCTTGTGAGAGGCAACTCACGTTTCTAAAACCTGAACTCTTATTAATTGAAGTTTAGATGTTGAATTTCTAGTTAATTTTGAGTCATAATAGTATATTTTGTTGAATTAGGTAGAAATTAATATTTTGAAATTTGATTTTTGATAAGGAAGTGTAATGAAAATTGATTGGTTGATTGCTATGATTCAGAAAAAAATTAGATGGTGAACTTAAGTTTCAAAATGAGTCATGATCAAGGAATTTAAATTGCAGAAAAATTATAGTTCTTAAGCTTATATGGAGGGAACAATCATGGGAGTTGAGACTTCAAGTGAGTATAGTAACAACGCAGGGACCTTATGGTCTGTGCGTTGAAACTTTAAACACTTGAAGCCAACACGTGTAGACCAATAAAGAAGAATCTGAAGCAGAGAGTTGTGCATTTCTACTCTAAACAACTGAAGTTTTAACGCACAATTGCACGCTGACACGCTAAATGGATAGAGCCAAAACGCAGAAGCTTTGAGTGAAGAGCTAAGGAGGAGCAATTGCGCATCTGCACTTGTTGTCATATTGCTTTCCATTTAGCACATTGAACATGGCAATTAAGAGTTGAGCTGAACTTGAAAACTTTGGACAAGTGCTATAGATGTTGAATTAATTTCTGCACACTTGGTTAAATTCTAAACTCATTATTTCTTGATATACAATTATGATAGGTACTGAAAAATGGCAAGCACACCAAGGGGAACTCCAAGGACAAAACGAGGCAGATTTTCAGAAGGTCCTTCTTCAAGAACAATCCCTGAACATGATCCTAGATTCAGAGGCATTCCACAAGAAAACTACTTCAAGGCTAATATTCTGAAAAGAAAAATAGTTCATGACAGAAATTTTGAACTAAAGGAAGATGAACACCCAGAATTCTCTGACCAAATTAAGAAGAGAGGATGGGAATTATTTGTCTCAATTGCTGGAAAGGGATTCAAAGACTTGACACAAGAATTCTATGCAAATGCTTTGAGGACTAAGGGAGAACATTTACCTCCCAATCACACTTTTGTTAAAGGTAAAGTGATCAATTTCTCAGTTGAGAACATCAATAGAGTGTTACAGATCATAGCTGAAAGGGAAGAAGAACAACAAGATTTTCATGAGTTTCTGAATAAGCAAGACAAGGATTACACAGAAAGTCTACACAAAATAGGCAGACCAGGGACAACTTGGGAAATGAAAGCAAGAGATGAGGCTAAAAACATTTCCACACCCAAGAATATCCCAACCAGAAATCTGCTGCCCTTCACAAAGTGTGGAGTATTTTTATTTTGAGTTCTTTTATGCCTGTAATTGATAGCTCCACTATTGCCATCAAGAGAGCAGAATTGATCTTTGCAATAGTGGATGACTTCTTTGTGGATGTGGGGAAGGTGATTAACAGCAGCATTAAGACTATTTTAAAATCAAAGGCTGATTCTTTAGCCATTCCAGGACTGTTGGCTTTGCCATGCAAGGATGCTGGAGTGGATTTTGCAGATTTCAGAGAACAACTTAAGGCCACTCCTCCTATAACAGCTGCTATGATCAAGGAAATATACACTAACACTCCTGTCACTGCTGCCTCACCTCTTCCAACTAAATTCAAAAAGGAATCACCTCTGAAAATGAAATCTCAACTGCAGAGAATTCTGGACAGGCAAGAATCTTTGGCTGCAAGGCAGGTTGCTCTCCTTGAAAGTCATAAATCTGGACTTCTTTTGATGGACACTATGATGATGAACATAGGAAAGAAGCTAGGAATGACAAAGGAGCAATTATATGAGTTAAAAGTTCAAAATGTGCCATGTCTAAGGGCCACTACATTCAACAATTTGCCATTGTTCATTCCTGGTATGCACACTCCTCCAAGAGAAAATGAAGAAAATGATGAAGAAGAAGAGGAAGAAGAGGAAATCAGTTCAGAAGAAGAAGAGGATGAAGAAGCATAGATTAGGAGTTATTTTGCTTTATTTTACAACTGTAAAAGTTTTAGTGCTCAGAACAATTTATATTTTGTATAATTTAGTGAGCACTTTTGAATGCTGAGAACATTTTAAATCCTTTTCAGTTGTAATGCATTTTATTGTTAATTACTTCAAATTTCTACAGTATTCATTTCATGCAATTCCTTTAAACTGCTGATGATTTGAATTTTGTTTGTGCAGAACACTTCACATTTGCACACAGCACTCACACTTGGACTGCACACTTGCACAAGTTTCATAGAAGGGAGTGAAATTCTATACCTCTACTTCATGATTTTAAGCTGAAAACAGTTCCTGAAAAACACAAAAATAATTGAAAAAGAATCATTGAACTGTATTTTTTTTTTATAATTGAAAATAGTGAGATTCCGTGAATTCTAAATTTCAAATTCTTTTAAGTTGTTTTTCCCATTCTAACATAATTGTCACACTTATCATTTTCAAAATGAGGTAGTCTTGCCATTTTATACATTCAATTCAATTCTGAAAAAGTAGATTCTGAGCTTAATTGTTTAATATTTTCACTTTAATTCCTTGGTGAGACTTGAGCCTCATGCATAACATTTTTTGTTATGTGTGAAATGGATCTCATATTTTGTTGTACCTCTAGAACTTGCATTGTTCTTGATTGAATTTATAATATGTTACAATCACATATATGATGGAGGCCTTCTTTGTATATGCTTAGAGCCTAAATAAACCTCCCTTGTGCTGAAAATCCTAGTTCACCCTTTTGAGCCTTTAACCTGTCTTTTGGTAAACTTCAATCTAAGCACTACTGAAAAATCATGACACCTTTCCAAATAAGAAAGAGGCAATTTAAGTTTAACCAAAGATGATTTTCAGAATTAAGTTTAGGGTGGCATGTTATGATATTGTGTGACATTGCTTGTGGACAAGCAAAGTTTTAAGTTTGGGGTGGGTAATAGCAAAGTATGAATCATTTGAAAAGAATGTTTGAATAAAAAAGCAAAGTATTGAAAAGAAGAAATAGTAAAAGTGAAAATCAGAAAAGAAATTCATACAGAAAATTCAAAAAATAAAAAGCACTTGAAATATTTCAAAAATTCAAAAAATGCTATGCAGAAATTGAATGGAAGAAAAGAGAATGCAATCTCATGCTAAAATTATGAATATCATCTACTTAAATTGCATCTTTTCTGTTTGGCATAACCTACATTGTTTCCAAATTATTTGAACACCTACCTATCCTTTAAGCTCAATTTCACCTGAAAAGTCCTCTTGATATGTGATTTGATACCTTTTTTTAGAGGAGATTGAGAATTTATGCAAGCCTATGGTAGAGTGTAGTAAAAATGATGATTTTGAGAGCAAACATTATGCCTAAACACTGCTGAGTGAAGAGGGAAACACTACTTGTGAGCTGTGAATCATGTTTCTCAATTTTGCTCATATGAAACTTTGCTAAATTACATGAATTCAGATGGCATGTTTTTGTTGATTAAGTGGTTAAAACAGTGTAATGATCATGTTGATCAATGGATGAATAACTTGATTTGGATGAGAAATTAGAAAGATACAGAATTGGGTATTAGAAATATTGAAAAATCAGTTTGATGATTGAATTCTTGTCAATTGGATTTTTCTCTTTTCCTTTTGTTTGATTTGATTTGCTTGAGGACAAGCAAAATTCTAAGTTTGGGGTGGTGATAAATCCATGCTTCCAAGTGCAAGGCTATTATTTCCAAAGGGTATTCATGCTTCCAGGAGCAAAACTGAGACAATACTATGTTGTTTTACCATCCAAACACTTAAAACTTCTCTAAGGTTTTGAAAGCAACTCACTTCAATGGAGATCAAGCTTAAGGAAAAGGAATCTTAGACATGCAAAGGTAGGAGATTATCATGCAGAACCTTGTCATGTCATCCAAGCACAAAATCTTTTGGTTAGAAAGAAAAATCAAGCCAAGTAAAGAGAACCGAAAACACACAAGGGCTGAAATTCAACATGCAATGGATGAAACTTAACCTTCAACTCATGGTTTTATGGTTCCAAAGGGTTAATCATTATTTGAATGAGAAATCCAACAAAACAAGTGCAAAATCGAGACATGCACAAGAAAAAACTAACATGCAAGTGATAAAATGTCAAGCTTTCAAAGGAATCAACTTATCCAAGCATAAACCAAGAATTTGGAGACAATAAGTGAAGTGTAAGATAGAAAACTTAAATGCAAGGGATGATTTCAATTTGTTCAAGGTTATTAAAGATAAAGATGAAATCTTTTCGAGGTTTTTCACAAGTTCAACCAAGGGAAAGCAAATCAAAGATAAAAAGGTGAGAACTCCCCCTTGCCTTTGAGCTTTGAGACGTGAAATTGAAGAAGAAAGAGCTAGAAATGGTGGATCTCCAAAGAATGCTTGCTGGACCGAGAAAATAGCACCAAGGATCTTCAAGTTCCTCCTCCAAAGTGAGCTCCTTCAACATGAAATTTGTAGGAAAGGTGGAGGAAGATGTTGGTGAGGTAAAGGTGAAATGTTTGTATGGTTTGGAAGAACTCCTCATTGCTACCCCTTTTCTTTTGAGTTGTTGCTCCACTTGAATCAGATAGGATTAGAGAAGGGGATGAATGGAAAACTGCTTTTAAAAAAAATATGGTTTGTATGAATGGTTGGTTATGCCTTGTGGTTTAACTAATGCACCTAGTACTTTCATGGGATTGATGAACCATGTTTTGAGGGAATTTATTGGCACATTTGTTATGGTGTACTTTGATGATATTCTTGTCTATAGCACTACTCTAGAGTTGCATCTTGAACATTTGAAATATGTTTTGTGTGTGCTTAGAAAGGAACAATTGTATGCCAATCTTGAGAAATGCATTTTTTGTACTGACCACGTTGTATTCCTTGGCTTTGTTGTTAGTTCTAAGGTAGTGCAAGTAGATGAGGAAAAGGTTAAGGCCATCCAAGAATGGCCCATACCTAAAACCATGAGTGATGCAAGGAGTTTTCATGGTTTGGCAAGTTTTTATAGGAGGTTTGTTAAAGACTTTAGCACCTTGGCAGCACCTCTTGATGAAGTGGTTAAAAAAATGTGATTTTTAAATGGGGAGAGAAACAAGAAGAGGCCTTTGCTGCCCTAAAACATAGGCTAATAAATGCACCCATTCTTACTTTGCCTAATTTTGATAAATTTTTTGAAATTGAATGTGATGCATCCAATGTGGGAATTGGGGCTGTTTTGTTACAAGAAGGTCATCCAATTGCTTATTTTAGTAAAAAGTTAAGTGGGGCTGCTCTTAACTATTCCACTTATGATAAAGAATTGTATGCCTTAGTAAGGGCTTTAAAAACATGGCATCATTACCTTTTACCTAAGGAGTTTGTGATCATGAGTCCCTAAAGTACTTAAAGGGACAAGGCAAGCTTAACAAAAGGCATGCTAAGTGGGTTGAGTTTTTGGAACAATTTCCCTATGTCATAAAGCATAAAAAGGGGAAAGGAAACATTGTGGCCGATGCTTTATCTAGGGGACATGCATTACTTTCCATTCTTGAAACTAAATTGTTTCGACTCCAATCTATGAAAGAAATGTATGTGAATGATGAATTTTTTGGTGATATATATGTTGCATATGAAAGGATGTCTCAAAATGGTTATTATAGGCATAATGATTTTTTATTTTAAAAAAATAAATTATGTGTGCCTAAATGTTCCATTAGAGAACTGCTCGTTAGTGAATCACATGAAGGGGATTGATGGGTCATTTTGGGGTTAAAAAGACTTTGGAAACTTTGCAAGAACATTTCTTTTGGCCCTGTATGAAACGTGATGTGCATAAATTTTGTGAGCATTGCATTGTATGTAAAAAGGCTAAATCCAAAGTGATGCCACATAGTTTATATACTCATTTTCTTATTCCCAAATATCCTTGGATTGACTTGTCTATGGACTTTGTTTTAGGGCTTCCTAGAACAAAGAGTGGAAAAGATTCTATTTTTATTGTTGTTGATAGGTTCTCTAAGATGGCTCACTTCATACCTTGTAAAAAGGTAGATGATGCTTGTCATGTGGCAGAATTGTTCTTCAAAGAGATTTTCCTAAGTCACTTTTGGAGGACTTTATAGGGAAAACTAAGTACTAAATTGCTATTTTCTACTACTTGTCACCCACAAACTGATGCACAAATCGAAGTAGTCAATAGGACTTTAGGCACCTTACTTTGGACTGTTAGTGCAGAGTGACTAGACCTCTGACCAACACATTATCCTTATGACTAGACCTATAACCAACACCTTTGCCGAGTGACTCGTGACCGCACACGTGGTATCTGTGAGGTAGGGGTAACCGACAACCATCCATAGTGTGAAACTATGATCATAGTGCTACAGTGAACGTGGCTACGTATAGTAAGCGCATGTGTGTATGTGAATGTTAGTGGTGCAGTGAGCGCACCGAATGTGATTAAATTGAAATGTTTGAAAAGTGTTGCTTGTGGTTGATTATATTTGTGTAGAATATGTTAGAAAACATATGAAGTGTGCAAGATGAGTCTCTATGTTTGTGTTCATTGGATAGTGTAGAGTACTTACCCTTACATTGATTTTTCAGGTGACTAAGACAATTAGCACCGAGCTCTGTGAAGGGATGGATGAAACTACTATAGGACTTAGGAATTTATTTTGACAATTGATGTACTACTTGAGTCCTATAGCAATTATTGATTCAAATTGTAATTCACCCTTATTTTGAAATACCTTGTTGAACTATACTTCGAAAACCATTTGAATAAATTTTTTTATTATTCCCATCTTTACGAAATTCATTTATTTTAGAAATTAAATTTATGATATTACAATTTTGGTATCAGAACAGTTTATCAAAACCAAACTGGGGTATCAGGCTGAAAAGTCCAAGATTCGTTTTGTTTACTTGATTTATAAATGTGTTATTAGTCTACTGTACTGGAATGTGGTTTACTGAATTGTTGTTAGCTTAGATTGAACATGGCTGGTAGAGATAGAGGAGTTAGAGGAACCAATGATCTCATGGAGCGTATGGCTAAAATTTTGGAAACCTTGGCGCATAACCAAGGTGGGGAGCCGGCAGAATACCTAGGGTTGTCTGCCTTCACTAGGCATGATCCTCCAAAGTTTGAGGGAGGATTTGATCCTAAGGGAGCCCAGAGGTGGTTGGTTAGCATGGAGAAGATCTTCCATGCCATGGGATGCTGCGAGGAGCACAAGGTGAACTATGTCACCTACATGTTGTGTGGGAAAGCAGAAGACTGGTGGAGGTTTACCATTCAGACGAGGGTGGCTACATTTAGTGGGAGACCTTTAAGGCAATCTTCCTAGGAAATTACTTTTCCCGAGATCTGAGAAGCAGAAAGACAAAGAGTTCCTTGAGTTGAAGCAAGGAATTGTGACAGTGGGGGAATATGCAGTAAAATTTCAAGAGCTGATGTAGTACTGGCTCTGGCTCAGGATCAAACTCTTTCAGAGGGCCGATCAAATGCTTCAGGTACGGAGGGCCACACATAGTGAGGGACTGCCCACAGCCACGGATAACTTGTAGCAACTGTGGGAAGTCGGGACACACTACAAATATGTACTGGGCCACTAAGAGGAGTGGCAGTTCAAGTACAGCTCAGAGGCCAGAATCAAGAGGGAGCATAAGGCAGAGTACAGGGCCAAAGTCGAGCATTCCTAGTAGAGTCTTTGCTATGAGTGGGGCAGAGGTTTCACAATCAGAAGAACTGATCTGAGGTAAATGCATTATTTAGGGCCAATTACTTGATGTCTTGTTTGACTCGGGTGCTACATACTTCTTTGTTTCTGTGGAATGTGTAAAGAATCTAGGTCTATATGTGGCTAAATTACCATGCAATGTTGTGGTGACTACCTCTACAGGTAAACCGATTGTAAAGTCATGGGTGTATCTTAGGTGTTCGATAATGGTGCATGGTAGGGAGTTTGAGGTGGACTTGATCCGTTTGTCTCGTTTCGAAGACATGATTTTGGGGATGAATTGACTAGCTTCCAACCATGTACTATTGGATTGTAGAGAGAAGAAGTTGATCTTTGGTGCGTCAATGTCAGAAGTTCTGAGACTTTTGAGCTGAGGTGCGGGGGAAAATGCAGTGAATGCTAAGGCCTTTATGGTCATGTTCTCAATGGAGGCTGAGAGCGTGGTGGAGCCGGAGTATATCCTGGTGGTGAGAGACTTCTTGGAAGTCTTTCCTGAAGACGTTTCAGAATTGTCGCCCGAAAGGGAGATAGAATTTGCCATTGACCTTATTCCAGGAGTAAGCCCAATTTCTGTGGCACCATATAGGATGTCACTAGTAGAATTTGCAGAGGTCAAGAAACAAGTAGAGGACTTGTTGCAGAAGCGGTTTGTAAGACCGAGTGTGTCACTGTAGGGAGCACCAGTGCTTTTGGTGAAGAAGAAGGATGGGAGCATGAGGATGTGTGTGGACTACCGACAGCTGAACAAAGTAATGATAAAGAACAAGTACCCGCTCCCAAGGATTGACGACTTGATGGACCAGTTGAAAGGGGCTGCAGTTTTCTCTAAGATTAACCTGAGGTCGAGGTACCATCAAATCAGGGTGAAGGACAAGGATGTACCTAAGATGACGTTCAAAACGTAGTATGGTCACTATGAGTATTTGGTGATGCCATTTGGAGTGACCAATGCGCATGCAGTATTCATGGACTTCATGAACAGGATCTTCCATGAGTTTTTGGATAAATTTGTGGTGGTGTTCATTGACGACATCCTAATTTATTCAAAGACTCAATAAGAGCACGCCGAGCACTTGAGGATTATTTTGCAAATTCTAAGGGAAAGACAATTGTATGAGAAATACTCTAAGTGTGAGCTTTGACTGTCAGAGATCCAGTTTCTAGGGCATATAGTGTCAAAGGAAGGAATCATGGTGGATCCTGCAAAAGTGGAAGCGGTAGCTGGATGGCCGAGGCTGAGAAATGTGACTAAGGTGCACAGTTTTTTGGGACTAGTAGGTTATTATAGAAAGTTCATTAAGCGATTTTCGAAGATAGCTTTACCCTTAACGAAATTGACCCGTAAGGGAAGGGAGTTTAAATGGACCAAAGGGTGTGAAGCTAGTTTCCTAGAGCTGAAAATAAAGTTGACTTCAGAGTCTGTGTTAGTTCTGCCCGACCCAGAGTGGAAGTTTGACGTGTATTGTGATGTGTGTGGGCAGGGACTTGGGTGTGGTATGATGCAAGATGGGCGAGTAGTTGCCTATACAAGGCAGTTGCATCTTCATGAAGTCAACTACCTGACACATGACTTAGAGTTAGCTGCAATGGTTTTTGCTCTTAAGGTATGGAGGCACTACCTATATGGAGCAAGGTTTGAGGTGTTCAGCGACCACAAAAGCTTGAAATACTTGTTTGATCAAAGGGAGTTGAACATGCGTCAGAGTAGATGGATGGAATTCTTCAAGGATTACAATTTTACATTGTCATACCATCCTAGTAAGGCAAATGTGGTGGCCGATGCATTAAGCAGGAAGTCATTGCACGTGGCAACAATGATGGTAAAAAAGATGGAGTTGATTGAGGAATTTTGGGACATGAACTTGGCCATGGAGGTTGTTGTATGATGAATCCACATTTTATTGGATTTTTACTTGTTATTTTAATGTTTCTTAATAGAAAAAAGTAAACTTAGGGTTGTAAATAACATAAAAATATTATTTTGGTCAATTTATAATAGATTTCTTAATTTTAGGTTAATTTACATTGATTTACATAGATATAGTTCGTAATTTTGATCATTTGAATAATTGTGCAAGAGTTTCTAGACTTTTTCCATGGATTTTTAGCATTTGAGAAAGTTTGAGGTGAAAGTGATCACTTTGGAGTCCATAGTGAACACTACAGCAAGCTTGTTCCAGAAAGGTAGACCAGAGTGATCACTATGAACCCATAGTGACAACTCCAGAAAGGCCAAAAAGTACAAGATCCTGCGCATAGCTACTATGCAACCATAGTAGACACTCTGGAGCAGCCAAAGTGACAACTCCAGAGAGGGCAAAAACACAGGACCTGTGCATAAACACTATGGAGCGAGAGTAATCACTTTGGGGCGTTGTGCGTTATCACTATGAAGCCAAAGTGATAACTCCAGAGAGGCCAAAATCACAGATCCTGCGCGTTATCACTATGGAATGTGCGTAATCACTTTGGAACGTTGCGCGTTATCACTATGAAACCATAGTTGTCACTTTGGGCGAAAATTTCTGCACTATAAATAGAATTTGAGAAATTAGGGTACAGAGCTTTTTACATTTCCTTATATTCTTTTGCCACTTTTGGAGCATTTTGAGAGCTTGGAATCCTTGGGTGACAGCCAGGGGTCCATTATAGGTTTTAATTTCCAATTTCCCTTTGATTCTCATTGATTTTACATTGTTGTTGCTTACATTTCTGCATTTCCTTCTTTCATTTGTGAAGCCCATCCACATGGAGGGCTAAATTCTCTTGAATTCCTAGTTAACTCACATGGTTCTTGAATTCTTGGGTTTAATGGTAATATTACTCTTTCTTTCCTTGGATTTATTAACCCCAATCTCTGAATGAAATGAAATTTACATGAGGGGAACATTGCTTAATGAACCCTAAATTACCCAAACGAAATTCTAATCTAAAATTGCTTAATTTTGATTAATCTTTGAGATTGCTTAATCTTAGGGATAGAGATTGGAGCCCATTAAGATGCTTAATTTTAATTGGGATGCTAAAGTTAATTTTTGCTTGTTAGATTAACTTAATTCAAGGGAAAAATAGGGGATTATTGAATCATTTGGAAGAATAGTGATAGAACTCATTGATTGACTAGGGATTACTCTTCTTAATTGATTGAATTTTACTAGTTTACATTTTGCTCTTGATTAAAATCTGGAAATTGACAAACCTCCCCCCAATTTACTTGCTTTAAAATATATGTTTACACTTGTTTGATGTATGTTCTCAACCAAAAATTCCTTGGAGACAACCTAGGACAACACCCTAGTATTGCATACATTTCTTTGCATATTTGATGAGGATTAACGACAATCTTTGTGCTTAACAAGTAGCAAAATATCGCATCATCAAATTGGCACCGTTGCCGGGGAATGTTTGGGGTTAATTTTGCATTGAACTTGTTAGTTGCTCTATTTTAGTGCTCTGTTTTCTGTTTTTCTGCATTATTACTCTGTTTTTGCTGCACATTTCTGCAGAATTTGTTAGCTTGTGTTGCGTTTTCTTGCAATTAGTTGTAATTTCTTTTCTGTTTTTGTTGCTTAACTTCTTTGCTTCATTTTACTACACATAGACATTAGTTTTTTGCGTAATTGTCATCTGATTTTCTCTGTATTTTTGCTGTTTCATCTAGCTTACTTCTTTTCATTCCTTATAATTAGTTTTTAGTGCATGACCAGATCGAATCCTGGAGACTTGTATCCACTTGACCTAGAGATTGATAGGACATTTCATAGTAGCATTAGAACACATAGGAATAGTTCTGAACATTTTGAGGAGTCTTCATCTCCTTCATCTATCTATTCATCACCCCATTCATTAGAATTTGAAATTGAAAAAATGGCTGACAATGAAAGAACATTAAAGGAACTGGCTGCAACGAATGTAACATATCAAACTTTATGCATACAGTATCCTAATATTGATGCTCCTTTTGTTCTAAAAACTGGACTAATACACTTGTTGCCAAGATTTCATGGCCTTGCAGGTGAGGATCCACACAAACACCTCAAGGAGTTCCACATTGTTTGTTCAACCACGAGGCCACAAGGTGTGCCTGAGGAGCATGTCAAATTAAAGGCATTTCCGTTCTCTCTGATGGATGCAGCCAAGGATTGGCTTTACTATCTCCCTTCATGATCCATTGCTAGTTGGGACAACTTGAAAAGGCTTTTCCTGGAGAAATTTTTCCCTGCGTCAAAAGCTGCATCCATAAGAAAGGAAATATGTGGGATAAGGCAACTTGAAAGAGAGACCCTCTATGAATATTGGGAAAAATTCAAGAGGTTGTGTGCTAGCTACCCCCATCACCAAATTAGTGATCAATTGTTGATACAATACTTTTATGAGGGACTGCACCCTATGGACCGAAGCATGATAGACGCCGCAAGTGGAGGGGCGTTGGTTGACAAAACTCTGGTTACAGCTCACAACCTGATTGAGAACATGGCCGCCAACTCCCAACAATTTATAACAAGGCAAAATTCTTGTGTTACCAGAAATGTGAGTGAAGTACAAGTTGCTGAATCTAGTAAGCTGGAACACAAACTTGATGAATTAGCATCCATGGTAAAGCAATTGGCTTCCATCCAAAAGAGTGCTGCTGCATCTTCACCTCCTCCCCCATCCATTCCAACCATGTTGTTTGGTATTTGCTTAGCTACAGATCACTACACTGATAGCTGCCCCACACTACAAGAGTCTGACACTCTAGAAGGTAATCCTCAGGCTTATGCTGCAAACATTTACACTAATAAATTTCCTTTTCCAAATTCGCAGCAACAACCCAATTGGGATCTATCTTCTAATAGATACAACCCAGGCTGGAGGAACCATCCAAATCTAAGATGGGGAAGCAATTCTTAACAACATAACCAGCAGCAAGGCACTCAATATCAAGCACATCATGTTGGCCCAAATAGACCCCATCAATCCCAACATCAACCACAACAAGCCCAGCACCATCATCAACCATCTTCTTCACAACCAAATGCATCCCAGAAAAATGAACCATCATTGGAGGAGCTCATGAAGCAATTGACCATGAACAACAACACTTTCCAGCAGAGAACTGAGGCTAGTATCAAAACTTTGGAGAACCAAATGGGACAGTTAGCCTCTTCTCTAAACCAGATGTAATCTCAAGGCTCAAGGAACCTCCCTGCACAAACTGTTATGAATCCCAAAAATGTGAGTGCAATCACCCTGAGGTCTGGGAAAGTGATGCAAGAGCCCATAATGCCCAAAGAGAAGGAAGACTCAAGTTGTACTCTAGCTATAGTTGGTCAAAATGGAGAGGAAATGACTCAAGAACAACCAAAACCTACTCCTACCCAACCAAAGGTAGCAAAAAATGTTGAAAGGCCAATTCCTCTACCATGCCCTCAGAGAGTTATTCGGCCAAGTACAAAGATTGAAGAGGCTGAGAAAGAGATTTTTGAGACCTTCAAGAAGGTAGAGGTGAACATACCTCTACTAGATGCAATCAAGCAAATACCTAAGTACGCCAAGTTCTTGAAAGATTTATGCACCCATAGGAGGCGTCTTAAGGGTAATGAGAAGGTAAATATGGGTAGGAATGTGTCTGCACTTTTTGAAAAACAGAAGTTCACAATGCCTGAGAAATGTAAGGACCCAGGAACGTTCACTATCCCATGCATTATTGGTAATAATAGGATTGAGAATGCTATGCTAGATTTAGGAGCATTTATAAATGTCATGCCTTTGTCCATTTTTACCTCACTGTCTCTTGGCCCTCTACAGCCTACAGGTGTGATTATTCAGTTAGCCAATAGAAGCATAACAAACCCAGCTGGGATTGTTGAAGATGTACTAATTAGGGTGAATGATCTCATCTTCCTAGCCGACTTTTACATTTTGGACATGCAAGAGGGAGAGTCAATGAAAAGTGTTGCACCAATCATATTGGGAAGACCGTTCTTCAAGACCGCAAGAACGAAAATTGATGTGCATGCCGGGACACTTACCATGGAGTTTGGGGACAGCATTGTGCGCTTCAACATACTTGATGCCATGAAGCATCCATCTGAAGAACATTCTGTCTTCCAAATTGATTTATTTGATGATTTGATAGATGAACAATTTTCTGAATTTTTAGAAATAGATTTTTCTTTTGATTTTACTGAATGTATTGATACTTCTATTTCTAAATATTGTAATAATTCTTCTATGTGTGACTCTTTTGTTTCTGACTTTTTGAATGTGAATTCTGCAAATTCTAATATTGAAGAGATTGACAAATTGATAGGGGAAGAATGTGATGTTTTGAAATCAGCAAGTACAATTGAATCTAAACCCTTTGATTTGAATGTTACAGAGATTTTTTCTATTGAGAGTGCTAAACCACTTCCCTCTGTGGAGCAACCTCCAGCACTGGAACTTAAACCTTTACCAAAACATCTGAAATATGCCTATCTAGAGGCAAATGAGAAGCTCCCAGTGATAATATCCACCAAGCTAAATGTAGAACAAGAGGAGAAACTCCTAGAAGTGATTAAGAGGCACAAGAAAGCTATAGGTTGGACCCTTACTGATATCCCTGGAATCAGCCCCTCTCTTTGTATGCACAGAATATTATTAGAGGAGGGTGTTAAGCTAGTGAGGCAGCCTCAGAGAAGAGTGAATCCCATTATTCTAGACGTGATGAAGAAGGAGGTCACCAAGTTGCTGCAAGCTAGGATTATCTACCCCATATCAGACAGCACGTGGGTCAGCCCGATCCAAGTGGTACCAAAGAAATCTGGACTCACTGTGGTGAAGAATGAAAAAGATGAGTTGATACCCACCAGAGTCCAGAATAATTAGCGAGTCTGCATAGACTATAGAAAGCTTAACCAAGCAACTTGGAAGCATCACTTCCCATTACCTTTCATTGATCAAATGTTGGAAAGGTTGGCTGGTAAGTCTCATTATTGTTTTCTTGATAGTTTTTCTGGTTATTTCCAAATTTGCATTGCACCTGAAGACCAGGAAAAAACCACTTTTACATGTCCTTTTGTTACTTTTGCCTATAGGAGAATGCCCTTTGGCTTACGCAATGCCCCAGGAACATTTCAAAGATATATGTTAAGCATTTTTTCTGATTTAGTAGAGCATTGTATAGAAGTTTTTATGGATGATTTTACTGTGTATGGCCCATCTTTCTCTGCATATTTGAAGAATTTGGAAAAAGTATTGAAAAGATGCATTGATACTAACCTTGTGCTGAATTTTGAAAAATGCCATTTCATGGTAGAGCAAGGTGTAGTGTTAGGCCATATCATATTTGAAAAGGGAATTGAAGTAGATCCTGCAAAACTTGATGTTATTACACAATTGCCTTACCCCTCTTGCATTCAAGAGGTTCGTGCTTTCCTTGGCCATGCAGGGTTCTACAAGAGATTCATTAAGAACTTCTCCAAAATAGCCATTCCCCTGTCCAAGCTTTTGCAAAAGGAGGCTGAGTTCAACTTTGATGAAAAGTGCAAAGAAGCATTTAATATGCTTAAGGAAGCCCTGACCACCACACCTATCATCCAACCTCTAGATTGGACAACACCATTTGAATTAATGTGTGATGCATCCAATTTTGCAGTGGGGGTCGCATTGACACAGCGGGTTAGTAATTTTCCTCATATAATTTATTATGCTTCTAGAACTTTGGATTCAGCACAATGTAATTATACCACAACTGAAAAAGACTTATTGGCCATAGTTTTTGCACTGGACAAGTTTAGATAATATCTGTTAGGGTCAAAAGTTGTGGTTTTTACTGATCATTCTGCCTTGAAGTATTTGTTGAAAAAGACAAATTCTAAGCCCAAACTTATAAGATGGATGCTCTTACTTCAAGAATTTGATTTGGAGATCAAGGATAGAAGTGAAACTCATAATTTGGTAGCCGACCACCTGAGCAGGATAGAGGGAGTTCTAGACCCTATTCCAATTTTAGATGATTTTCCTGATGAACAACTCTTGGAGTTGTATGCTTCACAGGCACCCTGGTATGCTGATATTGTTAACTTTCTTACTGTAGGAATTTTTCCAGCAGATGCACCAAAGGCTAAAAAGGATAGGATAAGGAGTGATGCCAAACATTACGTTTGGGATGACCCTTATTTATGGAAATTCTGCAGTGACCAAGTCATCAGAAGATGTGTGCCTAATAAAGAAATTCCATCCATACTGCAGTTCTGTCACGCCTCAGCTGTAAGAGGTCATCAAGGGCCTCAGAGGACAACAAGAAAGGTGCTGGATGTAGGGCTGTATTGGCCATCTATTTTTAAAGACTCATGGCAATCATATTTTACCTGTGAGAGATGCCAAAGAGCGGGAGGAGTAATTACATGGAGACAAAAGATGCCCCAACAGCCCATTCTCTATTGTGACATCTTTGATGTCTCGGGTATTGATTTTATGGGGCCATTCCCCTCCTCTTTTGGTTTTCTTTATATACTCCTTGCTGTTGATTATGTCTCAAAATGGGTGGAAGCTAAAGCCACCAGAACTAATGATGCTAGAGTTGTTGCAGAGTTTGTTTGCAACTTATTTTGCAGGTTTGGAATTCCTAGGGCCATCATTAGTGATCAAGGAAGTCATTTTTGCAATAGAACTATGGAATCTTGTTTGAAGAAATATGGAGTTGTACACAAAGTTTCCACTGCCTACCACCCATAGACACATGGGCAGGCTGAGCTCTCTAATAGAGAAATCAAGAAAATACTTGAGAGAGTAGTGCAGCCCCACAGAAAGGACTGGAGTCGCAGGCTTGATGATGCCTTGTGGGCACATAGAATAGCATTCAAGACACCCTTGGGAATGTCACCATACAGGGTGGTCTATGGAAAAGCCTGCCATCTGCTAGTTGAGGTGGAACACAAAGCTTATTGGGCAGTAAAGTCTTGCAACATCCATTATGATTCAGCTGGACAGCAGAGGAAATTACAGCTGCAAGAGTTGGAGGAGCTACGTCTTGAGGCCTATGAGAACTCCAGAATTTATAAGGAAAAGACCAAACAATACCATGATAAGAAGATTTCAAGCAAAGAGTTCTATGTTGGTCAAAAGGTTCTCTTGTTTAATTCTCGTCTTAAACTCATGCCTGGAAAGCTCAAATCAAGGTGGCTTGGACCTTTCACTATTACAAAGGTGTTTTCCCATGGTGCAGTGGAGATCATAAGTGACTCCACTAGCAAAAGTTTTATGGTGAATGGGCACCCCTTGAAGCCATTCTTGCAAAACTCAGCTACCTTGGAAGAAGTTGAGGAGATTAACTTGATATCACCATGCACCAACCTCCATTCCATCCCTTGGCTCCGATAAATAATTTCATACATCAAGCTAGTGATGTTAAAGAAGCGCTATATGAGAGGCAACTCACAAGTTGATTAAGATTTATTTTTATTTTTACTTTTATTCTTTGTGGTTCTTTTCATCCAATAAGTATTTTTTATGATTGATCTGTGAATTGAGATGCATTAAACATGATTTTATTACATATTCTTCATTCTTGTTACAGTGGACAGTTTTAAATTTTGAATCTAATTCATGAAGAGATTATAGGAAGTCCCTATGCAACAAGACCTATCCAAGGTGTCCACTTCCATTTCATAGTAGTCACTTTCATGCTATGGTAAGTGAATCCACTTTCTGTAGTTTTCACTTTCAGCCTATAGTGATCACTTTGAAGAGGTTTCTGGGTCATGGGTCTGCGCGTCATCACTCCCAGTTCATAGTGAACACGCGCAGATGACTAGAATATAGAAGACTCTCTGTAGTTATCACTTTAGTTCCATAGTGATAACTACAGAGGCACCTCTAGGACTAAATTTGATGCACATAGTTACTCCCATTTCATAGTAACTACGCGCAAGCCACTTCACCAAAAGCCTTCTCTGTAGTTATCACTTTCACACCATAGTGATTACCCGTGCCACTTCACTTGCTAAATACAAATGCGCGTGTTCACTATGGTTTGAAAGTGATAACGCCAGAAACCTATATAAACTGAAAGTGTTCACTCTCTCACCCACTCTCACTAAACCTCTGAGCACTCTCACCCCCACTTCCAATCTTTCTACAAATTCCCTCCCCTTTGCATTGGTTTGTGCCAAGACTCACCCAGTCATATAATTTTGCACCTTTCTCAGGCTCCTATCCAGGTAATTCTTCAAATTTCCCTTCTTTCTACATTAGGGTTCTTCATTCAATAATTTAGGGTTTTTAAATTTTGGGTTTTCGAATTGAAATTGCTTGGAAAAACATGATATTCTGGGTTTGTTTGCATGATTCGAATGAATAGAGACTGTTAATTTGATTAAATTTTCTGCCTTTATCTGATTAACCCTTAAAGTGCCCACTGTGTTTGGCATTTTAAACTGGAGCCTCATAAATTGTTATTTCTACATAAATTCTGTTGGTTGAGGTGTCAATAGCTTGATTAAAATGGACAAGGGGTGTGTAATGGGTGAATTTCTGCAGTTTCTCTCATTGTCGAACCCCAAAGTGCTCGCTGTTGTTTTGACAATTTTAATTTGGGGCTTCAAAAAATTGAGGTTAATAAATCCCAACTACAATGTGGAATGTAATTGTCTGTTTGGAAGTGATTACAGAAGTTAATTGGTTAATTTGTTGCATACTGCATTGTTCAACCCTAGGGTAGTCACCCTAAGAGTGCTTACTTTGCATGTTTTAATTGGCAATTCCTGGACTGAAACTGATAATGCACAATTGTCATTATAGGATGCTTGTCTATTTGTAGGATGCTGGAGCATTTAATTTGGTTATTTTGTCGAATTTAGAATTGTTGGACCTTAGGATAGCCACTCCTACCTGCAAAAATGCTTGAAGTTGAACATTCTACTATGTTGGTACTTGTGTATAATGCTTAATGTGTGCTGCAACTGTTAAATTTATGGCTAAGTACACAACCCTCTTTTGTGGCTCTGGTTAATCTGGTCCTGAATATGTCCCCATAGTGTTTCCTAGAATCTGCAAAAGTGACTATTTGATCTGAAAATCAGAATGGCATTTGGGGATATTATCATTGCTGCACTTCCACTGCACACACTCCATTGGCCTTGTGCACCTCTTTAATGTGCTAGAAATCTGCATATAATGCATCATACATCACTTTCACCTTGCTGTCCAGTTGTATTCATAGTGAAGAATTCCTTTGAACTTTAATCCAATTGCTTCGTCTTCCTAATTGCTTTTGAATTCTGTTCATCATAACTGACCATACATTTTACACTTCTCTGTACTAAACCCATACTGAAATTCAAAATATTGTTGAGTGCAATTGTAGTTGCATCTGTCCTTTTGATGTGATAATTTTTGAATCTCCCTAACTACAACCATGCATTATTCTTTGTAAATGCTCTCTGCCAATCAAAATTGAACATCCTTGTTATTTATCTGCATAGTTCTTGACATTTTGTTGCCATACAAAATGGTCTGTTACCACTTGTTTGCTTCATGTGCACTTAATTTCAGTTTGCTACATCATTGCCTATGTCCAATTTGGTTGTCTTAATGCTGTTTTGCCTAAACCATAATGTGATCACCTTGCATTGTATCCTATTCCTGATGTTCTGGTTTGCTGTCTCAATTAGTTGAATATTATTTTGTTTGATATACATCGTTGCTGCAGAATATCTCACACAGATTTCCTTTTTCTCTGCAGCAAAAATGGTCAACACACCAACGAAGAGCACTCCAAGGTCCAAGAGGGCCAAAACAGCTGGTGCCTCTTCCTCTGCACCTCCTCCTAACCATGACCCGAGGTTTAGGTCCTTGGAACATGAAGAATATTTTAAAACAAATATCCTGAGAAGGAAGCTGGTGCAAGACCGTAACTTTGAGATTCAAGAAGGCACCTATCCTCAATTTGAGGAGGAGATTCAGAGAAGAGGATGGGACTTTTTTACAGCCTGTGCTGGAAATGGGTGGAAGGAAATCACCCAAGAGTTCTTCACCAACGCAATGAGGATTAAAAGCGACACTCTCCCTCCCAGACACAACATGATGAGGGGAAAACTGATCAACTTCACCCCCTCCAATATCCAAAGATTCTGAATATCCCAGTTGTGCATAAGTCAGCTGGCCAACTGGACTTTACAACCTTCAGCATCCAAGAGGATAAGGACTACAAGCCTATCCTTGAAACTGTTTGCAAAGAAGGTGAGAATTGGAAGTTTGACTGCAAGATGCAACCCAAGAACTTGACCACCAAGCACCTCATCCCTGCAGCAAAAATCTGGAGTGTCTTCATCCTCAGTTCTTTCATGCCGGTCCTTCACTCCGCTACCTTAGCAGTGAAGCGAGCAGAGCTTATTTATGCCATTCTGACAAGAATGCCCATCCATGTGGGTGAGGTAATCAGTAGTGCCATTATGGACATCTTGAGCAGAAGCAGAGATTCCATGGGTTTCCCATCCATCATCACCATGTTGTGCCAAGACGCTGGGGTAGATTTTGGGGACTACTTGCAGAAGATTAGAGCAGCCCCTCCTATTACTACTGGAATGGTGAAGGACTTCTTCAAACCCAGAAAGAATGCTGACCCAGGACTATCTCTACCAGTTGATTACAGGAGGGATACTCCAATGAGGATGAGGGAGCAGATGAAGCAGCTTGCTCTGAGGCAGGATTCCATTCATGCTGGGCAGAAGGCCCTCATGACTCTGATGGACACTATGCTACTGAATATAGGGAAAAAACTAGGGATGACTACCACACAGCTTTATGAAGCTCCTACTTTCAGTGCCCCTTACCTGCGAGCAGCAGTCCAGAGTGACCTTCCACCCTTTCCTCCACCTGCCCCTACCAGAGCTGAAGCCGATAACAACAGCTCCAGTACCTCCGATGACGACCTTCCAGCAGTAGCAAAAGAAGATGATGATGATTCTTCCTTTTCCAGCTCCGATGAAGATGTTATCTAGTATTAGTTTTTTCTTTTTCACTGCACTCACTTTTCACTTACTTTCTGTTATTTCCCTGCATTTACTGCTAACCATCAATTCCTTGTAAATATCATACATTTCAGTTTTCACCTTTACTGCTTTATTTTCTTATTGTTCCTCTTAATCTGAACATCTCCAACATTTTCGTTTATATATATCTATTCTATTTTCTGGCTTTATATTTGCTCCCTATACTGAATTCTATGTATATTTGTGCAGAAAGTGCCCTCAGTTCCATCAAGAGGAGCATGAATTTGACCCCTGAGTTGTGATTCTACTTTCTACGAAAGGGGGGTGATCTCTTTACCTCTGTTTCCGTTGTTCTTAGTCTAATTTTCTTGCACAGTGTTAAATGAAAATACAAAAATATTTTCCTTATCTCTCTTTTAATATAGTCCAGTTTTGTAATTCCATAGTTATATTTTGATTGCACTTCCCATTCAACTCATGATCATCCTCTATTTTTGAATATTTTCGTTCCTACCATGCTGCGCATATTTTCTTGTAAGGTGAATTGTAATCACATATTGTTAAGTAATTATCACCTTTCACCATAGTAGAGAATTGAGCCTTTAAATTCCTTTCTGTGTGCAATTTACATGTATATTTGCATTCATCTTCTAGAACTTGCCCTGCTTCTTAATTGAATATGCATTGTGCAATCTTCCATCTAGCCGATTGAGGCCATCTTTGCACGTACCCACCAACCCTTCAACACCTTTACACCTAACTTCCCTTGTTTTACATTCCTTCTTTTGCCAAACTTAATATGCAAAAACATCTTCCTTCCCTTAATAGAGGTATTTCTTTTGAGTTGCATCAAGAGTGAATGCAATAAATTAAGTTTGGGGTGCTGATTATGATTGTAGTTGCTTGAGGACAAGTAAGCTCTCAAGTTTGGGGTGGTGAGGATTTTACATGTCAATATTACATGTCAAAAAATTTTTTTTGCTTGAATTTGAAGAAGAGAATGATTGTCAAAGTCTAAAAAAAATGATGATGAAAGAAAAAGAAAAAGAAAAAGAAAAATATAGCAAGTCATTTTGATAGAAAAAGAATTCTCCACATAAGGCAAAGTAAATGAAAAATATGGTGAAAGAGTACTTAAATATCATTCGCTGCATCATTTTATGCATTCCACTCTTAGTTATTGTACTCACTCACTTAAAGGAATTTCCTCCTCTTAAAAACCCACTTGAACTTTTGACCCTCCTTGATCAACATTTTGACCTAACTTAATACATTTGTGACCAACAAAGTCCTCTTGATAGGTGGTTCCTTGTATCTAGGCAAAGGAGATTGAGAACATGGGCAAGCATATGGTAGGGTGAGGCAAATTGCATGAACTGAGGGAAAACACTTAGCCTGAAATATGGATGAGTGAAGAGTGAAATACCATCTTTTGAGTTAGATAATTTCTTTGCATTGTGTGGATTACATGAAACCTTGCTAGATTTTTGGCTCAGTTTAGTGGGACTTTGCTTGGAATTAATTGAATTGGGCATGATTTCTTTGTTGAATGAATCCATGATTGTGGAAACATTGGAAGTGTCCATTAGAGTTTAATTTTGGAATGCAAATTTTGAAAGAAAATTTTTGGATAAATCCAACCCTCTTACAATTGACTTTATTAAATTTTGATTTGCTTGAGGACAAGCAAAAGTTTAAGTTTGGGGTTGTGATGAATCCACATTTTATTGGATTTTTACTTGTTATTTTAATGTTTCATAATAGAAAAAAGTAAACTTAGGGTTGTAAATAACATAAAAATATCATTCCGGTCAATTTATAATAGATTTCTTAATTTTAGGTTAATTTACATTGATTTACATAGATATAGTTTGTAATTTTGATCATTTGAATAATTGTGCAGGAGTTTCTAGACTTTTTCCATGGATTTTTAGCATTTGAGAAAGTTTGAGGTGAAAGTGATCACTTTGGAGTCCATAGTGAATACTACAGCAAGCTTGTTCCAGAAAGGTAGACCAGAGTGATCACTATGAACCCATAGTGACAACTCCAGAAAGGCCAAAAAGTACAAGATCCTGCGCGTAGCTACTATGCAACCATAGTAGACACTCTAGAGCAGCCAAAGTTATCACTCTGATGCCAAAGTGACAACTCCAGAGAGCGAAAAAACATAGGACCTATGCGTAAACACTATGGAGCGAGAGTAATCACTTTGGGGGGTTGCACGTTATCACTTTGAAGCCAAAGTGATAACTCTAGAGAGGCCAAAATCATAGACCCTACGCGTTATCACTATGGAATGTGCGTAATCACTTTGGAACGCTGCGCGTTATCACTATGAAACCATAGTTGTCACTTTGGGCGAAAATTTCTGCACTATAAATAGAATTTGAGAAATTAGGGTACAGAGCTTTTTTACATTTCCTTATATTCTTTTGCCACTTTTGGAGCATTTTGAGAGCTTGGAATCCTTGGGTGACAGCTAGGGGTCCATTATATGTTTTAATTTCCAATTTCCCTTTGATTCTCATTGATTTTACATTGTTTTTGCTTACGTTTCTGCATTTCCTTCTTTCATTTGTGAAGCCCTGTAATTCCTAGTTAACTCACATGGTCCTTGAATTCTTGGGTTTAATGGCAATATTACTCTTTCTTTCCTTGGATTTATTAACCCCAATCTCTGAATGAAATGAAATTTGCATGAAGGGAACATTGCTTAATGAACCCTAAATTACCCAAACAAAATTCTAATCCAAAATTGCTTAATTTTGATTAATCTTTGAGATTGCTTAATCTTAGGGATAGAGATTGGAGCAAATTAAGATGCTTAATTTTAATTGGGATGCTAAAGTTAATTTTCGCTTGTTAGATTAACTTAATTTAAGGGAAAAATAGGGGATTATTGAATGATTTGGAAGAATAGTGATAGAACTCATTGATTGACTAGGGATTACTCTTCTTAATTGATTGAATTGTACTAGTTTACATTTTGCTCTTGATTAAAATCTGGAAATTGACAAACCTCCCCCCAATTTACTTGCTTTAAAATATATGTTTACACTTGTTCGATGTATGTTCTCAACCAAAAATTCCTTGGAGACAACCTAGGACAACACCCTAGTATTGCATACATTTTTTTGCATATTTGATGAGGATTAATGACAATCTTTGTGCATAACGAGTAGCAAAATCGCACATCATCATTGTACAATTCTAAACACTATAAAGTGCACTAGGAATTGCAGCAAGCAATAAGTAAATTTAAGATCCAAGAATCATCTCGTAAGGGAATTTGATTCAATTACCACTTCACAAGGCAATCACTAGTTGAGCCAAACGAAATTGGAGTTTGTAACATGTAGATGTAATAAACCAGAACAATAAAAGATAATGACTTGCTGTAAAAACAGAGTATGAATTTCTATGTTAAGATGAAATTTGAATGAATTAGAGTTAGGAATTTATTTCACCAGAATATCAATATCAATTCAACTATGCCTCTGAACGTCTAAGTAATTGGTTAATTGACAATCAGTTCATATATTAATAGTCAAAGGTTAATCCCTTAACTCATTGACCCTAATAATCAACTAAACCACCCTAATCCCTTAGGCGAGATCCAATTTCAAGTTGCATTATGAATCAGAACCAAAGGATTGCAGAATTAAGTTCACTTATTCCTAAGAAATCCCTAATTTTGGTAGTTAGTTTAGATATGAGAAGCAATTCCAATTTCCATTGGTAAAAGTTCCTCTTTTATTAATCAGTCGAATTTCTATTCAAAGATTATGTTGATAACAGAATTAACTACTCAATTAATCCAAAAACTCAAAGTTCAGAGTCAAGAATCAATTCAATACATCTATTCCAGATCCATAAACTCCTAACTACAAAGAATTAAGCAAGCATTACAATAGAGAAAGAGAAAGAAGTAGTAGAAGAGAAAGAACGCAAAAGAGTCATCTTCAATTGATCCCCAAGCTGATTCCTTTAGGTTTGAGCTTGACGTTCATCCCCAATCCTCTCTCTAACTCTCCACACGAAGAAACTAAGTGAAAACAAAAAAATGGGAAAAAGATACAAAAATCTGAGCTTTCTCTGCAATTTATAAGAATTTCCACCTCTGCGCGTTATCACTTTGCTTCACAAGAGTAGCCATGCAGAGGCTTATATAATTCTGGAAGACTGGAATGATCACTTTTGCTGATAAAAGTGACAAGGCTAGAGACGAGTAGTGCGCGTGTTCACTTTCGTGAGTAAAAGTGGCCATGCACAACTTGCCAAGCTGAGGTCTCTCTGGAACGTTCACTTGTTGGTAGGAGTGACTATGCGTTTCTCGCTATGTGTGGAGCTTCTCTGGAACATTCACTTTCGCCAGTAAGAGTGGTAACCCGCTCTTTGTTGTGAATGTGTTCCTCTGGAATGCTCACTTTCGCCAGCGAAAGTGACAACATGCTACTTGCTAAGTTTGAAGCCCCTCTGGAATGATTACTTTCGCCAGCGAAAGTGATAATGCACAGACTTCACTTCATTTTCAAGCTCTGGAACGATCATTTTCACTGACAATAGTGATCACGTCTAGCTTACATTCCATAAATCCTGTTCTTTAAGTCCAGAATTACTACTTTTCCTCTATCTTTCCATTGATCTTCCATCTTCATGCACTTTGCTCAGATTTTTCCTAAAAAAAATGATTAAATTCTTAATTTCTACGTAGAAAATTCACAAATGTTAAAATAACTATGTATTTAAAGAAAACTTTGAATCATACTATTTTTATGAGTTTTTTTTACTGTTTCCCACATATTTTCCTTATCAAATGACTTAAAACTATAGTAAAATACTAGTAAACTATGGGTTCATCAGAGGTTAGGCCACAGAGTTTGTATTTCAGATCGACGACAATTCATAATGACTTCTTGGTGTATGTCCAAGATATTCAGCAGGGAGATGCTTTCCTACAAGACATGATGGGACAGAGGAATGAGGGAAAGGACTTGGAGTTTTGTTGTGATGAGAACAAGGTGATTAAGTTTCAGAACTGAGTGTGCATTCTGCAAGTGGATGAATTCAAGTGAATGGTACTTGAGGAAGTGCATAAGAGGAAAATGACTTTTCACCCTGGTGCGACTAAAATATATCAGAATCTTCGGAAGAGTTTTGGTGGAATGGAATGAAAAAGGATGTGGCTGAATATGTGGCTAGATGCCTAACTTGCAAAAAAGAGAAGCTAGAGCACCAGTGTCCACCTGGGTTATTACAGCCATTGGAGATCCCTGAGTGAAAATGGAATATTTTTTCATGGACTTTGTTTCTGGGCTGCTGAGGACCGGGAACAACCATGATGCCATTTAGGTGATAGTAGACCAGTTGACTAAGGCACTTTCTCCCGATCAACATGAAGTATAAGTTAGAGAGACTTGCATATTTGTATGTGAGATAGTTAGGCTACATGGAGTGCCGACTAGTGTTGTGTTCGACAGAGATCCATAATTTACCTCGAAGTTTTGGGAGAGTCTACAGAGGCGTTGAGAACTAAGTTGAGACTTAATTTGGTTTATCACCTACGACTGGAGTTGGGAGAGCTCTGAAATCTCGAAAGTTATCTCCTAAGTTCATTGGGCCATTCGAAGTGCTGAGTAGAATTGGTCCTATAGCATACCAGATAGCGTTACCTCTAAATCTCTCAAATCTTCATCCGGTGTTCCATGTGTCATAGCTTAAACAATATGTGCTAGATCCTTCTCACGTGATTGATCTCGACCCGGTTCAAGTGAGACAAGACTTATCTTATGATGTGTATCCAGTGAGGATAGCGGATCACCACGTTAAACAGCTGAGGGGCAAAGAGATCTCATTGGTGAAAGTGATATGAAACTCAAGCGATGAGGGAGATGCAACGTGGGAAACAGAGAGTAGAATAAGAGAGTTGTATCTGGGGTTATTTGTATAGTTTGTTGAATTTTAAGGACGAAATTCCCTTAACCCTAAACTGTACTTCCAGTAGCGAGAAATGTCTCGTTGTAGCAAGAGAGCGACAGTGAGGGATGCATTTCTGTGAGCAGCTTCACTATAGCGAGATTTTGCAAAAACTAGAGTGCAGTTTCCTCTGAGATTTTCGCTGCAGTGACGCCCCTTATCGCTGCAGTGAGAGAGTCTCGCTGTAGCGAGAGTATTGTGACCAGAGGGGTATTTGAAGGGGTTAGGGTTTGAAAAATTCATTTCTCATTCCTCTATTCAAAATCTCTTTGATTCTCTCAACCCAAACTCTATTTCACCGATTAATTTGCCTCCAAAGCCATTCGAGAGCTAGATTGAAGGTTCGATTCGTGTTAGGAATGCTTGGAGGTGAGTTTTAATGGTTAGAGTTTTGGTTTTCGTCCCTCTTGATTTCTCATGGAATTTTCCATGTGTTTTAGGGACGAAATTTGTGTGGGGAACGTTTTCTACCGTTAGATCGTGTTGGGTCTTCAATTTGAGATAAGGAGGGACTCTACCCTATGTCATTGTGTTTGATTACCATATATTTTGCTAAATATTGCAATGTGACTAAGATAGAGGGTAAGAAATATGTGTTGATAGAAATTATTGTGTGTTTGAATGCAATGCAATGCATGATGAGATGGTTGAACCCATTGTGGGTGATTGCGTATTGTGACATGCCAACGATTAATGATTTAATAATGTGAATTGATTGTGGTGAAGTATAATGAATGAGGATTTAATGCTTAAGTGTGTTGTGAATGAATGTGGGCCTGTGTGCCGTGTGCGAATATGAATATCGTATGCAATTGAAATGCGTGTGAATGAGGCATGTTAAATGCAATTATGAATATGCTATGAATGGTTCAGCGATACGCTGGAGGTGTGGAAGATGAGGACGATAGAAATACCTTGAGAAAGAGACAGTGGTTATGATGCCAACAGTGAGCGTGGGTGCACCACAGGCCACACACTCTCCTTCTGACTAGACCTCTGACCAACACCTTTGTCGAGTGACTCGTGACCGCACATGTGGTATCTATGAGCCGAGGGTAACCAGCGACCATCTATGCTATGAAATTGTTATCACAGTGCCACAATGAGCGTGGTTACGTGCAGTAAGCGCACGTGTGTGTGAATGTTAGTGGTGCAATGAGTGGACCGGATGTGATTGAATTGAAATGTTTGAAAAGTGTTGCTTGTGGTTGATTATATTTGTGTAGAATATGTTAGAAAACACGTGAAGTATGCAAGGTGAGTCTCTATATTTGTGTTTATTGGATAGTGTAAAGTACTCACCCTTATATTCATTTTTCAGTGACCAAGACGATCAGCACTTGGTTCTGTCAAAGGGTGAATGAAACTGTTATGGGATTTAAGAATTTATTTTGAAAATTGATGTACTACTTGAGTCCTGTAGCAATTATTGATTCAAATTGTAATTCACCCTTATTTTGAAATACTTTGTTGAACTATGCTTCAAAAATCATTTGAATAAAATTTTTATTATTCCCATTTTTACGAAATTCATTTATTTTAGAAATTAAATTTAAGATGTTACAGCTTCATTTGGAGCCACTGTTATAATTATATACATATTCCTATGCTATCTCTATGGTATGTAAAGTATTTTTGAGACTTTATTAATGTATTGATTTGGATGTTAAAGTCAAAATCTTCTTTAGAAAATTATATTATTGTAATATAGCTGTATTAATTCATAAATAAAATTAAATTGAGAGTGGTAATTCATAATGTCATTTTCCTTATAAAAAAAAAAAAAGATGCCGTGGCAATCTGTAAACACTCATTTTTGTCCAGGACGCGAATTTTATTAAAAAAATAATTAAAAAATATATAAATAATGAATTTTAGGGAATAGAAAAAGGGTAATTAAAAAGGACATATAATCAATAAAAATCATAAAGATATCATATTATGCATGTAATCATCATTGTTTTCATTTTTAATTTTAGTTAATTTAGAAATATATAGAATAGAATTAAAATAAGCAATGTGTAAAAAATATACTTAATTTTTTATTAGACACTAATCTTGTTATAAATAATGACTAACTTACACACGCGAGGAGGAATTTTTTAAACAGTTTATTAAACACTAATCCTATTATAAATAATGACTAACTTGCATACACAATGGGAGAATTTTTTAGATGTATAATTTTTCAAGAGAATTTTTTGAGAGAATTTTTCACACAAAAATACAAAAAGAGATAAAGATACTACAAGAAAAAGGGTATGATCTTTGATTTTTTTTTTCTTCTAATTAGTCTATCCTTCATTGTAAATAAAAACATTGCACTAATGCATTATTACATGGCTATTTCTTTACTTTCTCTGTTGTTATTTTATTCTTTTTTTTCTCTTTATTTTTAGTGCTTTTTTTGGTTTGCATGGTTCCCTCTTGCTTTTCTTTTCTTTCTTTAGTTTCATTTCTTTTTTCTTTCAGTTTCTTCTTCTTTGAGCGTCACTCTACTGTGCAAAAATATATACAAGAAAAATAAATAAAACAAAAAGGAATCTATTTTCAATTAAACATTCTAATTATCATTTTTTTCAAAGTAAAACATAAAGATTAGTCTTTTATTAAATCCGTCAAAAATAAAAAAATTCGTAAAAATATTTAAAACTAAATAAATAATTTTTTAAATTTTTTTTAAGTTGTTAAATCTTTCAAAATAAAATATAAATATTTTAGGATGTTAAATTACTTTTCAAAATAAGATTTTTTTTTTCTATTTTTTGTGAAAAAAGAGTTTTACATCCTAAATCTTTTAAAAAAAACACAAAATATGAAAAAATAATAAATAAATAAATATATTTAGGTGATTAAATTTTTTTAAAATAAAATATAAATTTTTTTTTCTAAAATAAAATATAAAAATATGTTTTCAAGTTATTAAGTCTTTGTCAGCTTTCAAATAAAAAAAACGTAAAAAAATTTCGTTTTATAAAATTATTTTGTTTTCAAAATAAAATATAATTTGAGATCAAGGATCCTTTTGAGATCTCAAATGTTATTTTTGTCTGTGACGATAACAACTTATACCTGTGGCTATTTTTAAACATAAATAAAATAAGAAAATTAAAAAATAAAATAAGAAAATAAAAAATAAATATTTGGGTCCATATATAAAATTATTTGCACTATTTAATCTTGAGGTACTGTTTACTTGAATGGACGAAAAAAAGGTGCTAATAACTTCTTTATTCGTAACCAACTCTCAAACTCAGGACTCTTAATGGTTTTTTCAATATTTTGCTCTTATAAAAATAAATAAAATTTTGGTTGTGACTCTACATTTTTTCAAATTAAAATCTAATTTTTAAAGTCACTATTTTTTTGCCCACCAAGCAACAACCAATATATACAAATTCAACACATCCAAAAAGGGTTAAGGCTCCCCTTTGACTTAAAGTCATTTAAACAAAGTATCCTCCTTGATTATGAAAAGTACCCCTCCCCTTATTTAGTATTTTTAGATTGATCTTGTCTTGGCTTGATTCTTAGATGTTCCTTCTCCTCTTCCCTCCTTTTCTCTCTTTCTCCTCTTGGAAGTGAGTTTTCTTCTCCCTTGGCCTCCTCCTTACTCACGTGACAATGGTCTTCAGGAAGAAAATTTAGAAACTTTGTGGATTTGTGGGGGTATCTTGGTGTTTTTGGTGGAGTTGAAGGTTTGATTCATGACTTTTATGGTGGGTTATTGAGTGATCCAAGTTGACAAGGTTCAAGTGAAATGTTTGAAATGAAGTTGGAAGTGTTTGGAGAGAATTGAGATGAAGAAAAATGAAGAATTCTTTAGGGTATATTTGGGAGGAGATTTTGGAAGGAAAAGTAGGGAAGGACATATTTTTTAATTTTAAATTAAAAGAATTATATATTATTTATGATGACAAAGACATTATTAATACATTAAATTTTTGTTAATATATTAATTTATATATTTTATTTTTAAAAGATATTAATTTTAAATATATTTATTTAAAATATAAATTTAAGTCCTTCCCTTCCCTTCCCTCCAAAATTTTCCTTCCCAAACAATTGCTTAGGCTTGCACGAAAATAAGTAAAAGTTATTCTCTTTGCATGCATGCCTTTAAATAGCAATTTGTCTCAATTTTGACCCCTCCTAAAAGAACCTCATGACTGCATTCTCCCTTTCCAAGTGTGTAGATTTGATTTTGGTCCTTTTTTGGCTTATTCTACAAGCCTACACATGGGCGTATTTGTAAAAGTCTAAATTGCCCTTCCATCATGACTTTTGTACTTCTAGTTGGATTCTAACATTCCTAGTTCCATTCCAATTATTCCAATTACTTTTTGAAACCAATTAAGTTCAATTCTAATGGCCATGGTCATAGTTCAATTAGATACATTGGATGAGACTAATCCAATCATTAACACAAATTACTCTTCATTAGCCTTATCTTCTTAATGATTACTTTGTTGACTTGGCTTAACTTCATTGACTCTTGTGGAATATATTCATACAGCTAAGATTGACCCATAATTAATCTTATCCCTTAATCATGATCAGTCTCACATAGGCTCTAATGGGTCATATGGCTCCTTACTACTATTCCTAGCCCACTTTCCTTCATTTACACTTGATTTTTAGGCCTCTTTTTGAGAAAATTTTGGGTAATTTATATAGTTACTCTTTGGGATCCATACTTATATGTCTATAACCTCTATATATGGGATATCCATCATAAAAAATTAATAATTTTTATCTACTTCATTTGCTTGTCCAAAATGGGCCGCCATTCTAGGTGTTTATAAGGGTATTTTGGTCATTTTGATTAAATTTTGTAATTTTATTTATTTTTTATTTTATTTTTTCTAGACTTTTTATAATTCATATGAAACTATTCAAGATAGTCTAAAATTTTTAAATAAAATTTTTGGTATTTATTTCCATTATATATTATTTGATTTTTTACTAATCAGATTCATTTCAATAAATTTTGTTAAAAAAAAATTCAGCTCTTAAGTTTTTATGTACTACTTATTTTTACTTCAATGAGAATAGAATAATCTAATAATTATTTATAAAGTAAGTAAAAATTTGAGGTGTTACACTTTGCTGCTCTACTCTCATATTTACACTCCTGAATTTTAATTCACTTGTGTTTTGCTCTCAAATGAGCCTTATGTGTAATAATGACTCTTGCCTTTTATTGTAACGCCCCAACTTTTGTAATATAGTTTGATTATTAATATAAGTGTTTAGTGGACTTCCATGTGTTGTATATATATATGTGTGTGTGTGTGTGTCTGTGTGTGTGGTGATGTAGACTTGCATGTGTGATGATTATAGTGGAACTAGGATTGTTGGAGATGATTGAAGTTAGACTGAAAATTTGGCTAAGTGTTTGGCGCTGAGTGTTCTAGCTACAGCAAGAGATGTCTTGCTGTAGCGATAGGGCCTTAGAAGGAAGGCGTGAAACTGTCGCCTTCTCACGCCTTCTCGCTGTAGCGAGAGGTCCCTCACTGTAGCGACAAAACAATAGTTTATGCTGCATTTCTGCGTACAGTCTCGCTGTAGCGAGAATCTGTAGAAACTAGGATACAATTTTCTCTGATATTTTCGCTGTAGTGACAAGGGGCGTCGCTGCAGTGAGAGTATCACGAGCAGAGGGGTATTTGAAAGGGTTAGAGTTGGAAAAATTCATTTCCCATCTTCCCTCTTCAAAATCTCTTCAATTATCTCGACCCAAAACCCTATTTCACTAATTAAATTACCTCCAAAGCTGTTCGTGAGCTAGATTAAAGGTTGAATTCATGTGGGAACACTTGGAGGTGAGTTTCCATGGTTAGGGTTTATGATTTCTCATCCCTATTCGCTATTTTCTCAGTTTTCCTTAGTTCTCATGGGTTTCTCCTATGTGTTTAGGAAGAAATTCGGGTGGGAAGCGTCTTCTTAATTAGGTTTGTGCGTTGGTCTTTGATTTGAGGTAAGGGAGGACTCTATCTATCTTATTATGTTTTGGTTATCATTTATCTTGCGAAATATTGCAATGTGGCTAAAATAGAGAGTAGGAAATATGTGATGGATGGAAATTATTGTGTCTGAATACAATGTGGCGTGTGATGAAATGGTTGAATCCATTGTGGGTGATTGTGTACTATGACATGTCACTGATTGATGATTGAATAACGTAAATGGTTGGAAATGAATTTGAATGAGGATTATGTTGTGTGATGGAATAAGGACGTATGTGCTAAGTGTTGGGAATGGATGTGGGCCGGTGTGCCATGTAATGTAAATGACTATGTGCATTGTGCCGTGTGCTTTGAATAAATGTTGTATGCAATGGAAATGTGTGTGAATGGGGCATGTTGAAGGTCGTTGTAATGATGCTGTGAATGGTTCAGCGATACACTGGGGTATGGAAGATAGGAACGGTAGAAATATCTTCAAGAAGAGAGAGTGGTGGTGACACTAACAGTGAGCATGGTGCACCACAGGCCACACACTCTCCTCCTGACTATAACGATAAATACTATACTATAACGATAAAATATAGCTCTCCTTACCTTGAAAATGAGTTCACAAATAAATGTTGAAAAGAATCAAGTGTCAACTATAGAAGTTCTCCTGAATATGAAGAGATATCCATAAGGAAGAAGAACATGAAAAATGATCAGGGAAAATCAAATTTAATTTGAAGAAACTTACTTAGAGTCGCTTAGCTTCAACATCCAAGCTTAGATTCGGAGAGAGATCAAAGTTTTTGAGGCTTTTATTAAGGTAAAAGGAAGGGAGAGTTCAGAGAAAACTTGAGAGAGGGACGTGAGTTTAGAAACAAATGAAATTTTCATGCTAGAAATATCTTAAATACCCCTCAACCTCGTGCGATCTGGCTTGAGCGAGGGACAGCTCGCTTGAGCGACAGCTTTGTCGCTTGAGCGAGATATGCAAACATTGGTCTCACCCACTATTTTCTGGTATACTCGCTTGAACGAGCTCCATCTCGCCTGAGTGAGATGGTGTCTAGAGAGAATGATATTTCTCCTGTGGATCCTCTCGCCTGAGTGACCCATCTCGCCTGGACGAAATCCTAGCTCACCTAAGCAAAATCACTCTTGCCTGGGCGAGGTGACAGTTAGGTTGAATTTATCTCATCTTGCTTAACCGAGATAGCCTTGCAACTTTATATTCCTGCACGCTTAGTCTTGCTTGGGTGAGATTTACCTTGCCTGAGCGAGATGTCCTGCACCAAAACTCTTCCAAAATCTTCTATTTCTCTTCTAAATGTATTCTAATACTACTTAATCATTAAATAAAACATAATTTACTAAAAAAATGAAAAGAAGATTTACATAATTAATAAAAATCATAAAAATATTTTGTTTCTATTTTTAATTTTAGTTAATTTAAGAATATACAAAATAGAATCAAGACAATCAACTTGTGTAAATAATATATTTAATTTTCTTTTATTAGATATTAATCCTATTATAAATAGTGACCTGAATATACAAGTACATAGATTTTTCACACACAAAGATATGAAAAAGAGATGGAGATAGGGTAAGAAAAAGGGAGGTCTTATGGCGTTCTTGTCAGCAACAACCACGTGCCTATCCCCGGTCTCCACCACAACAGACGATGGTTCTAGTCCTTGCGACAAACAGCAACATTGCACCCCTGGTCCAGCAACCACAAGCTTCTCCACTCAAACTGCTTTGTTTTCAAAATAAAGTATTATCTGAGATCAAGCATTTTTTTAGATTTCATATCTTGTTTTTGTCTATGATAATAATAACTTATACCTAAGGCTCATTTTTAAAAATAAATAAAATAAAAACTAAAAAAATAATAAATAATAAACTAAAAAATAGAAAATAGGAAAACAAAAAAAAATATTTGGGGTCTAAATTTAAAATTATTTACATTTTTTAATCTTGATGTACCGTTCATTTAAATAGGTGAATTGGGATGCTAATACCTTCTCTATTCGTAACCAACTTCTGAACTCGAGACTCTTAAGGGTTTTTTCAATATTTTTTCTTAAAAAAATAAATAAAATTTTGGTGACAGTTCCACTTTTTCTTTTCAAATTAAAATCCAATTTTCAAAGTCACTATTTTTTCGCCCACAAAGCGACAATCATGATTGCATTATATCAGCAACAATATTTATAAATATCCCTAGTTTTATTTGTCATTATGCTAGAAAACATCAGCAACACAGGTATAAAAAAAACAATACATTTTAAGTAGCAAAAAATTTTGTGGTCTATTGATGTAAAATCTCTAGGTTCAATTTAATTGAATAGTTAATCCAAAATTTGCATTAAGAAAAGAATTAAATGTTCAATACAATCAAGAACTTAAAACTCAGATCCACAATCAATTTACAATTCCAAAATAGAATCCATCAAATTCCTAACAAAAAAAAAATTAGAACATGATTGTAGAAAAATGAGAGAAAGAAAGAGTAGAAGAAAAGGTGCAGAAAATCTTCATGAATCCAAACTCCAAGCCTAATTCCTCTAGAATTGGGCCTTGAAATTCACCATCAATCCTCTCTCTCTAACTCTCTAAGAGTGTGGAAAAGAAAAAATGAGAAAAGCTTCCAAAAGTTGTGAGTTTCAGGCTATTTATTGCTTTTCTGCACTTCTATGGAACCACTTTTGGTAGAAAAAGTGTTTACGTGCAACATGAACAACACTAAAGTGAACACTCTTGCTCCTAATAGTGCTTAAGCCTTCTACATAATACAGCTTCTGGAGTCACACGCAGCATAATTCATCATCCAAGCTTCTGTAGTGAATACTTTTGGTCCTTATAGTGTTTACGTGCAACACATACCTCCTCAAAAGCCTTCAGAGTGACTACTTTTAGCATAAAAAGTAACTACGAACAAGGTGTTCTTGCTTCAAAACCTCTGTAGTGCTTACTTTTGGTGCTGAAAGTGCTTACGCCCAATCTTAATTATCCTCCATACCTCTGAAATGTTCACTTTTTGTACCCAAGTAATCACACTAGACTTTTTTGACCTCTTAAAGCTTACAATTCATGTATTTTCCTTGAAATCTCCTGCAAAATTAATTCAATCAACAACATTTACATAAAAATTTTATTCAATCCAAACAAATTGAGTTATTAAAATAAAATGCAAATTATTTAAACAATTATATATTTTTATGAGAATTTTATCTTCTAAACTACACTTATTAAAAAGATCATAGAACATTAACTAAAAACTTATCAAAATTTAGATTTATCATATACCTTTGCTTTGAGGGCTATATAACGCATATGTTACATCCGTGTGTGGTAGCTAATTGACAACTATCTATACTAGCGTAAGTCCTTCATAATTAGGAAAAGTATGTTGGCAGCAATTTAGGAGCTCATAAGTACTAAGAGTACCAATTAATGATGGATTTATCAGAAAAAAAAATGATCAAAGTGGTATGAATTCGAGGATGATATAATCAGATTTGGTTAAGTGTGAATTATTGTGCCTTAGTGACTTTTGGGTGAAATGTTATATGAATGAGTTGTTATTGTCTTAATGCATGCCTATGCTAAATTAATATATTTTATATTTGATTATTTTATAAACTGAGGATTTAGTGGGACAGAAAATTCTCACCTTTACAACTATTTTTCAAGAAGTAAAAATGAAGAAATAAAAGAAGATTGATTTGTGTAACATCCCAAATTTTTATTTGCATTTTCTTGTTCATGGAAGAGTTTTCTAAAAAAAAGAATTTTTTTTTGCAAACGTCATTTTTGCTCAAGCGAAAATTCCTCACTCAAGTGCAAAAGATCATATTTTCTCATCTATTTTCTTGCTCAAGTGAGAATCTTTGAGAAAAAAAGGTATTTAAGTGATTCTAGCATTCTAAAAACATATATGTCAAAGCAAGAAACCATTCTTATCTCTTTCTCTGTTCTTGCACTTCTCTTTCTTAGAAAAAGCACCTTTGGACTCTAAATCTTTTTCAAATCTGAGCTTGGATATCTCTTCCTCTTGATTTCAAGTAAGTTTCTTAGAGATTGATCTTCCAATCTCACTTCTGTTCCTTCATTTTCTTCTTTCTCAAAAGTTATTCTATTTGGTAATGGTTAAGGAGATCTTGGTCTTTTGCACAATATTTTCTGTTGCAACCTTCCTTTGGATCTTAAGAAGAACTTGGTCTTGGAGATATCAACTTCTGTCTCTCTATTGTGAAAGATTCATTTTAAGTAAGGGGAGTTAATCTCAAAGTCTAAGTTCTATTTTTATGTTTTAGCTTAAAAAACTCAAAATACCATATTTTAAATAGTAGATCTGAAGTATTTTCTTGAAAGTATAATGTTAAAAATAGATTTTTGGCATGAAAAATTTATGGTTTAATTTAAGAATCACCTAAAATAGAATTTTACAATAACATTTACGAGGAAACAATGTTTTAAGAAGTTTTATGATTTGGCTATTGATTATCATCTATGTGAATAATATATGTATTGAAGAATAAAAATAAGAAATGTTAAACTATAGGATAGATGATTTTATTAAAACTGAGAGAGTATAATTTCTGACAATATATTTCTAAATTGTATGATTAGTTTGAGTCTAAAGGTGATTGATCTGTATGATGTGAATGTTTGAAAATGAGAATTTTGAATTGTTTGTATAAGATTGATGAAAATTGTTTGGCTATCCTTGAATGTGAAGGGTTTTCATTATATATGTGTGAATTAGACTAAATCTAAATTTGAGTAAAAGAAAGGGTGATGTAACGCCCTAAATTTTGTGGTATTGTTTTGATTATCAATATATGTATGTGGGTTATTATTTCAACATGTGTGTTGATTTGTGTGGTAAAGTGAATGTGTGTGTGTGTGTGTGTGTGTGTGTGTGTGTGTGTGTGTATATATATATGAGTATGTATTGTATGGTGAATTGAGATGGAAATATTGACTTGTGTTTGAGCTGAAATTAATTGAGAAAATAGGCTAACGGTAAACTCCAAGGGCATTCTCGCTGTAGTGAGAAGGCGTTGGGCGAGAAGACTGCTTATGTTTCATTCTCGTTGTAGCAAGAGGCTTTTCACTGCAGTGAGAGGGCAATATAGGAATGTGCATTTCTGGGTGTAGTTTCGGTGAAGCAAGAGGGTCTCGCTGCAGCAAGATTCTGCAAAAATTAGAGTGCAGATTCGTCTGAGACTTTTGCTATAGCGAGAGATGCCTCGCTATAGCAAGGTGTCGTGACTCTTAAGGTATTTGAAGGGTTTAGGGTTTGGAAAACACATTCCCACTCTTTCCTCTTTATCTCCCTTTGATTCTCTCTACCATCAACCTTATTTCACTGATTAAACTTCCACCACAGTCGTTTGGGAGCAAGATTGAAGGTTAAAATCATGTTTGGGCCGCTTGAAGATGAGTTTTATAAGTTAAGGTTTTGGTTTTCATCCTTTTTTTTTTTATTTTCTCGGTTTCTCATGGAGTTCTCCATGTGTTTAGGATGAAATTCTTGTGGGGAATGTTTCCATTGTCAATTTTGTGTTAAGTCTTCAATCTGAGGTAAGGGGGGACTCTATCCTATCTTATTATGCTTGAAATCCGATTATTTTGCTATATGTTGTAATGTGATTGAGATAAGATGTAGGTGTAACACCTTAAATTTAATTTCATAATTAAGGAATTTCGCAAATTTTTGAACTAATAAAACTTCCATTTTTAATCCAAGTTTCATCAAACATTTCAAATAAAAAATTACAAATTACATCAAATAGATGCTACAGGACTTACTCAAATACAATAGTTTTAAATTAATATCCTAAGTTCTATAGCAGTTCCATTCACCCCTTCACTGAGTCCGGTGCTAATCGTCTTGATTACCTAAAAAATGAATGTAAGGGTGAGTACTCTACACTACCCAAAGACACACAGTCAACATAGAGTCTCACCTCCAGTGCGTTTCTAATACATTAAACAAATACAATCACAGGCAGCATTATCTCGCAGCTCATATCAATGTAACACCGATGCACTCACAGCATTGACAGCGTTTTACATCTATAAGTACAATTCATAAACCCGTGCATACGCACACCAGCCACACTCACTGTGACACTATGATCACAGATTTACACCATGAATGGTCATCAGTTATCCCCGCCTCACAGATACCATGTGGGCAATCACAGGTCGCTTAGCAAAGATAGTGGTCAGAGGTTTAGTCAGGAAGAGAGTGCGTGGCCCGTGGTGCACCCGTTTCACAGTTAGTGTCACCACCACTCCCTCTTCCCCAAGGTATTTCTACCGTTCTCATCTTCCATACCCGCAGTGTATTGCTGAACCATTCACAGCACATTACAACGGCGCTAACATGCCTATTCCCACATATTCCATTCACGCCTGCAATAATCATGCTTACACACAGAACACAGCCCACATTGCATTCAAATACATGGCACTAGACCCACATTCATTTCACATTACACGGCACATAGCCAATATTCATTTATATTACATGGCCCTCGAGCCCACATTTGTTCACAATATGCATTCTATCGTGCAACATCTAGCATACAATTCACATTTATCTATTTTGGGTAAACACACACAATATTCACATCTCATGGCACATGGCCCTCATTGCATTTCTCAATCAACTCTCATTCTCTATACATTTTCTACCTTCTAACTCAGCCACAACTCCATATTCAATTAATTACACATAAAAGGAGTAGGGTAGAGTCCCCCCCTTACCTTGGATTGAAGACCCACACACTAAATCAACTAAGAAGTGTTCTCCCCCTCACGGATTTTATCCTAAACACATGGAGAAACTCCATGAGAACTCAGGAAAACTGTAAAATAGAGAAAGGGAATGAAAACGAAAACCCTAATTATTAAAACTCACCTCTAAGCATTCCCCACATGGATTCAACCTTCAATCAAGCTCCCGAATGGCTTTGGAGGCAATGTAATCGGTAGAAAAGGATTCTGGGTCAAAGGATTCAAAGGGATTTTGAGAAATAACTTCTTAAACCCTAAACCTCCTTTTTAAAACCCCTCAGATCGCGACACTCTCAGTACAGCGAGAAATTCTCACTGCAGCAAGGCATCTCTCGTTGCAGCGATGCCCTCTGTCGCCACAGCAAAAATCTTAGACAAAATTGCAACCTGGTTTCTGCATAATCTCGCTACAACGAGACGTCTCTCGCTACAGTGAGAAAGCCATAGTTTTGGTCCTTCCTCTCAGGCCCCTCTCGCTACAGCAAGAATTCTCTCGCTGCAACGAGGATAGCCCAGTATTACACCATACACTTAGGCACTTAGCCAATCAGCCCAACTAGTCCAATCCAATCAATCATACATATATATATATATATGTACAAAAGAACACCATCATTACGCATTAATATTACAAAATTCGAAGCGTTACAGTAGGAACGTGTGTTTTGATGGACATTTTGTGTTAGACATGACGTATTAGACGTCAATTGATATTGTGTGATTAAGTAACTTGATTGTGATGGAGCTTTGATGAAAATTGGATGTTTGAGTGGAATGTGATTGAACTACACATGTCATTAATTGATGTTGAAAAATATAAAATGATTTGAAAATATGTGTGAATGGCATGATGGTTGTGTTTGAATATGCTGAGAAACTATGAATGGTTCAACGATACACTGGGGTATAGAAGATGAAGATGGTAGAAATACCTTGGGAAAGAGAGGGTGGTGGTGACACCAACAGTGAGCGTAGGTGCACCACAGGCCACACACTCTCCTCCTGACTCGGCCTTTGACTAACACCTTTGCAAGGGGCCCAGTACTGCACACATTGTATCCATGGAGCGGGAGCTATCCAGCGACCATCCATAGTGTAAAACTGAGTAAGTCTCTGAGGTTGAGGGCATCAGAAAACTGTGATCACAGTGCCACAGTGAGCACGGCTAATGTGCAGTGAGCGTACGTGTGTGTAAAATGATTGAAGGTGCAATGAGTGCACCTGTGTGTGAAATTGGAATGAAATGTTTTGAAAGTGAGCTAGCACTTGTTTGATGTATGATTCAATTCATGTTTGAATTTTATTGAGATCTATGCTTGTGTGTGTGATAGTGTAGAGTACTCACCCTTATATTTATTTTACATATGACCAAGATGATTAGCACCAGGCTCCGTGAAGGGATAGATGAAACTGCTATAGAACTTACAAAGTTTATTTTTGGAAATGATGTATTTAAATTAGTCCTATAGCAATGATTTGATTCAAAATTTGTAATCTATCCTTATTTTGAAATACTTTATTGAACTATGTATTGGGAACCCTTTTTAAATGAAAATTTTATTATTCCTATTTTATTGTAAAATAGATTTATTTAGAAATTAAATTAAAGTATTATAGGTGACATGTATATCATAAATACATTTATTAGTGTTATTATAATATATGTGTTGTAATATATCAACGAGTGTGATTATAATAAATATGTTGTGACATATTAATTGGTGTAATTATAATATATATATATATATGTGTGTGTGTGTGTGTGTGTATTATGACAATATTCATTGATATGAACAGTATGATCTTAGTGTATGCCACTGTTTAGTTTTCATATGGATAGTTCAAAGATACACTACGGGGTACAAAGTTCAGAGTCGATTGTGAAAATTTGAAGAAAATGAGGGTAGTGAATATTGTTCGCTGATGTGTACACGATTGAAAGTGAAAACATTCACAAGCCTCACATTCATTTCTTGACTATACCTTTGCTATGAGGGTCGTATAACGCACACGTTATATCCATGTGTAGTGGCTAACCAATGACTATCCATGCTGGCATAAGTCCTTCATAACTAGGAATAGTATATTGGCAGCGACTTAGGAGCTCATGAGTACCAAGAGTACCAATAAATGATGGATCAATTGAAATTGAAATGATCAAAGTGGCATAAATTCAAGAATTATATAACTGCATTGCGTTAATTGTGAATTGACGTGCCTTAGTGGCTTTTGGGATAAAATGTTATATGGATGAGTTGTTACTGTTTTAATGCATGCATATGTTAAATTAACGTTTTCTATATTATTTGATCATTCTATAAACTAAGAATTTACTATCATACTCGTAGTTGAATTGTATGGAAAAAATTACTCTATTAAAATTTAATTTATTTTGAAAGTTATAATAATATTGATTAAGTTTCTATTTAGAGTCAACAATGATATGTAAATATTTTAAATGTTAATTTTAGAATTTATAATATTTTAATAAATTCGATTACAAAAGACAATTTAAAGTGTATATGTAATATTTACTAGTTAATTATTTAAATTTTAATTTACACCTAACTTTAGTTAAAAATTTAATTTATTCAAAGATAATTTTTTTTAATATTATAAATTTGTGTATATATATATATTTAAAAATTTTATTAATTCTTATTAGTTTTGTATATACACAAATGTAAACATTTTTCAAATTATTCATATCTTTTTACTACTTCAGTTAAATTTTATTAAATTTTATATGTTTAACAAAAAAAAATTTAATTTTAGAAAGATATTACAATTTGTCATGTAATCATATTCTTAGTTAGGTTAGATTGTAAAGAAGGATTATTCCACTAAAATTTAAATTACTCTGAGAAATTATAATAATTTTGATTAAATTTTTATTTAAAGTTGATAATAAATAATAAATTTAAAGTGTATTTATAATATTTAAGAAGTAATTATTTTATTTATAATATATATTTACTCTAATTAAAATTTTAAGTTACAAAAATCAATGGGACGTATATGTAAAGTTTTAAAAATTTTATTAACTTATATTATTCTAAATATAAATTTTTCTAAAATTATTTATATTTTTTATTTATTTTAATTAAGTTATATTAAAAAATTATATATAAAACATAAGAAATAATTAAAAGAGAAAGAGTCACATCTTATAAGATTTTGAAACACGATTTTACAAGTTTTGTAATTTTAAGCCACAAAACTTTTTCTTTTAAAGAAAAGTTTGACCAGCAGTGATGACACGTGTAACGAACAAGCTCTTGACAAAAAATTATTTTAGAATATTATATTTTAATAATTTATTTTTTAAAAACATTAAAAAAAAGCCATCATACATCATGTCTCTCATTGACGATCAAGAGAGCAATACCTTTTATTAATTTAATTTAAAGATTAAATATTATAATTTAGTTTAAATCGCTGGTCGCTTTCCAGTTGTGTGATTAATTTGAGTAATAGAAGAGTGATGGCAGAAATGCTAATCCACATATGTTCTAAATCTTAGATTGGCACCTGGCATGTCACCTTTGAACAAGAAAAGCATAGCAAGCAAAATAAGCAGTATCCGTTATCTTAGACAGCTTCATGCACAACTCGTCCTTCATGGCCTGCACCACCACAACCACTGGGTGGCGCATCTCCTTACCCAATGCACGCGCCTCCGTGCACCCTCAAACTACACCTGCCATATTTTTCATGTGGCAGCATCCCCGAATGCACACGTCTTCACCTGTATGCTCAAATATTGCTCCCACATTGGTGCTGACTCAGTAGTAGTTCCCCTCTTTAAACACATGCAATACTATGCCATAAAGCCCGACACATCGTTCTACCCAGTTTTGATAAAATCTGCTGGAAAGACCAGCATGCTGCTTCATGCTCATGTACTGAAACTTGGACATATTCATGACCATTATGTTCGAAATGCAATTATGGGTATGTATGCCACGTATGGACCTATCGAGCTTGCCAGGAAACAGTTTGATGAAATGCCTGATAGAACCGTTGCAGATTGGAATGTCATGATCTCTGGATACTGGAAGAGCGGGAATGAAGAGGAAGCAAACAGGCTTTTTCATATGATGGATGAGCCAGAAAGGAATGTTATTACTTGGACCACCATGGTTACTGGGCATGCAAAATTTAGGAAGTTGAAGACTGCAAGGATGTATTTTGATAAGATGCCAGAAAGAAGTGTGGTATCTTGGAATGCAATGCTATCAGGATATGCTCAGAATGGAGCAGCACTAGAGACTGTAAGATTGTTCAATGACATGCTTAACTCTGGAAATGAACCAGATGAAACAACCTGGGTAACTGTTCTATCATCTTGTTCATTTCTCGGTGATCCTTGTCTTGCTGAGCCAATTGTCAGAAAGCTAGACAAAATGAATTTCCGTTCAAATTATTTTGTCAAGACAACTCTGCTTGATATGCATGCAAAATGCGGGAACCTTGAGGCAGCTCAGAAGATTTTCGAACAATTGGGTGTGTATAAGAATTTTGTTGCATGGAATGCCATGATTTCTGCTTATGCAAGAGTAGGTAATTTATTATCGGCCAGAGACCTTTTTAACAAGATGCCAGAAAGGAATACTGTCTCTTGGAACTCGATGATTGCTGGTTATGCTCAAAATGGCGAGTTACTAATGGCGATCAAGCTGTTCAAGGAAATGATCTCTAGTAATGATTCAAAACCAGATGAGATGACTATGGTAAGTGTTTTTTCTGCTTGTGGACACCTTGGGGCGCTAGGTTTGGGCAATTGGGCTGTCAGCATCCTCAATGAAAATCACATCAAGCTTAGCACCTCAGGATACAATTCTTTGATTTTCATGTACTTAAGATGTGGGAGAATGGAAGATGCCAGATTAATATTTCAAGAAATGACAACCAGAGACTTGGTTTCCTACAACACATTGATTTCAGGGCTTGCAGCCCATGGGCATGGAATGGAAAGCATAGAGCTAATGTCGAAAATGAAAGAATATGGTATTGAACCAGACCGCATAACATATATCGGTGTATTGACTGCATGCAGTCATGCTGGATTATTGGAAGAAGGTCGGAAAGTTTTTGAATTGATCAAAGTTCCTGATGTAGACCACTATGCATGTATGATTGATATGCTAGGTCGAGTTGGTAAATTAGAAGAAGCTATGAAATTAATTCAAAGCATGCCAATGGAACCCCATGCAGGAATTTATGGATCTCTTTTAAATGCTACCAGGATTCATAAACGAGTTGAACTAGGCGAGCTAGCTGCAGATAAGCTGTTCAAGGTTGAGCCACATAATTCTGGCAATTACGTGTTGCTTTCTAACATATATGCTTTGGCTGGTAGGTGGAAAGATGTTGACAAAGTTAGGGATAAAATGAGAGAACAGGGAGTGAAGAAAACAACTGCCAGGAGCTGGGTAGAGCACACCTCATAAGTTCATTGTCGAAAGCAGATCACATGAACGATCAGATGTTATCTATAATCTACTGGCAAATCTCAAGTTTAAGTTGAGGAGGTATATGTAATTGACAAAAGTTGTGTGCTGAGGGATGTCGAATAAGGAGAAAAGGTGGAGATAGTGGGTGTTCGTAGCGAGAAGTTGGCTCTCCGTTCTGCTTTTCTAGTCGTTGATATGATGTCATATGATAAGATTGTGGAAAATTTCAAGGATGTGTAATGATTACCATACAAGCATCATGGTGAAATCCAAGTTCAAAGAAAAAATTAAATTGTCAGGGATAATACAATTGGAGCATTCATGTCTCCATAATCATATATTACTTCAAATCTTGCTATAAAGGACTGTGTAGTGATTACCATACAATTAGGATCTATTCTCTCAATTCAAATCTAATGTTTGTAAATAAATACTTGAATAAAATGCACGCAGTTCCTTTCACTTTGGTTCCTAGACAAAATTAGAAGTAACAAAATAACATTATTTTTAACACACCAAAATAAGTCAATAACAAATGGACCCGTTTGGCCTTTTTTTAAAAGAAAAAATTAAAAGTAATTAAAATCTAATTTACTATTAATATAAATTTATTAATTTAATATTTTTATAGCTTTTTATTAATTCTTTTTTATTTTAAAATCTTAAGCAAGTCAGCTTGTCCACTTTTTCTTTTTTAAAATCTATTATTTTTGGATTGGATTGTCTCCAATTTGCTAGGAAATTGGAAGTCTAATTCTTTTCTTATTTAAGTGAAAATAAGTTCGTTTTAAGTGAATTTTTTAATTTTTACTTAAACGCGCATAAGATTAACTTAAACAAGCTTAAACGAAACTTGTGAGCTTAAGTAAATATGGGATCGTTTAAATGAATATTATAGAATTTTAAAAAAATTAAAAAGATTGGTTATCTAACCAAAATATAAGTAAATGCAACCAAATTTAAAAGATAATGAGATTTTATATAAATAAAAATTCTAAACATGAAGTTTTTTATATTAGATGTCTATGAAACAAAAAATATTGTGAAATTAAATTAAATATGTACTAAAATGTGAAATAAAATAAGAAATATATAAAACTAAACAATCATTCCTCAAGTATGCATGATCCTCTTCCACTTGATCTCCTTGCTCCATAGCATGCTACTCTTAATGACCTTTTACCTCTTCATCTTCATCCTCTTCTTGAGGTGTCTCTAACTCTTTCATCAGCTCTTTGTTATCCATGTCCTTGTTCATGTCTAAAAGACACTTCATATTGGTTGGGGTGATTTGGAACTAGAGGGATGCCTCTAGGCCATGAAACATGTGTTGCAAACTCTTTAGGTGTAGGTCAGGAGAATGTTGAAGTGTCTCCTTAGTATTGATATATGGTAAAAGGGTAGAATGATTCATTGAAATATGCTATGATTGATAGTTTATCACTAGCTAGTGGTGGATCTGTGTATAAGCTTGGCGATAGGCCTCTATCTACTGTTGTATTTGAGTAAGATGTTGTGTGAAGCAACACTTCATAAGTGTCATGTTAAGGAGATAGAAGGTTAGTAAATGGCTTAAGCGGGCGAGGAAGTGCGTTTAAGCCATTCAATGCGCTTAAGCAATATAGATTCACTTAAGTGCCTTACACTCGTTCAATTGCTTAATATTCGCTTAAGTGTCCCAAATCATACTTAAGCAATTAAGACTCACTTAAGTGAACTTGCTTCGCTTAAGCAAAAATGTTGTAATTTTGGAGCATAAACAACGTAGGGTTGACATATACTCCATGAAAAGCTAAATGAAACTCCTTTCTTTAAAAAAAAAATAACTCAGAGGTAGGGGGAACAAAACTTCATCTTCATGTACAATATTGGTGGCCATTTTTTATATTTTCAGCAAACATTATCTTGTGCTTCTCCACTACCGATAACAACTTAATGATGTTAGGTTAGTTTTCCCATTGAAAACTAATCCTTTCATATTTTATGAACTGGATTGAAGGAAAGTTATGTTAAACACACTAAATATTTCTTTTCATTTTTGTTAGAAAAAATGACAACAAATAGTATTGAATAGAAGCCAAGAGTTAGTTTAGAGTTTAAAAGTGTAGATGAAGAATGAGAATTTTGGAGGAAATATGGTAGAAGGATAAGTTTTGGCATTAGAAAACTATACTTTAATAAGAGAAAGGAAGACTGTGCTAGAACTTTGTGTAGGAGAGAGGGACTTTCAAAAGGAGATATAAGAGATTCCTAAGTTGTACAACATAGAGCTTAGACTAGAACATATTATGTAAGAATTGGAGTTTTTTTAGGAAAGAACAAAAAATTTGTTAAACATGAGTTTGTAGATGAACATAATCACCCTTTACAAGTTGAGGAGACAACACACATGTTAACTTCACATCACAAGATAACCCTTTTCCAAGCATACGGGATTGATATTGTTAAGAGTTTTACTTTGCAACAAAAGTCATCCTATTAACTTGCAACACACTTGTAGGCCATAAAGCTAATGTGGTTACACTAGGTTGGACACAAAAAATTACCTCAACGTAAGAAGGCAAAGAAGTATGGTGTATAGAGAAGTTGGTTATCTAATGCAATATTTTCAGTGACAATTTTAGACAATTCATCATTCTTTCATATATAGCAGATGGATGCATATGAGCAAATAACACATGTGTTTTGGATTGATGCAAAGATGTCCTTAGATTATGTCAGGCTTCTAATTTATTATTGAGTAATCTATAATATTTTATACTTGTTCAATGTTAATTGAAGGATTATTTGGTATTGGAATATATTTAGATGGAGTTGAAATTATTTTAAAAAAAAAAAAAAAAAGTGAACAGTACCGTGTGAACAGTGCAAAACCGCGTATGAACAGTGCAAACCGCGGGTGAACAGTGCAAACCGCTTATGAACAGTGCAAACCGCGTACAAACCGTGTATGAACAGTGCCAACCGCGTATGTACAGTGACTGCTGACGTCATCGGTGACGTCACATACCGTACAGTGCGTGTACAGTACGCATGTACAGTGTTTTCCGGCGTGAATAGTGCCCTAAACAGTATTTTCCGGCGTGAACAGTAAATTGCGAAAATTTTCTATAAAAAGGGGGCTTCACACGAAATTTTCATTTCTTCACCTCTATCCAAGGTTCTCAAAGGTTCTAAGGCCGTAAACCACCATTTCTCTCATACTAAACCTTCCTAAACTTAGATTTCTCGCCAGATCTGAGATTCTACATCTATTCTGAAGGATTGGAAGTAAGTTTCTTTAAGTTTGAAGCTAGATTTACCGTTCGTTTCTCTTCTCCTTCTCTTTCTTATAGAAATTCATGGTGTTCTTAGGAGAAACTCCGTTCTAAAGCTGAATCTTCGGTGAATTTTGTTATAATCAAGTAATATTCGGTAGATCTAGTGTGAATCATCTTTACGAGGTAAGGGAGTTTACTTTAACCTATGAACTATGTTTTGAACGGTTTAATATGCTATTTCAAGATATTTTGATATGATTTTGTTAGATCTATTGAATAAAAGCTATTTTCTAAGTCAGAATCGTTGTTAATTAGTTTAAAATGCTTGAGATTTTGGCTGATCTATTATAAACTTGCCGTAGTTGAGCCGTTAAAATAATTTTGGTGGCGTGCATTATGCTTTGAGATATATGTTTTGCATCATTATAGAGCCGAGTTACATGTTTAGGTGGGTAGACATGTAACGGTAAGTTCATCTTGAGTCTTGTCTTTGTCTTTGTCTGGATCCGGATACGGAATGGGTCGCTCCGGACCGGCTCGGTTCCTTCTCTGGATTAATTAGGTCGTGAAACCAGTTGGAAGCCGTTTTCATGTTGTGCATTAGATGGGCTGGAAATGCATGGGGTTATTGCTGTGAGAAATATTTTGCTCTCTATATATATAATTTTATTTTATGTTTGGTAAGCTCACCCTTGCATTTCTTTCTATGTCATTGTGTGCGTGTGTACTGCGATGATCGTACGGTGGTACGTGAGCAGATGTAGCAGGTGTTGCATCTACTTCACAGGCTGAGGGGCCAGGGAAGAAAAGTTAGAAGCTGGAGTTGAGTAATAATGCATCAAAGTCCTTTTTCTTTATATATGAGACCTCATGTCGAGGGAGTCACGTATTATAATTTTTTTTGGTATTTTGAATATTATAAACTAAATGTAATATTATGTTGATCTGTTGGATATTTGTTGTAAGGAACTTCATTTTTACTTTGAATGAGAAGTGAATTTTTATACTTATATTCTCTATTATTTACCTATTTTTAAATAAGTATGTGGTGTAGAAATAATGTTCTCGGTCCTTTATAAAAAGGGGTCCTTTATAAAAAGGGGTCGTGACAGATTACCAATATTTTGGTGAAATTGTTTCCTTGGACATAACGTATTGCATTAATCGTGCAAATAAGCCTCTTGCATTATTATCAGGTTTTAACCATTTTAAGGGTGTAGTTATCTTCGGTGTAGCTTTTTTGTATGATGAAACAACTAAATCTTTTACATGGTTGTTTGATACATTCTTAAAAGCACACAATCAAAAAAATTGTTAACAATATTTACTGACTAAGATCAAATTGTAGAAGTCATGTTTTAAACACATCATGCTTTGTGCACATGATACTTGATGTAAAATGGAATGAAAAACCTTAAGTAATTTGATGAAATGCAAAAATTATTTTTTAAGAGATTTCAAAAGATGCATGTATGACTTTGACACAGTGAATGAGTTTGAGCAAGCCTGGACAAACATCTTGGAAGAATACAATGTTTTTTAGGATAATTGAATGAAATCAATATATGCAATAAAGAAAACATGAGCATCGTGTTATATGAAGGAAATGTTCGCACTTCAAAAGTACTCAACTATGTGAAAGTGTAAATTTTGATTTTATAGCTTGTATGAAGTTTGATGTTAGCATAAAACAATTCTTTGCATACATTGAACATGTGGTTGAAGACAAACATTATAATAAGTTAATTTGTGAGTACAAGTCTTGCCATAAGCAAACAACATTAAGATATGAGATATCTTGTATCCTAATACGAATGGGTAAAATTTACACACATACTATTTTTAACTTATTTTAACAAGAGTTTTCTTCACTTTTGGCCTGTAGTATATCAGAAAGGAATGAATCCTTTGTTTGAATATGTCATTCCTACAATCAATGGAGACATATCATGGAAAGTATCATTTCATCATGCCTTAAACTCTATATGTTGCAGTTGCAAAAAATTTGAAACATTTGGAATCCTTAGTTCCCATGCATTGAAGGTTTTTGAAGCAAACGATATCAAGGTTGTGCTAGAAAAATGCATCATTAAGAGATGGACAAGAAAAGCTTGTTCTGGAATTATGCACAATGTCAAATGTAACGTCCTAATTTTATTGATATGATTTATGAAATAATTTTATATTGAAAAGAAGAAATAAAATAATTTACCTATATTCATAAAGCAAAATTAAATAAAATTTTGAACCTTTATCTTGTTACTTGGGCTTACAAAATATTCAAATAGTAAAATAATAAGAAATAAATAAATTTAAAATAAATTAAAATACATGTATATTAGTTTCATTAATATATAAGAGTTCAGTAATTACAAATCATAGTTCCAAAATGCATTAGGACTCGTATATACGATTTACAAAATCAAAATAACTTAGTCCTAATGAGCAATTATCTCCACCCCAAAATACTGAGGACGATCCTAGCGTCATCCCAATGTCAACCTTCTATCTCAACTAACTCCTTCAGAGACAGATTCTTGTCCTTTCCAAGTCACCCATATCGGCCACCACTTCAATACCAGTAACTCGCTCGAAGGTGAACAGAGTGTGTCTTCCCATAAGGTCATGATCGAGAAAGGTGTATAAGTAATTCGCCGCACTTCACGTCTGTACCATTCCTATATATACAAGTTGAATGTGTGCCGAATCCTACTACGAATGGGATACTCAAAAGGAATACTATAATCTATACCCAATTCATCATTATAATATATAGTAAACTTGTAGTAACAAAGCTGTTGTCACTCTCTACATACAAAATGTAACCTATTGAACATAAATCCTCCCGCTACCCTAATTTTTTTTTCTGGGAATGGTCATCTTACTTCCCTGAAAATATTTAGTAATAATGAGTAGTTTTTCTTGTTACTAAACATGATTAATAATAATGTCAAGTCACACATAATGAATGACACACTAAACGTTCAGAAATGGCAATTAAATTTCACATCAATGTCATGTATATTTAATATTCACTAATATCATAATTTCATTCTATTGTCACTCATAACATTCCTAAATTGCTTATGTCAATCATTCTCTACCTTGGGATCCCTTAAGATCTTCCTTAATATAGATAGTTGTTGAATAGTTGCAGCAACACAAATACAACGTGTGTCGATCCAACCTCTTTTAGCAAAAGCATTGTCAAGGGTTTAGGTTAGGAAATAAGTGTGAGGCTTGTGGTGCTTTTACTCTCATTAGTTATGCACAAATTAAAGAAAATTATACACCACCTTCATTTCCTCAAGATTTTCAAAATCGCCTCCATTTTTCACACCTCAGTGTATCTCTGAATTATCCACACTTATTCTTATCAGTTTTCATTTCTCATTATGACTTTGCTCTTTTTCGTTTCTCATCTAACATAATCTTGTCACTTTTATGATAGCATAATTTTTCATCATTTTTCTTTTTCTATTTTATTCAAGTCCACTATTTATATCATATATCAGTCAATCATGCCAAAGATTGGACACCTTTGAACTCAATTCAAAACGTACATACATATATACTCAAAGCACATATCATTCAAGTCATTAAGGACAAGGAAACACATTTCATCAACGATTTCATTCAAACATATATTTATAAACAAGAAATGCTCAATAACATTCTCATGGTCAAAACACATCATGTTCTTATTAATGGAATAGAACTCTCCTTACCTCAAATAGATGATTTTATGAAGAGATTAGAGGAAGAGATCGTCGACTAAGGTCTTCCTACATATATTACATAGAAGAGTACTTTTTGAGAAAATAGAAGAAAATAGAGATGAGATTAATTAGTCAAGCTCCAAGAAACTTACTAAAGATTTAGTAGAAAGAAGGTTCAAGCTCAAATTCGGGACAAGTTTAGAGCTTAGGGGTTTTCTCTGAGAGGAAGGGAAGAGAGAGTTTAGAGAGAACAGTTAGGGAAAGTTTCTTAGATTGTAATGTAAGTTTTCTGAGTTGAAAATCCTTAAATACCCCTCAAATCTTGCATGCTTTTGCTTGAGCGAGGTCATTCTTGCTTAGACGAGCCCTTTCTCGCTTAGGCAAGAAAATCAAGCAGAGAGAATTTTTGCAATTTTTTTATATTCTCGCTGGAGCGAGAAGAAGTCTAGAGAGCTACTCAAGTTTTCCTGCAAAGCCGCCTGAGCAAGCTTTATCTCTCGTGAACTAGAGGACAATTGGGGCAACTTTATCCTATCTCACCTGAGCGAGATTCATCTCGCTTGAGAAAGATTTCCTACAACTCACATCATACAAACTCCTAATTTTAAACAATATGCACAATCACTCAACATAAAATACAATAATTATAAAATTAAAATTAAGGGTGTTACATCAAAGGAATAGAGGATTAAGATCAAGGGTTCTTAAACTTGTTATCACAAGATGGTATCAACAACTAGCTTCTAAAATGATTAGACTCGCATTTAAGGTATCTAGTTCAGAATAATACTCTCATTTGGTAGATGAATGTGTAAAAGTGGTGTCTCATCAAATCACATAACTTTGATTAAAAGAACAAAATAGTGAGAGTTGCAATAATGACACCCTGCATCAGTCATCATTATCAATAATGGTACACAATTAAAGGGTTTCAAGCACTACCCATGCATGAAAAGGAATAGGTATAGACGATTCAAAAGTTGGGTTGAGCTATAAGAAAAAAGGAAAAAAATGATCCAATAAAAGGTCAATCCCAAAGCCATCATTTTGAGGTACATATATTAATGCATTTACTAATAAATAAGTCAATTTCTCCATTCTTATTTATCTTGTGTGCAATAATTTGTAAATATTTAAGGAATATCAACTCACCCCTTTGAACCTTGTGATGTCCATCATTCAATGTCTTCATCTTATCATTCTCCTCACACTTTCAACAATCGATTCAAATTTACTACATCATTTACACAAAATTCATGAAACATAAAATTACAAAGTTATTTTTTTTTACTTAATTGTGTAATATTTTATTCAATTATAATTCTTTTTGTAAGAACCTTTGGATGACACAACTCATTCAATCTTTGATCAACCTTAATGAATTTTGTAGCTTTTTTACTTTGTTCAATGATTATAGTAATCATGTAAACATTGTAAATGTATTTTCCAAAATCATCTTATGTATATAATATATTGTTTGCATTTACTTATGTTTTGACTTAGATGACCAATTTATGTTTTTTATTCTCAATTTTGCAATTTTTGCTTAAACAACTCAATATTTGCTTAAGCGAATAAGAGATGTGAAAAATGATACTCTCTATCCAATTTTTACTTAAGTTATTCTTTATTCACTTGAGCGAATCCAATTTTAACTTAAACTATTTAAAGGTCGCTTAAACAAAGTAAGACACACTTTAACAAATTAATTGTTACTTAAACGAACTCGCATATATATAAATTTGTACTCATTGTTCAATTTTCGCTTATGTTATTTAATAGTCGTTCAGGTGAAGTAGAATTAGTTGTCACTTAAGCGAGTTGACATGTCTATAAATTTGTACTTTGTCTTTCTTTCGCTTCACATTATTTAAACTTGTTTAAGTGTAAACTTGCTTAAGAAAGTATAAAAATTATCATCCTATATTTGCTTTAATATTCGCTTAAACTAAAGTATTTTTGTTGCTTAAACCAATCTTATGCACGCTTTAGCTAAAATTGAAAAATTCACTTAGGTGGACTAATTTTTGTTTAAGCCAAAAGAAAGAACTGAACATCCACTTCCTACACAAATGGGAGATAATTTGGATCCATTTTCTTTGTTGGATAAGCCTGCTGGCCTTTACTTAAACAGGTTTGGCTAATTTTCTAATAACCCAATTTCAAAAATAGAGGCAGACCAACCCATTTTTCAACCCTCTTTGCCACCCCCACAGAAAATGATGCAGAAATACGTAAAAAACAATAACAGCAACAGCAAAACCCTTATGCACCCGTGGAATCATATAAATAAATCGAGTCATGGCGAAAAATAATCAAAACTGCAGAATATATTAATATTATATCTTCATTGCCAATGTCTACTTTAAAACACAATTCCAAAGACTAGACAATAGGAATGAACACTAGCAAAACTTCAAATTCCATCTTCGTTAAAAGTTCATTGACTAGACCAGGCAAACAACTTTTTCCACTTATAAATTGTTATCAAATAAAACATTCTAAACCTTGTCCAATGTTTGATTGGTGATTGATCCAAAAAGGCTCAGATCTTCTAAACCCTGGCCCTCTTGTTACTGCAACTTGGGCACTTGTATTGCTTGATGTGCTCAGCCTTTGCAGGAGTGATTTTAACACACTTGCCATGGAACCATCTCTCACACATATCACAACAAATCCAGAACTCATCATTGGCATAGTTATCACCGCAAGCCCCACATGTAGCACCTTGTTCATCATCATCATCTTCTTCCTCTTCTCCACTTTCATCCTCTTCTTTGGGTGGTGCAGACATCTTTATTCCCTTGGTCTGAGACTCAGATTGGCGGGACTGTTAATAGACAGTATCCAAACAGGAGGACCCCAAGTGACTTAAAAATATTGTCAATGATAACAAATATAAACTAGGAACAAGAAATTGAAGACAGTATACCACCTTTCCACTTGATTTGCTTTTGCTGCCATTGTTGGGAGCAGCTAATTGATCCTTCAATAGCTTAGCACTTCCTGTGACAACTTCAAATATAGTTGGCAGATCATTTATCATCTGAAAAAGTCTTTTCCTGTAAATATCCATTTGAACCAAAATTATAACACTTCCTAAAAATATTCTCATACAAACTTTGAACACAACATTCTCAGGATTTAACCCAGTAATATATTTTTCCTCCAAGGCTCCTTAACAAATATGGCTTTTTCGTTTCTAATTTCTTCTTTCTTCCTCATTTTAGCCAAAAAATCATACCACTTATTACCCCCAATACTTCAGGTATGCTCTTTGATCTGACACATGCTTAACTCATTTTAGATATTCAAATGGAATCATGACGATTATATTGAGAAAGGGAATCAGTGGAAGACTGAAATTTATCCCAGAATTAGATTGCCTTTAATCTAAACAATTTGGGATAAATATAAATCAGATATAATTGGTACACAATGAAGCTGCAAGCAAGTCAAACAGTTTTTCACTGGGTAATGGAAAGGCCAAACTCTAGCCTAAAAACATAAAAATCAGTTAGCTTCTGGAGAGACTTATTAATGTCAGGCCACAATAAAACATTCAATATTTCATATCAAGATGCTGTTGGCAGAAATGAAGCAAAAGCAGTCAATATACACGTCACTGAGTCACATCCACCAGATAAGTACAAAAGTTGTTGAGTACAGATTTATTTAAAAAACCTAAAATAGTTCAAGGACCAACAAATAAAATAAAGAAGAAAACTCAAAATCAACGACACACATAAAAGAAAGAAGCTTAGTTTTTCATTTAGTACACATGGTTTCATGAAACATAGCCTTAATAATAGATTACAGATAAAAGAGAATTTAGTAAAGCTGTTGCAAATTTAACAGACTAAAGTTATCATTAATTTTCACTCAAAATTGTGCACTGCTTGAAATAAATGATCTCTTAAACCCTAGATGTTCCAAAGAAGTCCAAAACAAGAGGGCCGTAGTAAACCCAAATAATTATTTGAATTTTGAAAAATGAAAACAACAGGCAGGAATAAGTTGAGGGGAAAAAATGGTAAGCTTTAAAGAATAGCAAAACAATTTTCTAAGGTTGATAAGAATAAGAAACATAGCGTATTCTTACCTTTCATTCTTACCAAATCCAAATCGGGCACCAAAATAGAAAGCAACTGCAAGCAGCCATGAATCACTGTGAACTGCAACCAGTGATAGCCAGTCTTTCTCTTGCATTCCGTCCCTAGCAAAGTTTATGCCTAATGCCGGCTCAGGAAGTTCAGGAGGCACTTCCTCAACAGGCAAATTCACTTCCCATGTTTCATTTGGAAATCCATACAGACACAAGTTCTCCTTCTCTTCAATGAGAACAGCTTAATATTAACAAATAACACAATTTATATAACACTTGGTCAATATAATCAAACATCAAGTTCTCCACCCCATCTTAACAAACTGAAAGTATGATAAAAAAACAATAGATTTTCAAACCACCAATATAAACCTATAGCAAAATCTATTTAGTGTCTGCAATGATTTTAGTGTTTTAGGCTGGACGCAAAAGTTTCAAAGTTCAAACCAAAACAATAACAGTAATGATGGTAAGATATTAACCACCAAGCATTTATAACTTCTCACAACATATTAACAAATAAACAGATTTTGAATTGTCAAAAAATATTACATTCCTCTTTTAGGGAATGGGTAATTTCGACCATCCAGAATTGCTAATTGAGCTAAAGAAGCAACTAACAGGAATCAACAATTCATGTAACTTCTCTACAACAAAAACCAAGTCTTATCTGTGAGGAATTCATGTAACTTCTCTGTTATAATAAATAAAACTATCAGAACTTCAGAAGAAAATTGACATAACACATCTTTGAAAGGAACCACATTCCAAGTGTTACATTTAGCTTTAATTTGCAAATACATTCACGACTAACAAGAAAAACAGATCTATGTACATAGTGAAACTCCAAAATGTAATTTGTAAAAGAATGCCAGAAAATATTGCGAAAGATACAAAAAGGTATAGGACATGGTACTTTATTAAATCAAAATTAACAAAGCTAAAGAGAAAACAAAAAGCCTCAGATGGATTTGATTTTTTGGCACAAAACACAATACTTTATGAAATCAAAATTTCATTGTTTTCATGATTTAGACAGTAGTTGATATTTTTAAATTAAACCATGGTTGACATAGAACTTAGTAGTTTACTAACAAAAGACAAATTTCACTAAAATTAACTAAACCAAAGATAAAACAACAAGCCTCAAATGGACATTTGATACAACCTAACAGATTTCGTAATCAATGATAAGTCAACTATGCTTTTATGTTAAAACAAAATTGTGTCCAAATAAAAGATAATCAAATTCAAAATAGCATAATAGGTATTAATGATGATTAAATCACATCAAACATACCAAGCTTATCAAATCATTTGTGGAAGAGGAAAAAAATTGATAACCAAACAGTTCAAAATCAACCAAAGAATCTCATTCATATTAGAAACAAACTTGCTCTAGTTCATTCCTAAAAGCAACTTAAGCAAATAGAATTGTCCAAGTTTGTAAGGAATATTATAGTTACATTCCTAACGCAGGACATCTTCACACACACCCCTCACGCCTAAGACTGAACATCTAGTGAGTGAAGTTTACAAGATTAGATAATCTGTCAATAGTCCAACAATAAGACTGGATTGGCTCCAACATTATATTAGAAAGAGACTGAGTTTAAGTAACTTCTAAAAGCTAGCTTAAAGGTGTAGGATTGCTCAAGCATTAAAAAGAGTATTCTAGCCATATTCTTAACTAATGTGGGGCATCTTAACAATTACAATTGCAAAACTTATGACACTTGCACCCTATTATTATGTAATATCAAATTCATGTGGACAAGGATTCATGGGTGCTCATAAAAAAAAATGCAAAAGTCGTAGATCCCTTTCTTTCGTAGATATGCAATAGCCAAGTGTTTGTAAATAAGCCCGATATGCATACCCAAGTGTGTGAAAATAAACTTAACACAACAACAACAAAATCCTTTTTCCACCCGGTGGGATTTTCTATATAGATTTAATGACGTCATAATACTGTATAGTAAATCATGCCTATAAACAAATTATTGACCTCAAAATCCTTCTTAATTGTTGTCCCTTTGATTTTTCTTGTTCACCTTATGCCTCTACTACTAACTAGGCTAATCTCCATTAGTAAATCATGCCTATAAACAAATTATTGAACTCAAAATCCTTCTTAATTGTTGTCCCTTTGATTTTTCTTGTTCACCTTATGCTTCTAAACTAACTAGGCTAGTCTCCATTAGTAAATCATGCCTATAAACAAATTATTGACCTCAAAATCCTTCTTAATTGTCGTCCCTTTGATTTTTCTTGTTCACCTTATGCCTCGACTACTATCTAGGCTATCCTCCATCTGATCTACTCTTCTAACGAGAGTTTCTACTTCTCCACACATGCCTACCAAACAACCTAAGGCAAAAACGGAGGTTCTAACATCTTTTCTGTGATAGATGCTACCCCAATTTTTCCCTCATGCATTCACTTCAGATCTTATCTTGTCTAGTACGTTCATTCATCTAATACAACATTCTCATCTCTACTACATTGAGTTATTCTCTTGATGACTTTTAACCAACCAACATTGAATTCCCTACAACATCATACAACACATAGCTGTGTGGTAAATTATCTTTTTAAGCTTGAGTAGTACCTTTTCATCACAAAGAATACTCAAGCACTCATCGATCCGGATCACTTGAATCCTATGGTTTATATCTCTCCATCTATCCATAATCATGTATGATGGATCCTAGATACTTAAACTGCAAGACTTGTTGTAAGGTATGCTTTCCAGGTCTTACACTCTACGTTAGGGTTCTCAAACTCTTACTTTGTTTTATTTCTACCAAAGTGAATGTCATGATCTTCCAAAGCTCGATTGCAAGAAGCAAATATCATGACCCTAGCTCTAGCTTATACTCAATAAGAACATCCAAGATTAAGTTAAAGAGATAGAGTCCAAGCTGACTCTTGGTACAATCCTATAGTTACAGGAAAATCACTGATGACACCATTTTTTGTTCTGACCATAGTTATCGACCCATACAGATGCTTGATTGCTTGAATATATGCCTACCATGCTGGGAAAATACTCTCAAGTGTTCTTGTCAAGAAGAAAACACCAAATCTGTTCCATGCAGCGACAATTCTGAATGGAGACAAAAGCATCGGATGAATGGTGACAGCATTACCCAGTATGCTGGAGAACAACAAACAAAGCTTCCCAAGAAGAACGAAAACTTAACCTAAATTGTGCAGTTAGACGTGTAAAGTTGCAGCAGATAAAAACAGACGAGTCTCAATGCGTAGTTGAAAACACATTTATTACAGAGTATGGTCTGCACTTGTAAGAATAAAAGCAGAATAAACAAGGCGTAATCATGATCAAATTCCCATAATAAATACAACAAAAAAGAAACGTATGAAAAAGCTAACCAGGATCGCACTGCTGGTAAAACTTTTCAACGTCTGTAACATCAAAAACAGCAAAACCCAGAAGAACAATTCAGCGCCCAAAATTTGACAAATTGAATTTTTAATTAAATTGAAAAATAGAAGGAAAAATCGAAGTAGTACCAGTAGTGAGGGCTTTGATCAATCCCGCTCGTCTACCCTTAAAGTCGGTGAAAACCTCCTCAACTGTTCTGGGAATTGGGTGTGGAATGCTTTCCATTGTGATTCTTAGTACCCAACAATTGCAATTAGATACTATCTAACCAATGTACCAAAAAGGTGATATTATCCACCAAAAAAAAAAAAAAAAAAAAAAGAAAGAAAGAAACACCAGGTTCGACCACTTTTGACCCAGACGAACAAATTGGATTTAAAGCCTAGGGTTTTGTTTTTAACCAGATTTGGTAACCAATACGGGCTTGTGTTATCCAAAATTGATAAAATGAATAACATAAGAAATAAAAATATCTACACATATAGTTATGGATGACCAAGCAAAATTAAATATAATGAAATTGATTGAATACTTTCCACAATAATAGTCTAATTATATTTTCTTTTAACTTGGATTATGTTATGAATAATTTTAAATTTTTAAATTTTATTATAATCACTTAGGTATTTTCTTAATATTTTTATCCTAAACTTTTGTTTCTTCTAAAAACTTTTATAAATTAGTGACATTTTCTTGCATTGCATATAAATTTGTAGATAGTAAAATTGTTAAATAAGTAATCAAAATATATTTTATAACTATTTATAAATTTAAAAAATTAAATATTATAATTATTAATAGAAAAACTCATCTTTTATATTAAATAAATTTAAATAAAAAATTAAATTAAAAATTAAAATTTTAATCTTAAATTAATATTGAATTAAAAATGAGTACTTAATAAAGAATATTTAAAATTAAATCAAATCATTTTTAAACAATTAAACTAAAAATATAGTTTTTATATAATAATTTGATTGAAAATTCTTGTTCTCATTATTATAAATAAATCCTTTTAATGATATATCATTTTTTTTATATAAAAATATTTTATCAAATTAAATATATAGTGCATCACCTATACTCACGTCTTTTTAATTGAATATTTTTTATTAAAAAATTTATCATATTTTTATAATTTTACCATCTTAATTAACATTTTTTCCTTTTTTTATTTTCTCAAAAAAATTATTTTAATTTTTTACTTTTATTTTATAAAATAAAATTTAAAATAAATTTCATATTAAATAAATTTAAAAATAATTTAATAAAAAATAATAATTAAATTTTAAAATATTAGTTTAGTTTGCTTTTTTTATTATAATGAAACTGAATTCTATGTAATTTTTATTTTTAGTTTAGAAAATTTATTTCATAAAAATCAAGTTAACCCAAATCATAAAGATACTTCGTTCTAACTCCTAAATGTTCTAGTTTAATAATTAATATTGACATAGAAGTTCATTAAATTGATTAAATTCTTTTTTTAAAAAAATTATCAATTAAAATATCAAATTTCATATATATATATATACTCTTCAAATCTTAATTTGACATATAGTAAAATCTTTTATGTTAATCAATTTTTTTTTAAATTTTTAACTTTTAAACCTTGAAATTATTTTATATTTCAATTTATTAGAAATCTCCTTAAATTTATTTAAGAAATGTGAGGATTTTAGGAAAAAAGTATTAAGGGGCCAAATTTATATAATTTTAAAAATTAACAACTTAATTAACTTAAAAAAGTGAGAGGCTAAAATTATAAAGAATTTAAAATATAAGGAAAAAGTAAACTCGAATAAAATTGATTCTAGAAAATTAAAAATAATACAAAACAAGATTTCTTCCTTTCTTATTTATATTCATCTAAATAATATATATTTCTAATATCTTTCTTTTTTTATTTTTTTTATTTCTTTCTTTAATATTTCATCTCTCAATCAAACATAATGTATATATTATTTGTAAGTCAAACTACCTAGTTTAACTGTTGAATTAGTTGTAGTATTTAATTAAGTTGAGATGGTTGAGGATCTCAAGCAGAATATGAGTTAAAGATATGAAGTTGAAGGACTTAGAGTAGTTAGAGTAGGTATTTGGTTCTAAAAAATTTTGTGCTTTACTCTTGTGATTTTAGGAAACTTTTGACACCACTTTCACATTCATTGCATTTCGTTTGATGATACTTGCTTGGTAAATCTACTATTTATCAATATTGCATGAATTGCATTGCTATTTTTGGTGTATGACTAGGTGTGATCCTTTTGCATATCTTTGATCTTGAGATTAATAAGACATTCAGTAGGAACCTTAGAGCATCCTTGCATTTAGGTAGTTCATGCTTTGTAGGTACTGATATTCTTTTGTTCCCTGCATTCACTATTACTTTAGGCTCTATTTTTTATTTTAATTTTGACTTTGTTGATTCTAAGATTATTGTTGACTCTAATTTTATAATGGATACAATATAAGAACATTAAAGGAGCTTGTTGCACTTGATGTTACATATTAGATTTTATTCATTTAGTAGCCTAATGTAGGAGTTCCTATAGTACTCAAAACTAGACTAATTCATTTGTTATCTAAGTTTAATGGTCTTGCAGGAAAGGAGCCCCATAAGCATCTGAAGGCCTTCCATATTGTTTGTTCTACCATTAGGCCCCCTTGAATTCCTAAGAACATGTCAAACATAAGGTCTTCCCTTCGCTGATTGTGCAGTTGAGATTGATTGTACTACTGATAACCAGGGTCCATTACCAATTAAGATAACTTGAAGAGATTATTTTTAGAAAAAATTTTCCCTACCTCATGTTACCTCAATTAGAAAAGAAAATTCTAGTATAAGGTAGTTAGACAGGGAAACACTTTATGAGTGCTAGAAAAGATTCAAGAGATTGTGTTTAAGCTATCATAATCACCAAATTAGTGAGCAACTACTTATCCAACATTTTTTATACTTTCCCTTCTTATGATTAACCTTTCTGATGTGATAGGTGTTATAGAGATGAAGCTGTTGGAAAGACAACTAAATATCAAGTATAACATTCTAATTTTTATATGCATTTCCTTATTTTTAAAATGGAAGATTTTTATAAAAAAAATAGAATATTCCTTTTAAGCTTAAGCAAAAATTACTCACTCAAGCAAAACAAGATCAGATTTTCTCACTTGTACTCTTGCGTAAGCAAGAAATTTGTTGCTCGAGCAAAAATTTGCAACAGAAATAAATAACTCACTGTCGTGTTTTTGCTCTAGCAAAAATACCCTCGGTCGAGCGAAAATATCAATAAAAGAGTAGCAATTTTTCTCTAGTTTTCTCGTTCAAGCGAGAATGGCCCCGCTCAAGTGAGAATGGCCTTGCTCAAGCGAAAGTTTGTGAGTTTTAAAGGGTATTTAAGGAATTTTTACTTTAAAACTTGTATTGTAAGCCGAGGAACTTCTCACTCACTTCTTTCTCTGTTCTCTCACTTCCTTTCTTAGAGAAACTCCTTTCAAACTAACTTCTAAATCTGAGCTTGAATTTTCTTTCCTCTCAATCTTGAGTAAGTTCTTTAGGGCACAATCTTTTAATCTCATTTCTATATTTCTTTGTTTTCTCTTTTCTCAAAAGTACTCCACTTCATAATGTATAGGAAGAATTTGGTCTTTGAATAACATCTTCAAAATGTTGCACTTCCTTGTGAATTCTAAGGACATTTTGATCTTAAAGACACCATCTCTCATCCCTTTGGTTGTGATAGATCTATTTCTAAGTAAAGGGAATTGATTCTTGATGATTCATATTTTGTAATTACATTTATAGCCTTATTACATCTTCCAAAATATCTTTCCTTCTTTATTTATTTCATTTAGCATGTTTTTACAATTCTAGCATTAAATTGGAGTTTTCATGAATATTTGTTATCTGTACTATATATTTCATATTTTTGCTATACTGACCTTTGTCTATTATTTTGGCCATAACTTTTTCTGTAGATCTCCTTTTTGGCTGATTCTTTTTACAATGGATTACTGACTTCCTGAACTTCAATATAGACATATAGATGATGCTGTTTGGAGTTTGAAGCTATTTTTTTATTAATTTTTGAAGTTTAGACTTAAAATATACCTTTTATATTTAGGGTTTTTATTTTAATTACTTGCTGCAGCCTTAGCCATTTATTTTAAAGTTGATTTTTGACCTTTTTTTTTCGTTTTTGTAAGACTTTTTTTTATTTTTTAGAGAAAACCTTTTTCGTTACCATTATTGCCTCCTTTTAAGATTCTGCAACAAAATTAATTTGTGATTCTGTTATGATTCTCAATTATTCTTTTCAACGGAATTATCTCATCTCAAGCGTGGATTGCAAGATCGATTGATCACTTCGAGTTTGTCTTTTCATTTTCTCGCAATTTTTTATTAAGATTGGTGCATGCATAATTTGATTGAATTTGATTTTTATTCTTGAGTGTAATATTGATAGACTGATTTCTTTTGCATTTGAGATTTAGGCAAATTCGGTATAGTAAACCTAATTCATGTCTGTGATTCATGGTTTTAATTGCGTTCATTCATTTTAATCTGCATTTATTTTACGCTCGAATTGCTTTCATTTTCCTTTTCATTTTCAATTCGTTTTTCTGGGTTTTGTTTCCAATCTGTTTTTTGTTTCATTTTCAATTTATTTTTTGTTTTCAATTCATTTCGTTTTCAATTTATTTTTTGTTTTCAATTTGTTTTTGTTTTTCTAGGTTAAATTAATTTTTGTTTTCATTTTGAATTTGTTTTCATTTTCAATTTGCATTTTTGGTTTCATTTTCATTTTTGTTTTTGCTTTTGTTCTTCCTTCAATTCATTTTCTGAGTTTTAAATTTGTTTTCGTGATATGGATTTAATTCATTTTTGTTTTCTGAACTTGAATTCGTTTTCTAGACTTAATTCCTTTTCTGAGTTTACTTCAATTATTTGATTCAATTTCAATTCAATTTGTCTTACTGCTTTTTTTTTGGGTTTCATTCAATTCTTTGTTGCTAATTTACATTTCTGTTTAAATTCTAAAAAATCATAAACTCCCGCCAATATAATCATTGTTGCATGTTTAAAATTGAAAATAGAATGAATTTGTGTCCTTGTGAGATGACTTAGGTTTGCTTCCTATATTGCATAATTATTTGAGAATCTAGTTTTGTTTGAAACCATTACGACATGGTTATCAATCCAAACTCTAACTCCTATTTATATGTTTTTAGTTCAAAAGCTCAATTTTTTCCTATTTTAGATAGTAGAGCTCTAATATTTTCCTAAAACTACAGTGTTAAAAATAGATTTTTGGACATGAAAACCTATGATTTGTTTCTAAAATTACCCAAACAAAATTTCATAGTAAAAGTTATGAATAAAACATGTTTTAAGAAGTTTCTACAATTTTGCTATTGATTGTTATGTATGTACGGTTGATATTGTGAATTATTATCATGAACAATATGAATTGGCAAAAAGACTAACTTTAGGATAATTTTTTTTTTAAAGACTGAGAGAGTGTGATCTCTGACAATGTGACTATAGTATGCGATTTAATTTCAATATGCTTTAACTATACAAGCTGAGTCTAGAGGCGTGAATTTGTATAAAGTGTTGTTTGAATTGTTAAGAAAGTGTGAAAATGATTGAATGTGAATGAAAATCATGAAAAGAGAATTCTTGAGAAAATTGTGTGTCATGAAAAAGTGATGGAAATGTGTATAGATAGTGATAGAGATACACTATGAGTGTGGAAGATGTAACATCCTCAAAATTTTAGTTAGTTTCTAAACCTTAGACTACAATTGTACGCTACTTCAGAAATGAGGAGATTTTTTTTCTTTTCTACTTTATTCTTATATTCTTTTTCATCTTGCTATTTTATGTGTTTCTTATGTGTTAGAGCAAATCATTCTGCTAAGAATTACACTTTATCGTTTGAACTTTTTGTTCTGCTAAGAATTATTCTGTTTAATTTACTTGTTTTATATGTATGAACTTGCACTTAATGTATTTTGCATTCCATGTGTGCATGATTTGTTCTTCCCTTTTCTTTTATTACCTTTCATTTACCTAGAGATGCAACATGTGGGATGTGAAGACTAAAAGTCTATTTTAACTACCCTTGACTTATAGAACCTTGTTTAAAGGGGTACAATTGACCTATAACTGTTTGCTTACCCTTTAGGTCTTTTTATCATATAAGCTACTATTTTGATCTTTTATATTAACACCTTTTAGAGTTTTGTGTAGCATGAGGAGAAAGATTGCTCATCATAAATAATGTGTGTCTTTTCCACGTGTCTTTTCAATTGCCCTTCTTAAACTCCACTGATTCTCTTACTTCATTAAATTCCACGTTGGTTTTCAAGAAAAAGGAAATTAACTCTCCCTTGTGTCTAGTTATTATGTTGGCCAGATTCTCTAACTACCCTTAATTAAGGGGCTAATAATGAGTTGGCATTTCATTAATGTGCATTAGTGACCACTAAATGACACATTAATTTTCCTTTTTAAATCTTACTAATCCATGCATTTAAAGCTTAGCACGTGAAACCAAGAGGTTAGTGGAAGTTGTAGACAACCCTTAGTGTCCAACCAGTCATTTAATGAGCATAAAAGCCTTTCTTGTTATTTCAAATGTCATATCTAGTTGGTCGTGAAAACATTAAGTGTAGTGGATTTGGAAAATGAAAAGACATTAGCATGGAGGGAGAAGATTGGACTTGGTGTGTCATAAATACATTGTTGTCTCATTAATATAGACTTCATTAATTGCATTTATTAATGTCTTTTGTGGGTGTTATGCATGTGTACCTTTTTTATCTTCCTTGAAGACTTTTGAGATTCTTTGCCTCTAAATATTCCACTAGAATTGCCATTAGAACTCATTTATTTCTTAATTAATGTGACTCAGAGACACCTTGACACTAGCCATTAAGGATGTTTAGTGACCCACCAACTCGAGTTATGAAGAGAGAAGAGAGAGAAACTCTTGAATAGAACCTCCATTAAGCACCATTATTCTCATTTATGTCATTTTAATGGCACCCTTTCATCTCCATGCCATTACTCTAGGAGAGAGAGAGACAAGTGTGTAATGACTTTGGGAATATAAAGCGATAATCGAGTTAGGAAGAGAGAAAAAGTGGAAGACATAGAACCTCAGTGGGTTTTTAATGCTAGTCGTCCTTATTAATTGCACCTTTTTCTTGACCAATCAAGATGCATGCATGTCTGACCCTTAGAACACGCTTCTCTCAACTCCTTCATCTTCGAAATATGATTCAAAAATTTCCCTTTCCATTAGTGCCTAAGAAATAGACATCAGAATTCTAAGAGACAAGACCATAATTCACTTCCTTCATCCTAGGTACTGTATTAATGACTTTTAATTACCTCCATAAAGAAGACACCTCCATTAAGTGGTTGTTTTACTTTTCAATGGTCCTTGCCTTTCCAAAGTACACTAGGCATCATCTTTTCATCTCCCCATGCACCATTATCCTCTAATTATTCTCTCTTACACGCTTTGTTCATTATCCCATTAAAAACCTTTACTTATTATGACTCTTACCTACTACATTAAATTTTGAGGGAGGCTCGAGAGAGGGGGACATGATTATTCACTATTAATTAAGTGTAGTTATAATTAACCACTTGCATCTGAATATCTCAGGGGATACGCAATGCGTGGTGACCAATCCACTTCCATAGGTTTTCTTATTAATCCCACATTCAATTATTATCATTCTTCTTAACTAGACTCGTATTAAATCCTCAAGGAGTATTTGAATGATTGAAATTCTTATATGGCATTAGTTGTCTTAGTAAAGAACGAAGGGTGTAAGGACTTGTAGTGGAAGATGATGGGCATGTGAAGTGCTATAGTGGAAGGAGAGAGACACTAAAGACACATTTAATGAGGGGATAAGTGGCCGTCTCTTGTATTGACATATGGCAGTTGAAAGGAGGCTAATACCTAATGCAAGGGAGTGAAGCGATGAGGATTAAATGTAATGGCCTCTTTGTTTATTGAACACGAAGGAACTTGACCCTTTTTGCTGTCATTTTCTCTCTAACGAGAAAAAGAGAGAAACCATAACTGAGAGAGGGGCAACCACTGTACCTCCGTCTTTCACCCTATGTTCTAAGAAGTTGAGAGTTTTACACAAACCCTTGATGCTCAAATTGTTGCTATAACACCTCTACAAAAAAGATCTTAGAACTCTTTTTCCCTTCAAATATTTGGCACGCTCAAGATATTTTCTTTGGCCCTTTCCTCCAAAACGAGAACCATGAACTCGAGGCTTTGCTACGTTTTTGTCATATTCATAGAAAAGAAGATACGAACTTGATGGAGGGGAGCTTCTACAAATTGCACTAGCTTGCGGCTTCTACATGCGACTGAATTCGAGTTAAGGGGGGTCCATGTGTTTGTGCTTGAATGTGTGTTATTGTTTGTTGCATGTTCTTTTTCCTCCTTGCTCCACTCATGGATGCCATTGAAAACTACTTGCATGATAATTTTCTCTTCATCCCTCAATATTTTGATCAAACCTAACTATTGAATGATGCTTTGATGCTTGCATGGGTGTGATTGTGGGTAAAGTTCATTGCATGTCATCGATGATTTCTTATTTCCATGTTACCTATGTGAATATGCTTTCCTTGCTGGTTGTGATAAATATTACTAAACGAAACCGTAATCCATGTTGTTTTTCTTGAATCCATCTTATTTTCCTTTTCAGTTTAGCCCTGGAGATTAAGGCACAGATTTTTGAATCATTTGCTAAATAAAGTATGCTTCGATTTGCTTCCATGGTGGCCGATCAAAATGAAAATCTTATTGCATGTTACAACTAATGTATTTCTTGCCTCTATGTCCTCTAATTGACTTCCTGGCTATGTTTAGAAAACATTAATTTTTCTTCCTATTAATAAATGAGTTGGGGAGGGTGCATAAAGGGGTACTTTGGTGGATTTTTGAATAGTGTGTGAAATTTCATTAAAACTTGTTGATCAACCGACATGAAAATGACATGCTCTATGACTGTGATGATGTAACTATGTGTATGTTTGGTTGATTACCTTGTTTAAATCAATCTTTGGTGTGCATGCATGGAATTCTTCCTTATTTTCTTTTATTCCTTGAGCGAATTAATGAACTGGGAAGTGTTTTGGTGAGTGTATGAAATATGATTGAGTGTTTGATTTGATTGCATGGGACTCTGTTTCCTTCCTTCCTTAGTAGAACCTTTGATTTTTGTAAATGGATCTGATTGGAGAATTGTTGACATTGAGAATTCGGTTATCCTCGTCCTAAGGTTGATTTTATGAGTACATTATTCTTTGGTGTCCATATCTTGTATTGTTTTAATGTTCTGCAGTGTGTCATATCTGAATAAATATATGAATCTTATCACCTTTGTAAGGATATTAAACTATAAACCCAATGCATGATTTTTGGTATGTGTTCTCTATTTATTGTGCAATTTTTAAATCGTTCCTATAGGCAAAATAGTTGTACCTTCTTTGCTGTTTAGAAATTCGTGAGATTTTGTACACATTTCTATATATTAACTGAAAATGTGGGAAAATATTATTTTGTACTTTTATCCTCTAAACTAGTCGCTATTTTCTACAAAATTCTATACTTCTTTCTTTCTAAAATTGCTATTGTTTTTCTACATAATTTTGAATTGTTATCCTTTGAACTTAACACTACTTTCTACATTAAGTTACTATTCTACATTCTCCTGCCCACTTATTTCTACATCAAAAAGGAATACCAATATGCATATTACATCCTATTGCTTTATTATTTCTAATATGAAAGAATGAGCTATTTAGCATACTAGTGCATTTTCTATGTTGCACCTTAATGCATAACTATTTTTGGCATGAAAGAATAAGTTAATCAACACTTTACAACATTCTGTGTGCTGCACCTTATTACCTAACTATTTTAGCGTCAAATGACTTGTTTTCATATTATTCTACATTATGTATATATGTAATCCTACCCCAAGAACAAACCTTTCCAATGCACATTATATGTCAAATTCTACATTAAAAGAGAAGCATTTTTAGCATAATATTGCATCCACTTGTTTCTGCATAAAAAGGGAAATTTTTTTGCACTAAAATTTATACAACTTCTACATTGCATCGTGAAAATGAATGTCCTTTTGGTATTGCTTGATTGGTGTTCTTAGTTGAATTGAAAGAATGTAATTATTTGATCTATCTCTAATTTATTAAGTTAGTGTGATGATAGTTTAAGATCTCTACAAAAATTGTGTTGAAGTTGCATGTTTAAAGTATCAAACTCAACTCAGTGAAATATGCGAAATATTATTAGCTTTTGAACCACTGGTTGGATTGTAAATACATACACATGTATACATAGATATTTGCAATTACTTGAGCCACAATCTACTTTTGGAATGATTGGTTCCTTTTACTTGTGTATGATTTAATACTCAATAGAGATGTCAAAAGTGTTGTGTTTTTGCCAATTCATTCTATGTGTTATGGACTTGATCTTTGAATTTGTGACAAGGACTGAAAACATTAATATGAAATGGATGGTGGTGAATGTATTCAATTGTCGACAAAGAAGTGTGTGATAATTGTCACCCACATGGGTGATTATGTGCGTGAATGTGGTATCCTTTGTGAGAAAGAGGAAGTTGAATGACATGATGGTAATGATGAAATATGGAAGGCTAATTAAATTTGTTTGTCCATGCATCATGACATGTTCTGAGGAAGTTGTCGAGGCTACAGTTCAAGGGAGAACCTTGGGGGTAGCGAAGGGGGATTGTCCTAATGACATGAAGTAGCTACCATGACCGGGACATGTCGCCAGCAAACCTTCACTAATCCTGACGTGAGCAAGCATTACCAAGGTCGTGGTAGGTCCATTCTCGAAAAACGCTCTTGAAGCATTGGTTGTAGACAATTATTCTTTTATGAAAACTTGTGCTGTGATGTGATGTGGAGTAGGGAATGGAGCCCTCTGACCGCCTCTGATGTTAAAAAAAAAAACTGTAATGATGATGATGATGATGATGTTTCGAGTGACTGGGATCCCCATGTATTGCATCATGTGACTAAATAAAGAGTGAATTTCATAAGGAACTTGCATCATGCATCATCCAGCATATATTTGGCTATGTTATGCTGTTTGATTTATTGGGTTGATGGCTATTAGGTTATGGATGTGATTAAGAATAAACCCATTGTATGGATTATTGTGTGACTTCACTTGTTCTATTTGTTACATAAACTCACCCTATTGTATGTTTTGTGTCTTTGTTTGTTTGTTTGTTTGCTCTGTATGTGTGTAGATGAGCCGAGACTAAATTAAGGTGTGGACCTTAGTATCAAAGGAAGACATGTGGTTCTACAATCCAGCCTCGCGATAGTGTATCTTTGTGTATTGATATCCTTGAGTACAACTTATTAAGTTCTCCAAGACGCATGGTTGAATTCTTCAGAGGGATACACTTACTCTGATTACTTTCTTTTGTAATTCTCATCTTTGTACAATTATAGTGTTAGGACTGCTCTTAGACTCAAATAGAGTTAATAACCATTTTGAATTGTATCTTTATTTTATAAATATAAATTGTTGTATTTTTTTTAAACAAGATTATTTGGTATTAAATTATTATTTATCTATTTACTTATGATGCTATTTATTTCAAACCATGGTTATGTTTGAGAAAAGGAATTTCCAATGTATTTCGATACAAAAAAATTATAAGTACACATATATATGTGTCTTATGATTTATGACAAAGTATTACATATCAATATAGTAGATATATACTTTACATGTATGAATACTAAGATATTTTATTTAGTGTAAATGCATTATGTACGTTAATTCACTTATTCACCACATGTGGGCCTTTGAGTCTGTATTAGGGACGTTACAGAAGATGAAGCCAATTTTGAGAAAACTTGGGGAAATGAAGGGTGGTGAATGTTTTCTTTTAAATTGCACACAAACTACTGAGAATGAAGGCATCACATGCCTCACACTCATTTCTTGACCGATACTACTGACCATACTTTTTTTAAAAAGGGCTAGGTCGGTAAACTTTGTATTTGTTATGACTAACCAGCAACTATCTATACTATGAAGACCTCAGGGGATCTTAGAGGCAATGAATTTGTGATATTTGTGTTATAATACAGTGATCTTGTGATTATACTATGTGTGTTTTAATAGATTGATTTGTGTGATTATAATACAGGTACTGTAAAACGTCGACGGGTATGACTATAATGCATGTATTGTAATGCATTAATTAATATGATTAAAACTCACGTATTATGATATTGATTGATGTAAGAATGTATGAATGACATGGTCTTAGTGTATGTCTTGAAATATTAATGATGTGCTTGTTATGATGGTTGATTTACTGTAAAATTTATTAATATATTATGCAAACTAGTATTATTTGATGTATATTGTATTTAAGGATATTTTTATATTACTTGTTTTATTCTTAAAATAAAGGATTTAATGGGGCGGTGAATACTCACCCTTACAACCATTTTTTAGGAATTGAAATGAAGGATGATTAAGTCTTAGTTAGAAATTGATTTGAGTATGTAAATAATTTGATGTCAAATTTAGATATTTAAAAGGTTTAATAAAGTTTACTATAAATAACGATTTGAGTTATATTTGTAATATTTAGGCGTTAATTCTCTTAATTATTTTTAATGTTAAATTTAAATTGCAAAAATACATTTAAGAGAGTTACCTTTGAGAGACTCATGCCTTCTTCTTACTATAATCTAACAGGACGTCAGACTCGTGACGTTAAACAAGCACTCGCAGGAGGCAACATGTATCTTTCATTTTAATTTTATTCCCTTTTGTTTATTTAATTTTTAAAAATTTTTTAGGATGAAAAATAAGCATACTAAGAGCGCAAAGGTGATAAGTTGACCATTACTGTGCATATATATTCTGAGTTCTTGATGAATATAGATTTTACTAGGTTTTTAAGTAGTTTTCTAGGTTATTTTTGATAGAAAATGTAATTTGGAAGGTGAAAATTGCACAAAATATATAAATATTTAATAAAGTCAATATTTAATAATTCAAATTGTGTGAATTTAATAGAATTCTGATGTAATTTTGTTAGTTTTGCAAGAGATTCTAAGTTAAGATTCTTGAGGATAAGGATGGAAGAAGATTCAATTGAAGAAAATGGAAGAATTGAGCTTAAAATGTCAAGAATCAAGTGATATGTGCTGGGCGTAGCAACTTTGGATACATAGAGTTAACACTTTGAAGAAGAAAATTTATGAAGATCAAGTGCGTAACAACTTTAAGTATTGAAATTGAACACTCCACAACAAAATTTATGAAGATCAAGTGCGTAACTACAAGGAATGAAAAGAAGTAAGCTAAAAGAAATAGCAAAAATGCAAAAAAATTCAGATGACAATTATACAGAAAACTAGTGTCTATATGCAGTAAAATGACGTATTAACACTAAATAGCAAAACTGAAAGAAGTTGCAAACACGTGGCACAAAAATATGCAACACACTAGCACAATTTCTGCAGAATTGTGCAGGAAAATTAAAAACAGAACACTAAAATAGAGCAACTAATAAGTTTAATGCAAAATTAACACCAAAGTCTCTGGCAACAGTGCCAATTTGATGATGAACAGAATATTTTCACGTTTTGCATAAAGATTTGTCGTCAACCTTCATCAAAATATGCAGAAAAATTTGTAGTATCTAGGGTGCAAACCTAGGTTGTCTCCGATGACTTTAGTTTGTAACATACATTGAACATGTTGTAAACATTTACTATAAAAGCAATTAAAACAAGGAGATTTTGTGTGATTTTAATTTTAATGTAAAGGCAAGTGATGAAATTAATGAATCCAATCAATAAAATATCCAATCCTTAGTTTATTCATGTAAGTCTATCCCTATCCCTCTCAAGATTCAATAATTTTCCTCTTCCTCTGAATTAAGGTAACTCAAAAAGCATGAATTAACCTTAAAGTCCCATATGAATTAAGCAATTTACATGGGTTCCAACCCTTTTCCCTAAGATTACGCAACCTTAGAAATTAACTTAGGATTAAGCAAACCAAGTTAAGAATTTTATTAAAATAAATTAGGGTTAATTAAGCAATGTCCCCCTTATTCAAACATTAATTCAATTCAAAGAGTTGGGGAATATAAATTCATAAAGGAAAGAGAATTATATTGATATTCATACTCAAGAATTCAAGAATACATAAACTCACTAAGGATTACAAGAAAGTTTAGCCCTCCATGAGGATGAGTCTTACAAAATTAAGATGAAAGATAAAGGAATTCAATGACATCAATGCAAGAATTAAAGAAAAATGAAGGGAAATTGTAAATCAAACCCTAAGATTCCCCTTGGCTGTCACCCAAGGATCCCTATGCTCTGCAAAAATGCTCCCAAAGTGGCAAAAGAATCTAAAATTATGAAAGATCTGTACCCTAATTTCTAAAAATCTATATATACTAAGTTTGACATGGCCCCATAGTGATTATGCTGTTAACAAGAGTGTTTACGCGCAACAACTTTAGATTTTTTTTTTATTTTTGGAGTGATTACTCTCACTTTTGAGAGTGTTTACGCGCATGTCTGGTGGTTCTGGAGCTTTCTAGAGTGATTACTCTCACTTTTGAGAGTGTTTACGCGCAGGTCCCTTCATTCTGGGCGTCTCTAGAGTGATCACTCTCACTTCTGAGAATGATTACACGTAGGCACTTTGAGTCTGGAGCTTTCTGGAGTGATCACTACTACTTCTGAAAGTGTTTAATCTGGCCTATCCCTTGGAATCAGCTCTCTGGAGTGTTTACTCTGGCCTATCACTATGGTTCTTGAGAGTGATTACTCTCAGTTCATATTTTCCCCAGAACCAAAAATCCATAAAATTTGTCTAGAATTTCTTGCACAATTATTCAAATGATCAAAATTGTAAAATATATTCACAAAAATTAGTGGAAATAAGACAAAAATTAAGAAAGCTATAATATTTGGCCTAAATGAGGTTTTTATGTTATTTACAATCTCTAAGTCTATTTTTCATATTAAAATTCTATAAAAAAAACCTAGACAAAATATCTATAAATTATGAATTCATCGCAACCCCAAACTTAAACTTTTGCTTATCCTCAAGCAAATCAAAACTCAAGAAGATTGAAGGTAAAGGGTTGGATTTATCCAAAAATTTTCCTCAAAATTTTCATTCCAATATTAGACCCTAATTGACACTTCCAATATTTCCAAAATCATGGATTCATTCAACAAGGCAATCACACTCATATCAATTATTTTCATGCAAAGTCCCACTAACTGAAACAAAAATCCAGCAAGGTTTCATGCAATTCACACAATGCAAAGAAATCATCTAGCTCACAGTATAGTGTTTCACTCTTCACTCATTAATGTTTTAGGCTAAGTGTTTTCCCTCAATTCATGCATTTTGCCTCACCCTACCATTTGAAAGCATCAAATATTGTTCAAGGGGTTGATGCAGGAAAATAAAAGGGGAGATGGGACTAAAGATGGTAAAGTACGATAATTACAGGGAAAGTAGTAGTTACTAAATACAGGGAAATGAACTAGAAATTGCAGAAATATAAATGACGGAAGGGAAAGTGGAGCTAAATAAGATCTTTAGCTGAGCTAGAGGATGAAAGGTTGTATCATCCTCATCATCATTCTTTTCCTCCTCTTCCTCCTCTGAAGAACTGAAGTTGTTATCTTTCTCAGCTGCAGGTGCAGGGGTGGTGGTGAAAGGAGGTAAATCCTAGTTAACTGCTGCTCTGAGGAAAGGGGCAATGAAGGTAGGGGTGTCATAAATTTGTTCTGATGTCATGCCCAGCTTCTTTCCTATGTTAAGTGACATAGTTTCCAGGAGGGTCAGCATGGATTTCTGGCCAGCATGGATTGCATCCTGCCTTAATGCTATTTGCTTGACTTGTTCTCTGAGATTCAACTGGGTTTTCTTCCTATATTCAGCAGGTAGGGAGAGTCTTGGGTCAGCAGTCTTCTTCTTAGCATGAAAAAGATCCTTCACCATGGCAGTAGTGATGGGAGGGGCTTCTTTGACTCTCTGCTGATATTCACCCATGTCTACTCCAGCATCCTGGCAAAGCATGGTGTTGATGGAAGAAAAAGCAAGGAAGCCACTCTTGGTGCTTAAAATTCCCATGATGAAGTTACTGATAATGTCTCCCACATGGATGGGCATACCATTGAGGATGGCATATAGAAGTTCAGCTCTCTTGACAGTCAATATAGACGAATGGCATACTGGCATGAAGGAGATTAGAAGGAAGATGCTCCACACCATGGCTGGTGGAAGGAGGTGTTTGGTAGTCAGATTCTTGAGCATGAGCTACATGTCAAACTCCCAATTTTCTCCTGGTTTACAGATGGCCTAGAGTATGGGCTTATAGTCCTTCTCTTCCAAATAGCTGAATGTGGAAAAATCAAGCTGTCTAGCTCACCTCTCCACTGGAGGTATGTTCAGAACTCTCTGAATGTTGGATGGGGAAAAATAAATTTTCACACCTCGCACCATGGTTTGTCTGAGGGCCAGCCAGTCTCTTTTCACCCTCATTGCATTAGCATAAAATTCTTGGGTGATCTCCTTCCACCCATTTCCAGCACAAGTGGTAAACAGGTCCCAGCTCCGTCTCTAAATTTCTTCTTGAAACTGAGTGTATATGCCCTCTTGGATCTCAAAATTACGATCCTGCACTATCTACCTCTCAGGATGTTGGTTCTGAAGTATTCTTCATGAGCCAAGGATCTAAATTTTGGGTCATGGGCAGGAGGGGGTCTAAATGATGAAGCTCCAGCAATTCTGGCTCTCTTGGTTCTAGGAGTGGTATTCTTGGGTGTATTTGCCATGTTGCTGCTAGAAAATAGAGAGAAATAGCGAGTTGGTTATAGAAAGAGACAACTATAAGCATTGAATTTGACTTATCAGATTCACAGTTTAAGTAGATGTCAGAGTGTGCACTGTGAGGTTTTGTGCTGCCAAAGTGTTCACTATGTAGAATGATAGTAACTACTATGGATACAGGGCAGCAAACAATTGATGCAGAAAAGTTAAAGCAAATCAGTTCAAAAGGGCAGACTTGATAAGAAATAGTGTGTAGAACAAATGATGCATGTGTGGTGGGAGATATGCTATACATATCCAGTAAAGAGCAGTGCAAAATGGTGGTTATGGCACACAGTAATCACTCTGGAACCTAGTCTTGGCAAGTATTATGCAGCAAATTTCAAAAATAACTAGGCTAAGCATGTGAATTAGAGTTCAAAGTAACTATTCAGGCTCCAGAAAATTCAGACATAGTCAGTGAATGCATTTGGGCATGAGAGTGAACAGACAGTGTTATGCAATTGCAAAATGATGATTATGCACCTAAATGCCCAATATGAATAATGATAGACAGTAGCTACTTTGAGTTTTAACTTTGTCAAGTGTTACTCAGCAGCAATCCAACATAGTGTGGCAATATGAAAATTGACAGGAGTGAATGAAAATGCAGAAAAATGTGCTTATTAGAGGTTGAATTGGTATAGCAGGTAACAAAAACAATGAGTTCAAGCAGATGGAATGCAGTACAAAATAACTACTCTAGCTTTAGAGACTGTACACATAGACAGGGAATATTTGTGGATGCAGTGTATGCGATGTATTATCATGCAGGTTTCTAGCAACATGAAAGAGGTGCTTAAGGTTGATTGAATGTGTATAGTAAAAGTGCAGCAAATGATAAAGTCTTTCAACATTCAAAGCATAAAAAAATTACAAAATGACATTCTGTTGTGCAGACAAAATAGGTTCCTTTGCATAAGCCAATAAACACTATAGGTATTTATTTGTCACCAAGTCAACAAGAATCACAAAAAGGAACTAGGAAATTAGCTGTAAATTTAGGAAATGCATCAAAAATTAAAATTACACATTTAGTTTGTAACATACCTAGGAATTCAAAAATACATGAACTCACTAAGGATTACAAGAAACTTTAGCCCTTCATGAGGATGGGTCTTACAAAATTAAGAGGAAAGATAAAGGAATTCAATGACATCAATGCAAGAATTAAAGAAAATTGAAGGGAAATTGTAAATCAAACCCTAAGATTGCCCTTGGTTGTCACCCAAAGATCCCTAAGCTCTGCAAAAATACTCCCAAAGTGGCAAAAGAATCTAAAATTATGAAAGATCTGTACCCTAATTTCTAAAAATCTAACTATACTAAGTCTGACATGGCCCCATAGTGATTACTCTGTAAACAAGAGTGTTTACACGCAGCAACTTCAGATTTTTTTTTTCTTTTTTGGAGTGATTACTCTCACTTTTAAGAGTGTTTACGCACAGGTCTGGTGGTTCTGGAGCTTTCTGGGGTGATTACTCTCACTTTTGAGAGTGTTTACACGTAGGTCCCTTCATTCTGGGCGTCTCTGAAGTGACCACTCTCACTTTTAAGAGTGATTACACGCATGCACTTTGAGTCTGGAGCTTTCTGGAGTGATCACTGCTGCTTCTGAAAGTGTTTACTCTGGCCTATCCCTTGGTATTAGCTCCCTGGAGTGATCACTATGGTTCTTGAGAGTAATTACTCTCAGTTCATATTTTCCCTAGAACCAAAAATCCATAAAATTTGTCTAGAATTTCCTACACAATTATTCAAATGATCAAAATTGCAAAATATATTCACAAAAATTAGTAGAAATAAGACAAAAATTAAGAAAGCTATAATATTTGGCCTAAATGAGGTTTTTATGTTATTTACAATCTCTAAGTCTATTTTTCATATTAAAATTATACAAAAAAACTAGACAAAATATCTATAAATTGTGGATTCATCAGTCATCTACTTCTTAAGCTGGAAGGTCTGGCTGATAGACATTGGAACTAGCATTTTGAAAGAGTATGGAGTTAATCATTTGTTTGTCTAGATTTGAGTATTAGGTCTAGTATGTTAGATTACTAATTTGTTAACGAATGTAATTATATATCAAACACTGGTGTTTTGAATCCCTAGCTGAATCTTTGTTGTAAATATATAAACTTATGTAAATTTTTGGTATTATACAAAGGTAGTTATATATGTTGTTATTTTATCAAAGTGAATGTAAAAATTATAAATTACGATAAGTTTATACTCTCAGACTCGTGTATGCAATATCTAATAAATGAATAAGGAAATTAAGAAGAGTAATGCGAAATGTCATTGATTCTCTATAAAAGGGGTCGTGACATTTTAGTGTATCAGAGCAATGGTCTAGGTAAACCTATGGGGTGAGGTTACTAGACTTTGGATTTGGTATTCTGAGTAAGGAGTTTTAGTTGTGAATTATAAGTCAACATTTACTAATCGACTGATTATGTGGGAGAACAAACTTGATCACCTGTGTTCTCTAGCGTGATAGATGTCAAAAAATTTTGGCTTATGAGACTTGGGTGAGCTATACTGAGGTTGGGTGGCTGAGTAAGATGTCGCTAAGCTGAGCTGTGAGAAATGGTCAAATAAGTTGTGTTTTGTTTTTTGCGTTAAACTAAAAATAATAACATGATGTTGTGCTGGATGAGTTGAAATGTGTGACAAGTTTGCTTTTATATGTTGAGCTTATGCATGTGCTGTATTGATATGTGATGAAGTATATTTTGTTGTAAATATGTTTGTTGAAGTAGATTAGCTGGGTGGCTGAATAGTTAAATTAAGATGTGAATTGCTATAAATATTCTAAGTTGATTTTGTTCTGTGTTAAAGATGGCAAGACCACTTATGAGACCTACTTTAAATCTTCCTCTACCTGATGTGAACCAAATGGCTCATGTTGTGGAGGTCATGGCAGCTGCCATATTTCTTACTATAGGGTGTGTTGAGGATAAGAAGGTCATTTATACTGCATATATGCTGGTAGGAGATGTAGAGATGTGGTGGTAGGGAGCCCGTACTATGTTAGAGGCTCGCAGTGAGGCTATTACTTGAGAGGTATTCAAGAATAGCTTCTTGGGAAAGTTCTTTCCACCTCATGTCTGTGCTGTGAGAGAAAGAGAGTTCCTAAGTTTAGTGCAAGAGAACTCATCTGTGTATGAATATGCCATTCAATTTGAGCAGTTTATTGATTTTATTCGCATCCAACCTCTGAGGAATGGAGATGCTAGAGGTTTTCTGATGGGTTGAAGACTGATATTAAAAGAACTCTAATTCCTTAAGGATTACGGAATTTGCTGATCTGGTGGATCAAGCCACCATCATTAAGAGCCTTAATTTAGAAGATGTTGGGGAAGTAGGAAAAGCTTAGTCTAGAAAACAAGCTATTAGTGGCCCTTATAGCAGACCATATCACCCGCCCCAGTTTTGACCTTCCCTGTCTAAGGGAGCGACATAATCAACTCTTAGACCAGTAGGAACTGCTACCTTCGCTCTCCAGCCTAGGGGAGCAAGTGCACCATATTTTAGGGCTCTAGCCCCTACGATACTGAAATGCTTTAGGTGTAGGGGACCACACTATTTGAATCAATGTCAGCAGGCTGATACAAGGGTCTATTTTTCGTGTTGTCAGCCGAGGCATTTGGCTAAGGATTGCCCTATTTGTCGCAGTGGAGCAGCATTGTCCATTGCTAGTGTTTTACATGCCGTGAGACCCAGAGAAGTTAGAGCTTCATAAGTGACTAGGCCTAGAGCTGAAACCTGTGTATTTACTACTTTTCGAACAGAAGCTGCTTAAGCTACAAACCTTTTTCAAGGGGTAGAAGTTGTGGCAGATACATCCCTTTCTGTGTTTTTTGATTCCAAAGCCACACACTCCTTTATTATGGATGCTTGTGTGAAAGATTTGAAATTGTCTGTTAGCGATTTGAGATGCAATTTAGTGGTGACGACACCCACGTTGAATTCGATAACAACTTTGACAGATTGTGTTGGATGCCCTATAGTAGTTAAGGGACGGGAGTTTAGGGTTAATCTTAGTAGTATCTCTATGTCAGGCTTGGATGTAATTATGGGCATGGATTAGCTAATAAATGCATATTTTACTAGGTTTTTATGTAGTTTTCTAGGTTGTTTTTGATAAAAAATGTAATTTGGAATGTGAAAACTACACAAAAATATATAAATGTTTAATAAAGTAAATTGTTGTCTTTAGTAATTCAAATTATGTAAATTTGATAGAATTCTGATGTAATTTTGTTAGTTTTGCAGGAGATTCTAAGGTAAGAGTCTTGAGGATAAGGATTGAAGAAGAGAAAGTAGAAGAAAGAGTGAACCCCCTTAGTTTACTGGAATTGACAGACCAAATGCAGCTGAGCTCTGGATCCAAGAGATTGAGAAAGTATTTCTCACTATGGGGTGTGCTAAGGATAAGAAGGTTATTTATGTCGCATATATGCTAGTAGGAGATGCGGAGATGTGGTGGCAGGGAGCCTATACTATGTTAGAGGCTAGCAATAAGGCTATTACTTGGGAGGTATTCAAGAATAGCTTCTTGGAAAAGTTCTTTCCACCTCATGTCTGTGCTGCGAGAGAAAGAGAGTTCCTGAGTTTGGTGTAAGAAAGTGCATTGAGGCATGGGTATAAGTACTTTCCAATTCTTTATATATATGGTTCTAAATAGTTAATGAAATGATGTGAAATCTTAAATTTGGCCAGCACCTATGTGCGTGATTAAGAAAGTGAAACTCCAAAAATATGCATGACTATTCAGAAGGAAAATGTATGCGAAATCCCACTCCCCTGTGAAGGAAGTCACGAGGTTATTTTATAACTGTTATTGGTGAAAGATAGGGAGGACCTCAACGTCTAGGGGATTTAATGGAGTTGTGTGACTTGCCAATAGCCCTATGAGTGTCCTAGGTCCCAAAACTCTGGCTGGAAGTTTGCACGCGATGCTCCTTTATGATGACCTTCTCCTGAGGCTTATTTTGTTGGTCTAGTTAGATCAGTCAGTGGAGGTTCAATACCCCACCATACATGCAAAATGTAGGCTAGCTAGTGAAACTCCTAACAACTTCCGAACAATAGGATTGTTATGGATCCAGAGTCACAAAAGCATAAAAATAAGATTTTGTCAAACCAAGAGTTATCATTTGCATTAATCATGCATGATGTAATTAGACTTGCATTTTGTTAGATTGTAAAAGTTCCAATTGTATTAATGTGATGTATACTTGTACTTACTTTGTTTTGTTTCTTTTTTGAAAGATATTTACTTGAAAATATATCTCACTCCTTTTCTTTGTTGAAATATGTTGTGGTGTTGGACATTTTCTCTTAGTTTTCACAGATCTTAAGGATGGTCTTTCTCCTTCTTATTCTCCATGTTGAGCTCAATTTTAAGAGGATCCTTTGGATATCAAGGAGATAGAGGAGGACCCTTCCAAGGAGTCTTGACCGATGTTTAGTTATTTTTTTTATTGTCCGCTGCTAGAGGACTCCACTTGTTGTATGGTGGAGAATTCAATACTTTATATTTTATGTTGGTAGCTTGGGTGTAATGAACTTTGTTTTGGTACTCTGATGGTCATGGATTGTGTTTTAAGATCCTTATTTCTGCTTTGATTTCATCTTTTAATTCATTCCAGAAAGCTCCTATCATGAATTCCTCATCCACAAAATGCAGTAGAGCAGAGTGGAGTTTAAACTGCTCCCTATACTCAATAACTGAGCCTTTTTGTTTCAAACCCATCAAAACATCATATGGATTCTTTGAAGATGACATCTGAAATCGACCAAGAAGGGCTTGCCGAAATATTGTTCAAGTAACTGCCGGCATCTAAGGTTCCCACCTTTGGTACCAATTCAATGCCCTTTCTTCCTAACACACCACCGCTATGTCCATCTTCTCTGCCTCAAGGATTCTGTTTATCGCGAAATTGCATTCCACTCTGTAGATCGTCCCCCTTGAAGTATGCCACCTCAACCCGTTTCACCCGTTCCTCCCTTCTTGAATTCTCTTTCCAATGTTCTCCATCTTTGTTGTTTGGAAGAGAATGTTATGAACCCTAAAATTCATAATTGGGGAAACCAAAATTCATACCATCTAAATGAAAAAGAGGAAGGAAATATGATGGAGAAGGCACCACAAACGATGATGTTTAATAAGCCAACAAGATTGCCACAAGAATGGATGAATTCTTGATAAGATCGAAGACTGCAAGGAAGAACCCTAGTAGAGCACAACACTTACTTTAATTTGATTTCAATCTGAATTCTCCCTTTTCCATTCAATCCAAGTGTTTTTAGTACAATGGAAATTAAGAGTTTCCTTAATCAAATTCAAACAAGAGAAAAAGAAAAGCACCATTAGTATAAGTAAACTAAAATGGCCTAGTGGTCATTGTTAATACTTAGCCACAAGTACCTAGGTTCAAGTCTTGCTACAAACACTTTATATATATATATATATATATATATATATATATATATATATATATATATATATATATTTTAATCATGGACTGAAAAGAAAGAAAAAGAATAAATAAAACTTCAAATTGAATCAATGGGCTTGTGTCCTTCAAAATCAGCAAGAACAAAACAAGTAATGGGCTTCAACTCCATGGATGGATCTTCCTTGATATCATGATGTGCTAATGCTTCTTGGGATTTCTCAACTCTTGACCTTGTCATCGGCCCGCATAAGTCTTTAAGTGGATCTTGGGCCTTCCTTGGTGTGTGAGTTCTTCCTGGGGCTTGGGCTTGGGCCTGGATGTCCTCATCATTATTGCTAACACTCATCAAAATTTAAACCCAATTAATGCAGTACTAGGGTGCTAACCTAGGTCGTCCTCTTGTGAACATCAAGTATGGGACCACACATCAAACATGTTATGAGCAATAAGTCCAGAAAATAAACAAGGGGAATTTTTGTTATTTTCAAATTCAAATCACTCAAGCAAGAAATTAATTTGGGAAGTTTAATTGATAAGATGTATTAACCCTTAGTTTATCTATATTAGTTCTGTAACACCTTATATTTCTTTCCTCAATATATGATAAATTTTTATAAAAATTTAAATGGTAAAGTAAATTTTCTTTCAAAAACTCTCTAATGAGAAAGAAACAATGAAATGATATAAGGTTCATAGAGTAAAATTTCATTAATTCATAAGTACTTTAGAAAAACAAAGATTCGAAAGTTTTCATCAGCAACAAAAAGAAATAGTAGTTTTACAATTGTTTCAAAAGAATGCTATAGAACTGAAAATATTCATTATATAACTCAAAATAACTAAGTCCTATAGCAGTTCTCATCCATCCATGCACTGTGAGCCTGGTACTATTTGTCCTGGTTTCCTGAAAATGTTGTGTAAGGGTAAGTGTCTACCCTACCACTCATATATAACACATATTCATCACAAAACACATCTTATCACGATTAAAGAAAACATCATGGCATTACATATCATAGTGTCATATAAAGCAAATTCTCATCTCAACACGTAAACACATTATATTCCATAGATTCACAATTTCTTTTTCTTTTACCTGCGCTTACCGCTCCCTGTGGCCATAGTTATCCAATGCCTCTATCCCGAGGTCTTACACATCCATGTAAATAGTCGCAGGATGGCCCAATGCAATACGGATACAACGCATGCAATAGACAGCCCTTTAGCAAAGGTAAATAGTCAGGAGTCAAGTTGAGAAACGAGTGTGCGGCCATGTGGTGCATTTGTACACAATATTCTGTGCACAATCCGAAATGTCACTCACCACCATGCATTTCTCCAAGATACCCCATATTGTCTCCATCTTTCACTCCCCTAGTGTATCTCTGTAACTATTTACATCATATCATTTTCCATCTCATACTCTTTCAGGTATATTCATATGTTAACCCTTGGAGAGTGGTTCAAATAACCGCTCTCATATGTTAACCCTTTCAGGTATATTCATATGTTAACTCTTTCAGGTATATTCTTATGTTAACCATATTACAGATACAATTACTTACATATATTAATCAGACATCAAATAAATTTTGCAACATACGAATATGTAGAGATACAATTACACAGAACGTTCACAATTAAAAAGGCTCAACAATGTATATACACTTTTGGCTAATGAATGATAGAATTATGACTAGGTGTTGTAAAAAAAAAGTACTAAGAATCAATTGTGCTTAATGTGTCCTTCAAATATCTATGGTACATATATGCACACCACTCCCTTTGAACTTGATGAATTGTGTTGTCAGGAAAGGTTGGTAATTGGAACTCTGGAAAATACTGAAAAGAAAACAAAATACAAATCTTAGTTATATTAGATATAATTCAAATGGGTAGACACTATCCTAATAAACACGTAGTGATATAAAATAATTTTGGATATGCACTCTTCTTACATTAAATGGGATTGTAGTCTGTCCATGGTGCAAAGCATCTCTAATGAAGAGACACACATAATATCCACAGTCATCATTATTTGATTGCTTAGGACACTATACGTTGAGGAAAAAACATAAAAAACATGATTAATAAATGGACAATATTGAGTGTAAATTATGCAGTGTTATAAAATAAGTTAAAAGAGTTTTTTCTCAAATGATATTGAGACCTGTATAGTGACCCAATTTGTTTGATGCATCTTTGTCCTAAAGGGCTGCACTTTTCTCTCAACTCGATATGTAACAAGAGCACTAACAATAAAATGAAAGAACAAATTTACAATTAAACAAAAGCACATTCATATATGATACTAGCTAATAGGTAAAATCATGTATACTTACTTATTAAATATGTTTTGCATATGTGGTCTAGTCTTTAACTGTTTGCGGAGGGGATCCATATAATACATTGTCTCATCAGAGGTGTTGATTGTCACGACCCCTTTTTATAAAGGACCGAGAACATTATTTCTACACCACATACTTATTTAAAAATAGGTAAATAATAGAGAATATAAGTATAAAAATTCACTTCTCATTCAAAGTAAAAATGAAGTTCCTTACAACAAATATACAACAGATCAACATAATATTACATTTAGTTTATAATATTCAAAATACCAAAAAAAAATTATAATATGTGACTCCCTCGACATGAGGTCTTATATATAAAGAAAAAGGACTCTGATGCATTATTACTCAACTCCAGCTTCTAACTTTTCTTCACTGGCCCCTCAGCCTGTGAAGTAGATGCAACACCTGCTACATCTGCTCACGTACCACCGTACGATCATCGCAGTACACACGCACACAACGACATAGAAAGAAATGCAAGGGTGAGCTTACGAAACATAAAATAAAATTATATATATATAGAGCAAAATATTTTTCACAATAATAACCCCATGCATTTCCAGCCCATCTAATGCACAGCATGAAAACGGCTTCCAACTGGTTTCACAGCCTAATTAATCCGTATGAACCGAGCGGTCCGGAGCGACCCATTCCTGTATCTGGATCCAGACAAAGACAAAGACAAAGCTCAAGATGAACTTACCGTTACATGTCTACCCACCTAAACATGTAACTCGGCTCTATAATGATGCAAAACATATATCTCAGCATGATACACACCACCAAAATTATTTTAACAGCTCAACTACGGCAAGTTTATAATAGATCAGCCAAAATCTCAGCATTTTAAACTAATTACAACGATTCTGACTTAGAAAATAGCTTTTATTCAATAGATCTAACAAAATCATATCAAAATATCTTGAAATAGCATATTAAACCGTTCAAAACATAGTTCATAGGTTAAAGTAAACTCCCCTTACCTCAGAAAGATGATTCATACTAGATCTACCGAATATTACTTGATTATAACAAAATTCACTGAAGATTCAGCTTTAGAACGGAGTTGCTCCTAAGAACACCATGAATTTCTATAAGAGAGAGAAGGAGAAGAGAAACGAACGGTAAATCTAGCTTCAAACTTAAAGAAACTTACTTCCAATCCTTCAGAATAGATGTAGAATCTCAGATCTGGCGGAAAATCTAAGTTTAGAAAGGTTTAGTATGAGAGAAATGGTGGTTTACGGCCTTAGAACCTTTGAGAACCTTGGATAGAGGTGAAGAAATGAAAATTTCGTGTGAAGCCCCCTTTTTATAGAAAATTTTCGAAATTTACTGTTCACCGCCGGAAAACACTGTTCACCGCCTTACTGTTCATGCCAGAAAATACTGTTCAGGGAACTATTCATGCCGGAAAACACTGTACACGCGTACTGTACATGCACTGTACGCGTATGTGACGTCACCGATGACGTCAGCTGTCACTGTACATACGCGGTTTGTACTGTTCATACACGGTTTGTACGCGGTTTGCACTGTTTATTGCACTGTTCATACACGGTTTGTACTGTACATACGCGGTTGCACTGTTCATTGCACTGTTCACTTTTTTTTTTTTTTTTTTTTTTAATAATTTCAAACTCCATCTAAATATATTCCAATACCAAATAATCCTTCAATTAACATTGAACAAGTATAAAATATTATAGATTACTCAATAATAAATTAGAAGCCTGACATTGATAGCAACTAGGATCCAATGTTGCCTACCAAATGTTTAAGATTACAATAATTAAATATGATAATGAAAATTATAAACTTATATGCATGGTCATAAGATTGACTTACCCAACATTGTAAGGTGAGAATACCAAGTGATCTTCACCCATATGACGCTTTAACATGTCAGCTATATTTTGATGTGGGGTCTGATTGAGGTTTTCATCCATTTCATAGGGAGATATAAATGAAAACTTACTTGCCATATTGGTCCCTTCCAAGTAAGCTTCACACAAATATCTTGTAGTTGAAAAGATGAATGAAATGAGATTAAATATGGTAGTTAACATCAAGTTTCGTATGGGAGAAAGATATTTATACAATTGGTATAAATTAAAGAATTACCTAATGTAAAGGTTGATGCTGGAGGCACTTAACCAATGGCGATATATGACCTCTTGTATGTTTTCTTTTCCCACAATGTCAGTAAATTCTTTTCTCCAATGCTGACTTGTCATATGAATACTTACATTGTCAATGGCTTGATCACTTCTTATATAGAGCTTCATCATATCGAAGCACGCAGCACCTTGAGCCTGTGCCAACTCAGGAAGGTCAGACGAATTAGAAACAACACCTTTATTGCTTGGACCAGCAATGGATTCCTTTGTATGACCTGTCCCTTTCCCTAACCCTCTACTAGATGATGGGGCAACCTGAAATAACATCAAAGAGTTTGTGTAATGAAATGAAAAATTAAATGCATACATCAGAATGCTGCAAAGAAAATTATGGTTACGTACCTTAGGTCGTAAAGTGATTAGGGACAATGGCCAAGCAACATAATTTCCAATTGCATCTCTCAGGCAATTGAGGTTTGCTTCTTCATTAGTAACAGGCAATGCAGTGTATTTTTCCTGTCTTTGCACTATCTCTATTGAGACCTTACAATGGTGAGGAAGAAGAGCAATATTGTATAAGAAGTCCCCAACCACTATTCTCGAAACTCTCCCTCTGGCAACCACGCGATATGGGGTGCTCAAATACAGCATGCCGTCGTGATCACCCTATAATACATACATCATTAAAGGTTAGAAATAACAAATTAATCGTATGTCATTAACAATAAATTTAAAAGTAACTAAATTGCTATTGTTGAATTGTACCTCTGGAATTTCTACAGATGCAACTGGTGTACAACTGCCTCTTTGGCTGTTATATGGCAGTTCTGGCTGCAGATGGTGACCTCCCTCCACCACTTATTGCATTTAAGGGGGAATACCCATTTGTGGTGGCATGGAAGTAGGCATAAATGGTGGTGGAGTGGTAATAGGGTTGAAAGGCATTTGACCAGACATGAAAGGGGGCAGTCCTTGACCCTCAGTCAACTGTGCCACAACACTTGTCAGATGCACTACCCAATGCTTCATGTTCTTCCACTCAATAGATGATGGGTGTGGATGTGAAGCTGTTGAGCCGAATGCAGCCTTTTGGGTAACTCCAAAACCTGCAGCTCTTACACGACTAGGATGTTCTCTTACACCAAGAGCTTTACCCAATATGTTGTTTCTGGCCGTTGATTCAGACTCAGCCTCCATACCCACCTGTGAAAGGGTTTCCTATAACGAACAAAACAAAATTATGATCACTATATAAAAGGTTCTGTTCAAAATGAACCATGTTATTTATACTTACAAATTCAGCAACCATTTTTTGAACTCCATCATCAAAACCACCTTGCTTATTAACCCTAGCAGTCTTCCATAAGACATGTCGAGGTACAGAGGTCACATTAGACCCAGAGCCAACAATCTACAAAAAAATGAACATTAATTAATTACAACTCATCAACATTTGATTACATAAGACTATAACCTAATAAATGCATATATCTAAATAGTACAGATAGTACCAATTCCTGCTCCAACTGAGCATATCCCTTCGATGACCACCTATATCTATACGACATTCCTTTTGCCCTAGCAGTATTGACCTCACTTTCTTTCTAAATATTGTTTTTCAAAATGAAAACAAAAAGATATCAGCAGAGATTACCAAGTCGAACACAAATAATAGAAATATATAATAAAAGTGTATTTATATTACCTTAAACTCTTCTGTGCAGCTTTGCTTTACAAACTCGTTCCAGTTATCAGTGACAGTAATAAATCTCTGATACTTCTCAGGAGGGTAGGGGAGACAATTACCATCTTTATCAAAGACATGCTTCCTCATCCGTGTACGAAATGCACGGAGATCCCATCCAGCTAATGCAAGTACAAAGATTTTGTGCGTTTCTTGCACTTCAAAGGTTTCCTACAATAAAAGCCAAATAAGTAAATCAGCTTTACCCAACATGATTTATTAATAATACTACACTTAGAGAAAGAATTGTAGTTTACCTCTACTTGCTCCCAGATATAGTCCTTCAAATTAGTAGGCACATTTGTCCAATCACATATACTAATTGGCACTGTACTTCTAGTTACAAATCGAATAAAATGGGAGAATTTAGATCTATTAGGGTCAATCAGTTGCCCTACTTGAAATGTCTTTGGCAAATGGTTTCCCAAAAGTTGTTTTGATATCTTTAACCTCTTCAAAAATTTGTTCTCCACTTTTTGAATATAGACATCGTCGTTCATCATAACTTCCATTAAAGGCTTTCTTCATTTTTCTAAAAGGATGATTTCATGGCAACCACCTACGATGCCCCATGAAAACATTCTTGTGACAGTGTTTAAGTCTGATATAATCTGTATTTTCGGAACATATTGGACATGCACATTGACCCTTTATGCTATAACTAGAAAGATTTCAATAAGCAGGAAAATCATTAATTGGACCATACAATATTGCCTTAAGTGTGAAACATTCATCTCTAAACCCATCATATACTTTAATGTCATTTTCCCACAACTGCTTCAAATCTTTAATTAGAGGAGACAAGTAGACATCAATGTCATTTTCAGGTTGTTTAGTACTAGAGATTAACAAAGAAAGTATCATATATTTCCGCTTCATGCAATACCATGGAGGCAAGTTATATATTAATAAAATCACAAGCCAGGTACTATGGGTACTACTTTGCATGCCATGAGGGTTCATTCCATCGGTTGCCAAAGCAAAGCGTATATTCCTTATTTCTGCTGCAAAGTCTTCATATTCATCATCAAATTTTTTCCACTGAGGAGAATCTGCTGGATGCCTAAGCTTCCCATCTTTAATTCTACCTTTAGCATGCCAAGTCATTTGCTTTGCATTTTCTGCAGTGCAAAATAAGCGCCTTAATCTTAGAATTACTGGAAAATACCACATGACCTTTGTAGGTGTAGATTTTTTCTTTATGTAACGTGACTCATTACACTTTGGACATTGGCTTAGTGATGCATACTCTTTTCGAAACAAAATGCAATCATTAGGACAAGCATGTTTCTTCTCATGGGTCAATCCAATGGAAGCAAGTACTTGTTTAGCATCATATGTTCTCGTAGGTAGCACATTATCCTCTGGTAGCATCTCATTTAATAAAGTTAGTAACTCTGTGAAACTTTTATCAGTCCATCCATTCATTGCTTTCAGGTTATAAAGCTTTAACACAAAACTTAATCTCGTGAACTTTCTGCATCCATTGTACAATGGTTTTTCTGCATCATCTTTTAGCCTCTCAAACATCTTTCGACAATCTCTAAGATCTTCTTCAACAACATTTGGAATGTCTTCAACATTATCACTCTCATCTGTTTTTAATATCTCTGAGAAATAGAGACTTGATCCCATGTGATGTGATGTACTTCCACCTTGTATCTAACCGTGCTTTGTCCAACAGGTATATTTTTCATCAATCCCATTGCACATTAGATGTTCTTCCAATTCTTCCACATTTACTTGCATCATATTCAAACAACACCAACAAGGGCATGGAAAAAGGTTGAGATCAGTTGCATGCTTAATCGCAAATCTAATAAACTCCTTCATTCCATCTTCATATTCTTCACTCAAACGATCAGCAACCATCCAACTTTGGTCCATATTTGCTCTAACTACGATTATGACAAACTAAATGTGAATTTCTTATTAAGTCTCACATGGTAGGGCCCTATCCCATTTGAAAACAAAGTTTTTCATACCTTAATTAACAATTGCTTCATAAATGTGTTATTTTATACTTGACAATATTTTGGCAGCATTTCACATTAGTCCCTTAGTACACAACTTGAAATGAGATGATTCACCTCAATCAAGCACGCACCAAGAGACAATGACAAATGCATTGTACCAAACTTTTGTTAAGAATTAAATAAAACATTATAAAACAGCATTTGCTAACCACTGAATGACTAACTTTGTTGACAAATTGTCCAACTTGGACAATTTAAGATTGAAAATAATGATTTATTCAATCATTATTTTGAACCTTAAACGGGAAACTAAGGTTTCACTTAATTTCAGATTTCAAACCATAATTTCTAACAACATAACTTCAACAATAATCATGCATTCAGAACATTACATAATTTCTAACAATATAACATCAACAATAATCACGCATTCAGAATATTCCAAAGTCATAACATTAAAAAAAGGAACAATCTTATTACATCACTCAAACTAAGCATGGGATTTCACTTCCTATATTCCAAGTCTAGCATGTAATTTGAGGCCAGGTTTGATGAACTTATTCGAGGTCTAAAACTGCATTATAAAATTATGTAAGACCACTAAATATGATAATATTTTTTCACTACACCACTAAAATTATGAAAGACCACTAAATTGCATTATAAAATTATGTAAGCCCAGGTTAATTTATTCAGTAGACGACTTCTACTCCTATTCCAAAATCAAATGATCTCATTTTGTTGACGTTGATTTAATTGTAAATATCAATTTTCTATCTCATTGTCTTCTCCTGTACTCTTTATTAATTAATTATATTTTGGGCCAGTTCTCGTCCTAACTAAAACACAAATTTTACTAACTAAAAATTACAGAGAACAAAAATTAACAAATTACCTAAAAATTAACAAAAAAAAATTAACAATAGATTAACCTTGAAATAACGTTGGGTCACAGTTATGTTGCAGAAAACCAAAATAGTAAACAAACACACAGAACCAAAAATGGCAAAGAGGACGTTTATGTAACTATTAACCTAAAAATAAAATGGCATCTAGTCAACACAGAGGACCAAAATGCTAAACGAAAGCGATAAAGATAGAAATGATGAAGAAAATACCTTCTCAGTGGCAATGTGTAGTCAACGGTGGTGTTCTCTAAAGCAAAATCCTTAACAAACACAGAACTTTGGAAATACAGAGTTGGCGCAAGGACAGTGATGGCCAGATTTTGGGGTTAGGGTTTATTTTGAAATTACACTTTAGAGAGCAGTTAAGTCAGTAACCACTTTCTAATATAATCTTTTAAAAGCGGTTGAACCAAAGAACCGCTCTATAATCTTTATGAGAGCAGTTCCTGAAAAATGGAACTTATGAGAGCGGTTACTAAATAACCACTCTCCAATCTAGTTTAAAAGAGCAGTTTAATCTGAACCGCTCTGATAAGTGATTTTAGAGAGCGGTTCCTTTACAACCGCTCTCTAAATTGTACATTAGAGAGCGTTTTGTATGCAACCGCTCTCAAAGGGTTAAATTGCAGAGCGGTTGAGTATTAACCGCTCTCTTTATTTCTGATACACAGCGGTTTTCACTAACTGCTATCTAGGATTGTGCTGCAAGAGCTCATTTTTGGCGTAGTATTTCCAGAATTAGGTTAATTAGAACAAGCGTCAATCAACCCTAAATTCCCATGCAAAATTAAGTGAATCACATAGGCTTCAATCCTTAATTCTTAAGATTAAGCAACCTTAGGATTAAATCTAGAATTAAGCAAACCAAGTTTTGAACCCTTGCCAGAAACAAAATTATTTAGCAACAACCTCTATTTAATCTTTAAATAAGTTTCAAGCGATTGGGGAAACTAAAATTCATGAAAGGGACTCGTATTAACATTAAACCTAGGATTTCAAGAACTCATATATACTTCAATAGGGATTAATAGCAAAATTTAACCCTCTATGAGGATGGGTTTCAACATTGCAAGAGATAAAATCCAATGAAACTCAAGGAAATTAAAGTAATAATGAAAGAGAAAGCAAGAAGAAGTAGAAATTAACCGTAATTTAGAAAAGTATTTCTAAAATGGAAAAGTATCAAAAAATAGTAAAAAGATCCAATCAAAAAAGGTAAAAATCCTATTTATAGTAAAGTTAACGCTTCCTAAAGTAATTACTATCACTGTTGAAAGTGTTTACGAGTAGCTCCATGGCAAGTTCTTCACTCTGTAGTGTTCACTTTCACTAGCAAAAAGTGATTACCCGCAGCTTTGTGGGTTTGGATATGGATGCACGTATTTATTATGACTAGCAATAGTAAACACACACAACCTTCTTGTAGTAAAGGCTCAGTAGTGTTTACTATCGTCAACTATAATGAACACGCACAACTTTGCACCTTAGGTCTAGCTCTGTAGTGACTATTTTCACTGCTGGGAGTAACTACTTTCACCTGACCCCTAGAAATAGCTTGCTATAATGGTTACTTTGGGCACTGAAAGTGGTTATTTTCACTTCATTTTTTTCCAAGAGCCTAATATCCATAGATTTTTTCTAGAAATTCCTGCAAAATTATTCAAGTGAGCAAAATTGCAAAAAGTAATTACAAAATTAGTGTAAATTGGATAAAAAATAAGAAAGCTAGAATAATTGACACAATTAAGATTTTTATGGTATATACAATTTCTAAATGCATTTTTCCATTAAAAATGTATGAAAAAGATAATATCAATAAAATGTGGATTCATCATGCATCTAATGACTTTAAAATCATAAGTTGGGTATATGTAAGTAGTGTATGTGCCAAGATTCATCTTAATATAAAATAATTATTAGAAACCTGAATAACTAAGGAAATGCAAGGCAAAATTTCAGCTTAGTAAATAAATACACAGGGCTGCATGTGTTTAATTTTGGTAAGAATCGTAAAATGAAAATAATAAAAGGAACCATATGTTATTAGTCATAATTAAATGTGTTCTCTATCACTTAGTAGATGTGATAATAGTTTATAAACTGAAGAGTCATTGATACAAAAATTGTATAACAATGTCTGATACTAATATGCTAACAAGATTTGTGTTAAAAACTAATATCTTCAAACTAGTAAAGTGCAAATCAAGGAAAAGCGAGGACATAAATGCTGACTTTCAGTGTGTGTGCATACCTAAAGTACTTATGTTGTTGAGGACCACATGTCTTTATAAACTATATGTGAACCTTGTTTTTGTAAATGAGATTTGTGCACTAATCTCATTTCTGTATGATGGAAATACTAACTTGAAGTGATAGTTACTGTAATATGATACAAGAATTAGTTTTAGGTAGCTGAGTACCCAAATCTTTACGCAAAATAAATGCTGTTAAATTGAATTATGATATAAATAGCTATAAAGATGAATTTTATTCTTGTATGTAGTAATTATTAAATATGATAATATTGTATATAGTAATTGCTAAATTTGTGTGCAGTGTATGGACTGACATTGCCTCTGTATCGAAACATAGGTGTAGAGTGAACATGCTGATTTTTCCTACACCTAAAATTGGTCATGCTAAAACTAGCTACTTGTTCTTTTTGGAATATATGTGAACCTTATTGCTTCAGGGCTTAAGTTAGAATGTGTATATGAATTATGTACAGTAATAATACAAGTTCACACAAGTTGATTTCTAATTCTACATGATACGAATATTAATTTAAGTAATTGAGTATATAATCACTACGAAAAAGGGGTGTTGCCAAATTGAACTATGATATACAATAGTAAATTGTATTTCTCCTCATAATGATTTCGTGGGAACCCTCAACCAGTAAACTATATGTAAGACTCTGCAAATAATTAAGCATATGTAATATAAGTACTAACTTAGCCTTGCATAAAATGACTAAGTAATTATGCATCTAAAAAGTACATGGTTAGAATACTAAAATTAAACTCCTTGAATCTCTAAGTTGGTAAAATTAAAAATAAAAATAAAAATTGCACGACCCAAAAGATCTTAACTAACTTCATTCTCAGATTTCTATCAATTATTGCATTATGCATCATTGTTCCTTCTGCATTTTCTGAATTATGACCTCACACACTCCATATAGTGAAAATTGTTGCCATGCTGAAACCAGAGCCATTCCAGACACAAGAAAATGTATTCTCTGGTGATATATCTTTCTTGCCCTCTAGACCAGAACTAGCAGTATTCATTTTCTTGATAATTTGTGTACCTCCTATGCTATTATACCTTGTACTATGAATTATTGCATTTGAACTGATGTTGAAATCGTTTATGTTGATGAGACTCTCTGCTCTTTCTCTTTTACACATTGATGTGGTCATATTGATGTTAGATTGTTAGGACTTAAATGTTGGGTGCATTCTACAATCACTAAAATGGGATTTCATTTCATCCCCTAAACTTCCTAAACTGTCTCAAAAGCGTGCTCTTGTACATGTTGTAATTAAAATCCCACTGCACTAACTATAATAAAACCTTTTGTTGCCCATATTTTTGTGGTATTATGTATTCTGCATAAGTGATATGATATTGATTAAAAGTTGTCCTACTTCTCTAATGTGACTTTTGATCATTTATGTTAAGTATTCTGCGCACCTTAGTGTAGAATGATTACATTGTGATTATGTTTAACTGAATAACTCTGCATGAATTCTCTGGATTATGTGTGTACTGTCATCCATTCTATTTGTGTGGTCGGGCATCCCATAAGAAGAACCCAAAATTTTTATTTAATCCTAAATTATACCCAACCTTAATTTCCTGAGAATTCTAGTATCTAGGTAGTAAGGAGAGGTAACTATGCCTACAAGTCAGCCAAGAACACTGCCTTAAAATAAAATAGTGAGTTAAAACTATTAGTGAAACACCTCAGAATACAGTAAAAGTATGTTGACCAGGGAGTGAGACAGCTAAAAGAACAACCATGAGGAAGGACTTAGGGATTAGGCTAGTATATAGAAAAATTGGCTAATTTCTTAGAAAATTAATTTAGGCTTAGTCAAACACCAAGGTTAAAAATTAAAGAAGAAGAATTGAGAGATATTTTAAGACTAATACATACCAATTCTAAATACAAAGGTAGACTAGAAAAAAGGATCTATTAAAAAAGGACAAATAGAAATAAATAAATAAATAAAATTGAGCATTCAGTAACATGCATAAATAAATATCGATATTAGACTTAAACCTTAAAGTAAAGAATAGAGTAATCCAATTATCCCTCGAAATTTTCTAGTAAAAAAGGAAGACCCCGATATCTAGGATCAAAAAATAAGATTGATAATATAGTATGATGTATAACTAGATAATCCTATTAATAACAAAATTGAGGATAAAGCAAGACTTGATAGCATGTAATTACTTTGACACCCGAGATATTATACTAAGGACCCACAATAATTAGGAATGAGTTATTTAGTATTTTACTGACCTTTGCATATTACACTTGCTGTATGATTATTTACAGAGGAAGGAATTAGTGACTTAGCATTTTATTGCACCTTGCATATTGCACGTTACTAAGCAATCATTCAGAATATGATTATGAATGAATTGTGTATGTAATATTCCTTTTTCTTATTTTGAGAAGGATGAATACCTTGGTTTGAATACAAATAATGCAAGTGTAAAATTCTACTAAACTTTTTGAACTATGATTGAATTACATGTGTGTACTTGCATGGACATAGTCTTGGACTAAACTAAATGTACATGAAAATATATTACTAAGTTTGAAAGGATTAATGTCCTTTGTTGATGTGGATGACGGTCTTCCCTAAATACATATTTTAATAAGTGAAATCTCAGTTTAACCACTACAATTATTGAAAGTATGTTTTAATTGAAGTTGTTGAGGCTACAATTAGCACAATTGTGGGGCGCTTTATGTTAGGTTCATGGCGAACCTTGGGATGGTAAAGGGGAGATAACCCAATGGCGTAGAGTAGCTCACTGTGACCAGGTCACGACGCTAGCAAACCCTTGTTAATCTTGATGTGAACACCCGTTACCAAGGTTGTGGTAGGTCCATTCCTGAACAGGATGCCTTTGGTGTATGTTGTCGACAAATTGATATATAATTTTAATGTGTTTTGATGAAAAGTAAGGAATAGAGTCCTCTGACTGTCTCTAACATTAAATGGTTATAATGATGATATAGCAAATGATTGAGATCCCCATGCATTACATCATGTGGCTAAACAACAGAGAAACTTATAAATCACTTGCATCGTGCATCATCCCACATATGTAATTGTGTTATGTTATTCTGTGATGAATTGTTGAGGTAGAAAGATCGTGAATATACTCCTTAAATTGTTGCGTGGCTTGCTTTGTTTTAAATTGTGTCTATAGACTCACCCTTTTATGTGTTTTGTGCCTTTTTCCTTGCGTGTCTATTTGTTGCGTATGTGTAGATTGACTAAGATTTAATCAAGGTGTGGATCCTATTGTTAGCAGAGGACATATGGTTCTACAATCCAGCCTTGCGATGGTGTGCCTTTTATGTATTGATGTCTAACTTGTTGAGTCATCCTCTAAGGTGCGTTGTCAAACTCCTCGGAGCAGCGCACTACCTCTAAGATTAAACAGAGTTATTAACTATTTTGAGATATACTTTGTGTACCATAGGTGTAAGTCATTGTATCTGCATCGAAATAAATATTATTTCATCTTAAATGATTATTCAAGAATTTTGAGATTTTTTTATTAAGTAAAAATAAAATTAAAAAACAAAAATACATTATGCGCATTATGTGATATCCTAAATCTTTAAATTTTAAAAGCTGCTTATTCCATTTATACAACTTAGTATATTGTATAAATATTTCATATATGAAAAATATTGTAAGTATAAATAGATAAAATACCTATTTATAATTAAGGTTGTTTACAAGGTTTGCCAATACATAAATTATTAAATAAATAGCAATAAACATAAATCATAATTACTCGAATAAATTTTTACAACATTGGTACAAAACCTGTAGTACTACATGTTTCATATAATCATTTACAAATTGTTTGGTAAAACAAGAGGGACTCAAAATAATATGTACATGACCAAAATAATTACATCTCAAATACAATTTAAGTCCTAGAGCAGCCCTAAAATATATTCCAACACTGAGAACCCAATACTAGTCGATTCTATACCAGCTTTCTATCTCTGCCAGGTCTTCAAAATCAAGATCTTCGTCTGATCCAAGATAAAGATCACCTGGATTAGTTGTGACTTTAGTACTAGTAACTCGTTCAAAAGTCCATCTGGATGGTCTTCCAAGATGGTAATGATCGTGATAAGTAAAGAAATAAGTCACGGTTGCTGGAGTTCTAACAGTACCAGAGAATATATATACATAGAGGGTGTGATGTATTCTATTTATAGGGAAATCAAAAGGAATACTATAATATAGTTCCATCTCCATCATAATGATATTCCTAGTTTCATCATCAACATATACAACAATCCTAAAGTAGCATAATCCTTGATATTCATTAAATACATAGTTGAGTCTATTATATACAAAACTATCTACAAGCGTAATTTTTTCCTGAGGCTCTGTCATCCTGATTTCCTAAAAATATTAGTAAGAATGAGCACCTATTTTATCATTTAAACATAATATTACTTTAAAGACAAACATAACAACACAAGAAATCATAATAACATGAATCTCAAAGCAATATATCAAACATACATATATATTTTATTACAATCATTATGTTCCTTTCTTTCAGATACGCACACCTAGTGCACTGTGATCATAGTTATACGATACCTCCAGTAGTTCTTGAGGTCTTACACAAATAGGTAAATAATAGCCAGTTAACCTTTGCATAAGGATATAACGTATACAATAACGGGCCCCTTAGCAAAGGTATAGTCAAGAGTCTAGTTAGGAAACGATTCTACAGCCATGTGGCGCATTCGCTCTCAGAAAGAATGTGTACACATGAGTGAATGTCACTCACCACCCTACATTTTCTCCAGATTTCCTATCGTCTTCGGACACTATACCCTAGTGTATCTTTGTAACTATTCACACTAGATCCATTCCATTTTTTACACTTATCTCATACTCCCTTTTGTACTAAATTTGTCAGTCAAGTAAAAGATCAACCTTAGTAAATGATCAATTGGATTTTTATAACCTTATTTCCTTTCATTCCTATCTCATTAATCCTCTTTTGTGCTTAATTGATTTGAATTGAATCATTTTATGATGTTTGAATTTTATTTGGACTTCATTTAATTTTTTCAGTATTTGGCAAATTCTGATATAGTTTTGGTTTCTGGACCATATCTTGAGTTGTAAAACTCATTTCATTGTGATTCTTGATTTGTAGGAAAGCTTAGAGAAAGGCGTACAATTCTTATGAGAGGTAAGAAGCCAATTCTAAAGATAAGAAGCTGAAATTGAGCTAGGAAAAAGTCAGAATGCTGCAGTCGCGATTTCTGACCTTGGTGCAGTATTTGGGACATATCTCAGTCCACAGATGTTCGTTTAAGTCCATTCCAGTTGCGTTTTGAAGCTAACATCCAGGGCTAAAATTTATGTTCAGATTACAAATCGAAACAGATAGATATTCATGGCAAAAAATTCCATACAATATCTTCTCAGATTCAGCATGGATGCTAAGCAGCAATTACAAACATAACTTTCCCTCCAGAATTCGAATTTGAACAAATAAGGATTCCAAAGACAGCTATTGAGTAGAGGATTAATGTAATTGAATAATTATTAATTAGGTTTTACATTTTGACCCTTAGGAGCCTATATTTAAATTAGGGCAGCAGGTTATGATAGGGGACGTTAGGTTAGATTAGGTTTATGTTTTAGGGTTTTTGCTTTTTTCTTATTTTTCTCTTCCGTTTTTACTTTTCATTTTCCTCCATTAATGGAGGCTTAGACTTTCATCTAGTCCAAGGATTGAAAAAGGATTGAGACACTCTTGAGGATCGGTTTTGCAATTTATTCAACAACAAATTAGGTTTCATTTCTTCCTTCTTTCTCCTTTTGCTAATTATGATTTTGAATTGAAGTTCTTCGTTTGGATTGATAATTGTGCAGTTGTTTGATTATATATTATTCGGTTGATGTATGTAATTAATTCTTGAAGGAGTGTGAATTAGATTTTCAGGTTTGAGATCTAAGATTAATGGCATTGGTGAATTAAATTAACACAAATCGATTAGGTTCTAGAGGTTTCTGAACTTTGAGCGAATTGTGTGTTAATCGAATGCATGAGGGTTCTCGTGTGAATGCTTAATTTGAATTGAGATTTCATTCGAATTTAATGTTAATCACTAATTTGTTGGTTGATGCATCTTCTTGGAATCCGGTGATAGAGTGGTCGTAGTTCTTCTAAATTCTTGGATTAGAGTTTTAAATTCTTATTAACTTTTTATTCTAACCAGCATTATTTTATAAATCAAACCCTATCTAAATTTATAATCGTATAACATTATCATCATTGGGAAACGACTCAGATTGCACCTCATACTACATAATTTTTATGCAATTCAGTTTTTAATAATTTGTCTGAGCGTGACACTCGCGATCAGTAAAGCACTTCCAAACTAAGTTCCAAATAAGTATAATACTTGAACATGACATTAACACCCAAAATCAACCAAACATATCCTTCATAACAATCCAACGTCAATCAATAATCAGAATCAGACAAAAACACATACATAAAGTAATCTCATGGTTACAAAATATTTATCATGCTTAAAATCACAAAATAGAGCCCTACTTACCTTGAAACGAAGTTTTGAAAGAGGGTTTATGAAGGATTTTGGTGAAAGAACCAAGATCTTCCTAGATATCACAAAAGAGAATATTTTGATAATGAAGAAACTTAGAAAAAAAAACCATAAAGAAAGAACAAAGCTTCAAGAACTTACTTGGAGTTTATTGGTGAAGTTCCTGAGCTTGGATTTAAAAAAGAGTTGAGGTTTTGGAGATATTTTCAGAAAAGTGAGGGTTAGAGGTTGAGAGAATAGGGGAGAGCCTGAAACGTGGATTATAATTCAAGTATTCTAACTTGAAAACCCTTAAATACCTCTTGACTCATGATATTCTCGCTACAGCGAGCCCTTCTCTCGCTACAGCAAAAAACCAGACAAAATTGCACTTTGCTATCTATCATTCTAGCTACAGTGAGAACATCATCGCTGCAGCGAGAGAGCATTAAAGAGCCTGATTTGTGGATGCTCTTTCTCGTGACAGAGAGAGATATCTTGCTACAGGAAATATCCTGCAACTTACATAATTTAAACTCTATAAAATTCAAATAACTTCATAAATACAATCAATATTCAATGCTATAATAATAATTATAAAAACAAGGATGTTACAACTCTCTCACCCTTTAAAGAATTTCATCCCCAAAATTTGCTAGCTTAGGAAAAAATAAGGTATGCTTCTTTCATTCTGTCCTCAGGCTGCCAAGTAGCATCTCCTTCATCATTTGCATTCCATATTACCTTCACCAACAAAATGTCTTTACCCTTTAGTTGTTTGATTTGGCGATAGCAACCTTTATTGGAAATGATCATATGATAGATTCTCTCGGACTTGGATCGGATCAAGTTCAATTATATGAGAGGGATCAGGAATGTATTTTCTAAGTTGAGATACATGGAAGACTGGGTGCAAATTTGAAAGACTTAGAGGTAAGGCAAGCTGATAGGCCACAGGGCCAATTCTATTCAGGATTTCAAAGGGTTCAATGAATTTGGGAGATAACTTCCTAGATTTCAAAGCTCTACAGACTCTAGTAATGGGAAAAACCCTTAAGAACACATGGTCACCAACTTGAAACTCTAGAGGCTTTCTCCATTGATCATGATAACTCTTTTGCCTATCTTGTGCGACCTTTATCTTTTCTCTAATTACCTTAACTGGGTATTTTGTTTCTAAACTATATCCAGTGTGTAGAGAATTGTTTCTCTAGCATTATACCAACACAACGGTGTTCTACATTTCCTCCCATATAATGCCTCATATGACGCTATCCTGATACTCGCGTGATAACTATTATTGTTAGTGAATTCTACCAAAGGTAGACATTCATCCCAAGCTCCTTGTTGCTCCATCACGCAAGCTCGTAACAAATCCTCCAATGATTGGATGTTCGCTTCGTTTGCCCGTCAGTATGAGAATGATATGTTGAGCTGAGCTTTAACTTAATTCCTAAAGCTCTTTGTAGAATCTCCCAAAATTTTGATGTAAACCTTGGATCTCTGTCTAATACAATGCTCGTGGTACTCCATGCAATCTGACTATCTCTTTTATATACACCTCTGCTAATTTCTCCAACTTGTACTGCATATGGATGGGAATGAAGTAAGTAGTCTTAGTCAAGATCATGATTGCCCTTGGCTCTTGGTAGACCGGATACAAAATCCATGGAGATACTATCCCACTTCCATTTAGAAATTTTCAACAGTTGCAATTCTCCTAGCATACGCTGATGCTCTGCCTTTGACTTTCGATAGGTTAGACATTTTGCGACGTATTCTGCTCTCTCCTTCATTCCATTCCACCAAAAGCTTTTTCGTAGATCTTGATACATCTTTGTTGTTCTCGGATGAAAACTCAGCTTGCTCTTATGTGCTTCCTTCAACATCATTCCTTTCAACTCTACATCTTGGGGAATACATACACCTAAAATCTTATTAGTCCACTTGCATCGTGACAAAACACTGAGTTCTTTCCATTCTTGTCTCATCACTTCTTGCAAGAACAAATCCTTTTGTTGTGTTGCTTGAACATGAGTCAAGAAATCATTGGTTATCTTCAAAGTTCCAAGGTACATACTCTGAGGTCATACTTTCACTGCCAAATTCAGATCTCTGAACTTTTCAATTAACTTCCACTTTTTTATCATCATAGCTGAAACATGCAAAGATTTCCTGCTTAGGACATCTGCAACTACGTTCACCTTTCCAGGATGGTATGATAACGTTCATAATCTTTTAGAAATTTCATCCATCGTCTTTGTCTCATATTCAGTTCCTTTTGATCAAACAGACACTTCAAGCTTTTATGGTTATTGAAGACTTCAAATTTTGTTCTGAAAAGATAATGCCTCCATATTTTCAATGTGAAAACCACTACTGCTAACTCCAAGTCATAAGTAGGGTAGTTGACTTCCTGAGGACTCAACTGCCTTGAAACATAAGAAACTACTTTCCCAACTTGCATCAAGACATATCCAAGTCCTTGTCCTGAAGCATCACAATACATCTCAAACTCTTATTCTGGGTCTGGTAAAATCAACACTAGTGCCGACGTCAACTTCTTTTTCAGTTTCTGAAAACTAGCTTCCCATTCTTCAATCCATTCAAAATCTCTTCCTTTTCTTGTTAGCTTCATCAAAGACAGTGCTATTTTGGGAAATCCCTCTATAAACTTTCTATAATAACCAGGAAGTCCCAGAAAACTTCGAATCTCTGTTGGGGTAATAGGCCTTGGCCATTGAGCTACTACCTCCACCTTTGGTGGGTCAACCTTAATCCCTTCTTTTGACACAACGTGTCCCAAAATTTGTATTTGTGGGAGCCAGAATTCACACTTTAATAGTTTTGCATATAGTTGTCTCTCACTTAATATCTGTAAGACGATCCTCAAGTGTTCAACATGCTCTTCATGACTCTTGGAGTAAATCATAATGTCATCAATGAACACAACTACAAATTGATCTAGATACTCATGAAAGATCTTATTCATGAAACTAAATACTCATAGTGCCTATAGCGAGTTATGAAAGCTGTTTTAGGAATATCCTCACTCCTTACTCGAATCTGATAGTAACCTGATAGCAAATCAATCTTTAAAAACACCGAGGCTCCCCATAACTGGTTCATCATATCATCGATTCAGGAAAAAGGATACTTGTTCTTGATTGTCACTTTGTTCAGTTGACGATAATCTACGCACATTCTCATGCTCCCATCTTTCTTTTTTACCAAGAGTACCGGTGCTCCCCACGGTGACACACTTGGTCTCACAAATCATTTCTGCAACAGATCTTCCACTTGCTTCTTTACTTCAGTCAATTCCACTAGTGACATTCGATACGGTGCAACTGAAACCAGACTTTCTCCTGGAATGAGATTGATAGTAAACTCAATCTCTCTTTTCGATGGCAATTCAACTATATCATCTGGAAAACTTCTAAGAAGTCTCGCACCATTGGTATGTATTTAGCCTTTATACTCTTCTCTGCCTTTAGCGAAAATAATACTATAAAAGCCTTAGTATTGTTCATGTTACTCACTTCGCCCACACTCGGGAGTCTAAGGTTTTCTAGCGCACAAAAAATCAAAGCTTTTTCTTTGCAATCTAAAAGGACATGATTGGATGACAACCAGTTCATTCCTAGAATAACATCGAGTTGAGAAAGCGGTAAACAAATCAAATCTATACTAAATTCCCTACCATGAACCATTACAAAACAACTTAAGCACACAGAAGAAATCACAACAAGCTTAGCTGTTGGGGTAGATACAGCAACATCATATGGTAGGAGAGATACAAGCAACCCAAGGCAACTCACACAATTCATAAAAATGAAAGAATATGTAGCACCAGAATTGAACAATACATCAAGGAGTCTATCTTTAATGATGCATTTACCTTTGGTAAGATTGTCAGGCTTAGATGCCTTTGACCCACTCATGGCAAATACTTTGCCTTACACATTCAATTTTGCCCCACCACTTCTTCGGGATATAGGCCTATTGCTCCCACTTACACTCACTTCTTTGAGGAGCAGACCAACATATGTTTGCAGAATAACCCATCTTTGCACAAATATTACACGTTGACGATGGTTGTGGGCAATTCCTCACAATGTGAGGTCCTCCGCAGCAAAAACATTTGATTAACCCTTTTGAAAGGGTGGAACCACCACTGTTGCCTCCACGAGACATAGTCCCACTCGCTTGAGACTGACTAGCACTAGAGTATGGCCACCTCTAGAACCTTGGAGGTCTCTGGTCTTGCCTTACTGGTCCTCCAACTCTGGTGTTCATAGATTTGCCTTTAGAAATAGCTTAAAAAATTCTACACTTACTAAAGTTGACAGGTCACTCAGTTGGAACACACTAACTGCTGCCCAGATCTTAGGCCTCAATTCATTCTCAAACTAGGCACACAAATCTTCGTCACCATCCTCGTGTGGGAAATGTGGCTAGTACTTCATGAGTTTGTGGAATTTTGCAGTGTACTCGCCCACAGACATGCTTCCTTGCTTCAGCTAAAGGAATTCTCTAGCCTTTTGTTTCTTCAAAACTCTTGGGAAGTAATTCCCTAAGAAACTCGCCTTAAATGCCTCCCATTGTATATATCCTTCTTCATGTGGTAAGGTTTGGCTGGCAAATCTCCACTAATCCTTTGCTTCGTCACTCAACATGCAGGTTACGTAAGTCACCTTATGCTCTTCACGATAGCCCATTGCATTAAAAATTTATTAATATTTGCTACCCACCTTTGAGCTCCTTCAAGGTTTAATTGCCCCTCAAATTTTGGAGGGTTGTGCTTGGTGAATGATAACAACCCACGATATTTAGATGGCTCAGTGTCCTGGTTATGCACCAAGGTCTTCAGGACTTGTGTCATACGTGCCAAGATTTCATTTGTAGCTCCAGCAAGTCTACCTCTACCAACCATAATTCTAATATCAAGAAAGAACAAATAAGCATATTAAGCATATTAGCTCATATCTTGCACATCACATATTTAATTCTATCGAAGCAAACATTTCAAATAATTTAGACAAATCAAACAATCCACAACCAATAAACTATACTTAACAAACAATCACTTTGTATTCTTGTAGAACAAAAATATATGAGCACACAACACAAATGAACCAGTCCCACACTCTCAGGCTGGTTTGACGAACTGCTCTAATACCAATTTATAACATCCTAAATCTAAATTTAAAAGCTGTTTATTCCATTTATACAACTTAGTATACTGTATAAATATTTCATATATGGAAAATATTGTAAGTATAAATAGATAAAATACCTATTTGTAATTAAGATTGTTTACAAGGTTTGCCAATATAGAAATTATTAAATAAATAGCAGTAAACATAAATCATAATTACCCAAAATAAATTTTTACAACATTGGTACAAAACCTGCAGTACTACATGTTTCATATAATGATTTACAAACTCTTTAGTAAAGCAAGTGGGACTCAAAATAATATGTACATGACCAAAATAATTCCATCTCAAATGCAATTTAAGTCACAGAGCGGCCCCAAAATATATTCCAACATTGAGAACCCAATACTAGTTGATTCCATGCCAACTTTCTATCTCTGCCAGGTCTTCAGAATTAAAATCGTTGTCTAATCCAATATAAAGATTACCTGGATCAGCAGTGATTTTAGTACCAGTAACTCGTTCAAAAGTCCATCTAGATGGTCTTCCGAGATGGTCATGATCGTGATAAGTAAACAAATAAGTCATGGCTGCTAGAGTTCTAACGGTACCAGGGAATATACACACAGAGGGAGTGATATATTCTATTTATCGAGAAATCAAAAGGAATACAATAGTATAGTTCCATCTCCATCATAATGATATTCCTAAGCTCATTGTCAATATGTACAACAATCCTAAAGTAGCATTATCTTTGATATTCATTAAATACATAGTTGAGTTTATTATATACAGAACTATCTATAAGCCTAATTCTTTTCTGAGGTTTTGTCATCCTAATTTCCTGAAAATATTAGTAAGGATAAGCACCTATATTATTATTTAAACATAATATGACTTTAAAGACTAACGTAACAGCACAATCATGGTCATGGAACACAAGAAAACATAATAACATGAATCTCAAAGCAATATATCAAATATACATATATTTCATTACAATCATTATGTTTTTCTCTTTCAAATACGCACACCAAGTGTATTGTGATCACAATTATATGATGCCTCCAGCAGTTCTTGAGGTCTTACACAACTAGGTAAATAGTCGTCAATTAGGCCATACATACAGATACAACGTATACAATAATGAACCCCTTAGCAAAGGTATAGTTAGGAAATGAGTGTGAGGCCATATGGCGCATTTGCTCTCAGAAAGATCTGTACATATGCATGAATGTTGCTCACCACCCTACGTTTCACCCAGATTTCCTATCGTCTCTAAACTTTACATCCCAGTGTATCTCTGTAATTATTCATACTAAATCCATTCAGTTTTTTACACTTATCCTATACTCTCTTTTTTACTAAATTCATCACTCATGTAAAAGATTGTGATTAGTAAAGCACTTCAAAACTATGTTCCAAATAAGTATAAGACTTGAACATGACATTAACACCCAAAATCAACCAAACATGTCCTTCATAACAATTCAACGTCAATCAATAAAAAGAATCATACAAAAACACATATATAAAGTACTCTCATAGTTGCAAAATATTTATTATGCTTAAAATCACAAAATAAAGCCCTCCTTACCTTGAAATGAAGTTTTGAAAGAGGATTTGTGAAGGATTTTAGTGAAAGAACCAAGATCTTCCTAAATATTACAAAAGAGAACAATTTGAGAAAGGAGAAACTTAGAAAACAACCAAAAAGAAAGAACAAAGCTCTAAGAACTTACTTGGAGTTGATTGGTGAAGTTTTCGAGCTTGGATTCAAAAGAGAGTTGAGGTTTTTGAGAGATTTTCAGAAAAGAGAGGGTTAGAGGTTGAGAGAACAGGGGAGAGCTCAGAACTTGAATTATAATCCAAGTTTTCTAACTTGAAAAGTCTTAAATACCCCTTGACTCGTAACATCCTTGCTACAATGAGCCCTTCTCTTGCTACAGCGAAAAAACTAGACAAAATTATACTTTGCTATCTGTCATTCTAGCTACAGCGAAAGCTCCTCGCTATTGCAAGAGAGCATCAGAGAGCCTAATTTCTGGACGCTCTTTCTTGCCACAGCAAGATATCCTGTAACTTAGATCATTTAAACTCTCTAAAATTCAAATAACTTCACAAATACAACCAACATTCAATGCTATAATAATAAATATAAAAATGAGGATGTTACACATTAAGTCTCTTATCCACTGCATGTAGTTTATCTACCTAAACATACATAGAGACGTCATATGCTACCTCGTGCATGAAAGTGTGAAGCACCTAGATAGGTCATTGGGGTCTATGTTAGGAGTGTTACACTCACTCTCTTGAATTTATAGACATGTACTTGAATTGAGATTGATATGTTTGTTTGTATTGTTATGTTGCACATATGTGTGTGAAATTGTGTGATTGAATGCTAAGTTAAGCGAAATTTCATGGTAAGGTTTAGACTCCTAAACTCGATGAATACCAAAGAAAATAGAAATTGTCTTTTACAGTACAGTACTAAGTACATCAAAATTAGTTGAACGAACTAAGCTATAAATTGACGTGTATATTCTATCACGTAGAAAAATCAAACAAAACTATGATGGATAGAAACTCCTAAGCACTTGATTCTTAATAATTTAGAAAAGGATATGACCCCTTGATTAGACTGTTACCTAGGAAATCCAAGGAACCAGCAAGTTTCATGAATTTAAGTTATATTAATTTTAATTACCGTAATCTACAATTTTAGTTAAAATAAGCAATTGATAATAAGCAAAAAATTGGATAAGTTTAATAGATACTCCAAAAATGAATAAAAAAGGAAATAGAAAATGAGGCCTCGACTTAACCATTCGGCCCTTTAATTGAATGTGATATAGAACAAGAACAAAATGACTTAGGTTGTATTTGAGAAAATACTAATCTCTTTAAGTATACCCATGGATTTAGAAAAAAATCTAAAGTCTTTGTATATATCAAACTGTCTAATGAAAAGATTGAATGAACTACCATAAAAAGTCTTAGGAAAAACTAATGTAGGATGCCTACACAAATAAAATTCACCCTTACTGATGATGATTGATGTCATTGTGAATTTGAATATCTTATTGTTTGTATATGCATAAGTCTTGCATGCATTATGACATTTGAACGTAAATGTGATGATTGAATGATTTTAAAGTCTGGTTTGGCACATGTGAATTAATGACCTAGCTGGTTGAAATCATGCATAAATGCATAGACAGGTGGATTGAAGCCTCCATTGTGATTATGCGACCTTAAAAGGGTATGCATGCGTTAATGAGAACGCTTTGAGAGAATTGGCAAGTATAACCACGCTATATTGAGTCTAGCCACTTCTTATCTTAGACCTTAAATTCATAATGGAACCTTAATGATTGAATCAACAAAAGCAAATGTTTGCAAATATCTAACATCTTTTCAATAATTAGTAAATTAACTAGGTGGATAAATTGGGAATTTAACGAAAGAGACAAGGATAGCGGATGTGCTTGAAAGCACTCTTATATGTCAATCTCTTGTAGAAATCATTTGATTAGTTGAGCATGCAATGTTGATCTTGAATTTAAGCTAACATTTAAGTGCGTGATGTGAAATGAGATGGGATATTGATCTTGATTTGAACTAGGACCTATGTGCGTGATCTGGACATTGAGCTCTAAAGAGAAATGAATTATTCAAATGACAATGGGTGTGGATATCTCTCCCCTGTGAAAAGGAAATCACTATATCACAATGTGATGCGAGGTGAATGGTATAGAGGGACGCAAAGGCAACCTATGGAATAATTATAGTTTGAGTCTCTTTAATAGTCCTATAAGTGACCTTTGCAAAAGGGCTCTAACTGTGAGTCTCTACGCAGTGCTCTTTTATCCCTACTTACTCCTAAGACATATTGTGTTGATGGAGATAGATCAGTTAGTATAGGTTCTTGTCCCCACCATACATATGAAATGTAGGCTAGTTAATGAAACTTCCAACAACTTTTGATGATAGGAATGGATCCAAGAGTCACATGAGCATAACAAATTATTTTAGGCCAAATCAAAAGTCAACATATGCATAAGTCTCATGCATCATAGTTTGGCATCGAATTGGAAATGTATGAGGTGTGTGCTTGTGAATAGATGAATGAAACTTATTATATTATATTGACTAAGTTGATTTTTAAGAAAATTAAGGTTTTATATGAGTTTATACTTTCTATTGCTTACTTCTTTCCTTCCTTTCAAGTCCTAACTACTTTTATGAGTATTTGAAAAGTCTCACCCCGCTTTTTTATTCTTGTTTTGTAAATCTTTGATGTTGTGTCCAGGGGCACAAGTATACTCGAGGATTATAACAAGATTTTGTTAGCATAATTGCTACGTCCAAAAACACAGTTGTGTCCATCAGATCATGGTCGCACAAGGGGATTCCTATGCACATATGGAATTTCATAGGTTATATAGGGTTATTTGAGTCAATGAGTGAGTAATTCTTTGATGTTGGTTTTTACTAAATTGGTATGATTATGGATTTAACATTTACCTTGTGAACTGGTGCAGTATGAGACGCATTAAATCCTTGAAGTACAAGGTATAAAGTGGTATGAGATGTCTTATGCCTTGTTCAAATGTTAAGTCAGTCTCTAAGACTATCAAGGAGGATAGTCTTACAAGCTGCTTGTAATTAAAAGTGTGTTTGCTTGATTAAACTATATATGTGACAAATTGTGTAAGCATGGATTCACCAAGATAAAACTAAGAATCAATTTAACTTGAGTTTAAAAAAAAAAGTTAGCATTGTTGTATTTAGGAAAAGGTTGTTACAATATCATAATTCATTCCATCCTACCATATTGAGGGTTTATTTTAAACACATAACTTGTTAAAGATAATTAATAAAGATTGATAATTTACAAAATTACTTAGCTAAATAAGAGAAAATTCAATTAAGCATTTTTTCATTATATATCTAGTTTTCTAATTATGAACTTCTTAAAATTTATATAAGCTTAATTTGTTGTATGATATTTTTCTTTTTCTAATACTCGTAAAGCAATACAACATTTGAGGATAATATAATTGAAGTAATTGTACCTTTTAGTAAAGCTTTTACAATTTATTCATTTCATATTCTAATTAAAGTTATATTTACCTATTTTTTATATACAAAATCATATTTAATTTTGTCTTCTTTTTACACCATGTGTTATTTTTTATGAAAATATCACTTTTTTGAGTCTCACTAATATAATTGCATATAACACTTGTATATTTGATTTTGAGACCTATTTTGTAATTAAATTATATGTATTTTGTTAGACATATGGTTAGTTAATAATTCACATGAGACATAAACAATATAAATAAATTTATAGTAATTAAGTCACGCTATTTTTTTTAATTTTTCTTATATTTTATCTATGTTTTAAAATGGCTTAAATAAGTTATTAATTTCTAAAAATATCATGTTTTTTTATTTTAATCTATAAAAATTTTATTCAATTTTAACCCTTATATATAACAAAAGCATGTGAATTTAGTCTATCTTTAAGGACTAAAATCACATATTATTTTATGATTTTAGGTACTAAAATCAAATAAACATTCTACAAAGACTACAATAAAAAAGGTATGATACTTTTAGAGACCAACAACTTATTCAAACCTTTAAAAGTTAAGAAATATAATACTCAAACCAAACTAACCAAGTACACTTGGATTGATTTGGTTCATATATTGATGAAATCTTATTGAAATCAAACATATCAAATCAATTACTTTTTATTGGTTCAAATTTATTTTTTTCAAGTAATCGGTTCAATTACACACCTTAAAATGTGTTAATTGAGGTGAGATCAAAACTCTTTATTGTTAAAAAATTAATGAAAAAACCGAAGCTAGAATAATTTTATTTTATAAAATAGAAAAGTACTATAATTTCTATTAAAATTCTATTGCAATTTTTACTAAAAGCATTTTATTTATTAACTCTTTAATTAGTGTTCTTAAAATATTTATTAACAAAAGGTAATAAAATATGAAACATTTTAAGTATAATTTGGATGTTGATCGCAAGATTATGAGTTTAGATTGCATAACTTTGTGACAAAAATTTACTAATTTTAAATGAGTTTGAGCCATCGATTTCAAATTTGATGATCAAGATTTTTTCATATATTTTGAAAAAAAATTTAAAAAAATAGGTGAATTTTTTTTACCATTAAATTTAAAATTATTAGCCAAAATTTACAAAAGTTAGAGAATTCAAAATTCTCGATGTAACAAGATATGTTTTAACTTCTTAAAATCATAATCCATTGTCGCCATGCTAGATGCATCGATGTTTTAAAAAATTAGACAATAATTCCAGGAAATATTAGTAATACTTTTTTTAGATTCATCATTTGTTATTGATTAAAATTTATGCTAAATTTTACCAATTACGTAAATCTTACTCAATTTAATAACTTTCATTTGTGCTTTTATAATTTTTAAAAAATTAATAATTAAGAATATATTAAAAAAGAAATTAAAGAGGGAATCTTATCAGACCTCTCGTTTTAACTTCAACTAAGAAAGTTCACATCACAAATCATTATTGCATGGTCAGATGACAATTGAACAATCATGGCATATGGGAAGAATAAAAACAGCTTGCCCCAGAGAAGTGGAAAAGAAAAGCTTAAAGAATGACATGCAAACTAGTGCGCTAAGAACAATGTGTACCAACGACATATGTTTTAACCCAATGCGACTTCTTTAAATTTTAGAATGCAGTCCAATGCTTTCTTGAAATCATTTTCTTCGAGTGCAATGTTGAATCGACAGTATCCAGGAATTCCAGTCCATGACCCACTATTGATGCATAATCCGGTGGCTTTGAGAATGGTATTCCTAATATTAGAGTCATCGAGCGTTATTTCCTCACTGGCATTTCCGTGGCTGCCTTCACCTTTTGGTGAAATCTTCAGCTTAATAGTCTTGTTAAGATAGGCAGAGGGCTTAGCCACAACAGACACACCAGCACACGATTCAAGCACATCCCACCCACTTTTCTCAAGAACCTACGGTCATAACACAAGAAGATAAAGAAAAAAATACAACCATGAAATAACAAATAAACTAAAACAAAAACAAAATTCGAACAGAAATGTTTAGCAGATCAGAAATTACCTCTTTCAAGCACTTGGACCTACTTCTCAATATTTTTGCGTGCTCTAAAATAGCATCTGAAAGGTTTGATGGTTTCTGCTCTCTAAGCTCCAGCACTTTCTTGGTAGCATATCTAACAGTAATATGAGGTTTACTTAATCCTGAAAAACTATAAAATGTGTCAACTAAATTGGGCTGGTTTAGAATAAGAAACCCAAATCTGAGAACACCATTGAGCATCTTTAAAGACAATCCTCCAAGAAGACATATACTGAACGATGGCTTGATTGAAGAATTCAGCTTAGACAGACACCCCTCTAAATCCCAGCCACCCCAGCTTTCAGAGTCAAATTCCAAACCAGAGAATGTAGTATCAATTATAACTCTCGCACCAAATCTAGCACAAGTGCTTAAAATCTCTACCATCTCATTGTTGCTATAAACAAAGCCAGTGGGATTGACTGTAGGACCAGAAATATACACCCATGGGTTTTTCAGTGTCTCAAGGAATCCAGTGAGAGTCTTTACTGTGAACTTAAAACCTACATTAACACTGGTGGGGACTGTCACTATGTCAGCTTTCAAAAATCTGGCAGAAGAAACATAGTTCCCGTTTGATCCAGCTGGAAAACATAGGGTGCCACCTTCTTTGATGCAGCAGAGGACCAGTTTATTGAAAAGAGCTTTCGAATTGTCAGCATATATAAATTCAGTGGTGCTATCTGTCGGAAAACCATAATTGCTCTTGACAAATCCTTTGATGCTTGTGGTGACATCCGTTTCAGACTCAGACATGTTTTGTCTAGCAAAACTTTCAAAAATAGCTGCCTTAACAGGCGAAGGAACAGGCAAGAAGATTTGATCAACATCCATGTGGATCAGCGACCCATTCTCTACCCGATCAATACATAACTCAGCATTATTAAGGACAGATAGAGCCGATCTAGCAAATCCTATCATATCAGCTGATTCAACATTTTCACAGTTTCTCTGAAGGCAGCAGTTAAAATTGAAGTGATAAGAAAACTTAATATGGGAAATAAACTAGTGTATGGACAACTGTCGTGCATGACATATATAATTGTATAGAAGAGATATCTTTACATTGATTCATGGCATGCTCCCTCCTCATAAGCAACAATAAGGAACTTGCAAATAATAGTCATCAAAATGCAAAGAACTAGAAAATTTATGGCAGCGTATTCTGCTGTCAGATGCCAATCTTCAACTTTGGCAGACCCAACAATTAAAGCATGTAATTTGGTGGATGATTTTTTATAAAAATAGGTCATTAGCAATGAATCAACCTAGATCATTATGCTGAAGATAATGTTATCTTAACTAACCCAGCAATTACTAATGTCGTGGACAAAAAAGTCAGTTTGGTATGAAATGTGGGTTGTCCCTTTTTCCTATTTAAGTAGACATAAGAAGATGACAAGCTGTTTGGTCCTCTATTAGCAAAATTCAGACCCTAATGTCTCAGTTCAATAGGTGATAACATCCAGCTAGGCAGCTACTACTCCATGAATGACTTTGACACAATTCTTTGTATGAATTTAGGAAGAGGCAAAGGATAAGAGGAAAATGGAAAGTTCGCTAGTAAAAGTAGGCTTCTATTTCAAGCTTTTTTACATATTCTTAATACAAAATTCTTATGTAGTCCAAATACATTTGGATCCAAAAAGGAAATAACCAAAAATATATATAAGAAACAATTTTACATAATAAAAGCAACTTAAGCTTAGAGGCAAATAAAAAGAAGAGACAGACCTCTGCAGGTGCATGCCGGCTGGCAAGCTGGAAAGCAAGAAGCTCATGAAAAATGCAGCCATAATAGTACTGACTAATTAATGCAGTACTGCCTTCTAGTAATTCGACAGTTTTGGACAATGCATTAAAGAGGGATTCTTCTTCCGAAATGACAAATGCTACTTCTAAATCCGGATAAACCTGTAAAGCATGAATATCAGCACCATCAATAAGATATGTTAATATCAAGCCAAAACAAAAGTTGAAAGTACATACTTAGTAGTAGGCCAATTAGTTAAAAGGGAATATTACCTTATTCTTTACCAGTCCACATATAACTGCCGCATGAGAGGGCAAAGGAGTTCCTGAAAGATACTTCAAGACCCCATTTGATCCCGGAAGGCTGGATAACTCAAAGTGATCTGATATATCCAAGAAAAGACGAGATCCAATCTCTCGTGTTGTATCTAAGAGGTGCACAAAAGCTGAACTAGTAACGGCCTCAAAATGAGCAATCCCAGTGACCACCACTTGCGGCTTCAATTTCTTTATTAGTTCTATCATTAAGTCTGATTGTCGAGGGGCCTCAATTACCGTAATTGCATCATCTGAAGAGTCAATAGTTCCGGTGCTCTACTTGAAAGATAAAAATATTGTTAATGAAAATGCAAAAATCAAACCTAATTGGTATCAATACACATGAAAATCATTCTGTCATGCTTTCAACATATGGAATCCAAGGTTTCAGAACCACATACTACTATGGGTAAAGTTAGTTCTTGTCATTTGATACAATTTCTAACTCCATGAGAAGCACTCAAAATAGCAACCGATAGATGAGTGTTGATAATATTAGACACCAAAATATACTAAGTATTTACAACTTCCTAATGGCAAACAATAAGCAACTAACTTTCTGGAGATGATCTTCACCAAGATCATCTGTTTTCATCCATTGATAAATGTTGGCATATGTGATGCGTGATGTTCAGACTTGCCTTATTCTGAGAAAACTTAAAGATTGATTGTAAATACATACAGGTTAAAAACGACAGTTTAAATTCATTTTACGAAATTCAGTCATGTCTGTCAAGACCACCTCACAGATTTGAAGTCCACCCCAAAAATGGGATGGTGTGCACGTGGGGGAAATGGAAATATCATCAAGAAATAAATCTGAATACAACAGATCTTACTCTACTTTAAGGAAGTGAATGATGCACTGCCAGCTCTCGATCATTTTCAGTTAATAAAAGAATTTTTGAAAATTTTTAGTAATGTTAGGTCATCACCTAAAATTGCTTTTAACTAGCATCTATTTATTTTAGTTTGTAAAAAAAAAAATAGCTATTCAAAGCTTCTGCTGGCATGAGAAATCCTTCTGTCAATCTTGTACAGATTGGATCCGTATGTGGATACATGAACTACATTGCCCATGCAAGTTTTTCCACTAGAAACTAGCCAAAACTGTTCAAACGAAAAGCAACTTGTTTTCTGACAGAGAGAACTTTTTAAGAGGTCAGCAAAAAAGGTCACATAAAAATTCAAATATGCACAGGGTTGCATTTCTTTCCAAAATGTGTTCCTCATTATTAAGAGCGTTTTTCTAGAAAAAATACCACATCAAGGACAACTACTCACATAATAGAATTTCTTCAACACAATGAGATAAGACTACAGGAACACAACAAAATATTAATCAAATTCTAAAAGTCCCAAGGCATGACTATTCCATACCTCAAGTGCCAAAGATGTTAACCACTGCCTAGGTAGGTGCCGAGTCAGATGTTCATCAACAAGTGCAAGGCGAGGTGAGAACAAGCGAAGAGCATTCTCAATGGCTGCAGTCCTTGAAGGAAAAATGACAACATTCTTGCACAAGATTTCAATAGAGAAGTCAATATGGTAATACATTATACAGACCAAACAAATATAATATAGGACATGTAGTTCCCAAACACTAGCTCAAGGGGAATGGTTCACACGTAACATGTTATTGACAAAATTAAACAACTTAAAGACAGCACTACATGTATTTTCACTTTCTGTTGATAAATTTGCACCCATGAGCCACAGCAGGTACAGGCATACATCCCATTGCAATAATGGAAAGAATTCTGACCCCGAAACTCTTGGCTTTAAACTGAATGTTGAACAATTTTTTTGTTACTTCAAGTGGGAAACATCTATACTCTACCAAGAGACCAAGTTAAAAAGGAAAAAAAAAATCATATTCATCTAGTCTTCCATCTTTGGCTTTGTTGTTATTTTTTTGTGGATTACAGATGTCTCCTTAAGGCATTCATATGAACTAGCACCAACATATCCTCTTAATTATCTCGTGCTTAAATTTAAAACAGATATTACATCAGAAGGGCATGCAGGATTTGACAGCACTTGAACCATAAATGATAACTGGCCCACCTATTGGTCCTTCTAGTGTAACAAACCAATAGAGGAAGTTCTTTTGGATAATTATGGATTTAAGATTCAGGAAAAAAGGTCTTCCATACAACAGCTGAGGCTTATTTTTTGTAGTGCACAAACTAAAGGGACTTTCAGGTTACATGACCACTGTCCCACACCTTTTTAGGAAGTCCAAGTTACGATTTAAACTAAAACGTCCTACCAATAAGTTACTAATCCATGCCCATACAAATGTTTGGAACTTACAAATAAAACACTAGAATTCTTAAATAACATTGATCTGGCCCAAAATACCACATAAGCAGAAGGTAAAAAAATTAAATTTTATGAAAATTATAAAAGTAACCCTGCTACTTAAAATTTACTTTTCTACTGCTCCTGCATCACATCACATATATTACACCTGTTCATTCATTATTGTATTGAATTTTGCTTGCATCAATAAAGAACAGTATTTACATGATGGCCCATCTACAGAAGATATTTACAGTAGACTTCAGTACAAAGTTAATATAGCACTCTATTCTTCTTACATCAGCGGTGAGTGGAATATGGTGATAAGTCTTCAAAAACCCTGCAATGAGATTGCGGAATCGTTTGCTTCCAGCTGGTGGTTCATATGGAAAATGAGAATTATTTTTTAAAGTGCTGGCAAGATAAGCAAGGAAAGGAATCTTCTCATCAGCAACAGAATCTTCGTCAAAAGACAAATCTAGAGAGCTGCTGACCTCTTGAAATCCATGTTTTAGAAAATCAAAAATAACCTTAACCTGTCAGTATAGAAATGCCATTGCGCTTCAAGTTTTCTCCAGGGCAATTAATAGTCTAGATTGAATTAACAAGATTTTGTGAAGTACCCACCTGGTTAGGTTGACGAAGTTGACAACTGTATACTGATAAAGCATGGGAAATGCTGCCACCAGACTTTCCATAAGCCCATGCTGTCCGTGCACAAATAGGCTGATCTCCAGAAAGTCCCATAAAAAACTCAAAACGGTGTGGGCTGTTCTTTTCAATCTCAACTAAGGCTGCAATATCTGTGTCGCCAGCCTTTAACAATACATCTCAGTAAGATAACACTTCCACTGGAGAAACGAAATATAGTCAAACACATGTTTACTAACCTGAATTATTTTAGTTTGCCAAAGTTTTGTAATGCGAAAACCCCGACGTTCAAACAATCGTTTGCAAACACCTTGACCTGGGCGGCCCCCCATATTAAAAATCATAATTCCTGTTGGTTTGATTACTGCTATCCCCTCTTCAACTGCTCTTGCAATTAAACCTAAGCCAAACTGGTCCTCCACAAAACCCTAGACACAACAAAAGACAAAATAAACGAGAAAATGCTGCATTCATGTCACAAATAGGCAGACAACACATCAATAAAAAACATCTATATATGGCCATAAGATCTCTATCATCAGGTGAATCAGGGACAATTTTTGCAGGTAGAAGTGCTATATTTATAACAAAGTTATTCTTGTAGCTTCACACATACAAATCATGAAATGAGTAAGAGGTAAAACTTTAACTGTTACCAGAACAAGACATAAAAGTAACTCTGAGGAAAGAATATCATAACAGGCTGGCAGGAAATTACGAATCATGGTGCCAACAAAAAAACGCTTATTCTATTTCATTTACCATATCTTTTGGAATTGGTGAGGATCAGATTTGGTGCTTAGCATGAAAACAGGACAGCAGGACATAAATGTCAATTTCCAAGTAAATAGCAAATGAAGAATAAAATAGATGAAAACATGATCTTGTGTACCTGAAGTGCACAATAATTACTCAATGAATGAAGGAATTCCTCGCTTGCATTTTCTGTTATCATCTTAGACATTGCATCTGGATTTGGATTAAGAATCTGCGGGGAGGCATCTAATTTGTAATTTTATAATTGGATGAGTTGGATGTTTGGTGGATAAATGGATGGAATTGGTACCCCTAATGACAAGTGTGTGAACACAAGTAATGGTGGTGGAATTACCTGAGGTATGCATCCGACAATTCTTTCAAGTTGAATGTCGTTTTCCCTGCAATAGGATAGAAGATCAGATTCATGAAACTCTACCCTGTCCAGCAAAGTTTTCTTCTCCGCGTCATAGATGGGCTGGCCATTATCATCTAAAGCATTCAGGTATAAGTTTATCAAGGAAACCTTTACCGCTCTGGGATTGATATCAAGGCCATAGACCTGCAGAAAATAGTGATGTCATGAGAAGGGAAATGGGAAAAATGAAATGAGGTGAGTGGGTTGAAGGGAACCTTGGAAGGCAACCACTTCTCAGCTATTGCAATGGATATCCATCCATTTCCGCAACCTAACTCGGCAACAGTCCTGTCCTTGAAAATGGAATCCGGGTGTCTATTAATCCCTTCATAAAAAGTGAAGGACCAGTCTTCTGGGAGAAAAATGCTAGGAATAACCATCATAGTCAATTTGCTTCTGCCTTGGTTTCCTGCATTGGAAAAGCGAAGAAGTGAGTTATCTGCATTCATTGAGTTCAGCGCGGACAAAGGAAAAGGCATACCCTCGTGTTGACCCAAGAGAACGTCTTCGATGCGAAAATGATAGGTTTGAAAGCATTGATCGCATGAGTCTTTGGTGGGAAAACGCTTCTGAAGGTGGGAAAGGAAATTCCGAGCCTGCGAACGGGTCTCGGGATTCTCAAGGCGCTCCAGCAGTGACCGAAAGCAGGCATAGGCAGCGTCGCCGGACTCCTTGCACTGCACCAGAAACTCATCCACCGTCGTCCACCCCATTGCTTGCATTCAGTGAGAGAGAACGAATCCCAAGTCAAGTCAGAAGAGAGAGAGAAGTTCGTTAGAGGCCACAAAGATTCTGATTTGTGAGACTCAGCACGCGCGACCTTTTCTTTCCTATCCCCACTCTTTATTGGAGCCTGTTGGAAAATGATGTTTTCGTTTTCCTCCTTTGACTATCTTTTCCTAATTTAATTTCAAAATCACGTTTCCGCTGTTTTATTCTCACATTCGGGGAAGATTTTTCACTTCCTTTTCAACTTTTTTAACATACACTTATATATAAAAATAGTAATAATTTATTTATAATATTTTTTTATTCAAAAAATACAACAGAACTTCTTATATTAATATCTCTAAATACTATATTTTTAATTAAAATTTAATATTTCTTAATTATATAATACAAAATGCATATTAAAAAATAGTATTTTTTATTTAAAAAATTAAAGAAAATATATATAATTAATTTCTTAATTTTATTAATCTCAACGTATAAAACTAATTTTAAGCATATAAAAATATTAGTTTTTAGTAAGTAAGATTTATTATAATTTTATGTTTCAATATAATATTTTTATTTATTAAATATCACATTTTCTCCAAAAACAATAAAAATGAATAAACAATAAAAATAGCATAATGGATAAAAAATAAACAAATAAAAGAAAATACCTTATTAGTGATAATAAACCTCACCAATTGAAATATTAATTTGAAAATAATACAAAATAATAATGTTAAATGAGAGTAACAACTTTAATTATGTCCTAGCTGCAGAAGAGTGATAATCCGACTGTAAAACAACATAAATTATACCTCAAATTTACTTGGAATATGAACATACATTAAAGAAAATCTATCGTAAAATATATTATTATGCATCAAAATAATTTTTATGAAGATATTTAAAATAAAGCTTAATTCTAATATATTGTTTATGTGTTTTCAACTAATTAAAATATATAATAAGTATTTTTTTTAATTTAATTATTATAAAATTGATAATTTTGTTGATATAATAATTTATAATTACATGATAGTATAAAAAGAATTACATTGTTACTAAATTAATTAAATTTATTTTAAAATTTAACTAAATTGTAAATAAATTATTTTAAGGACTATTTTAATTTTCAAATACTTACTCATAATCTACTAATAATAAATAAATGATTAAATTAATAATTTGATCCTTTAACTTTTAATTTTATTTTAGTTTGATCTTTTTATTTATTTATTTTTATTTAAGTCTTTTAATTTACAAAACTGTTTTAAATATATTATTTTTCATAAACATATTAATTTTGTTAAAAAAATTATTATTTATTTTTTCTCCTTACGAAGTCTAGCAAAAATATAGTGATTTTGATGAATTTTTTAACTATCTCTTTTTTTTTCTCTTTACTCTTTTTGTTATTTCATAATTTTTTTAGTGTAGAAAGAGGAAGAAAAGGTCCAAAAATTTGAACTGAGAGTAACTTGAAAGGTCATAATTTTTAAGTTGTAATCTCCACTTAATTTATATTCAATCTTTCATTTCTTTTACAATCAAAACCTTTGTTTATGAATAGACATGAATTTGAAACAAAAAGGATAATTTTTATTAAAAATTTAATACTCTTTTGTTAAATCACACCCTTCAATTCTCTTTTGTTCAATATTTATTAAAAATCATAAATTTAGTTTTTTCAACTGGATCAATTGTTACTACTTTCTTCTATTTCTTAGTGAATCATCTCCCAATTGAAATTTCATTCTTTTTTATTTCCATTAACAATTAAATTAACATGATATTCTACAAACTTCAAATTTGGATTTAGTGATGTTTTTCTCAGTTCTAGAAAGAAAATTGATTAAATTTAAAATTTTGACACTAGTTTAAGTGAAGTTTATGGTAAAATCAATCAAAGATAGAATGTTAAGGATTAAAGATGCAACATGCTGGTAGAAGTCATGACTCTCTCGTAGTTTAGTAATTGTGTTAGAAATTGCATATCACCTCAAAGTGTCATTTACATTCTAGCCTTAACTTCTTAGGTACCAATTTTAGTTTTATTTTATTTTTGTTCCCATTATATCAGAGTCTACAACCTAATTTACATTTGAAAATCTTAAACAGCCACATGGAAAAGGAAAAATTGATGTTCATATCCCATATTTAGTGATCATAGGGTCACTTGAGTTTAATCCTTTAGGTACCTGATAAACATTTCAATATCAACTCATAAGCTTTCCTTTCAAGAAAACTGCTTAAGTTCCATTTACACCACTTAAGCTATCATGCTTGTCACTTAGCCATCTTGTAAATGAATTTGAATCTTTTTAACCTATTTGTATTAAAACTTACAAGCATATATTTGATTCTTATCCATTCTATTAGTTTAGTTGGCCATTAAAAAAAAGTTCACTAATCTAATACACTTGAATGAATCAACTTAGACAACTTGAACGTTTATAAGATTATACATATATACATACTCAATGCATCATTCCTATCCATGTAAACTTAAACAAGGCATAACTACGGGCATGTAAATCCTATTATATTTGTTCATAGTATTTTAAGAAATATATTAGTTAAGGTATAAATAAACAAACTACCAACGAGTGTATTACAACATGAAAGAGAAACATGACATAAATTCCTAATGTTCCACTACTTGAGGACTCTTGGGTATAGGTTGTGTCCCTGCATTGATATGTGTCAAAGGGGACAGTAAAGGTAATTAAAAGAGAATTCTAAACTCTTTCGTACTCCAATACTCTTGTAAGGCATGAAGGAGTTGGATGCTATCCAATCTGTAGATGATGGGTTCTAACGAGCCTCAATGTACATCTATCTTAGTCGCATCGACACCTTTCATTTTTTGACGTTTTGCAGTGCGACTCTTTCATGTCTTGAAAATCATCTTCTCGTCTTAGGAAAATGGAGAAGTTACTCTACATAAATATAAAGTAATTAGTATAGGTGCAAGAAATAATATCTAATTAATTGACTGTTATTACCCTCTAATCTTTGAACCATTTTAGCTTTGTATCCTTAGGTACCTATGCACATCTTGCGTAAAGCGCATCAAACATCTTATTGATGGTATCTGTCACCTAGTAGAGACCCTTTTGTGATGGTATCCAACTAAACATAGAATAAAATAACAATTATTATAACATTCACATCAAATAGAGTTGTTAGGCATATTTTGAATTTAACTTACTAAGTGGATTTTGTTGGACATCTTCTAAACACTAGCAAGTGCACTAGGAATTGCAGTAAGCAATAAGGAAATTTTATATCCAAGTATCGTCTCCACAGGGAATTTGATTCAATTACCACTTCATAATTAAATCACTCGTTGAGCTAAATCGAGATTCAAGTTTTGAGCATGAAAGATAAAAGCAAAGAATTAAGCAATTAACAATTCATAGAAAAACAGAGTAAAATTTGGAAAGTATATGGTGTAAAGTAGGAATGATTTCACTTCCTTGAATAGCAATCTGTTAGGTTCAAACTCAATTTCATTGAATAATTGAAGAGCAATTTCACTAAGTTAGTCAAATCCCAATCCCTTGGTAATATGACCTTAATGTTTATTTAAATTCCCTAATTCCTTAGGTGAAGTTCAAATTCCTATTACATTAGGTTTAAGAAATTATCAGACCACAAGATTAATCATGATTATCGCTAAGTCAATCACAATCTTGACATTCAACTCAGATTAGAGAATTAACATGATTTCCATTAATGAATTTCCTCTAAGTTCAATTTAATGAGTGATCAATTCAAAGAAAACATTAAGAAAGGAGTTGAATGTTCAATTAATCCAACGAAATACAGAGTTTAAACCCTAACTAATTACAGTCAATTCAGATCCATCACTCCTACAAGGAGATTTAGCAATGTATTACAGAAAACTGAGAAAAAAAAAGAGTAGATGAAGAAGAAATTATCCAAGAATCCATAGCAATTTCAATCCCCAAGCAGGATTCTTCTATCCTTGAAGCTCGAAATTTGCCCCCATTCCTCTCTCTCTTTCACTAAGCACTAAAAATAAAAAATGTAAAAATATGAGAAAAAAAAGTTTTTCATTTCGCGTCTTGGGATCTATTTATAGAAATTCTGCAGTTGCCATAGTGATCACTATGAAAAACCATAGTGATCACGCGCAGCGTCAGTAGCAACTTCCCTTCCTGTAGTGATCATTATGAATTACCATAGTGATTACGTGCAACACCAACAGCTCTTGCACTTGTATTTTGCTACTGAAGTGATTACTATGAAGAATGATAGTGTTTACGCGCATGCCTAATAGCACCTACACCAAAATTAACTTTTGAAGTGTGACTATGAGTTGCAATAGTGATCACTATGCCCCTGGGCATCTCCAAAGCTCCTTGTAGTAATCACTATGAGTTGCAATAGTGATTACTATACCTCATGCTCCAAATTTTTTGCTGAAAGAGTGTTCACTATGCTTTCCAAAAGTGATTACTATGATATCCAACTTATCCAATCAAGTTCTAATTGTGCCCAATGATTGAGACTTTCCTACAAAAGCCACAAATATGAATTATCAACTGAAATCAACTAAAATTCACAAAATTTATTGACTTTTCCATTTAATTCAATATTAAACTATTTACAAATATTTTTGGACCTTTTTATCTATTTTCCCACTGATTCTTTATTTAATTATTAACTAAAATAAGGACAAAATATGGATTCATCACCACCCCAAACTTAAAATCTTACTTGTCCTCAAGCAACCTAAATTTAAATCCATTAGTGGTTTACCCAGCCTAGAAAAATTCCTAATTTAGGTGAAAGCAACTTTCTTTCTTCTCTTCTTTTCAACATAACTCTTATACATTAATCATATTGGCAACTTGCATGATAAAAGAATAATTTCAAACTCATACAACTCTGGACCTGCACATGTAATGTTCCATATGAATAAAAATTGAAAGATGTTACCAAAGCTCTCATGGAAGTGTTTCTCTCTCTCTCTCTCAGCAGTATATGGAGTTTGTGTTTACAATAAAAAATCAACAACTTGCACCACCCTACCATATGCTTGCCCATAATCTCAACCTTCTCTGCACTTGTACAGATAATCATATATCAAGAGGGCTTTCACAAGTTAAATTGAGGCTAAGGTTAGGTGTGGATCACAATCAATTGAAGAAACAAATAAGTTCATTCCAAGGGGACAGAATTAATTGAGTGGATAAGCTTTAAAACTTAGTTTTTTGTTTGATATCATTATTGCTTTCCCGCTTTTAGGACAAGTTTTCCCTTTGTACCCCAAACTTGAACTTTGATTCATTTCTTGCATGATTCTCTTTCATTTTTCCATTTCTTTATTCTTCTTACATGCAACTTTTTGCTATTTTTTTTCTTTTGAATCTTTGAATTATTTGCTGATTTTCTTTTTCACACAAAATTTTATTACAACATTTTGCAGCCTGCATTCTCCATTTTTCTTTTTCTTTTTCTTTTTTCAAATTCAGCTTTGTTGTTCCCCACCCCAAACTTTGAACTTTGCTTGTCCTCAAGCAATTTAATATTTGGAATCACCCCAAACTTAAGCTTTATACCCATCCTCAACGAAACTCAATTAATTTCTATAACCTTGGCTAGGTATTATGGTTTTTCACTAAGGCTTCTAATGTGGCTATCCCAAAAGAAAGGGTATTTAGGCTCAAAAGGGTTAACTAGGACAATATTTTGGTAGGCTTTTTTAAGGCTAGCTAGCTACAATTGCAACATGGCCTCCATCATGTATAACACTGGACCTTAGCATATTTAACCAAGATACAAGGCAGGTTTTAGAGTGCAGAACAAGCTATGATTAAGCATACAAGAAAGAATTTATTTCATGCACGGCTCAAATCTTGCTATTGGGAATTCATGATAACACCATCCAATCAATTCCACATTTCACAAAACAAACATACAAGCACAAAATGAATGAGAGGTAAATTTTAATATGCAATTTTGACCTGTGCCAAGTGCAATCAGCTATGTTATTTATAAACTATATCCTGGATATTACAGAATTACATGAAACTCAATTTTTCTTTTGTCTTGTACCCAATTTAGCAAATTCAATCTAGTCATATTAAGCAAAAGGGATATTAAAGAATTCAACTCCACTGTTGTGGTGGTTGCTCATAGACCAAGATCCATGTGCCCCACTCTTTGAATTTGAGGGACTGAATCTGCATCAAGACAAAAATTCCAAGATAATTCAGTTAAACATCGAATTCTTAAACCTTGCTTACAGCCTAAATACACAAATGTTTGTAAAATATAACCAAATATATTCCTAACTAAAAAGCAAGAAAACTATTCTAAAAAAAATAAAACAGTGGCTTGTAACCAGTGAAGTCCAATCTACTCCTTTTCTTCCTCTTCTTCATTGCTGCTCTCATCCCCCCTGCTATTTTCTTGTGAAGTTGACTCAGAACTTTCTTCCTCAATGTGTTCTTCAAAAGTTGGGAGAGGCACCTAATTATAGCGTCTAGCTCAGCAGCTATTTTACGTAAAGTGCTAGAAAACAATTGCTGGACTAGAATGCCTTCCATCTGTCCAATGTTCATCAGACCATTCTTCACATAGTCAAAAATAGCAATATTGGTCACCTGCATGGCATCTTGCCTCTCCACTACCAGTTTCAACTGATCTTTGACACTTGTAGATGGTAGCCTCCTAGATGAGGATGGTCGAGCAGATGAAGAGGTAGCAGCACTAGCAACAACTCTTTTTGTAGAATAAAAGTCCTTTACCATAGCAGTCGTGATGCTGGGTCCTGCTCCCTTGGGTTCACGGAATTGCTTCATTGAAACCCCAGCTTCTTCACATAGCAAGGCAACCAATGAAAGGTATGGCAATGAATCTCTCTTCTTGTGGAGGATTTCTCGTATTGCACTGTTAATTACTGCCCTTACATTAATTTGTATATCTGTCATAATGGCAAAAATTAATTTAACCCTCTTTGTGGCAAGTGTTGAACTGTGCTTCACTGGCATGAAAGAGCTAAGTATAAAATGTGCCCAAACTTTTGCTTCCGGTACCAAGTCCTTCAGTGTTATGTGCTTTGCCTTCTGCAATGTAGATTCTCCCCATTCAATTCTGGGTACGCATAGTTTCTGAACAATCACCTTCTTGTCCTTCTCAGCATACTCACAATAGGTGCTAAAGTCCAGCTTGTTAGGGTCCAGTTCATATGCTATTTTTAGCATCCTGTTTATGGCCTCTGCAGAAAAATCTACCAACACTCCTCTTACCATAGAGTGGTTTGTGGGAAGAGTATCATTCTTCACTCTTATGCTATTTGCATAAAATTCCCTTGTGAGGTTTGTGAACCCATACCCAGTTGTCTTGCAGAATGTCTCCCAGCCTCTACTTCGGATGACATCATAGAATTGTTGGTACATGTGGTCCTGAATCTCAATTGCCTTATCAGCTATAACCTTCCTCTTCCATAGGTTGGCCTAGTATTAGTTCTCATTGGCGATTGCTTTGAATCTTACATCATTTGCAAGATAGGTCTTGCAATAGAAGGAGATGTTCTAGCTGTCCTTCCTCTCTTTGAATTTGGTGTGGATCTGGATGTTCTTGACATGTTTGTGTTTCCTGCAGCAAAATGCCACATTCATTATGTACAATTACATCAACATTCAGTATTTTGCAATGACAGCAGCACATATTTTCTATTTATGTTCAGAATGACAGCACCAGATATCCACTAAGGCGTTTAACATGTTAGTGCAGATTGGTAGTTCAAAATCAGGAATTTTACTCCTTTTATGCATCAATATGTATGTACAAAATAATCGCATTCAATCTAAGTTCAATGCAGACCATAACACAATTTAGATAGCAGTTTCAGTGCAGCTATCAGTAGAAAATGAATGCAAAATTAAATCATGTCTTACCAGCAATGCATTTTTGACAAAACAGCATATTTTATTCCAATGAAATTCACTTCATGTTTCAACAACCATGTGTCAAACTCAGTACCCAATTTGTGCATATTTGACTCCAATCAAATTCCAACCAATTTCACTTTCTTGGTTTATAAAATAGAGCAAATATTTAAGCATGTTGTTCAAATTCTAGTCACCCATTCCATGCAGTTTTCTGATTCACCATAACGATTAAATCAAAATTCCAAGACAAAGTTCCCAATGTAACATTCATTACTGCAAGATTTGCATAAAAATTTTGGAAAAAGTAACCCTGGGTGACTCAATTTCATGAAATTTCAGGTTCCCCACGGCAATTAAATCATGAACCCTAAATCCCTAAATTGGAAATGAGAGCAAATCGTACCTGGAGAGACTTTTGAAAACAATTTGATTTACCCTAGGTTCTCCAAAGTTGTTTTTGCGGCGCAGTGATTCCAAATGGTTATGCAATAGAAGTGATCACTATTAACAGCAATAGTGCTCACTATGGGCGATTGGGGCTGTTGATAAAGGGTGTGGGCACTTTTGAAGTTGCAGAGTGCTCACTATGATGTGTGGGTAAGGGTTATGGCATGCGTGTTTACTATGAAATGGTGAAAAGGGTTCACTTTTTACATTTTAATTGAGTGGGTGCTGAAGTGGTCCACATTTACTCTGGGCGTGTTTACTATGGAAAGAAATAGTAATCACTTTGGGTGCCCTTAAAAGTTATTCACTATGCGTGTGATCACTATTGGAAGCAATAGTGATCACTTCAGTGGGGTTTTATATATAATGGACCTGTGCATAAACACTTTTGGAGCACATAGTAATCACTACAGAACTTCGCAAAAGCTATTGACTCTGCGCGTGATCACTATGCTCAAGCATAGTGATCACTACAGAGTGCCAAATCAAAATATGCCTCTAAAGTGATTACTTTTGAAAACAAAAGTGATTACTATGTGCTGCCTTGCAATTTTTCTTCTCCAAAGTGATCATTATGCTCTTCGAGAGTGATTACTTCAGATTATGAGGTTTGGAATAAGTGCAAAAGTGATTACTATTGTTATGCAAAGTGATTACTGCACAGTATAAGGCTCATAACTGGCAAAATAGTGATCACTATGATAAAATGAAGTGATCACTACAGTCACCCACTCTGTTATTTTCCCTCTATAGTGAACACTTTCCACTACAATATTGTTCACTATACCATCAGATTGCAGAAAACTTACCCTTCATTCATTTTTACCTGTTGTACTTGGAATTTAACCTTTTTTTCTGCAATTTCTTCTCTTTTTAATAGTACCAGCTGTTGAACCTTGCCTTGATCTGTTTGAACCATTGATTGATCTTTTATCCAGTCTGAAACATAATGAATTTCCTTGTTAATTCCATTTGTGCAGAATAGAAAATTCTTCCCAAAACTCAGAATTTATGGACATAATAGATATTGAAAAGATGAATTAAACTGCACAGTAATGCAAATTTCTATCTAAAACTCAAATTTACTCTATAAAATTTAAATCATGAACAAATTATGCAGAATTTAAAATACTCTATAAAAACTCAGAATTGCTAAGCTATCAACACAAAGAAAACCTGCAATAACTTGTACAAAATTAAAAATTGAATACTATTAACAAAATTCTTAAAGTGATGAGAGAGAATTAGACAAAAATTGGATCCTTCCGTGAGTTGCCTCTCACGCAGTGCTCTTTTAACGTTACTAGCTTGACGTTTCATATTGCTCACTCAAGAGCAACCAACTTCATGCACACTTTGGCTTTCTCTACTTGACCTCCGAGGTAGACTTTCAGTGTTTGCCCATTCATCTTAAATTCATTGCCATCCTTGGGATCTGCTATTAGTACAACACCAAAGCAGGATACCTCCTTCACCACGAAAGGTCCAGACCACTTAGATTTTAATTTCCCTAGAAACAACCTCAATCTTGAATTGAAAAGTATAATAGATTGTCTAGGTTCAAGATCCCTTTTCAAAATAAATCTATCATGCAATTTCTTGGTCCTTTCCTTATATAATTTGGCATTTTTATAAGCATTGAGTCTGAACTCCTCCAACTCATGCAGCTGCAGCAGTCTTTTTTCTCCTGCACTAGTTTGGTCAAAGTTCAGCCATTTCACAGCCTAATAAGGTTTATGTTCAAGTTACACTGGTAAGTGGCAGGCCTTCCCATACACCAGCTGATAAGGAGACATGTTAATTGGTGTTTTGAATGCAGTTCTATATGCCCACAAAACATCATCCACTTTCTTAAACCAGTCCTTCCTTGAAGTGCTTACCATCTTCTCTAGAATCTTCTTTATTTCCCCTGTTGGAAATCTCTACTTGGCCACTTGTTTGAGGGTGGTAAGGTGTTGCTATTCTATGCTTGACTCCATACTTTTCTAGGACTGATTCAAGGTATTTGTTGCAGAAATGGCTTCCTCCATCACTTATCAAAATTCTGGGCACTCCAAACCTTGAAAATATGTTTTCTTTTTTTTTTATAAAGAAAACAACAGTTCTTGCATCATTTGATCTGGTAGGCACTGCTTTCACCTATTTGGACACATAGTCCACTGCTACTAACATATATTCATTCAAAAATGAGCTAGGGAAGGGACCCATGAAGTCTATTCCCCACATGTCAAATAGCTCCACCTTAAATATGTTGTGTAGTGGCATCTCATGTTTCCTAGAAATATTGCCCACTCTATGGCATCGATCATATCTCTCCACATAGTTCTTGGCATCCCTAAACAATGTTGGACAGAAAAGGCCAGATTGCAATAATTTGGCTGCTGTCCTTGAGCTTCCATGGTGTCCTCCATAATCTGAACTATGACAGTGCCACAAAAAAATCTTCTTGCTCTTCCTCTAGTATGCACCTTCTCAACAACCCATCTACTTCAATTTTGAACAGCAATGAATCTTCCCACACATAGTATTTGTTGTCATGAAAAAAAAAAATTTCTTTGCTGCCAACTCATCCAAATTGGAACATGATGTGTAGCCTTAAAGTTTGCCATGTCCGCAAACCATGGCTGTGACTCAATCTTGAATAAGTTTTCATTTGGGAACTCTTCTTTTATTTGCTCTACCTCAAATGGTATGGTCTCAAGGGGTAGTCTCAACAAGTGGTCAGCCACTCCATTCTCCTTCGCTTTCTTGTCCTTGATCTCCAACTCGAATTCTTGAAGGAGTAAAATTGATGAACGAAATTTTCATTTTGCATAAAGATTTGTCGTCAACCTTCATCAAAGTATGCAAAAAAATTTGTAGTATTTAGGATGCAAGCCTAGGTTGTCTCCGATGACTTTAGTTGGAAGTATGCACTAAACATTTTATAGACATTTACTATAAAAGCAACTAAAACAAAGGCGTTTTGTGTGATTCCAATTTTAATGTAAAGGCAAGTGATGAAATAATGAGTCCAATCAATGAAATGTGCAATCCTTAATTTGTTCATGTAATTCTATCCCCATCCCTCTCAAGATTTAATACTTTTCCTCTTCCTCTGAATTAGGATAACTCAAAAATCAAGAATTAACCATAAAGTTCCATATGAATTAAGCAATTTACATGGCTCCAACTCTTTTCCCCAAGATTATGCAACCTCAGAAATTAACTTAGGATTAAGCAAACTAAATTAAGAACTTCATTAAAATGAATTAGGGTTAATTAAGCAATGTCCTCCCTCATTCAAACATTAATTCAATTCAAAGAGTTGGGAAATATAAATTCATAAAGGAAAAGGAATTATATTGACATTCATACCCAGGAATTCAAGAATCCATGAACTCATTAAGGATTACAAGAAAGTTTATCCCTCCATGAGGATGGGTCTTACAAATTTAAGATGAAAGCAAAAGGAATTCAATGACATTAATGCAAGAATTAAAGGGAAGTGAAGAGAAATTGTAATTCAAACCCTAAGATTAGCCTTAACTGTCACCCAAGGATCCTAAGCTCTACAAAATGCCCAAAAGTGGCAAAAGAATCTAAAGTAATGAAGAGATCCGTACCCTAATTTCTAAAAATCTATATATACTAAGTCTGGCGCGACCTTATAGTGATCACTCTTGCAAATAAGAGTGATCATGCACAGCATTCTTCAGGTTTTCCCCTTTCTGTAGTGATTACTCTTGTATATAATAGTAGTTATTCTGGGCACGCGTAGTTACTCTCACTTCTGAGAGTAAACACGCACAGAGTGTTTTGGTTCAGGCTTCACTGGAGTGATCACTTTTACTTCTGAAAGTGTTTACGCGCAAAGTTCTTCATCCTGAAGCTTTGTGAAGTGATTACTATCACTTACGAGAGTGATTACGCGTAGGCCTGGTGGTCCTCTTTAGCTCTGGAGTGATCACTGCTGCTTCTGAAAGTGGTTACTGTGGCCTACCCCTTGGAATCAGCTCCCTAGAGTGATCACTATGGTACCTGAGAGTGATTACTGTCAGTTCATATTTTTTCCGAGGGCCAAAAATTTAGGAAATTTGTCTTGAATTTCCTGTACAATTATTCAAATGATCAAAATTGCAAAATATATTCACAAAAATTAGTAGAAATAAGACAAAAATTAAGAAAGCTATAATATTTGACCTAAATGAGGATTTTATGTTATTTATAATCTCTAAATCTATTTTTCCTATTAAAACTCTTTAAAAAACTAGACAAAATATCTATAAAGTGTGGATTCATCACAACCTCAAACTTAAACTTTTGCTTGTCCTCAAGCAAACCAAAACTTAATAAAATTGAATGTAAAGGGTTAGATTTATCCAAAAAAATTTCTCAACGATTTCCATTCATCTTAGACCCCCAATTGGCACTTCTAATATTTTCAAAATCATGGATTCATTCAACAAAGCAATCACACTCATATCAATTATTTTCATGCAAAGTCCTACTAATCCAAAACAAAAATCCAGCAAGGTTTCATGCAGTCCACACAATGCAAAGAAATCATCCAACTCACAGTATAGTGTGTCACTCTTCACTCATTAATGTTTCAGGCTAAGTGTTTCTCTCAATTCATGCATTTTGCCTCACCCTACCATATGCTTGGCCATATTCTCAATCTCCTTTGCCTAGATACAATGAATCACCTATCATAATGACTTTGTTAGTCACAAATGTGGTTAGATTAGGTTTAATTTTTTTATCAAGGAAGGACAAAAGCTCAAGTGGGTTTATAAGAGGAGGGAATTCCTTACAACAACTAGAATGGAATGTGTTAAATGATGCAGTTTGTGAGGTTCAAACATTTTTTTCACCATATTTTTTATTATTTTGCCTTATATAGGAATTTCTTTTTCTATCAAAAGGCCTTGTTGTATTTCTATTTGTTTTTCTTTTTCTTTCATTCATTCATTTTTGTAATTTATTGGACTTTGGCAATCATTCTTTTCTTCAAATTCAAGCATTTTTTTACATGTAATATTGACATGTATAATGCTCACTACCCCATACTTAAGATCTTGCTTATCCTCAAGCAACTACAGTTACAATTAACACCCCAAACTTAGTTTCTTGCAATCACTTTTGATGTAACTTAAAAGAAATACTTCTCTTAAGGGAAGGAAATTATGTTTGCAGACTAAGTAGGGCAAAAGAAGGGAATGTAGAACAAGGAAAATCAGGTGCAAGGGTGTTCTAGGTGGGTGGGTATGTAAAAAGAAGGCCTTAATCATCTAGATGAAAAATTGTACAATGCATATTCAATTAAGAAACAGAGCAAGTTCTAGAGGATAGATGCAAAAATACATGTAATATGCACACATAAAAGAAATTTAAGGCTCAATTCTCTACATTTTAAAAGATGATAATTACTTAGCAACATATGAGTACAATTCACCTTACAAGAAAATATGCTCAGTATGGTAGGAATGGTGATTATTTACAAAATAGAGAATGATTGAGAGTTGAATGGGAAGTGCAATCAGAATATAAAATCAGAATTACAAAACTGAACTTCATTAAAAATAAAGAAATAATGATAATGTTTTTTTGTATTTTATCTATGAACTATGCAGGAAAAACAAACTAAGACAATGTGAAACAGAGGCAAAGAAATCACCCCTTTTTCAGAGTCACACTCAGAGATCAAATTCATGATCCTCTTGATGTTACTGAGGGCATTCTTTGCACAAAGACGCAGGGTGGATTCAGCACAGAGTACAATAATGGAAACTAAACTGCAAATAGTATATATGAAAGCGAAAAATATTGTTCAAGGGGGAGATGCAGGGAAATAAAGGGAGAGATGATACTAAAAGTGGTAAAGTAAGATAATTACAGGGAAAGTAGTAGTTAGTAAATACAGGGAAATAATAGAAAAGTTTATGACAAAAAGTAAAATGGAACTAAATAAGGTCTTCATATGAGCTGGAGGATGAAAGGTTGTCATTGGTATCCTCATCATCTTCTTCCTCTTCCTCTTCTGGAGAACTGGAGCTGTCATCTTTCTCAGCTGCAGGTGCAAGGGTGGTGGCTGTGAAAGGGGGGAGGTCCTGGTTAACAGTTGCTCGGAGAAAGGGTGTAGAGAATGTAGGAGCGTCATAAATTTGCTCTGAGGTCATGCCCAGCTTCTTTCCTATATTCAGCATCATGGTTTCCAGGAGGTTTAGCATGGATTTCTGACTGGCATGCAAAGTGTCCGGTCTAAGTGCTAGTTGCTGGACTTGTGCTCTCAATCCAAGGGGGGTTCCTTTCTTATACTTAGGAGGTAGGGAGAAACCTGGGTTAGCAGCCTTTTTCTCGGCATTAAAGAGATCCTTCACCATGGCAGTAGAGATGGGAGGGGGTACTTTAATTCTCTGCTGGTATTCACCTGTGTCTACTCCAGCATCCTGACAGAGCATGGTGATGATGGATGGGAAAGCAAGGGAGTCCTTCTTAGTGCTTAAGATTCCCATGATGAAGTTATTGATAATGTCTCCCACATGGATAGGCATGCCAGTGAGGATGGCATATATAAGTTTAGCTCTCTTGACAGCCAATGTAGATGAATGGCATACTGGCATGAAGGAGCTCAAAAGGAAAATGCTCTACACCTTAGCTGGTGGAAGGAGGTGTTTTGTGGTCAAATTCTTAAGTATGAGCTGCATGTCAAACTCCCAATTTTCTCTGATTTACAAATTGCTTGGAGTATTGGCTTGTAGTCTTTCTCTTCTAAAGAGCTGAATATGGAGAAATAAAGTTGCCCAGCCTGCTTCTCTACTGGGTATATGTTCAAAATTCTCTGAATGTTGGATGGAGTAAAGTCAATTTTCACACCTCACACCATGGTGTGTCTGAGGGGCAGCTGGTCTCCTTTCACCCTCATTGCATTAGCATAAAATTCCTGGGTGATATCCTTCCACCCATTTCTAGTACAAGTGGTAAACAGTTCCCAGCCTGTCTCTAAATTTCTTCTTGGAATTGAATGTATGTGCCCTCTTAGATTTCAAAATTGTGGTCCTATACTATCTGCCTTCGCAGGATATTGGTTCTGAAGTAATCTTTATGAGCCAAGGATCTAAACTTTGAGTCATGGGCAGGAGGAGGTCTGAATGATGAAGCTCCAGCAGTTCTGGCTCTCTTGGGTGTAGGAGTGTTCTTCCTGGGTGTATTTGCCATGTTGCTGCTGGGAAATAAAAAGAAACAGTGAGCTGAGTATATAAGGAGACAACCACAAGCATTAAAGTTGACTTTATTAGATTCACAGTTTAAGTGGATATCAGAGTGTGCACTGTGAGGTTTGTGCTTCCAAAGTGTTCACTATAGAGAATGACAGTAGCTACTCTGGATATAGGGCAGTAAACAATTGATGCAGAAAAGTTAAAACAAATCAGTTCAACAGGGCATACTTGACAATAAATAGTGTGCAGAACAGGTGATGCATGTGTGGTGGCAAATATGCTATATATATGCAGTAAAGAACATTACAAAATGATGATTATGACACACAGTAATCACTTTGGAACCTAGTCCTAACAAGTGTTATGCAGTAGATTTCAAAAATAACTAGGCTAAGCATGTGGGTTAAAGTTCAAAGTGACTATTCAAGCTTTAGAAAATTCAGACACAGATAGTGAATGCATTTGGACATGAGAGTGAACAGAAAGTGTTATGCATTTGCAAAATGATGATTATGGCACCGAAGTGCTCAATATGAGGAATGATAGATAGTAACTACTCTGGATGTTAACTGTGTCAGGTGTTACGCAGCAGCAGTCCAACATAAGTGTAGTAATATGGAAATTTACAGGAGTGAATGAAAATGTAGAAGAATTTGCTTATCAGAGGTTGGATTGGTGTAGCAGATAAAAAAAAAACAATGAGTTCAGGCAGATGCAATATAGTACAAAATAACCATTCTAGCTTCAGAGATTGCACATATAGACAAGGAATATTTTTGGACATGAGAGCGACCATTCTCAAAGTGCACAACATTAAAACTGATGTGTGTTCAGTGTATGATCATGCAGATTTTCAACACAGTAACGAAGTGCACAGGGCTGATTGAGCGTGTATAATGGATGTACAGAAAGGGTAAAATCCTTCAGCTTGCAAAGCATTAGATATCCCTAAATGACATTCTGTTTTGCAGAAAAAATAGGTACCTTTGCATAAGTCAGTAAACACTAAGGGGATTTATTCGTCACCAAGTCGACCAGAATCACAAAAAGAAATTGTGTAATTAGCTGTAAATTTAGGAGATGCAGCAGGAATGAAGTATTACACACCCCAAAACAGTCCTTGGATAAGCACCAACATAGTAGAATATTCAAATTAAGCATTTTCGCATGTGGGAGTGGCTACCCTAGGTTTCAACATTTCTAAATTCAGCAAAATAATCAAATTAAATGCTCCCATCATCCTTCAATCATACAAACATCCTTATAATAACAACTGTAAATCACCAATTCCAGTCCAGGAGTCTCCAATTCAGAATTCCCAATTTATTTTTTTTTACAGCAATGAACCCTAATTCCAGAAATTGAAGGTTAAGTAATTACCTAAATTGGATGTGCATGTTGTGGAAAAGGTGTAAGCAAACTGAATCCTTGGTGCAAGAAGCCAAATACGAGTGAGGAGAGGCAAGGGAATTTAGAATGGAAGTGAAGGGCGCTCAAAAATGGGGCGAGGGTGTGTGAGAGAGTGAGTACTATATATATATATATAGGTGACCAGAGTGCTTACTCTAAAAAATGACAGTGAACACACGCAAAAGGTTTTGGTATGCTAGAGTTGCGCATGTTTACTCTGCTTTTTAAGAGTGAACACTCTAGAGGTGCCCAATTTCAAAATCAGTAAAGAGCACTGGGCATGTTCACTATGACTTTTTTAAGAGTGAACACTCTAGAAAGCTTTATCAATGAGAGTGAACACTATGACAAATGAGAGTGAACACGCGCACCTACTTGTGGTTACATGTAATGAATGTAATCACTATCAACTGTGAGAGTGCTCACTACATAGAGTGAATATACAGGTTAGAGCTAAAAGTGATTACTTTTGTTTAGGAAAGTGATTACTTTCAGGATGATCTTGTGTTTTCTTATCAAAATGATTGCCTTAAGCCTGAAAAATATTTACCATCCTACTGCATCCATACTCTTGACTTTGTACAGTACTTTGCCCCCATAATCACAATATCACCTTGCAAAAATGAGAATTATGCAGAAAAACCATGTCATTTGCTAAGGCAAAGCGCATAAAGTGATGTTTAAGTGACAATAGAAAGGCTCAAATGCAAGACCAACATTTATTGCAGAAAAATAACTAAAATTCCTAAGATCATTGTGAGTTGCCTCTCACACAGTGCTTCTTTAACGCCACTAGCTGGACATATGAAGTGAAATACTCAGTCTATAGGCTGTAGGGGAGATTTGTGCATGGTGAGTGCAGTTCAATCTCCTCAACTTCCTCCAAGGTAGCTAAATTTTGCAAGAATGGCTTAAACTGGTGCCCATTTACCATAAAGCTTTTGCTTGTGGAGTCACTTTGGATTTCCACTGCGCCATGAAGGAATACCTTTGTAACTGTGAAGGGTCCAATTCATCTTGATTTGAGCTTTCTGGGAATGAGTTTGAGGCGAGAATTGAATAAGAGGACCTTTTGACCAATGAAAAAGTCTTTCCTTGATATCATCTTATCATGGTACCTCTTGGTCCTTTCTTTATAAATTTTGGAGTTCTCATAAGCCTCAAGATGCAACTCTTCTAACTCCTGCAATTGTAATTTCCTTTGTTCTCTAGCTGAATCATAATGGATGTTACAAGTCTTCACTGCCCAATAAGCTTTGTGTTCCACCTTGACTGGTAGGTGACAGACTTTTCCATAGACGGTGACATTCCCAAGGGTGTCTTAAATGCAGTTCTATGTGCCCATAAGGCATCATCAAGCGTATGACTCCAGTCTTTTCTATGGGCCTGAACTACTCTCTCAAGTATTTTCTTGATTTCCCTATTAGAGAGTTCAGCCTGCCCATTTGTCTATGGGTATCGTAGTGGAAACTTTGTGTACAACTCCATATTTCTTCAACAACAATTCCATTGTCCTATTGTAGAAGTGACTCCCTTGATCACTAATGATGGCTCTAGGAATTCCAAACCTACAAAACAAGTTGCTACGGACAAAATCTGCAACAACTCTAGCATCATTAGTCCTAGTAGCCTTAGCTTTCACCCATTTTGAGACATAATCAACAACAAGAAGTATATAAAGAAAACCAAAAGAGGAAGGGAATGGTCCCATAAAATCAATACCCTAGACATCAAAGATGTCACAGTACAGGATGAGTTGCTGGGGCATCTCCTGTCTCCAGGTAATTACTCTGCCCGCTCTTTGGCATCTTTCACAGGTGGAATATGCTTGCTATGAATCCTTGAAAATGGAAGGCCAATACAGTCCTGCATCCAATACTTTTCTTGCAGTCCTCTGGGGTCCTTGATGACCTCCTACAACTGAGGCATGATAGAACTGCAGTATGGATAAGATCTCTTCATCAGGCACACATTTTCTAATGACTTGGTCGCTGTAGAATTTTCATAAATAAGGGTCATCCAAAACATAGTGTTTGACATCACTCCTTATCCTATCCTTTTTAGCTTTTGGTGCATCTGCTGGAAAAACTCCTGCAGCAAGAAAATTAACAATATCAACATACCAGGGCACCTGTGAAGTATACAACTCTAAGAATTGTTCATCAGGAAAGTCACTAAAATTGGAATATGGTTAGGAACTCCTCTATCCTGCTCAGGTGGTCAGCTACTAGATTTTGAGTTTCGCTTCTATCCCTGATTTTCAAAACTCTTGAAGTTGGAGCATCCATCTTATAAGCCTACGGTTATAATCTGTCTTTTTTAGTAAATACTTCAAAGCAGAGTGATTTGTAAAAACCACAACTTTTGACCCTAACATATATGATCTAAACTTGTCCAATGCAAATATTATGGCCAATAGCTTTCTTGTGCCTCTTAATAACTTCTAGGAGCTTCTCCTCTTGATTAATATTCAACTTGGTGGAGATTATCACTGGGAGCTTCTTATTTGCCTCTAGATAGGCATATTTCATATGCTCTGGCAATGGTTTAAGCTCCAGTGTGGGAGGCTGCTCCACAGAGGGAAGTAACTTGACACTTTCAGTAGAAGAAATTTCTGCAACATTCAAGTCAAAGGGGTTAGATTCAATTATACTTGCTGAACTCTAAACATCACATTCTTCCCCTATTGATTTTCCAATTTCCTTAATACCAGAAGTTACAGAATTTATATTCAAAAAGTTTGAAATACAATTATCACATACAGAAGAATTATTACAATATTCACAAATGGAATTGTCTATAAAATCATAAAAATTAAGAGCAAAATCCTCTTCTAAAGATTCAGAAAATTGATCATCTATCAAATCATCCAACAAATTAATTTGGAAAACAGAGTGTTCTTCCAACAGGTGCTTCATGGTGTCCAGAATGTTGAAGCGCACAACGCTGTCTCTAAACTCCATAGTGAGCGTCCTAGCGTGCACATCAATTTTTGTTCTTGCGGTCTTCAAGAACGGTCTTCCCACAATGATTGGTGCAGCACTCTTCATTGACTCTCCCTCTTGAATATCCAAAATGTAGAAGTCAGCTAGGAAGATGAGATCATTCACCCTGACTAGTACATCCTCAACAATCCCAGCTGGGTTTGTTATGCTTCTCAACTAACTAAATAACCACACCTGTAGGCTGCAGAGGGCCAAGAGACAATGAAGTAAAAATGGACAATGGCATGACATTTATAGATGCTCCTAAATCTAATATGGCATTCTCAATCCTATTATTACCAATAATGCATGGGATAGTGAATGTTCCTGGTATTTTACCTTTGTTTCTCAAAGAGTGCAAAAACATTTCTACCCATATTTACCTTCTCATTACCTTTAAGACGCCTCTTGTGGATACATAGGTCTTTCAAGAACTTGGCGTACTTTGGTATTTGCTTGATTGCATCTAGTAGAGGTATGTTAACCTATACTTTCCTGAAAGTCTCTAAAATCTCTTTCTCAGCCTCTTCAATCTTTTTGCTTGGCTAGATAACTCTCTGAGGGAATGGTAGAGGAATTGGTCTTTCAAAATTTTCTGCCACCTTTGGTTGGCAGATGTAGTTTTTGGTTGTTCTTAAACCTTTTCCTCTCTATTTAGATCAACTGTAGATGAAGCACAACTTGGGTCTTCTTTCTCTCTAGACATTGTGGGCTCTTGCATAACTTTTCTAGACCTCAAAGTGATTGCACTCACATTTTTAGGATTTGCTACAGTTTGTGCAGGGAGGTTTCCTGAACCTTGAGATTGCATTTGGTTCAGAGACGAACGAGGCTAGTTATCCCATTTAGTTCTCCAAAGTCTTAATACTAGCCTCGATTCTTTGTTGGAAGGAGATGTTATTCATGGTCAATTGCTTCATGAGCTCCTTCAGTGATGGTTTATTTTACGGTGGTGCACTTGGTTGTGAGGAAGATGGTTGGTGATGATGCTGGGCTTGTTGTGGTTGATGTTGAGATTGATGGGATCTATTTGGGCCAGCATGATGTGCTTGATATTGAGTGCCTTGCTGTTGGTTGTGCTGTTGAGAATTGTTCCCCCTTCTCAAATTTGGATGGTTCCTCTAGCCTGGGTTATATCTATTGGAAGATAGATCCTAATTGGGTTGTTGTTGCGAATTTGAAAAAGGAAATTTATTAGTATAAATATTTGTAGTATAAGCTTGAGGATTACCTTCTAGAGTATCAGACTCTTGCAGTGTAGGACAGCTATCAATGTAATGGTCTGTAGCTGAACAAATGCCACACAACATGGCTGGAATGGATGGTGGAGGAGGTAAAGATGCAACAACATTCTTTTGCATAGAAGCCAATTGCTTCACCATGGATGCCAATTCATCAAGCTTGTGTTCTAGCTTACTAGACTCAACAACTTGGACTTCACTCACATTTTTGGTAACACAAGAATTTGGCCTTGTTACAAATTGTTGGGAGTTGGCAGCCATGTTCTCAATCAAGTTGCAGGCTACAACTGGAGTTTTGTCAACCAATGCTCCTCCACTTGCAGCATCTATCATGCTTCGGTCTATAGGGTGCAGTCCCTTATAGAAGTACTGGATCAACAATTGATCACTAATTTGGTGGTGAGGGCAGCTAGCACACAACCTCTTGAATTTTTCCCAATATTCATAAAAGGTTTCTCTTTCCAGCTGTCTTATCCCACAAATTTCCTTCCTTATGGATGCAGCTCTTGATGCTGGGAAAATTTTCTCCAAGAAAAGCCTCTTCAAGTTGTCCCAACTGGTAATGGATCTTGGAGGGAGGTAGTAGAGCCAATCCTTGGCTGTGTCCATAAGAGAGAACGAAAAAGCCTTTAATTTGACATGCTCCTCAAGCACACCTTGTGGCCTCATGGTTGAACAAACAATGTGGAACTCCTTAAGGTGTTTGTGTAGGTCCTCACCTACAAGACGATGAAATCTTGGCAACAAATGTATTAGTCCAGTTTTTAGAACAAAAGGAGCATCAATGTCAGGATACTGTAAGCATAAAGTTTGATATTTACATCTGATGCAGCCAGTTCCTTTAATGTTCTCTCATTGTCAGCCATTTTTTCAAATTCAGATTCTAAAGAATGAGATGATGAATAGATAGATAAAGGAGATGAAGGTTCCTCAAAATGTTTAGAATTATGTCTATGTAATCTAATGCTACTATGAAATGTCCTATCAATCTCTGGGTCAAGTGGATACAAGTCTCTAGGATTCGATCTGGTCATGCACTAGAAACTAACTACATGGAATGAAAATAAGTAAGCTAAGTGAAACAACATAAATGCAGAAAAATTCAGATGATAATTATGCAAAAAACTAGTGTCTATGTGCAGTAAAATAAATCATTAACATTAAATAGCAAAACAGAAAAAAGTTGCAAACTATGGCAAAAAAAAAAATGAACCACACACTCACAAATTCTACAGAATTATGCAGCAAAAATAGGGCAAAGTGCAGAAAAATAAAAAATAAAACACTAAAACAGAGCAACTAACAAGTTCAACGCAAAATTAACACCAAAGTGCCTGGCAATGGCACCAATTTGCTAAATGAAATATTAGTTTTGCATAAAGATTTGTCGTCAACCTTCATCAAAGTATGCAAAAAAATTTGTAGTATCTATGATGCAATCCTAGGTTGTCTCCAGTGACTTTGGTTGGAAATATGCACTAAACATGTTAAAGACATTTACTATAAAAGGGGTTTTGTGTGATTCCAATTTTAATGTAAAGGCAAGTGATGAAATTAATGAGTCCAATCAATGAAATGTGCAATCCTTAGTTTGTTCATGTAATTCTATCCCTATCCTTCTCAAGATTCAATACTTTTCCTCTTCCTCTGAATTAGGGTAACTCAAAAAGCAAGAATTAATCTTAAAATTTCATACGAATTAAGCAATTTACATGGGCTCTAACTCTTTTCCCTAAGATTACGCAACCTGAGAAATTAACTTAGGATTAAGCAAACCAAATTAAGAATTTCATTAAAATGAATTAGGGTTAATTAAGCAATGTCCACCCTCATTCAAACATTAATTCAATTCAAAGAGTTGGGAAATATTAATTCATAAAGGAAAGGGAATTATATTGACATTCATACCCAGGAATTCAAGAATCCATGAACTCACTAAGGATTACAAGAAAGTTTATCCCTCCATGAGGATAGGTCAAAGCAAAAGGAATTCAATGACATTAATGCAAGAATTAAAGGGAAGTGAAGAGAAATTGTAATTCAAACCCTAAGATTGGCCTTGACTGTCACCCAAGGATCCTAAGCTCTGCAAAATGCTCTAAAAGTGGCAAAAGAATCTAAAGTAATGAAGAGATTCGGACCTTAATTACTAAAAATCTATATATCCTAAGTCTGACGCGACCTCATAGTGATCACTCTTGCAAATAAGAGTGATAATGCGCAACATTCTTCAGGTTTTCCCCTTTCTGTAGTGATCACACTTGTGTATAATAGTAGTTACTCTGGGCACGCATAGTTACTCTTACTTTTGAGAGAAAACACGCATAGAGTATTTTGGTTCAGGCTTCACTAGAGTGATCACTTTCACTTCTGAAAGTGTTTAAGCGCAAACTTCTTCATCCTGAAGCTTTCTAGAGTGATCACTATCACTCACTAGAGTGATCACTATCACTCACTAGAGTGATTATGCGTAGGCCTGGTGGTCCTCTTTAGCTCTGGAGTGATCACTGCTACTTCTGAAAATGGTTACTGTGGCCTATCCCTTGGAATCAACTCCCTAGAATGATCACTATAGTACCTGAGAGTGATTACTCTCAGTTTATATTTTCCCCAAGGGCCAAAAATTCATGAAATTTGTCTAGAATTTCCTGCACAATTATTCAAATGATCAAAATTGCAAAATATATTCACAAAAATTAGTAGAAATAAGACAAAAATTAAGAAAGCTATAATATTTGACCGAAATAAGGTTTTTATGTTATTTACAATCTCGAAAGCTATTTTTCCTATTAAAACTCTATGATAAACCAGACAAAATATCTATAAAGTGTGGATTCATAAAAAAATCCACCTTAGTAATATGGGTTTAGCGTCCTGTTTTGACAAAAGATACTTAAAAGCAGCTTGGTCAGTGTACACTATAACCTTGGATCCTATCAAATAAGACCGAAACTTGTCAAAAGCAAATACTATGGCTAGGAGTTCTTTTTCAGTAGTAGTGTAGTTAATTTGTGCAGTGTTAAGAACTCTACTAGCATAATGAATTACATGCAGTTTCTTGTCTTTTCTTTGGCCTAAAACTGCTCCTATAGCTACATCGCTAGCATCGTACATCAACTCAAAAGGCAATTCCCAATCAGGTTTGACAAGTACAGGTGCAAAAATTAGTTTCTCTTTCAAAGTGTTAAAAGATACTAAACACTTATCATCGAAAGCAAAATCTACATCCTTACTCAACAAATCACTCAAAAGCTTTGCAATTTGGGAAAAATCTTTAATGAACCTGCAACAAAAACCGGCGTGTCCTAGGAAACTTCTTACTCCTCTTATATTCACAGGTGGTGCCAGCTTCTCTATCACTTCTACCTTTGCAGGGTCCACTTCCATTCCTCTTGTTGAAACCTTATGTCCTAAGACAATTCCTTCTTATACCATAAAATGGCACTTTTCTCAGTTAAAAACAAGGTTTGAGTCTTGGCAACGCTGCAAAGCAAGAGATAAATTAGCGAGACACTGATAAAAAGAATTACCAAATACAAAAAAATAATCCATAAACACTTCTATAATTCTTTCAGTCATATAAAAAAATACACATCATACACCTTTGAAATGTAGCTGAAGCGTTGCACAGTCCGAATGGCATCTATGGTATGCGAAAACTCCAAAGGGACAAGTGAATGTTGTCTTTTCTTAGTCCTGTGGGTCGACTGCAATCTAGTTGTAACCAGAGTATCCATCTAGAAAATAGTAGTAGTCGTACCCAGCTAATCTCTCCAACATTTGGTCAGCAAATGGAAGAGAAAAGTGATCCTTTCTTGATGCATCATTCAATTTTCTATAATCGATGCACATCCGCCATCCAGTTACTGTCCTAGTAGGTATTAACTCATTTTTCTCATTCGGCACCATAGTTATACCTCCTTTCTTAGGCACTACATGAACCAGATTGACACATTGGCTATCTGAAATAGGATAAAAAAACCCTTACATCTAGCAATTTCATCATTTCTTGCCTCACCACCTCTTTCATGGTTGGATTAAGCCTTCTTTGAGGTTGGACAACCGGTTTGCAATTCTCTTCAAACAATATTCTATGCATGCAAAAGGATGGATCTATACCTTTCAAATTAGAAATATGCCATCCCAGTGCAGATGTATGCTCTCTCAACACTCTCAAGAGCTTTTCTTCTTGGTCTTTCTTCAAATTGCCATTTATTATTACTGGTTTGTTATGCCCTTCATCAAGAAATGCATACCTCAAGTGAGAGGGTAATTGCTTGAGTTTCACTTTGGGCTCTTCTTTCTTCTCCTCTTCTTGATGTAATTCTTCGTTGAGTTGGTTCACTGCATTATTGACACATGGGAGAGAGTCTAGTTGCAATATGCATTCTTTCACTAATTCATCTTGCTCCTCATTAATATAGCATTTTGCTGCAGCTATTGTGCCTTCCTAGATTTCACTTTCATCATGTTTCTCCAAGAATGGTGGTATCACAGCATCTAATACATCAATCCTCATGCAGCTAATATCATCACTTGGGTGTTTAATGGCTTCAAATACATTGAAAATGACTTTTTTCCTCTTAGACTCTTAGCATCAATTCGCCTTTCTGCACATCAATCAAGGCTCTCCCTGTGGCTAAAAACGGCCTCCCTAGAATGAGAGGGATATCCGCATCTACCTCAATGTCAAGTATCACAAAATCTGCAGGGAAAATGAATTTGTCTACCTTAACTAACAAGTCTTCCACTACTCTATAGGGATATGTATATGATCTATCCACTAGTTGTAATGTTATCCCCATTGGCTTCACCTCTTCAATTCCCAACTTCTTCATGATAGCTAAGGGCATTAGATTTATGTTGGCCCCCAAATCAGACAAGGCTCTTCCTACTGTGCAATTCCTAATAAAGCAAGGTATGCTGGACGACCTTGGATCCTTTAATTTTTAGGGCAGTTTTCTCTGTAAAATTGCACTGCACTCCTCAGTGAGTGGTACTAATTTCTCCATATCCAGCTTCCTCTTCTTGGACAAGAGCTCTTTCATAAATTTCGCATAAGAGGACATTTGTTCTAACACCTCTGCAAACAGAATATTGATTTGGAGCCTCTTGAACACATCTAGGAATCTTTCAAACTGCCTTTCTTGTCTAGGATCCTGCATCTCTTTGGAAATGATAACCTCTTGAATTGCTCTTCATTAATAGGCTTGTAGGCCTTTTCAAATTCTTACTTCTTGCCCCTCTTTTCTTGTTTGTTAGTGTAGTTTTCTCCCTCATCTCCCCTCTTCAACATGGTATATTCTCCACTTTCAAAGTCTTCTTGTTTCAATTCATTCTCCTCATTAGAATGGGTGACAACATCCTTCTTTCTTAGGCTAGAAACCATTACTCCACTTCTTGTGGTTATGGCTTAGCATTGCTCCTTTGGATTCACTATTGTATTGCTATGAAACCTCACTTCATCTCTATTAACAAGTTGTTCAGCCAACTGCCCAATTTGAGTTTCTAACTTCTTCATAGAGCTTTCTTGATCTTTGAAGCTCATTTGTTTCACCTTCATAAACTGCAGTAATGTGTCTTCCATTTCATTCATTCTCTCACTAGAGGGTCTTGAATACCATTGATTTTTCTAGAGTTGTGCATAAGAACTCCCTTGGAAATATTGTTGCTGTGCTTGAGGAACTGCACTTGGAAAAGTGCAGTACCTGCATTTCCTCTTGCACTAGAATTTTGTGGATTCCACTTGTAGAACTGCTATCCTCTATTATTAATAGGCTGAAAATCAGGCAAAAATGGTTGTTGTGGCCTTTGGTAATTTCCCATATAATTGACTTGATCGAATTATTCTACAACTGTGGGATCATAGGCCCTATTCACATGATTTCCACCACAAAAATCACAATTGTATTTAGAGCAACACCAGTCTGCATGTTGCTTATTTGTTGAGTCAGGGCAACAATCTGTTCAGAGAATTGTTGATTCTGCAATTAGTTTTGGGCAAGCAAGGCTTCTATGGATTTGATCTCATACCCTCCTCTCCTTGAAGCTTGTCTTTCATTTAAATTCTAATACATTGATGAAGCCATCATCTCTATAATTTGTTGGGCTTCTTCCAAGGTTTTTGAACTCAATGAACCTCCTGCCGCTACATCTATCATGGTTTTAGTTGCTGCAGTCATTCCATTACAGAACGTTTCAAGTTGCATCCACTCCGGTATGCAGTGATGGGGACTCTTCCTTAATAATTCCTTGTATCTTTCCCATGCTTCATATAATGACTCTCCATCTTGCTGAACAAAAGATGTAATTTCCCCTCTTATTTTCACAGCTTTTGAAGGGGAAAATATTTTGTTAGTAACTTGTTCACCAAATCAACCCATGTTGAAACGCTACCTTGTGGTTGAGCTTGGAGCTAGCATTTGGCTTTATCTCTCAATGAAAATGGGAATAATCTAAGTCTAATTGTATCCTTACTAACCCCATTAATTCTGATTGTGTCACAAAGTTGCAAGAAATTTGAAATGTGCAAATTTGGATCATCTGCATGGCCTCTTGCAAATTGGTCCTGCTGTACCAAATTTAAGAGTGCAGGTTTTATCTCAAAGTGATTAGCGTGGATTGTAGGTCTCAAAATAGAAGAGCTGATCCCTTGTAAATTGGGAACTGCATAGTCCCCTAGTGTTCTCAGTCTTGGTTGCTCTGCCATCTTTGTTTGTCTTGGAATTTGACTGGTTTGAGGTGAAGGTGTAAAACTCTCTTGCTTCTCTCTTTGAATTTGTACAATTTTTGCTTCACTTCTCAACTTCCTTAGAGTTCGGTCAATGTCAGGATCAAATACCAAAGTGGATTTGTTTTTGTTTTTTCCTCTCATATTCAAAAACTTGATCGGAGGGCAAGTGTACCCATCAAGAAGTAATAAAGGGTTCTTATATTAAGTTCTCGAAATATCGTGCCACAAGGATTGATTTCCAATTACTAAGAATTTTCTAATTCAATTATTTAAGCTTCAAAGATACGAGATTAATTAAAAACAAGAATTTATAAAATCAATTATAAAACTAAGAGCAAGGAATACAATGCACGTCTTGGTTAAACTTATCGGAGAGGAACCTAAGGCATATGGATTTTCTCATTCAATCCTTTATGTTATTTTTCTATTTAACTCTAAATCCGATTTCCTTGTGATTACCAATCATTCATATGAATACTATTAATACCCAATGGTCATGCAATATTAATATTATTTTCTCTAAGCTAATATCCCCAATGGTCATGTAAGACATCAATTTGAGAAAGCTTGAGGAGCCTATGAACTTGTTAATTTAATAACGATTAGAAGAAAAATATTGGTTTGGTCGACCTAATACTTTGTCTCGTTTTACCCTATAGATCTATTAATTAACCGAGGTACAGTCGTCTGACAATATAATTAATTAGGATTAAGAAAGAAGTGCAATAGGATAAAATCTAATCACAAAACAGAAATCAAATTTAAATTCAAATATCAAAACTCCATAAATTCATGAACAATAGTTCCCATAGCCCTAGCTATGAACTTAGTTACTTATGCTAAAGAAAAGAACTAAAACAATCATAAACAAAGACATAATCAAAAGAAATAGCAAACTAGAGTGTGAGATGTGTTCCCCGATCTTCAAGTACAATCGCTTGAAGCTCCAAGTCTCGCCAAGCATGTGCCAAGGATCCCGTGTAAGAGAGAAGAGATCAGATGTATTCTAGAACCAAAACCAAGATGTAAAAAAAGTCCCTTTATAATGTTTGAGATTTTCCCTTTTATAGGATTTGAAAATCTAAAACTCTTCATAATTGGACTTCCCACAGATGAGCACGACTGTGCAAGGCCTTAAGCACAGCCGTGCATGGGCTCAAATTACCCCCGTGCCTATTGAATGGGTCTGGGCATGCTGACTGCTGCGAAGCTCTAATTTCCATCAATTTGGGCCTAGAATGCACCCAAAATCCACTTGCAGCCTCTTTATACTAAACTGCACAATTAATATATAAATTAGTGTAAAACCCAAATAAAATAAAGGTCAAATATGAATATATGGGCTACAAAAGAGGGCCTAATTATAGATTTATCAACTCCCCCATACTTATTTGTTTGCTTGTCCTCAAGCAAAGTGCTAGTTAAAAGTAACATGATAACTTAAAACATAATACCACACAAGGAACCTGAGACAAGGAGATAAAGAGAGCAACAAGAGTAATATCATTGAGCATAAGCAATCAAAAGGATTCCCAATTGTACTCTTATATTTCCATACTTTTCACTCAAACATCAAACTGAGATACTCTACTTTCCTCTCTCACAAGGGATAAAATAAGATATCACACAATTCTCCTAAAGAAGAGTGTACTACCATAGGCTTGACTATGAACCAACTCTCCACTAAATAAATTAAATGCAAGTAAAAATCATGAGGTCTTTTTAGGTTATAATGTGACCAAGGTGTTATAATAATTGAGGTGAAACAAATGAAAGAAAGGGGATATACAATGGGGCAATAAATTATAAAAATTATAAACATCCCCTAAGTTTACAAATGAAGCTTTTAGAGGAATTTTTATATTTTTTAATATAAACAATATCTTTACTTCTCTCTCCTTTCAATCATATATAACCTTTTTTCTTTTTCTTTTTTTCTATTTTTCATTTTCTTTTTCATATTCTTTCTTTTTCTTTTGCATATGAGGGATATAAAGGAGAATTTAACAAACAATTCAATAACTTAATTGCTCCATTCATAAATTCAAGGCCATCAAAACATTTTATAAATTTAATGTAAAGGATCAAGAAAATCAATAAACTCAAAGTGGACAACTAGTTGTACCTCAAATATGCTGAAGGCCAAGAATAAAAATCCTATTATGCCTCAATCATATTAAAAAATGTAATTAAAAAGAGAAGTCTTAAGTCAGTTCCAAGTCAAGTTCTAGAGCATAAATCTTAAGGAGATAATCACACAAAACAATGAGGAAAGGGGTACAATTAGTTAAATTAAGATAGAAATTCCTTTTAAGGCTCAAAACTCACATCTGTGGGTTAAAGTTTAATGTAGAGCATAAAAGTAAGGAACTTAGCTAATTATTAGTATCCAAATGAAAGTATAATGTCAATAATAATCACTCAACATGCTTTTCTATCTGGAAAAATTGGGTTCTATGAGGGAAAAAGTTTTAAATTATCATAAAAAAATAGCATAAACACTTTATTCAAGAACATGCAATAAAAATCATATAATTAGGAACTACTCCCCCATACTTAAAGTGAAACATTGTCCTCAATGTTTGAAAGCAATCAAATTAAAAGCATGCAAAGAGGGCAATTGAATAAAAGGAAAGAAGTTCCCTGATAATTCTTGGCGCGATAGCTTTGGGTAAGGGAGCACGGCCATGCTGAAATCTTAAGCACGCCCATGGTTATGATGTAAAGCTTCTCTCACAACAGCGACTGAATGCACGATTGTGTATGTGATGAGCACAGGCGTGCTTCCAGATTAGAGCTCAAAAGTGTGTATGGGAACAATTAACTCAGTTCTTGCAATCCTTCAATATGCTTATTCTTTATTCTAAAAATAAAATAACAATAGCAAAATTAAAATATACCAAAAGAAAGAAAATAAAAGACACGGGTTGCCTCCTGGGAGTGCTTGTTTAACGTCACGAGCCTGACGTTCCTGTTAAATCATGGTGGGAAGAAGGCATGAGTCTCAGAGGTGACTCCCTTGATATGCAATTGTCTCCCCAGCAGCTTTGCCTCCCCAACACCTATTACATCAGAAAAATTATTCATAAAATGTGGATTAGAATAAAGAGAAGAAAATTTAAGCTCTAAATTAGGAGGCTTATTAATGGATGGTTTAAGCTTGTGTCTTTTCTTCTTCTTATATTGTTTCCTCCTTGGCCTTCTTCTCGTGGTTCTATGCTTCATATAAATTGAAGAAGGAGAAGCAAGATCTATAGTGCTCATGAAGTGACAAGACTCTTGGCTAGAAGGGTACTTGAAAGAATTGAAAACTTGAAATACAACTTCATCAGCTAGCCTCAATGTGAGCTTCCCTTCTTGTACGTCTATGATGGCCCTAGTAGTGGCCAAGAATGGTCTCCCTAGTATGATGGGGACATCATCATCTTCCTTCATGTCAAGTACCACAAAGTCAGCAGGAAATATAAACTCCCCAACTTTTACAAGTACATTCTCCATTATGCCTTTGGGGTGTGTGATCAACCTATCTGCCAGTTGAAGTGACATGGTGGTCGGCTTAGGTTTATGCATTCCAAGCTTCCTAAAAATAGAATAAGGCATAAGATTGATACTTGCTCCTAAATTACATAAAGCCTTATCAATATGAGTTTTCCCAATTATGCAAGGAATAGTAAAACTCCCTGGGTCCTTAAGCTTAGGTAGAAAATTTTTAAGGACTATAGCTGAGCACTCTTGAGTGAGCTTGACAGTTTCATATGCTTTCAACTTCCTTTTATTCATCAAAATATCCTTTAAAAATTTAGCATATTTGGGCATTTTGGAGATAGCACCAATGAAAGGCATATTGATGCACACTTTGCCCAACAAGTCTAAGAACTTGTGGAACTCTTCATCATAAGGAGGGTGACCTTGCAACTGCTGTGGGAAAGGTATCTTAAGCTCATAGGGCCTTGGTTGAACAAAGGGCTCTTCCTTCTTTTCCTTTTCAGACTTTTCGCTTGAAGCACAGTCTTGCTCATAGTGATGCACAGCCGTGCTTTGATCACTATCATGGGCATATTATAGCAGGGGCGTGCTCATCAGTAAGCACAGCCGTGCAAGTAGAATCAGCATAGGCGTGCTTCTCTATAAGCATGGGCGTGCATGTGCCTCTATTCTGCGATTCTTGTAGTTTTTTCCCACTTTTAAGGGTAATGGCATTGCATTGCTCCCTTGGATTAGGTTCAGGCTAAGATGGCAGTGTTCCCATCACTCTTTCACTCAGAAGGTTCGTAATTTGCTCCAATTATGCACTCATCTTAGAAGAGTTAGCTTGTATTTCAGATTTAACCTTTGTGAACCTCTTATCAGTTCTCTCAATATGTTGGTCCAACTTGGATTCAATCTCTGTCATCCTCTTATCAGAGTAATGCACATATTGCATCATCTATTCTTGAAAGTTAGACTGAGATCTAGGAGAATCTTTTCCTTCAGGTCTTGCTCCCTGACTTTGCACATGAGGAGGGCGATAAACACTTGAATTTTGACTTCCAAAGCCATTCCCCCAAGAGTTAGGAGGATTACTCCTCCACCCTGAACTGTGATTACCCATGAAGTTTGTTTCTTCTTGCTTAAATTCTGGGCTTACAGGAGCTCTTACAGGTTGGTCTTAAGCCTTCGTTAAAGATTTTAATTGCTTTGCAAGCGCTGCCATTTGGTTCATTAGTGGGTTGCCTCTCTCTACTTGGTAGACCAGAGTAATCTCTTTCCTCTTGATGTCGTAAGAGTCAACAGCGTGTCATTGAAAGCTAGAAGATGTCATCTCATCTATTATTTTGTATACATCATCTAGATCTTTTCTTATGAGGGACCCTCCTGCTGCGGCATCAATTATAGCCCTGGTAGTGATTGATAGGCCATTGTAAAAAATTTGTACCTGTCTCCACGTCAGAAAATCATGATGAGGACATCTCCTCAAAAGCTCTCCAAATCGCTCCTATGCTTCGAATAAGGATTCTACTTCATATTGTTGGAAGCAACATATCTTTGTCATAAGCTTAGAGGACCTTGATGGGGGAAAGTACCTTCCCAAGAATTGTTGAGTGAGATCCTCCTAAGTTCTGATGGAGTTGGTTGGGAGTTAAGAAAACCATGCATTCTGTCACGACATAAACATTACACATACTACCTTTAAAGGTAGCGTAGGTGACCTTTTCTTCGTTTGAACATGTCATGGCGTCAAAAATCTTTTCCAGTTCTTCTAGCCAAAGTTGAGCTCCATCAGGGTCAAACCTGCCACAGAACTGGGAGGGTTTGTTTTTATGAAATTCAGACAACCCGCGATTGGGAACTGGCTCGTTCTGCCTTTCTAAAAATCCCCACTACCATTTCAAGTAGGGCATTGATAGTTGCATTCCTCTGTCTGCAAGCCATAAAACTCTAAAAAATAAGTCATAGGCATATAAGACAGTAGGAAACAACCAAAATTCTAATACTATAAGAATTAGTTTCAACTATGTATAACACACATCGATCACAATCCTCTGTATTTAGAATCACAAAGGGGTAGGTAGTTCTGGCCACACCCAAGGCCGAATGGATTGAATTGCTCTGATACCATTAAATTGTCATGACATAAACGTTACACATACTACCTCTAAAATAGGTCTTCACATGCATATTCGTTAATAACATATATACATCAAAATAGACCCCTAGTACATAGTTTTTCAAAAAAGAACAACAAAACAACCCATCCTATGAGCAGTTTCAAAATCCATGACGGTATACAATCATAAGTAAAACTCTATCGGAAGAGAGTCTTCACTGGGATCAGACTCTACTCCACCAAAAGTAGATGGGTCATTTCCTATTTGAGGTTCGAGGGGAGGAGGCTGCTCATCATCACTATCTACCCATCCAACTGTGGGAGGTGGAGAGTGAGACAGAGGTGGTAGTGGTGATGGATGTCGTACGGAGGGTCCAACTTCATCTAGAGGTGGAGGAGGGACACTATAGGGTTGGATGGTATAGGTCAATGGAAGCTTCAATGATAGGGATGTCTTTCCACTCGGACTCAGGTACAGATTCTGGTTTGGAAGTAGGTGAGGTTTCAAAATCCATAGGGGCCTTTCTCTTTCTGGGGTCTCTAGGAGGGTCTGGTATTTGTGCATGTACGGAAGACGGGGAAAATGGGGGAGGAACAGAGAAGGGTAAATGAGTCTTATCCTCTCATAGTGGCATATAAATCTCAGCAGAGAGGCTATCGTTCCAATAGAGCTTCCAGTCCTCATCAGTTATGGGTCCCACACCCATGGTCACTAGTCCTTTGAATATGCGATGATGTGTTTGGGGATCGTAGAGCCACATTTCCTCGTTGCTGTCCATTATCCAGATCTTCGCACGATCGGTACTCATCTGGGAATGCAAGAAACAAACAAGACAAAAAGGGAAAACAAAAGAAGAAGGAACAAGCAAAATGGTGAGTTCCAAACAATAATCATTCATATAATGCTCACAATCATGTATCGGCTAACGAGAGAAACTACATTCTGTCAACAAAACATCACCCCACCAAACATTATTAGCATACATTGCATACTCATAAGTATTTAAATGAATTTATGCAATAGGATGCATATGACGCATAACCTACACTCCGTTTGACTTCCATTGTCCCTCCAATCAAGGCGGTCGGAGTCCTCATTCCCCATAATCAAAAGCACAATATTCTTACTAATTTGGGATGAGACTACCACGATCCTCGGTAATGAGTGTTTACGTCGGGATTGGCAAGGACTTGTTGGCGACGTGACCCGGCCATGGCAAGCTACTCCACACCAAGGTCCCCCTTTGAACCTAAACACAGACATTCCTCAGTTGTGCCATACTGTTGCCTTGACTCTTCTTCGTCCTCACATGGAGAATGCAATGGATAAATAATAAATGCATTACTACCATTCTAAACCTCACATGCTACTTATAATTACTGTCAATTATTTGGCATACGCTACTTTAAAATAACAGTCAAAATCAAACAAAATAATAGATAAGTAATCACTAATCTATCTTAAACAATATTCTTCAATTATAGTAACAAACTGGACCCAATTAAAATATCACAAGCATGTGTACCACATCTATTTTAAACAACACACTTCATTCACAATAATAATTTAGAATCAAACAAAATAACAGATGTACTAACATTTTCTCACTAAGTATAGGTACGATCTAATCTACTCTAATCGGACTTATTGGTTAATATTTCTAATTATTGTATTATGTTATTTTTTTTTTATTTTTAAGAAGGTATCTAGCTCTTTACATAGAAGGAAAAAGAAGAGTAAGAATTTATGGTCATCCTTTTCGCTCACGATTTCCATTTAAGCTTTTATTTAAATAGTGGTTGGAATTCTTTTTACCTATTTTAATGAAATGTTAATGAAGTTGCTTTGCCTCCTGTAAGTTCTCGGTTTATCATTCATAGTTCCATGAAATGAAACAAATTCATACAACCAAAATTCATAGTACAAAATGCAATTACAACAATTCGTAATTCAAAGTTTCCGTTTAAAAAACTATAATGATGTATAGTGCCAATCAATCTAATATATCGAGTCCCCCCATTCCTAACTCACATTTAAAAAGTCATACTCTCATGGGAACTACGGTATATAAGCCTAAAAGGAATTTGAAAGTTTATAAACTAAAAGACAAAATTACAATTCTAATGCATCCACGTTTAAATCTAATTGTCAGCAAAATCTAATAGGTTGCAATGTGTTTTAATTAGCGTGCACCGATTCATCATAATGTAACGTGTCAACTACATAAATAGGGATAAAGGATGTTGGTTTGGCAGGGTTTCCATAGTAATTTAGACATCATGGGACAAAATTAAATGACAAGTAAATGGCAGGTGCTATCTCGGTTTAGACAATAGGCAGCACTAACATTTCATATATAAGTTTCCTTATACATGTACAAATATTTGAATAAGAGTGATGAAATGACAGCCAATGAAGTTCTTCCAATAGACATAGTCTTCTATCAAAATTTCAGGATATCTAATTCTTTTGAATAAGGGAGTCATAGTTAATAATTAAATAAGAAGTGAAGGGACAGAACTTATTATGTACAGAATTTACTTAATCACTTAATTAAATTTTCTTAGAATAAGTATTTAATTACTCCCTGTTACTACCTACCAGAGATATCAACTTGGTTCACTTAAGGAAAATGAGTAGAGTGTTTTAATTAGAACAGAAAAGTGCAAGGAATAAGATTTTCTAAATTTTTATACACTCATTGTCAGATTTTGCCCTGTCTCAGAAAAAGAAAACTCGATGTTCAGACTTGAATACCAAAGGTAGAATTAAATCTCTCTAGTTACACTGATATCACAAAAGTCGTACAATTATGATAAGGCTCCAAAACTTAAACACATGCATCTACGCTTCAAAGCCTGACTCGTACACAATAAAAATAATTCTTCCAAGGCACTTATTATTGTCCACACAGATATCCCATTTTTTTTGCACGTTAGTAAAATAAAATTGGCCATAAAACAGTGTTTTACTCAACTTCTGAAAATAATATGAAATCAACACTTCAGGAATCGTGTTTTTTGGGTCAAAACTACATTTCAAAAGGAGTTTCCTCCCAATGGGTTGAAGGGATAAGTTATCTTTGCGATATTCACTGCACTTCCCTTCGAAAATGTGTACACTAACATGAATTAGTGGGGGAAAGGTTGAAAAATGAAATAAATCTAACATGCACTAAGAATTTATTCATGATCGCACTTCATGCAGACAACCCAAAACTCTTTCCTACATTGACAACCCCAAAGCATAAAGAAAGGAGAGCAATAATCCACATGCAGCTTGATTGGAGTCATTGATGAACAGAGGACCGATAACACACACTAGCACATGTTTACATTTTAACAACAAAACATTGGACTCCCCTTACATCATTTGATCACAAGGAGAATGAGAAACTTAGAGGTTCCTTTCGTTGCAGCAGAATCCAGAATGTGCAATCCTTCGGTCCACTGGTGCGGTGTCAAGGTGAGAGATTTTGGGATGAAATAAGTGTTGGAAGAGGTACAGTTTCTGTGAAATGCTAATCGATCTCTTAGTCTCTCAGTATTTCACTCGAGTGAGGTCTTTTTGATAAAAAAGAGTGAAACAAAATTGGCCTACCTATTTATAAACGTTTAAACACAATCCTAAGGGCATATGGTCTTTCTCATCAAATAGTAGATTTCTAAGTGTAATGTCCAACTTTAAAAGGGTAATCATATAACCACTCCACTAAGTCTATTTCCTCTGCCTCCGCTATGGATAACTGAGTGATGTTTCAGCCCCCATACTTCTTTCCTTATTAATATTTAACATCCACTAAAGTTGATTTTCACGAGTAGTCCTATCAATTTATGGAGTGCGTGGAGAGATGAGTAGCTAGACGAAAAAAGGTTCCTAATCAGGCATAGTGACTGCACCCAATGCAGTTCTCTTTTCTTTTTGGGATGTATGAATAGAATAAAAGAGTCTACTACAATTTGCATGGTGTTACTTAGAACAATGAAAGTAATTACAATGGACATTTAAGACAAACAAGGAGAGTTATATTCTCGCTCCCTGAATCATCTCTGGACCTATAAGTAGATTCTCACCAGTCTCATACCAGCATAAGGGTGTTCTACATCTACGCCCATCAAGGCTTCGAACGGAGCCATGCCAATGCTGGAGTGGTAGCTATTATTAGAGGTGAATTCAACTAGTGGTAAGTGCTTATCCCAACTTCCACCGCTATCCAAGCTGCACACACGTAGCAAATCTTCCAAGGATTGAATAGTCCTTTGGGTCTGCCCATCGGTTTGTGGATGCTAAGCTGAGCTAAGGCGCAACTTTGTCCCTAAAGCTTGATGTAGACTCCTCCAAAATTTGGATGTGAAACGTGGGTCTCGATCAGAAATAATGCTTTTAGGAATTCCATGTAGACGAACAATCTCCCTTATATAAAGCTGGGTCAGCTTCTCCATAGAATACCTTCCGTTAGTCGAAATAAAGTGTGTGGACTTAGTGAGTCTATCTATGATCACCCATACTGTGTCATGGCCAGTCGGTGTCCTTGGAAGTCCTGATACAAAGTCCATCATAACATCGTCCCATTTCCACTCAGGATTCTCCGATGTTTGCAATTGTCCAGCTGGTCGTTGGTGCTCCACTTTGGCCTTTTGACAAGTCACGAAATTAGCAATATCCTTTTTCATTCCTGGCCACCAAAAGTCTTTCTTTAAGTCATGGTACATCTTCGTCGTCCTTGGGTGAATGCTAAATTGACTTTTGTGGGCTTCCTTTAATATCATACGCCTAAGCCCATTCCTATCTGGTATGCATATTCTTTCTTTTTATCTAATTAGTCCTCAAACATCTTTATATATATTAGGCTCTCGCCCCACTTCTTTGGCCTTCAATCTATCTTAAAGAAACTCATCCTGTTCTTAGGCAACCTTGATCTGTTCTTGAAATTGATTGTTGACTTGAAGCATCCCCAGAATCAAGCTATTTGATCTTACTTGAACGTCCAGATTGAGATTTTGGAACTGTTGGAGAAGTTCCAATTCTTTAACCATCATTGCTAAGGCATGTAACGTCTTTCTGCTCAGTGCATCTGCTACAACATTAACCTTCCCAGGGTGATATTGAAGATCAAAATCATAATCTTTAAGGAATTCTATCCATCTCTGTTGGAGCATATTCAGTTCCTTTTGATCGAAGAGGTACCTTAGGCTCTTATGATCACTAAACACTTCAAACTTAGACCCATAAAGATGATGCCTCCAGATTTTAAGGGCGTAGACTATTGCAGCCAATTCCAAATCATATGTTGGGTAGTTTTTCTCGTGAGGATGTAATTGTCTAGATGCATAGGCCACTACCTGTCGAGCTTGCATCAACACACACCCTAAACCTTGATGAGATGCATCACAGTATACCTCGAATTTCCCTTGAGGGTCTGGGAGAATTAGAACAGGGGCTGATGTCAACCTTTCTTTTAAGTCTTGAAAATTAGTTTCACACTTTTGGTTCCATTCAAAAGGTTGGTCCTTTCGAGTCAGACGGGTTAAAGGTGTGGCGATCTTCAAAAATCCTTCTATGAATCGGCGGTAATACCCAGCTAGTCTTAGAAAACTACGGACCTTTGTCACCGTCTTGGGTGCTTCCCAAAGTAAGATGGCTTTTACCTTGGATGGGTCAACTACAATGCCTTCTTTGGAAATGACATGTCCTAAGAAATTCACCTTTTCTAACCAAAACTCACATTTTGAAAGTTTGGCGTACAATTGTTTCTCACGTAAGATGGCTTTTACCTTGGATAGGTCAACTACAATGCCTTCTTTGGAAATGACATGTCCCAAGAAATTCACCTTTTCTAACCAAAACTCACATTTTGAAAGTTTGGCGTACAATTGTTTCTCACGTAGAACTTCTAAGATGATTCTCATATGCTCTTCATGTTCTCATGGTTTTGCGAGTAAATTAGGATATCATCGATGAAGACTACCACAAACCGATCCAAATAAAGGTTAAATACACAGTTCATGTAGTCCATAAACATGGCTGGAGCGTTAGTTACACCAAAAGGCATAACTAGGTACTCATAATGACCATAACGCGTCCAAAAGGCCGTCTTTGGAATGTCATCTGCCTTGACTCGAATTTGATGATAGCCTGACCTCAGATCTATCTTCGAAAACACAGTGGCCCGCTTTAGTTGATCCATTAGGTCATCAATCTGAGGTAATGGGTATTTGTTCTTAATGGTTACCTTGTTGAGCTGACGATAATCTACACAAAGCCTCATACTCCCATCCTTCTTCTTAACGAGTAGAACTGGAGCTCCCTATGGCGAAACACTAGGTCTAACAAATTGCTTCTTGAGTAGTTCCTCCAATGGTTGCTTCAATTCAGCTATCTCCACCGGTGACATTTGATATGGTGCCATAGAAATTGGACTAGCGCCAAGAATCAGATCTATGGAGAATTCAACTTCGCTTTCTGGTGGCAGTCCGGGCACATCTTTAGGAAAAACCTCAGGGTATTCGCGAACAATAGATATGTAATCAATTGTGTAGTCGCCCTTGCTGTCTTCATTAGTAAGGATCGCGAAAACTTGAACCTTGGTACCCTTTATAGCACTAGTGCCTTGAGGGCTTTGGTTCTCCCAATTTTTATTCTTGGCCCCCTTGACATTATGAGAGTTAAAAACTAATTTCTTGTTTAGACAGTCTAACATAACATGGTTGATGGAAAGCCAATCCATACCTAAAATAACATCCAACTCAGAGAGGGGTAAACAAATTAGATTAATAAGGAACTCTCGGCCCTCTAATAGGAGATGACAATCTTGACAAACTAGTGAAGTAACAATAGAGGCACACTAGAATGTCAAAATTCATAGAAAAAGTGGGCAAATTTAACCATCCCACACATTCACTGGAAATGAATGAATGTGTCACCCCAAAATCATACAAAGCTTTCAAAGAGATTCCATTGATAGTGCACTCACCTTGAATTAGGCTATCAGAATGAGCAGTCTCAGCACCGCGGTGTATACCCGTCCTCTCGTACTAGGCCTTCCAAGCGGATTTCTGGTGTCGCTATTGTTAGGCTAGCCTTGATTTCCAGACTGAGTCTGTCTGCTGCCAATATTATGGCCTCCATTCCATACTCCTCCTTTGTTACTTCCACCCTCATCGTTCTTTGTAGTGCGGCACAAATGGCTAAGATGGCCCTGTTGTCCACATTTAAAGCAGGTAACAGGATCACGGCGACATTCCCTCTTGAGGTGAGGGCCTCCACAGTTGAAACACTTTAATTTGGATTGTCTTGAATCTCCATGATTCGGCTGCTTAACTCTAGAAGGATTATTTCCTCGATGATTGGGATAAATGTACGGCTTCTTTCCATCGCGGATTTCCTTCCTTTTGAAGCTTGAGTTCTCTATATGCCTTTAAGGTCCAACACCCTTCCATGCTACTTGTCGTGCCTTAGTATCATCTTCATAGATTTGACACTTATCCACTAGTTCTGGAAAGTGTATAATTTTTTGGTAGCCAATTGCTTGTTTGATATTTGGTCGAAGTCTGCTTTCAAATTTGGAACATCAGGCCCGGTCATCTGCATGCGTGAAATAGGAGCAATACCTTGATAATTCATCAAATCTAGATGCACATTCCCTGACGCTCATACTTCCTTGTTTCAAATTCAGGAACTCCAGCTCCTTCCTCCTTCTAAGATCTTCAGGGAAGTACTTCTCTAGAAATCTGTGATGAAAAGTTTGCCAATCTACAATAATTCCTTCGGTCCCAAGTTGGTGGCGAGCAATTCTCCACCAATGTTCTGCTTCTCCTGCGAGCATAAAGGTAGCGTAGGTGACTTTTTCTTCGTTTGAACATGTCATGGCGTCAAAAATCTTTTCCAGTTCTTCTAGCCAAAGTTGAGCTCCATCGGGGTCAAACCCGCCACAGAACTGGAAGGGTTTGTTTTTACGAAATTCAGACAACCCGTGATTGGGAACTGGCTCGTTCTGCCTTTCTAAAATCCCCACTACCCTTTCAAGTAGGGTATTGATAGTCGCACTCCTTTGTCTCTAAGCCATAAAACTCTAAAAAACAAGTCATAGGCATATAAGACAGTAGGAAACAACCAAAATTCTAATACTATAGGAATTAGTTTCAACTATGTATAACACACATCGATCACAATCCTCTGTATTTAGAATCACAAAGGGGTAGGTAGTTCTGGCCACACCCAAGGCCGAATGGATTGAATTGCTCTGATACCATTAAATTGTCATGACATAAACGTTACACATACTACCTCTAAAATAGGTCTTCACATGCATATTCGTTAATAACATATATACATCAAAATAGACCCCTAGTACATAGTTTTTCAAAAAAGAACAACAGAACAACAAAACAACCCATCCTATGAGCAGTTTCAAAATCCATGATGGTATACAATCATAAGTAAAACTCTATCAAAATAGAGTCTTCACTGAGATCAGACTCTACTCCACCAAAAGTAGATGGGTCATTTCCTATTTGAGGTCCGAGGGGAGGAGGCTGCTCATCATCACTATCTACCCATCCAACTGTGGGAGGTGGAGAGCGAGACGGAGGTGGTAGTGGTGATGGATGTCATACGGAGGGTCCAGCTTCATCTAGAGGTGGAGGAGGGGCACTAGTAGGGTGGGATGGTATAGGTCAGATGGAAGCTTCAATCATAGGGATGTCTTTCCACTCAGACTCAGGTACAAATTCTGGTTTGGAAGTAGGTGAGGTTTCAGTAAAATGACAAGTAAATTTTCATAAAATGGAATGCAGGTGCTATCTCGGTTTAGACAATGGGAAGCACTAACATTTCATATATAAGTTTCCTTATACATGTACAAATATTTGAATAAGAGTGATGAAATGACAGCCAATGAAGTTCTTCCAATATACATAGTCTTCTATCAAAATTTCACGATATCTAATTCTTTCGGATAAGGGAGTCGTAGTTAATAATTAAATAAGAAGTGAAGGGACAGACCTTATTATGTACAGAATTTACTCAATCAATTAATTAAATTCTCTTAGAATAAGTATTTAATTACTCCCCGTTACTACCTACCAGAGATATCAACTTGGTTCACTTAAGGAAAATGAGTGGAGTGTTTTAATTAGAACAGAAAAGTGCAAGGAATAAGATTTTCTAAATTTTTATACACTCATTGTCGGATTTTGCCCTATCTCAGAAAAAGAAAACTCGATGTTTAGACTTGAATACCAAAGGTAGAATTAAATCTCTCTAGTTACACTGATATGACAAAAGTCATACAATTATGATAAGGCCCCAAAACATAAACACATGCATCTACGCTTCAAAGCCTGACCCGTACACAATAAAAATAATTCTTCCAAGGCACTTATTCTTTTCCACACAGATATCCCATTTTTTTTGCACGTTAGTAAAATAAAATTGGCGATAAAATAGTGTTTTACTCAACTTCTGAGAATAATATGAAATCAACACTTCAGGAATCATGTTTTTGGGTCAAAACTACATTTCAAAAGGAGTTTCCTCCCAATAGGTTGAAGGGATAAGTTATCTGTGTGATATTCGCTGCACTTCCCTTCAAAAATGTGTACACTATCACGAATTAGTGGGGGAAAGGTTGAAAAATGAAATAAATCTAACATGCACTAAGAATTTATTCATGATCGCACTTTATGCAGACAACCCAAAACTCTTTCCTACATTGACAACCCCAAAACATAAAGAAAGGAGAGCAATAACCCACATGCAGCTTGATTGGAGTCATTGATGAATAGAGGACCGATAACACACACTAGCACATGTTTACATTTTAACAACAAAACATTGGACTCCCCTTACCTCGTTTGATCACAAGGAGAATGAGAAACTTAGAGGTTCCTTTTGTTGCAGCAGAATTCTGAATGTGCAATCTTTCGGTCCACTGGTGCAGTGTCAAGGTGAGAGATTTTGGGATGAAATAAGTGTTGGAAGAGGTACAGTTTCTATGAAATGCTAATCGATCTCTTAGTCTCTCAGTATTTCACTCGAGTGGGGTCTTTTTGAGAAAAAGGAGTGAAACAAAATTGGCCTCCCTATTTATGAACGTTTAAACACGATCCTGAGGGCATATGGTCTTTATTGTCAAATAGTAAATTTCTAAGTGTAATGTCCAACTTTAAAGGGGTAATCATATAACCACTCCACTAAGTCTATTTCCTCTGCCTTCGCTATGGATAACTGAGTGATGTTTCAGCCCCCATACTTCTTTCCTTATTAATATATAACACTCCACTAGAGTTGATTTTCACGAGTAGTCCTATCAATTTATGGAGTGCGTGGAGAGAGGAGTAGCTAGACGAAAAAAGGTTCCTAATCAGGCACAGAGACTGCACTCAATGCAATTCTCCTCTTTTCTTTTTGGGATGTATGAATAGAATAAAAAAGTCTACTACAATTTGCTTTGTATTACCTAGAATAATGAAAGTAATTACAATGGACATTTAAGACTAACAAGGAGAGTTATATTGTCGCTCCCTGAATATTCTCACACAAGTTAATGATTAGGAGAAAAGTAGTTTTCAGAGAGATAGTGTAATGATGGTTGAACAATAACTACATTGCCTCTAATGGAATTGGAAAGTTGTAACTCATGCTGTGCTAATGAAAAAAATAAAAAGGTAGGAATGAAGGGCTTCTAATTATTAGTGTTAGGTCCTAATGAAGATACAAAATATTCATTCTAGCAAGAGGAATTTAGGGACATTTCAAAAGAGATAATGATAAAATAAATAACAACATCATGATAGTAGTGGAATAGAGCATAACTTAGAATGAAGAAAGGGGAAAAGAAGGAGAAAGAGAGGAAATGAAATTTTTTTTTTCCCCACAAAATACATTAATGGATAGACAGTTTGTTAAAAGAAAAGGACCAAATTTTGAGGATGTTACACATTCACCCTTTCAGATACTAAGAAGGGGAAAAGGCAGAGTCAAATAGCATCGTTGGAGACTCCATTGTATTTGATGGTATCTGTCAATCGGAGAAACTTTGTTAGATGGAGATTAGGGTCTTCATTAGGCATGCCTCCAGACTATATCGAGTTCTGAACCATGGTTTTGAGTGCTGGTTTCAATTCAAAATTGTTGGCCTCCACATTAGGTGCAGCAATGCTTGTAAGAGTGCCTCTAATAGTGGGTGTCATGTAATCTTGAATTGATCTTCTTCCTTCCGCCATTCTTTGCTCTCTCACTTCTTGTTTTTATCTACGTGCTGTTCTCTCAATCTCCGGATCAAATAAACAAGATGTAAAGCACTTAGAACGAGTGAGCATACATTAAAAGAAATTATGAAATAAAAAAAGTTAAAATAAAATAAAAACAAAAATTATAAAATATAAAAGAAAAATTTAACAATAATCAAAACAAAATAAAATAAAACACAAATTGCTTAAATCAGTTAAATTTGAGATTTTCTTAATATTGAAAAAGCAATCCCCGGCAATGGCGCCAAAAACTTGTTCGGAGGGCAAGTGTACCCATCAAGAAGTAATAAAGGGGTCTTATATTAAGTTTCTGAAATATCGTCCCACAAGGATTGATTTCCAATTACTAAGAATTTTCTAATGCAATTGTTTAAGCTTCAAAGATACGAGATTAATTAAAAACAAGAATTTATAAAATCAATTATAAAACTAAGAGCAAGGAATACAATGCACGTCTTGTTTAAACTTATCGGAGAGGAACCTAGGGCATATGGGTTTTCTCATTCAATCCTTTATGTTATTCTTTTACTTAACTCTAAATCCGATTTCCTTGTGATTACCAATCATTCATACGAATACTATTAATACTCAATGGTCATGCAATATTAATATTCTTTTCTCTAAATTAATATCCTCAATGGTCATGCAAGACATCAATTTGAGAAAGCTTGAGGAGCCTATGAACTTGTTAATTTAATAACGACTAGAAGAGAAAAATTGGTTTGGTCCACCTAATCCTTTGTCTCGTTTTACCCTATAGATCTATTAATTAACCGAGGTACGATCGTCTGACAATATAATTAATTAGGATTAAGAAAAAAGCGCAATAGGATAAAATCTAATCACAAAACGGAAATCAAATTTAAATTCAAATATCAAAATTCCATAAATTCATGAACAATAGTTCCCATGGGGGATAAGCTTCATCGTCGAGAGGGAAACAGCCCGGATCACCAGCTAAGACTCCTAAATGATGAGTTAGGGGTGCAAAGATAGCCAGGAGGTTTGCCTAGAAGCAGCCACCCCTGAAAGAGTGCGTAATAGCTCACTGATCGAGCACTCTTGCGCCGAAGATGAACGAGGCTAAGCGATCTGCCGAAGCTGTTGGATGTAAAAATGAATCGGTAGGGGATCGTTCCGCCTTAGAGGGAAGGACCCGCGCAAGCAGTGGTGGACGAAGCAGAAGCGAGAATGTCGGCTTGAGTAACGCAAACGTTGGTAAGAATCCAATGCCTCAAAAACCTAAGGGTTCCTCCGCAAGGTTCGTCCACAGAGGGTGAGTCAGGGCCTAAGATCAGGCCAAAAGGCGTAGTCGATGGACAACAGGTGAATATTCCTGTACTACCCCTTGTTGGTCCCGAGGGATGGAGGAGGCTAGGTTAGCCGAAAGATGGTTATTGGTTCAAGGACGCAAGGTGCCCCTGTTTTTTCAGGGTAAGAGGGGGTAGAGAAAATGCCTCGAGCCAATGTTCGAGTACCAGGTCCTACGGCACTGAAGTAATCCATGCCATACTCCCAGGAAAAGTGGTTACTATGATATCCAACTTATCCAAACAAGCTCTAGTTGTGCCCAATGATTGAGACTTTCATACAAAAGCCATAAATATGAATTATGAACTGAAATCAACTAAAATTCACAAAATTTATTGACTTTTCCATTTAATTAAATATTAAACTATTTACAAATATTTTTGGACATTTTTATCTATTTTTTCCACTGATTCTTTATTTAATTATTAACTAAAATAAGGACAGAATCTGGATTCATCATATCTATCCTATCTCAAACCTGGAAGTGATCTCGATGATGCCTGGGTCTGTAATGATTGTTGCCTACTAACACCTACAACAACAGTGAATCCTATAACACCTAAAATACCAAAGTTTTGATACCATTTTTTTTTTTATACAAGTACATATCCCTTTTAGAAGAAAGAGTTAGCATACATATCTAGTTCAAATTCAACATCCCATCACTTTAGATATAATCACAGTTTTCACATCCACAATTAGCAAGGTAGTAAGGCAATAATGCTCATAATCCATAGATTGAAAGTACTCCCATAATATCATAAGTGGTAGTTAATAAAACATCAAAAATAGTCTTAGTAACTTAGACATAACTTAAGTTAAAGAAAACATAAGTGAAGTATATAACATAATATAATCAAATTCCTAAGAATAGTTCCCCTCTAGTTAACATAAGTATATAAAATAAACACCTCACTCGTAAAGAGAATAACCCTCGATTGGATCAATCTCCTTGGAAATAGAGGGGGAAGCAAGACGAGAAGTAAAAGCGATCATAGGGTCATCATCCTCCTCCTCTATCCAACTAGCAGTGTGACGTGAACGAGATGGTGGGTAAGGTGAAAAGGAAGATGGATGGGTAGGATACATGTAAGGAGGTATATCCTCATCACTACGAAATGCAGATCGAGGTCAAATGGAGGATTCCACCACATGGACATCTCTCTAGTCAAGTATAGAAGGTGAAACAGGAGGTGTAGAAGGAAAAGGCACAGGTGCAGGGACTAGCCTAGATGTAGGGGTACGAGGGTCAACTGACATAGGAGTCAGGATAGCAGATAAAGTAGGGTAAGGTAGCTGAGTATCATCAGGAGGAACAGAAAATACAATCTCAATAAGGGTGTTTATGACATAATGAGTGATACATGAGTCTCTGCTCTCCTCTCCATGAATCACATGAGGAAATCCATGGAACACACTTTGCTAGGCTGCAAAGTCAAACACCCACATATCCTCCTCAGAAGGTAGGATTCACACCTTTATCTTGTTTTTGTCCATCTGTGATTACATATACAAGAGAAACAAACCAAGGGGTGAGTTCTCCAAACACATACAAGCAATTCAATCAGCCATACCCCAAGGAAGGTGGAGTTACAATCAAAAACATTTCCAAAGGTCAATACATATCATCACCAAGCATCCAATAATATGTCATAGGGAAGAACAACATTCATGCTTACCACAAAATTCATAATCAATTAAGACATACCTAATAGCAATGCATATGATGCATGAATGCAGGTTTAATTCTCACCCATCTAGTCTTTCTTGTTTCATTAGTATGCATATGATGCATGGGGATCCTATTACTCTATAGCCGGCGACTTGCCTAGTATTCAAAATACAGTTTCATAGATAGAATTTTAAGTCGTAAGGCGATCAGAGGACTCCATTCCCTGCTTTAAACTAATGTTTGGTGCCATTGGCATCTCTTCAGGAATGGACCTCAACATCCCTTAGGATATGGAATCCTTGTCAGGTTTGGCTAAGGCTTACAAGTGGGTCACGACTTGGCCACAGGGAGCTCAGTTGCACCACTTAGGTCGAGTCTTCCCTTTTTTGCCATCCCCAAGAGGTCTATATTCATGCAAAAATTCAGATTTTTCCCAACACTATGACAAGGGTAAAAACTGAGACTATGCACCCATATTCACACAAGTCATGTCAACTAGATTTTCAAGGAAAAATAGATCTTTACAATGCTAGATTCAACGCTTCACAGTTTTTGTAATGATAAGACCAAAGATAAAACTCTTGCACTATTTATGCATTTTCCTTCACCTACGTCAAGATTTATATAGTAAAATTTCAGATTTTACCACTTCTCAAAGCAAATCGAGACAATTAATACAATCACATCATTTTGCTTCAATGAGCTTTTAAAAAAAAAAGAACATTCAAGGGAGCTTATGCTCAGCCCCTTCACGAATTCAGCAGCCACAAGGTTAGAAAGAGACACTTTTCACTTTGCATGCAACTTTCTTACAAGATCAAGACAAGCAAAGTAAAGTTCAGATTTTTTTTAGTGCTTGTTACACTTTTTTCTATCGTAGTATTTAAATGGTGTAATTCACTACTAGCAAGTGTACTAGGTAGTTGTAGCAAGTTATAAAATGTGGAAATCAGATTGAGTCCCAAGTATCGTCCTCTAGGATCTTATTTTTAATCACCAATTCACAAGATAATAACCATTTGCACCAAACAATTCATTGAATAGATATCAATATGCAAGAAAGTAAATTTCAAAATTAAAGAAATGAGAAATTGTTAAAAACAGAATGTTAATTTGTACTATTCGAATGAATTACGAATGGAAGAAAAGTAAGGAATTTATTTCACTAGAATATCAATATCAATTCAGTTCTATCTCTGAACATTCAAGGAATTGATTGATTGATAATCGGTTTCTCTTTACAATAACCAAAGATTGATTCCTCAATTCATTGGTCCTAATATTCAACCAAATCTCCCTAATTCCTTAGGCCAAATTTAGTTCAATATTGCATTATGAATTAGAACCAAAAGATTGCAAAACTAAGATCACTTATCCCTAAGAAAATCAATAGTTTTGGGAATTAATTCAGATCCAAGCAACAAACCCAATTTCCATTAGGGGTTACTTTTTGATTAATCAATTGAATTTTCATTCAAAGATCAAGTAAACACAGAATTAATTCCTCAATCAAATCAAATACTCAAAGTTCAGAGTCAAAACAAAATCAATATATCAATTCTAGATCCATAAATCCCTAACAAAAAGAGTTAGAAACACATTACAATGAAATGAAAAGAAGTAAAAAGAAAAGAAGATGAAAAGTAGAGAGCCATCTCTATAACTTTGTCTTCCCCCTGATTCCTCTAGCAAAGAAGAACAAAAGTCGCTCCTCTCTTCTCCCTCTAACTTCCCTTGGAAGTTAAAACGGTTACAACTGAATATTAAAAACTAAAAAAATGACAAAAAGCTCTTTTTCTAAGTTTCCAATTCCTATTTATAAAGTTCCTCTAATTCTTCGACTTAACCCTTGGAATTCTGAAAGTTAGTTATCCCCAGGTGTTCTGGAATCTTCTAAAAGTGATACAAAAGCTCTAAACGTCCAGAATTGGCAAGAAGAAGAAGTTATAAAAACTGCAGAGTTTTGCGCCAAAATGCGCAATGGCTGCAGTGAAGGCGCGCAGTTGCGCGCCAAGGCTTCAAGTGATATGAGTTGTAACTCTCTGTTGCGCGCCAAGGCTTCAAGTGATGTGCGTTTCAACACACATCACTTCAATGAACGTTTCTTCCATATGCTCAGCTCTACGTTGCTACATCATCTGTTATGAGTTGCCACTCTCTGTTGCACGCCAAAGCTCCAAGTAATATGCATTTCAACGCAGTGGCAGTTATCTAGTTACAGTTGCTGGAGTGTTAACGCGCATCACTCAGAGTAGCCAGGCAGACCCAATGCTGTATTTTCTTCTTTCCACGTTCAAACGCCAATCACATAGAGTTGTGCCCAGCTCTTAGGATTTCTTTAAGCTTGATTCTTTGACTTTTCTTCTTTAATTTCAGCTTTTAATCCTTCCTTTAAGCACTTTCAACAACTTTCCATCTTTTGCATGAACTCCTACAAAAATCTAAACAATTTTTAATATTTCAACAAAACAACAATTTATACTAATTATTTTATTTTTATGATCTTTTCAAGTTATTTTTAGAACTATTTTCCTAATTACTAACCAAAAACTATGCTAAAAACATGGTAAAATATGGATTTATCACCACCCCAAGCTTAGAATTTTGCTTATCCTCAAGCAAATCAAATTAAACAAAAAGGAAAGAGAAAAATCCAATTGACAAGAATTCAATCATCAAACTGATTTTTCAATATTTCTAATACGCAATTCTGTATCTTTCTGATTTCTTATCCAAATCAAGTTAATTCATCCATTGATCAACATGATCGTTACACTGTTTTAACCACTTAATCAACAAAAACATGCCATCTGAATTCATGTAATTCAGCAAAGTTTCATATGAGCAAAATTGAGAAACATGATTCATAGCTCACGAGTAGTGTTTCCCTCTTCACTCAGCAGTGTTTAGGCTTAATGTTTGCTCTCAAAATCATCATTTTTACTACACTCTACCATAGGCTTGCATAAATTCTCAATCTCCTCTAAAAAAATGTATCAAATCACATATCAAGAGGACTTTTCAGGTGAAATTGAGGTTTAGAGGATAGGTAGGTGTTCAAAGAATTTGGAAACAATGCAGGTTATGCCAAACAGAAAAGATGCAATTCAAGTAGATAATATTCAGAATTTTAGCATGAGATTGCATTCTCTTTTCTTCCATTCAATTTATGCACAACATTTTCTGAATTTTTGAAATATTTCAAGTGCTTTTTATTTTCTGAATTTTCTGTACAAATTTCTTTTCTGATTTTCACTTTTCCTATTTCTTTTTTTCAATACTTTGCTTTTTCATGCAATCATTCATTTTAAATGATTCATACTTTGCTGTTACCCACCCCAAACTTAAAACTTTGCTTGTCCTCAAGCAATGTCACACAATATCACAACATGCCACCCCAAACTTAATTCTGAAAATCATCTTTGGTTAAACTTAAATTGCCTCTTTCTTATTTGGAAAGGTGTCATGGTTTTTCAATAGTGCTTAGATTGAAGTTTACCAAAAGACAAGTTAAAGGCTCAAAAGGGTGAACTAGGATTTTCAGCACAAGGGAGGTTTATTTAGGCTCTAAGCATATACAAAGAAGGCCTCCATCATATATGTGATTGTAACATATTATAAATTCAATCAAGAACAATGCAAGTTCTAGAGGTGCAACAAAATATGAGATCCATTTCACACATCAAAAGATGTTATGCATGAGGCTCAAGTCTCACCAAGGAATTAAAGTGAAAATATTAAACAATTAAGCTCACAATCTACTTTTTCAGAATTGAATTGAATGTACAAAATGGCAAGACTACCTCATTTTGAAAATGATAAGTGTGACAATTATGTGAGAATGGGAAAAACAACTTAAAAGAATTTGAAATTCAGAATTCATAGAATCTCACTATTTTCAATTATTAAAAAAAATGCATTTCAATGACTCTTTTTCAATTATTTTTGTGTTTTTCAAGAAGTGTTTTCAGCTTAAAATCATGAAGTAGAGGTATAGAATTTCACCCCCCTTTTTACGAAACCCCCCCTTTTACGAAACTTGTGCAAGTGTGCAGTCCAAGTGTGAGTGATGTGTGCAAATGTGAAGTGTTCTGCACAAACGAAATTCAGATCATCATTAGTTTAAAGGAATTGCATGAAATGAATACTGCAGAAATTTTAAAGTTATTAACAATAAAATGCATTACAACTGAAAAGGATTTAAAATGTTCTCAGCATTCAAAAGTGCTAGCTGAATTATACAAAATATAATTTGTCCTGAGCACTAAAACTTTTACAGTTGTAAAATAAAGCAAAATAACTCCTAATCTATGCTTTTTCTTCCTCTTCTTCCTCTAAACTGATTTCCTCTTCTTCCTCTTCTTCTTCTTCATTTTCTTCATTTTCTTCATTTTCTCTTGGAGGAGTGTGCATACCAGGAGTGAACAATGGCAGATTGTTAGATGTAGTAGCCCTTAGACACGGCACATATTAAACTTCAGACTAATACAACTGCTCCTTTGTCATTCCTAGCTTCTTTCCTATGTTCATCATCATAGTGTCCATCAAGAGAAGTCTAGTGTTCATCATAGTGTTCATCATCATAGCTTCTTATGACTTTCAAAGAGAGCATCCTGCCTTGCAGCCAAAGACTCCTGCCTGTCCAGAATTCTCTGTAGTTGAGACTTCATTTTCAGAGGAGATTCCTTTTTGAATTTAGTTAGAAGAGGTGAGGCAGTAGTGATAGGGGTGTTGGTGTATATTTCTTTGATCATAGCAGTTGTTATAGGAGGAGTGGCCTTAATTTGTTCTCTGAAATCTGCAAAATCCACTCCAACATCCTTCCACAGCAAAGCTAACAGTCCTGGAAAGGCTAAAGAATCAGCCTTTGATTTTAAAATTGCCTTAATGCTGCTGTTAATCACCTTCCCAACATCCACAAAAAAGTCATCCACTATTGCAAAGATCAATTCTGCTCTCTTGATGGCAATAGTAGATTTGTGAATTACAGGCATAAAAGAACTCAAAATAAAAATACTCCACACTTTTGTGAAGGGCAGCAGATTTCTGGTTGGGATATTCTTGGGTGTGGAGATGTTTTTAGCCTCATCTCTTGCTTTCATTTCCCAAGTTGTCCCTGGTCTGCCTATTCTGTGTAGAATTTCTGTGTAATCCTTGTCTTGCTTATTCAGAAATTCATAAAAATCTTGCTGTTCCTCTTCTCTTTCAGCTGTGATCTGCAATACTCTATTGATGTTCTTAGCTGAGAAATTGATCACTTTGCCTCTAACAAAAGTGTGATTGGGAGGTAAATGTTCTCCCTTAGTCCTCAAAGCATTTGCATAGAATTCTTGTGTCAACTCTCGAAATCCCTTGCCAGCAACTGGGACAAATAATTCCCATCCTCTCTTCTTAATTTGGTCAGAGAATTCTGGGTGTTCATTTTCCTTTAGTTCAAAATTTCTGTCATGAACTATTTTTCTTTTCAGAATATTAGCCTTGAAGTAGTTTTCCTGTGGAATGCCTCTGAATCTAGGATCATGGTTAGGGATTGTTCTTGAAGAAGGACCTTTTGAAAATCTGCCTCGTTTTGTCCTTGGTGTTCCCCTTGGTGTGCTTGCCATTTTTCAGTACCTATCATAATTTTACACCAAGAAAGAATGAGTTCAGAATTTAACCAAATATGCAGAAATTAATTCAATAGGTGTAACACTTTTTCTAACTCCATACATAGAGAATATGCTATCTTAAAGCTTATGTGAACCATCAGCAAGTTATAATTCCAGTATCTAGCTATGTCCAAAATTTTCAGGTTCAGCTCAACTCTTAATTTCCATGTTCAATGTGCTAAATAGAAAGCAGTATGACAACAACTGCAGGATCAAAGTTCCATGATAAAAAAAAATAAACTGCAAAATAATTCATTGTAATTCATCAGAATAATAATCCAGAATGTCTTGATCAAACAATTTACAGTACTAAAAAGCATATTAGTACTCATAAAATTCAATTTGAATTCTTTTTCTGAATATTAAACTGAGGAAAATTAATTCATCATTTCACAAAACATGTTTTGCATCATTCTCAATGCTACATTGCACGAATTTGTCAACAAAATCCCCAAAGTATTCATGACAATATTTCTGCACATACTTAGCAAAGGAACAAAATGAAAATTCAGAATGCAGATTGAAATTCTCATTAAAAATTACAGGTCTGGCATGTATTCAACTCAATCACACCTTAATTGCATGTTCCAATCATCAATTAAACATAATTCATGCCAGAATCACAATCCCCAAATTATCCCCAAATCAGATTCAGAAGAATCCTAAAATTTAAATTTTGTAATTTGATGAAAATTACCTAAAATTGGAGTGCATAACTAATACATACTTACTCGACAGTGATAATGTAGTGGAATTAAGTCTCAGATTCAATTCAAAACAAGTAGAAAATTTCTGATTTTTTATGAAGGTTTCTGGGCAGCTAGGGTTTTCACAGTGCGCTTTGGCTTTAAGGGTTTTAAGTGAGAACTCTGAACGCGTGAAGGCTTTAAATAGGGCAAGTAATCACGCAGAAAATTCTGTTAAAAAATACCTCAGGCGTGGCTACTTCACTCGTTTTGCGTTTCAACTTAAAACCCTCAGGCAGCTCACGTGCTCACTTTAAAATGAAAGAAGTTAAGGTTTAAAGATCTGACCTTTGCGCGTGTTGGCTTCAAACAGCTAGGGTGAAGGTGCGCAACTGCGTGTGATAACTTCACCCAGTTGGCGTTAAGGCACGCAGCTGCTCTGTGTAAGGCACTCAGAACGCGTCTTCGCTTTATTCACTTAGAGTGAAGACGCGGTTTTGCGCGCCAAGGTATCATGTAAGTAGAGTGAAGGCGCATAACTGCTCCTACTCAGCGCTTCACTCAGAGCTTCTGCGTTTTGGCTCTATCCATTTAGCGTGTCAACGCGCAACTGTGTGTTGAAGCTTCAGTTGTTTAGAGTGGAAATGCATAACTCACTACTTCAGATTCTTCTTTATTGATCTGTGCGTGTTGGCTTCAAGTGGTTAAAGTTTCAACGTGCAGATCATAAGGTCCTTGCGTTGTTGCTCTACTCACTTGAAGTCTCAACTCCCATGATTGTTCCCTCCATATCAGCTTAAGAACTATAATTTTTTTGCAATTTAAATTCCTTGATCATGACTCATCTTGAAACTTAAGTTCACCATCTAATTTTTTCCTGAATCACAGCAAACAACCAATAAATTTTCACTACACTTCCTTATCAAAAATCAAATTTCAAAATATTAATTTCTACCTAATTCAACAAAATATACTACTATGACTCAAAATTAACTAGAAATTCAACATCTGAACTTCAATTAATAAGAGTTCAGGTTTTAGAAACGTGAGTTGCCTCTCATAAGCGCTCTTTTAACGTCCCTAGCTTGACGTTTGATGTTTCTCATTCAAGAGAAACCACTTTAATGCATGAAATTTCCTTTGAGAATGTCTTTCCATGATAAATTTTCAACCTTTGACCATTAACTTTGAACTCTCTTCCTGTATTAGGATCTGCCACCAAGACTGCACCATGAGGTGATACTTCTTTAATGAGGAAGGGTCTAGACCACCTTGATCTGAGTTTCCCTGGAAATAATTTCAGTCTTGAATTGAACAGCAACACTTGTTGTCCAGATATGAGTTCCCTTTTTAAGATGAATTTATCATGAATCCTTTTGGTTTTCTCCTTGTATATCTTGGCATTTTCATAGGCTTGCTGTCTGAATTCTTCCAATTCATCTAACTGCAAAATCCTCTTTTCTCCAGCCTTTGCCAAATCAAAATTCAGCCACTTTGTAGCCCAATAAGCCTTATGTTCCAATGCCACAGGTAAGTGACATGCCTTTCCATAGACTAATTGATAAGGTGACATACCAATTAGAGTCTTAAAGGCTGTTCTATATGCCCATAGACAGTCATCTAGCTTTTTGGACCAGTCCTTTCTTGATTGATTCACCACCTTCTCTAAGATTTGTTTAATTTCTCGATTTGAAACTTCCACTTGTCCACTTATTTGTGGATGATAGGGTGTAGCAATCTTGTGTCTCACTCCATATTTTGCTAAGACTGAATCAAGGTATTTATTGCAAAAATGAGTACCTCCATCACCTAGTAGGAATCTAGGTACTCCAAACCTAGTGAATATGTTTCTTTTGATAAAAGATATCACCACTTTAGCATCATTAGACCTTGTTGGGATGGCTTCCACCCATTTAGACACATAGTCTACTGCCACAAGTATATATTCATGAGAAAAGGACGTGAGAAATGGTCCCATGAAATCAATTCCCCAAACATCAAACATCTCCACTTCTAAAATATTGTTCAAGGGCAGTTCATGTTTTCTAGAGATATTGCCTGTCCTTTGACACTTGTCACAGCTTTCAACATAATTCTTGGCATCTTTAAACAATGTTGGCCAGAAAAATCCTACTTGCAAGACTTTTGTAGCAGTCCTTGAGCTACCATGATGGCCTCCATATTCTGAGATATGACAATGCCAAAGAATTTCAGCTTGTTCTCCTTGTGCTATACACCTTCTCAGCAGACTATCTACCCCTATTTTGAATAAATAAGGGTCTTCCCATACATAAAATTTGCTATCATGCCGAAATTTCTTTCTTTGTTGCCAATTAAACCTTGTTGGAATCAACTGAGTGGCCTTAAAATTTGCTAAATCAGCAAACCAAGGTGACTCTTCCACTACAAATAACTTCTCATCTGGAAATTCTTCATTGATATCCAAAGAATTAGAGTTCAAACTGTCCAATGGCAGTCTAGACAGATGATCAGCTACTCTGTCACGACCCCTTTTTATAAAGGACCGAGAACATTATTTCTACACCACATACTTATTTAAAAATAGGTAAATAATAGAGAATATAAGTATAAAATTCACTTCTCATTCAAAGTAAAAATGAAGTTCCTTACAACAAATATCCAACAGATCAACATAATATTACATTTAGTTTATAATATTCAAAATACCAAAAAAAATTATAATATGTGACTTCCTCGACATGAGGTCTCATATATAAAGAAAAAGGACTCTGATGCATTATTACTCAACTCCAGCTTCTAACTTTTCTTCACTGGCCCTCACCGTGAAGTAGATGCAACACTGCTACATCCGCTCACGTACCACCGTACGATCATCGCAAAGACACACGCACACAACGACATAGAAAGAAATGCAAGGGTGAGCTTACCAAACATAAAATAAAATTATATATATATAGAGCAACATATTTCTCACAAAGAATAACCCCATGCATTTTCAGCCCATCTAATGCACAAGATGAAAACGGCTTCCAACTGGTTTCACGGCCTAAGTAATCCGAAGGAACCGAGCCGGTCCGGAGCGACCCATTCCGTATCTGGATCCGCAAAGACAAAGACAAAGAAATTTCAAGATGAACTTACCGTTACATGTCTACCCACCTAAACATGTAACTCGGCTCTATAATGATGCACAACATATATCTCAGATGATGCACGCCACCAAAATTATTTTAACAGCTCAACTACAAAGCAAGTTTATAATAGATCAGCCAAAATCTCAAAGATTTTAAACTAATTAACAACGATTCTGACTTAGAAAATAGTTTTTATTCAATAGATCTAACAAAATCATATCAAAATATCTTGAAATAGCATATTAAACCGTTCAAAAACATAGTTCATAGGTTAAAGTAAACTCCCCTTACCTCAGAAAGATGATTCACACTAGATCTACCGAATATTACTTGATTATAACAAAAATTCACCGAAGATTCAGCTTTAGAACGGAGTTTCTCCTAAGAACACCATGAATTTCTATAAGAAAGAGAAAGAGAAGAGAAACGAACGGTAAATCTAGCTTCAAACTTAAAGAAACTTACTTCCAATACTTCAGAATAGATGTAGAATCTCAGATCTGGCGAGAAATCTAAGTTTAGGAAGGTTTAGTATGAGAGAAATGGTGGTTTACGGCCTTAGAACCTTGGATAGAGGTGAAGAAATGAAAATTTCGTGTGAAGCCCCCTTTTTATAGAAAATTTTCGAAATTTACTGTTCACGCCGAAATTTACTGTTCATCACGAAAACACTGTTCACCGCCTTACCGTTCATACCGGAAAATACTGTTCAGGCACTATTCATGCCGGAAAACACTGTACACGCACTGTACATACGCGGTTGTCACTGTTCATACGCGGTTTGTACTGTACACTGTGACGTCACCGATGACGTCATCTGTCACTGTACATACGCGGTTTGTACTGTTCATACACGGTTTGTACGCGGTTTGGCACTGTTCATTGCACTGTTCATACACGGTTTGTACTGTTCATTGCACTGTTCATACGGTACTGTTCATTGCACTGTTCATTGCACTGTTCAAACTCCATCTAAATATATTCCAATACCAAATAATCCTTCAATTAACATTGAACAAGTATAAAATATTATAGATTACTCAATAATAAATTAGAAGCCTGACAATTCTCCCCCCGAAAATAAATTTTCGTCCTCGAAAATTTCATTCCCCAGAGAAAAGATGAGAGTACAACTCTCTCATTCTTTCTTCTAACTCCCATGTGGCATCACCAGTTATTTGGTCCCAAACAACCTTTACTAACCGAATAGACTTACCTCTAAGTTTCTTAACTCTAGTTTCCTCGATACGAGCAGCTGGGACCTCCACAGACAAGTCATCTCGTAACTCCACAACATCAGGCTCAATTACATGAGACAAATCTGGAACATACTTCTTTAATCGCGACACATGGAAAACATTATGTATTCCGGACAACCGAGGTGGTAACGCTAATTCATAGGCTACGGTCCTCGACGATGTAATATCTCGATACGGTCCTATGAACTTAGTTGTTAACTTCTTGGCTCTTAAGGCTCGCCCCACACCGTAGTGCGTGATACTCTTAAGAATACATGATCACCAACCTCAAATTCTAGGGATCTTCTCGCGTCTGTCCGCATAAGATTTCTGTCGACTTTGGGTAGCTCTTAGCTTTTCTCTAATAAGTTCAACTTTCTCCTTAGTTTCTTGCAGCATTTCAGGTCCAACCATCAAATGTACTCCATCTTGGAACCAACAGATAGGGGTTCTACACCTTCTACCATACGTAGCTTCAAATGGTGCCATATCTATACTCGAATGGTAGCTATTATTATAAGTGAATTCTACCAAAGGAAGCATATCCTCCCAATTACTCCTCTCGCTCTACAATGCAAGTCCGCAATAAGTCTTCTAAGGTCTGAATAGTACGCTCGTATTGACCATCTGTTTGCGGATGGTATGCAGTAACTCAACCTCAACCGTGTGCCCATAGATTCTTGGAAACTCTGCCAAACCGGGAAGTGAATCGAGGATCCCTATCGAGATAATACTAGAAGGTACTCCATGCAACACGACAATCTCTCTAATGTACAATTCTGCTAATTTCTCCAAGCTAAAGGTCATGTTAATTGGCAAGAAATGTGCACTCTTGGTTAGCCTATCAACTATGACCCACACTGCATCATGATTCCTAACTGTTCTAGGTAGATGGGACACAAAGTCCATAGTTACATGGTCCCACTTCCACTGGAATTTCCATCGTTTGTAACTCTCTGGAGGGCTTTGGTGCTCCGCTTTTGCCTTTTGACAAGTCAAGCAGGCTTTAATAAACTCAGCTATCTCTCGCTTCATGCCTGGCCACCAAAACATCTGCTTTAAATCTTGATACATCTTGGTAACACCAGTATGAATGTTGAGACTACCCTTATGTCCTTCTTCTAGAATTGCTCTCTTTAATTCAGTATCTCTAGGGACACAAACTCGACCTTGACATCTGAGAATACCATCAACACCTTTACTGAAACCCTTTGTCTTATCTGTCCCTAAGAGAAATACAATCCGACATAACATTGGATCCCACAATTGTTTATCTTTAATTTTCTGTAAGAAATTATTAGTCACCACAATTCGGCTACAACTAATCTTTTCGGGTGATAAGTCCATATGTATGTTCAGGTCTCGGAATTGTTCTACCAAAAGGGTTTCACTGACTCTTAGGAAGAATGCCTGAACCACATTCCTACTTAATGCATCGGCCACCACGTTAGCTTTTCCTGAATGATATTGGAGCTGAAAATCATAATCCTTAAGGAATTCCACCCAACGTCTCTGCCTCATATTTAACTCTCGCTGATCAAATAAATATTTCAGACTCTTATGATCACTATATACATCAAACTGAGCTCCATAAAGATAGTGTCGCCACACCTTCAGAGTAAAGACTACAGCAGCTAACTCAAGGTCATGAATCGGGTAATTTCGCTCATGAGTTCGTAATTGGCGAGATGCATAAGCTACCACTCTCTTATCTTGCATCAACACACACCCCAATCCCTGATGAGAAGCATCACAGTACACCTCAAACGGTCGACTAGTATCAGGGAGAATCAACACCGGCGAAGAAGTTAGTCTCTGTTTTAACTCATTAAAGCTTTGCTCACATTCCTCAGTCCACACAAAGGGTTGATCACGGCGAGTTAACCGTGTTAATGGTGCAGCTATCTTCGCGAATCCCTCTATAAATCTCCGGTAGTAACCTGCTAGGCCCACAAAACTACGGATCTCTGAGGCTGTCTTCGGCCTTTCCCACTGCAACACCGCTTCAACTTTGGAAGGATCAACTGCAATTCCTTTAGCTGAAATAACATGACCAAGGAACTTCACTTCCTCTAGCCAAAACTCACACTTAGACAGTTTAGCATACAATTGTTTTTCCCTTAAAACATTAAGTACAGTCCTCAAATGCTCTTTCATGTTCCTCTGACGAACTAGAATAAATTAAAATATCATCAATAAAGACTACCACAAATCGATCTAGGAAAGGTCTAAAGATCCGATTCATATAGTCCATAAACACAGCTGGAGCATTTGTAACTCCAAAAGGCATCACTATATACTCATAATGACCATATCTAGTGCGAAAAGCAGTCTTAGGAATATCTTCATCCTTCACTCGGATCTGATGGTACCCAGACTTCAAATCAATCTTAGAGAATACCTTAGCACCTCTCAGCTGGTCCATCAAATCATCGATTCGCGGCAATGGGTACTTGTTCTTAATTGTCAACTTATTCAACTTACGATAATCCACACATAATCTAGAACTTCCGTCCTTCTTTTTCACCAAGAGAACTGGGGCTCCCCAAGGCGATACACTTGGTCTAATCATCTGTTTACGCATTAGATCCTCGATCTGCTCCTTAAGCTCAATTAACTCTTTTGGCGCCATTCTATACGGTACTACAGACACTGGCTCAGCTCCAGGAATCAAATCTATAGCAAACTCTACCTCTCTACGTGTAGGTATTCCAGGAATATCCTCTGGCAAAATCTCAGGGAATTCTCGTACTACTGGTATTGACTGAAGGCTTTGCTCCACTTCTGCATTCATAACTCCCAACAAAACAAAACAAGATACTCCCTCACCTAAGGATGTTTCTACTTGGCGAGTAGAAATTAATTCTACACAATTTTGCTGCTCAAGAAAGATTAAACACCTCTGGCCACAATCAATTAGCACACGATTGGCAGTTAGCCAATCCATACCCAAGATTACATCTAACCCTGACATCGGGATACAAATAAGATTTACTTTGTATCTTCGTCCCTCAATTGCTATGGGACACCTAACACAAACCGTCGAAGTCTTAATTGAACTTAAAGTAGGTGTCGATACTACTAAGTCTCATCCTAGATCGTCCACCGGTAATCCTAAGTTTCTCACACAATTGTCCGCAATAAAAGAGTGTGTGGCTCCGGAATCAAATAATACGAAAGAAAAGTACCTTCTTAGCGCCCTTACCTCCATTACCATAACTGCTAGCAGCTCTACTAGATGGAGCCTTCCCAACTCCACCAACATCCTCCGCATTAAGACTCTCTATAATGGTGGCTTGATCCACCAAGTCAGCAAACTCCGTGATCCTGAGTGGGATCAAAATCCTCTTTATGTCAGTTCTCAGCCCGTCTGAAAACCTCTGACATCTCCACTCCTCTCGAAGTCGGGTGAGAATAAAATCAGTAGAGCCGCTCAAACCGTATTGCATACTCATAAACCGATGAGTTTCCTTGCACCAAGTTTAGAAACTCTCGTTCTTTGGCAGCACGAACATGAGAAGGGAAAAACTTTCCCATAAAACTACTTCTAAATACAGCCCAAGTAATGACTTCACCTCGGGCCTCTAGCATAGTACGAGCTCCGTGCCACCACATCTCTGCATCCCCTATCGGCATATACGTAGCATATATCACCTTTCTCTCCTCGGCGCAACCCATGGTTAGGAAGATCTTCTCAATCTCCCCGATCCGAGTTCAAGAAGATCCGGTCCATCCACTCCCGTGAATTGAGGAGGATCATTCTTTCGAACTCGACAACCCATGGTATTCAGAAGAGGTGCAGTGAGCGATAGCTGCTGCTGCTGTCTTTGCGGCGGCTTGATTTGCAGCTTCTTCTGCTGAATCATATCTAGACTTTGCCTAACGAAGGCTGCCATGGCCTCCATGGCATGAGCCATTTGGTTCACATCAGCGGGAGGAGGATTTGCAGCAGACCTTCTTGGTCTAGCCATCCTAATATATAGACTAGCTTAAAATTACTAACGTTTAACACATTCGGAATACCACCACATAGCTATATTCACAGATTCAGCTTACAGTGATATATTCATATTTAGTATATCATAAAAATTTAATCAATTTAGTACTCAGTATAACAACATATCAACATTCACATAGCATAGCAAACACACTCATTTCAGCAATCATTTACAGCTTAGCTTAACAGTCTCTTATTCACACAGTACGACTCACCTATAGCTCACCCAAGTATCATATACCAAGTTTCCTACATCAATCATGTCTGAGAATCGAGGTGATCAAGCTCGTTCCCTCACAACTTGATGAATAAAAAAACATGATATATGATTCACAGCTAAAACTTATATGTCTAATATGCACAACTGACGCCTAACAACCTCACCCCGTAGGTTTACCTAGACCATGCTCTGATACCACTAAAATGTCACGACCCCTTTTTATAAAGGACCGAGAACATTATTTCTACACCACATACTTATTTAAAAATAGGTAAATAATAGAGAATATAAGTATAAAATTCACTTCTCATTCAAAGTAAAAATGAAGTTCCTTACAACAAATATCCAACAGATCAACATAATATTACATTTAGTTTATAATATTCAAAATACCAAAAAAAATTATAATATGTGACTTCCTCGACATGAGGTCTCATATATAAAGAAAAAGGACTCTGATGCATTATTACTCAACTCCAGCTTCTAACTTTTCTTCACTGGCCCCTCAGCCTGTGAAGTAGATGCAACACTGCTACATCTGCTCACGTACCACCGTACGATCATCGCAGTACACACGCACACAACGACATAGAAAGAAATGCAAGGGTGAGCTTACCAAACATAAAATAAAATTATATATATATAGAGCAACATATTTCTCACAGCAATAACCCCATGCATTTTCAGCCCATCTAATGCACAGCATGAAAACGGCTTCCAACTGGTTTCACGACCTAAGTAATCCGTAGAAGGAACCGAGCTCGGTCCGGAGCGACCCATTCCGGTATCTGGATCCAGATAGCACAAAGACAAAGACTCGAGATGAACTTACCGTTTACATGTCTACCCACCTAAACATGTAACTCGGCTCTATAATGATGCACAACATATATCTCAGCATGATGCACGCCACCAAAATTATTTTAACAGCTCAACTACAGCAAGTTTATAATAGATCAGCCAAAATCTCAGCATTTTAAACTAATTAACAACAGTTACAGCTTAGAAAATAGTTTTTATTCAATAGATCTAACAAAATCATATCAAAATATCTTGAAATAGCATATTAAACCGTTCAAAAACATAGTTCATAGGTTAAAGTAAACTCCCCTTACCTCAGAAAGATGATTCACACTAGATCTACCGAATATTACTTGATTATAACAAAAATTCACCGAAGATTCAGCTTTAGAACGGAGTTTCTCCTAAGAACACCATGAATTTCTATAAGAAAGAGAAAGAGAAGAGAAACGAACGGTAAATCTAGCTTCAAACTTAAAGAAACTTACTTCCAATACTTCAGAATAGATGTAGAATCTCAGATCTGGCGAGAAATCTAAGTTTAGGAAGGTTTAGTATGAGAGAAATGGTGGTTTACGGCCTTAGAACCTTGGATAGAGGTGAAGAAATGAAAATTTCGTGTGAAGCCCCCTTTTTATAGAAAATTTTCGAAATTTACTGTTCACGCCGAAATTTACTGTTCACTGCCGGAAAACACTGTTCACCGCCTTACTGTTCATACCGGAAAATACTGTTCAGGGCACTATTCATGCCGGAAAACATCAGACACGCACTGTACATACGCGGTTGTCACTGTTCATACGCGGTTTGTACTGTACACTGTGACGTCACCGATGACGTCATCTGTCACTGTACATACGCGGTTTGTACTGTTCATACACGGTTTGTACGCGGTTTGGCACTGTTCATTGCACTGTTCATACACGGTTTGTACTGTTCATTGCACTGTTCATACGGTACTGTTCATTGCACTGTTCAAACTCCATCTAAATATATTTCAATACCAAATAATCCTTCAATTAACATTGAACAAGTATAAAATATTATAGATTACTCAATAATAAATTAGAAGCCTGACATACTCCATTTTCCTTGCCCTTTTTATTTCTATTTTCTAGCTCAAACTCTTGCAGCAGCAAAATCCATCTCAGCAATCTTGGCTTGGCATCCTGCTTTGATAACAAATATTTAAGTACATTATGGTCAGTATACACTATTACTTTTGATCCTATCAAGTATGATCTGAATTTATCAAAGGCAAACACAATGGCAAGGAGTTCCTTTTCAGTAGTTGTATAATTCATTTGTGCAGATTTAAGACTTTACTGGAATAATAGATCACATGCTATTTCTTGTCTTTTCTCTGCCCTAGAACAGCTCCTACTGCACTATCACTAACATCACACATTAATTCAAATGGTAAATTCCAATCAGGTTTGGCTAGAACAGGTGCAGAAATGAGTTTCTCTTTTAAAACAGAAAATGCATGCAGACATGATTCATCAAACACAAATTCAGTTTCCTTGACAAGTAAATCACTAAAAGGTTTTACTATTTTTGAAAAGTCTTTTATAAACCTCCTATAAAAACCTACATGGCCTAAGAAACTCCTAATTCCTTTAACATTAATTGGTGGAGGTAGTTTACTAATGACTTCAATTTTGGCTTGGTCCACCTCAATTCCTTTTTCAGAAATCCTATGGCCAAGGACTATTCCCTCTTGGACCATAAAATGACACTTTTTCCAATTCAGCACAAGGTTTGTATCTTGACATCTCTGCAAAACAATGGACAAATTAGATAGACAATCATCAAAAGAATTGCCAAATACAAAAAAATCATCCATGAAGACCTCAATGGTCTTTTCTACTAAATCTGAAAAAATGGACAGCATGCACCTTTGGAATGTGGCTGGAGAATTGCACAATCCAAATGGCATCCTTCTATATGCAAATACTCCAAATGGACATGTGACGGCAGTCTTCTCTTGATCCATAGGGTCCACTGCTATTTGATTATAGCCTGAATATCCATCAAGGAAGCAATAAAATGCATGTCCAGCCAATCTTTCTAACATTTGATCAGCAAATGGTAAGGGAAAATGATCCTTCCTTGTTGCATCATTAAGCTTTCTTCAATCAATGCACATGCGCCAGCCCGTGACGGTTCTAGTGGGTATTAATTCATTCTTTTCATTTGCCACTACAGTTATTCCTCCTTTCTTAGCTTCATTACCCCTTTTCTAACCACTTCTTTCATGGCTGGATTCAACCTTCTTTGTGGCTGTACCACTGGCTTGTAGTTGTCCTCAAACAGAATTCTATGTCTACAAAAGGATGGGTTAATACCTTTCAAATCTGAGATGTGTCATCCAATTGCAGATTTGTGATTCCTTAAAATTCTCAGTAGCTTTTCTTCTTCATCTCCCTTGAGATTATTGCTTATAATCACTGGATATTGATGTCTTTGATCTAGAAAAGAGTACCTCAAGTGAGACGGTAATTGCTTCAGCTCAAGTTTCTCCATTTTCTCCTCTTCCTCTTCCTTTTTCAGCTCCTCTTTTGCTGAATTTTTGGATAAAGGGATAATACGCAATATTTCAAGTTGCTGAACATATTCCATGAATTTTTCTTCTCTTTTTACAGCAGCTTGTGAATTCCCTGCAACTATAATTTCCCTTAACATAGAAAATTCATCAGCATTATCAATTAATTGAGAAAATAAAATAGATTCTAAAATATCAACTCTCATGCAAGTGCTATTATCACTAGGATGTTTGAGTGCTTCAAAAACATTAAAGGTAGCCCTTTCATCCTGCACTCTAAGCATTAATTCTCCTTTTTGCACATCAATCAAAGCTCTCCCTGTAGCTAAGAAAGGTCTGCCCAATATTAAAGGAATATCGGCATCCACTTCTATGTCTAAAATGACAAAATCTGCGGGAAAAATAAACTTGTCAATTTTAACCAATAAATCCTCTACAATACCATATGGATAAGTATATGATCTGTCTGCAAGTTGTAGAGTGATGCTTGTTGGCTTAACTTCCTCTATTCCAAGTCTTTTCATGATGGCAAGAGGCATAAGGTTGATGCTTGCCCCAAGATCACACAAAGCTTTTCCTATTGTGCAATTTCCAATAGAGCATGGAATGCTAAATGAGCCTGGGTCTTTTAATTTTTGAGGCAGCTTTCTCTGCAAAATAGCACTGCATTCTTTAGTCAAAGGAACTGTCTTGTCATTTTTCAACTTTCTCTTCTTGGACAGCAACTCCTTCATGAATTTTGCATATGAAGGCATTTGTTCTAATGCTTAAGCAAATGGTATATTGATTTGGAGCTTCTTAAAGATGTCTAGAAACCTCTCATACTACCTTTCTTGCTTAGGATTGGTGACTCTATGTGGATAAGGCAGTCTTTTGTATTTCTCTTCATCTAGAGGCTTGTTTGAATCTTCTAAAATTTGCCTCTTTGTTCTTCTCATAGTTTTAGGGAAGGTATCCATTTCTGAATTTTTTCTTTTCAATAAGGTGAAGTTCCCTTCCTCTGGATCAGATTTAATCTTCTCATCTTCCTTGGTTTTCTCTCTTTTTTTGACTGGTTTTGGACTACCCACAATAGCTCCACTCCTAGTCATCACAGCTTGGCATTGTTCTTTTGGATTTATAACTGTGTTGCTAAGGAATCTCTCATCTTCTCTACTGGACAGTTGCTTAGCTAACTGTCCAATCTGTGTTTCCAACTTTTTCATAGAAGATTCTTGATTCTTGAAGCTTGTTTGTGTTACTTTCATAAATTGCAGCATGGTTTCTTCCATTTTGTTCAGCCTTTCATTCAGTGGTTTAGAGAACCTCTAATTTTTTTGAAGTTGGTTGGCTGGATTCCCTTAAAAATAAGGTTGTTGTGCTGTTGGACCTGCATTTGAAAATGGAACAGCAGAGTTAGAATTTTTCCAATTGGAATTTTGGTTATTTTAGCTATGTTGCTGCTGGTTTCTATTTTTAGAGAACTAAAAACCAGGGTGAAATGAAGATTGTTGTCTCTGAAAATTCCCCATATAATTGACTTGTTATTGAGATTCAGAATTATTTCCATCACAAGCTCCGTTTACATGATTCCCTCCACAAAAATCACACACAAGTGGAGTGTTCTGTATTGGTGTAGCTTGTAAGTTGCTGATTTGTTGGGTGAGCGCAGCTATTTGTTCAGAAAACAATTGATTCTGCAGCTGATTTTGAGTCAAAAAAGTCTCAAGAAGCTTTGCCTCATAGCCTCTACTTCTTGTTGAGTGTCTCAAACTACAGCTTTGATGCATGGAGGAAGCCATCATATCTATAATTCCTTGAGCTTCTTCTAGTGATTTGGTGTTTAAAGAACTTCCTGCAATTGCATCTATCATGGTTCTAGTTGCTGGATTCATCCCATTATAAAAGGTTTCAAGTTGCATCCATTCCGGTATGCAATGGTGTGGGCATCTTCTCAAGAGTTCCTTGTATCTCTCCCATGCTTCATATAATGTTTCTCCTTCTTGCTGCATGAAGGATGTGATCTCTCCTCTTAGCTTTGCAGCCTTAGAAGGTGGAAAATATTTAGAGAAAAACTTGTTAACCAGATCTGTCCAAGTAGTTATGCTCCCTTGTTGTTGGGCTTGGAGCCAACATTTTGCCTTGTCCCTCAAGGAAAATGGAAACAATCTTAATCTAATTGCATCTTCGCTGACTCTATTGATCCTTATGGTATCACATAACTGCAGAAAATTAGAAATATGCAAGTTAGGATTATCTGAAATTAAACCAGAAAATTGATCTTGTTGAACTAGGTGAAGTAAGGCAGGTTTAATCTCAAAATGATTGGCTTGAATGGTTGGTCTGACAATAGAAGAGCTGTATCCATGCATATTAGGTACTCCATATTCTCCTAAAGTCTTTTGTCTATGGGGTTTAGCCATCTTTGCTTTTGAATTTACAGATGAAGTTGGAGAATTGACTTATTTTTCTGCTGAGTTTGGTGAAAAAGGTGTAAACTGCGAATTCTGGTTCTTTTTAGCCGAGTTCTCTGCTCTTAAGTCATTCCTTATCCTTCTCAAAGTTCTGTCTATGTTCGGATCAAATACAAGAACAGATTTATCTTTATTCTTCCCACGCATATAACATAAGGAAAACTAAACACAAACACTAATACTTGAACTTTGATTAGAACACAGAGCAATGAAGTGCAGAGAATCTACAATCAAAATATTCTTCAAGAGCTAAAAGAGATAACCTCTGTTTATTTAAAAACAGAACAACAATGCAGTAATAAAAAATTAAAATTACAACAACTTAATACGAAATTGAACTATCAAACAGAACTGAATTAAAAATAGAAAATAAATGGTACAATCTAGCTATCCTCTAGTTACTAATGATGTTAAAAACTAAGATCTCCGGCAACGGCGCCAAAAACTTGTTACACTTTTTTCTATCGTAGTACTTAAATGGTGTAATTCACTACTAACAAGTGTACTAGGTAGTTGTAGCAAGTTATAAAATATGAAAATCAGATTGAGTCCCAAGTATCGTCCTCTAGGATCTTATTTTTAATCACCAATTCACAAGATAATAACCATTTGCACCAAACAATTCATTGAATAGATTTCAATATGCAAGAAGGTAAATTTTAGAATTAAAGAAATGAGAAATTGTTAAAAACAGAATGTTAATTTGTACTATTCGAATGAATTACGAATGGAAGAAAAGTTAGGAATTTATTTCACTAGAATATCAATATCAATTCAGTTCTGCCTTTGAACATTCAAGCAATTGATTGATTGACAATCGGTTTCTCTTTACAATAACCAAAGGTTGATTCCTCAATTCATTGGTCCTAATATTCAACCAAATCTCCCTAATTCCTTAGGCCAAATTTAGTTCAATATTGCATTACGAATTAGAACCAAAAGATTGCAAAACTAAGATCATTTATCCCTAAGAAAATCAATAGTTTTAGGAATTAATTCAGATCCAAGCAACAAACTCAATTTCCATTAGTGAAGGTTACTTTTTGATTAATCAATTGAATTTTCATTCAAAGATCAAGTAAACACAGAATTAATTCCTCAATCAAATCAAATACTCAAAGTTTAGAGTCAAAACAAAATCAATATATCAATTCTAGATCCATAAATCCCTAATAAAAAGTTAGAAACACATTACAATGAAATGAAAAGAAGTAAGAAGAAAAGAAGATGAAAAGTAAAGAGCCATCTCTATAACTTTGTCTTCCCCCAGATTCGTCTAGCAAAGAAGAACAAAAGTCGCTCCTCTCTTCTCCCTCTGACTTCCCTTGGAAGTTAAAACGGTTACAACTGAATATTAAAAACTAAAAAAAATGACAAAAAGCTCTTTTTCTAAGTTTCCAATTCCTAAAAAATGGCCTCCATGGCGTGAGCCGTTTGGTTCATGTTAGCAGGAGGAGGATTTGTAGCAGATCATCTTGGTCTAGCCATCCTAATATATATACTAACTTAGATTACTAACGTTTAACACATTCAACAATACCACCACACAGCTATATTCACAGATTCAGCTTACAGTGATATATCCATATTTAGTATATAATAACAATTTAATCAATTTAGCACTGAGCATAACATCATATCAGCATTCACACAGCATAGCAAACATACTTATCTCAGCAATCATTTACAATTTAGCTTAATAGCCTATTATTCACGCAGTACGACTCGCCTATAGCTCATCCAAGTATCATATACCATGTTTCCTACATCTATCGTGTCTGAGAATCGAGGTGATCAAGCTCATTCCCTCACAACTTGATGAATAGAAATTATGATATATGATTCACAGCTCACACTCACATGCCTAATATGCACACTTGACGCCTAACAACCTCACCCCGTAGGTTTACCTAGACCATTCTCTGATACCACTAAAATGTCACGATCCCTTTTATAAGGAATCGAGAACATTATTTCTACATCACATACTTATTTAAGATAGATAAATAATAGAAAAAAATATAAGTATAAAATTCACTTCTCATTCAAAATAAAATAAAGTTTCTTACAACAAATATCCCATAGAACAATATAATATTACATTTAGTTTATAATATTCAAAATACACAAAATTATACTACGTAGCTCCCTCTATATGAGGTCTCAAAATATAAGAAAAAAGGACTTTGATGCAAAATTACTCGACTCTAGCTTCTAAAATTTCTTCACTGGCCCCTCAGCCTGTGAAGTAGATGCAACATTTGCTCACGTACCACCGTACGATCATCGCAATACACACGCACACAACGACGTAGACAGAAATGCAACAATCCCATGCATTACCAGCCCATCTAATGCACAACATGAAAATGGTTTCTAACTAGTTTCATAGCCTAAGTAATCCAGAAGGAACCGACCTAGTCCGGGAGCGACCCATTCCGGTATCTAGATCTAGACAACACAATTCAGCATGAACTTATCATTACATGTCTACCCACCTAAACATGTAACTCAGCTCTATAATGATGCAAAACATATATCTCAGCATGATGCAACACTGCTGAAATTATTTTAACAGCTCAACGAAGACAAGTTTATGATAGATCAGTCAAAATCTCAGCATTTTAATCAATTAATAGTAGTTACAGCTTAAAAAATAGCTTTTATTTTACAGATCTAACAAAATCATATCAAAACATCTTGAAATAGCATATTAAATTGTTAAAAATGTAGTTCATAGGTTAAAGTAAGCTCCTCTTACCTTAGAATAGACACAAAATCATAGATCTAAAGAGAAATCTAAGTTTAATAGAGTTTAATATGAAAGAAAATGGTGGTATATGGCCTTAGAACCTTTGAGAACCTTGGATAGGAGTGAAGAAATAAAAATTTCGTGTGAAGCTCCCTTTTTATGGAAGATTTTTGAAATTTATTGTTCACCGTCTTACTGTTCACGCTGAAAACACTCTTCAGGATGCTATTCATGTCAAAAACACTATACACGCATACTGTACACGCACAGTACGCGTATGTGACATCATCCTGACGTCATTGATGACATCATGGTATGTCACTATTCACTGATACTATTCATGTCACTATTCACTTGTTTTTTTAAAAAAAATTTAAACTCCATCTAAATCTATTCCAATACCAAACAATCCTTCAATTAACATTTAAGAAGTATGAATTATTATAGATTACTCAATAATAGATTACAAGCCTGACAAACATTACAAAAACACTTGTTGTTTTTGGAACTGATGTAATAAGTACTTTTTACAACAGTTATAATGGACCAGTATAAGAAAGTTTGCATAAATTTTAAAATGGGACAAGTTTTTTTATAACTAGTGTAAAATCCTATTGTAGAATTCTATTTTTGCATTAGTGTTATTGCTATGAGAAAAACACTAAGACTGACCCAAAATAACTTTAGAAAAAACTAACAAACTATTTAACTGTCGTTGTCAAGGATGAAACTCAAATCACCCATGTCACAAACAGACATACTTATACCACTTTATTACAATGTTAACCTTATCAATCATTGTTGAAATGCATGTAAAACAAAAATTCATTTCATGCATGGAATATCAAGGCTTTGTTTGGAGTTTGGAGAGAGAAGGTAAATGTTTGGGAGAACTTAACAATATGAGATTAAGAAGGTTTATAAACCATCTCCCTCTCATCTAAAAACTTTCAAACAAACAATGATAACAATCACATAAGTCTTCTCGTTTCTTCCTTCTATTTCTCTTCAAAAGCCAACTCTCAAGCAATTATTTGTCGGGAGATTTATTTCATATAGTTGGAGAAGGATGGAATATTTTGTCACCTTTTTGTCTTCCACTCTATCACTTTACTCATCCTGGTATTTTGTAGTAATTAATTTTTTTATATTTTAAATATGATTATGTTTAGATTGTTCCTTTTTTATTAAGATATATTACTTTATTTAATTTTATGCATTTTATTTTGGCTTAATTATATTTTTTATCTCTATAAATATTAGACACTTTGTGCTAAGTCCTTGTACAATGGTTTTTTAAATTTAGTCTCTGAAAAGTTAAGAAGTTAGGATTTAGTCCCTACCATTAACTTCTTTCTGTTAATTGATGAGCTGGTTAATAGAGAGTTAGCTCAACACTCTCACGTGACATCATGTGACATGCCACATCATTTAATTTTTTGATATTTTATTATTTTAAATTATATATTTGCATATAAGTCCTTAAAGGTACTTTAAATATTTGTAGAAAAGTCCTAAAATTAACATTGTTTTCCTTCCTGCACCTTTATCCCTGTCTCCCTATATTATTATTGATTTTGAGTGATTTTCAAAATTTTGAAGGCTTAAGAGGTTATTCTATTGTGAACGTGGCATAAATTACAACTTAATGATGTCTCCCATTTATTCTTTCATGGACACGATCTTATTTAGCATCTGTTAGAACAAAATACTCATGTTGGTGCTTTCTCTTTTAAGTCAAATAAGATCTTATTCATCATCAACGCACTTTTGTAGTTAGTGATTAAGATTTCATTTTTGATTCCAAAACAAAATACCCATGTGCTTTAGAATAATGGGTACTGACACATGAAAAAAAATTTCACATGCAAAGTCAACACACAAAAATTCACATTGGAACAATTAGAATAGAATAGGTGAAATCTAAAAAAATAAAAAGAGGAAAATTAAATAAAATTGGGCTTGAAAGAGGAAGATGAAACAAATTATCCTCCTTTCAATTCTCCTCTTGATTATCGGTGAATTTGGAATAAGGCTTCTAACGAGGAGGGTGAATAGAATCCGGGGGTTGAGAGGGCTAAGGACTCTGAAGCATGGATATGACACTTCTCATGGAGTACCAGTACCAAGTATGTACCGGCTACAGGTATGTCGTGGGTACACTGTGGGTACATACTGGATATGTACCCAAAAAAATTTGCAAAAAAAAAACAGAAGTTAGGTATGGGAAATAAAACTTTTTTAACTAAAATTTTAGAGCTTTAGGTATTTTTCTCTAAAAATCTGATTTAGTTGTCTCTTTCTTCCCTCCAACTTCCACATATCAGTACTTCCTCCAACCTTCACAAACTCACAGGTTGCATATTGTTGCTTTTCTCCTCCCATCTCAAACCTCAACCATCAGCTTTCACTGGGTAGCGACAAACAACGAGCAGCAATAACAAATGACAATGGTGGTAAGTTTGGTGACCATCTCTTTTGATAATGGCAAGCTACAAATATGCTAAAATTTATGTACTTTTATTTTATATACAGCTTATTCATATTTATTTTATACAATTTTATATATGTATATATATATATTTTTAATTAATGTACTCTATTTTTTTAGAAAAATGTTGTATTCTGTACTCATATCCATGCAACATAGGGTGAGGATCTTGAGGCAAAAGGTGAAGATGAGAAAGATGCCAACGAGGGGTTAATATTTTTATGTATATATATATGGTCTCTTATTCCAACTGAAGAGATTAAATTTTTTTAATACACTGTGTGTGCTGACATGAAAGTAATGAAACAAAGTAAAATCCCTCCAAAAGGCACATAGGGCAACCACGGTGACAAATGAAAGGGTTTCACCCTACCCTTCTTCCTAATTGCGAATTGACATGTTGCTTTGCCGCAAGAATAGGGTCATGGGTGTAGTACACGTGGTTTAACATGTCCACTTTGGAATGTTCACTTTCACACTCACACACACATAACCATGTGACATATGGAGGTTAAAAATTAAAATAACATGCCCTCTTAGATGAGATTAACAGGTAGGTCGGAGAATTTAGCATCACTTGTTAATGTGTAGAAAGCCTAGAGATCCAAGGAGGAATGTACCATAATAGAGGAAAAGGAATATATTTTAGGACTTTTCTTCAAGTATTTAAAATATTTTTAAATATTAATTTTAAATAATAAAATATTAAAAATTTAACTTACATGATATGTTATACGATGTCATGTAGAAGTAAGCTAGCATAACATTTAAGAGAAAGAAGTTGATGGTATAGACTAAATTCTAACCTCTTAATTTTTTAGAGATTAAATCCTAACAAAAAATTTTATAAGGACTTATCACAAAATGTTCAATACTTATAGTCAAAATTCAAGTTTGAAACTTGTGTAATTAACTTCTTTTTTTCTTTTGGTTAACTCCCAAACAAAATAATGGAACACCAAAAGAATTTACTATTGAGTCGTATGAGCCAAGAAACTCTCAAGTACAGTTCTAAGGGAAGGAATTTACTCCCCTGTTCTGACCGAGGAGAACAGGCCATTCAACATCTCGACTCTGAAATTGCAGAGTCTTGGTTTATATTGAAGCACAAAATTGGTTGAAAATCACAGGACGTTTTGAATAAGAACACTTTATTTTTTGTTTTTCTTCTATTTTCTTATTTCATTATATATATATATATATTCTATAATGAATATAAATAATATATATATATATATCATTTGTTATAATTTATCGTTTGCTGCTCCCATCAGTCAAATAAAACAAATCATTTCTATAAGAACAACCAATTACAGAATTTCAGTATCCTCCTTAACTTAAAATTGTTCTATTTCGGCTAATATTTTGTAGAGATAAATGATATGTGGATATAGTAGAGATTTTTCTTCTTCTTTTTTCTACTATTCAACCCAATATTCAATCAAACTAATGAAAGAGACCCTCGAAAAACTAAATTATAAATACCAGTGTGTTCCCTAATAATGCTAATGATTACTCACTCTATTTGAAATAGAGTACATAATAATACCTTTTATATAAAAGAAAGAGTGAAATTAGTTCTATCTAGGAGAACTTATGAGTAAAATCTGAATACATCAGGCTACACAAAAAATTATTAAACTTTCATTCAAAGCCCAGAAAAGGTCATAAAAGATTAAAAAAAAAGTCTGTTAAGTGCCTCACTGCTATGTCATAATAGATCCAAACACTTGCCACAGATTGACTTCGAGATCATAATTGTTCTAGTGAATAACTAAAGAAAATAGATTATATGAAAGAAAATATAGAATGGATAGATGGGAAATAGAAGAGAATGAAAACTCAATATAAACTAGAAACTAACAAAATAATTAAATATTTTACCATTTTTTTAGTATCTAGTTTTTTATTATTTATTTTTGCAACAAAAAATGAATGTTCTTATGGACGACACCAACAATGAAGACATATGTCTTGTTGATAGTGCAACAACTCACACAATTCTAAAAAATAAAAAATAAAAAATAAAAAAAAAATCTCATTTAATGATGCGACAAGCTAATGTGAGTACTATATTTGGTAGTACCAAGATTATTAAAGGCTCCGGTATAGCTAATATATTGTTGCCTAGTGGAACAAAATTACACATTATTAGTGCATTATACTCCCCCACCATAGAAACTTATTAAGTTTCAAAGATATTCACAAAAATGGATACCATGTTGAAACAACAAATGAAGGAAGAGAAGAATACATATATATCACAAAAATTATCTCAAATAAAAAATGAGTTAGAAAAATTACCTTCTTTTTCTTCTAGTTTATATTATACATATATAAATATAATTGAAACACACATTATTGTAAACTAGAAGTTTACAAATCATGATAATTTTTTTTATTTGACATGAACGGTTAGGCTATTCTGGATCAATCATGATGCAAAAAATAATTAAAAATTCATATGGACATTCATTTAAGAGCTAGCAAATTCTTTAATTTAATAATTTCTAATGTGTTGCTTGTGCCCAAGAAAAATTGATTAATCGACCATCACCAGCTAAAATTAGAAATAAATCTATCATATTTTTGGAACGTATACAAAGTGATATTTGTGGATCAATACACCCATCATATAGACTATTTAGATATTTTATGGTTTTAATTGATGCATCAACAAGATGGTCACATGTTTAATTGTTGTCAACTCGCAACCAGACATTTGCAAGATTACTTGTAGAAATAATTCATTTAAGAGCTCATTTTCTTGATTATCAAATTAAAAAAAAATATGCCTTGATAATGCTGGTAAATTTACATCTCAAGCTTTTAATGATTATTATATGTCTATTGGAATTGATATTAAGCATCCTGTAGCACATGTACATACTCAAAATGGACTTTCTGAATCATTGATCAAGCGTCTAAAATTAATTGCAAGATCATTACTAGTGAGATCAAAACTTTTAATTTTGACTTAGGACAGGCAATCTTGCATGCTGCAACACTTATTCGCATCAGACCAACAAGCTATTATACGTTATCCCCTTTGCAATCAGTTTCTGGTCACCAACCAAATATTTCTCATCTTAGAATATATGGATGTGCAGTGTATGTTCCTATTACTCCACCACAGCGTACTAAGATGGGTCCTCAAAGAAAGTTGGGAATATATGTTGGCTATGAATCTTTATCTATAATAAAGTACCTTAAGCCAATGATAGGGATTTATACAATGCTTGATTTGTTGATTGTCATTTTGATGAATCATTTTTCCCTACTTTAGGGGGAGAAAATAAGCATTTGCAAAAAGAGATAAGTTGGAATGAATAATCTTTATCTCTTCTTGATCCTTAAACAAAACAGTGTAAATTGAAAGTTCAAAAGATAATTCATTTGTAAGGTTTAGCCAATCAGCTACCAATGTATTTACGAATCTAAAAATAGTGACTAAATCATATGTGCCAGCTGCTAATACTCCAATCAAAATCAATGTTCCAATTAGACAATCTAAAGTTGCAAATCAATCTGAATCATGTATAAAGTGTGGTAGATGATGATCGCTCAGATTTGCATAAAGATTTGTCGTCAATCCTCATCAAAGTACGCAGAAATTTTTGTGTAGTCTAGAATGCAAGCCTAGGTTGTCTCTAATGACTTTGGTTGAAAATGTGCATTAAACATGTTACAAACATTCACCCTGGAAGCAATTAAAAAGGGGAATTTGTTTGATTTCCAGATTCAATGTAAAAAACAAGCAATGAAATTATCAAATTCAATCAATAGGATATAACAATCCTGTTCATTCACGTGATTCTATCCTTTTTCCTCTCAACATTTAACACTTTTCCTCTTCCTTTGAATTAGATTAATTCAACAAGCTAGAATCAACCTTAAAACCCTATACGAATTTAAGCAAATTCAATGGACTCCAACCCCTTTTTCCAAGATTACGTGATGAATCCACATTTTACAAAATTTTTATACATCATTTATTACATTTTATAGAAAAGAATAAACTTAGATAGTGAAAAGAATTGAATTAATGGTGAATGAGGTGGGTATTGCTCAATTAACCCTAATTTCATTTTAAGGAGATTCTAAACTAGGGATTGCTTAATCCTAGGTTTAATTCTAAGGTTGCGTAACTTTGGGATGAGAGATTAGAGCCTAGCAAATTGCATAATTTCGTTAGGATAATAAGGTTGATTTTTGCTTGTTAAATTAACCTAATTCATGGGAGAAAGGATGAATGTTAAATCTTGAGTGGAATGAGGATAGAATCTTTGTAGATGAACTAAGGATTGTTGTTTTCTATTGTTTGAATTAATTAAACTTGTTAGCTCATTGCTCTTTATTTTGATTTGAAACCACAAAACCCCCAATTTTAATTGTTTGTTCAATTAATGCCTTCAACATGTTTAATGAAGATTAATAGCAAATGTTCACGGGAGACAATCTAGGGTAACCTTAGTACTACATTAATTTGTTTAAATTTTGATGAGGATTTGCAACAAATCTTTTAAACATCTCAAAACAAGAATTGTTTCATCAAATTGGTGTCGGTGCCGGGGAACATTGGTGTTGATTTTTCATAAACATGTTATTTGCTCTATTTTCATTTTCGTTTTTTGCATATTTAGTGAATTCTCTTTTAACTTTTGCATTGTGAATACTTTAGTATAGTTGTAGTTACATAGATAAGTAGAGATATTTTGTATTTAAGTACAACCAATTGCTGTTTTTAGCACATTACGAATTTTGATTTCTGCATTTTTAGTTTGTTGTACTGCATTTTCATTTGCTGCAATTACTCTGTTTCTGCTGCATAATTCTGCAGAATTTGTGCTTGTGTGTTGTGATGAATCCATATTTTTACTGATATTTTAGCATAATTCTAGCTCATTTCATAAGGAAAATATATGAAGAAAGTAGAAAAACTCGGAAAAAGAGAATGATTGAAAGTTCTATTTCAATTTGTAGTTATTTTCACATTTGTAGAATTTATGCTTAGTTCTTAAGAAATTTATCTTGTTTTTGAAGGAATAATCTGAGCAAAAGTCATAGAAATGGATTATCAATGGAAAGGAAGAGGAAGAATGGCAATGTTGGATTCCAAAATACAAGAATTATGGGATGCAGCCTGGGCGTGATCACTATTGTTAGCGAAAGTGATCATTCCAGAGCCTAAAGGAGAAGAGAAGCCTGTGCGTAATCACTTTTAGTTACAAGAGTGAGCGTTGCCAGTGTGCGTTATCACTTTCGCCAACGAAAGTGAGCGTTCCAGAGAAGACTCCATTCCTGATGAGCTGCGCGTTGTCACTTTCGCCAACGAAAGTGAGCGTTCCAGAGGCACTTGTATCAGGACAGCTTGCGCGTGATTACTATTACTCACGAAAGTGATCACGCGCAGCCCTTTGACCTCCTGCGTTGCCACTATTATGAATAAAAGTGAATGATCCAGAGAAGCCTTCAACTCTGCAAGTTGCGCGTGGTTACTCTTGCTCTTGAAAGTGAACACGCGCACTACATAAAGCTTCTGCGTGGTTACTCTTGTGAAGAAAAGTGACAACGCGCAGAACTGGGGTTTCTATATATACATGATTGAAGCGCGAAAACAGAATCTTTGGCTCATTTTCTGTTTTGTTAGTTAGATTGTCGTTGAGAGAGAGTGGAGAGAAGATTGGGGTCGAAGCTTGAAGCTCCAAGAAGAGGGATTGGATTGGAGTTCGTGGCCATGGCTGCTCTGCATTCTTCTTCATCTTCTTCTTCTTCTTTCTCTGTTTTTGTTGCAATGTGTGCTTAATTTCCCATAGTTAGGGATTTATGGAACTCGAATTGATGTATTGATTCGACTTTATCTTCTGAACTTTAAGTTCTTCGATTAATTGAGTTGTTAATTCTGCTTTTCATGCAATCTTTGAATGGAAATTCATTTGATTAATCAAGAGGAATCTTTACCAATGGGAATTGGATTGTTTGCTCCGATCTGAATTGGCAACCAGTGTTTAAGGATTTCTTAGGGATAAGGAGACCTAATTCTGCAATCTTATAGTTCTAATTCTTAATGCAACCTGAAATTGAATCTCACCTAAGGGATTAGGGAGGTTTAGTGGATTGTTAGGGTCAATGAGTTAAGGAATTAACCTTTGGCTAGGTATATGTGAACTGATTGTCAATTATTCAATTGCTTGAATATTCAGAGGATTTAATTGGATTGATATTGATATTCTTGTGAAATAAATTCCTAACTATCCTTCATTGCTATTTCATTTCATCACAATTTTATACTCTGTTTGTCTACAAGTTCCTTATCTTTAATTGCTTTGGTTTAGTGTTGTTATATGATACAAATCTCTTCCCAAATTCGTATGGCTCAAATGGTTATTTTTCTGTGAAGTGGTACTTGAACCTAAATTCCCTGTGGAGACGATATTTGGATCTTAAATTTACTTATCACTTGCTGCAATGCTAGTATACTTGCTAGTGTAGATTGCTAACAACAAGTTTTTGGCGCCGTTGCTGGGGAATTTGAGTTTCAATATCATTAGTAACATAAGAATAGCTAGATTGAGTATTTTGTTTCTCTGAATTTCTGTAGTATTAGTCTGTAGTTAGACATTTTGTCCATTCTGCGTAATTGCAGCTTTCAAACTTGTGTTTTAATTACTTTTCTTGATATTTGTTGCATAATTTTTGTGATGCGGTCTGAATACTTACTTGTAGTTTACTTTTGTTTCATTTTGATTTGTATATGCGTGGCAAAAACAAAAACAAATCAACTCTAGTCTTTGATCCTGACATAGACATAACTTTAAGGAGATTGAGAAAAGAATCTAGAGTAGAAAAAGTCATAGGGAGTGATAGTGAATTAGAAGCTGTCCATTCTCCAGAATTTCAGAACAATCCTAGAGTAAACAGAACACCTACATCTTTGAGACAACTAAATTCAGAAATAGATATGGCAGAACAAAATAGAATTAGAACATTAGGGGACTATGCAATTCCTAACATGCAAGGTTTTAACTCTTCTATAATTAGGCCAACTATTCAAGCCAATCATTTTGAGATTAAACCTGCCCTATTACATTTAGTCCAACATGATCAGTTTTCTGGAGGAAATTCTGACAATCCTAACCTGCATATTTCAAATTTTCTGCAGCTATGTGACACTATAAGAATGAATGGAGTTAGTGAAGAAGCTATCAGATTAAGACTATTTCCTTTTTCCTTGAGAGATAGAGCAAAATGCTGGTTACAAGCTCAACCACAAGGAAGTATCACAACCTGGACAGAACTTGTGAATAAGTTTTTAACTAAGTACTTCCCTCCATCCAAAGCTGCTAAGTTGAGAGGAGAAATTACATCCTTTGTGCAGCAAGATGGAGAATCATTGTATGAAGCTTGGGAAAGATATAAAGAATTGCTTAGGAGGTGTCCACATCATTGTATTCCAGATTGGATGCAATTGGAAACTTTTTATAATGGGATGAATGCAGTAACAAGAACAATGGTTGATCTTCTTGCTGCGGGAGGTTCATTAAATACAAAGTCCTTAGAAGAAGCTCAAAGGATTATTGACATGATGGCATCTTCAATGTATCAGAATTCAAGCTCAAGGAATCAAGGAAGAAATTCTGGTCATGAAGCTAAGGTTCTGGAAACTTTTCTTGCACAAAATCAGCTACAAAATCAAATGTTTTCAGAACAATTAGCTGCCTTAACACAACAAATCAACAATCTGCAAACAGGGAGTATGGCTACCAGTCAGCTAAGTTGTGATTTTTGTGGAGGAAACCATGCAAATGGTGCATGTGAGGCATCCACAAGTGAACCACAAGAGCAAGTGAATTATATGAATAATTTTCAGAGACAACTGCCATCATATCCCCCTGGATTTCAATTTTCAAATAATAGAACTCAGCAGTATTCTAATTGGAATAATCAATATTCTGCTGCAAAGAATTCTAACTCAAATTTGCCTTTTTCTAATGCAGGTCCAGCAACACAACAACCTTATTTTCAGAGGAATTCATCCACTCAATCTCAAGGAAATCAAAAATTTTCCAGACCTATGAATGAGAAGTTGACCGAGATGGAAGAGACTATGCTGCAATTCATGAAGGTGACTCAAACAAGCTTCAAAAACCAAGAAGCCTCCATGAAGAAACTAGAGACACAGATCGGACAATTAGCTGAACAATTATCTAGCAGGGATGAAGGAAGATTTCCAAGCAATACAGTAATCAATCCTAAAGAGCAATGTCAAGCCATAACTACAAGGAGTGGAGCTGTAGTTGCAAACCCTAAACCAGCAGAAAAGAAAGTGAATGCTGCAGCAGAAAGAAATATTGAACAAGATCTGTAGCAAGGAAATTTTAAGCTATTGATGAAAGACCATTCAGAAGAAAAAGTAGATGTTCCTATGAATTCTGAAAGGAAAACCAAAAAGCAACTCTTTGAGGAAGCTTGTAAGCCAATAGACCCAGAAAAATACAAGAGGCTGCCCTATCCTCAAAGAGTCCAAAATCCTAAACAAGAGGAACAATTTGAAAGGTTTATGAATGTCTTTAAGAAATTACAAATTAACATTCCTTTTGCAGAAGCTTTGGAGCAAATGCCCTCATATGCAAAGTTTATGAAAGAACTACTTTCTAGAAAAAGGAAGCTAGAGCATGATAAAACAGTACCTTTGTGAGAGGAGTGCAGTGCCATTCTCAAGAGAAAACTTCCTCAAAAGCTGAAAGATCCTGGATCATTTAGCATTCCTTGTGAAATAGGAAACTGCACCGTGGGAAGAGCATTGTGTGACTTGGGAGCAAGTATAAATCGATGCCATTGGCTGTTCTGCAGAAACTTGGCATAGAGGAAGTGAAGCCCACCAACATTACACTGCAGCTAGCTGATAGATCATACACTTATCCATATGGAGTTGTTGAAGATTTATTAGTTAAAGTTGACAAGTTCATTTTTCCTGCAGATTTTGTAATTCTGGATATGGAGGTGGATTCTAACATTCCTTTGATCCTAGGGAGGCCATTTCTTGCAACAGGGAGAGCTTTAATAGATGTGCAGAAAGGTGAACTTATGCTTCGAGTTCAAGATGAGAAGGTAGTATTTAATGTGTTTGAAGCTTTAAAATATCCAATTGAAGATAGCACATGTATGAAGGTAGATATACTGGATGCTTTCATTACACAACACCATATTAATGAAACTGATGAACTTGCGGTGTTAGAAGAAATAATATCTACAGGGAGCAATAAATCTGAACTTCTGCATGGGGAATACAGTATGGAAGTGCAGCAGCAACTAGAAGCTCTGCCAATTCGAAAATCTGTAGAAAATTCAGTGAAGGAGAAGCTAGAAAAGGATGATAAAGAAGAGGAAAAGCAAAGGCTAGAATTGAAACAACTTCCTTCACACCTGAGGTATGCATTTCTGGATGAGAAACATGAAAATCCAGTTATCATCAATAATGAACTTAAGGAAGAACAAGAGGAAAAATTGCTCAGAATTTTGAGAAAACACAAATCTGCAATTGGATGGAGTATTGCAGACTTGAAAGGTATAAATCCTTCATTTTGTAAGCACAGAATTTTATTTGAAGAGAATTTCAAACCTGTTGTGCAGCCACAAAGGAGGTTAAATCCAGCCATGAAAGAGGTAGTAAAAAAAAGAGGTTATAAAACTGTTAGATGCAGGAATAATATACCCAATTTCTGACAGCAATTGGGTAAGTCCAGTCCAAGTTGTTCCAAAGAAAGGTGGTATGACAGTGGTACCTAATGAAAAGAATGAACTTGTCCCTACTAGGACTGTGACTGGATGGAGAATGTGCATAGACTATAGAAAATTAAATGATGCAACCAGAAAAGATCATTTCCCACAACCATTTGCCGATCAAATGTTAGAAAGACTTCTTTGGACATTCATTTTATTGTTTTCTTGATGGGTATTCGGGATATAATCAAATAGTGTAGATCCTTTAGATCAAGAGAAAACTGCATTTACATGTCCATTTGGAGTCTTTGCATACAGGAGAATGCCATTTGGTCTATGTAATGCCCCTGCTACTTTCCAAAGATGCATGCTTTCCATTTTTTCTGATTTGGTAGAAGACATCATAGAAGTATTCATGGATGATTTCTCTGTTTTTGGTGATTCTTTTGATGATTGTTTAACTAATCTATCCACTGTTTTGCAGAGATGTCAAGACACTAATCTTGTGTTAAATTGGGAAAAGTGCCATTTCATGGTACAAGAAGGCATTGTCCTTGGTCACAAAATTTCAGAGAAAGGAATGGAGGTGGACCAAGCTAAAATAGAAGTCATTAATAAATTGCCTCCACCTATCAATGTTAAAGGTGTTAGAAGTTTTTTAGGACATGCTGGTTTTAATAGAAGATTCATAAAGGATTTTTCCAAGATTGCTAAACCCTTGAGTAATTTACTTGTAAAAGATGCAGATTTCATATTTGATGATAATTCTTTGCATGCATTTTCTGTTCTAAAAGAGAAGCTGATTTCTGCACCTATTCTTGCAAAACCAGATTGGACACTACCTTTTGAACTCATGTGTGATGCAAGTGATAGTGCAGTGGGTGCTGTGTTAGGACAGAGGAAAGATAGGAAATTACATGCTATCTATTATTCAAGCAAAGTGTTAAATCCTGCACAAGTGAATTACACAACAACAGAAAAAGAACTTTTAGCTGTTGTACATGCTTTTGATAAGTTCAGATCATATTTAATGAGTTCAAAAGTAATTGTATACACTGATCATGCTGCTCTTAAGTATCTTTTGACAAAGCAGGATGCAAAGCCCAGATTATTAAGATGGATTCTACTCCTCCAAGAATTTGAGCTAGAGATCAAAGACAAAAAAGGCAAAGAAAACAGTGTTGCTGACCACTTGTCAAGATTACCACTTGAAGTCATACCATTTGGAGTGGAACAAATTAAAGAAGAATTTCCAGATGAAAGCCTATTCAAGATTGAATCACAGCCTTGGTTTGCTGATATAGCCAACTTTAAAGCTACACATCATGTTCCAAATTGGATGAATTGGCAGCAGAGAAAAATTCTTCCATGACAGCAAATATTATGTTTGGGAAGATCCACTGCTGTTCAAAATTGGAATAGATGGATTGCTGAGAAGGTGTATACCAGAGGAAGAGCGACAAGATGTTTTGTGGCATTGTCACAGTTCGAATATGGAGGACATCATGGAAGTTCAAGAACAGCAGCAAAAGTTTTGCAATCTGGACTTTTCTGGCCAACTTTGTTCAAAGATGCTAAGAACTATGTGGAAAGGTGTGATAGATGCCAAAGAATGGGGAATATATCTAGAAAACATGAGATGCCATTACAAAATATACTTGAAGTAGAACTATTTGACATGTGGGGAATAGACTTCATGGGTCCTTTCCCTACCTCATTCTCGAATGAGTACATGCTTTGTAGATGGACTATGTTTTGAAATGGGTGGAAGCAATTCCTACCAGAACCAATGATGCTAAGACTGTTGTTGCATTCATTAAAAAGAACATTTTCTCAAGATTTGGAGTGCCCAGACTCGATAAGTGATGGAGGAAGCCATTTCTGCAACAAATATCTAGAATCAGTCCTAGAGAAGTATGGAGTAAAGCATAGAATAGCTACACCTTATCACCCTCAAACAAGTGGTCAAGTGGAGGTTTCCAATAGAGAAATAAAACAGATTTTGGAGAAAATAGTTAGTAGTTCAAGGAAGGACTGGTCTAAGAAAGTGGATGATGCTTTGTGGGCATACAGAACAGCTTTCAAGACACCAATTGGCATGTCTCCTTATCAGTTAGTATATGGAAAAGCCTGCCATTTACCAGTGGAACTAGAACATAAAGCTTTTTGGGCTGTGAAATGGTTGAATTTTGATCAACTTAGTGCAGGAAATAAAAGATTGTTACAGCTGCATGAATTAGACGAGTTTAGACTCAATGCATATGAAAATGCCAAAATGTATAAGGAAAGGACCAAGAAGCTGCATGACAAGTTTATTCTGAAAAGAGATATAAAACCTGGGCAGTCTATTTTGCTTTTTAATTCAAGGTTGAGATTGTTTCCAGGGAAATTAAAATCTAAGTGGTCTGGACCTTTTGTGGTGAAAGAAGTATTTCCATATGGTGCTATACTAATAGCAGATCCCAAGGATGGGAGAGAGTTCAAGGTGAATGGACAAAGACTAAAAATTTATCATGGAGGTCAATTTGAGAAAGCTCAAGTGTGCTTGAAATTGGTTCCTCTTGAGTGAGAAACAACTAATGTCAAGCTAGTGACATTAAAGAAGCGCTTTGTGAGAGGCAACTCACACTTCTTTCCCTTTAGATTTTGTTAATTTCTGGTTTTTAGTTTTATTTTTCTGCATGATCTGAGTTCTGGTTGTTTTGCAATTGTTTTGACAGTGAAACTGGTCGTTTGCTGGAACTTCCACTTTGAGCCTAAAAATGTGGTTAAGCATAAGCTGAAAGGGTCTGCAAGAACTGTTATAATTGCTGGAACATCCACTTTCTAACCCATTTTAAGCTTCCTATTTTGTTTTAGAATTTTCATTGATCATGTTAGTTAAATTTCTGTAATTCTGCAATAAAATTCTGCTAAATCTGTCATTTGTAGTGAATCTGATAAATGCAATTAGACTTCATACTATAATGTGTTATGGAAAAGTCAGAATTGCATTGTGAATATGTTAAGTAGAAATTCTGCAGAATTCAGCCTTGGATAAATGTTGCATATGTAATTAAAGGTGAACATGATGAGAGAAATAGGTATTTTATATGGTGAGTGTGTATCGGAATGATTATGATTTGTTAAGTGAGCCAATTAAAGTTTGGAGAACTTGGATTGATGAAAGGAATCACTCTTTTGCAGGAAAGCAATCACGTAGAGATGGAATTCTAAGATTTCCCCTCTGAAACAATCACTCTCGCTGATGAGAGTGATAACGCAGAAACTGACTGGGAAACACAGCTCTCTGGAACAATCACTCTCGCTGATGAGAGTGATAACGCAGAAGCAGATGAGAAAAACACACTCTCTGGATCACTTCCTTTCCTTGTCAAGAGTGATCACGCGCAGGTAAGTATAGAATATTTCATAGCGCGTTACTCCTTTTACTGATAAAAGTAACCACGCTCAAGCAATAAGCTTGCGCGTTATCACTTTGCCCAGAAATAGTGATAACGCGCATTGCATTCAAAATTTCCAAGCTCTCTGGAACACTCACTCTGTTCGACAAGAGTGATAACGCAGAATATTATTAATAAGGGAACGTTCACTTTTCACTTAAAAAGTGGGCACGTGCACACGCGTGACCCCAGATTCAATATAAAGGAACCACGCTCACATTCATTTAAACCTAAATCCCATTTCCCTCTGAAATTTCTCTGACTTTCAATCTTTCGTGAAGCAACCAGCAAGCAATTTCTCCCTCTTTTTCACTGTCATTCACATTTTTGAAACTCAAGGTACGTTCTCTGCATTCTCTGAAATTGTATTTAGGGTTTTTCTTTGCTGCAACTCTGGAAAAAGGTCAAAAAATGGCAAATGGGGAAATATCTTGAGCGTATTCGATTTAATTTCCTTTAAATACTGTGAATAGGTTTTCAAAGTCATTCAATCTCCTCTGATAACATATTCACATCTGCATTATGCGAAAAATCTGAACATGACTTTGAAAGAAATAGAAATATTCCAGTTGCCATCAACGAAAATACTCTTTGCATGAAATATTTGAATGTTGATGTCTGAACTGAGTTGTATGGAACAATTCTGCTGTATATTACCTTTTGATTGTACGAGATAGCATACTAATGGTCCTGCATTAAGCTGATATTTGGTCTCTGATGACAATGAATGAGTGCACTGTTCTAATTGTATGTAATTCAAAGAAACAATAGGCAATATTCTGGATGGAATTTTACTGCCAGAAGATAATTTCTTTTAGGAACCATTAGTAGTTGAAATCTGGTTGAACATTGTGATTCTTTTTGCATCTATGTGCTAACCTGATGTGCTTTGAAAGTGTGCACTCTCAACTACAAATTTAAAGGTTTAACCAATTTTGACTGTGATTGCTTAGTAATTTGCAATAGTGCTTGTGTGTTTATATGATTAAAATTCTCATGACAGCAACTGATTGTAAAAAGACAAATTGGAATTCTGCACATGGATTGATTCAATTTATCTAGTAAAGAGATGTATAATGTCACAATTTTGTGTCATAAATTTTAAACTGTCAAATTACTTGCTTGTTTTTGTAGCTGTTTCAAAATGGTCAGAACTTCATTGAATACACCAGTTGGACCTGCTAAGAATACCAAAGCTAAATCTGCCAGCAACACTCCAAGAAGGAGATCTATCAGGAATATGCAAGCTGGAACAGTCAGGAATTCTCCAACCACAAAAAGAGCAAGAACTGCTGGTGTCTCACCGTCCTCACCCATTGAAATTGCTGACCCTCCTCAGCCAAGAGTAACCGCACATGCAACCTCTTCACCACCTCAGCCGACCAGAAGAAATGCTCCTTCTACCTCTACCCCTACTGATCATGATCCAAGGTTCAGGAGTATTGCTCACGAAAACTATTTCAAGGCAAATATTCTGAGGAGGAAGATTGTCCCTGATAGAGCCTTTGAAATTGCTGAAGGAAACTACCCTGAGTACTCAGAAGAAATTCAGAAAAGGGGATGGGACAACTTCTGCTCCTTGGCTGATAATGGTTGGAGAGAAATTACACAGGAGTTTTATGCAAATGCAATGCGGTTCAAGGGAGACCAAATTCCCAAATTTCACACAATGGTCAAGGGTATGAGGGTGGATTTCACTGCTGCCAACATCAATCGAGTGTTGAAAATTTACACTGAAAGGCAACACAGGCGAGATGGACTTCACTGACTTTAAGAATAGTCCAGATAAGGATTATATTGAAATCCTGCACAGAATTGGAAAGCCAGGCACAACTTGGCAGCTGAACCTCGCCCAGAAACCCAAGTGTATCACCACCAAGAATCTGTTACCATTTGCTAAAGTCTGGAGTACTTTTCTGTTGAACTCTTTCATGCCAGTCAAGCATAGTTCAACCCTGGCAGTAAAGAGGGCTGAATTATTGTTTGCTATCGTTAATGATATGTACATTGATGTGGGGGAAGTAATTAGTGAATGTATCTTAAATATTCTGAAAACAAAAAGAGATTCACTAGCCTTTCCCTCATTAATCACTTTACTTTGTGAGGATGCAGGGGTTGAAGTTAGAGACTACCAAGAGAAAATCAGATCTGCTCCCTCTATCTCTGTCTCAATGGTAAAGGAAATCTATGCCACTACCTCCTGCACTTCAGCTGCACCTATCCCCACCCAGTTCAGAAAGGAGAAACCAATGAAGATGAAGGACATCCTACATCTATTGGTTGAAAAGCAAAATCAATTGGCTGAAAGACAAACTGAGCTCCACAGCAGTTTGAAGGCAGGAACTATGCTAGTGGAATGTGTGTTGATGAATATTGGTCAGAAAATGGGAATGACTAAAGATGAACTTTATCACACACCAGATTTGGCCGAGAATGCTCAATGTCTACGCTCATCAGTCTTTAAAGACTTGCCAATCTACAAGACTCAATTTCCACAGCCAACTGAAGAAGTGGTGGAGGAAGAGGAAGATGAGGAGGATGAGGAAGAAGATGAAGATGAAATTTCTGATGAAGAGGATGTCCAAGAAGACTAGTTTAGGAATTTATTTTTCTGTCATTAGGAGTTTTGTAAATTGATGTAGTTAGGTTTCAAACTTTTTCGGTTGTAATTACAATTTGGTACAATTTGGGTTAATTTTCACATATCTGTTCTGCATTTATGTTAGCTTTCTTATTAATTACCTTTTACTTGCTAATGGATGGAATTTTGGTGTTTTGTGCAGAGAATGTCACACACACAACACTCACACACATTGGATGGTGACACTTGCACAAGCTACCATGAAAGGGAGGTTTCATTCTCTACCTCTTGTTCATGTGTTGGCTTCACATTACACTGAATTGTTTTTGAAAAACACCAAAATACTAGAATAGATATTAAATTGCTGGCTGTTAATCAAATAAAAAGGATTGACAATTTTGTGAATTCTGTGTGAATTTTTTTTAAGTTGTTTTTCCCATTCTCAAAATGAGATCACACTTGTATCTTCAAAAATGAGGCAGTTGCCACTAGGTGCATAGATTTCTGAAAAGTGCATTGTGTTTTCATTAACCCACATGATCACTTATAAATACCTAGTGAGATTTGAGCTGTCTAATTCTTTTTCTTGTGTGTTTAATCATAATTGGCTGCATTCTCTAGAACTTGCCCTTGTTCTTAAATTGAATATGCATGTTACAGTCCTCACACACATGATAGAGGCCATGTTTGATATACTTAGTTTGCCTAAAATGCCTTCCCTTATGATTGAATGTCTTAGTTCACCCTTTTGAGCTTAATATCCCTTTTCTTGAAATTACCTTATTATAAGCCCTGCTGAAAAACCAATTTTTACCATTCAAAAGATCAAAGGCATAATGAGTTTATTCAAGAACGAGTTTTAAAACTAAGTTTGGGGTGGCATCCAGATTTTAATTGCTTGAGGACAAGCAATGTTCTAAGTTTGGGGTAGGAAATATCTAAGTTTGAGTTCAACAAACCAGAAAGAAAGAACAAAAGTGCTGCAGCAAAATGAAAAATTTATGAAGCAAAGCTGTGAAAAGAACAAAAATGTGAGTTCGAAAGAAAAGAAGTGCAGCAAAGTGCTGCAGAAAAAGAAAAAGAATATCAAAGAAAAGAAGATAGTGACTGAAAGCAAGAAAAGAGATGAAAACTCTGCTGAGAAAAATTAAATTTCTTTGTATAAGTGAGAGAATTAAGGAGGAATAATGCAGATCCAGGCTAGTTTTAAAACAAATCACTCAAAATGTCTCTGATCTTTTGAAATAGCATGTATTGTTTTCCATTTTCTTTGATACCTACCCTAACCTTAGCCTTGTTATAACCTGAAAAAGTCCTCTAGATGTGTGATTAATTGTACTAAGCAGAGGAGATGGAGAAATTGGGCAAGCATATGGTAGGGTGCGGTGAAATTGATGATCTAGAGTGAAAACAGCACCTAAACAACCGTTGAGTGATGAGAGAAACACTTCCAAGTGAGCTGTGATCATGTTGATTAATTGTACTCACATGAATTTTGATGAAATATATGAACTTAGGTAGCAATTCTTACTCAATGATGATTATGCAGTAGGAATATCATGATGAGTATTTGGATGAACAGCTTGATTGAAAATTTTGCAGAAAACACAGAATTAGAAATTAGAAAAATCTGAAATAAGCAGTTTATGAACTGAAATTGAAAATGGAGGAACTTACCCTTGGTTTAGTTTGATTTGCTTGAGGACAAGCAAAAATTCAAGTTTGGGGTGGTGATGAATCCATATTTTTACTGATATTTTAGCATAATTCTAGCTCATTTCATAAGGAAAATATATGAAGAAAGTATAAAAACTCGGAAAAAGAGAATGATTGAAAGTTCTATTTCAATTTGTAGTTATTATCACATTTGTAGAATTTATGCTTAGTTCTTAAGAAATTTATGTTGTTTTTGAAGGAATAATCTGAGCAAAAGTCATGGAAATGGATTATCAATGGAAAGGAAGAGGAAGAATGGCAATGTTGGATTCCAAAATACAAGAATTATGGGATGCAGCCTGGGCGTGATCACTATTGTTAGCGAAAGTGATCATTCCAGAGCCTAAAGGAGAAGAGAAGCCTGTGCGTAATCACTTTTAGTTACAAGAGTGAGCGTTGCCAGTGTGCGTTATCACTTTCGCCAAGGAAAGTGAGCGTTCCAGAGAAGACTCCATTCCTGATGAGCTGCGCGTTGTCACTTTCGCCAACGAAAGTGAGCGTTCCAGAGGCACTTGTATCAGGACAGCTTGCGCGTGATTACTATTACTCACGAAAGTGATCACGCGCAGCCCTTTGACCTCCTGCGTTGCCACTATTATGAATAAAAGTGAATGATCCAGAGAAGCCTTCAACTCTGCAACTTGCGCGTGGTTACTCTTGCTCTTGAAAGTGAACACGTGCACTACATAAAGCTTCTGCGTGGTTACTCTTGTGAAGAAAAGTGACAACGCGCAGAACTGGGGTTTCTATATATGCATGATTGAAGCGCGAAAACAGAATCTTTGGCTCATTTTCTGTTTTGTTAGTTAGATTGTCGTTGAGAGAGAGTGGAGAGAAGATTGGGGTCGAAGCTTGAAGCTCCAAGAAGAGGGATTGTATTGGAGTTCGTGGCCATGGCTGCTCTGTATTCTTCTTCATCTTCTTCTTCTTCTTTCTCTGTTTTTGTTGCAATGTGTGCTTAATTTCCCATAGTTAGGGATTTATGGAACTCGAATTGATGTATTGATTCGACTTTATCTTCTGAACTTTAAGTTCTTGGATTAATTGAGTTGTTAATTCTGCTTTTCATGCAATCTTTGAATGGAAATTCATTTGATTAATCAAGAGGAATCTTTACCAATGGGAATTGGATTGTTTGCTCCGATCTGAATTGGCAACCAGTGTTTAGGGATTTCTTAGGGATAAGGAGACCTAATTCTGCACTCTTATAGTTCTAATTCTTAGTGCAACCTGAAATTGAATCTCACCTAAGGGATTAGGGAGGTTTAGTGGATTGTTAGGGTCAATGAGTTAAGGAATTAACCTTTGGCTAGGTATATGTGAACTGATTGTCAATTATTCAATTGCTTGAATGTTCAGAGGATTTAATTGGATTGATATTGATATTCTTGTGAAATAAATTCCTAACTATCCTTCATTGCTATTTCATTTCATCACAATTTTATACTCTGTTTGTCTACAAGTTCTTTATCTTTAATTGCTTTGGTTTAGTGTTGTTATATGATACAAATCTCTTCCCAAATTCGTATGGCTCAAATGGTTATTTTTCTGTGAAGTGGTACTTGAACCTAAATTCCCTGTGGAGACGATATTTGGATCTTAAATTTACTTATCACTTGCTGCAATGCTAGTATACTTGCTAGTGTAGATTGCTAACAACATGTTGCATATTTTTGTTCCATAGTTTGCAATTTCTTTCTGTTTTTGCTATTTGGTGTTAATGCTTTATTTTACTGCACTTAGATGTTAGTTTTTCTGCATAATTGTCATCTGAATTTTTCTGCATTTTTACTACTTCATTAGTTTATTTCTTTTCAATTTTCCATAGCTAATTCCTAATGAATGACCAGATCAAGTCTAAGAGATTTATATCCTCCAGAGACTAAAATTGATAGGACATTCCATAGGAATCTTAGGAACCTTAATAGACAAAACTCTGCACATACTGAGGAACCATCTTCACCATTTTCTCCATCTTCTATATATTCTTCTCTGCATTCTTTAAATTTTGAACCTTTAGAAATGGCAGAAAATGACTTGACACTTAAGGAGCTTGCCGCATCGGACGTGACTTACCAGACTCTATGTATCCAATACCCGGATGTGGATGCCCCTTTTGTTCTTAAAACTGGCCTAATCCATCTTTTGCCTAAATTTCATGGTCTTGCAGGTGAAGATCCACATAAACACCTCAAGAAATTTCATATTATTTGCTCTATAATGAGACCACAAGGTGTGCCTGAAGAGCATGTGAAATTAAAAGCTTTTCCATTCTCTCTTATGGATTTGGCTAAAGACTGGTTGTATTATCTTCCACCTGGCTCTATTACAAGTTGGGACACCCTTAAGAGATTGTTCCTAGAAAAAATTTTCCCTGCCTCAATAAGAAAGGAAATATGTGGTATTAGGCAGCTGTAGAGCGAAAATTTGTATGAATACTAGGAACGTTTTAAAAGACTTTGTGCTAGCTGACCCCACCATCAGATAAGTGACCAACTCCTAATTCAATACTTATATGAGGGCTTACACCTAATGGATAGGAGCATGATTGACGCAGCTAGTGGGGGAGCCCTAGTTGACAAAACTCCCCGCTGCCGCTAGAAACCTCATTGAGAATATGGCAGCTAACTCTTAACAGTTTGCTTACAAGGCAAAATCCATTATGTCTAGAAGTGTCAATGAAATTCAAACTTCAGATTCACACAAGCTGGAGCATAAGCTAGATGAGTTGGCTTCTATGGTAAAACAGTTGGCATCCACCCAAAAAATTCTGCTATATATACACCCCAACCTCTATCCATTCCAGCAATGCTTTGTGAGATTTGTTCATCTATGGATCACTTCACTAATATTTGCCCGATATTGCAAGAAACTGAATCTTCGGAAGGTAATCCTCAAGCTTACGCTGCTAATATTTATGCTAATAAATTCCTTTTTCAGCAGCCGCAACAACAAAAAAGCTGGGATTTATCTTCCAATAGATATAATCCCAGTTAGAGGAACCATCCTAACTTAAGGTGGGGAGGAAATGCACAGCATCAAGGATCTAACCAACCAACTAACAACCATTTCCAACCGCATCAAGCTAGACAAAGCAAGCCATATTCAGCCCAACAACATCACCATCCATCATCTTCATCTTAACAGCACCATCAAACATCCTCTTCACTAGCTCCTGCACTTCAAAAGAGTGAGTCATCTTTGGAAGACCTTGTGAAGCAACTCACTATGAGTAATCTCAATTTTCAGCAACAAAGTTAGGCTTTCCAACAATAGATTTAAGCAAGTATTAAGACCTTAGAGAATCAAATGGGTCAACTTGCTTCATTCCTGAATCAACTTCAATCTCAAGGTTCAGGCAATCTCCCTGCACAAATTGTAACAAACCCAAAGAATGTGAGTGCCATTAGCTTGAGATCTGGTAAGGTGATGCAAGAGTCAGAAATGCCTAAAGAGAAGGATCCTAGTTGTACTTTAGCTACAGAAGGTGAAGGAGGAGAGATTAAGAGACAAGAGCAGCCTGCACCTATGCCCACACCATGTCAACCAAAAGTGGTAGACAAAGAGGAGAGGTCTATTCCTATTCCTTTCCCTCAAAGAATGGTTCAGCCCAGCAAGATACAAGAAGAGGTTGATAAAGAAATTTTGGATACTTTCAGAAAGGTTGAAGTCAATATCCCCTTATTAGATGCTATCAAGCAAATCCCAAAGTACGCTAAATTCTTTAAGGACTTGTGCACTCATAAAAGGCAACTAAAGGGTAATGAAAGAGTGAACATGGGGAGAAATGTATCAGCTCTTTTTGAGAGGCAGAAAACTTCCATGCCTGAGAAATGCAAAGATCCAGGGACGTTTACTATTTCTTGCATTATAGGCAACAATAGGATAGATAATGCCATGCTTGATTTAGGTGCATCTATTAATGTTATGCCTTTATCTATCTTCACATCTTTGTCTCTTGGACCATTGCAGCCCACAGGTGTCATCATCCAGCTAGCAAACAGGAGAACAACACATCCAGCTGGACTTGTGGAGGATGTGTTAGTGAGGGTGAATGACCTCATTTTTCCAGCTGATTTTTACATCCTTGACATGAAAGAGTCAATGGATAGTGTTGCATTAATCATTTTGGGAAGACCGTTCTTAAAGACTGCCAGAATGAAGATTGATGTGCATGCTGGATCACTTACTATGGAGTTTGGAGACAGTGTTGTCCGCTTTAACATACTGGATGCTATGAAGCACCCAAATGAAGAACACTCTATTTTCTACATTAACCATCTTGATGAATTAATAGATGATAGTTTGTCTGAATTTCTAGGAGGAGACTCTCTGATGAATCCATATTTTTACTGATATTTTAGCATAATTCTAGCTCATTTCATAAGGAAAATATATGAAGAAAGTAGAAAAACTCAGAAAAAGAGAATGATTGAAAATTCTATTTCAATTTGTAGTTATTTTCACATTTGTAGAATTTATGCTTAGTTCTTAAGAAATTTATCTTGTTTTTGAAGGAATAATCTGAGCAAAAGTCATGGAAATGGATTATCAATGGAAAGGAAGAGGAAGAATGGCAATGTTGGATTCCAAAATACAAGAATTATGGGATGCAGCCTGGGCGTGATCACTATTGTTAGCGAAAGTGATCATTCCAGAGCCTAAAGGAGAAGAGGAGCCTGTGCGTAATCACTTTTAGTTACAAGAGTGAGCGTTGCCAGTGTGCGTTATCACTTTCGCCAATGAAAGTGAGCGTTCCAGAGAAGACTCCATTCCTGATGAGCTGTGCGTTGTCACTTTCGCCAACAAAAGTGAGCGTTCCAGAGGCACTTGTATCAGGACAGCTTGCGCGTGATTACTATTACTCACGAAAGTGATCACGCACAGCCCTTTGACCTCCTGCGTTGCCACTATTATGAATAAAAGTGAATGTTCCAGAGAAGCCTTCAACTCTGCAAGTTGCGCGTGGTTACTCTTGCTCTTGAAAGTGAACACGCGCACTACATAAAGCTTCTGCGTGGTTACTCTTGTGAAGAAAAGTGACAACGCGCAGAACTGGGTTTTCTATATATACATGATTGAAGCGCGAAAACTGAGATCTTTTGCTCATTTTCTGTTTTGTTAGTTAGATTGTCGTTGAGAGAGAGTGGAGAGAAGATTGGGGTCGAAGCTTGAAGCTCCAAGAAGAGGGATTGGATTGGAGTTCGTGGCCATGGCTGCTCTGCATTCTTCTTCATCTTCTTCTTCTTCTTTCTCTGTTTTTGTTGCAATGTGTGCTTAATTTCCCATAGTTAGGGGTTTATGGAACTCGAATTGATGTATTGATTCGACTTTATCTTCTGAACTTTAAGTTCTTGGATTAATTGAGTTGTTAATTCTGCTTTTCATGGAATCTTTGAATGGAAATTCATTTGATTAACCAAGAGGAATCTTTACCAATGGGAATTGGATTGTTTGCTCCGATCTGAATTGGCAACCAGTGTTAGGGATTTCTTAGGGATAAGGAGACCTAATTCTGCAATCTTATAGTTCTAATTCTTAATGCAACCTGAAATTGAATCTCACCTAAGGGATTAGGGAGGTTTAGTGGATTGTTAGGGTCAATGAGTTAAGGAATTAACCTTTGGCTAGGTATATGTGAACTGATTGTCAATTATTCAATTGCTTGAATGTTCAGAGGATTTAATTGGATTGATATTGATATTCTTGTGAAATAAATTCCTAACTATCCTTCATTGCTATTTCATTTCATTACAATTTTATACTCTGTTTGTCTGCAAGTTCTTTATCTTTAATTGCTTTGGTTTAGTGTTGTTATATGATACAAATCTCTTCCCAAATTTGTATGGCTCAAATGGTTATTTTTCTGTGAAGTGGTACTTGAACCTAAATTCCCTGTGGAGACGATATTTGGATCTTAAATTTACTTATCACTTGCTGCAATGCTAGTATACTTGCTAGTGTAGATTGCTAACAACAAGTTTTTGGCGCCGTTGCCGGGGAATTTTGAATTTCAATATCATTAGTAGCAGAAAAGTAACTAGATTGAGCTTTATTTTTGTTGTTGTTCTGCTTTCAAGTTTTTCTGCATAATTTCTCTGCATCTTGTGTAGATTTCTGCATAAGTTCTGCTGTCTTTTGCATTCTTTTGCATTTTCTGCATAATCTCATTTTTCATGTTTCTGTTTTCTTTTGCATTTTTCTGCATAATCTTGTTTTTTTCTTATTTTTTCTGCATAATTTTCTATATTTGCTGCATGTTATGTTTTGTAATTTTTTGCATAATTTCATATTTCATTTTTCCTAGTTACAAATTTGATTCAACTTTTGTGTTCTTCTTTTTGTATACAAGAAAAAAAAATAGAAAAAAATAAAGTTGCGCTATTGTTTGATGGCAACCAGCATGTATCAGAATTTTTATCAAAGCCAAGTTGCAAGAATAGAAGCTTATGAACCAAATACTCTTAATGCTTTGATTAATAATTTTCAAGTTAGAGTTGCCCAAACTAACCCCTTGGTTTATAATTTTTACAGTGAAAATGATTTGAATGAAACATATGATGTAGCTGCACCAGAATTTCAAGAAGAAATCAATTTTGGAGGAAATTTTCAAAGATCTGAATATACCTTTCATCATGAATATCAATATGAAACTAACATGAGTCATCCATATTATGATTGGAATCAACAAATGTCAGCTGCAACAACACCTTTCTCAAGTCCTCATTCTTCGCAGCCTTGCTTTCAAGTGTCATATTCTCAACCTCAAAGAGGACAACAACCTTCAAAGAATCTTCCAAATAGAATAAATGAACTTGAAGAAACTTTGCTTCAATTTATGGAATTTACTCAATCAAGTTTCAACAATCAAGAGGCATCGGTGAAGAAGATAGAGATACAAATAGGACAAATTTCAGAACAATTATTGAAAAGGAATGATGAGAGAGTTCCTAGCAATACTATGATGAACCCAATAGAGCAATGCCAAGCTACTTTCACAAGGAGCGAGGTAGAAATTTCAAGTACAAAGGCTGCTGAAAAAGAGAGAGCATTAGAAAAATATGAAGAAAACAAGATTCAAGATAAGCAACAAGAGGAAAAAGTCATTTTCAATGTATTTGAAGCCATTAAACATCCAAGTGATGATATGAGCTGCATGAAGATTGATATAATAGAGGCTGTGATACCACCATCCTTAGAGAAAAATGATGAAATTGCAGTCTTGGAAAGCACAATAGTTGCAGCAAATTGTAGTGTTCATGAAAAGCAAGATGAGGTAGTGAAAGAATGCATTCTGCAACTAGACTCTCTTCCCTGTGTTAATAATGCAGTAAACCAACTCCAAGAAGAATTACATCAAGAAGAGGAGAAAAAAGAAGAACCAAAGGACAGCAGAAAGACACAACCTGAGAAAGGAACAAAAAAACGATTGTTTGAAGATGCACCTGAGCCAATAGATGAAGCTGAACACAAGAAGCTTCGATTTCTTCAAGGAGTGCAGAATTTCAAGTCGAGAAAAAAGAAGATGATTTCTGTTATAAGAGAAGTCCTTGCTATAATGACATATGAAGACAATGAAAAGGAGGGAAAGAAAATTAATGAGTATATCAAGTTGCTAGAAGTTCCTCCACTGTTATTTCAACCATGTTCTGAATTAAATGAAAAGCTGCAAGTTGGTAAGAAAAAAAGGAAATGTGTAAGTCTAGAGCAAAGCCATTATCTGCAAAATTATCTCTTAGAATCAAAGATCAATAATGTCAAGCTAGTGACGTTAAAAGAGCGCTTTGTGAGAGGCAACTCACACTTCTTTCCCTTTAGATTTTGTTAATTTCTGGTTTTTAGTTTTATTTTTCTGCATGATCTGAGTTCTGGTTGTTTTGCAATTGTTTTGACAGTGAAACTGGTCGTTTGTTGGAACTTCCACTTTGAGCCTAAAAATGTGGTTAAGCATAAGCTGAAAGGGTCTGCAAGGACTGTTATAATTGCTGGAACATCCACTTTCTAACCCATTTTAAGCTTTCTATTTTGTTTTAGAATTTTCATTGTTCATGTTAGTTAAATTTCTGTAATTTCTGCAATAAAATTCTGCTAAATCTGTCATTTGTAGCGAATCTGATAAATGCAATTGGACTTCATACTATAATGTGTTATGGAAAAGTCAGAATTGCATTGTGAATATGTTAAGTAGAAATTCTGCAGAATTCAGCCTTGGATAAATGTTGCATATGTAATTAAAGGTGAACATGATGAGGGAAATAGGTATTTTATATGGTGAGTGTGTATCGGAATGATTATGATTTGTTAAGTGAGCCAATTAAAGTTTGGAGAACTTGGATTGATGAAAGGAATCACTCTTTTGCAGGAAAGCAATCACGTAGAGATGGAATTATGAGATTTCCCCTCTGAAACAATCACTCTCGCTGATGAGAGTGATAACACGTAAACCGATCGGGAAACACAGCTCTCTGGAACAATCACTCTTGCTGATGAGAGTGATAACGCAGAAGCAGATGAGAAAAACACACTCTCTGGATCACTTCCTTTCCTTGTCAAGAGTGATCACGCGCAGGTAAGTATAGAATATTTCATAGCGCGTTACTCCTTTTACTGATAAAAGTAACCACGCTCAAGCAATAAGCTTGCGCGTTATCACTTTGCCCAGAAATAGTGATAACGCGCATTGCATTCAAAATTTCCAAGCTCTCTGGAACACTCACTCTGTTCGACAAGAGTGATAACGCAGAATATTATTAATAAGGGAACGTTCACTTTTCACTTAAAAAGTGGGCACGTGCACACGCGTGACCCCAGATTCAATATAAAGGAACCACGCTCACATTCATTTAAACCTAAATCCCATTTCCCTCTGAAATTTCTCTGACTTTCAATCTTTCGTGAAGCAACCAGCAAGCAATTTCTCCCTCTTTTTCACTGTCATTCACATTTTTGAAACTCAAGGTACGTTCTCTGCATTCTCTGAAATTGTATTTAGGGTTTTTCTTTGCTGCAACTCTGGAAAAAGGTCAAAAATGGCAAATGGGGAAATATCTTGAGCGTATTCGATTTAATTTCCTTTAAATACTGTGAATAGGTTTTCAAAGTCATTCAATCTCCTCTGATAACATATTCACATCTGCATTATGCGAAAAATCTGAACATGACTTTGAAAGAAATAGAAATATTCCAGTTGCCATCAACGAAAATACTCTTTGCATGAAATATTTGAATGTTGATGTCTGAACTGAGTTGTATGGAACAATTACAGCTGTATATTGCACCTTTGCCTGATTGTACGGATAGCATACTAATGGTCCCGCATTAAGCTGATATTTGGTCTCTGATGACAATGAATGAGTTCACTGTTCTAATTGTATGTAATTCAAAGAAACAATAGGCAATATTCTGGATGGAATTTTACTGTCAGAAGATAATTTCTTTTAGGAACCATTAGTAGTTGAAATCTGGTTGAACATTGTGATTCTTTTTGCATCTATGTGCTAACCTGATGTGCTTTGAAAGTGTGCACTCTCAACTACAAATTTAAAGGTTTAACCAATTTTGACTGTGATTGCTTAGTAATTTGCAATAGTGCTTGTGTGTTTATATGATTAAAATTCTCATGACAGCAACTGATTGTAAAAAGACAAATTGGAATTTTGCACATGGATTGATTCAATTTATCTAGTAAAGAGATGTATAATGTCACAATTTTGTGTCATGAATTTTAAACTGTCAAATTACTTGCTTGTTTTTGCAGCTGTTTCAAAATGGTCGAACTTCGTTGAATACACCGATTGGACTCGCTAAGAAGACCAAACCTAAATCACAAAGAACACTCCAAGAAGGAGATCTATCGGGAATATGCAAGCTGGAACAGCCAGAATTCTCCAACCACAAAAAGAGCAAGAACTCGCTGGTGTCTCACCGTCCTCACCCATTGAAATTGCTGACCCTCCTCGGCCAAGAGTAACCACACATGCAACCTCTTCACCACCTCAGCCGACCAGAAGAAATGCTCCTTCTACCTCTACCCCTACTGATCATGATCCAAGGTTCAGGAGTATTGCTCACGAAAACTATTTCAAGGAAAATATTCTGAGGAGGAAGATTGTCCCTGATAGAGCCTTTGAAATTGCTGAAGGAAACTACCACAGTACTCGAGAAGAAATTCAGTAAAAGGGGATGGGACAACTTCTGCTCCTTGGCTGATAATGGTTGGAGAGAAATTACACAGGAGTTTTATGCAAATGCAATGCGGTTCAAGGAGACCAAATTCCCAAATTTCACACAATGGTCAAGGGTATGAGGGTGGATTTCACTGCTGCCAACATCAATCGAGTGTTGGAAATTTACACTGATAGGCAACCTGAGCAGATGGACTTCACTGACTTTAAGAATAGTCCAGACAAGGATTATATTGAAATCCTACACAAAATTGGAAAGCCAGGCACAACTTGGCAGCTGAACCTCGCCCAGAAACCCAAGTGTATCACCACCAAGAACCTGTTACCATTTGCTAAAGTCTGGAGTACTTTTCTGTTGAACTCTTTCATGCCAGTCAAGCATAGTTCAACCCTGGCAGTAAAGAGGGCTGAATTATTGTTTGCTATCGTTAATGATATGTACATTGATGTGGGGGAAGTAATTAGTGAATGTATCTTAAATATTCTGAAAACAAAAAGAGATTCACTAGCCTTTCCCTCATTAATCACTTTACTTTGTGAGGATGCAGGGGTTGAAGTTGGAGACTACCAAGAGAAAATCAGATCTGCTCCCCCTATCTCTGTCTCAATGGTAAAGGAAATCTATGCCACTACCTCCTGCACTTCAGCTGCACATATCCCCACCCAGTTCAGAAAGGAGAAACCAATGAAGATGAAGGACATCCTACATCTTTTGGTTGAAAAGCAAAATCAATTGGCTGAAAGACAAACTGAACTCCACAGCAGTTTGAAGGCAGGAACTATGCTAGTGGAATGTGTGTTGATGAATATTGGTCAGAAAATGGGAATGACTAAAGATGAACTTTATCACACACCAGATTTGGCCGAGAATGCTCAATGTCTACGCTCATCAGTCTTTAAAGACTTGCCAATCTACAAGACTCAATTTCCACAGCCAACTGAAGAAGTGGTGGAGGAAGAGAAAGATGAGGAGGATGAGGAAGAAGATGAAGATGAAATTTCTGATGAAGAGGATGTCCAAGAAGACTAGTTTAGGAATTTATTTTTCTGTCATTAGGAGTTTTGTAAATTGATGTAGTTAGGTTTCAAACTTTTTGGGTTGTAATTACAATTTGGTACAATTTGGGTTAATTTTCACATATCTGTTCTGCATTTATGTTAGCTTTCTTATTAATTACCTTTTACTTGCTAATGGATGGAATTTTGGTGTTTTGTGCAGAGAATGTCACACACACAACACTCACACACATTGGATGGTGACACTTGCACAAGCTACCATGAAAGGGAGGTTTCATTCTCTACCTCTTGTTCATGTGTTGGCTTCACATTACACTGAATTGTTTTTGAAAAACACCAAAATACTAGAATAGATATTAAATTGCTGGCTATTAATCAAATAAAAAGGAATGACAATTTTGTGAATTCTGTGTGAATTTTTTTTAAGTTGTTTTTCCCATTCTCAAAATGAGATCACACTTGTATCTTCAAAAATGAGGCAGTTGCCACTAGGTGCATAGATTTCTGAAAAGTGCATTGTGTTTTCATTAACCCACATGATCACTTATAAATACCTAGTGAGATTTGAGCTGTCTAATTCTTTTTCTTGTGTGATTAATCATAATTGGCTGCATTCTCTAGAACTTGCCCTTGTTCTTAAATTGAATATGCATGTTACAGTTTTCACCCACATGATAGAGGCCATGATTGATATCCTAGTCAGCCTAAATACCTTCCTTTATGATTGAATGTCTTAGTTCACCCTTTTGAGCTTAATATCCCTTTTCTTGAAATTACCTCATTATAAGCTTTGCTGAAAAACTAATTTTTACCATTCAAAAGATCAAAGGCATAATGAGTTTAATCAAGAACGAGTTTTAAAACTAAGTTTGGGGTGGCATCCAGATTTTAATTGCTTGAGGACAAGCAATGTTCTAAGTTTGGGGTAGGAAATATCTAAGTTTGAGTTCAACAAACCAGAAAGAAAGAACAAAAGTGTTGCAGCAAAATGAAAAATTTCTGAAGCAAAGCTGTGAAAAGAACAAAAATGTGAGTTCGAAAGAAAAGAAGTGCAGCAAAGTGCTGCAGAAAAAGAAAAAGAATATCAAAGAAAAGAAGATAGTGACTGAAAGCAAGAAAAGAGATGAAAATTCTGCTGCAAGAAAAATTCTATTTCCTGCATAAGTGAGATAATTAAGGAGGAATAATGCAGATCCAGGCTAGTTTTAAAACAAATCACTCAAAATGCCTCTGATCTTTTGAAATTGCATGTATTGTTTTCCATTTTCTTTGATACCTACCCTAACCTTAGCCTTGTTATAACCTGAAAAAGTCCTCTAGATGTGTGATTAATTGTACTAAGCAGAGGAGATGGAGAAATTGGGCAAGCATATGGTAGGGTGCAGTGAAATTGATGATCTAGAGTGAAAACAGCACCTAAACACTGTTGAGTGATGAGAGAAACACTTCCAAGTGAGCTGTGATCATGTTGATTAATTGTACTCACATGAATTTTGATGAAATATATGAACTTAGGTAGCAATTCTTACTCAATGATGATTATGCAGTAGGAATATCATGATGAGTATTTGGATGAACAACTTGATTGAAAATTTTGCAGAAAACACAGAATTAGAAATTAGAAAAATATGAAATAAGCAGTTTATGAACTGAAATTGAAAATGGAGGAACTTACCCTTGGTTTAGTTTGATTTGCTTGAGGACAAGCAAAAATTCAAGTTTGGGGTGGTGATGAATCCATATTTTTACTGATATTTTAGCATAATTTTAGCTCATTTCATAAGGAAAATATATGAAGAAAGTAGAAAAACTCGAGAAAAGAGAATGATTGAAAGTTCTATTTCAATTTGTAGTTATTTTCACATTTGTAGAATTTATGCTTAGTTCTTAAGAAATTTATCTTGTTTTTGAAGGAATAATCTGAGCAAAAGTCATGGAAATGGATTATCAATGGAAAGGAAGAGGAAGAATGGCAATGTTGGATTCCAAAATACAGGAATTATGGGATGCAGCCTGGGCGTGATCACTATTGTTAGCGAAAGTGATCATTCCAGAGCCTAAAGGAGAAGAGGAGTCTGTGCGTAATCACTTTTAGTTACAAGAGTGAGCGTTGCCAGTGTGCGTTATCACTTTCGCCAATGAAAGTGAGCGTTCCAGAGAAGACTCCATTCCTGATGAGCTGCGCGTTGTCACTTTCGCCAACGAAAGTGAGCGTTCCAGAGGCACTTGTATCGGGACAGCTTGCGCGTGATTACTATTACTCACGAAAGTGATCACGCGCAGCCCTTTGACCTCCTGCGTTGCCACTATTATGAATAAAAGTGAATGTTCCAGAGAAGTGGAGAGAAGATTGGGGTCGAAGCTTGAAGCTCCAAGAAGAGGGATTGGATTGGAGTTCGTGGCCATGGCTGCTCTGCATTCTTCTTCATCTTCTTCTTCTTCTTTCTCTGTTTTTGTTGCAATGTGTGCTTAATTTCCCATAGTTAGGGATTTATGGAACTCGAATTGATGTATTGATTCGACTTTATCTTCTGAACTTTAAGTTCTTGGATTAATTGAGTTGTTAATTCTGCTTTTCATGCAATCTTTGAATGGAAATTCATTTGATTAATCAAGAGGAATCTTTACCAATGGGAATTGGATTGTTTGCTCCGATCTGAATTGGCAACCAGTGTTAGGGATTTCTTAGGGATAAGGAGACCTAATTTTGCAATCTTATAGTTCTAATTCTTAATGCAACCTGAAATTGAATCTCACCTAAGGGATTAGGGAGGTTTAGTGGATTGTTAGGGTCAATGAGTTAAGGAATTAACCTTTGGCTAGGTATATGTGAACTGATTGTCAATTATTCAATTGCTTGAATGTTCAGAGGATTTAATTGGATTGATATTGATATTCTTGTGAAATAAATTCCTAACTATCCTTCATTGCTATTTCATTTCATTACAATTTTATACTCTGTTTGTCTGCAAGTTCTTTATCTTTAATTGCTTTGGTTTAGTGTTGTTATATGATACAAATCTCTTCCCAAATTCGTATGGCTCAAATGGTTATTTTTCTGTGAAGTGGTACTTGAACCTAAATTCCCTGTGGAGACGATATTTGGATCTTAAATTTACTTATCACTTGCTGCAATGCTAGTATACTTGCTAGTGTAGATTGCTAACAACAAGTTTTTGGCGCCGTTGCATAATGAGTTAAGGAATTAACCTTAATTTTTTTGATTGTGTAGATACTTCCAATGGTGAATCGTGTAATAGTTCTTCTCTATGTGACATTTGTGCTGAGATTTCTGATTATTTGAATGCAAATTCTACTACTTTCAACGTTGATGAACCTGAAAATTCCATAGAGTTAGAATGTGATGTATTGAGTACAACAAGTACAGTTGAATCTAACACCTTTGGTTTGAATATTGCAGAGACTTTGTCAAATGAAAGTGTCAAATCACTTCCTTCTGTGGAGCAACCTCCCACATTGGAGTTGAAGCCCCTACAAGAATATTATGAGAAGCTCCCCGTCATTATTTCCACCAAGCTTGAAGGCGATCAAGAGGAGATATTGTTGGAAGTAATTAAAAGGCACAGGTGAGCTATTGGATGGACTTTAGCTGACATTCCTGGTATTAGCCCTCTCCTGTGCATGCATAGAATTCTGTTGAAATAGGGGACTAAACTAGTGAAGCAGCTTTAGAGGAAAAGAAAGAGAAAGAGGAAGAGGAAGAGGAAGTCACAACTCCAAGAATTAGAAGCGCTGCACTTAAGAGCATATGAAGACTCAAGAACCTACAATGAGAGAACCAAGCAGTATCATGATAAATTGATAGGTAGAGGAGATTTCTGTGTAGGTCAAAAGATGCTTCTATTCAACTCATGTCTCAAGTTCATGACTGGAAGGCTGCATTCTAGGTGGATTGGTCCATCCACAGTTGCACAAGTATTTCCTAATAGTGAAGTGGAAATCAAGAGTGGTTCCACTAGCAAAAGCTTCCTGATGAATGGACACTACTTGAAGCCATTCTTGCAAAACTCAGCCACCTTGGAGGAAGTTGAGGAGATTTTCCTGCAATCACCATGCACCCACTTCCCTTGACTTGTCTAACCACTTCATACGTCAAGCTAGTGACGTTAAAGAAGAGCTTTGTGAGAGGCAACTCACAATTTTTATAGCACTTTCTAGTTCTCTTTTAATTTCAATAAGCATTCTTTCATTTAAGCTGTATTACTATTTATGTTGCTTAGTTCATGCTGCACAAACATTTTGTTCAACACTTGACTCATTATTTGATTGATGATTTGTTCATAATTTTTGTAGAAGAAAAATTGTTGTATTTGGACTCAATTTATGCATATATTCATGGAAGTCCAAGTAGAGACGGAGAAATAATCATTTCCATGGCACCAACCATTCACTTTAGAAAGAATTTTGAAGTTTGCCATGAAGGTAATCACTTTCCCAAACCATAGTGGTCACTTTCCACCAAGGTATGTGATTTTGCTCTCTGTAGTTCTCACTTTCAATTTTCATAGTGACCACTTTAAAGGCTTTTGAATTCATTGGTCTGCGCGTAACTACTATGAATGTTCATAGTAGCCACACACAGCACTCTGGAAAAATACACATGAAGAGCGCCTCTGTAGTGGTCACTTTGAATATTCATAGTAACCACTTCAGAAACCAATTTTTGAACATTCGATGCGCATAGTTACTATAAATATTCATAGTAACCACGTGCAACCTCTTTTAAAATAACTGAGAAAGGCGCCTCTGGAGTGATTACTATGAAAATTCATAGTAATCACGTGCACCCCATTTTTGCTAAAACCCTTGCGCGTGGCTACTATGATTATTGAGAGTAACCATGCCCAATATTTTTATATAAATAGGGCCCTTTTCACATTCACTCTCACTCTTCATTTCTGAGAAATTTTTCACTCTTCTTCCAATTTCCTAAGCACCCACTCCCTCAAATTAAATTCCCTGCATTTGAACGTCAATTCCCTGCACTTTTGCACTGCATTTGACCTCTAACCCAGGTAATTTCCTCTTCCTCACTCTCTGCGTTAGGGTTCTTCATTTTTTTCAATTGGGGATTTTTTATTAGAACCAATTTTAGTTGAAATTATTGGTTAGGATCAGTTTCTGAAGGGATAATTACATGATTTTAAGTTAGTAGGGTGATTAATTTGATTCTGTGTATGCAAATTGTCATGTTTGAACCCTAGGGTAGCTACTTTCATAATTTGTAGTGATTACTCTGTATGTAATGCTAAAATTCTGCTTCCCCTAGGTTCGTTTTAGTCTAGAATGTGATTTCTATGCATTGAAATTCCAATTCTCATGATTAGAAATCAAATTGCATTTTTCCTTTCTGAATTTGAAGTGTTTTTGCTCTGGAGTAGTCACTATCAATATTCATAGTAACTACTCTCTGTGAATATACTATGTTCTGCTCATTTCATACACTCATTGCTGATCTGATTCAGTTGCACTACCATGTGATTACATTTTCACTCACTGCTTGCTCTGAATTCTGGAAATTTGATTTGAAATTAGACCCATATTGCTGCACATGCTTTTTTTTACCTTAGCTGATCTAGTGGAATTCATCCTGTGCATAGCTGTTCTCTGCATTCCACATGTCACAGCCTGATTCAGAAATTGAGAATTCATTTGATTGGATCCAAATGCACACTGTGCTTAAATTTTCCAAACCATCAAATGAACCTCTTTTACATACCATGATTCACTATATGACATGTGCTGTTCTACATTTTAAACACATGGATTATAGATTTCATTTTGAAACTGTTATTGCTGTCATAGTAGCTACCTACTAATACATAGTGATCACTTTGCATGTGTTTAACTGTCTGATCTTTCACTGTCAAAGTAGTTACTACCAACTAGCATAGTAGTTACTTTTGCATGCAGAACTACACTGACTTGTCTCAATTTTCTCTAATTTCTGCACATTAGTTGTGAAATTATGTCCACATATTACCTCTGCATTCTGTCATGATTTATTGCAAAAGTAACTACTTTCATTCATCAAAGTAGCTACTTTCTACTGCAACAATGCTGTAAATTGCCTGCATTTTCTCTCTTTCATTTCCAAATGGTGTGAAATTCGTGCTACATGGTTAATTCTGCACTATCACTCATTTATCCCTTTTTCTATGTGCAGATTAATGGCAAACACTCCTAGAAAGAACATACCTAGGGCCAAGAGGGCCAAGACAGCTGCTGCCTCTTCATCTAGCCCTCAGCCTGCACATTGTCATGACCCCTTTTATAAGGAACCGAGAACATTGTTTCTACATTACATACTTATTTAAGATAAATAAATAATAGATAATATAAGTATAAAATTCATTTCTCATTCAAAATAAAGCAAAGTTTCTTACAACAAATATCCAAGAAAACAACATAATATTACATTTAGTTCATAATATTCAACATACCCAAAATTATACTACGTAACTCCCTCTACATGAGGTCTCAAAATATAAGCAAAAAGGACTTTGATGTAATATTACTCGACTCCAGCTTCTAACATTTCTTCATTGGCCCCTCAGCCTGTGAAGTAGATGCAACACCTGCTACATCTGCTCACGTACCACCGTACGATCATCGCAGTACACACACACACAACGACATAGAAAGAAATGCAAGGGTGAGCTTACAAAAATAAAAATAAAAGCATATATGTAGAGCAAGATATTTCTCACAGTAATAGCCCCATGCATTTTCAGCCCATCTAATGCACAGCATGAAAATGGTTTCCAACTGGTTTCACAGCCTAAGTAATCCAGAAGGAACTGGGCTGGTCCGGGAGTGACCCATTCTGGTATCTGGATCCAGACAGCACAACACAACAGCTCAGCATGAACTTACCCTTACACGTCTACCCACCTAAACATGTAACTTGGCTCTATAATGATGCAAAATATATATCTCAGCATGATGCACACCGCCAAAATTATTTTAATAGCTCAGCTAAGGCAAGTTTATAATAGATCAGCCAAAATCTCAGCATTTTAAATCAATTAACAGCAGTTACAGCTTAGAAAATAGCTTTTATTCAATAGATCTAACAAAATCATATCAAAACATCTTGAAATAGCATATTAAACCATTCAAAACATAGATTATAGGCTAAAGTAAGCTCCCCTTACCTCAGAACGTTGATTCACACTAGATTTACCGAATATTACTTGTTTTATAGCAAGATTCACCAAAGATTTGGCTTTAGAACAAAGTTTCTTCCAAGAACACCATGAACTTCTATGAGAAAGAAAAGGAGAAGAGAAACGAATGGTAAATCTAGCTTCAAACTTAAAGAAACTTACTTCAAATCCTTTAGAATAGACGTAGAATCTTAGATCTGGAGAGAAATATAAGTTTAGGAAGGTTTAGTATGAGAGAAAATGGTGGTTTACGACCTTAGAACCTTTGAGAACCTTGGATAGGGGTGAAGAAATGAAAATTTCGTGTGAAGCCCCCTTTTTATAGGAAATTTTTGGAATTTACTGTTCACTGCTAGAATTCACTGTTTATCACTGGAAACACTGTTCACCGCCTTACTGTTCACACCAGAAATACTATTCAGGGCACTATTCACATCAGAAACACTGTGTACGCATACTGTGCACGCACTGTACGCGTATGTGAGGTCAGCCATGACGTCATTATGATGTCACTGACGACGTCAGCAGTCACTGTACATACACGGTTTGTACTGTTTATACGCAGTTCACTGTTCACAGGCGGTTTTACTGTTCATTGACACTGTTCATAAGGTACTTTTCACTTTTTTTAAAAAAAATAATTTCAAACTCCATCTAAATCTATTCCAATACCAAATAATCCTTCAATTAACATTTAACAAGTATAAAATATTATAGATTACTCAATAATAAATCACAAGCCTGACACACATGATCCCAGATTTTGGTCCCTGGCTCATGAGAATTTCTTCAAAGCCAATATTCTCAGGCGACACATTGTGCAGAACGGAATTTTGACCTGCAAAAAGGAACCTACCCCCAATTTGAGCAAGAAATCCAGAAGAAGGGGTGGGATCTGTTCACTACATGTGCTGGGCATGGGTGGAAGGACATCACCCAGGAGTTCTGTGCCAATGCCTTCAGGGTTAAGGGAGATGATTTCCCCAATAGGCACTCCATGGTCAGAGGCAAGGTGGTAGACTTCAACCCTGCTAACATCCAGAGGATCCTCAACATCCTTCTTCCTAAAAAGAGGCCTGGATAGCTGGACTACACTACTTTCAACTACTTGGAGGAAAAGGACTACAAGCCAATCCTTCAAGCAATATGCAAGGTTGGAGAGAACTGGGAGTTTGACATGAAGCTCCAGCCCAAGAATCTGACTACAAAGAACCTCCTTCCACCTGCCAAAGTCTGGAGCATCTTCATCCTTAGCTCCTTCATGCCAGTCATGCACTCATCTACCCTAACAGTGAAGAGGGCAGAGCTAGTTTATGCCATCATGATAGGGATGTCCATTCATGTTGGCGATGTTATTAGCAATGCCATCATGGAGATCTTAGCTAGGAAGAAGGACTCCATGGGTTTTCCCTCCATCATCACTATGCTCTGCCAGGATGCTGGAGTTGACTTTGGGGAGTATCAGCAGAAAATCAGATAAGCTCCCTGCATCACCACAGCTATGGTGAAGGAGCTGTTTAAAGCTAAAAAGTGCTCAACCCCAAAGATGCCTCCCCAAGCTGCAGGGAAGAAGGGTCTCCCTTCTAAAATGAAGGACCAGCTGAAACAAATATTACTACGACAAGATGCTATCCATGCTGGTCAGAAGGTTGCTCAACATAGGAAAGAAGGTGGGGATGACTGCTGACCAGATCTACTATGCCCCCACCTTCTCAGCTCCTTATCTTTGAGCAGCAGATTAGAATGATCTCCCGCCTTTCACACTTACAGCAGAAGAGGAGGAGGAAGAGGAAGATAGCAGCTCTGAGGGTGAGCCAGTACCAGATCCAGCAGCAGCAGCAGCGGAGCAGGATGATGAGGATACCAATACTGAGGCAGCTGATGATGATGTCCTCTCCTTCAGCTCTGATGAGGATGCAATATAGCTTTAAATTTTTATTTCTGTTATTTATTTACCCTTCTCTTTCATTGTACATATTTTTTCTGCTAATTTCCTTGTAATTAGTACACTTCTCCTTTTATTTTCCATGTCTTTAATTTTCCTTTACTGCTTTTACTCTGAACAACAACTTAACTCTTTTATGCTATATATATATATATTATCTGAGTTTGAGTTATTCTGTTCTGCTGGTGCTGAATTTATTGTCTCTTTGTGCAGAGAATGCCCTCAGTTCCATCAAGAGGAGCATCAATTTTTTTCCATGAGTTGAGGCACTATCATTCATGAAAGGGGAGGTGAAGTTCTTTACCTTTATTTCATATACTGTTAACCTCATTTTTCCTGCACATTTATACATCAAAATACAAAAATATATCTTTGTTCTTTTTCTTTTTCATTGAATCCCACTTTGTAATTCCAATTCTAGACTCTTACTGCAATTTTCATCCAATTCATGAACACACTCTACTTTTGTAAATAATTTTCTCTCCATCCCATGCTGAATATCTTTTCTTGCAAGGTGAATTATCCTCACATGATGTTAAGTAATTATCACCATTTTTACCATGGTAGAGAATTAAGCCCCTAATTTCCTTTCTATGTGTATGTTCCATGTAATTTTGCATCTATCTTCTAGAACTTGCCCTGTTTCTTAGTTGAATATGCATTATGCAATTTTTATCTAGATGATTGAGGCCTCCTTTACACACACACACACCCACTCACCATTGCCCACCTTTGTACCTTATTGCATTACATCCCCTTTTTTTGCAAAACTTAGTCTGCCAAACATTTTTTTCTTCCATCAAGAACATATTTCTTTTGAGTAACATCAAGAGTGAATGCAAATACTAAGTTTAGGGTGTTGATTTTCACAGTAGTTGCTTGAGGACAAGCAACCTCTCAAGTTTAGGGTGGTGGACATCATACATGTTACCTATACATGTCAAAAAAAAAAAACCACTTTGCATTGTGTGAAGTATGATGAACCTTGTTGAATTTTTGTTTCACTTGTATGGGACTTTGCATAAAATTAATTGATATGAGTGTCCTTTATTTGTTGAATGACTTGTTGAATTTTTGTTTCACTTATATGGGACTTTGCATAAAATTAATTGATATGAGTGTGCTTTATTTGTTGAATGACTCCATGATTTTGAAATGGAGAAAGTGTATATTAGAGTTGAAAGATTGGAACAGAAAAATTTTGAGAAAAATTTTTTTTTTTTGGATAAGTCTAACCCTTTTTACTTAAGTCCTTGAATTTTGGTTTGCTTGAGGACAAGCAAAAGTTTAAGTTTGGGGTTGTGAGGAATCCACGTTTTACTAAATTTTTATACATCATTTATTACTTTTTATAGAAAAGAATAGACTTAGATAGTAAAAATAAGATGAATATTCCAATTAGGCTATAAATAATATAGGTTTCTTAGTTTTTGGTTAATTTACATTGATTTAGATAGTTTATTTTACATGTTTTGATCATTTGAATAATATGGCAGGAATCCCCAAGCTTATTTTGAAGAATTATTAGATTTTGATGAATTTGAGGTGAAAGTAACTACTTTTAAAATTGATAGTGACAACTACAGCAAGCCATTTCCAGCAAAAGGACCAATGTGATCACTTTCAAAACTTAAAGTGACAACTACACCAGAATCCACTAAACCTGCGCGTGATTACTATGAATATTCATAGTAATCACTACAGAGCATGCAAAATTGAAGGTGCTGCACGTAGTTACTATCAAAATTCATAGTGACAACTCCAGAGAGTCCAAAATGTCCCAGTGCTGCGCGTGTTTACTATGAAAGAATGAAAGTAATTACTTTGGGCGGCACCAGCTTTAGTATAAATAGATTTTTGCCAAATTAGGGTAGGGAGTTCTTACACTTTTTGAACCTTTTCTCTTCTTTACTAAATCCAGGACATTTTCCAGAGCTTAGGGCAACCTTGGGTGACAGCCAAGGGTCCAACCTAGCGTTTGGTTTCTCATTTCTCTTGCTTTTACATTAATGTTAATGAGTTTTCTGCACTTCCCAACTGCGTTTTGACCCCATTTCCATGGAGGGCTAAATTTTGTATAATCCTTAGTAAGTTCATACAGATTCTTGAATTCCTTGATTTTAATGATAATATAATTTCTTTCTTTTTATGAATTACTTCTTCCTTGTCACTTGAATTGAATTAAGGGTGAATGAGGGGGGTATTGCTCAATTAACCTTAATTTCATTTTAAGGAGATTCTAAACTAGGGATTACTTAATCCTAGGTTTAATTCTAAGGTTGTGTAACTTTGGGATGAGAGATTAGAGTCCAGCAAATTGCATAATTTCGTTAGGATAATAAGGTTGATTTTTGCTTGTTAAATTAACCTAATTCATGGGAGAAAGGTTGAATGTTAAATCTTGAGTGGAATGAGGATAGAATATTTGTGGATGAACTAAGGTTTGTTGTTTTCTATTGTTTGAATTAATTAAACTTGTTAGCTCATTGCTCTTTATTTCTATTTGAAGCCACAAAACCCCCCATTTTAATTGTTTATTCAATTAATACCTTCAATATGTTTGATGAAGATTAATAGCCAATGTTCACGGGAGACAATCTAGGGTAACCCTAGTACTACATTAATTTGTTTAAATTTTGATGAGGATTTGTGACAAATCTTTTAAACATCTCAAACAAGATTCGTTTCATCATTACGCAACCTTAAAAATTAACTCAGAATTAAGCAAACCTAGAATCTCATCAAAACAAATTAGGGTTAATTAAGCAATGTCCCCCTTATTCAACCATTAATTTAATTCAAAGGATTGGGAAAAAAGAAATTCATAAAGGAAAAAGAATTGTATTAACATTCATAACCCAGGAATACAAGAATCCAAGTGAAACCACTAAGGATTACAAAAGATTTAGCCTTCTATGAGGATGGGTCTCACAAGTACAAGATGAAAACAAAGTGAATTCAATGATATTAATGTAAAAATCAAAAGAAAGTAAAGAGAAAATGTGAATCAAAACCTAGGTTGGGTCCTTGGTTGTCACACAAGGCTGACCTAAGCTCTGCAAGTGTTCCCAAATGGCCAAAATCTAAAAGTGTAAAAAAGCTCTCTATCCTAATTTCCAAAAATCTATTTATAGTGAAGTGGTTGTCGCCTATAGTAGCTACTATGAAAATGATAGTAGCTACGCGCAGCCTCTCAGTCTTGTCATTCCTCTCTGAAGTTTTCACTATAGGATCTAAAAGTAGCTATGCATGCAGGATTTGAAAGTGGCTACACGCAGTGCTGTATCAATTTGGCCCTTGCTGTAGTTGTTACTATGGATTTGAAAGTAGCTACACGTAGGCTTATTGCAATCTAGGGTCTTTGTAGTGTTCGCTATCACTTCTGAAAGTAATCACTTTAGTTTGCCCTCTGGATCTAGCTTGCTGTAGTGTCCACTATCACTTTTGAATCTCAATTTTTGTCAAAGGCTAAAAATCCATAGAATAAGTCTAGAAATTCTTGCACAATTATTCAAATGATCAAAATTATAAATTATATTTATATAAATCAATGTAAATTAACCAAAAGTTAAAAAACCTACGATATTTGACCAAAATGATATTTCTATATTATTTACAATTCCTAAGTCTACTTTTTCTATCAAGGAACACTAAAAAGACAAGTAAAAATCCAATAAAATATGAATTAGTTAATTAGGTTTATTTTACTCAAACAAATCTAAATCTTAGTTAATTAGTTATGCAGACGCAGGTTTTTTGTTTGACCCACATAATGGTAAATCACAAACATGTTATTTGTTTATACATGGTGGTACAGCCATTTCATGTCGATCTGTGAAACAAACTATAACAGCTACATCATCCAATCATGTAGAAATTTTAGCATTCCATGAGGCAAGTCGAGAATGTATCTAGTTGAGATCTATGATTCAACATGTGTAAGAAACTTGCGGTTTATCTTTAGGAAAAATGACCCCAACAATTATCTATGAAGATAATGTTGTGTGTATTACTCAATTGAAAGAAGGGAATATTAAAGGAGATAGAACAAAACATTTTTTTAAAATTCCTTTTTTACCCTTGATATTCAAAAGAATAGTGATATAAATATTCAACAAGTTCGTTCATGTGAGAATCTAGTAGATATTTTCACAAAGTCACTTCCAAGTAAAACTTTTGAACAACTAGTTCACAAGATTGGACATTGTCATCTTAGAAATGATTGTCCACATGAGAGGAAGAATTAAATATGCTCTGCACTTTTTTTTCCTTAGCTATGATTTTTTTTCCATTAGATTTTTCTGGCAAAGTTTTTAATTAGGCAATATATAATAGTGTATTAAATAATAATATATTTTTCTTTTCACTAGGTTTCTATCCCATTAGGTTTTTCCTAGTTAGATGTTATAAAACATATTATGAAATAATGGACATTCAAGGGGGAGTGTTATGAATTATTATATGAGTGAATGTTCATATTCATAACTCCTCCTTATTATTTGTAACTTACAATTTTGTAACCGTTTCATTTCTTTCTCGTTCAAAGATATGCAATTCTTCGGTTATAACTTTAGGCTTATAAATAAGTGTCTCATTTGTATTAAGGGTATGTGTAAAATGAAATTGAGATTCTCTCTTCCTCACTATATTCTTTGTTATAATTTTACGTTCATTTTATAACATTTATATTTTTTAAGTTTGAAAAGCTTTATTTTCATTTTTATATAATTTTTGACATGTTTACTTGTAATAATAAAAAAATCTATTAACTTATTTAATAATTTTTTAAAAATAAATTATTATAATAATTTTTTTAACTAATTTCTCTATTTTGTGATATTTTTTAGACTGAACTAGCATTTTAGTCCTTGAGAGAGTTTAAGTCTAGCATTTTAGTCCCTAAGACATTTAAAATATCACATTAGTCCACAACTTCCTTCTCTGTTTTACATTTCAGTCCCCAACGTTAGACTCCATTAAGAGGCTATCACAGAAGGCTGAGCTGTCACGTTAAGTGCTACATCAGAATCCCTGTTGGCAGCAACGACATCGTTTCGGAAGATGGCGTGGCAAAGATAATTGTGAAACGGTGTCGTTCTCATTGAAACCCTTTTTGCCCAAATTGAATCAAACATTTTCTCATTATTTTTTAAGAACCCTACCCTAAGTTCAGGTTCTCTCTCGCCCAAGTTCTTATTCGTAATTGTGTTTGGGGGTGAAATATTTCAAAATTGAAGTTTATTGTAGTGGAATAAGGGCCAACAGATGGAGAATTCGGTAAAAAAAAAAAAATTTAATTCATTGAGTCAATTTTTTGGTTTTGGGGACGAAGAACCTTAACTGTTCAATATTTTAGGGATGACGAACCCTGTATGTTTTCTTTCTCCTTAATCAATGTGAATGTGGTTATTGAAAAATGTTTTTTGGTTGTTATTGATGAATCCATATTTTACTAGTGTTTTAGTATAGTTTTTAACACATTTGATAAGAAAAATATGTTAGAAAAAGCAGAAAAACTCAGAAAAATAGAATGATTGAAGCTTTTCCTTAAACACATAGTTATTTTAGCATTTGTGAATTTTCTGTTTAGAAATTAAGAGTTTAATCATGTTTTTGTAGGAAAGTCCTAATTATTGGGCACAATTGGAGCTTGTTTGGAGAAGTTGGATATCATAGTAATCGCTTTTGGAAAGCATAGTGAACACTCTTTCAGCAAAAATTTGGAGCACTATTGCAACACATAGTGATTACTACAGGGAGCTTTGGAGATGTTCAAGGGCATAGTGATCACTATTGCAACTCATAGTGATCAATTCATAAGCTAATTTTGATACAGATGTTGTTATGCATGCACGTAAACACTATCAGTCTTCATAGTAGTTACTTCAGTAGCAAAATACAAGTGCAGGAGTTGTTGGTGCTGCACGTGATCACTATTGAAATTCATAGTGATCATTACAAAAAAGGAAGTTGCTACTAACGCTGCGCGTGATCACTATGGTTTTCATAGTGATCACTATGGGCAACTATAGAATTTCTATAAATAGATCCCAACACGCAGAATGAGGGTCTTTTGCTCATTTTTCATTTTTTTACTTCTTTTCTTCATTCAGAGAGAGTAAAAGAGAAGATTAGGGACGAACATCGAGATCCAAGAAGAGGAATCAGATTGGGGATTGATTAAAGATGGCTCTTCTGCGTTCTTCCTCTTCTTCATCTTCTTTCTCTTTCTTTGCTATCATGTTTGCTTAATTCTTTGTAGTTAGGAGTTTATGGATCTTGAACTGATGTATTAATTTGATTCTTGACTCTAAACTTTGAGTTTTTGGATTAATTGAGTGGTTAATTTTGTTGTTCACGTAATCTTTGAATGGAAATTCAATTGATTAATCAAAGAGGAACCTTTACCAATGAGAATTGGATTTGCTTCTCTGATATGAATTAACTACTAGATTTAGGGACTTCTTAGGGATAAGGGAACCTAATTCTGCAATCCTATGGTTCTGAATCTTAACGCAACTTGAAATTGAACTTCACCTAACGGATTAGGGTGGTTTAGTTGATTGTTAGGGTCAATGAGTTAAGGGATTAACCTTTGACTATTAATAAGTGAAACCGATTGTCAATTAACTAAATTCTTGAATGTTCAGAGGCTTAGTTGAATTAATATTGATATTCTTGTAAAATAAATTTGTAACTATTATTCATTCATTTCTAATCTCAACATCAAATTCGTATTCTATTTTTAATACAAGTTTAATTCTTTGTATTGTTCTGGTTCATTGCCTTCAGATGTTACATCCTTTCCAAATTTGTATGACTCAACTAGTTTTTTCTCTGTGAATTGGTAATTGAACTCCTAATTCCCTGTGGAGACATACTTGGATCTTAAATTTACTCATTACTTGCTGCAATTCCTAGTGCACTTGCTAGTGTTTAGAATTGTTAACAACAAGTTTTTGGCGCCGTTGCCGGGGAATTTGAGTTTCAATATCAAACAGAAAAATTGCTAGATTGATTTCTTGTTTTCTTAATTTTTCTCTACAACTCAGTATTACATTCAATTTACTCTGTTTTGCATTTAAATAGATAAGTTCAGAACAATAGGGAGAAAATTTCTGCATAATTTTTTTCCCTACAATTTGTGTAGTTTTCTGCATAATTTTAGATTTCATTTTGCTTAGTTATTGATTTCATTTGAATTTTCTTTACTTTCTTTTTGTATGCAAGGAAAAACCAAAGCCAAAGTGCAAGAACAGAAGCTTATAAAGCAGATGATTTGAATGCTTTAATTAATAATTTTCAGGCTAGAGTTGCTCAAAGTAACCCCTTGATTTGTGATTTTTACAGTGAAAACAATTTGAATGAAACCTATGATGTGGCTGCACCAGAATTCCAAGAAGAAATTAATTTTGGAGGAAATTTTCAAAGATTTGAATATACCTTTCCTCATTATTATCAGTGGCAAGCTAATATGAGTCAGACATATAATGATTGGAATCAACAAATGTCAGCTGCAACAACACCTTTCTCAAGTCCTCATTCTTCACAGCCTTACTTTCAAGTGTCATATTCTCAACCTCAAAGAGGACAACAGCCTTCAAAGACTCTTCCAAATAGAATAAATGAACTTGAAGAAAATTTGCTCCAATTCATGGAATTTACTAAATCAAGTTTCAAGAATCAAGAGGCATCCGTGAAGAAGATGGAGATGCAAATAGGACAAATTTCAAAACAATTGATGAATAGGAATTATGAGAAATTTCCTAGCAACACCATTGTGAATCCAATAGAGCAATGCCAAGCTGCTTTCACAAGGAGTAAGGTGGAATGTTCAAGTCCTAAAACTGCTGAGAAAAAGGAGGCATTATTGAATCTGAAGGAAATAAGATTCAAGATAAGCAACAAGAGGATTGCAAGGAAAAGAAGTTAACAATTTTAAAGAAAGAAGAACCAAAGGACAGCAGCAAGACATAACCAGAAAAAACTAAAAAGTGGTCGTTTGAAGATGCACCTAAGCCAATGGATGAAGCTAAACACAAAAAGCTTCAATTTCTTCAAGAAGTACAGAATTTCAAGCAGGAAAACAGAAAATCAATTCTGTTATAAGAGAAGTCTTTGCTATAATGACTTATGAAGACAATAAAAAGGTGGGAAAGAAACTTAATGACTATACCAAACTGCTAGAAGTTTCTCCACTTTTATTTCTCTCAAGTTCTAAATTAAATGAAGAGCTGCAAGTTGATGAGAAAAAGGGAAAATGGTTAAAGATAGAGCAAGAGTCGTTATCTGCAAAATTATCTCTTAGAATCAAAGATCAATAGGCGTTAAGCTAGTGACATTAAAGAGTGCTGCGTGAGAGGCAACTCACAGAAGGATCCAATTTCTGTCTAATTCTCTGTTATCACTTTAAGAATTTTGTTAATAGTATTCAATTTTTAATTCTGTACAAGTTACTGCAGGTTTTTCATTGTGTTGATAGCTTAGCAATTCTTAGTTTTGGGAAGAATTTTCAATTCTACACAAATGGAATTAACGAGGGAAACTCATTTTGTTTCAAGCTGGATAAAAGATCAATCAATGGTTCAGACGGATCAAGACAAGGTTTAGCAAATGGTACTATTAAAAAGAGAAGAAATTGCCAAAAAAAAAAAAAGGTTAACTTTCAAGTACAGCAGGTAAAAATGAATCAAGGGTAAGTTTTCTGCAAGCTAATGGTATAGTGAACACTATTGTAGTGGAAAGTATTCACTATAGAGGGAAACTAACAAAATGGGTGACTGCAATGATCACTTTATTTTATCATAGTGATCACTATTTTGCAAGTTATGAGCCTCATACTCTGCAGTAATCACTTTATATAACATTAGTAATCACTTTTACACTTATTCCAACCCTCACATTCTAAAGTAACCACTCTTGAAGAGCACAGTGATCACTTTGGAGAAGAAAAAAAAACTGCAAGGCAGCACATCCTAATCACTTTAGGGGCATATTCTGATTTGGCACTCTGTAGTGATCACTATGCTTGAGCATAGTGATCACGTGCAGAGTCAATAACTTTTGTGAAATTCTGTAGTGATTACTATGTGGTCCAACAGTATTTACGTATAGGTTCATTATATATAAAACCCCTCTGAAGTGATCACTACTGCTTCCAATAGTGATCATGCATATAGTGAATGGCTTTTAAGGGCACCCAAAGTGATTACTATTCTTTTCCATAGTAAATACACCTAAAGTAAATGTGGGCCACATTAGCACTCAATTAAAATGTAAAAAATGAACCCTTTTCACCATTTCATAGTAAACACACACACCATAACCCTCACCCACACATCAAAGTGAGCACTCTGCGACTTCAAAAGTGCCCATGCCCTTGATCAACAACCCCAATCGCCTAAAGTGAGCACTATTATTGTCAATAGTGATCACTTTTGCTGCATAACCATTTGGAATCACTGCGCTGCAGAACAACTTTGGAGAACCTAGGGTAAATCAAATTGCTTTCAAAAGTCTCTCTTGGTTTGATTTGCTCTCATTTCCAATTTACGGATTTAGGGTTCGTGCTTTAATTGCTGTGGGGAAACTGAAATTTCATGAAGTTGAGTCACCTAGGGTTACTTCCAAAATTTTTATGCAAATCTTGTAGTAATGAACATTACATTGGAAACTATGTCTTGGAATTTTGATTTAATCATTATGGTGAATCAGAAAACTGCATGGAATAGGTGACTAGAATCTGAACAACATGCTTAAATATTTGCTCTATTTTATAAACCAAGAAAGTGAAATTCGTTGGAATTTGATTGGAGTCAAATATACATGAATTTGGTACTGAGTTTGACACATGGTTGCTGAAACATGAAGTGAATTTCATTGAAATAAAATATGTTATTTTGTCAAAAATGCATTGCTGGTAGGACATGATTTAACTTTGTATTCATTTTCTGCTGATAGTTGCACTGAAACTGCTGTCTAAATTGTGTCATGGTCTGCATTAAACTTAGATTGCATGCGATTATTCTGTACATATATGCTGATGCATAAAAGGAGTAAAATTCCTGATTTTGAACTGCCAATCTGCACTAACATGTTAAACGCCTTAGTGGATATCTGGTGCTGTCATTCTGAACATAAATAGCAAATGTGTGCTGCTGTAATTCCAAAATACTGAATGTTGATGTAATTGTACATAATGAATATTGGCATTCTGCTGCAGGAAACACAAACATGTCAGGAATATCCAGATCTACACCAAAGTCAAAGAGAGAAAGGACTGTTAGAGCATCTTCTTCTATTGCAAGACCTCATCCTGCAAATGATGCTAGATTCAGAGCAATCGCCAATGAGAATTACTATTGGGCCAACCTATGGAAGAGGAAGGTCATAGCTGATAGGGTGATTGAGATTCAGGAAAACACGTACCAACAATTTCATAATGTCATCCGAATCAGAGGCTAGGTATGGGTTCACAGATCTCACAAGGGAATTTTATGCAAATAGCATAAGAGTGAAGAATGATACTCTTCCCTCAAACCACTCTATGGTAAGAGGAGTGTTGGTAGATTTTTCTGCAAAGGCCATAAATAGGGTGCTTGATGAATCCACATTTTACTAAATTTTAATACATCATTTATTACTTTTTATAGAAAAGAATAGACTTAGATAATGTAAATAAGATGAATATTCCAATTAGGCTAAATAATATAGGTTTCTTAGTTTTTAGTTAATTTACATTGATTTATATAGTTTATTTAGATATTTTGATCATTTGAATAATGTGGCAGGAATCCCCAAGCTTATTTTGAAGAATTATTAGATTTTGAAGAATTTGAGGTGAAAGTAACTACTTTCAAAATTGATAGTGACAACTATAGCAAGCCATTTCCAGCAAAGGGACCAAAGTGATCACTTTCAAAGCTTAAAGTGACAACTACAGCAACCCAGAATCCACTAAACCTGCGCGTGGTTACTATGAATATTCATAGTAGTCACTCCAGAGCATGTAGAATTGAAGGTGCTGCACGTAGTTACTATCAAAATTCATAGTGACAACTCCAGAGAGTCCAAAATGTCCCAATGCTGCGCGTGATTTCTATGAATATTCATAGTAATCACTCCAGAGAGGCAAAACCCAACTGATGCTACGCGTGTTTACTATGAAAGAATGAGAGTAACTACTTTGGAGGGTGCCAGCTTTAGTATAAATAGATTTTTACCAAATTAGGGTTGAGAGTTCTTACACTTTTTGAACATTTTCTCTACTTTACTCAATTTAGGACATTTTCCAGAGCTTAGGGCAACCTTGGGTGACAGCCAAGGGTCTAACCTAGGGTTTGGTTTCTCATTTCTCTTGCTTTTACATTAATGTTAATGAGTTTTCTGCATTTCCCAACTGCGTTTTTGACCCCCATTTCCATGGAGAGCTAAATTTTGTGTAATCCTTAGTAAGTTCACATAGATTCTTGAGTTCCTTGAATTTAATGATAATATAATTTCTTTCTTCTCATGAATTACTTCTTCCTTGTCTCTTGAATTGAATTAATGGTGAATGAAGGAGGTATTACTTAATTAACCCTAATTTCATTTTAAGGAGATTCTAAACTAGGGATTGCTTAATCCTAGATTTAATTCTAAGGTTGCGTAACTTTGGGATGAGAGATTAGAGCCTAACAAATTGCGTAATTTCGTTGGGACCATAAGGTTGATTTTCGCTTGTTAAATTAACCTAATTCATGGGAGAGAGGATGAATGTTAAATCTTGAGTGGAATGAGGATAGAATCTTTGTGGATGAACTAAGGATTACTGTTTTCTATTGTTTAAATTAATTAAAATTGTTTGTTTGTTACTCTTTATTTTGATTTGAAACCACAAAACCCCCCATTTTAATTGCTTGTTCAATTAATGCCTTCAACATGTTTAATGAAGATTAATAGCCAATGTTCACGGGAGACAATCTAGGGTAACCCTAGTACTACATTAAATTGTTTAAATTTTGATGAGGATTTGTGACAAATCTTTTAAACATAAAAACACTCTCCATCAAATTGGCCTCGTTGCCGGGGAGCATTGGTGTTGATTTTTTTGTAAACATGTTATTTGCTCTGTTTTTATTTTCATTTTCTGCATATTTAGTAAATTCTCTTTTAACTTTTGCATTGTGAATACTTTAGTATAGTTGTAGTTTCATAGGTAAGTAGAGATATCTTGCATTTAGGTAGAACCAATTGCTGTTTTCTGCATATTGTTTGAATTCTGATTTCTGCATTTTAGTTTACCACACTGTATTTTCGTTTGCTGCAATTACCCTATTTCTGCTGCATAATTCTGCAGAATTCTGCAGAATTTGTGTTTTTGTGTTGCCTATTTTCATTCCATAGTTTGCAATTTCTTTTTGTTTCTGCTGTTTGGTGTTAATACTTTATTTTACTGCACTTAGATGTTAGTTTTTCTGCATAATTGTCATCTGAATTTTTCTGCATTTTTACTACTTTATTAGTTTACTTCTTTTCAATTTTCCATAGACAATTCCTAATGAATGACCAGATCAAATCCGGGAGATTTATATCCTCCAGATACTGAAATTGATAGGACATTCCATAGGAATCTTAGGAACCTTAATAGACAAAACTCTGCACATACTGAGGAACCATCTTCTCCATCTTCCATATATTCATCTTTGCATTCTTTAAATTCTGAACCTTTAGAAATGGCAGAAAATGACTTGACACTTTAGGAGCTTGCTGCACCGGATGTGACCTACCAGACTTTATGTATCCAATACCCGGATGTGGATGCCCCTTTTGTTCATAAAACTGGCCTAATCCATCTTTTGCCTAAATTTCATGGTCTTGCAGGTGAAGATCCACATAAACACCTCAAAGAATTTCATATTGTTTGCTCTACAATGAGACCACAAGGTGTGCCTGAAGAGCATGTGAAATTAAAGGCTTTTCCATTTTCTCTTATGGATTTGGCTAAAGACTGGTTGTATTATCTTCCACCTGGCTCTATTACAAGTTGGGACACTCTCAAGAGATTGTTCCTGGAAAAATTTTTCCCTGCCTCAAGGGCTGCCTCAATAAGAAAGGAAATATGTGGTATTAGGCAGTTGGAGAGGGAAAGTTTGTATGAATATTGGGAGCATTACAAGAGACTTTGTGCTAGCTGTCCCCATCATCAGATAAGTGACCAGCTCCTAATCCAATACTTCTATGAAGGCTTACACCCAATGGATAGGAGCATGATCGATGCAGCTAGTGGGGGAGCCCTAGTTGACAAGACTCCCGCAGCCGCTAGAAACCTCATTGAGAATATGGCAGCTAACTCTCAACAGTTTGCTACAAGGCAAAATTCCATTATGTCCAGGAGTGTCAATGAAATTCAAACTTCAGATTCACATAAGCTGGAGCATAAGCTGGATGAGTTGGCCTCTATGTAAAATAGTTGGCAACCATCCAAAAGAATTCTGCTGCATATACACCTCCACCTCCATCCATTCCAGCAATGCTTTGTGGGATTTGTTCATCTACGGATCACTTCACTGATAGTTGCCCCACATTGCAAGAAACTGAATATTCGAAAGGTAATCCTCAAGCTTATGCTGCTAATATTTATGCTAATAAATTTCCTTTTCAGCAGCCGCAGCAACAACAAAGCTGGGACTTATCTTCCAATAGATATAATCCCTGTTGGAGGAACCATCCTAACTTAAGGTGGGGAGGAAATGCACAGCATCAAAGCTATAGCCAACCAACCAACAACCATTTCCAACCGCATCAAGCTGGACAAAGTAAGCCATATTCAGCCCAGCAACATCACCATCCATCATCTTCATCTCAACAGCACCATCAAGCATCTTCTTCACTAGCCCCTGCACCTCAAAAGAGTGAGTCACCCTTGGAAGACCTTGTGAAGCAACTCACTATGAGTAATCTCAATTTCCAGCAACAGAGTCAGGCTTTCCAACAACAGACTCAAGCGAGTATTAAGACCTTGGAGAATCAGATGGGTCAACTTGCTTCATCCCTGAATCAACTTCAATCTCAAGGTTCAGGCAATCTCCCTGCACAAACTGTAACAAACCCAAAGAATGTGAGTGCCATTACCTTGAGATCTGGTAAGGTGATGCAAGAGCCAGAAATGCCTAAGGAGAAGGATCCTAGTTGCACTTTAACTGCAGAAGGTGAAGGAGGAGAAGTTGGAAGCCAAGAGCAGCCTGCACCTATGCCCACACCATGTCAACCAAAAGTGGTAGACAAAGAAGAGAGATCCATTCCTATTCCCTTCCCTCAAAGAATGGTTCAGCCCAACAAGAAGCAAGAAGAGGTTGATAAAGAAATTCTGGATACTTTCAGAAAGGTTGAAGTCAATATCCCCTTGTTAGATGCTATCAAGTAAATCCCAAAGTACGCCAAATTCCTTAAGGACTTGTGCACTCATAGAAGGCGACTAAAGGGTAATGAAAGGGTGAACATGGGAAGGAATGTATCAGCTCTTTTTGAGAGGCAGAAAACTTTTATGCCTAAGAAATGCAAAGATCCAGGGACGTTTACTATTCCTTGCATTATAGGCAACAATAGGATAAATAATGCCATGCTTGATTTAGGTGCATCTATTAATGTTATGCCTTTATCTATCTTCACATCTTTGTCTCTTGGACCATTGCAGCCCACGGGTGTTATCATCCAGTTAGCAAATAGGAGCACCACTAATCCAGCCAGCCTTGTGGAGGATGTTCTAGTGAGAGTGAATGACTTGATCTTTCCTGCTGACTTCTACATCTTGGACATGCAAGAAGAAGAGCCAATAAAAGGAGCTGCACCAATCATCTTGGGAAGGCCATTCTTAAAGACGGCCAGGACCAAAATTGATGTGCATGCTGGAACTCTCACTATGGAGTTTGGAGAGAGTGTGGTTCGCTTCAACATACTAGATGCTATGAAGCACTCACCTGAAGAGCATTCAGTTTTCCACATTGATGTTCTTGATAGCTTGATAGATGATAGTTTTGTTGAATTTTTAGGAGACTCTTTCATTGATTTTTCTGATTGTGTAGATACCATAGATACTAAAATTTGTGAATATTGTGCTAATTCATCTTTGTGTGATATTTGTATTGCTGATTTTCTGGATTTAGATTTTGCAACTTCTGACATTAATGACATTGAAAAATCAAAAGGGTTAAAATACAGTTCATTGAGTACAGCAAGTAGAATTGAATCTAACCCTTGTGGTTTAAATGTTGCAGAAATCATTTCAAATGAAAGTGCTTAAGCACTGCCTTCAGTTGAGCAGCCTCCCACCTTGGAGCTTAAACCCTTGCCTGAGCACTTAAAATACGCTTATTTGGAAACAAGTGAGAAGCTCCCTGTGATCATATCCACTGAGCTTGATGAGGACCAAGAGGAGCAGTTGCTTGATGTGATTCGGAAGCATAGAAAGGCTATTGGATGGACCTTGGCTGACATCCCTGGAATCAGCCCTTCCCTGTGCATGCACCGAATTTTGTTGGAAGAAGGATCCAAGCCAGTGAGACAGCCCCAGAGGAGGGTAAATCCAATCATATTGGAGGTGGTGAAGAAGGAGATCACCAAACTACTCTAGGCAGGCATCATCTACCCGATATCAGATAGCACATGGGTGAGCCTAGTGCAGGTGGTGCCCAAAAAGTCAGGGATTACAGTTATGAAGATTGAGAAGGATGAGCTCCTATCCACTAGAATGCAGAACAGCTGGAGAGTCTGCATTGATTATCGGAGGCTCAACCAGGCGACCAGGAAAGACCACTTTCCTCTACCTTTCATAGATCAGATGCTGGAGCGCCTGGCAAGTAAATCTCACTACTGTTTCCTAGATGGATTCTCAGGTTATTTTCAAATATGCATAGCTTCTGAGGATCAGGAGAAGACCACTTTTACATGCCTATTTGGTACATTTGCATATAGGAGAATGTCATTTGGGCTTTGCAATGCTCCCGGTACATTTCAAAGATGCATGTTGAGCATATTTTCTGATTTGGTTGAGCATTGTATTGAAGTATTCATGGATGACTTCACTGTATATGGGTCATCATTTTCTGCATGTTTAGGAAACTTGGATAGAGTTTTACAAAGATGTATAGAGACTAACCTTGTTCTGAACTTTGAGAAATGTCATTTTATGGTTAGGCAGGGGGTAGTCTTAGGTCATATAATATCTGAGAACGGAATTGAGGTAGATCCTGCTAAGCTTAATGTCATTTTACAGCTTTCTTACCCCTCTTGTGTGCAAGAGGTGTGTGCATTTCTTGGCCATGCAGGTTTCTACAGGCGCTTTATCAAGGATTTTTCCAAGATAGCTCTTCCTCTCTCCAAGTTACTGTAGAAAGATATTGATTTCGAGTTTGGAGCCAAGTGCAAAGAGGTGTTTGATTGCCTAAAGACAGCCTTGACCACAACCCCTATCATTCAGCCACCAAACTGGACACTTCTATTTGAGCTCATGTGTGACGCATCCAATTTTGCTGTGGGTGCTGTCTTAGCACAGCGGTTTGGTAAGGATCCACATGTCATTTATTATGCATCTAGGACTTTGGATCCTGCACAGTGTAACTATACCACAACTGAAAAGGAACTATTGGCCATAGTATTTGCTTTGGATAAATTTAGATCATACTTGCTAGGGTCAAAAGTTGTGGTGTTTACTAATCATTCTGCTCTTAAGTTCCTTTTGAAAAAGACAGATTCAAAGCCAAGGCTAATAAGGTGGATGCTTCTACTTCAAGAATTTGATATAGAGATAAAGGATAGAAGTGGAGCACAAAATTTGGTGGCGGATCATTTGAGCAGGATAGAGGGAGTCCCTGAACTCACTCCTCTAAAAGATTATTTCCTTGATGAGCAACTATTAGAGTTATGTACTTCAAAGTTGCCTTGGTTTGCTAATACTGTGAATTTTTTAGTTGCAGGAGTTTTTCTAGCAGATGCACCAAGGAGTAAAAGGGAAAAGATCAAGAATGATGCCAAGCATTACCTCTGGGATGATCCCTATTTGTGAAAGTTCTGTAGTGATCAAGTGATTAGGAGGTGCATTCCTGAGGAAGAAACTGCATTAGTTTTGCATTTTTGTCATGCATCCACTGTAGGAGCCCACCTTGGGCCCCAAAGGACTGCAAGGAAAGTACTGGATGCGGGTTTTTATTGACCTACAATCTTCAAGGACTCTTGGCAAGTGTGTTCTACATGTGAGAAATGCCAAAGAACTGGAGGGGTAATCACCTTGAAGCATGAAATGCCTCAACAATCCATTTTATACTGTGATGTATTCGATGTTTGGGGTATAGACTTCATGGGTCCTTTTCCTCCTTCCTTTGGTTTCTTATATATTTTGCTTGTTGTAGACTATGTCTCTAAGTGGGTAGAGGCTAAGCCCATAAGAACTAATGATTCAAGAATGGTTGCAGATTTTGTGCGTACTCATTTGTTTTGTAGGTTTGGAGTACCTCAAGCTTTGATTAGTGACCAGGGTACCCCACTTCTGCAATAGAACCATTGAGACTCTACTGAGAAAGTATGGAGTATTGCACAAAGTATCTACACCTTATCACCCCCAAACCAATGGGCAGGCTGAGCTCTCCGATAGAGAAATTATGAAGATTTTGGAAAGGATTGTTCAGCCAAATAGGAAAGAATGGAGCAAGCTTCTTGATGATGCTCTTTGGGCTCATAGAACAGTATACAAGGCTCCTTTGGGAATGTCACCATACAGAATTGTCTATGGAAAAGCCTGCCACCTCCTAGTAGAAATAGAACATTATGCTTATTGGGCAGTGCAAGCCTATAATATGGACATAGACAAAGCTAGAGAACAAAGGAAATTACACTTGCAAGAATTAGAAGAACTTCACCTTGAATCATATGAAAACTCCAGAATTTATAAGGAGAAAACAAAGGCCTTTCATGATGGAAAATAGCAAGGAAGGAGTTTTCCATAGGTCAAAAGGTTTTGTTGTTCAATTCCCGTTTGAAGCTCATGCCTGGAAAACTCAGATCTAGGTGGATCGGACCTTTTATTGTGACTTCCATTTCTCCCTATGGAGCAGTGGAGGTAAAAAGTGATTCCACAAACAAGGTTTTTAAAGTAAATGGACATCGCCTAAAGCCTTTCCATGGGAATCCTACACTTGAGGCTAATGTGGAGGAAGTTTTCCTAGATCAACCTCCACCTGTTCTTGATTCTTTGGTTATTTTGGAGTGAGTGCTCCATCAAACTTCAAGCTAGTGACGTTAAAGAAGCGCTTTGTGAGAGGCAACTCACAGTTTTATAGCACTTTCTAGTTCTCTTTTGATTTCAATAAGCATTCTTTCATTTAAGCTGTGTTACTAGTTATGTTGCGTAGTTCATTTTGCACAAACATTTTGTTCAACACTTAACTCATTATTTGATTGACGATTTGTTCATAATTTTTGTAGAGGAAAAATTGCTGTATTTGGACTCAATTTGTGCATATATTCATGGAAGTCCAAGTAGAGAGGGAGGAATAATCATTGCCATGGCACCAAGCATTCACTTTAGAAAGAATTTTGAAGTTTGCTATGAAGATTAATGGCAAACACTCCTAGAAAGAACACACCCAGAGCCAAGATAGCTACTGCCTCTTCATCTAGGCCTCAGCCTGCACATGATCCCAGATTTCGGTCCCTGGCTCATGAGAATTTCTTCAAAGCCAATATTCTCAGGCGACACATTGTGCAGGACAGGAACTTTGACCTGCAAAAAGGGACCTACCTCCAATTTGAGCAGGAAATCCAGAAAAAAGGGGTGGGATTTGCTCACTAGATGTGCTGGGCATGGGTGGAAGGACATCACCCAAGAGTTCTATGCAAATGCCTTCAGGGTGATGATTTCCCCTACAAGCATTCCATGGTCAGAGACAAGGTGATAGACTTCAACCCTGCCAACATCTAGAGGATCCTCAACATCCCTCTTCCTGAAAAGAGGCCTGGACAGCTGGACTACACTACTTTCAGCTTCTTGGAGGAGAAGGACTACAAGCCAATCCTTCAAGCAATATGCAAGGCTAGAGAGAACTGGGAGTTTGACATGAAGCTCCAGGCCAAGAAGCTAACTACAAAGCACCTCCTTCCACTTGCCAAAGTCTGGAGCATCTTTATCCTTAGCTCCTTCATGCCAGTCATGCACTCATCTACCTTGGCAGTGAAGAGGGCAGAGCTAATTTATGCCATCATGACAGGGATGCCCATCCATGTTGGCAATGTTATCAGCAATGCCATCATAGAGATCCTAGCTAGGAAGAAAGACTCCATAGGTTTTCCCTCCATCATTACTATGCTCTGCCAGGATGCTGGAGTTGACTTTGGGGAGTATCAGCAAAAAATCAGAGCAGCTCCCTGCATCACCACAGCTATGGTGAAGCAGCTGTTTAAAGCTAAGAAGAGCTCAGCCCCAAAGATACCTCCCCAAGCTGCAGGGAAGAAAGGCCTTCCTTCTAAAATGTAGGACTAGCTGAAGGAAATAGCTCTGCGACAAGATGCTATACATGCTGGTCAGAAAGGCTGCTCTGACCCTCACAGAGACCATGTTACTCAACATGGGGAAGAAGATGGGGATGACTGTTGACCAGATCTACTATGCCCCCACCTTCCCAGCTCCTTATCTTCGAGCAGCGGTTCAGAATGATCTTCCACCTTTCACACCTACAGCAGAAGAGGAGGAGGAAGAGGAAGATAGCAGCTCTGAGGGTGAGCCAGTACCAGACCCAGTTGCAGCAGCAGAGGGGCAGGATGATGAGGACACCGACACTGATGCAGCTGATGATGATGACCTCTCCTCCAGCTCTGATGAGGATGCAATCTAGCTTTAAATTTTTATTTCTGTTATTTATTTAACCTTCTCTTTCATTGTACATATCTTTTCAGCTAATCTCCCTATAATTAGTACACTTTTCCATTTATTTTCCCTACCTTTAATTTTCCTTTATTGCTTCTACTCTGAACAACAACTTAAATCTTTCACGCTATATATATATTATCTGAGTTTGAGTTATTTTGTTCTGCTGGTGCTAAATTTATTGTCTCTTTATGTAGAGAATGCCCTCAGTTCCATCAAGAGGAGCATCATTTTTTTTGCCCATGAGTTGAGGGACTATCATTCATGAAAGGGGGTGAAGTTCTTTGCCTCTATTTCATATACTCTTAACCTCATTCTTCCTGCACAATTATACATTAAAATACAAAAATATATCTTTGTTCTTTTTCTTTTTCATTGAACCCAATTTTGTAATTTCAATCTTAGACTCTTATTGCAATTTTCATTCAATTCATGAACACACTCTACCTTTGTAAATAATTTTCTCTCCATGCCATGCTGAATTTCTTTTCTTGCAAGGTGATTTATCCTCACATGATGTTAAGTAATTATCACCATTTTTACCATGGTAAAGAATTGAGCCCCTAATTATCTTTCTGTGTGTATATTCCATGTCATTTTGCATCTATTCTCTAAAACTTGCCCTGTTTCTTAGTTGAATATGCATTATGCAATTTTTATCTAGATGATTGAGGCCTCCTTTACACACACACACCCACTCACCAGTTTCCCACCTTTGCACCTTATTGCATTACATCCCCTTCTTTTGCCAAAGTGTATGCAACTTAATTTGCCAAAACATTTTTTCTCCCATCAAGAATGTATTTCTTTTGAGTAACATCAAGAGTGTATGCAAATAATAAGTTTGGGGTGTTGATTTTGATGGTAGTTGCTTGAGGACAAACAACCTCTCAAGTTTGGAATGGTGGACATCATACATGTTATTAATACATGTCAAAAATAATAATAATAATAATTAAAATTTGAAGAAAAAGAGTGGTTGCCAAAGTCCAAGAAATCATAAAAGAAAGAATGAAAAAGAAAAATAAAATAAAATGAAGCAAGGTCCAAGAGATTGAAGAGATATTCACATAATGCAAAATGATGAAAAACAAGGTGAAAGAATGCTTGAACCTTTTAGGCTACCTCATTTGATGCATTTCATTCTAATTGATGTATTCACTCACTCAAAAGGATTCCTTTATCTTGAAAACCCACTTGAGCTTTTGACCCTCCTTGATCAAATTGAACCTTACCTATCCCTATTTGTGGCCAACCAAGTCCTTTCGATAGGTAAATCATTGTATTAAGGCAAAGGAGATTGAGAATATGGGCAAGCATATGGTAGGGTAGAGCAATTTGCATGTGTTGAGGGAAAATACCTAGTTTGAAACACTGACGAGTGAAGAGTGAAACACCACCTTATGAGTTAGATAATTTCTTTGCATTGTGTGAAGTATGATGAACCTTGTTGAATTTTTGTTTCACTTGTATGGGACTTTGCATAAAATTGATTGATATGAGTGTGCTTTCTTTGTTGAATAACTCCATGATTTTGAAATGGAGGAAATGCATATTAGAGTTAAAAGATTAGAACAGAAAATTTTGAGAAAATTTTTTGGATAAGTCTAACCCTTTTTACTTAAGTCCTTAAATTTTGGTTTGCTTGAGGACAAGCAAAAGTTTAAGTTTGGGGTTGTGATGAATCCACATTTTACTAAATTTTTATATATCATTTATTACTTTTTATAGAACAGAAATCACTTAGATAGTGTAAATAAGATGAATATTCCAATTAGGCTAAATAAGATAGGTTTCTTACTTTTTAGTTAATTTACATTGATTTATGTAGTTTATTTAGATATTTTGATCATTTGAATAATGTGGCAGGAATCCCCAAGCTTATTTTGAAGAATTATTGGATTTTGAGGAATTTGAGGTGAAAGTAACTACTTTCAAAATTGATAGTGACAACTACAGCAAGCCATTTCCAGCAAAGGGACCAAAGTGATCACTTTCAAAGCTTAAAGTGACAACTACAGCAACCCAGAATCCACTAAACCTGCGCGTGGTTACTATGAATATCCATAGTAGTCATTCCAGAGCATGCAGAATTGAAGGTGCTGCGCGTAGTTACTATTAAAATTCATAGTGACAACTCTAAAGAGTCCAAAATGTCACAGTGCTGCGCGTGATTACTATGAATATTCATAGTAATCACTCCAGAGAGGCAAAACCCAACTGATGTTGCACGTGTTTACTATGAAAGAATGAGAGTAACTACTTTGGAGGGTGCCAGCTTTAGTATAAATAGATTTTTACCAAATTAGGGTTGAGAGTTCTTACACTTTTTGAACCTTTTCTCTTCCTTACTCAATTTAGGACATTTTCCAGAGCTTAGGGAAAACTTGGGTGACAGCCAAGGGTCCAACCTAGGGTTTGGTTTCTCATTTCTCTTTCTTTTACATTAATGTTAATGAGTTTTCTGCATTTTCCAACTGTGTTTTTGACCCTCATTTCCATGGAGGGCTAAATTTTGTGTAATCCTTAGTAAGTTCACATAGATTCTTGAGTTCCTTGAATTTAATGATAATATAATTCCTTTCTTCTCATGAATTACTTCTTCTTTGTCTCTTGAATTGAATTAATGGTGAATGAATGGGGTATTGCTTAATTAACCCTAATTTCATTTTAAGGAGATTCTAAACTAGGGATTGCTTAATCCTAGATTTAATTCTAATGTTGCGTAACTTTGGGATGAGAGATTAGAGCCTAACAAATTGCGTAATTTCGTTGGGACCATAAGGTTGAATTTCGCTTGTTAAATTAACCTAATTCATGAGAGAGAGGATGAATGTTAAATCTTGAGTGGAATGAGGATATAATCTTTGTGGATGAACTAAGGATTGTTGCTTTCTATTATTTGAATTAATTAAACTCTTTTGTTTGTTACTCTTTATTTTGATTTGAAACCACAAAACCCCCCATTTTAATTGCTTGTTCAATTAATGCCTTCAACATGTTTAATGAAGTTTAATAGCCAATGTTCACGGGAGACAATCTAGGGTAACCCTAGTACTACGTTAAATTGTTTAAATTTTGATGAGGATTTGCGACAAATCTTTTAAACACAAAAACACTCTCCATCAGTGCTAAAAACAGCATATGAACTGGACCCAAACAAGCTGGACCTTAGTACCTATTGTGAGTATGCTGAGAAGGACAAGAAGTAATTGTTCAGAAACTATGCGTACCTGGAACTGAATAGGGAGAATCTACATTGCAGAAGCCAAAGCACTTAACACTAAAGGACTTGGTACTGGAAGCAAAAGTTTGGGCACATTTTGTACTTAGCTCTTTCATGCCAGTGAAGCACAGCTTAACACTTGCCACAAAGAGAGTTTAATTAATTTTTGCCATTATGATAGATATGCAAATTAATGTAGGGGCAGTAATTAATAGTGCAATGAGAGAAATCCTCCACAAGAAGAGAGATTCATTGGCATACCCTTCATTGGTTGCTTTACTGTATGAAGAAGTAGGGATTTCAATGGAGCAATTTCGTGAACCCATAGAAGCAGCACCCAGCATCACGACTGCTATGGTAAAGGACTTTTATTCTGCAAAAAGAGTTACTGCTAGTGCTGCTACCTCTTCATCTGCTCGGCCATCCTCATCTAGGAGGCCACCTCCTACAAGTGTCAAAGATCAGTTGAAACTGGTAGTGGAGAGGCAAGAGGCCATGCAGGTGACCAATTTTGCTATTTTTGACTATGTGAAGAATGGGCTGATGAACATTGCACAGATGGAAGGCATTCCAGTCCAGCAATTGTTTTCTTGCACTTCAGGTAAAATAGCTGCTGAGCTAGAGGCTATAATTAGGCGCCCTCTCCCAGCTTTTGAAGCACCCATTGAGGAAGAAAGTTATAAATCAACTTCATAAGAAAATAGTGGGGGAGACGACAGCAACGAAGAAGAGGAGAGCTCAAATGAAGAAGATGCCAAAGATTAGATTGGGACTTTTAATTCTGTTTGCTTTTAATCTAAGTCTATGTAATTCTTAACATTTAGGAGTTTTAATTTCTATAATTTTAGCTAGTTGTTCAGAACAATTTTAACACTTTTCAGTTGTAATGAAATTCAGTTTCTTTTAGTTTTATAATTCTGAAATTTTAATTACCTTACTTTTCTGATAATTGATGGAATTTTGGTATTTTGTGCAGAAAATGTCACAATCACACAGCACTCACACACAATGGATGTTGACACTTGCACAAGTTGCCATGAAAGGGGGGTTCTTCTTTACCTCTTATTCATGTGTTAGCTTCACATTACACTGAATTATTTATGAAAAACACCAAAATACTATAATAGATATTAAACTGCTGGTTGTGAATCAAATGAAGTTTAATTGATAATTCTATGAATTCTGTTTGAACTTTCTTTTTAAGTTGTTTTTCTCATTCTCAAAATGAGATCACACTTGTATTTTCAAAATGAGACAGTCTTGCCACTAGGTGCATATAATTATGAAAAAGTGAATTGTGAGTTCATTGATTAACATCTTCACTTACAAACCCCTAGTGAGACTTGAGTTGCATACTTTTCTTTATGTGTGATTAATCATAATTTTGCTACACCCTCTAGAACTTGCCTGGTTTCTTGATTAAATATGCAATTTACAATTTTCACATATATGATGGAGGCCTTGTTTGAATATGCCTAGTTAGCCTAAATGACCTCCTTTGTGCTTGATTGTCTTAGTTCACCCCTTTGAGCTTAATATCCCTTTTCTTGAAATTACCTCATTATAAGCCTTACTGAAAAACCAATTTTACCATTCAAATGAAAAGAGGCATAGTGAGTCTAATCAAGAATGAATTTTAAAACTAAGTTTGCGGTGGCATCCACATTTTAATTGCTTGAGGACAACCAATGTTCTAAGTTTGGGGTGGGAAATAACAAGCTATCTAAGTTTTGAGTTCAAAAAGACAAAAAGAAATAACAAAAAAACTGTAGAAAGATATGCAGCAAAGTGGTATGCAGCAAAGATGGTGAAAATAGAAAAATGTGAGTTTAAAAGAAAGAATTGCAGCAAAGTACTGCAGGAAAAGGAAAAGAAAATCAATGAAAAGAAAATAGTGAATGAAAGCAAGAAAAGAAAAAAAATTAGAATTTTGTTGCATAATAAAATTTTGTTTGCTGCACAATTGAGAGAATTAGTGAAAATTAATGCTCCATGCTAGTTTTAAGTTCATTCACTCAAAATGTCTCTTTTTTTTTTTTGGAATTGCATGTATTGTTTCCCATTTTGTTTAAATACCTACCTTAACCTTAGCCCCATTATAACCTGAAAAAGTCCTCTTGATGTGTGATTGACTATATTAAGTAGAGGAGATTGAGAATATGAGCAAGCATATGGTAGAGTGTGGTAAAAAAATGATTTAGAGAGAAAACAGTAGCCTAAACACTGTTGAATGAAGAGGGAAACACTTCTAGTGAGCTGTGATCATTTTTTTTAATGTTACTCACATGACTTTGCTGAAATATATGAACTTAGATAGCAATTCTTACTCAGAGTTTGATTAATGCAGTATGACTATCATGATGAGTAATTAGATGAACAACTTGATTGAACAATTTGCAGAAAACACAGAATTAGAAATTGGAAAATTTGAGAAAAGTAGTTTATTAATTGATTCTGAAAAGAATGGAAGAACTTACCCTCGATGTGGTTTGATTTGCTTGAGGACAAGCAAAAATTCAAGTTTGGGGTAGTGATGAATCCATATTTTACTAGTGTTTTAATATAGTTTTTAACACATTTGATAAGGAAAATATGTTAGAAAAAGTAGAAAAACTCAGAAAAATAGAATGATTGAAGCTTTTCCTTAAATACATAGTTATTTTAGCATTTGTGAATTTTCTGTTTAGAAATTAAGAGTTTAATCATGTTTTTGTAGGAAATTCCTAATCATTGGGCACAATTGGATCTTGTTTGGAGAAGTTGGATATCATAGTAATCACTTTTGGAAAGCATAGTGAACACTCTTTCAGCAAAAATTTGGAGCATGAGGCATAGTGATCACTATTGAAATGCATAGTGATTCCTACAGGGAGCTTTAGAGATGTCCAGGGGCATAGTGATCACTATTGCAACTCATAATGATCACTTCAGAAACTAATTTTGATGCAGATGCTGTTATGCATGCGCGTAAACACTATCAATCTTCATAGTAATCACTTCAATACCAAAATACAAGTGCAGGAGTTGTTGGTGCTGTGCGTGATCACTATTGAAATTCATAGTGATCACTACAGAAAGGGAAGTTGCTACTGACGCTGCGTGTGATCACTATAGGTTTTCAGAGTGATCACTATGGCAACTGTAGAATTTCTATAAATAGATCCCAAGACGCGGAATGAGGGTCTTTTCCTCATTTTTCATTTTTTTACTTCTTTTCTTTGTTCAGAAAGAGTAAGAGAGAAGATTGGGGACGAACATTGAGATCTAAGAAGAGGAATCGGATTGGAGATCGATTGAAGATGGATCTTCTGTGTTCTTCCTCTTCTTCATCTTCTTTCTCTTTCTTTGCTATCATGTTTGCTTAATTCTTCGTAGTTTGGAGTTTAGGGATCTTGAACTGATGTATTGATTTGATTCTTGACTCTGAACTTTGAGTTTTTGGATTAATTGAGTGGTCAATTTTGTTGTTCACGTAATCTTTGAATGGAAATTCAATTGATTATTCAAAGAGGAACCTTTACCGATGAGAATTGGATTTGCTTCTCTGATTTGAATTAACTACCAGATTTAGGGACTTCTTAGGGATAAGGGAACCTAATTCTGCAATCCTATGGTTCTGAATCTTAATGCAACTTCAAATTGAACTTCACCTAAGGGATTAGGGTGGTTTAGTTGATTATTAGGGTCAATGAGTTAAGGGATTAACCTTTGACTATTAATAAGTGAAACCGATTGCCAATTAACCAAATTCTTGAATGTTTAGAGGCTTAGTTGAATTAATATTGATATTTTTGTGAAATAAATTCTTAACTATTATTCATTCATTTCTAATCTCAACATCAAATTCGTATTCTGTTTTTAATACAAGTTTAATTCTTTGTATTGTTCTGGTTCATTGCCTTCAGATGTTACATCCTTTCCAAATTTGTATGACTCAACTAGTTTCTGCTCTGTGAATTGGTAATTGAACTCCTAATTCTCTGTGGAGACGATACTTGGATCTTAAATTTACTCATTACTTGCTGCATTTCCTAGTGCACTTGCTAGTGTTTAGAATTGTTAACAATAGTTATTAAGAAAACAACAAGGGATGGTAGGAAGTGGTCCCTAGTAGGCAGTGGTCCCCTTATGTTTCCTACAACTTTTTAGTTTTTAAAATTAAAAAAGATAATGTTAATGAAAGTGGTGTCTTTCTGCATGGTTTAACCCATTTTCCATTTGCATGCATGACTTTCATTGTTTATTCAGTAAATTAGTTTAAAATTGCAAAAGATTGCTGACTTTTTTTATGATTGTTTCTCTGTAAATGCAGACAATTAAGTTTTACATTCACTATAGAGAAAAAATTTTGGAAGAAAATGGAATTAAGAAGGAGTACAGGTGGGATATTGAGGTTTGGACTGATGTTGATGAAGATATGGTAGATATTTTTAGCTTCATAAACTTTGCCAAGGTAATGGGGTATTTCACTAACATAAAAAATATATTATGGTCTGACCCTGATAAAGATTTTGATGAAGGTTTGAAATTATTAAAATATGATGCTGATGTGTTGGAAATGGTGGCTATTGCTAAGAGGAATAGAATGGAGATGCATATCTATTATGAGCATGAGATTAGTACACCACAATTGCTTGAAGACAGTGAAATTCTAATGTTGGAAGGCTTTGAAGGTGATATTGCAGCAATGGAAGAAGAAATTCAAGTTGAACAAGCAACAATAGAAGAAGATATTCAAGTTGATCAACCAGTAATGGAATAAGGTTTTGAAGTTGAACAACCAGCAACAAAAGAAGTACAAGTTAAATAACCAACAATGGAAGAAGTACAAGTTGAAGATGTAACAGCTAAAGAATTAGAAGTTGAAGATATAACACGAGTCCACAAAGTACAAGTTGAAGTTGATAAGAAACAGCAAAAGAAAAAGGCAAAGGGAAAGCAAATCGGAGAGGGAAAAAGAAAAGGTGACTCTAGTAAATCATCTGGGAAATAAGAAGAAGTTTGCGAATTGGAGCCATGAAAGAAAACTTTCAATCTACTACATTAGAGAAAAAACAAAAAAAGAAAAAAAGCATGGGAAAAGAAAAAGGAAAAGGGAAAGAGGCAAAAAAAACTGAAGGAAAAGGTAAAGAAAAAATGACCTATATTGATGAAGAAGATTATTTACATGAGGAACTTTCTAAATATAGCATAGAAGAGGTGGGTCATAGGGAAACTCCAGAAAGAGAAGAGCATTCTGAAAATTCATGGAGGTCTGAAGAATTAAGAACTCCAGCAAACTCATATGATGAAGATAGTAACAAACAAGTTTTTTCCAAATTTAATGAATCTGCTAAATTTGAAAATGTTTACTTGGAGCTGGAATGGAGTTTGAAAGTTTACAATCTTTCAAAAAAGGCGTTAAGGATTATACAATTCAGATAGGAAGAGAAATAAGGTGGGTAAAATATCACAAAGTTAGAGCAAGAGCTAAGTGTAAATATGGAAACTGCAAGTGAAAAATATATTGTGCAAAAAACAATGTCACACATAGCTTCTAGACCAAGACTTTTCTCAGTGAGCACAGTTGTGGCAGGGTTTTTAAAAATAAACAATCAACACAAGATTGGGTTGTAGGTAAGCTTGTTATCAAACTAAGGAAACACTCCAATATGAAACATTTTGAAGTTGTTGAGTACTTTAAAAAGAAATTTAGTGTGCAGATAGAAGATACCAAAATATATAGGTCAATGGTTAAGGCAAGAGAGATTGTAGAGGAAAGTGAGAAAGAACAATTTGGAAAGTTATGGGACTATTATGGAGAACTTTTGAGAAGCAATCCAGGTTCAACTGTCAAAATGGAAACTGATCCTCAAGTTAAAGGTCCACCGCAATTTAAAAGATTGTATATATGCCTTACTGGGTGCAAAATGGCTTTAAGGCTGGATGTAGACCAATGATAAGGGTTCATGGTGCATTTTTAAAAGGTTATTATTGAGGATAGTTGTTGACAACAATGGGACAAGATGCTAATAATCACATATGGGTAATAGCCTATGTTGTTGTGGATGTTGAAAATAAGGAGAATTTGCAATGGTTTTTATCACTCTTACATGAAGATATGGAAGATTATAAGCAACATGGTTGGAATTTCATAGCTGACATGCAAAAGGTAAACATCTACATAGGATATAGTTGCTCATTACTTAGAATTGACAGAGACTTAATTGCATGAATAATAAATAAGTTAGGGACTAAATTGCATGACTTTTATTCTATCAATGACTAAAGTGAACTTCGTATTTTACTGTAGGGTTTGATTCCAACTTTGCAAGAAGTGATGCCAGGTGCACACCATAGGTTTTGTGTGTGGCATCTATGGCAAAATTTCTATAAGCAATGGAAGGATAAAGTCTTGAAGCACCTTGTATGGGAATGTGCAAGATCAATCACTATCTCATAATTCAATGCAAACATGTATATAAAAAAGACAATGAATGAGAAGGCATGGGGCATACTTAGACAAGTGACCAAAGGAGGCATGGACTAAGGCATACTTTAGTGAATGGCCAAAGGTGGAAAACATCTGTAACAATAACTGCGAGGTCTTTAACTCAAAGATTGTAAATGCAAGGTGTAAACCAATATTAACAATGCTGGAAGAAGTTCGATGCTACATCATGACAACAAGTAGTACTAATAAGTTGAAGTTGGCAGCCCATACATGTTAGTTGCCTCATATACCGCAAAGTAGGTTGGAGAAATTAAAAAAACAAAGCATTAAGTGGACTCCAATATGGGCAGGTAAACATAATCCTAATTTTCTGATAATTTTTAGTAATATAACATTAAATTTGTCTTAACTAAACTTTTATCATAGGTGATAATGATACTCATAAATTTGAAGTGCAATGTTCCACAACTAAGGTTGTTCACTTGGGTAGTCACACATGCACTTGTAGATTTTGGCAATTAACAGGTTAGTTAATTCTATATGATGGCTTATGTGTTAAATTTATATGAATATGTAGCATATATAATGTTTGATATTTTTTTTCTTATAATTTTTACAGGTATGCCTTGTATGCATGCTATTGCTGTAATAGCATATAAAAATGAGAGACCAGAAGATTACTGCCATGGATGGTTAACAAATGAAGCATGTTATGCAACCTATAAACATCATGTTCAACCATTACAAAGTCAAGAGTTTTGGGAGAAAAGTGATCTAATTCCGCCACTACCACCAACTGTTAAGAGGACTGTAGGAAAACCTAAGAAGTAAAAAAGAAAAGATGAATAAGAAAAGCAAACAACTGAGAATTCACAGAAACATAAATTAAAAAGAAAATTGCCACAGGTTAGGTGTTCATGTTTGTGGAGTTCTAAACCACAACAAACAAACTTGTCTTGTACTGAAAAAGCAAAGAATGGAAGACTCTCAAGCCCAAAATAACAACTCAACATAGCAATCCATCACCATACCTGCAGAAGAAGTCCCACCACAATAATCTTCCACTGTACCTACAAAAGAAGGGCCAATAGATGCAGTACCACAAGAAAAGAAAGGTAGAATTAGGCCTAAATTAACCATTAGGACAAACTCATTTGCTGCAAATGTCCCCACATCACCTCAGCAAAAAAGTCCACCACCATCTTCACCAAATGAAAAGGGAGATGACTCTGCAAAAGCTACATATTTCATGCCAACACTTGAAATTAGGAGTGCAGAATGAGTTATTGTGATTATGTTACTTGTTTTCATTATTTTTTATGTAACAAGTTTGTATTATGTAAGACTTATGTCATTTGGACATGTTTTATTTGGAATGGTTATTTTGATTGGACAAGTTGTCATGTTTTAAGTTCCACCAATTTAAGGCATTGAATGGTTTTATTTTCATTTATTTTTGTATGTTATTAGTTATTATTTAATATTTTTATAATTTTTAAGCCAAAATTGGGTACTAAGTACAATTCATTATTTCATATTAATAGAAAAAATTCAAATTCAGTACATATTAATCACATTTCATCCCAAATTATGTTCCTGGCTAAAAACTGGTTGGTCAATGTCCAGTTCATGACCCAAATCAACTGTTGGAACTCCAACTTATATAGCACCAGAGGTTCTTTCCAGGAGGGTAAACATCTACGTAGGATGAAGTTACTCATTACTTAGAATTGGTAGGGACTTAATTGCATTAATAATAAATCAGTTAGGGACTAAATTGCATGATTTGTATTCTATTAAAGCTAAAATGAACTTTGTATTTTACTAAAGGGTTTGATTCTAGCTTTGCAAGAAGTAATGGCAGGTGTACACCATAGGTTTTGTGTGTGGCATCTATGACAAAATTTCTGTAAGCAATGAAAGAATAAAGTCTTGAAGCACCTTGTATGGAAATGTGCAAGATCAATCACCATCTCACTGCAAACATGTATTCAATAAAGACAATGAATGAGAAGGCATGGGCATATTTATGGTTGTTGTGAACTTTTCTTTGGTGAGAACTTTTCAATGATTTATTTTCACTGAAGTGTTATGACTTAGAATGGCTTTAAAAATCTATCTGTGTCAATATGCCATCTATCAAATGAGAAAAGAGTTCAATGAGAAAAAACAATATTTTTTTCTTCACTGCTCTCCTCTTTCCTTTCAAATCACACATATTTGATCCACCTATAATGCATTCTAAATTGCAAATTCATATAGCCTCCAAGTTACTGCTACTTGTCCAACTACAAATGGATATTTTCCAGCAAACATAAACCATTGCTATCACACATCCTGAGATGGCGTATTTATTATTTGCTATGTACAGAGTTATCACTTATCAGTACCTGACAGAATAGGCTAAAAAATTGCTCTGTTTCATTCTTCTTTTTATCAATTTTTTCACTAAAATATAAACGAAATGAGGGTCAACATTGATTACAAAAGCATTCTTTATTAATATTAAAACAAAATTTTATCATTATCTTACAACAAAGTACATGACAATACACATCAAAATACAAATAATTTGTACAAACAACTTTAATTTCTTAATTTCAGCTTCTAAATATGTTATTTTTGCAGACAAATTCTTCATCCATTCTTCATTCACAGTTGTTGAACTTGTAAGAGGAAACGTTACTTGAGAGGTTAGATAATTAGCAGCATTATACCTATCCTCCATGCTATTTTTGTTATCAGCCCATGTAAAATAATTGCAATGTTCACCAACCTACATCATGTGTAAGAAGTAATTTAATTTAATTTATTAGAAATGACAATTAAACACAATGATAAATTAACTTTGTTTATCATATATTTGGGACATCCAAAGAACAATCTTCTAGGATTAACTTCTGTTTGTAAAATTCTAACAGTTACTTTCAACCCACAATGACAAATTTTGCCATTTCGTTTCTTATTTTGTTCTGATGATGACCTTGAAGCAAAACTTATCAGAGGGCTTATATTGCTATTACTAGCCATATAAAGTGTTGGAAACCCAAATCGTGCAAGGAAGGAAGGAACCCAATAATAGAAGCAAGATACCCCAACAATAGAGGAAAGAAAGAAACCCAACAAAATCAAGTAATCCAATTGCAACCATGAACCCTAACCCTAATGGTGGAAGAAGACCAGAGGTGCAACATATATTTTGATATATTTCATTCAATTTGAGTGATGAATCCACATTTTACTAAATTTTTATACATTATTTATTACTTTTTATAGAAAAGAATAGACTTAGACAGTGTAAATAAGATGAATATTCTAATTAGGCTAAATAATATAGGTTTCTTAGTTTTTGGTTAATTTACATTAATTTAGATAGTTTATTTTACATGTTTTGATCATTTGAATAATGTGGCACGAATCCCCAAGCTTATTTTGAAGAATTATTAGATTTTGAGGTGAAAGTAACTACTTTCAAGATTGATAGTGACCATTACAGCAAGCTACTTTCAGCAAATGGACCAAAGTGATCACTTTCAAAGATAAAAATGACGACTACAGCAGCACAGAATCCACTAAGCCTGCGCGTGGCTACTATGAAAGTTCATAGTAGTCACTCCAGAGCGTGCAAAATTGAAGGTGCTTCGTGTCTACTATCAAAGTTGATAGTGAACACTCCAGAAAGGAAAAAACCAACTGATGCTGTGCGTGTCTACTATGAAAGAATGAAAGTAATCACTTTGGAGGGCGCCAGCCTTAGTATAAATAGATTTTTGCCAAATTAGGGTGGAGAGCTTACACTTTTCGTACCTTTTCTCTTTTTTACTAAATTTAGGACATTTTCCAGAGCTTAGGACAACCTTGGGTGACAGCCAAAGGTCCAACCTAGGGTTTTGGTTTCTCATTTCTCTTGCTTTTACATTAATGTCAATGAGTTTTCTGCATTTTCAAACTGTGTTTTTGACCCCCATTTCCATGGAAGGCTAAATTTTTGTGTAATCCTTAGTGAGTTCACATGGATTCTTAAGTTCCTTGATTTTAATGATAATATAACTCCTTTATTTTCATGAATTACTTCTTCCTTGCCTCTTGAATTGATTAATGGTGAATAAGGGGGACATTGCTTAATTAACCTTAATTCATTTTAAGGAGATTCTAAACTAGAAATTGCTTAATCCTAGGTTTAATTCTAAGGTTGCGTAATCTTGGGATGAGGGATTAGAGCTGATACACACTTTCTATCGCAGCACTTAAATGGTGTAATTTCACTACTAGCAAGTGTACTAGATAGTTGTAGCAAGTTATAAAATGGGGAAATCAGATTGAGTCCCAAGTATCGTCCTTTAGAATCTTATTTTTAATCACCAATTCACAAGATAATAACTATTTGCACCAAGCAATTCATTGAACAGATTTCAATATGCAAGAAAGTAAAATTCAAATTTAAAAAAATAAGAAATTGTTAAAAACAGAATGTTAACTTATACTATTAGAATGAATCACGAATGGAGGAAAGTTAGGAATTTATTTCACTAGAATATCAATATCAATTCAGTTCTGCCTCTGAACATTCAAGCATTTGATTGATTGACAATCGATTTCTCTTTATAATAACCAAAGATTGATTCCTCAACTCATTGATCCTAATATCAATAGTTTTGGTAATTAATTCAGATCCAAGCAACAAACCCAATTTTCATTAGTGAAGGTTACTTTTTGATTAATCAATTGAATTTTCATTCAAAGATCAAGTAAACACAGAATTAATCACTCAATCAAATCAAATTCTCAAAGTTCAGAGTCAAAACGAAATCAATATATCAATTTTAGATCCATAAATCCCTAACAAAAGAGTTAGAAACACATTACAATGAAATGGAGAGAAGCAAGAAGAAAAGAAGATGAAAAGCAAAGAGTCATCTCAATAACTTTGCCTTCCCCCAGATTCCTCTAGCAAAGAAGAACAAAAGTCGCTCCTCTCTTCTCCCTCTGACTTCCCTTGGAAGTTAAAATGGTTACAAAATGAATACAAAAATGAAAAATGACAAAAAGACCACTTTTCTAAGTTCCTAATTCCTATTTATAGAGCTCCTCTAATTCTTCGACATGACCCTTGAAATTCTTATAGTTAGTTGTCCCCAGATGTTCTGGAATCTTCTAAAAGTGATACAGAAGCTCCAAAAGTCCAGAATTGGCAAGAAGAAGAAGTTATAAAGTTGCAGAATTTTGCACCAAAACGCGTAGTGGCTAGAGTAAAGGCGCGCGGATGCGTGCCTTGGCTGCATGTGATTTGTGTTTCCACGCTCTCAGCACCAAGGCTTCAAGTGCTCTGCGTTGCCATGCCCCGCATTATGAGTTGCAATGTGCTCTTGCGCGCCAAAGCTTCAAGTGATGTGCGTTTCAACGCACGATACTTCAATGAATGCTTCTTCTATGTGCTTAGCTCTGCGTTGCTACGCCATCTGCTATGCGTTTCCACGCTCTGTTGCGTGCCAAAACGCCAGATTATATGCATTTCAACGCAATGGCAGTTATCAAAGTTCAGTTGCTGGAGTGTTAACACGCATCACTCAGAGTAGCAACACAAACCCAGTGCTGTATTTTGTTCTTTCCACGTTCAAACGCCAATCACTTGGAGTTGTAACGCCCAGCTCTTAGGATTTCTTCAAGCTTGATTCTTTGACTATTCTTCTTTAATTTCAGCTTCTAATCCTTCCTTTAAGCACTTTCAACAACTTTCTATCTTTTTGCATGAACTCCTACAAAAATCTAAACAATTTTTAATATTTCAACAAAACAACAATTTATACTAATTATTTTATTTTTGTGATCTTTTCAAGTTTATTTTAGAATTATTCTCCTAATTATTAACCAAAAACTATGCTAAAAACATGGTAAATATGGATTTATCAAGAGCCTAACAAATTGCGTAATTTCGTTGGGACCATAAGGTTGATTTTTGCTTGTTAAATTAACCTAATTCATGGGAGAGAGGATGAGTGTTAAATCTTGAGTAGAATGAGGATAGAATCTATGTGGATGAACTAAGGATTGCTGTTTTCTATTAATTAAATTAATTAAACTTGTTTGCTTGCTGCTCCTTATATTGTTTTAAAATCACAAAACCTCCCATTTTAATTGCTTGTTCAATTAATGCATTCAACATGTTTAATGGAGATTAATAACCAATGTTCACGGGAGACAATTTAGGGTAACCCTAGTACTACATTAATTTGTTTAAATTTTGATGAGGATTTGCGACAAATCTTTTAAACCCTAAACCCTAAACAAAATATGAAAATGCATCATCATTGGGCAAAAGGAATTTTAATGACGATGACACTGTTTCGCAATTATCTCTGCCACACCAGCTTCCAAAATGACGTCGTTTCTACCAATAGAGATTCTGACGTAGCACTTAAAATGATAGCTCAGTCTTCTGTAATGATCTCTTAACGAGGTCTAACGTCAGGAACTAAAATGCATAATGAAAAATGAAGTTGTGGACTAATATGATATTTTTAATGTCTGAGGGATCAAAATGTTAGACTCAAACTCTCAGAGAATAAAATGCTAGCTTAGTTTATTTTTTATTATGTCACTACTAGTTTAGTAAGATGCAAATATGAAACTTATTTATTTTCTTGAAGAGTTTCGCATGTTACATTACAGACTTTTCTTAAAAAATATATAATACTGGGATTGCAGATATTCCAGAAATTGTGCACCTAGCCTGTGCAGTTCGTTTCAGAGTAATCAAACTTTTGCTCCACACATCATAGTTCGGAATCGAGCGGAGCTCCTCTTCGTTCAGCTTTTGCAGGCATAGATACAAGACAACGATTATCAAGTGTGAATAGGACCACCCTAGGAATAAACATGTTTTATTTATTTATTTAATAATTAATAAAAATGCAATAAAGGTATAAAATAATATTTTTTTTACATTTTTATCTAATTATTTTTTATTTATATTTTGCCAACATATACAGATCGATGATAAATCATACCTGTGTTTTTATATTCTTTTATATATTAAATTTTTTTTTATATTTTCTTTTCAGATAAACAAATACAAAATACATACAAAGAAATTGTTTAAAAATAACATTAAATAAATAAAAAGCCAAATTTGTTGAGGGCTTTATCCTTTCGAATATTGTGTTGACATGGTACCACTACCTATTGTCGTGGGACTCAGGTTTTAACTTCCACGTTAAGACATGAGGTTCCTGTGTTGGATTTCATGATAATGACTAGCAATAGCACGACTACAATATTAAGATGGAACAATAATGGATTGATGCAGACCTAATATTCATCTTGATATAAGCTCCAGTTTTAGTTAACAATTTTCAGGATTCAAGTATCTATATAGAATGAACCTGAAGGGCACACTTTGATGTATCTCAGGATTTTGTTTATTATATTCAGATTCCAGATGGATATGTTTAGACTGAGGACTATTGTGTCCCAAGTCATTTTCTTAAGCTTCTCTCCTCCCTTGTGCCCTAAATTGTTTATGCTGAACAAGCACATGTTGATTCCTGTACCAATGGAAAATGAAATGTTTTAACCCACTGAACTGAGAAATGTCGTGAGAGAATTAAATGAATCTGAGTATATACTTTAGAACAGAAAGCAATGATGCAAATGGAGGCTAGATGCACACGGAGACAACAAAATTTACTTCCCATATCTAACATTAGCTTTCACTTTATAGAATAAAATCAAATCAAACCAAACAAATTAAGCTCTCCCACCTCCTACTTGAATTATTCTGACATGTAGGGTTTACGATTTAAGATTTGCCTGAGGTATAGGATGCTTGTGAGAGGTGCATCAACACCCTTCCATGGAAGTTGTCATTGAACTGGTTGAAATGGGACCTTGTTCCCCTTAAAAGAACAAAGATGAAGGATAAAATGATTGGTTTGGATCCCATAAGGAAATTTTACAATCTATTATTAAGTAGAGAATTGATTAAGAAAGCCTTTCTTTCTCCAATACCATCCAAAATTTCAATTGTTTACTCCTACAAAGAGGAAACACGACTTCAACCTAGAGAATAATGTGCATCAGTATGGCAAGCTTTGCAGCGAAGTGCTTAAGTAGTATGCAAAGAGAAATGTGGTGATTAAATATCAGAAAATGTACCTCTTTGAAGCATCTTAAGTAATCCGAAGAGAGCAGGAAGAATCGTTTTCTTGTTTCACCTGAAAGGACTGCCTCTGATGCTCAAGGCGCTGCAGTTGAGATGATAGTTGAAGCAGGTCAATGGTGAGGCCATCATCACAGGAAAGACGGTGTTTTCCATTCACAAAATCTGACCCTTGGAAGATCCCATCTGCCATTTCAAAGTTGACAATTTCATCATTGTTTGGTATCAATATAGGACTAAGATAACTTCCATCTGCAGGGTTCAATTCAGATGGAAACCTATCTGAATTTATGCCTATCATCTTCTCAGAAACCTGACTCATGCTGTAATGGCTCTGGCTGCTTGGAATAACCAATGGGCGACCCATGGGAATTCCTGATGAATGGCTTGAAGAGTTCTGGGATTGAGATGACAGAAGAGAGAGAGCACAGCCAGAGACAGAAATCCCTGATAATCCTTGAACTGCAGATTCTGCATCAAAAACATGCAAGTCCTCACTTCCTAAGGTGTCCTGGAACAGCGATTGAGACCCAGGATTTGGGCCACTGAGAGCAGGTGGATATTGGCTATTGTTTTGACAGAAGATGTTTCCTGTAGCAGATGTAGCTCCATTTTCATGAAGAAATGGAAATTGTTTTTGGCTGTATGAAGGAAATAAAGATCTTGACTCAGAATATCCATTGGTAATTGGAATAGAAGAAAGAGGCCTGAAACCAGTGCTGTCTTCAGATTTTATAGGTTTCCACCAGTCACTTGTTCCGTATTTCTCAGAAGACAAGACCCCACTGGGGAGTATCTCTTGGCAAATAAAAGATGTTGATGTTAGCATAGTTCCCTGGAATCTGCTATCTGCAAGGACAATACATTAAATTTTTTTCTGTTATTAATCTGGCAAGATTTGATCATAAGCAGATAACTTTATTCTTTGAAGGAATCTACCACTCAATAAGTCACTTGTGGTTCAAATTCGCCATTGGACCAAAGAATCCAAAGTAAAGCTATAGCTTACACCAAAAATGACAATAGATAAAGAATGGTACAGAACCAGCACACGTGGGAGAATATCAACGGAAACTAAGCATTTAGAAACAAGAAAAATGACAATTGTTCAAGAATGGCACTAAACTGTCCATGCTGTAGATGTATACCCCCATATCTTTTTATTTTAGATCTGCTTTTTTGGGTGAAAAAATAATCTATTTAAGAAAACTACATTTCATATCAAATGGTGCTACGGCATGACAGGGAGCTGGCAAAGACATGGCATCAAATGAAAATTGCAGAGAAATTTGTATGACAAATGGGCTGTCAGGACTAAAATTTCTTGGATATTGTATGGGCATATATATAATAGAGAAAACATTTGAGAAGGTGGAAATGGACAAATGGAACCAACTTTATTATTCCATGCTTCTATTTCTATATATTTCATAATCAACCAGTCAAACATGAACTGTGAAGGATTAGTAAGTTCCAGTGATTAATTAATTTTCTAATTTTGAACTTCAGAAAATATAATAAAGGAAAGTAATCAATGAGGAAAGCAAAAGATGAATATTCATGGACTGCTAGGAAGGATGGAACTTTCAAAGGGAAGAGAGGTTAGTTATATCTTGATACAATTTTAGAAATATATTATTACCACCATATGACTGAAGCAACCTCCCAGCTTTTCCAGAGTGAATACCCATTTGTGGCTTTCTTCGACGCTCATTATGGCCTGCAAGGCGTTTACGACAGCTACGCTTACCATCATCAAATTCAGCTAGCAAATGAAACCTGGATAGTAAGCTAGATATCACAGCAGCACTACATATCATAAACATACAGCATATGCCAAGCTTGTCTATTTTGGAAATTCTGAAGCTGAAATATTAGTGGAGTGAAAATAATACAGTTAATAGGAATGTTCAGGAAAGGATGGTTTCTTCCATTTCAGAAAGAGAAATAGGACCCAAAAGGAATAGATCTTTTAGCTAAAGAAGCAATCCAATAGCCCGAATCAATAATTTGAACTATCTGATTATTGGTTAAGCCAATCTTTTTCTAAGTTAAGTTAGATTTGATATTAAGGTAAGGCATAGCCGCATAGGGTGAAAACAAAATCAGATAAAAGCTTTTAGAACTCATGACATGCAATTTAGGAGAAAAATGGTCACAGTTTAGCTTTCCAATTGGTGTGAAAAGGTGGTAACCTTTGGGAGGGCTAAGCCTGCAAATAAAAAGAATTGAAACATGAAAGCTAGGAAGATTGACAAACCTACTACATTGCTGACAAAACCTCTGTTCAATTCCATTCACAATAACTTTAGAAGTCTTGGAGTGAAGCTCACAAACTTTGTGCCTCTTGTGGTAGTCTTTGCAGCCACTCAGATCCTTGTTACAGCCATAGACTTGGCAATAAGCAGTTTGAGAATGGACACAGGAAGCTCTCACCCTCTTGGGCGGCGTTGAGGACACTGATGAAGACAAAATGGTCCCTTTGGAAAATGTTGGAACCATGGCATCTCCATGATCAGCAAATCCTCCGAGTTTCAAATCAATGAGTGAATTGCCAGTGTTAGAATCAACAACAAGAGAGTTTGAAAGCTTGGAATTGAAGTTCTCTCTCACAGAAAATGCATTTGGGACAGCCACAACAGCATCACTATCCACCTTTCTGCTCTGAACAGCACCAACAGGATCATCGCACACTTGTTTCCCCAACATTCCAGGAATACCCTGTTCCTCAAAACCTTGATCGTCAACGTTTTGCTGACTCAAAGCCAACAAGTCATTCGAAAAAATACATGGGGCTTTCAGTTCACAACCCAAGAAAGAGCGTTTGCTTCTATCAAGTGTGTTGGGAGATGAAAGTGCATCATTGGAGGCACACCCTTTCTCCTCAGCAGCATAACTCCAAGACTCCATGACTCTCTCTCACACACACAAGGATCAGAGTGCAAGAGAAATCAAACAAAGCCACTTCAATGATAGCTCAAAAACATTAGAATCTCAATTTACATAGCTTTAGCAGACAACAAGGTTAACAAAGAGGAACCATTCAAGAGCCTCCAATGAGTTGCTGAAGCTGAGGCCACAAATTTTTTGTTTAATTTATGAGAAACTAAAAAAGTTAGAAATGGAAAAGATGAAAAAGGAGGTAGCGGACAGCAAAGAAACTACAAAAATGTCAGAATCCCACGTGATAAGAATCCAGAAACACGGTGGGAACAGGTTAATACGCTGAATGTAAAGAGTGTGTCAGCTTAAGCAGATCGAACGGAGGCAAAAACACAAGCTAAATAATGAATGAAAAAGCCTTTCTGTGGCTTGGAAAAGGAAGACTCAAAAAGTTGCTTAAGTCATGAGAGAGAGAGTCGCTTTATCAGTGTACTTGCAATTGGGCAATGGGCTGAGGATGATTCAACTCAAAGCTACTTCCCAAACTCCATGAAAATTTTGCTGGTTGTTAACGAATACAAAGTATATTTTTATTAGGAATCATGTTACCGTGCATTATAAATTATGGAGGGTAATAGTAATTTTTCATCATTTTTTATTTTAAATTTCTTAACCAGTATTTTAACTATATCGATCAGCATTTAACAATTTTTTATCTATATTTATATAGTAAATTTGAATCTTTATTTCTTTTAACTATTATTTCTTTATATTATTAATGCGTCTTTTGTCCATGATTTTTTAATATATCTTAACTTAATTTTTAATGATAACTTTCGTATGCTTCAAAGCAAAACTTTAACTTTATTTTACCATATTAATTATAAAATTTAATTTAAATATATTAATAACATCTGTCATATTCATCAGAATTATTAATTTTTGTAATAAATATAAAATTAAAATTTTAATTATATAATAATAAATATAATTATTTATTATTCTCTTTTCTTTTTGTATCAACCAAATAACATGTTTTTTTATTAAGTTATTTCCGATTTTTTTTAACATTGTTCTGTTACAATTCCTTCTAATAATAAATTTTCGCATCAACCAATACATTTTGCGATACAAAAAATTGCCACTAATATTTTCTGTCGCATATTTTAAAACTTAGTAATCGATTATATTTTCAGATGCTAAATTGATTTGCAATTAGCAATTAACTACTATGTGACACCAGTCACACATTGGTTGCTATTTATTTTTGTGACCAAAAAATGGTCGCTAATATTTTATTTCCTTGAATCTTCTCCGCCTAAACAGGTCCTAAAAGTGTTTAAGGAAAACTTAATTTGATAACAAAGAAGAACGTAAACAACGATCAAAATTCAAGTTATAAGTGATAAAATTATAGAAATACTTGTGATAAACATTGTTTTTATATATATAATTTTTTTAAAAGGTAAAAGATAGGAGGAGCTGCCCCACCCCTCAAATTAAGTTTTCTTATTTAATTTAAGTGATACATGTTTTATTTCTTGTGAGAAGGATTGTGTTTAATCTTGTTTGTGAAGAATAAAAATCTCTTGAAAGACCTAATTTTACTATTTTGCTAATGTTTCTTTCTCTAAAGAATATCTATTATAACCTAATCTATAATAGTTGAATTGGATTATCTATTTTTTAAAATTATTTAAATATATGAATAACATAGTTTTTTTATTAATTTATATTTTACTGTAGGTTTTAATAAAAAATAATTTTTAAATGCAATATGCATATGATCTAATAATACGAGTTGTTAATTTTTTTTAGTAAGACTCTAACGCTCTATATTAATAAATTATTTCTTTCTATAATTTATAAAAGATTTATAAATTTTAATTAAATTTTGCTTATATGATATAATTTAACATGTTTTTTTATTAAGTTATTTCCGATTTTTTTTTCACATTGTTCTGTTACAATTCCTTCTAATAGTAAATTTTCACATCAACCAATACATTTGCGATAAAAAAATTGACACTAATATTTTGCACTTATTTTAAAACTTAGTAACCAATTATATTTTCAGTTCCTAAATTAATTTGCATTTAGTAAAATTTTAAAACTTTCATTTCTCGCTATTTGTTCTATTAAAGTTTAATAACACTTGAAATTATAGAATTAAACATTTTTCATTGCAACATAATCAGCTATATAAAATACAATTTGAACAACAATGAATAATTAATATATTTGGTATTACTTAAATTTAGGATTTCAATATTTACAAGTTATAAATAAAATACACTACTATTTAATTTAAATAATTACAAGATCAAAATAGATTAAGTCCTAATAAGCATATCACTTCCACATAAAATTTTTTGAGAATACGATCTTAGTTTGGATTAATCTTCACCAAATCAGCTCTTAATTTCTTTTATTTCTTCTATTTCTTCCTATGTTAGATCCTCATCATAATGGTGTCAGGAAGGATAAATACTAGAAAGGTTGTCAATCCCTGCTTCAACTCAATAAAGCTTTGTTCGTAGTATTCCATCCATACGAAGGGTTGGTCTTAGCAAGTCAACAGTGTCAAAGGAGAAGCAATCTTTGCAAATCCCTCTATGAACCTTTGTCAATAACCCGCTAAGCCTATGAAACTACGAATCTCTATAACTGTCCTCGGCTTTTTCCATTGTAGCATCGATTCCACTTTCAAAGGATTAACTGCAATTCTCCCGGCAGAGATCACATGGCCAAAGAACTTCACCTCCTTAAGCCAAACATCACACTTGCTAATTTGGCATATAGTTGTTTTTCCTTTAAAATCCCCAGAGTAATCCTTAAATGTTCCATATGCTCCTCTGGTGAACTAGAATACATGAGGATGCCATCAATGAAGACCACTATAAATCAATCCAAAAAAAGGTTTAAAGATTTGATTCATGTAGTCCATGAATATCGTTAGGGCATTGATAACTCCAAAAGGCATTACCACATACTCATAATGGCCATACCGAGTGCGAAAAGCTGTCTTCAGAATGTCCGCATCTCTAACCAAAATCTGATGATACCCAGATTTCAGGTCAATCTTAGAGAACACCTTAGCACATATTAGCTGATCCATCAGATCATCAATCTACGACGAGTATTTATTTTTTATAGTCAACTTATTCAACTGGTGATAGTCAACACAAAGTCTAAAACTTCCATCTTTCTTCTCCATTAGAAGAACTGGTACTCCCTAGGGTGATACACTTGACTTAATAATCCTTTTCTACATTAAATCCTCAATTTGATCTTTTAACTTCAACAACTCCCTTGGCACTATTCGATAGGGTGTTACTGATACTGGCTCAGCCCAGGGAATCAAATCTATACTAAACTTTACCTCTCTAGATGGAGGTATTCCAGGAACATCTTCTGAAAAGATCTTAGGAAATTCTCATACCACTGGTATCAATTGAAGTTATTGATCCCACTCTACATTCATAACAGCCAAAAGAATGAAGCAGGAAGCTCCCTCACGCAAAGACGTTTTTATCGGGCCTATAGAAATCACTTGTACTAAACCTTACTGCTCAAGAAAAATCAAACATCGCTGGGCACAATCAATCAAGACATGATTGGCAGTCAACCACTATAAGGTTCACCTTATATCGCCTTCCCTCAACCACTATAGGACTTCCAACACAAACCATCAAAGTCGTCATCGAATTCAAAGTAGGTGTCGCTACCACCAATTCATATCCAGGGTCACTCACAGGCAATCCTAGGTCCCTTACACATGCATCCACAATGAAGGAGTGTTTGGTTCTAGAATCAAAAAGTAAAAAATGAGAGGTTTCTGCCACTACTCCTATCTCATGAATAAGGTCTATACCTTGAGCTGCCTCTATCCCAAACATAGTAAAAAACTTGTGTCTTTGTTCTAGGTCTCGTCGCTTGTGGGGCCCTAATTGCTCTAGGTTTTATGGCATGTAAAGCACTGGCTGTGGACAACGCTGCTCCACTCCGGGAAGTAGGGCAATCCCAAGCAAGATGTCCCAGTTGCTGACACAAAAAATAAACTCTATTGTCAGCCTATGGGCACTAATTCAGATAGTGTGGTCCTCCACACCTGAAGTATTTGACTATTGTAGGTGTTATGGCTCTAAAAACTGGTGCACTTGCTCCACTAGGTTGGAGAGCAAAGGTAGCAATCCCTAATAGCCTAGGAGCTAATAAGGTTGCCCCTGCAAACTGAGAAAGCTGAAACTGTTGTTGGTGTTACAAAGTTGAGAGAACAATAACTAGCAATTGTACTAGGTAGTTGTAGCAAGTAATAAAATTTGGAATTCAGTTTGAGTCCCAAGTATAGTCCTCAGGGATTAGTTCTATCAATTACCACTTCACAAATTAATAACTAGTTGAGCCAAACAAATATTGGAGATGTTTTGAGTCATTTGAGAATAAAAGCAATAAAGTGTATAAATCAGAAAATAACAGCAAAACAAAGTGATGAATTTAGAAATGAATTGATGTGTGAATGAATTTAAGATTGATTTCACCTCTTTATCAATTGCAAAATAGAAGTAGATCTGATCTCTAAGTTCCTTAATTGATTGATGATCAATTTCACTTATTTAATCAAAGGACAATCCTTTGCCTCAATGATCCTAATATTCAATTAACTACCTTAATTCCTTAGGTGTAAATTAATCAAACATTGCATTAAGTATGAGAAATTAAGAGATCACAAGATCACGAATTCTTATCCCTAAGATATCCATAACCTTGATATTCAATTTAGATATGAGAAATTAACTCAACTTCCATTAATGAAAACCCTCTAGGTTCAATTCAATTGAATAGCTAATTCAAGAATTGCATTAAGGAAAGAATTAAACATTCAATACAATCAAGATCTTAAAATCCAGATCCACAGTCAATTTACAATATCAAAATCGGATCCATCAATCCATAACAAAAAGAAATTACAATATGTTACTAAAAGAAAAAGAGAGAGAAAGAGTAGAAGAAGAGGAGCTATAGAATTTTTTCATAAATCCAATTCTCAGCTTGATTCCTCAAGGTCGAGAGCTTGAAAGTTGCCCCCAATCTCCCTTTCTAACTCTCCTAAGGTGTAGAAATTAAATAATGAAAAAAGATCCTAAGTTTCTGAGCTAATCTCTTATTTATAGAATTTTCTGCCTTTCTGGCATGGTTACTTTTATAAAATAAAGTAACCACGCAGAAGCCTTTTTGTAATCTTCATGACTAGAACAATCACTTTTGTTTATAATAGTAGCAACATAGAGATGGATTGCCTCAAATAGCATGTGCGTGATCACTTTTATTGACAAAAGGAGCCATGCACAACTTGTTTTTCTGGAATACTGTCTGGAACAATCACTTTTATTGACAAAAGTAATAACGTGCAGCTTGTTTTGCTCTTTACTCATGCGCGTGATCACTTTACTGAAAAATAGTGATGACACACAAGTTGTTCTTCTCACCCTAGCTCTAGAACAATCATTATTATCAAAAATAGTGATCACGCAGGATCTCTCTTCATGGGCGTGGTTACTATTGTTAGAGAAAGTGGTAATGCACAAGTCAGTCCTTGAAATTAGGCTCTAGAATGATCATTTTTCTTTAAAATAGTGATCACACCCAACAACTAGCTTCATTAATCCTTGTTCTTTGTCTCCAAAATTGCTACTTTCTTCTCCTTTCTCTTCTTCAATCCTTATCCTCAAGACTCTTACCTTAGAATCTCCTACAAAACTAACAAAATTACATCAGAATTCTATCAAATTTACATAATTTGAATTACTGATGAAACCACATTTTGACTAGTATTTTATGGTAGTTTTAATCCATTTGATAAAGAAAATATGTTGGAAAAAGTAGAAAAACTCATAAAAATAGAATAGTTAAGGTTTTCTTTTAGATATATTGTTATTTTAGCATTTTTGAATTTTCTGTATAGAAATTAATAATTCAATCTTGCTTTTGTAGGAAAATCTAAGCAAAGTTCATGAAGATGGAAGATCAATGGAAAGATAGAAGAAAAGTAGCAAAACAGGATGCAAAGAACCAGGTTTAATAGAGTTGAAGCTGGGCGTGATCATTATTACTAGCTAAAGTGATTGATCCAAAACTTAAATATGGAGTGAAATCTGTGCGTAATCACTCTTATCCACAAGAGTGAGTATTCCAAAGAGTCTTTCAGCAGAACACAAGGCACATTGTCACTTTTGCTGGTGAAAGTGAACATTCCAGACAAGTTCCAAACTTAGCAAGTTGCGCGTTGACACTAATACTGGTGAAAGTGAACGTTGCAGAGGAACCTCATTCACAATAAAAAGTGCGTTATCACTTTCGTTGGTGAAAGTGGATGTTCCAGAGAAGCTTCATGTTTAGCGAGTAGCGCGTTATCACTCTTGCTAACAAGAGTGATTGTTCTAGAGAGACATGTAGCTATGCAAGTTGCGCGTGACCACTTTTGCTCATGAAAGTGAACACGCGCATAACACGACTTCCAGCATTGCCACTTTTATGAAGAAAAATGATCATTCCAGTTTCAGAGAACATGTAACCTCTACGTGACTACTCTTACGAAGAAGAGTAGTAACGCGCTCATGGTGGGAAATCTATAAATTGAAGAAACGCTCAAATCTTTGGATCTTTGGTTCATTTTTCATTTCCACTTAGTTTTTTGGTGTGGAGAGAGTCTAAGAGAGAGATTGGAGATGAACATCGAGCTTTAACCTAGAGGAATAAGATTGAAGATTGATTGAAGATGACTCTTCTATGTTCACTCTCCTCTTTTCTTTCTTTTTCTTTCTCTGCTGTAATGGTTGCATAAATTCTTCATAGTCAGGGATTGTGGATCCAAAATAAATGTGTTGAATCGATTCTGGATCTGACTTTTGAGTATCGGAATGGATTGAGTGATTGATTCGGTATTTCAAGTAGTGATTGAATAGAAGTTTGATTAACTAAATACAGAGGAACTTTTATCAATGGAAATTGAATTTGTTCTTCATATCTGAATCAATTACCAGGATTATAGCTTTCTTAGGGATAAGAGAACTTAATCTTGCAATCTTCTGGTTTCTAACACTTAAAGCAACATTTAATTGGACCAAATCTAAGGAATTAGAGTGATTTGATTGAATGTCAGGTTCATTGAGTTAAGGAATTAACTTTGAATAATACAAAGTGAAACTGATTGTCATTTTTTCTAATTACTTGAAAGTTCATAACTTTATTGATTCAACATTGAAGTTTTGGTGAAACAACTCCCTAGCTATGTTTTCCACATCTGTTAATCACACATTTGCATGTTCATTGCTCTGTTTCTCTTTCTGATTTTAATATCTGTCACTTTTATTTCTAAACTCAATCTGACATCTGTGAAGTTCAACTAATTATGGCCTTGTGAAGTGATAATTGAACACTTTTATTCCCTGAGAATGATACTTGGGACTCTAACACAGTTCTATCATTTTTATAACTTGCTACATCAACACTAGTACACTTGCTGGTCAAATTTACTTCTCTTTAGAAGTGTGACAATTACTAAAGATAACAATTTAGTTCATTGACCATTTATATATTTTTGTGCAGTTTTCACTTTCCAAATTACATTTTCTATCAAAAACAACCTAGAAAACTACATAAAAACCTAGTAAACTCTACATTTATCAGTTGGCGATATGATTTGTTATTAGGGCACTTCTTGGCACCCTTATTTCCCTCATAACTATTGGTATGTTTGCTAGATTTGGCCTGTCTTACTCCGCCAGCATCCTCCAAATTAAGAGTTTTTATAATGGTGGCTTGGTTCACCAAATCAGCAAACTCAGTGATTCTAAGTGAAATCAAGGTCCTTTTGATGTCTATCCTCAACCCATCTGAGAATCTCTAGCACATCTACTCTTCCAAACTTGGATGAGAACAGAATTGATAAAGTCGTTCAAACTGGACGACATACTTATAAACCGACGAGCTCCCTTACACCAGACTTAGAAACTCTTTCTCTCTTGCAGCACAAACATATGATGGAAAAAACTTCCACAAAAAAATTGCTCTTAAATATTGCCCATGTAATGACCTCTCCTTAGGTCTCCAGCATAGAACAGGCTCCTTACCACCACATCTTAGCATCTCCCATCAACACATATGCGACATATGTTACTTTTCGCTCCTCAGCACATCCCATGGTGAAAAAGATTTTCTCAATCTCTCAGAACCAGAGCTCAGCTGCATCTGGTCCATCAACTCTAGTGAACTGAAGGTAGATCATTCTTTCTGAACTTAGATAACCCCTAATATTTAGGCAGCGATGCTAATATAGCAGTAGCTATTGCAGCTGCTTGACTTGCAGCTTGCTGCTGCTAAACAACCTCTCAGCTTTGCTTCATGGCTGCTGCCATGGCCTTCATAGCATTAGCCATCTGTTTCACGTCAGGTGCAAGAGGGTTTAATGTGGGTCTTCTTAGGGGTCTCGCTATGTTAACACACATATAATTAATTTAGAACAATCATAAATTAACAGAACCCGCCACAAAGCAACACAACATTGCACATAGGTTCAACATATGGTAATGTATTAAAATCAGGCACATCACAATAATCTAATCCATTCAACATAGCATCATATCAATATTCACAAGTAATACAAGTAACAAACACAACTCTTTCAGCTACTTATCACAACTCAACTTAACAGTACATTACCCAAACATCATGATTGGCCTATAGCTCACCCAAGTCTCATATGCCAAAATTCGCTACCTTCATTCTAGAGAACTGAGGTGATCAAACTCGTTCTTCTCATGACTTGATGGTTATGGAATTGTGGTATATGATTACAAAAAAGACTCTTTGCCTATAATACATAACTGAAGTCTAGCAACCTCACCTCGTAGATTTACTTAGACCATGCTCTAATACCACTAAAATGTCACAACCCCTTTTTGTAAGGATTAATGACAATTTTGCTCAATCATAATATGTATAAATTTTTCCATAAAATAAAATAAAATTTAACTTGAGGTAATTTTTTAGAAATAAAATCCAATGTTTTAATGGAAGAACAAAACCTCTAGGCATTTTCATACAACTCAAAAATCATAAATATATAGACGTTGCTCAACATGGAGCTCAAAATACATATTTACAATCCAATAATTATATTTATTGAAAAATGTAGCTAAATAGTCTAAACCCACCACTAAGACCTAGACTAACAAAATAAATAAAGCTACAATTCTTCCAAAAAGCATAATAAACTCCAAACATCCCTCAACCAGACCCTCTAGCATGGGAAGTAGATGGATTACCTTCACACTTGCTCATGTATAACTGTACGATCATCGCAATACACACACATACCAACGCAGACAGAATGAAAAGGTGAGCTTATATAACAAACAGTCATAATCATAAGGTACAAAATACAACATAAATATTTATATAGCTTTCATAAATCTCAGCGAAACAATGCAGCAATTTCTACCAATTTATAGCTTATCTAATGCAAATGCAACAACTTGATTCCAACTGATTTCACAGTCTAAGTAATCCAAAAGGAACCTACAGTTTTTCGGTCTGGAAGCGACGCATCCCAGTATTTGGATCTAGACACAACATAGCTCAATATTTTTCTTACTGTTACGTGTCTACCCACACAAACATGTAACTCAGCTCTAGAATGATGAAAATCATTTTATTTCTGCATGATACAGCACAACCACAACTTTATATATATTTTTTCAGCCAGTCTTAGCATTTTGGTTTTACGACATATATCAAACATTTTCAACATATTATATTACAACATTTTAAATATTTATCTCAGACATAAACAGTTTTGTACCATTCATAAAACAAAGAACCCCATCACAAATCTTCTATGTTCTATCCTAAGGTTTGTCCATACATCAATCCATTCTCAGTTAGAACAAGATTTATATATAATATCACAACACCTGAGTGAATAGTAAAAGCTATCTAGGGTAAGCTCCCCTTACCTGGAACTTGGTTTTCTCACATCGCAATCCTCGTGAGTGCCAAAGAGAGATATGACACCAGAAGAACTCAGATTTCCTTATTATTATTACATAATAGAAAACTATTAAGAAGAGAAATCAAGAAACAATGAGTGAAAACGGAGAACTAAATCAAGAAACAAGGAATGAAGACAGAGAACTAAGTTCCAGAAACTCACCTAGATTTAGATGAGATAGACGTTCACACTTGGATCAGGAATAAGTTCGACTTTGAGAAGGTTTTCTCTATAAGAATATGAGAGAATAAAGAGAAAACAAGAATGAAAGGTTGTTTAGTGAGAAATGAATGTTATTGGGGGCTGGGGTTCCTTAAATAACCCTCCAGATTTGGGTGCTCTCGCTTGAGCAAGGCAACCCTTGCTTGAGCAAGCTCGACCCTTGTCTGGACAAAACCATCCTCGCCTGAACGAGGAAACTAGATAGTGGCATCTACCTAAATTTCTGCTATTCTTGCTTGAGTAATGCAACCCTTGCTTGAGCAAGCTCTACCCTTGTTTAGACAAAACCATCCTCGCCTGAATGAGAAAACTAGATAGTGGCATCTACCCAAATTTCTGCTATTCTTACTTCAAATTTCTTGCCTAAGCAAGCGACATTTCTCCTAAGCGAGAGGCATTCCTGCTGGGCCAGAATGGGTTTAGAGAGTTCTCCATCTTTCCTACGGCTCCTTGCCTGAGAGAGCTTATCTCGCCTGAGCGAGATCCCTTTTTGCCTAGGCGAGAAGACAGTTGGGGCGATCTTATCTTATCTCGCTTGAGTAAGATTGATCATGTCTAGTGAGATCGCTTCAAAATGCCCAATTCAGCACGATTTAATCTCGCTTGAGTGAGGCATACCTCGCTTAAGCAAGAAATCCTACACCAAAATTCCTAAGAATGAAGGTTTTACAATGAAAAACTCTACTATATTTCTTACGCTAATACACATATAAAACACTTAATAATTAATCATATACCCCCAAATGCTTATTACACCAAATAAATCAACCACAAAGCATTGCAAACATACACTCTTTATTTAGCAACTATTCAACTCACACATTTCATTTCAATGCATACATTCAAACAATTGCAACATGAATTAAAGAAATAATATATATATGCACACACACACATAAAAATATAGGTCTGACACACTTTTTGCCAATTATCTACTCTTGAGTGAAACTAGGTGGTTTTCCTAAGTAGTTGAGGTCATGGAAGGTATAAACATAATTTACCATAAGTGTTGTTCTAACAGTTCTTCTATACATGTATAAACTAAGGGTATGATGGACCTTACCACTGGATGTAATCAAAAGGACTATAGTACCCTATTATAATCTTCAATCTCACTAACTATAATAAACTTACATTGACAAACTCTGTCATTCCCTAAATACATTATTTAGTCTACTTTCAAAACTCCACTCAGTCAGCCTAAGTAGTCTCTAATGGGTGGTCATTTTTATTTCTTGAAAATCCAAGTAAGGATAAGTCTTCTCCTCACCCCTAAAAATAACCAAATAATCAATTTGAAATTCCTCAATAAACAAACATATTAGCAATATCATAACAAACAAACATGATCACAGTCAATCGTTGCCTCTTGTATTCCATGAGGTCTTACACATATAGGTGAATAGTTGTTTATTAGTTTATACACATGGATACAACGTATTCAATATCAGGCCCCTTAGCAAAAGTACAGTCAGGAGTTTAGTCAAGAAATAAGTATGTGGCCTGTGATGCTTTCGCTCCCATTAAATTATGTGCAGCCACAAATATCATTCACTATCCTATATTTTTTTCCAGATTTCCAAAATCATCTGCATTTTCAATACTCGTAATGTGTTTTTGTTACTATCCACACTAATTCCTTTCATCATCATATTCATTGATAGTACATTTTCCTCCATTTATTTTTCATTATACATCATACAAGTTATGTCGAAGGTGGAACACCTTTGAACTTGGCTCAAATTGCATATTTTAAGCTATCATATCCTATCCATTCCATTAACAAATAAAACATACATCATCTAGTTCATCATCTTAAAGAATCTATTTTTAACTTCGATTTCTAAAACAAAAGCATGTAACTACAAAGAATGTATACAATATATATATATATATATATATATTCTTGACTCTCTGTTCCTCAATGTATGCTTTCATGGGTTAAACATGAAAGAGGGATCTATTCCCGCAGCTTTAATCTATAGGATTCAGTACAAGGCCATGAACTCTTGTGTTTCTCGTGTCCTTCTTAAACCCCAAAGAGGTGAGACTATTTTGTTCATCACTGATATGACAAAGGCTAATGTGCTCTCCCCAGGATAATCAAATGGGATGAAGTTTCCCTTCCCGAGAAATGGGTCTTAGACAAGGCTTTGCCTTGTGTCCCTAGGCCTGCTCCTCAAATCGAAAACATTTCTCAGGACAATTCTGGAAAAGTTGAAATAACCTTTGATAGGAGAAACTCATTCTTTTCTAGAGTTGATGCTTATAGCGGATGTTCTAGTTTTACCTCTGCTAGGAGATCTTTCTTTTACAGGTCCAGAATTTCTAACCTACTCCCCTCTTAATGAGTCTTATGATGTTATCTCATAAATTCATTATAGATAAGGAAACCCTTAGGAAAGATTTCTACTTTGAGGATTGGAAACCTCAAAGAGAGTGGTTCTTCCAAAAGTATAGGGGAAAAAACAGGTCTAATATCCAAGAAGAATTCTATCAATTTCTCAAAAAAGTCAAACAGAATATCCCATTCTTTGATTGGCACCATGCTTATACCATTCACAATAATATTGATTATCCATGGCAAGAGGATGTTATTTGTACTTCCTCTGCGAATGTTATATCCTGGCAGATTAAAGATGGACAAATAGTTCAAAGTGATTTGCCACCCATTACCCAATACCAATTACCAAATTTGAAAGACGGACACATTATATGTTCCTAAAGAACATTCCAAGAAAAACAGTTTTGATTACATTATTAAGACTGTTGAGAACAATATTCCTTTAAAGAAAGATCTAGGAGAAGAATTTCATCTCCTGTCCAAATCATTCATCAATGAGCCTAAGCGTAAATACAAATACCTCCACATAGGATGTGTCCAGGTAGCTATTAAGCCTCTCATAGACATAGGTATAGATGCTGCTATCCTAATGTGTCTTAGAGATGCTCGCCATAATGACTTTAACGACTCCCTTATAGGTACTGTCGAAACCAGTCTTGGACAAGGACTAATTTATTTCAATTATTTTCCTAACAAAACAGTGAGTCTTTTAGATGACCATATTCTTGACTCTCTGTTCCTCAATTTATGCTTTTATGGGTTAAACATGAAAGAGGGATCTATTCCCGCGGCTTTAATCTATAGGATTTAGTACAAGGCCATGAACTCTTGTGCTTCTCGTGTCCTTCTCAAACTCCAAAGAGGTGAGACTACTTTGTTTATCACTGATATGACAAAGGCTAATGTGTCTCTCCCTAGGATAATCAAATGGGATGAAGTTTCCCTTCCCGAGAAATGGGTCTTAGACAAGGCTTCGCCTTGTGTCCCTAGGCCTACTCCTCAAATAAAAAACATTTCTCAGGACAATTCTGGGAAAGTTGAAATAACCTTTGATAGGAGAAACTCCTTCTTTTCTAGAGTTGATGCTTATAGCGGACGTTCTAGTTTTACCTCTGCTAGGAGATCTTTCTCTTACAGGTCCGAATCTTCTAGGTCTGATATTCCTAGATCCATTAATCATGACCCTTCTATAAACTTACAGGGTTTAGACACTTCTTCTAGGATTCCCAGAAATGTCTACCAAACTTCTAAAAAAGAAGAAGAGAATCAGAGTATCCAATCTCCAACCTACTCCCCTCTTAATGAGTCTTATGATGTTATCTCATAAATTCATTATAGATAAGGAAACCCTTAGGAAAGATTTCTACTCTGAGGATTGGAAACCTCAGAGAGAGTGGTTCTTCCAAAAGTATAGGGGAAAAAACAGGTCTAATATCCAAGAGGAATTCTATCAATTTCTCAAAAAAGTCAAACAGAATATCCCATTCTTTGATTAGTACCATGCTTATACCATTCACAATAATATTGATTATCCATGGCAAGAGGATGTTATTAGTACTTCCTCTGCGAATGTTATATCCTGGCAGATTAAAGATGTACAAATAGTTCAAAGTGATTTGCCACCCATTACCCAATACCAATTACCAAATTTGAAAGACAAAAGCGGTAATTCTGTTACTGCTACCCCTTTCAAAACCAAAAACCCTAATGAGGCCATCACTCCCAACGACATCCAAGGCCTCATGGAACAGGCCAATTATACCAATAAATACCTCCAAATTTTATGAGAAAAGGTCTCTAACAATTCTACTAAACCAAAAGTTGAAGAAATAGCTTCTTCATCTACCCAACCTCAACTAGAGAAGCCCTTGTTTAAACCTTTTAAGATTAGTGCTAAAGCTAAGCAAAAAATCTTAGAACTTAGACAAAGGGAAAAGACCAGAGTGAATGAGGATAACCAAAATGAATTACTTAGTAAAATTACTAGTCTCCTTACTACTGTCCCTGACACTCCTCAAGCTTCTGAAGAATCTAGTACTAAACCAAGAACTAGATCCCTTACCAAAACTGTAAATACCATTTCTAAGATTGATTCAGAACATTGTTCTGAAACTGATTCTGTCCTTGCTATCAATCCCATCAACAATTGAAAAAATTCCTCTAAACTTTATTACAATAGAGCTACTGCTCTTGATGTTATTCTTGAAGAAAAACAAGATTATATTGAAAGTTTTAATTCTAACGATATTTATATTTGGAATATTGACGGTTTGTCTGAATATAATATCATTGCCACACTCCAAAATATGTCGGTTGTCGCTGTGGGCTATTTTACCAATCAAAATATGCCTGAAGATACCATTGTTTATATTCTAGTTGCAGTTTTACAGGGCAGCTTAAAGGATGGTGGAATAATTATCTTACTGAAATTGATAGAGAAAATATCCTCTCGGCAATAAAAATTGATGATAAAGGAAAAATCATTGTTAGTGACAATGAGCGTCTTCCTGATGCTGTGTATACTTTATTATACACTATATCCCAGCACTTTCTTGGAGACCCTTCTCTCTGGAGAGAGAGATCCGGTAAACTCCTTTCAAACCTTAAGTGCGAATCTTTAGAACATTTCAAATGGTATAAGGATACCTTTATGTCTAGAGTTTTAACCAGGGAAGACTGCAACCAAGCCTATTGGAAAGAAAATTATCTTGATGGGCTTCCTAAAGCTTTCAGAGATCTTATTAGAAGCAAGCTCCGAAGTCATTCTCCTACTGGAGAAATAAATTATAACAGTTATGACTATGGTCAGCTTATTGCTATTATTATCCATAATGGCATCAAAGCTTGTCAAAAGGACAAACTTCAGAAACAGCTTGCCAAAGAAAAAGCTTTGAGTAAGAAAGAATTAGAGTCTTTCTGCGAGCAGTTTGGTCTTCCATCTTGCTCCACCAAAAAGAAGAAACAGGCTCCAAAAAAAAAAAAAACTGTAGAACCCTATAAAAAGTCTTACAAACGTAAGTACAATAGGAAACCTCCTCCCAAGAAACAAGGGAAAAGTGTTATCCCCACTAATGTTCCCAAGAAACCCAGGACAGGTGTAACTTGTTATAATTGCGGTAAACCTGGCCATATCAGTAAATACTATAGGCTAAAAAAGAAAATTAGTAGTCTCAACCTTGAGCCTTCTATAGAAGACCAAATCAACAATCTCCTTATTGAAACCTCTGATGATGATTCTGTTAAAGAATCAGATGAGGTTGTTAACCAAATCCAAGATGATGATCAAATCTCTTCCTCTGGTAGTGATGATACTCCAGAAATCAATGTTTTACCAAAAGAACAAGATCTTCTTTTCGAAGCTATAAGCACCATTACTGATCCTCAAGAAAGAAAAGAATTTTTAAATAAATTCAAAGAGGTTTTAGAAATTAAACCTAAACCAAAAGAATATTTTACTACGAATAAGTTTGATATAACAGATATTTTGAAAAGATTAAAAAAGAATTCTAATATTAAACCAACTACTATTCAGGATCTCTAGATTGAGATTAACAGTCTCGAAAAAAAGATTAAAGAGATTAAAGAACAACAACAAATTCATCAAGTTATTCTTTCCCAATTAGATGATGAATCTGACAATGAGAAAGAAGAACTTCTTAAAGATGATGATTCGGTAAAGGTCGATTCTGGTAATCTAGAAGAAACCTTTATGTGTTTGATCAACAAGGTCAAAATTCAAAAATTTTATATTAATATCAGAATCATTATTAATGATTTTGTTCTTGATACTTTAGCCTTTTTTGACACAGGTGCTAATTCAAACTGTATTTTAGAAGGTTTAATTGCTACAAAATATTTTAAGAAAACTTCTAAAAAACTCAGCACTGCTAGTGGTTCGAAACTCAAAATTAATTATAAGCTTTCTAAAGCTGTGATTGAAAATCAAGGACTTAAGATTGAAACAAACTTTCTCCTTGTAAAAAATTTGAAAAACGAAGTTATTCTAGAAACACCTTTTATAAAAGCCCTTTTTCCACTACAAATTTCAAAAGATGGAATTTCAACTTATCATTTGGGAAAACAAATAACTTTCAAATTTTCTAGTAAACCATTTACTAAAAATATCAATTTTATTCAAAATAAAATCAATCAAATTAACTTTCTGAAAGAAGAAGTCTCTTTTGCCAACATTGAAAAACAATTACAAAATCCTTCACTACAGAAGAAGATCCAATCTCTTTTAGAATATATTCAGTCTTCTATTTGTTTCGACTTGCCTAACGCTTTTTGGAATAGAAAGAAACACATTGTTAGTCTTCCTTACGAGTCAGGTTTCAAAGATAGCCAGATTCCTACTAAGGCTAGACCTATCCAAATGAACAATGAACTCCTTCAATATTGCCAAAAAGAGATCAAAAATCTCTTAGACAAAAATCTTATTAGAAAGAGTAAGAGTCCTTGGTCTTGTTCTGCCTTTTATGTTAATAAGCCTGCAAAAATAAAAAGAGGTACTCCCAGGCTTGTGATCAACTACAAACCTCTTAACCAAGCACTCCAATGGATTAGGCATCCTATTCCCAATAAAAAAGCCCTTCTTAACAGATTAAATTCTGCCAAGATTTTTTCCAAATTTGATATGAAATCCGGATTTTGGCAAATCCAAATTTGTGAAAATGATAGGTACAAGACTGCCTTTACTGTTCCCTTTGGGCATTACGAATGGAATGTTATGCCTTTCGGTTTAAAAAATGCCCCTTCGGAGTTTCAAAAAATCATGAATGACATTTTCAATCCTTATTCAAAATTTGTCATCGTCTATATTGATGATGTTCTTATTTTCTCCCATTCCATTGATCAACATTTCAAACACATAAATGTTTTTATCAATGTGATTAAACAAAATGGACTTGCTGTTTCAAAGTCTAAAATTAACCTTTTTCAAACAAATATTAGATTCCTTGGCCACAATATTCATTAAGGAACTATCATTCCTATCAGCAGGTCCATTGAATTTGCTGATAAATTTCCTGACAGAATTTTAGATAAAACCCAATTACAAAGATTTTTGGGATGTCTGAATTATGTAGGTGATTTTATTCCACACCTCAATAATATCATTAAGCCTTTACATGATAGGCTTAAAAAGAATCCTCCTTCTTGGACTGATGTTCATACCAATGTCGTCAAAGAAATTAAGAATAGAGTCAGAAAAATAAATTGTCTCTATCTCCCCATCCCTCAAGCTTTCAAAATTGCTGAAATTGATGCCTCTGACATAGGTTATGGTGGCATCCTCAAACAGAGAGTCGAGTCCCATGAGCATATCATTGCATACACTTCAAAACATTGGAATTCTGCATAACAGAATTACTCAACTGTTAAAAAAGAAGTTTTAGCAATTATTTTATGTGTATCAAAATTTCAATCTGATTTATTAAATCAAAAGTTTCTTATTAGAGTAGACTGCAAATCTGCAAAAGAATTTTACAAAAAGATGTTAAAAATCTTGCTTCAAAACAAATTTTTGCAAGATGGCAAGCAATTATATATATATATATATATATATATATATATATATATAACTCTCCTTACCATTGGTAAACGATTAACATAGAAGTTTTAGGTAAAAGGTGTTGTCCTAAAGACAAAGTTCTTCCAAAGCACCATAAAGTAGAGTAAACTTTGAGAAGAAAGAAAATGATGAAATAGAAGTGAGATTGGTAGTATAGTCTCCAAGAAAACTTATTGGAAGTCGAATGGAAAGGATATCTAAGCTCAGATTCAAGAGAGCTTTTGAGAGTAAGATTGTTTTCTAGCTGTGGAAGAGACTAAAGGAACTGAGAGTGAGATAAAAATGGTTACTTGCCTTGTAACCTAAGTTTTAAAATGTCAAAGTTACTTAAATACCCCTTTATTTAACGATTCTCGCTTGAGAGACATCCTTTCTCGCTTGAGCAAATAAACTAGGCAAAACTTTTCTACTCATTTACTGATATTTTTGCTTGAGCGAGATCACTCTTACTTGAGCGAAAACACTCTAGAGAACTCCTCATTCTGTCATCTAGCAAAAGCATAGTTGAGAAATACTTATCCATTTTCACTTGAGCAAGAATTATCTCGTTTGAGTGAGATGCTCTAGATGCATTTCTCCTGGATTAAACAATCTCGCTCAAGTACGACATTTCTCACTTGGGAGAAAAATACTACAGTTTTAAAAATACAACTCTTCTATATTAAAATCAAAAGCAATAAAAATTAGGTTATTATAAAGACTACAGTTGAAAAATATATATACCAAGAACAAATATGGCAAAGTAGCTCATTAAACACTTCATTGTATAATATTTAATATAGTTTTCATTTTTTAGCTACTTAATAAGAATGATAATATGATAAAGAATTAATATAAGTTCAATACTATCTTTGAATTACATGCATCTTCAAAAACAATCTTAAATTTTTTTTCATGATTGTTTCAACTTAATATCTTATTTGCTTAAAACTTTTTAAATTGAATCTAAGTAATTTTAAAAAAGTACAATTTTTTGAAAATATAAAGTAGAAGTTATTGTATGTTTGATTACATTAGTTTTAATAATTATTTTTACTTTTATTCAAAAATTACTCAAAGTAACTTATTAAAATAATAATAAATTTATTATTATATTTTCTTTTTTCAAAAGATTAAACAAACAGATTAAACTTTTTTTTAATTTATTTTATTCACATTAAAAATAGAAAATAAGTATTAAGATTAAATTTTTGATATACAACAAAATTTCAAATAATTTAAAAATTATTTTATATGCATTTAATTTTGTTATATTCATATATTTTCATGTATAAAAATAAATAATATTTTTTAATATAGAACTTAATTTATAATTAGTCTTAATAATTTATATAAAGAAAAGTAGACATATAAACTAAGAAATAAATTATTATTGTTGTTGTTATTGTTATTGGTATTATTATTAGTAGGAACAACAAAATAATGTATCAATTTATATATTTTTATATTATTATGAATTTATTTTAATATATTAAAATGTTCCTTATGACCTTATTTATTTCTAAACAATAATAAGAAATATAAAAATTAAGTACATTGTTAGGTGTTAAATTTTACAATAACTACATTTTTTATTTAGGAGTTTTAATATGTTATATAAATTTAAAATGTCATGCAGTTAATACATATATAATATTTTAATAAATAAGAAAGAATTAAATTACATTGGTATAAATTAAAAAAATAAAAAATTAAATATTTTAATAAAAATATATAATTTTTAAAGACCTAAACTAAACTAAAAATTGAGATTAATATAACTAATATTAAAATAGTCAACCAAATGGACTTAACCTAATGCCTCCAACTTTTATTTATTTGGTCAAATTAATTTTTTTTAAAAGAATTTTATCAATGTTAACTTTTAAAAGTAGAATTTAAATATTTTAAAAGAATAATTTTTTTATCCAAAAAATATAAAAATATAATAAATATGGTTTAATAAAATTTTAATATTAGTGATAGCTTAAACTCAACTCTAATTTCATTTGATAGTTGGACTTTGTAACAAAATATTCAATTTTTTTATAAAATAGTAAATTAAGTAAGAGTCATTGAGACATTTTTCCAAATTCAAAAGTAAAATATAAGCTAAAATTTAGAAAAGTACTATATGATAAATTAATAAGAATCATGTTAAATTTCATTTGTTGGTTGACGTAAAAAATAAAGGAAGAAACCTTAGATATGGTAAGATATATTCAATATTCAATGTATCTGACATAAATTGTAATTGATAAATTCACATTTTACTATATTTTTAACCTAGTTTTTGTTGGTACAACTACCTAGTACACTTGCTAGTTAGTTATCTAATTTTTGTGATAGTAACATCCTAATTTTTACTTCCTCTATGTTTATGTGTGTTTGCACAATTTACACTTTTTCAAAGGATGTTGATTAAATAAGTTTTGAGATAAAAGTATTTATTTTTATTTTGTTAAAATAATTCGTCTTTAAATACATGTTTGATTTATTTTTGAAATATGAGATTTTTAATACTTTGAATTATTTAGAATCCCTTAAGTATAATTGATTTCCAAATTTTTTACACACCAATAAAGGTGGTGTAGTGGTGGATAGGCTACTCCTTTCTCTTGGACTTAAAGGATTTAGGTTCAAGCCTTACAAAGCTAAATTTTTTGGTTTAGCAAGGTTTTTCTTTCAGATTTTCAAGTGTGTGAAAAGTCCATGATGCCCTTGCATGATTTTAACATATGTGGCAATGAGATTTCATTACATGATCACTCTCCCTCCCTCATCGTGAGACACCTTAACTCTCACTCACTCACTCGCAGTTTTTCTCTCATCTTCCCCCCCATCTTTTCTCTCATTTTCCAGCAAGCTTAGGGCCAAAAACCACCATCCTCTACAGCCAAAAACCTTGAGCAATCCCCCCTCCATGCTTTGAGCATGATTTTTCTATTTTTTCTTCTATAAAACTTGAAACTGCAACCTCCATTACACCAAGAAAAATCATTTTTTCACCCTTTCATGTTGAAAGGAGTGTGTTGATTACTTTCTCAACATCCAAACAAGGTAAAAGCACTCTTTCATCTTTCTTTCTCAACGTTTTCACCAATCAAATTAAGGAGATGAAGTTTTTTCACTTTCTACATGAAAAAGCATGGAGCTTTCTGCGTCTAGCCACTGTGTGAGTCAATTTTGACCATTTGAACATATTTTGTATGGCCTAACCTCTGCATATGTAAATTGTACAGTGAAAAATCTTTCAAACGCAATTGATTTCACTCAAAATGGACATCAAAATCACAAGTTATAGTGAAAATGGTGAGATTTGTCCTTGTTCTACGTTTTTAGTGTTTTAGAAGCAAAGGAGACTATTTTTCTCATTTTTGTGATCTCCAAAACCTGACATGCAACATTCCTATGTATTCTTTGCAGAATTATCTTTCCAACAGTGTATCTTGAGCTCAAATCCAACATCGTTTGCCCCCTTAATCGTGTAGGATACGTGAGCACCTTCAGTTTTATGTTTTCTGCAGAAATAGTATAAAGAAATATTTTTTACACCCTTTGTACAAAGTGTTTTTCAACCCAAAAAATTTATTTTCATAAACTACATGAAAATATCTTTCCAAAGCATATTTTTATGTTAATTTTGGACTTCGTTTGAATACCTTACGAAATGAATTACAAAAATGGTGCAAAGTTGAAAAACCTACTGAACAGCAGTAAAACTTGATTTTTCTGCTCTTTGATAAATCCACATTTACTATATTTTTAGCCTAGTTTTTGTTAATAAATAAGTAGTAAAGTGCTAAGCAAACATGAAAATATCATAAAAATTGTATTAATATTCATAATTGTGTAACTAGTTTTGATTTTTAGATTTTTAGTCCAATTCTGAACAAATTGACTTAAAAGTGACTTAATCCTTGTGCAGAAACTTGAGCTGAGAATTTGAGTTGAAGATTGAAGTGAAGAAAGTAGAGGAATTGAGCTTAAAAGATGAAGAATCAAGTGTTATATGAAGAGCATAATCACTCTGAGTACATAGAGTGAATACTTTGAAGAAGAAATTCATGAAGATCAAAAGAGTAGCTACTTCAAGTATTCAGAGTGGCTACGCAATTGAGCGCGTAGCCACTTCAAGTGCCCAGAGTATCTACGCAGTGCGCGTAGCCACTTCAAGCATCCAAAGTAGCTATGCAACGGAGCACGTAGTTACTTCAAGTGTCCAGAGTAGCCATGCAGTCAGCGCGTAGCCACTTCAAGCGTTCAGAGTAGCTACGCAGTTAGCACGTAGCTACTTCAAGTGTTCAGAGCAGTTATGCAAAAATAATAGAATTTTAAATATTACTTCTAAGTGTCAACTTTGGATGATTTGAGTTCTTAAATCAGTTTTAAAAGGTTCTAGAAGACCTTTTGTAACACCTTAATTTTAAATTTCTGAATGAATCTGTTTTTGCAAGGTTCAAGTAGTAAAAATTTTCCATTCAGATAATTGTTCAAGCACAATTTCATAAAATGTTTCAAATTAGAAATTTGAGTACAATTTGCATTATTACTTGCTACAGGACTTAAATATACATCAGATTTTAAAAATAAATTTCTAAGTCTTATAGCAATTTCATCCTTCCTTCCTTTAGGGGTCCCGGTACTGACCGTCTTGGTTACCTGAAAAATAAACGTAAGGGTGAGTCCTTTACACTAGTATAAACACACAGACAAGCATTAGACTCACTGGACTCATTATACGTAAATTCTAATCATATTAAGAGCATACGTTAATGACCATCATGCATCCAAATTCTTAATCACCATAGGTGCGCTCACTGTACCAATTTCAAATCCACATATTTACACAAATACACGTGCGCTCACTGCACGTAGCCATGCTCACTGTGGCGCTGTGATCATAGATTCATGATTCCCTCGACCTTAGGGACTTACTTAGTTATACTATGGATGGTCGCCCGCATAGCTCCTGCTCCACGGATACAACATGTGCAGTATTAAACCCTCAGGCAAAGGTGTTAGTCAGATGCTGAGTCAAGAGAAGAGTGTATGGCCTATGGTGCACCCACGCTCACTATTGGTGTCACTACCACCCTCTCTTCCCCAAGGTATTACTACCGCCCCCATCTTCCACACCCGCAGTGTATCTCTGAACCATTCATAGTTTCCACATTCAAACACATTGCAATCACATCTAAACATACCATCATACTCATTTTCAACCATTAAAGTTATTCAATCATTTACCCATAGTATGCCAACACAAATGTACAATCACATTTTACTCAACATTAATCATATTCTCATTTCTACCACATGCAACATGGGTTTCTCACACAATGCCTACCACATTCAACTTATCACATAATTCACACAATGTGTCGGAGGTCGGACACCTCTGGACTCAACCTAACTCGTACAGTCCATCAAGATACATAATCTCACCTCTTATTTCTATCACATTACCATATTCATTTAAATAAACTTATTCTGAACAAAGGTAACTAGAGTAAAGTCCTCCCTTTACCTCAAAACGAAGGCCCGAGACGAAACATTGATGGAATCGCCTCCCTATACGGATTTCGTCCCTAAAGCACACAAAAATCTCGAGGAAACTTAGGGGGAACTTCAGAAAATGAAGGAAAGGGACGAAAACCGAAACCTTAACCATAGAACTTACCTCCAAAGACTCCAAATGTATTTCCAACCTTTAATCAAGCTCCCAAACGTCCTTGGAGGGCTTTTAATCGGTAGAAATGGGTTTGGGTAGAGAGAATCGTGAAGGAGAGAGAGGGAAATCGTGAAAATAACCCCCTCCTCAAACCCTAACCCTTCAAATACCCTTCTGGTCGCGACACTCTCACTACAGGGACTCCCCTCACTACAGAGAGGCGCCTCTCGTTGCAGCGACGCCCTTTGTAGCTACAGCGAAAAACTTAGACAAATCTGCACTCTGGTTTCTGCAGAATCTCACTACAGCGAGACCCTCTCACTACAGCGAGATTACACCCAGAAATGCACTCTAAATTGTCGCCCTGTCGCTACAGCGAGATGTCTCTCGCTATAGTGAGAAAGCGACAGTCACATGCCTTCCTCCCAGGGACCTCTTGCTACAGGGAGAATGCCCTGCACCAGGACTTAACCTATTTCTTTTAGTCCAAATTCCAATCACACACACCTATACATACATTCACATATATCTGTATTCATACACATATTCCCATTAACTAAGGCATGCTCATATCACCATTAAGTCAATCAATACACCAACGCGTGGCAAAACACGCATCCATCTATATTTACATACCATTAAATCATATTACAAAATTTGAGGCTTTACACCTTTGATGCTAGAATTCTCAGAGATTAACATGTACAAAAGCAAAAGGCAGGAAAAACCATATAAATAGAAGTTAGAGGTTCAGAAAAAGGACTTTTGTTCATTTTTGTTATTTTTCACTTTGTAACTGTTTTAACTTCTAAGGGAAGTTAGAGAGAGAGATTGGGAGTGACTTTCAAGCTTAATTTCTAGAGGAATCAGAGTGAAGATTGGGTCTTTGGAAGATGTTCTTCTGCTTCTTGTCTTCTTCTTCTCTTACTTCTCCTTTCTCTATTGTAATTTTGTTCTAAACCTTTTTGGTTAGGGATCTATGGATCCAAATTTGATGTTGTGATGTAACTGGTGATTGAATCTTGAGATTTTAATTGAATTGAGTATGTGATTCTGTTCTTAATCCAGTTGTGAACTAATCCTTAATTCAATTGAATTTAGAAGAATTTTCATCAATAGAAATTTAGTTTATTTCTCATATCTGAATCATATGCCTAGGTTATTGAGATATTATGATAAGTATCATAATCTAGTAATCCTATAATTTTTAGAACTTAATGCAGTATTTGATTAAATTTCACCTAAGGGATTAGGGAGGTTTAATTAGGTATTAGGATCAATGAGGCAAGGAATTGTCCTTTGGTTAAAGAAGTGAAATTGATTATCAATCAATTAGAATTCTTAAAAATCTAGAACATTATTCCATTGCAATAGAAAATTTGGTGATGTGATTCCTAACTATTTTCTAGATAGCATTTTAATACAAAATTCGTATTCTATTTTTACAGCAAGTTTATTACCTTTTATTGTCTTTATTTCTTACTTTCACATGTTACAAATCCCTCAAATGAATTGTTTCGCTTAACTAATTGTTAAATTGTGAAGTGGTAATTGAAATAAGATCCTTGTGTATGATACTTGGGGCTCATATTGAATTCCAAATTTTATTACTTGCTACAACTACCTAGTACACTTGCTTGTTAGTTCTCTAAATTGTGTAACAAGTTTTTGGCACCGTTGCCAAGGATCTTTATTTTCAATATCATTAGTAGCGAAGAGACAACTAGATTGAGCTTTTTGTTCTCTGTTTTCTTTTTGAAAAATTTATTTTATTTTTACATTGAATTTCGTATTACATTTTTTGCTAGTTTTCCTATACACCTTTGCTGTCTAGTTTTGTAGAATTTTTGTGTCATTGTATTTTGTGTAGTTACATGTTTATATGTTATGTTTCTTTCTTAAATTTTCATAGGATATTCTACTAGTAAATTTTCTACACTATATTGTTCTGTATTTTCATCATTTTCTTTTAGTATTTCTGCTGTGTTCAGTTTTTCTTAGTGTTATATGCGTGGGAAAAATAAAAACAAGACCGCTCTTGTGTTTGATCTGGACATAGACAGAACATTGAGGAGGCTGAGAAACGAATTAAGAGCAGAAAATTCAGCAAGGAAAGAGCAAGAATTAGAATCTACACCTTCTACTCCTAAATCGGAAGAACTTCAAATTCCTTCTCCTACACCACCAACACCTCAAGAGAAGATAATGGCTGAACAGAACTTGATGAGAACTTTAGGGGATTATGCAGTGCCTAACATGCATGGATACAACTCCTCTATAGTCAGACCTACCATACAAGCCAACCATTTTGAAATAAAACTAGCTTTACTTCATTTAGTTTAGCAAGATTAATTTTCTGGTTCAATGTATCTCTAACTTTTTGCAGCTTTGTGATACAATTAAGGATGAATGGAGTTAGCGAGGATGCAATTGGATTGAGACTATTTCCATTTTCATTAAAAGATAAAGCTAAATGTTGGCTACAAGGTCAACCACAAGGAAGCATCACTACTTGGGCAGACCTTGTTAATAAATTTCTTACCAAGTATTTTCCACCATCTAAAGCTGCCAAACTAAGAGGAGAAATTACATCATTCATGCAGCAAGAAGGGAAATCTTTATATGAAGCTTAGGAGAGGTATAAAGAATTATTGAGGAAATGTCCACACCATTGCATACTGGAATGGATGCAGCTGGAAACTTTCTATAATGGAATGAGTCCAGCCACTAGAACCATGATTGATGTAGTTGTAGAAGGATCATTAAATACTAAGTCATTGGAAGAAGCTCAATGAATTATAGAAATGATGGCTTCATCTATGTATCAAAATTCTAATTCTAGACACTCTACAAGGGGTGGAGGGTATGAAGCCAAAATTCTTAAGACTTTTCTTGCACAAAACCAGCTGCAAAGTCAAATATTTTCAGAATAAATCGCTGCACTAACTCAACAAATAAGCAATTTACAGGCTACTCCAATTCAGAATACTAAACTTACTTGTGATTTTTGTGGAGGAAATCATGCTAATGGAGCATGTGATGCATTTACCAATGAACCTCAAGAGCAAATTAATTATATGGAAAATTTTTAGAGACAACAACCTTCATTCCCACCTGGTTTTAGTATCCTAATAACAGAAATCAGCAGTACTCTAATTGGAATACTCAATATTCTACTGCAAAGAATTTTAATTCTACTTTAGCTTTTTCTGGTGCAGGTTCAGCAACATAACAATCCTATTTTCAAGGGAATTCAGCCACTCAACCTCGAAAGAATAAAAAATTCTCCAAGCCTATGACTGAAATGTTGAATGAAATGGAGGAAATTATGCTACAATTTATGAAAGTAACCCAAACAAGCTTCAAGAATCAAGAATCTTCCATGAAGAAGCTTGAAACTCAAATTGGACAGATGGCTGAACAATTATCTAGTAGAGAAGAGAGGAGATTTCCTAGCCATATAGTTGTTAATCCAAAAGAACAATGTCAAGTTGTAATGACTAGGAGTGGAGCTGTTGTGGGGAGCCCCAAACCTGCTGAAAAAAGAAGAAATAATCCTGTTGCTGAGGAGAAATTAAAATCTGATCTAGATGAAGGAAATTTTACCTTGCTGAAAAGAGAAAATTTAGAAAAAGAGAGTTCTCCAAGGATTGTAAGAAAGACAATCATTTGAAATACAAGAGACTTCCTTACCCTCAAAGAATGCCTAATCCAAAGCTAGAAAAACAATTTGAAAGGTTTCTAGATGTCTTCAAGAAACTTCAAATAAATATTCCTTTTGCTGAGGCACTTAAGCAAATGCCTTCCTATGCTAAATTCATGAAGGAGCTGTTATTTAAGAAAAAAAAGCTTGAGAATGATAAAACAGTCCCTTTGACTGAAGAATGCAGTGCTATTTTACAAAGGAAACTCCCTAAAAAATTAAAGGATCTGGGTTCTTTTAGCATTCCATGTTCTATTGGAAATTGCACTGTGGGGAAAGCTTTATGTGATCTTGGGGCCAGCATCAATCTCATGCCTCTTGCTATCATGAAGAGACTTGGAATAGAAGTCAAATCTACTAGTATAACCTTACAACTTATGGACAGATCTTACACATATCCCCATGGTGTTGTAAAGAATTTGCTAGTTAAGATTGACAAATTTATTTTTCCTGCAGATTTTGTAATTTTGGACATGGAAGTGGATGCCGACATTCCTTTAATTTTGGGCAGACCATTCTTAGCTACAGGGAGAGCTTTAATTGATGTTCAAAATGGAGAACTTATGTTAAGATTACAGGATGAAAAGGTTATTTTTAATGTATTTGAGGCATTCAAACATCTCAATGATGATGTTACTTGTATGAGGGTTGATATTCTAGATTCTATTACTTTCCTTTATTTTATTGATAATGCTGATGAAATCTCATTGTTAAAGGAAATAATAGTTGCAGGGAATCATTCTGCTGCTATAAAAAAAGAAGAACAATTGAGAGAATATGTGCAGCAGCTGGACGCCTTGCCAATTATTCCTTTTTGAAAAAATCCAACAAAGGAAGAACTGAAAAATGAAATGAAGCAAGAGAAAACTGAGAAACAAGAGCTGAAACAATTACCTTCTAACTTGAGATACTCTTTCTTAGACCAAGAACATGAAAATCTGGTGATTATTAGCAATGATCTCAAGGGAGAAGAAGAGAAATTGCTAAGAATTTTAAGAGCCCATAAGTCTGCAATCAGTTGGCATATTTCATATTTGAAGGGGATTAATCTAGCTTTCTGCAAGCATAGAATTCTGTTTGAAAAGCATTTTAAACCGGTAGTAAAACCACAAAGAAGACTAAATCCAGCTATGAAAGAATTTGTGAGAAAAGAAGTAATGAAGTTGCTGGATGCAGGGATTATTTACCTAATTTCGAACAGCCAATGGGTTAGTCCAGCCCAAGTTGTCCCAAAAAAAGGAGGGATGACAGTTGTGCCTAATGAAAAGAATGAATTAATTCCTATTAGGACTGTCACAGGCTGGCGCATGTGTATCGATTATAGAAAATTAAATGATGCAACTAGAAAAGATCACTTTCCATTGCCATTTGCTGATCAAATGTTGGAAAGACTAGCTGGACATGCATATTATTGTTTTCTTGATGGATATTCCGACTACAATCAAATAGCGGTGGACTCTATGGATCAAGAGAAGACTGCATTTACATGTCTATTTGGAGTTTTTGCATATAGAAGAATGTCATTTGGATTATGCAATGCTCCCACTACTTTTCAAAGGTGTATTCTGTCCATTTTTTCTGATTTAGTAGAGAAAATTATTAAAGTGTTTATGGATAATTTCTCTGTTTTTGGCAATTCTTTTGATAATTGTTTAGCTAATTCGTCCACTATTTTGTAGAGATGTCAATATACTAACCTTGTTTTAAATTGGGAAATATGTCATTTCATGGTCCAAGAGGAAATAGTCCTTGTCCATAGAATTTCAAAAAAAGGAATGGAGGTGGATTAAGCAAAAATAGAAGTTATTAGTAAACTGCCTCCACCAATTAATGTTAGGAGTTTATTGGGTCATACAGGTTTTTATAGGAGGTTTATTAAGGATTTTTCAAAAATTGCAAAACCTCTTAGTGATTTACTTGTTAAAGATGCTAACTTTGTATTTGATGATTCTTGTTTGCATGTATTTTCCATTTTGAAAGAAAAACTTATCTCTGCACCTATTCTTGCAAAACTTGATTAGAATTTACCTTTTGAATTAATGTGTGATGCAAGTGATAATGCAGTAGGTGTTGTTTTAGGACAGAAAAAGGATAGGAAATTGCATGTCATTTACTATTCTAGCAAAGTCTTAAATTCTGCACAAGTAAATTACATAACTACTGAAAAGGAACTCCTTACTATTGTGTTTGCTTTTGATAAATTTAGATCATATTTGATGGGATCCAAAGTCATAGTCTATACTGACCATTATGCACTTAAATATTTGTTGCCCAAACAGGATACTAAGCCAAGATTATTGAGATGGATTCTGCTGCTGCAGGAGTTTGAATTGGAAATTAGAGATAAAAAGGGAAAGAAAAATGAGGTAGCTGATCATCTGTCCAGGCTTCCATTAGATAATTTAACCTCTAATTCCTTGGACATTAATGAAGAATTTCCAAATGAAAGACTACTTGTTGTGGAAGATCTGCCTTGGTTTGCTGATATTGCAAAATTTAAGGCCACTCAACTCATTCCAAAGAAATTTGCTTGGCAACAAAGAAAGAAATTTTTACATGACAGCAAATTTTATGTGTGGGAAGACCCTTATTTGTTCAAAATTGGGGTGGATGGTCTACTTAGAAGATGTATCCCACAAAATGAACAAGCTGAGATATTATGGCATTGTCATAATTCAGATTATGGAGACCATCATGGGAGTTTAAGAACTGCTGCAAAAGTCTTATAGGCAGGATTTTTCTGGCCTGCAAAGGACAGGCAACATCTCTAGGAAACATGAGCTGCCTTTGACAAATATTTTAGAAGTAGAATTATTTGATGTATGGGGGATTGATTTCATGGGACCCTTTCCCACATCTTTCTCTCATGAATATATTCTTGTGTCAGTTGATTATGTTTCTAAGTGGGTGGAAGTCATTCCAACAAGGACAAATGAAGCCAAGGTGGGAATTTCTTTTATAAAAAGGATTATCTTTGCTAGATTTGGAGTGCCCAAATTTTTAATAAGTGATGGAGGTGCTCATTTCTGCAACAAGCATCTTGAATGAATTTTAGCAAAGTATAATGTAAAACACAAGGTTGCTACTCCATATCATCCACAAACAAGTGGACAGGTTAAAGTGTCAAATAGAGAAATTAAACAAATTTTAGAAAAAGTGGTGAATAATTCAAGAAAGGATTGGTCAAAGAAGTTAGATGACTTTTTGTGGGCATATAGAACGGCCTTTAAGACTCCAATTGGTATGTCACCTTACCAATTAGTCTTTGGAAAGGCATGTCATTTACCTTTGGAGCTGGAACATAAAGCATATTGGGCCACTAAATGGCTGAATTTTGACTTGGCTAGTGCTGGAGAAAAGATAATCTTACAGCTACATGAGCTGAACAACTTTAGGCAACAGGCCTATGAAAATGCCAAACTGTACAAAGAAAGAACCAAGAGGATCCATGATAAATTTATTCTAAAAAGAGAGCTTAGGCCTGGACAACAAGTTTTATTGTTTAATTCAAGACTGAAATTATTTCCAGGAAAGCTAAGATCAAGGTGGTCTGGACCTTTTCTAATCAAAGAAGTATCTCCCTTTGGAGAAATTTTAATTGAGGATCAGAAAATAGGGAGAGAATTTAAAGTCAATGGCCAAAGGTTGAAGGTTTGTCATGGAGAGGCATTCACAAAGAACATCTCTTGTGTTAAGTTGATTTCTCTTGAATGAGAAATATGAGGTGTCAAGCTAGTGACGTTAAAAGAGCGCTTGTGAGAGACAACTCACATTTCTAACTCTTTACTTTTGTTAGAATCTAGTTGAGGAATTTTTACTTTTAGTCATTGTTAAATTTTAAAAATTCTGCATTTTCAGAATTTTTAGTTGAATATAATGGTGGAATATGATTTCATAATGAATCACATTGTTAATTGTGTTTGCAGATTTTAATTCAATTAAGATCAATGTGTGGAATTGTAGTTGGAATTATGCTAATCAAGTAAGTCAACATTTTGAGGAAGAAGAATTGAAGCACAGCAGCCTATTCCTGAAGTTGATCATTCAAGTAGACACTTCAAGTGTATAAAGTGTCTACGCAGAAGCCCATGGATTTCGAATTTTGAAGTGAAGCAAGCGAGTAGCTACTCTACCCACTTGAAGTAGATACGTGCAAAATCGCGTAGCTACTTTAACCACTGAGAGTGTCCATGCACAAGGTCATATAGAAAAAGCTAGAAAAGTGGCTTTTGCATAGCTACTTCAAGCGTTTGAAGTAGCTACGCGCATGTTTGCGCAGCTACTCTATCCATTTGAAGTAGCTATACACATCTGAACGAAGCAAGGGCGCAACTACTCTATCCATTTGACGTAGCTACGCGCATCTCCGCATAGCTACTCTAACCATTTGAAGTGGTTACGCGCATAGGTCAGTAGTTTAAGTATTCACTTCAATCATTTAAAGTGGTCACGTGATTTGCACACTTCCATTTAAAGTAGACACTCTGAATGCTTAGAGTAAACACGCTCACGTTTAATTCATTATAAAATTCCCAGTGTGTTTACTTTGCCGATTTAAAGTGTCTACTCACTCTGCGTAACCATTTAAACCATTCAGAGTGATAAGCAGAAGCATCTAAACCCTAACCCTAAAACCCAGCTCTTAAAATTTGAATTTCCTACTTAGTGTTCACTGAATTTTTGTTGATTATTTGTTCCTTCATCATTTACAAGTAGGATTACATCATTTCTGTACTTCAATTCCAGGTAATTCTGTCTCCAATTTTGAAATTTTTTATTAGGGTTCTTCAGAGCGTGAATTGGGAAAATTTTGGAAATTTAAAATTGGGGGTAATTTCTATGTTCGAATATGAAATTGAAGGATAATGGGGTTGATTTCATGCTCAAATTATCATTTTTAATGGAAGATTAACGTTGTATGAAGGATTTTTGTATGAACATGTTGCTGTACTTGTATTTGACTATGAAACCTGATTTCTGAAGCAAATTCTTGTGAAATTTCTGAATAATTAATATATGAAATTGCTGGAAATATTCTGAAATAATTTTTTATTAATCAATTGTGCAGAAAAGGGTTTTTAGAATGAATTTCATAGGTACTAATGTGTTTTTTAGCATTGAAAATCTGTGAGCTAATTGTTCTGAAATCTTTCATCCAATACACTACACTGATTGATTCTAAATTTCACAATTTTATCAATAAATGTTGATTTTGCACATGTTGATCGTATCACTCTGCATCTTACCACACTGCACATAATTGATTAAAATTTGAGTTGAGCTTGAATGCTATTCTGCACTCTGTATTGATGAAATTTGATGAATAGTACTTGATTGACAATTTGTTGGTGAAGCATACAGTCTTAGGAAAATCTTTTCTCTGTAATTTGAGTTAGAAATAGTGCTTAGTTTGCTGAAATATTTGATGCAATTTTGACAAATCCTGAAACTCATTATTTCTATACTTAATTTATGATTACAGCTGAAACATGGCAAGCACACTTAGAGGAACTCTAAGATCTAAGAGGGGAAGATTCTCAGCTGGTCCTTCTTCAAGGACTATACTTGATCATGATCCTAGATTCAGGAGCATTACACATGAGAACTATTTTAAGGTCAATATCTTGAGGAGAAAAATAATTCAAGATAGGAATTTTGATCTAGGTGAAGGAGAGCACCCTGAATTTTCTAAGCAGATCCAAAAAAGAGGATGGGAGATTTTTACTACCTTAGCAGGAAAAGGGTCCAAGGATATTACACATGAATTCTATGCTAATGCCTTAAGGACCAAGGGAGATCATCTACCTCTAAATCATACTACTGTTAGAGGTACCGTAGTGGACTTTTTTGCTGAAAATATTAACAAAGTCTTGAAGATCAATGTGGAAAAAGAAGACGGACAATATGATTTCTCAAATTTTGGGAGAGTTATGGATAAGAATTACACTGAAATCCTCCATAAAATTGGCAGACCTGAAACTACATGGGAGCTGAGTGCAAGAGATGAAGCTAGAAACATCTCTACTCCAAAAAATATTCTAACTAGAAATTTGCTGCCCTTTACAAAAGTATGGAGTATTTTCATACTTAGCTCATTTATGCTAGTGATACATAGCTCCACTATTACTATCAAGAGAGCTGAACTCATTTTTGCCATAGTGAGTGATTTCTACATCAATGTGGGGGAAGTGATCAACAGGTGCATGAAAACAATTCTGAAAATGAAAAAGGGATTTATTGGGTTTTCCAGGGCTGATTGCTCTACTTTGTGAAGATGCTGGAGTAAATTTTGGGGAATATTATGAGAAGAGTAAAGCCAATCCTTCTATTACAGCAACTATGATAAAGGAAATACATGCCACCACGCCAGTCACTGCTACCTCACTAATTCCTACCAAGTTTAAAAAGGATTCTCCTCTCAAACTCAAGGCTCAATTGTAGAAAAATTTGGACAGACAAGACTCCTTGGCTGAGAGGCAAAATGCATTACATGAGAGTAACAATACTGGAATTCTTTTGATGGAAAATATAATGTTGAATATTGGTAAAAAGATGGGCATGACAAAAGAACAACTCTATGAGTCAAAAGCAGAAAATGTCCAATGCCTTAGAGCCACCACATTCAACAATCTACCTCTCTTCAACACTTGCTTCAACACTCCCCCAAGAGCTGAAATGGAAGAAAATAATGAGAGTGAAGAATAAGAAGATGATGAAGAAGAAGAGAGTTCAGATGAAGAGGATGCAGAATAGTAGTTTAGGAATTTAGTTTTCACTAGCTTTCTTTTAATTTTCAGATTATGTAAATTTTTAGAATCTAGGAACTTTAATTTTTGCAAGTTTAGTAGTTAATTGTCAGTTGTTCTGAACTTAATTTAGTACTTTTTCAGTAGTAATCGGGCACAAATTTTAGTTAGTTTTATATTTCTGTATTTTGACTATGCTATTTTTCTGCGTTATTGATGGGAATCTTGGTGTTTTATGCAGAATATGTCACCATTACACAGCACCCAAGCACTTGGATTTGACACTTGCACAGGCTGCCATGAAAAGGGGTGAATTTAATACCTCTTACTCATGAGTTTAGCTTCACATACACTGAAAAATTTCCAGAAAAACACAAAAGTATTATATTAGATCATGAACTGACTTTTATGAATACAATGCATTTAATTGCAAATCTATGAATTTTGATTTTTATTTTTTTTAAGTTGTTTTTTCCATTCTCACATGATTGTCACACTTGTAATTTTCAAAATGAGATAGTCTTGCTACTGTGTGCATATAGTTCCGAAAAAGTTGATTGTAAGCTTGATTGTTTGACATGTTCACTTTAAAATACCTTGGTGAGAATTGAGCCTCATGAATAACAATTCTTGTTGGGTGAAATTAACCTCATTTGTTGCTGCACCTCTAGAACTTGCTTTGTTTCTTAATTGAATATGCAATTTGCAGATTTCACATATATGATAGAGGCCTTCTTTGATCATGCTTAGCTAGCCTAAATGAACCTCCCTTATGTTTGAGACTTTCCTAGTTCACCTCATTGTGCCTTTAGCTTTTTGATAGTCATATTTTAGTACATCTTTCTCTCCATGTTTTTGGTTTAATTGAGTCTCATTCGTGTACTATTTTGATGTATTAGTTTAGATTTATGTTGGTAAGTCATGTAGGATTTAAATATAAATCTTTCTTAATTCCCGCCATAATTTCTTGTTTTGACACAGTTTCTTGGAAAGACCATATCTGGAGCTACACTACTCAGAATTGAACCAAATTTATGTCCCTGGAAAGATAAGAGAGAGATCTACAACTTCGCTGTTGAGAGAAAATCCCAGTTCAAGCATCTTCAGGCTCAAAAATGCGTCACAATGTTACGACCCTGCAATGATATTTTCAAAATTTGATTGTATTGTTGACATTACTTTGTTAGGTGTTTAGGAACCTCATTAGGGAGTTAGGCCTTAATTAAGCCCAATTATTTTGTCTTTAATGACTTCATGTAAAAGATTCTTTCCCTCATTTTTTTTTCAGAATTCAAAAAGTCTCCATACTAAATTCTCTCTTCTTCTCTCCTATATTTTTGTATTTTCATCTTCTCATCTTCTTCTCTCTCTCTCTTCTTCTTCCTCTTCCTCTCCTGTGGTTGGCCAAGCAAACATGATTATGAAGCAAGGCTAATTCATCAATCGGTTCAAGGTTTCAAGAATTACATTGCATTTGAGTTCTGGATTAGGTTCTATCAAATTTCTTCCTTTTTCTCTCTTTTCTGATAAGGTTAATTACGTTTTTCATGATATTGAATTTTCATTTGTATCCTAAACAGAGAATGAGTTAATTTCATATTTGAAATAACTGAATTCACCTAATTCAATTCAATCAATCAATTGTTCTAAATTTCATTACAGTATTGGATTTACGATTACAGTTCTTGTTTTGATGGAATTCATAATCTAAATTTAGATTTCAGAGTATTAATGTCGAATTGAATTAGTGTTGATTGAAATTTCATTGGAATTGTATTCATGTGAACAATAAGAATTGCATTATAGGGATTGAGATCTTGAATTGGTTGAAGTTCATATTTCGTTTGTATTGTTCTTTATTCTTCTTTTGTTGTTTACAATTGAATTCAAAACAAATCCTCCCCGAAGTTAACTGTAAACTGTATGATGGAACCGAAAGCAGACTTTTATGTCCTTGCGAGATGACCTAGGTTTGCTCCTTGTATTGCAAAATTGTTGAGAAAATCTAGCTTGTTTGATACCATTGCGATGTGGTTATCACTTTTTCTTTGAAAAACCTCAATTTAAGCCTTGCTAAAAAACCATGAGTCCTATCCAAATTAGGAAGAGGCAATTTGAGTTTAATAAAAGATGAATTTTTAAAACCAAGTTTGGGGTGGACATCTTGTTTTGTATTGCTTGGGGACAAGCAAAGTTCTAAGTTTGGGGGGGGTGGGGCAGCAGCAAAGCTAATGAATCCACATTTTACTAAATTTTTATACATCATTTATTACTTTTTATAGAAAAGAATAGACTTAGATAGTGTAAATAAGATGAATATTTAAATTAGGCTAAATAATATAGAATTCTTAGTTTTTGGTTAATTTACATTGATTTAGATAGTTTATTTTACATGTTTTGATCATTTGAATAATGTGGCACGATTCCCCAAGCTTATGTTGAAGAATTATTGAATTTTGAGGAATTTAAGGTGAAAGTAACTACTTTCAAGATTAATAGTGACAACTACAGCAAGCTACTTTCAGCAAAGGGGCCAAAGTGATCACTTTCAAAGTTAAAAGTGACAACTACAGCAGCGCAGAATCCACTATGTCTGTGCGTGGTTATTATGAAAGTTCATAGTAATCACTCCAGAGCATGCAGAATTGAAGGTGTTGCGCGTAGTTACTATCAAAGTTCATAGTGACAAGTCCAGAGAGTCCAAAATTTCTCAGTGCTACGCATGGTTACTATCAAAGTTAATAGTAGACACTACAGAAGGGCAAAACCCAACTGATGCTGCACGTGTTTACTATGAAAGAATGAAAATAATTACTTTGGAGGGCGCTAACTTTAGTATAAATAGATTTTTGCCAAATTAGGGTAGAGAGTTCTTACACTTTTTGTACCTTTTCTCTTCTTTACTAAATTTAGGACATTTTCGAGAGCTTAGGGCAACCTTGGGTGACACCCAAGGGTCCAACCTAGGGTTTAGTTGCTCATTTTCTCTTGCTTTTACATTAATGTTAATGAGTTTTCTACATTTTCCAACTGCGTTTTTGACCTCCATCTCCATAGAGGGCTAAATTTTGTGTAATCCTTAGTAAGTTCACACGGATTCTTGAGTTCCTTGATTTTAATGATAATATAATTTCTTTCTTCCATGAATTACTTCTTCCATGAGGGGGATATTGCTTAATTAACCCTAATTCATTTTAAGGAGATTCTAAACTAGGGATTGCTTAATCCTAGGTTTAATTCTAAGGTTGCGTAACTCTGGGATGAGGGATTAGAGCCTAGAAAATTGCGTAATTTTGTTAGGACCATAAGGTTGATTTTCGCTTGTTAAATTAACCTAATTCGTGGGAGAGAGGATGAATATTAAATCTTGAGTGGAATGAGGATAGAATCTTTGTGGATGAACTAAGGATTGTTATTTTCTATTGTTTGAATTAATTAAACTTGTTTGCTTGTTGCTCTTTATTTTGATTTGAAACCACAAAACCTCTTATTTTAATTGTTTGTTCAATCAATGCCTTCAACATATTTAATGAAGATTAATAGCCAATGTTCACAGGAGACAATCTAGGGTAACCCTAGTACTACATTAAGTTATTTAAATTTTGATGAGGATTTGTGACAAATCTTTTAAACACAACATGAGAAAAACCCATCATCAAATTGACGCCAGTGCCGGGGAACATTCATAAACATGTTATTTATTCTGTTTTCATTTTCGTTTTCTGTATGTTTAGTGAATTCTCTTTGAACTTTTGCATTATGATACTTTAATATAGTTGTAGTTTCATAGGTAAGTAGAGATATCATGCATTTAGGCACAACCAATTGTTGTTTTCTGCATTTTGTAAACTTTGATTTCTACACTTTAGTTTGCTGCAACTGCATTTTTGTTTGTTGCATAATTGCCCTATTTCTGTTGCATAATTCTGTAGAATTTAATCAATAGAATTGCACACTTTTTGTTTCATTTTTACTGCACATTGTATTTAATTTTTCTGCATAATAGTTTCCTCAATAATCTGCACTTTAGTTACTTCATTCATTCAATTTCTTTTCAATTTCCATAGCTAATTCCTAATGAATGACCAGATCAAATCCGGGAAATTTATATCCTCTGGACACTGAAATTGATAGGACATTTCTTAAGAATCTTCGGAACCTTAGGACAAATAGAGAAAACTCTAAACATACTGAGGAATCATCTTCTCCATCTTCCATATATTCTTCTCTGCATTCTTTAAATTCTGAACCTTTAGAAATGGCAGAAAATGACCTGACACTTAAGGAGCTTGCTGCACCGGATTACCAGACTTTGTGTATCCAATACCCAGATGTGTAGCCCCTTTCGTTCTTAAAACTGGCCTAATCCATCTTTTGCCTAAATTTCATGGTCTTGCAGGTGAAGATCCACATAAACACCTCAAGGAATTCCATATTGTTTGCTCTATAATGAGACCACAAGGTGTGCCTGAAGAGCATGTGAAATTGAAGGCTTTTTCATTCTCTCTTATGGATTTGGCTAAGGATTGGTTGTATTATCTTCTACTTGGCTCTATTACAAGTTGGGACACCCTCAAGAGATTGTTCTTGGAAAAGAATTTTCCTGCCTCAAGGGCTACCTCAATAAGAGACTTTGTGCTAGCTGCCCCCATCATCAGATAATTGACCAGCTCCTAATCCAATACTTATATAAGGGGTTACACCCAATGGATAGGAGCATGATTGACGCAGTTAGTGGGGGAGCCCTAGTTGACAAGACTCTTGTTGCCACTAGAAACCTCATTGAGAATATGGCAGCTAACTCTCAACAATTTGCTACAAGGAAAAATTCCATCATGTCCAAGAGTGTCAATGAAATTCAAACTTCAGATTCACACAAGTTGGAGCATAAGCTAGATGAGCTGGCTTCTATGGTAAAATAGTTGACATCCATCCAAAAGAATTCTGCTGCATATACACCTCCGCCTCCATCCATTCCAGCCATGCTTCATGGGATCTGTTCATCTACGGATCATTTCCTTGATAGTTGCCCCACATTGCAAGAAATTGAATCTTCAGAAAGTAATCCTCAAGCTTATGCTGCTAATATTTTTGCTAATAAATTTCCTTTTCAGCAGCCACAACAACAACAAAGCTGGGATTTCTCTTCTAATAGATATAATCCCAGTTGGAGGAACCATCCTAACTTAAGGTGGGGAGGAAATGCACAGCATCAAAGCTCTAGCCAACCAGCCAAAAACCATTTCCAACCGTATCAAGCTGGACAAAGCAAGCCATATTTAGCCCAGCAACATCACCATCCATCATCTTCATCTCAGCAGCACCATCAAGCATCTTCTTCACTAGCTCCTGCACCTCAGAAGAGTGAGTCATCCTTGAAAGACCTTGTGAAGCAACTCACTATGAGTAATCTCAATTTCTAGCAACAAAGTCAGGCTTTCCAGCAACAGACTCAATCAAGTATCAAGACCTTAGAGAATCAAATGGGTCAACTTGCTTTATCCCTGAATCAACTTCAATCTTAAGGTTCAGGCAATCTCCCTGCACAAACTGTAATAAACCCAAAGAATGTGAGTGCCATTACCTTGAGATCTGGTAAGGTGATGCAAGAGCCAGAAATGCCTAAGGAAAAGGATCCTAGTTGTACTCTAGCTGCAGAAGGTGAAGGAGAAGAGGTTAAGAGCCAAGAGTAGCTTGCACCTACGCCCACACTATGTCAACCAAAAATGGTAGACAAAGAAGAGAGGTCCATTCCTATTCCTTTCCCTCAAAGAACGGTTCAGCCTAGCAAGAAGAGGTTGACAAAGAAATTCTGGATACCTTTAGAAAGGTTAAAGTCAATATCCCCTTGTTAGATGCTATCATGCCAAAGTATGCCAAATTTCTTAAGGACTTGTGCACTCATAGAAGGCAACTAAAGGGTAATGAAAGAGTGAACATAGGGAGAAATGTATCAGCCCTTTTTGAGAGGCAGAAAACTTCCATGCCTAAGAAATTTATCAGCCCTTTTTGAGGTGCATTAATATTCATAACTGTGTAACTAGTTTTGATTTTTAGATTTTTAGTCCAATTCTGAACAAATTGACTTAAAAGTGACTTAATCCTTATGCAGAAGCTTGAGCTGAGAATTTGAGTTGAAGATTGAAGTGAAGAAAGTAGAGGAATTGGCCTTAAAAGATGAAGAATCAAGTGTTATGTGAAGAGCATAATCACTCTGAGTACATAGAATGAATACTTTGAAGAAGAAAATTCATGAAGATCAAGAGAGTAGCTACTTCAAGTGTTCAGAGTAGCTACGCAATTAAGCGTGTAGTTACTTCAAGTGTCAAGAGTAGCTACACAAATCGCATAGCCACTTCAAGCATTCAGAGTAACTACACAGTCAGCGCGTAGCTACTTCAAGTGTTTAGAGTAGCTACGCAATTGAGCGCGTAGTTACTTCAAGTGTCAAGAGTAGCTACACAAATCGCATAGCCACTTCAAGCCTTCAGAGTAGCTACGCAGTCAGCGCGTAGCTACTTCAATTGTTCAGAGTACCTACGTAAAAATAACAGAATTTTAAATATCACTTCTAAGTGTCAACTTTGGACGATTTGAGTTCTTAAATCAGTTTTAGAAGCTTCTAGAAGACCTTTGATGGTAGAATTCTCAGAGATTAACATGTAGAAAAGCAAAAGCCAGGAAAAACCATATAAATAGAAGTTAGAGGTTCAAAAAAAGGACTTTTGTTCATTTTTGTTATTTTTCACTTTGTAACTGTTTTAACTTCTAAGGAAAGTCAGAGAGAGAGATTGAGAGCGACTTTCAAGATTCATTTCTAGAGGAATCAGAGTGAAGATTGGGTCTTTGGAAGATGTTCTTATACTTCTTATCTTCTTCTTCTCTTACTTCTCCTTTCTCCATTGCAATGTTGTTCTAAACTTTTTTGGTTAGGGATCTATGGATCCAGATTTGATGTTGTGATGTAATTGTGGATTGAATCTTGAGATTTTAATTGAATTGAGTTTGTGATTCTGTTCTTAATGAAGTTGTTAACTAATCCTTCATTCAATTGAATTTAGAGGAATTTTCATCAATAGAAATTGAGTTTATTTCTCATATCTGAATCATATGCCTAGGTTATTGAGATCTTAGGAATAGGTATCTTGATCTAGTAATCCTATAATTTCCAGAACTTAATGCAGTATTTGATTAAATTTCACCTAAGGGATTAGGGAGGTTTAATTAGGTATTAGGATCAATGAGGCAAGGAATTGTCCTATAGTTAAAGAAGTGAAATTGATTAGCAATCAATTAAAATTCTCAAGAGTTCAGAACATGATTATATTGCAATTGAAAATCTAGTGAAGTGATTCCTAACTATTTTCCATATAGCATTTTTGATACAAAATTCATATTTTGTTTTTACAACAAGTTTATTACCTTTTATTGGCTTTATTTCTTACTTTCACATGTTACAAACTCCTCAAATGAATTGTTTTTCTCAACTAATTGTTAAATTGTAAAGTGGTAATTGAAATAAGATCCTTGTGTACGATACTTAGGGCTCATATTGAATTCCAAATTTTATTACTTGCTACAACTACCTAGTACACTTGCTAGTTAGTTCTCCAAATTGTGTAACACACTTTCCTGCACATTAAAATTTAATTTTTAAAATCTAATCTTTATCCTTAGGATCTTAGCTTTCTAACAAAATTTGCGAATCATGATTTGGATTTCGATTGAATCTGTTACACTTAATTTTACAAACACTACACAAATTTGAAGTTTTCTGGTTTTCAGCAATAAGTGCATGGCTGTTTCTGAAATTTTGAAAATACTAGCTCTTGGCAATTTTGGTTCAAGGGATTCTAATATACTCCTCTTTGAACTAGGGATGCAACAAATCAAGAAACTGCAAATTCTGACACCGGGAAGTCTAAGAAAAAGAACCTACGAACTACCTCACTCACCAAGGTAAAGGGGAGGAGGTATTTCAAGTAAACAGTAAGAAAGGAAATAAATCAAAGAGGGTTGTCCCTTAACCATGAGGTCTAGGACACATGTATTAGGAGACATGTGGTGTTTGAATTACATGTTGACACTTTTGAATATTTACTTGAGACTTTTGATGTTTTAAAACATAATTATGAGTATATTTTGATTTTAACGAATCTCGATCTTTGATTGAGAATTATTTTACACTTGATGTTTGAGTAAATATTATTTGTGAAAACTGTGAGTTATTTTAAGTGAACTATTTACTCAAATCTTGTCGAAAACCATAGATCAATTAAATAAAATGCTTTATTGAAATGTCCAATATAAGTAATATGCCTGGTGTATTTGAACAGGATATCTTGTGTGTTGTGCTCTTTGAAAACACATGGTTTGGCGCATGTGTTGTGTAAAGAACTAAGCATATAGGCATATGCAGGTTGAGTGGACACCATTTGTGAACTTGAGCACTTTGAGGGTGGGAACATGAGTGATTATACGCTGAGAGTAAATTGGTATGTAAGTATATGCGTTCTAAGGAGTTTGGCCATGGTTTCAGCTCCGACCTTGAGTTCAATAATTGAATCTAATGACTAAAAGTAAACCTTTGTGACATTTTGAAAATAAATGAATAGTGTAACTCTAGTCAGGTAATGGTTGAAACTCAAGATTGATAGTGAAAGTAACTACTTTCAAGATTGATAGTGACTACTACAACAACCTACTTTCAGCAAAGGGACCAAAGTGATCACTTTCAAAGTTCACAGTAACAACTCCAGAGAGCCCAGAATCCACTAGCCTGCGCGTGATCACTTTCAAAGTTCATAGTGATCACTCCAGAGTGTGCAGAATGAGCATAGCTACTATGAAAGTTCATAGTGATCACTCCAGAGAGTGCGTAGCTACTATGAAAGTTCATAGTGATCACTCTAGAGAGTGCAGAATTGAAGGTGCTGCGCGTAGCTACTATCAAAGTTCATAATGATCACTATGAAAGAATGAAAGTGATAACTTTGGAGGGCGTCAACCTTAGTATAAATAGATTTTTACCATTTAGGGTTGAAAAACTTTTTCAAAACATTTCTTTGAGATATTTTAAGGTTTTTAGGATACTTTTGGAGAGCCTAGGGTGGCCTTGGGTGACAGCCAAGGGTCCAACCTAGGGTTTGAATTATATTTCTTCTTCACTTTTCTTTGATTTTCATCTTGATGTTATTGATTTCTCTTTACTTTCATTTTGTAATTGTGAGACCCATCTTCATGGAGGGGTAATTTTCTTGTAATCTATATGGATTCTTGAATTCCTAGGTTTTGAATGTTAATATAATTCCTTTTCTTTCATGAATTTCTTCTTCCTAATCTCATGAATTGAGTTAATTGTTGAATGAGTGGGACATTGCTTAATTAACCCTAATTCATTTTAATGAGATTCTAAACTTGAATTGCTTAATTCTTGGTTTATTTCTAAGGCTGCATAATCTTGGGATGAGAGATTGGAGTCCATTGAATTGCTTAATTCGCATGGAAACATAAAGTTGATTTTCGCTTGTTAAATTAACCTAATTCTGAGAGGAGAGGAAGAGTATTAAATCTTGAGAGGAATAGGGATATAGTCTACATAAATGAACTAGGGGTTACTACATTTTCCTGATCGAAGTTTGCAATTTAATTTTCTGCTTAAGTAGATTGAACTTGAAATCATAAAACCCCCCCTTTTTTACTTGCTTTTTGAATACATTGCACACTATATGTTTGATATTTGGTTACTCATCTAGTGATTCATAGGAGATGACCTAGGTTAGCACCCTAGCATTACATTAGTTTCTGTTAATATTTTGATGAAGATTCGCGACAAATCTTTTGTATCATCAATTATGTTTGAAGATTTTTGGATAATTTGTGGTTACTTTGGATAATTATGGGATTATTTATATGACCAAGTTTATGTTATCAGTTATCTTCTAATTTTTATTTGGATGGAATTTAAATAGGCAGGAAATTGGTTCTTCAATGCATATAGGTAATGAATGTGAACTATGTGAGTTCGTTCCCTAAGAGAGTTCTAATTGAAGTGATGAACCATATATTGTATCTCATATTATTAGTAATTAGCTCATGAACAGGTGAAAAAGATTGGAGTCCACTTGTATAGTTATGTCAATACATGGTATGACTATATTATTCAACTGGTACTTACTAATATTATGATTTTCTAAAGGTTCTACCTATGAGTAAATGAAGAAAACAAAATCTCATGAGTAATTATTAGTACTAAGAGTACGACATGAATCTTCATAAACTGTTGTCTGTCAGGTGCATGAAGAATCAAGATCCATGCCGTGACTGTGTCATTATAAAATATATTAAGAGCAAATCTCTCAATACTCAAGAATGATAGTGGTATCCATAAATCAGGTTGAATAATCCTATGCACTCATGTTAAAAAAAAATCCCATTTGGTCAAAGACTCTTAATAGCAATCCGTATACATTACACGTTAAGTTATCTAAGATAAGATATGAAAAGCTCTTATACTAAGGACCAAAAGACCTGGGTTTTTCCCGAGAATAAAAATAAAAAAGATACAACATGATGATACTTCATGGTATGCTAACTAAGCATTTTCTTGATAACAAGAAGTGTTCTCAAACTATTTCTACGTGCGTCTCGCACTTTGCAAAAATCATTAAGTAGTAAGATTGTCGGGTCTTGGTCGTCGTCGTTACATAAATCATTTTTAATATAATTTTAATTTGATTCTAGATTAATTAGATATCAAAATATTAAACCATATTGTTTAGAGTATATTTTGATTAATTATTGTCATTGAGCTTATTTGTGATAAATTTATTGTTAGTGAATATAGTTTTATGATTATTGTTATTGGATTGAGGCATAATAGGTAGGTTTCGCCCATTCTGTTATTGACTAGAGGGGCCCTAATCTCTCTGCATTCTAGGCTTTGGTCAGTTTTCTCTCACAAGAAAAGGGAAAACTTACTCATAGACTCATCAATATCTACCATTTAGTGTAATTTTGACATCTAATCTTGATTATAGCATTTAATTGTCATTTTTCATATTAAGAATTAGATTAAATTTTCATCAAATGGTATCAGACTTAGTGTAATCCTAATATGGCAATGATTTTACTATTCCAAATTAAGAGTTAAGAATGTATATTTATACATGTGATGAACTCTAATAGATTAATCTGGGATTTTGGGTTTTCACATATTAATTTCAAAATTGATTTAGGAACACGAAATGTTCAACCTATTAACACTAAAATCATGAATTTTCATCAAGTACTATGAAAGAATTTGTAAAAAAATTGAGACTATCTCTTCCTTTTCGTGAAATTATCTAAGATGCTAAAGGTTACGATTTGAAACAAAATTACATGAGTCTTGTAGAGTATTGAAAAATAGAATTTATAGACACCAAAATCACGTCAAACTGTGATTTTATGAGAGAAATTGGTAACAACACCTTTAAGAGAAAAACCAGTCCAAAAGCCTATCTCAAACCTAACTCAAGGTCAAGGATGTTGAATAGTTCCATTGGCACAAGGCCTAAGTATATGAGCTGCGTGCGGGCCCATCTAAGACCTATTTTCACCTATTTTTTTTAGTTTCAAATTCTTATTATTTAAAAATTATTGGTGAATTTTATTTATTTTTTGGGCATTAGAAATAATTATTGTTTTTATTGTAAAATTGCTTAAAATATTAGATGAGTTCCTAATTTTGGTCTAAAATTTTTTGTTCATATATATGGCACTATTAGGCACATTATGTTTAACATACTCTTAGATTTGGTATTATTTGATTAGTTAAATAATTTTGTGCCTTATTATGTGCATATTATTGCTTATTGTGATTATGTCATATGTAACATCTTTATTTCTTATCCAATATAAATAATTATTTATAACAATGAATGAAAATTAAATGAATTTTTTGTTATATTTATAATTCAATGACTTGAAAAAAAGTAAAACTTGTATTCCTATTATTAGATTTATGAAAATTCAATGATATTCAAAGTCTTTAAAATGAAATAGTTATAAAAATTTTAATTTATCAATAGAGCAAAAACTATAATTTTCATATTAACAGTTTACTTATTTCACATTATATATACTTATAGACTTAAAACATAAACAACATTACTTTTTACAAAGTAAATTTCTATCTAAAATTTGAATGTAAACAAAAATCAAAATAATTAACTATTAATATTTCAAACGCTTCAAATCAATGACTATAACAAAATTTACCAAAGTGTTGTGAATTCTAAATTTGACATTAAAATAATTACATAGCCTTGTTAGCTTAAAATGGAAGTTTACTAAAATATTACAAACTTCAAATAATTCAAATCCTATACAGTAGCCTTTCCTCACAATGTTACTGAAACTATGATCCTAGAACGGACCAATTTAATTCTCGTCATTTTTTACTAATAAAACAATTTATCATCCAAAGGCAGTCAAACACTTTTTCATAATAACATGAATTCACCAACTTCAACCTGCATCAACTACCAAACAAAAGTCCACACTCATTGTAATATATAATATCAATCTAACACATATAATCATTCATTACTTTCACATCATACAAATCAATATAATGTGTCAAAGGTTGATCACTTTCAGACTCAAACCAATTATGCAGTTTAACATACTTTGAAACTAAACTAAAGATATGTTGTCAGAGATCAAACTCTCTCAGTCTTAATAAAATCTTCTATTCTAGAGTTTGACATCATTCACTGTACACATATTATCCAAAATAATAAATAATGATCTTAATTGTACATATGTAATGATCAATAACAAAATCATAGGACTTCTTTAAAAGTGATATTTTCTAGAGCTTTTGTTGTAAAATTGTATTTAAATACTTCTGAAAACAACCATAGATTTTTCATCCAAAATTTTCATTATTAACACCGAGATTTTAAGAAACATTAGGGTTCTCAACCAAAATACATAAATAGGAGTCCTTACTTGGAAATAGGTCTATAAGACTACACTCTTCGCGAGATCTATAAAAAAATGCAACATTATGATAGAAGATCTACCCAAGGACCAAGATTTTTCCTAGATATCACAAAAGGGAGCACTTTTAAGAAGAGAGAAACAAAGAAATAGAGCGAAGTTTGAAGAATTAAGCTCTGAGAAACTACTTAGGATTGGAAGGAATAAGCGTTCAAGCTTAGATTTAGAAAAGATTCAGAATTTGGGAGGTCTTTTCTAGGAAGGGAATAGAGAGAAATGAGAGGGAAGGTGGTTTGGCTCTAAATGAAGGTTTCTAGGATGGAAGTTCTTGAAATACCTCTCATACTCGTGACTTTCTTGCTACAATGAGTAGCTCTCTGATAGACGATGCTGAGTCGCTATCAAAACAACTAAGTTTTCTAAAGATTTTGTAGTATAGAGCCAAATTTAGGTTGATTCATGGATACATATTCTCAGTCAAATTTAATTTTAGGTTTTCTTTTAAAAAATGTAAATAAGGTTTTTGGGATTTTAAAAATTGCAAATTAATTGAATTGGATTATGAATAGAATAAAATTGAGTAAAAATGAATTAAGAAACATCAATTCACAAAATACCAAATATGTGTAACTCCGGCTATCACAGTATAAATCTAAAGATTTAAATTTGTGTTTGAACAATCACCCAATTCAATTATTAATTCAATTGAATAACCTAATTGAAAAGAGTTACGAATTAAATCAATTAATCATTTAACCTAATCTGCATTAATTATCAAATTAGAGCATCAATCAGTCCTAATTTGAATTTTAACAACAGAAAAGTTAATTACAATCACAATACACAATTCTAAGATTAGAGAGAAAAAGAAAATAAACTCAAAGCAATTTATCGCAGAACTCAAGTCAAAATTACGACGTTTGGATTCTGCAATTGAACGAGAGGTTTAGCCTTCCATCGAAGCACTTAACCCATGCAAGAATGAGAAAAGAACAAGAGAGTTCGAGAGAAAGTAAAACAAGGATTCTTATTTTAATCACCTCTTCCAAGTCAAAACCTTATTAGTCTATTTATAAGCTCTTATTAGGATAAACTAAATGGCCAAAATTCAGGCCTTAATTATAACTACAAACCAAAATACAATTATCTAATAACAAAGGGTCCAAATGCAATCTCGCAACAATATTAAGTAAATCTACCTCAACTTCAAAAAAATCATAAAAAATTAAAATCAACTCCAAATCCAAAGACCCATATATGCATTTTGAATCCCTGGACGTGTAGAATCCAATGCAACTAGAATCAATAAAAAATGATATCTTTAGAAAAAGTTATGGCCAAAAGGGTAGTCAGAGGTTAGAATTATCGAAAAAATACAAAATTAAAGTATTTATTTGTAATAGGCCCAATTTATTCCAATAAGTAGAAAATGGTAAAAGCTCTAAAAACAAAGCATATTAAAAGTGTTTATAAACAAAAATAAAACTATAAATATAAATCTAAAATATATCACATCACTCTCGCTATAGTGAAAAAAATTAGACAATGGTTCAACTTTGTTATTTGTCATTTTGGCTACAGCGAGACTCTTTTGCTGTAGCAAGAATGCTCCAGAGTGCCCAGTTTAGAATATTCTTTCTTGTTATATCGAGACATTTCTTACAACAGTGAGAAATCATGGAACAAATTTTTATTTTTTCAAAACAAGGCAAATAAATTAAGGGTGTTACATCATATTGCTATTAACTAAAATTTTGTGACATATATTTCTTAAATATGTTGTCTTATAAAATTTTGTACTGTTATTGGGTATTTTGTATTTATATTTATGGAGGAACAGTTAGGACTCCAACTGTTGGGAACTATTTGTACACAATATTTGATCATGATCTCCTTGGAAGATCAACCCGATTATCTATTAAGTGAGTAAAGCGTGACCTCTAGAGATCTTGGAAATGATGAAGATTTGACTCTAGAGGAACTGGAAAAAATAGAGAGTTTAGAATATAGCAATATTCTTTGTATAAAATCACTCTAGCAAGTATACTAGGTAATTGTAGCAAGTAATAATTTTTTGGAAATCAATATGAGTCCCAAGTATCGTCCACAAGGATCTTATTTTCAATTACCACTTAACATTGACAATTAGTTGAACCACACAATTCATTTGAAATATTTGTAACATGTAAAAAGATGAGAAATAAGAACAATAAAAGGTAATAAAATGCTATAAATCAGAATACAAATTTTATATTGAATTTCACCAGATTCTCAATCAAATACTGCATTAAGTTCTAGAAATTATAGGATTACTAGATTATGATACTTATTCATAAGATCTCAATAACCTACGCATATGATTCAGATATGAGAAATAAACTCAATTTCCATTGATGAAACCTCTAAGTTCAATTGAATGAAGGATTAGTTAACAACTGCATTAAGAACATAATCACATACTCAATTCAATTAAAATCTCAAGGTCGACATCCACAATTACATCACAATATCAAATCTAGATCCATGGATCCCTCTAGCAATGAAGCTCGAAAGTCACTCATTTTCCTTCTCTCTAACTTCCCTTGGAAGTTAAAATAGTTAGAAAGTGAAAAATGACAAAAAATGATAAAAGTCCCCAAATATGAACTCTTAACTCTTATTTATAATATTTTCCCCTTCTTTACACATTGGCACTTCAATCACTGAGATTAATAACATAGAAAGTCTTCCAGAAACTTCTAAAGTTGAGATGGAAACTCCAAACGTCCAGTTGACACTTAAAAGTGATTTTCAAAATTCTGTTATTTTGCGTGGACACTTTCAAGAGTTAGAGTGTCCACGCACATGTGTTCTGTGCAAATAAGCCTTGCACATGGCTACTTTAAGTAGGCAAAGTGAGCACTCGCAACTGCGAGTGGCTACTTTCAGTCACTAGAGTGTCCATGCACAAAATGTTTGAGTAAATTAGCCTTCAGCGTAGCTACTCTCAGTAATGAGAGTGAACACGCGCAAGACTCTTCAGGATTTCTGTTGCTGGAGTGATAACTTTCAGCATTTAGAGTTGTTATGCACTTGATCTTCATGGATTTCTTCTCCAAAGTGTTAACTCTATGCACTTAAAGTGGTTACGCCCAGCACTTATCACCTAATTCTTGCTCTTTAAGCTCAATCCTTTTACAACTTCAATATCAACTTCAAAGTCTTAACTCAAGCTTCTGCACAAAAATTAAGTCTTTTTAAGTCAAATTGTCTAGAATTAGAATAAAATCTAAAATTCTAAACTATTTACATAATTATGAATATTAATACAATTTTTATGATATTTTCAAGTTTATTTATTATTTAACTACTTATTTACTAACAAAAACTAAGCTAAAAATGTAGTAAAATGTGTATTTATCAGTTGGCATGGTAATGAAGACTAGGACTGAACCCTCAAAGTCTTGGGTGTGAATAGTAACTATTCTTAGGACTTAGTTTATTTAGACATTGTAATTGTATTTTTTTAATTCCTAGATGTATTTTGATAACAATTGGTAAATATTAACCTTTTGCATGTAAATGGAGTTCAGTACACACACACACACACACACACACACACACACACACACACATATATATATATATATATATATATATATATATATCTAATGTTTCAGTGTAAATGTAATTACTAAAGAATAATTTACCTTTTATTATTTTAATACTTCTGTAAAATCTTGTGAATAGTCTTATTTATAGGAAGGTTTTAAATTTTATCATGCCCTTATATTACATATTTTGAACAAAATATGTTTAATTTCTTCATCATGTATAGATTATTACACTTCTAGATAGTAAATTATAAGAAGTTACAAGTACAACACTGAAGTGTATACTTTCTATGATGAAGGTGGTTACATGTAGAGACTTTACATAAAACACAACTTTTGAAGTTTTGCTCCTAAAAGTAGCTTTGTGCAGCACAACTCTTCAAATAAGCTTGCGTGCAGCCACTTTATGCCCAAAAAGTGTCTATGCGCATGACATTTTTTCAATAAAGCTTCTTTATTTGTAACTTTTGCTCCTAAAGTAGCTATGCACATAACCTTTCTCCCTAAAATCCTTCAGAGTGGCTACTTTCACCATAAAAAGTAGTCACACACACACTATGTTCTTGCTTCAATACCTCTGTAGTGTCTACTCTTGACCCTAAAAGTGGCTACTTTCACCAAAAATTCCCTTTCCAACCCCCTAAAGTGCCTACTTTCTACATTGAAAGTAGCTACGCACAGGCCATTGTTGCTTATTAACCTTTGGAGTTCTCACTTTTTGTGCTAAAAGTGACAACACTTAGCCCAATTGACCTTTCAATGCCTCTAACCTATGTCTTCTTAGAATCTCCTACAAAACTAGTTCAACAACAAAATTCCATAAGATCTCTATTAAATCCAAAGAATTTGAATTACTAAAAGCAAAAATTGAATTTGTTAAATAAAGTATATATATTTTTTGCAGTTTTCATCTTCCAAATTACTCTTTTCTATTAAAAAGATCATAGAAAACTTACTCAAAACCCAATAAAAATTTGGATTTATCACCTACTATAACTTTGACTCCAAGTGATGTTTTGTTCACTTTCTTCTCACTATCACCAAAGTCTCTGCTTGCTTGGAATTTTCTACTCTATCCTCTTTATTCTTGCATCTAAATTCTTCTTCAAGAATAGCTTTTACAACATCATCAAAGTTTAGATAGTAAAAAATATTAATATATGTAATATTGATGATGAGTTAATCATACGAGTCTGGTAAACTTTTAAGTAAAAGCTTTGCATGTTCATTTTCCATTATTTGGAAATTTGATGTTGTGAACTCAGTAAATAGTGTATTCAAATTGTTGATGTGATCCGTAATCAAAGTGGATTCACTCATTTGAAGAATGTAGAGTTTCCTATTTAAGAAATTATGTTGTGACTTGACCTCATACAATTTCATGAGTGTATCCTAGATCTTATTTGCTAACTTTTTTTCTACAACACTAGACAAGACTAAATCTGTTATTGTTAAGTGTAGATTGGCAACAACAATATCATCTATCTCCTTCCATTTTCCATCAGTAATATTATAACATCCTGAATTTTACTCCCTTTATGTTCATGTGTATTAGTACAATTTTATCTATTTCAAAAGTAATTAATGTATTTTACAAAATTTCAAGATTTTGGTTAAAGAAGTTTTGAGATAAAAGTATTATTTTTATTTCGTTAAAATAATTCATCTTTAAATACATGTTTGATTTATTTTTGAAAGATAAAATTTTCTAATACTTTGAATTATTTACATATCCCTTAACTTTATTTGATTTCCAAATTTCTTACACATTAGCAAAGGTGGTGTAGTGTTAGAAAGGTTTATCTCATCTCTCCCCATCTTTTCTCTCATGTTTTCCACTTTTCCTTCTAGAAAACTTCAAACCGCAACCTCCATTACACCAAGGAAAATGATTTTTGTCCTTGCATGTTGAAAAGAAGTGTGTTGATTACTCTCTAAACATCCAAGCAAGGTAAAAACACTTTTTTTATCTTTCTTCCTCAATGTTTTCACTGATCAATCAAGGAGATGAAGTTTTTGCACTTCCTCCATGAAAAAACTTAGAGGTGAAATGTCACGACCCCTTTTTATAAAGGACCGAGAACATTGTTTCTACACCACATACTTATTTAAAAATAGGTAAATAATAGAGAATATAAGTATAAAAATTTACTTCTCATTCAAAGTAAAAATGAAGTTCCTTACAACAAATATCCAACAGATCAACATAATATTACATTTAGTTTATAATATTCAAAATACCAAAAAAAAATTATAATACGTGACTCCCTCGACATGAGGTCTCATATATAAAGAAAAAGGACTTTGATGCATTATTACTCAACTCCAAATTTTTCTAACTTTTCTTCACCGGCCCCTCACTTGTGAAGTAGATGCAACACTGCTACATCCGCTCACGTACCACCGTACGATCATCGCAGACACACGCACACAACGACATAGAAAGAAATGCAAGGGTGAGCTTACCAAACCTAAAATAAAATTATATATATATAGAGCAAAATATTTCTCACAAAGAATAACCCCATGCATTTCCAGCCCTTCTAATGCACCGATGAAAACGGCTTCCAACTGGTTTCACAGCCTAAGTAATCCGAAGGAACCGAGCGGTCAGGAGCGACCCATTCCGTATCTGGATCCGACAAAGACAAAGATAAAGCGACTCGGCATGAACTTACCGTTACATGTCTACCCACCTAAACATGTAACTCGGCTCTATAATGATGCAAAACATATATCTCAAGCATGATGCACACCACCAAAATTATTTTAACAGCTCAACTACGGCAAGTTTATAATAGATCACCAAAATCTCAAGATTTTAAACTAATTAACAACGATTCTGACTTAGAAAATAGTTTTTATTCAATAGATCTAACAAAATCATATCAAAATATCTTGAAATAGCATATTAAACCGTTCAAAACATAGTTCATAGGTTAAAGTAAACTCCCCTTACCTCAGAAAGATGATTCACACTAGATCTACCGAATATTACTTGATTATGACAAAATTCACCGAAGATTCAGCTTTAGAACGGAGTTTCTCCTAAGAACACCATGAATTTCTATAAGAAAGAGAATGAGAAGAGAAACGAATGGTAAATCTAGCTTCAAACTTAAAGAAACTTACTTCTAATCCTTCAGAATATATGTAGAATCTCAGATCTGGCGAGAAATCTAAGTTTAGGAAGGTTTAGTATGAGAGAAATGGTGGTTTACGGCCTTAGAACCTTTGAGAACCTTGGATAGAGGTGAAGAAATGAAAATTTCGTGTGAAGCCCCCTTTTTATAGAAAATTTTCGAAATTTACTGTTCATGCCGGAATTTAATGTTCATCGCCGGAAACATTAAATTTACTGTTCATGCCGGAAAATACTGTTCAGGGCACTATTCACGCCGGAAAACACTGTACACGCGTACTGTACATGCACTGTACGCGTATGTGACGTCACCGATGACGTCGGCGATCCATCGTACATACGCGGTTGGCACTGTTCATACACGGTTTGTACGCGGTTTGCACTGTTCATACGCGGTTTGCACTGTTCACACGGTACTGTTCACTTTTTTTTTTTTTTTTTTTTAAAAAATAATTTCAACTCCATCTAAATATATTCCAATACCAAATAATCCTTCAATTAACATTGAACAAGTATAAAATATTATAGATTACTCAATAATAAATTAGAAGCCTGACAATTCTCCCCCCGAAAATAAATTTTCGTCCTCGAAAATTTCATTCCCCAGAGAAAAGATGAGGATACAACTCTCTCATTCTTTCTTCTAACTCCCATGTGGCATCACCAGTTATTTGGTCCCAAACAACCTTTACTAACCGAATAGACTTACCTCTAAGTTTCTTAACTCTAGTTTCCTCGATACGAGCAGTGGGACCTCCACGGACAAGTCATCTCGTAACTCCACAACATCGTGCTCAATTACATGAGACAAATGCGGAACATACTTCTTTAGTTGCGACACATGGAAAACATTATGTATTCCAGACAACTGAGGTGGTAACGCTAATTCATAGGCTACTGGTCCTCGACGATGTAATATCTGATACGGTCCTATGAACTTAGGTGTTAACTTCTTGGCTCTTAAGGCTCGCCCCACACCTGTAGTGTGTGATACTCTTAAGAATACATGATCACCAACCTCAAATTCTAGGGATCTTCTGCGTCGGTCAGCATAAGATTTACGTCGACTTTGGGTAGCTCTTAGCTTTTCTCTAATAAGTTCAACTTTCTCCTTAGTTTCTTGCAGCATTTCAGGTCCAACCATCAAATGTACTCCATCTTGGAACCAACGAGATAGGGGTTCTACACCTTCTACCATACAGAGCTTCAAATGGTGCCATATCTATACTCGAATGATAGCTATTATTATAAGTGAATTCTACCAAAGGAAGCATATCCTCCCAATTACTCCTCTGCTCTACAATGCCAGTCCACAATAAGTCTTCTAAGGTCTAAATAGTACGCTCAGATTGACCATCTGTTTGCGGATGGTATGCAGAACTCAACCTCAACTGTGTGCCCATAGATTCTTGGAAACTCTGCCAAAACTGGGAAGTGAATCGAGGATCCCTATCAGAGATAATACTAGAAGGTACTCCATGCAACCTGACAATCTCTCTAATGTACAATTCTGCTAATTTCTCCAAGCTAAAGGTCATGTTAATTGGCAAGAAATGTGCACTCTTGGTTAGCCTATCAACTATGACCCACACTGCATCATGATTCCTAACTGTTCTAGGTAGATGGGACACAAAGTCCATAGTCACATGGTCCCACTTCCACTCTGGAATTTCCATCGTTTGTAACTCTCCTGGAGGGCTTTGGTGCTCCGCTTTTGCCTTTTGACAAGTCAAGCAGGCTTTAACAAACTCAGCTATCTCTCGCTTCATGCCTGGCCACCAAAACATCTGCTTTAAATCTTGATACATCTTGGTAACACCAGGATGAATGTTGAGACTACCCTTATGTCCTTCTTCTAGAATTGCTCTCTTTAATTCAGTATCTCTAGGGACACAAACTCGACCTTGACATCTGAGAATACCATCAACACCTTTACTGAAACCCTTTGTCTTATCTGTCCCTAAGAGAAATACAATCCGACATAACATTGGATCCCACAATTGTTTATCTTTAATTTCCTGTAAGAAATTATTAGTCACCATAATTCGGCTACAACTAATCTTTTCGGGTGATAAGTCCACATGTATGTTCAGGTCTCGGAATTGTTCTACCAAAAGGGTTTCACTGACTCTTAGGGAGAATGCCTGAACCACATTCCTACTTAATGCATCGGCCACCACGTTAGCTTTTCCTGGATGGTATTAGAGCTGAAAATCATAATCCTTAAGGAATTCCACCCAACGTCTCTGCCTCATATTTAACTCTCGCTGATCAAATAAATACTTCAGACTCTTATGATCACTATATACATCAAACTGAGCTCCATAAAGATAGTGTCGCCACACCTTCAGAGCAAAAACTACAGCAGCTAACTCAAGGTCATGAATCGGGTAATTTCGCTCATGAGTTCGCAATTGATGAGATGCATAAGCTACCACTCTCTTATCTTGCATCAACACACATCCCAATCCCTGATGAGAAGCATCACAGTACATCTCAAACGGTCGACTAGTATCAGGGAGAATCAACACCGGCGAAGAAGTTAGTCTCTATTTTAACTCATTAAAGCTTTGCTCACATTCCTCAGTCCACACAAAGGGTTGATCACGGTGAGTTAACCGTGTTAATGGTGCAGCTATCTTCGCGAATCCCTCTATAAATCTCCGGTAGTAACCTGCTAGGCCCACAAAACTACGAATCTCTGAGGCTGTCTTCGGCCTTTCCCACTGCAACACCGCTTCAACTTTGGAAGGATCAACTGCAATTCCTTGAGCTGAAATAACATGACCAAGGAACTTCACTTCCTCTAGCCAAAACTCACACTTAGACAGTTTAGCATACAACTGTTTTTCCCTTAAAACATTAAGTACAGTCCTCAAATGCTCTTCATGTTCTTCTGACGAATTAGAATAAATTAAAATATCATCAATAAAGACTACCACAAATCGATCCAGGAAAGGTCTAAAGATCCGATTCATGTAGTCCATAAACACAGCTGGAGCATTTGTAACTCCAAAAGGCATCACTATATACTCATAATGACCATATCTAGTGCGAAAAGCAGTCTTAGGAATATCTTCATCCTTCACTCGGATCTGATGGTACCCAGACTTCAAATCAATCTTAGAGAATACCTTAGCACCTCTCAGCTGGTCCATCAAATCATCGATTCGCGGCAATGAGTACTTGTTCTTAATTGTCAACTTATTCAACCTACGATAATCCATACATAATCTAGAACTTCCGTCCTTCTTTGTCACCAAGAGAACTGGGGCTCCCCAAGGTGATACACTTGGTCTAATCATCTGTTTACGCATTAGATCCTCGATCTGCTCCTTAAGCTCAATTAACTCTTTTGGCGCCATTCTATACGGTACTACGTACATGGCTCGGCTCCAGGAATCAAATCTATAGCAAACTCTACCTCTCTACGTGGAGGTATTCCAGAATATCCTCTCGGAAAAATCTCGTGGAATTCTCGTACTACGGTATTGATCAAGGCTTTGCTCCACTTCTGCATTCATAACTCCCAACAAAACAAAACAAGATACTCCCTCACCTAAGGATGTTTCTACTTGGCGAGTAGAAATTAATTCTACACAATCTTGCTGCTCAGGAAAGATTAAACACCTCCGACCACAATCAATTAGCACACGATTGGCAGTTAGCCAATCCATACCCAAGATTACATCTAACCCTGACATCGGGATACAAATAAGATTTACTTTGTATCTTCGTCCCTCAATTGCTATGGGACACCTAACACAAACCGTCGAAGTCTTAATTGAACTTAAAGTAGGTGTCGATACTACTAAGTCACATCCTAGATCGTCCACCGGTAATCCTAAGTTTCTCACACAATTGTCCGCAATAAAAGAGTGTGTGGCTCCAGAATCAAATAATACAAAAAGAAAAGTACCTTCTTAGCGCCTTTACCTCCATTACCATAACTGCTAGCAGCTCTACTAGATGGAGCCTTCCCAACTCCACCAACATCCTCCGCATTAAGACTCTCTATAATGGTGGCTTGATCCACCAAGTCAGCAAACTCCGTGATCCTGAGTGGGATCAAAATCCTCTTTATGTCGGTTCTCGGCCGTCGAAAACCTCGACATCTCCACTCCTCGAAGTCGGGTGAGAATAAAATCTGTAGAGCCGCTCAAACCGTATTGCATACTCATAGACCGATGAGTTTCCTTACACCAAGTTTAGAAACTCTCGTTCTTTGGCGGACGAACATGAGAAGGGAAAAACTTTCCCGAGAAAACTACTTCTAAATACAGCCCAAGTAATGACTTCACCTCGGGCCTCTAGCATAGTACGAGCTCCGTGCCACCACATCTCTCGCATCCCCTATCGGCATATACGTAGCATATATCACCTTTCTCTCCTCGGCGCAACCCATGGTTAGGAAGATCTTCTCAATCTCCACGATCCCGAGTTCGGCCACATCCGGTCCATCCACTCCCTGTGAATTGAGGAGGATCATTCTTTCCGAACTCGACAACCCATGGTATTCGGGAAGAGGTGCAGGTGAGGCGATGGCTGCTGCTCTGTGCTGCGACGGCGGCTTGATTTGCGGCTTCGCTCGAATCATATCTAGACTCGCCTAACGGTGGCTGCCATGGCCTCCATGGCATGAGCCATTTGGTTCACATCAGCGGGGAGGAGGATTTGCAGCAGATCTTCTTGGTCTAGCCATTCTAATATATAGACTAGCTTAAATTACTAACGTTTAACACATTCAGCAATACCACCACATAGCTATATTCACAGATTCAAACGGGTGATATATTCATATTTAGTATATCATAAATATTTAATCAATTTAGTACTCGGTATAACAACATATCAACATTCACATAGCATAGCAAACACACTCATTTCAAGAATCATTTACAAATTTAGCTTAACAGTCTCTTATTCACACAAGACGACTCACCTATAGCTCACCCAAGTATCATATACCAAGTTTCCTACATCAATCATGTCTGAGAATCGAGGTGATCAAGCTCGTTCCCTCACAACTTGATGAATAGAAATCATGATATATGATTCACAGCTAAAACTCACATGTTTAATATGCACAACTGACGCCTAATAACCTCACCCTGTAGGTTTACCTAGACCATGCTCTGATACCACTAAAATGTCACGACCCCTTTTTATAAAGGACCGAGAACATTGTTTCTACACCACATACTTATTTAAAAATAGGTAAATAATAGAGAATATAAGTATAAAAATTCACTTCTCATTCAAAGTAAAAATGAAGTTCCTTACAACAAATATCCAACGAGATCAACATAATTTTAAATTTAGTTTATAATATTCAAAATCCCAAAAAAAAATTATAATACGTGACTTCCTCGACATGAGGTCTCATATATAAAGAAAAAGGACTTTGATGCATTATTACTCAACTCCAGCTTCTAACTTTTCTTCACTGGCCCCTCGGCTGTGAAGTAGATGTAACACCTGCTACATCTGCTCACGTACCACCGTACGATCATCGCAGTACACACGCACACAACGACATAGAAAGAAATGCAAGGGTGAGCTTACCAAACCTAAAATAAAATTATATATATAGAGAGCAAAATATTTCTCACAGCAATAACCCCATGCATTTCCAGGCCTTCTAATGCACAGCATGAAAACGGCTTCCAACTGGTTTCACAGCCTAAGTAATCCAGAAGGAACCGAGCCGGTCCGGGAGCGACCCATTCCGGTATCTGGATCCAGACAGCACAGCACAGCAGCTCAGCATGAACTTACCGTTACATGTCTACCCACCTAAACATGTAACTCGGCTCTATAATGATGCAAAACATATATCTCAGCATGATGCACACCACCAAAATTATTTTAACAAATCAACTACGGCAAGTTTATAATAGATCACCCAAAATCTCAGCATTTTAAACTAATTAACAACGATTCTGACTTAGAAAATAGTTTTTATTCAATAGATCTAACAAAATCATATCAAAATATCTTGAAATAGCATATTAAACCGTTCAAAACATAGTTCATAGGTTAAAGTAAACTCCCCTTACCTCAGAAAGATGATTCACACTAGATCTACCGAATATTACTTGATTATGACAAAATTCACCGAAGATTCAGCTTTAGAACGGAGTTTCTCCTAAGAACACCATGAATTTCTATAAGAAAGAGAAGGAGAAGAGAAACGAACGGTAAATCTAGCTTCAAACTTAAAGAAACTTACTTCCAATCCTTCAGAATATATGTAGAATCTCAGATCTGGCGAGAAATCTAAGTTTAGGAAGGTTTAGTATGAGAGAAATGGTGGTTTACGGCCTTAGAACCTTTGAGAACCTTGGATAGAGGTGAAGAAATGAAAATTTCGTGTGAAGCCCCCTTTTTATAGAAAATTTTCAAAATTTACTGTTCATGCCGGAATTTACTGTTCATCGCCGGAAAACACTGTACACGCGTACTGTACACGCACTGTACGCGTATGTGACGTCACCGATGACGTCAGCAGTCACTGTACATACGCGGTTGGCACTGTTCATACACGGTTTGTACGCGGTTTGCACTGTTCATACGCGGTTTGCACTGTTCACACGGTACTGTTCACTTTTTTTTTAAAAAAAAAAAAAATAATTTCAACTCCATCTAAATATATTCCAATACCAAATAATCCTTCAATTAACATTGAACAAGTATAAAATATTATAGATTACTCAATAATAAATTAGAAGCCTGACATGAAAAATCTTTCTAACCCAACTTATTTTACCCAAAACAGACATGGGACCATTCAGTTACAAGAAAAATGGTAAAATCCCTTCTTTTTCTGCGTTTTCTGTGTCACAGCAATAAGGGAGACTAATTTTCATTTTTTTGGCCTCTGAACCTTGCATGCAATCATTCCTTTATGATCTTTATAGAATTAGCTTTCAAATGCAAGTAGTTTCACTCAAAACGAACATAAAAAAATCACGTTATAGTGAAAATGGTGAGATCTCTCCTTATTCTGCATTTTTAGTGTTTCAACAAACAATTTTTCTCATTTATATAGTCTCCAAAGCTGACATGCAACACCGTTATGTATTCCTTGTAAAGTTATCTTTCCAATGGTGTATCCTGAGCTCAAATTCGACATTGTTTGCCCCCTCTATCGCTAGAAATAATTTTTATACCCTTTGTACAGAGTTGTTTCAACTTGAAAAATTAATTTTCACAAATTACATGAAAGCAGCTTTCCCACGCATATTTTTATGTTAATTTTGGACTTAGTTTGAATACCTTACAAAATGAATTACAAAAATGGTGCACAGCTAAAAAAACCTGCGTGAACAGTAGTGAAGTTTGATTTTTCTGCATTTTCCTATGCATTGAAACTAAAATTTTAAAAGTTGACTTTGATTAATCTTATCTTTTTAACAAAATTTGCAAATCATGATTGGGACTTTGTTTGAATCCGTTAACCTTAATTTTATAAACATTGCACAAATATGAAGTTTTTTAGTTTTCTGCAGTAAGTGCATGGCTATTTCTGAATTTTAAAAAATACTAGCTCTTAGCCGTTTTGACTCAAAGGATTCTAATAGACTCCTCTCTGAATTAGGAACACAATAAACAAAGAAATTTCAAAATTTGACACTAGGAAGTCCAAGAAAAAAAACTTGTGGACTCACTCACCAAGGTAAAGGAGAGGAGGTATTTAGGTAAACATTAAGAAAGAAAATAAATCAAAGAGGGTTGTCCCTTAACCTTGAGGTCTAGAATACATGTATTAGGAGACATGTGGTATTTGAATTATTTGTTGATATTTTTGAATATTTAATTGAGACTTTCGATGTTTTAAAATGTATTTATAAGTATCTTTTGATTTTGATGACTCTCAATCTTCAGTTTTGAATTATTTTACACTTGATGTTTGAGTAAATATTATTTTATGAAAATTATGAATTATTTTAAGTAATTTATTTACTCAAAGCCTGTTGAAAATCGAAGATCAATTAAATGGAATGCTTTATTGAAATGCCCAACATGAGTATGTATGCCCAGTGTACTTGAACAAATTATCTTATGTGATTTGCTCTTTGAAAATATATGGGTTTGGCATATGTGTTGATTGTGTAAAGCACTAAGAATATACATATAGGTATGTGCAGACTTAATGGGGCACTATTTGTGAATTTGAGCCTTTTGAGGGTGAAAAATGTGTGATGATACACTACGTAGAAATTGGCATATATGTATATGCACTCTAAGGAGTTTGGCCATGGTTTCAACTTAGACCTTGAGTTCAATAATTGAATCTAATAACTAAAAGTAAACCTTTGTGAAAACTTTATTTTCTTTATTTTGAAAATAAATGAGTAGTGTAACTCTAGTTGGGTAATTGTTGGAACTCAAGGAAAGAGATGAAGCTAGTGAGCTTGGAACACTTAGAGAAAGTGCATTGAGGCACGAGTATAAGTATTTGCCAATTCTCTATATATATGGTTCTGAATAGTTGATGAAATGATATGAAATCTAAATTTGGCTAGCACCTGTATGCTTGATTAAGGAAGTGAAACTCTAAAAGTGTGAATGACTATTAAGAATGCAAATTTGTGCAAAATCTCACTCCCCTATGAAGGGAGTCACAAGATTATTTTATAACAACTGTTGGTGAAAGATAGGAAGGACCTCAATGTCTAGGGGATTTAATGAAGTTGGGTGACTTACCAATATCCCTATGAGTGTCCTAGGCCCTGGAACTCTGGTTGGGAGTCTCCACACAATTCTCCTTTATCCTAACCTTCTCCTGAGGTTTATCTTGTTGATTGCGTTAGATCAGTTGGTGGATACTATCCTCGCTTGGGTGAGAAAACCAGATAATGAAACTACTCAATTTTCTACTATTCTCACCTGAGCAAGAGACACTCTCGCCTAAGCAAGCGGTATCTTTCCTGGGCGAGAATGGATCTAAAGAGCTCATTGTTTTTCCTATAACTCCTTGTGGATGTGTGTGCCTATCTAGTTTATATTTTAAATCTTTCAATCCATGATATATGGGGTGTTTTTTTATGATGTATAGATGAATTAATGGTGGGTTGGGTGAATTGAAGGTAGATCAAGTAGAAAAACCAATAAAAGAAAGAAAACAACAAGTCTAAAAGTAAAATTCTCTAGGGCTTCCGTATGAATACACTACATGGACTGAATATTTAACTGTTTAAATATTATGAAAATATTTTTATTTTAAACTAGACACCCATATCTTTCTGTATAAATTATTAAGAAATTGGATTAGTATAGAATTAGTTATGAATTTTTGAAATTTGCCCTAAGTTTTAGATTTTGATTTTGGGCAGGTAAGCTTCCGTAAGACATAACTCGTCCCAAATAACTTGGATGGAGGTTAAACAAAATGTGTTAAAAATATAATATCTATTAATTTATACCTTGAAAATTTTAGAGTCCAATTCAATTTAAGCAGTTCTTTAAATTTTTTCAAAGTTACCCCTGGTGCTGTTGAGTCAGAAATAGAGCAATCTATAACAACCAACTTTAGAACCTTATAACTCAAGTTCTATTTAACCAAATGAAATAAAACTTTTTGAATATTAAAATTTCATCGCTTAAATTTAAAATGACATGGATTTGGTAATCATACACTTATAATTTGAATTTTAGTGGATTTTAACATTTTTGAGTGTTATTCTAAATAATCACAGGATAGGTCATAGTAAAAAGCTAAAATCTTGAGTTGTAGTTGTCAAAATTGAATGGGACCAAATAGGCTGAAAAATAAACAAATAGAGCTTCAACATATAAAAAATTCAGGTCTATTGGAGTCATATAGCAATGAACATAGTAAAAACAAAACAAGCCAAATTTGATCCTTTTAAGGACAGAATCATTAATTCAAAGGTTTTATTTTATTTTATTTTATTTTACTTTTTTTGGCTATGATATATATATGAATGTCTATTTGCTATGAAACTGCTGAATTATTGATAATGTTGTTGCTGGCACTATTCATGAAGAAGCAAACATGATCCATTATGCTGCCCAAATTTTATAAGAGCTATTAGTAGTTTGTAAATTTCAAAGAGATATATGAGGTACAATATGAAAGTTATGAAAGTCTAAGAAGGTTGAAAGTTATAAGAAAGTCCTATATCACTTGGATCAGCCCCGGATAAAAAGTTAAGGGGAACAAGTCGGTGTGATCGTCGAGAAAAGTAAACCTGACAATCCTCTATAAGAACGAGCTCGGTCCTAATAAGAAAACTATTACCCATGAGTCTTATGGCCAAGAACTCCAAGGGTACCAACGATAGGAACTTGTATAAGAATTAAGCACATTGTTATGTGATTTAAAGTATTTTAATTAATAATAGTTCATTTCTATGTTGCTTTCAATTACAACTTTAAGTATTATTATATCACATGTATGATTCAGGTTGAGTCTTTTGACTATTTATTTAATTGTTTATATATTTGTATCATAATCATTATGATCTTGTGTATTACTAATGTTAGACATAAAATTTACTTTGCTTCGGACCATGTTTTCAATAATCATAATTGAAATATTTCCTTATTAGTTTAACAACCCTTTATTTAAATAAAAACCAAAGCAATTGAGAATGAAAGCGATGTCAACATAAAAGTATATAGCCCTACTGAGAATTTTTAAAATTCTCACCCTATTTAGTTTCTGTTTCATTCTCAGATCTGCACGATAGATACAATACCAGTGATCTACATTTAGTTCTTGGATATGTAGCTACACTATGATTCTACCTTTGACTCCCTATATATAGTTGGCTCATGTCATTTTAGAGTTTATTTTTTTCTTAATAATAGGGACTTTTCTACACCTCTTTTTCATTTTTCCTTTGACCTTGCTACTCCATATTTCACATTTTCACTGTTTGCGACACATCCTGCACTTGCAGATTTATGCAGAACCCATATTCGCTTCACCTCTGTGCACTACGCTAGAAATTGGCTTTTGAAGCGTCAACTTTAATAGCAGTTAGTAAAAACCACTTTGTATAAAATACTAAGAGAGCAGTTCCGCCCTTAACTGCTCTACAAATTCAACTTCTTAGAGTGGTTCATTTGGAACCACTTTCTAATAGGTACTTCTGAGAGTGATTCATTTGGAACTGCTCTTGTAAGTGTACTTTGGAGATCAGGTTAAATAACTGCTCTCAGAAGTGCTATACTTTAGAAAGCAGTTCGTGGAACTGCTCTTAGAACTTTATAGAGTGGTTAACACATGGAACCACTCTGAAAGGTGTAGATTAGAGAGCGGTTATTTCTTAACCACTCTCAGATGTAGTGTTTCAAATTAAACCGTAAGCCCTAAATCTGGTTATCTCTATCCCTGTGCTAAGTCTGTACCTCAAATTTGTTTGTGTTCAAAGTTTTTTGAGAAGTTTTTGCAGAAAAACAAGCACTGTTGGCATCACATTTGCAATTTTAAGGTATATTCATAATTGTTTCTTTGTTTTATTACTATGTTTGGATATTCGCACTCTCTCATTCTCTCTGTTCACTGAAATACACCTATATTATTAACGTTAAACAGTTACAAATGTCCATCTTTTATACTTGCCTTTAGGTGAACTGTGACAAATTAGTGGAACTTCTTTCATTCTAGGTTAATGTTGTTGTGTTTGTATGAACTAATTATATCAAATGTTGACCATTGCTGTGAGACAAAGAGCATGAAATTAGTATTTATTTTGTAAAAATTAATTTGAAAAGGTTGAACCTTATGTTAGTTAACCTCTGAAATATTGTTGGACTGGTTATTTAGGATTTGCTAAACATGATATTAGGATAAGAGTTGACTATAATGCAAGAGATTAATGTGAAAATGAAACTTGTGATATTGTTAGAATGGTTATTTAGGGTTTGTTGAACATGGTATTTGGACATTGGTTGACTGTAATACAGGTGATTAATGTGAAAATGCATTTGATTGTTGTGGAAGTTGATGTTCTAAATTGAAGTCTCATGTTCTGTTGTGTTTTTTTGTTTTTGTTCCAATATAAACAGAAAGTTGGGAACATGTTGTTATGTTGTTTTAGGAATTGAATTAAGTTTATGTATTGAACAAGATATTATTGTTTGTTTTACCCTATTATGTATATTTGCTCTGTGTATGAATGAAATTGATGTTTTGCCTTATAAAATGTTATGAATACATGATTATTGTTAGTGATTAAACTTTGTAGGGTATGATTTGAAATCTAAAATTGAGTAAAACCTTAGTTTTTCGCTTGAGATTGAAAATAATTATTTATTAATCATTATTATCAATCTCAAATTGTCCAAGTTGGACAATTTTTGAACAAACTTATTCATTCATTAGTTAACATTTGCTTCTCATAACGTTGTATTTAATACTTGACAAAATTTTAGTTTGGAGCATTTCTCATTGTCTCTTGGTGCATGCTTGATTGAGGTAAATCATCTCATATTCAAGTTGTGTACTAGGAGACTAATGCAAAATGCTGCCCAAATTTTGTCAAGTAAAAAATACAACATTTAAGTAACAATTATTAATTAAGGTATAAAAAAGTTTGTTCTCAAATGGGATAAGGCCCTAACATGTGAGAGTTAATAAGACATTCACATTTGTAATTATCGTAACCGTAGTTGAAGCAAATATGGATTGAAGTTGGATGGTAGTTAATTGTTTAAGTAAAGAATACGAAGACAGAGTCAAAGAGTTTATTAGATTTGCGATTAAGCATGCAACTGATGTCAACCTTATTCCCTGTCCTTGTTGGTGTTGTTTGAATATGTTACAAGTAAATACGGAAGAATTGGAAGAACATCTAATGTGCAATGGATAGATAAGAAATATACTTGTTGGACAAAGCACAATGAGATACAAGGTAGAAGTACATCAACTAACATGGAATTGAGTGTCAATTACTTAGAGACATTTAGAACAAATAAGAGTGATCATGCTGAACAAATTCCAAATGTTGTTAAAGAAGATTTTAGAGATTGTCCAAAGATGTTTAAGAGGCTGAAAGATGATGCAAAAACATCATTGTATAATGGATGCACAAAGTTTACAAGATTGAGTTCTGTTTTAAAGCTTTATAGCTTAAAAGCATGGAATGGATGGACTGATAAGAGCTTCACAGACTTGCTAAGTTTATTATATGAGATGCTGCTAGAGGATAATGTGCTACCAAAGAGAACATATGATGCTAAACAAGTACTTGCTTCCATTGGATTAACGCATGAAAAGATACATGCTTGTCCTAATGATTGCATTTTGTTCTGAAATAAGTATGCATTACTAAGTCAATATCCAAAGTGTAATGTATCACGATACGTAAAGAAAGAATCAACACCTGTGAAGGTTGTGTAGTATTTTCTAGTAATACCCAGATTAAGATGCTTATTTCACAGTATAGAAAATGCAAATAAGATGACTTGACATGCTGAAGGCAGAATTAGAGATGAAAAGCTTAGGCATCCAACAGATTCTCCACAGTGGTAAAAATTTGATGACAAATATGACGAGTTTGCAACTGAAACAAGAAATATACGTTTTGCAGTAGTAACTGATGGAATGAATCTGTACGACATGCAAAGTAGCACCTATAGTACATGGCCTGTGATTTTAATAATGTATAACTTTGCATGAAGAGGAAATATATGATGTTTTCTTTGTTAATCTTTGGTCCTAAACAACCTAGAAATGACATTGATGTGTACTTGTCTCCTTTAATTGAATATTTGAAGTTGTTGTGGAATATTGGTATAGAAGTATATGACAGGTTTAGAAATGAATTTTTCACGGTCAAGGCAATGTTGTGTTGAACAATTAATGATTTTCTTGCATATGGAAATCTTTCTAGTTACAACATCAAAGGTCAATGTGCATGTCCAATATGTAAGGAAAAAATAGATTATATAAGACTAGAGCATTGTCACAAGAATATTTTCATGGGGCATCGTAGGTGGTTAGCACGAAATCATCCTTTCAGAAAAATGAAAAAAGATTTTAATGGAAGTTGTGAAGAATGATGATGTCCTTATTTGAAAAGTGGAGAAGAAAACTTTTATAAGACTATGTATTATATAGATCCTCTACGCAAGCAGTTGAAGATCAGAACACATATGCATAACTTATTTAATAAGTAAACATTCATTTATGTCAAACAACTATGATTAATGTTAAGTGGTTCAAATGTATCTAAGTTCTTTCATGCACCATTGTCAGTGCTCTTGTCACGTATCGAGCAAAGAGAGAAGTGTAACCCTTTAGGACAAAGATGCATCAAACAAGATGGGTCACTCACTGTACAGGTAACACTATATCATACAATGTGTTTTTAATTTTCAGGTTAATATTAATTGGACTGTATATCTCTTTGTGTTAATGCTGGTTTATTTGTTTTTATCTTCCACATAGTGTCTAAAGCAAACAAATAATGATGACTGTGGATATTATGTGTGTCTATTAATTGAGGATGTTTTGCACCATGGAAAAATTGTAATCCCAGTTAATGTAAGACCCTTACATATGCTAATTGTCTACCATTTGCGTATTATTTAACTTAATTAATTAAGCTTTGTGTTTTATTGTTTTGTATTCAATATTTTCAAGAGTTGCAGATGCCAACTTTTCCTAACAACAGAATTGCAAAAAGAGTTATGTTTGTACCATAAATATTTAAAGAACACATTAAGCACAATAGATTTGTAGTGTTTTTTTTTTTTAACAATACTTAGACAATTTTCTTTCAAGGCATTAGGCAAAAAGTGTAAATATCATATTATTTTCTTCCTGTCAATGTAAACTCTGATTGTAATCTGTACATGTGAATTATAATTGAATAATGTAATGTGCAATTGCTTTGAAATTCTTGTATATGGCGCTGTTTGTAATTTATATTCTGGTTGAACTGGTTCTGAATACTATATGCTTTATCAGGTATGCTAAAAATTGAAATAATGACAATTTTGTTAAAATAATTAAAAAAATTCCTTAACTTTGGAGAGCATTTCACGAACAACTGCTCTGCAAAGTCTACTTCTAAGAGCGGTTCATCAAATAACTGCTCTCAAAAGTACACTTAAGAGAGCAATTATGAGTGAATCGCTCTCAAAAGTGGACTTTTTAGAGCGGTTATAAAAGAACCACTCTTATAAGTTCAAGATTAGAAAGCGGTTAGCTGTGAACCGCTCTCTTTGGTCCAGCTTCTGAGAGCGGTTCACTCATAACCATTCTCCAAAGTGTTATATATAAAAGCGGATATGCGGTTAACTGCTCTCTTTAGTGCACTTCTGAGAACGGATATGCGCGTAACCACTTTCTAAAATATACATTTGAGAGCGGTTAAATAACTGCTCTCTAAAATTTAAGACATTGCATATCGTGAGATTTTATAGCACTTATAACCGCTCTTTATGTTCAACCAGAACCGCTCTAACATATCATTTTAACCCATCAGAAGCTACAGACTCATCATCATCCTTCCTTGGACCTAACGACTATACTCCTGTTGGGCTTGCAATGGCTAATGGCTTTTCGTCTAAGTAGTTAGTGAAGTAGCTGACTTTGTACAAAGTGGCCTTCTTTTGGTAGGATAGTTTACTGGGCCATGATAGTACTTGTAGGACACTGTCCTCAATTCTAAATTGTCTTATAAGGACTCATTAGGATTGCATTTTAACGACATGGGCCACCGATCTTTTTATAAGTAGTGGTCCTCATATGTATTCCTGATTGTATGAAAATAAGATGGTGTAATATATATATATATATATAGTTATCTCTCTGTAACATGTATAAGTTAAATTAATTATTACATTTATCCAGGTTATTCCATATTCGATTTGCTTTTATTTTATAAGGTTTCACTCTTTTACACATTTGACGATTACTACTAAATTAGTGTGAAATGAATTAATCACATTAAAATGTAATGGAATAAACAAATTCATTTTTAATATTGTAATGCAACTACTAGATTTAGCATTTATGACTTAAGCATAAATTGAATATAATAGGGTGTTACATAACCGAGACCCCTTTTCACCTAGACGAGAGGACAGTTGGGACAACTTTATCTTATTTCACTGGAGTGAGAGTTCGCTCGTTTGAGCGAGAATGCTCCAGAAAGCCCAGTTCAGAAATATCTATCTTGCTTGAACGAGAAACTTTGCACCAGAAATTTTATTTTTTTCAAAAGCAAGGAAATAAAAATGAGGGTGTTACAATGGTAGGAACAAAATGAAAGAATTTTTCAAGCACAATCATCCAATTGGCTTGGGAATGGAATTTTGTTAAGGGAACAAAGTGTTCTTACAACTTCCAATTTTGGCAGAAATATCCAAGTAAATGTTCGACTATGAAATATAATATTAGTGAAATTGGAGAACATACTGATTGAGGCTAATGTTGTGGGGTCCTCATAACTTAATAGGGTCAGTTAAGCTTATTTGTTTAGTTGCTAATAGCCATTGGTTTATCAAAGTTCTAGACATAACCAAATTCTTTTCTTTTGATATGTTTTTGTAATTTATCGGTACCACTGGTACCTTATTAATTAAATAAATATTATTATTGATAAAAAAAAATAGGATATGTAGATGTTTTATAATGTATGATGATAAATCCATATTTTACCATGTTTTTAGCATAGTTTTTGGTTAATGATTAGGAAAATAGTTCTAAAATAAACTTGAAAAGATCACAAAAATAAAATAATTAGTATAAATTGTTGTTTTGTTGAAATATTAAAAATTGTTTAGATTTTTGTAGGAGTTCATGCAAAAAGATAGAAAGTTGTTGAAAGTGCTTAAAGGAAGGATTAGCAGTTGAAATTAAAGAAGAATAGTCAAAGAATCAAGCTTGAAGAAATCCTAAGAGCTGGGCATTACAACTCCAAGTGATTGGCATTTGAACGTGGAAAGAACAAAATACAACACTTGTCTACGTGGCCACTCTGAGTGATGCACGTTAACACTCCAGCAACTGAAACTGGATAACTGCCATTACGTTGAAACGCACATCACCTGGCGCTTTGGCGCGCAATAGCACATTGCAACTCATAGCACATGCAGCCAAGGCGTGCATCTGCGCGCCTTTACTCCAGCCACTGCGTGTTTTGGCACAGAATTGTGCAACTTTATAATTTCTTCTTCTTTCCAATTCTGGACATTTGGAGCTTTTGTATCACATTTAGAAGATTTCAGAACACTTGGGGATAACTAACTATCAGAATTTCAAGGGTTAAGTCGAAGAATTAGAGGAACTCTATAAATAGGAATTAGGAACTTAGAAAAATAGATTTTTTGTCATTTTTTGTTTTGGTATTCATTTTATAACCGTTTTAACTTCCAAGGAAAGTCAGAGGGAGAAAAGAGGAGCGACTTTTGTTCTTCTTTGCTAAAGGAATCTGGGGGAAGGCAAAGTTATAGAGATGGCTCTCTGTTTTTCATCTTCTTTTCTTCTTGCTTCTTTCCATTTCATTGTAATGTGTTTCTAACTCTTTTGTTAGGGATTTATGGATCTAGAATTGATATATTGATTTTGTTTTGACTCTGAACTTTGAGTAATTGATTTGATTGAGGGATTAATTATGTGTTTTCTTGATCTTTGAATGGAAATTCAATTGATTAATGAAAAAATAACCTTAACTAATGGAAATTGGTTTTGTTGCTTGGACATGAATTAATTCCCAAAACTCTTGATTTTCTTAGGGATAAGTGGTCTTAGTTTTGCAATTTTTTGGTTCTAATTCATAATGCAATATTGAACTGAATTTGGCCTAAGAAATTAGGGAGATTTGGTTGAATATTAGGACCACTAAGTTGAGGAATCAATCTTTGGTTATTGTAAAGAGAAATCGATTGTCAATCAATCAAATGCTTGAATGTTCAGAGGCAGAACTAAATTGATATTGATATTCTAGTAAAATAAATTTCTATCTTTCCTCCATTCGTGATTCATTCTAATAGTACAAGTTAACATTCTGCTTTTAACAATTTCTCATTTCTTTAATTTTGAATTTTACTTTCTTGCATATTGAAATCTGTTCAATGAATTGTTTGGTGTAAATGGTTATTATCTTGTGAATTGGTGATTAAAAATAAGATCCTAGAAGACGATACTTGGGACTCAATCTGATTTCCATATTTTATAACTTGTTACAACTACTTAGTACACTTGCTAGTAGTGAAATTACACTATTTAAGTGTTGCGATAGAAAGTGTAACATATGATATCATTACTCTTTTGGGTATGATTTTCTGCATTCTTAATATGCTTATAGCTCATGTTGGCTTATTTTTTTCATCTTGTTATTACTACATGTTGTTAATTAATCTAGAATAATATAATGCTTTGATTTATGATGTTCAAGTGAAAGAATGTTAGATATTTTATGTGTGGACTGACATAAATCATTTTTGTGATACTTTTAATTTGATTCTAGATTAACTGATTCCAAATATTAAATCATGTTATTTATGTCATATTTTGATTAATTATTATTATTAAGCTTATTTGTAATAATTTTATTTTTATTGAATATGATTTTATAGTTATTGTTATTAGACTAAATCATAACAAATAAGTTTAACCCATCCAATTACTAACTAGAGAAACTCATGCTCCTAACCACCTTAGAATAACTATTGTCTCATTAAAACATAATATATATTGTAACTAAAAGGGTGAAGAATTTCTATTTATATTTTATTTTTTGGTTGGTCTTTTCTTATATAAAAAAAAACATTGAGTTACGAACTCATTAACATCTACTTGTATGAGTAATTTCTTACCTCTAATCTTAATTATGACATTTAATTGTCATTTGTCATATTTTGTCACAATGAGAAGATGGTCAATATAAGTCTAATAATAAGCTAAATTCCAAAGTGAACAAAATATATTAAAATGTATATTTGTGTATATATTAATGTTTAAGAGCCAGTCAGGTTTTATTGTTGTACGAAAAAACAAACGGTAAAATGATAACACGAAAGCCATATCCTCTTCCCTGCCCAATGAGTGACTATTATCTAGGGGCCCCATATATGAAGAATTTAATTTGCGGGAGCATTGGATTTTTCCCCTGATGGGTTGTGCTCGTTCCAAGCTTCAATCCATGTCACCATGGCATCTGCAAGCTTGTTGAAATACTCATCAACTTTGCCAAGCTTTGCCTTAACTTGCTTGGAGAGTTCAAGATAGCAATCCTGAGCAGTTGTGCATTCCTTTGGAAGACTTACAGATTGGAAAAAGGGGATCAGCTCTTCCTGCCAGAAAATTCCTTTGTACTCTTTCATAAGGTTCACAAATGGGCTGCTAGCTTTGCTGTGCCAAATGTAAGGCAAGCCTGTCTTCACCCCCAATCCCAAATGATCACTTACAACCTACAAACAAGATCAACAATTAAGCACAAACATGTCTTCGATATAATAAATGCTTCTTTTATAGAATGAAAACTTTTGTATTCTGATGTTAATTAACAAAACCAAATTTAATACAAATTTGGAATATAGTACCTTTATGCACCAGCCAGCCCACATATCATCATAGCGTCCAATAGGTTGACCTTCACCCATGAGTCCAAAGTACATTGCAGGGCCAATTAATTCACGGTTGAATGCCAAATTCATGGCACACATGGGAAAGAGAGTTCCCTTTGGTATCGTCATAACAGCATCTACATACCTGAGAAAAAGGTACCAGACATGCTATATCAGTAAGCTACCTCAACAAGACATGATGCAAATGTAAATGATATAAATACTTATTTTAGTGGTTATAATTGTAAGTGTAGATCATATAGTCCCTCATAATACAAAAGTCTCACTTTAACTTTTATTTTTCAAAAACACTCATTTTATATCCTTTCTCCCTTTTTTCAATGTCGTTTTGTATAAAAAAGAATTAAAATAAAAGTCATATAGTTAAGTCAACAATTAAAGCGGAACTTGTATATATAATCAGATTAAAACACTGACGTTTACATATATTCTATAATATTTTCATACCTAGTGTTTCTTTCGAGAGGCTTGACAAGCTGGGTTGGGGCATCATAATCAGGAATATTGAGCCAGAGGCCATGAGAAACAGCTGTTGGGACACCTTCACGCAGACTAAATGGATATCCACGGACAAAATCAGTACTCTCTCTGTATGGGTCATAGAGGGTGTTGAAGAAAAATGGGGTTGATGGAGTCAGAAGGTTCTTAAGGTGCTGGTGCAGGGCATCAATTTCTTTGCCAGATGGATCTTTTGCAACCTGAAAAATTAATAAAGAAAAGAAAATAAAGGAAATCTCATCTTATAACTGGGATCTAACCCCTTCTCCATGATGCATCACTATATATATTTCAAATTTAAGTAGTGGCAGGCTAGCAGCTATGCTACGAAGGAATATATGTTACCACGAAAAATGAAAGACAGACTTAGCTGATGTCAAATTTATTTTTATGTTTTGTTTTTTGCAAGGGTATTTGATATGTATATTAAAAAAGAGATAATGGGGAATTGAGGTGACTTACAAAGCAGTCATCGTCGATGGTGAAGATGTACTTCTTCTTGGAGATGAGGAAAGCAAAGCAGCGACACGCAGAGTCCTTGAAGGAAATGCAAGAGGCCTTAGGTCCAAGAATGCGCTTAATATCGTCGTGGTTGTAGTAGTCGTAATCGAAGCCTTGGGGGACCTTGATGACTTTGGAAGGGTCACCATCTTGCACAATTATCAGATGGTATGGCTCAAAGAATGGCCTCCACGACTCCAAGAACTCAAGGCTCCTTATTGTTGGGATCACTATGTCCACCTCGTCCTTCAGAAGGGCTGTTGCTCCTGTTGCGCTCGACATGCTTCCTTCAGAGAGAGAGAGAGAGAGAGAGAGACAACTTTGTTGTTGCTGCCTTGTAGCTTCGGGGAGTACGAGGACGGTGCTGTGTGCTTGCGTTGGGGTGAAGGGGGTTTTTGTATTTGAAACGCGTCATACTTGGCACGTGCCATCATAGATCCACGTGTGAGATAAAAATGAGAGCTTTACAATTTCATTTCATAAATGGTTAGTTGTTTATTACTACTTATTGCTTTTGACTGCATTCAATTACTCACAAGAAAAATATTAAAAAAAAAAGATTTGGGGTTTGAATGCATTATGTTAGTAAAGAGTTTTTCGCAAGGTTTATTATTATTTATACAAAACTCATTAATTTTTAAAATTATTTTAAAAAGAATAATTCATTATAAAATTAATTATAAGTATAATTCAAAATTCTTTAAATCAAATAAATATTTTGAAAAAAAATTTAATTTCAATTAAATGAAACATGAAATAAATAATTTTTAAAATTTTAGTAAAAAATAAATATCATTTTAGCATATGTTTGGAAATGTTTATGAAAATATGGCTGTCGAGACAGATTTTGACAGGATAATTTTTTTTAAGTGATGATTATGTATATCAAATTTTTATTAATATAAATATTCGTAAGTATGTTATTTTAAATTTAATATTTATTTATATTTTAAAATATTTTATATATTAAAATAAATTAATACGATAAAGTACTTATTAATTTTATTTTTAAATATAAAATTTTATAAAGTTAATTTATTTATAAAAATTTTTAAATCAATACTTAATTTTATATTTTATAAAAATAATTAAATAGTATAACTATTAAATTTTAACACTAAATGTCAACTGATCTTGATTTATATATATTATTCTAAATTTTAGAAAGTGGTACAAGAATTATCTTTCAAAAATGGTTATATTTAATTAAATATAGTTATCCCATTAATTCATTGGAATTTTGAATGTCAAAATTATTTTGCATGACAGTGTTCAGATTATTGAAATGAAATAAATACATTTAATTTTATTCCTTTTCAATGTCTTAATGAAAAAGTTTTATACAACAGTTTAGCTAATGTTCGGAGGTAAACCTCAACATGAAATTAGGACTTTAACGACACAAATTTTCAAAGAGAAAATGTCATTGTTGTGAGAGAAACGAAAGTAGAAAAGTTATTCAATAAAAGTTTTGCAATTTGTCGATTTGAAAAATCTAATGAATTGAAGAAAAGTTTATTTTTCATGAAAAGATATTATAAGTGTAGGAGCGGTATTAATGCTAGGAAATCATAAAAAAAACAAGCACTTAAACAGAAATAAGCACTGGATTTGGTCATATCACCACAAGATGAGCACTGCATTTTAGTTCACAAACAATGTATGAATGGATAAGATAAACTGCAAAGTGATTTACATTTTTGTAGTTAGAAATTACGGAATTTAGTTAGGGGAAAGGTTAGATTAAATTAAATGCTCAATAAGGTCATAACAGTCCAAATGTGATGTATTTCAATAAATTTATGAAAACAAAAAATGGAACAATTTGTCGCTTAAAAACTTACGAACAAAGTTATTATTTTTTTTTTATGGAAGAAAATCCCATAGAAAACGCTCTAATAAATTATAGTTCTGAGAAGCATTCGTTGTGAAACGTACGTCATTCACAATGTCAATATTGCATAGGAGAAACCAACTTCTGTAGTGTTATTATTAAACAGCTTGTAATGATATTTTTTGTGCGTACGTACTTTACCTACTTCTAAGTTCCAACAAAATTCCAAGTCATCGTTATGATGTATTAGGAATACTAGCAGCGTGACTATTCCTTGCAAATAACGGTTAAATGGCCATAAAAACTTGTGGTACTAATAACCTTATCTAGCAGCCTAAAATTACAAAATTCATTGACCCAAATCATAAATAACAAATACTTAAACAACGTAAGTTGGTCCTTGATCCATTCTAGGAAATATCTTTTGATTATTGGTTAAATTTAAACAAAACAACAATAATAAAGATTTGTTTCACAGGATAAAGACTTGAATAAATATAAAATATAATAAAATATTATTTTATGTACGATGTATATATATATCATAATAGTAAAAGAAGTAATATTATAATTGTTTTTCAAAAAAACAACATATAAATATAAATAAGTAAATTGAAACTATTAAAGATACCTATGTAATATTCTAATTTATTTCTTTTATTTACGTAAAAAGTCATAGAACAACATTGTAATATTCATAATAAAGAAAATAAATATAATAAAAGTAATAGTATAATAGTGATAAAAACAATAAATAAAAATAAATTAATATTATAAATATTTAAAATAAAAAAATTAATATATATACAAAAATTTAAAACTATGAAATGATTATAAATATTTTGTTTAATCAATTAGTGTAATAAACAGTAATATATTGTAAAATATAAAATAGAATTATTATTTATCCTTTACTTTAAATAATGTTTTTTTTCCTATAAATAGTAACCAGTACAAAAATAATTAATTTAAATCTTTAAATACTTTGTTTAATCAAAATTTTAAAATATTAAATTAATGTTGTGTAAGTGTTTATTATAATAAAGGTGTAATTTGTTGAACAATAGCGTCGATAAAAGATATTTGACAGAGTTAAGATTTAAATTATAGTTAAACCCTCTTTTGGGCTCCAAATATTAAAACCGTTTGAAATCTGAAGTAACTTACAAAAAGCTGGTAAATTTTCAAATTTTTTAAAAAATAAACTATAATTAATTATTAGTTAAATATTAATTTTGATTAATATAAAAACATTATTTAAACATTTTTAATATTTGATTGATTTTTTTAATTTAAGCTTACTTTTGTGTGAAAGAACAAGCGAGGCAACTAACCCGTGTTTGGGAGAGCTTGCTATATCACCCTAACCAAATTTTACTAGAAACATACTAGAAATCATTAGAATAAATGGTGAGATGAGTGGGAGGTATAAAATTTGTTTATTCTTATAAATTTATTTTCTAAAAATTAATTTATCTTTAATATATTTATGCATGTTAATGTTGTTTCTTAATTTTAGATTAATTTCTGTCTTTTAGTTAGAAAAAACTTCCAAAAAGATATTTTATTATTTTTATGTGTAATTTGTCTTAGCATTGCGATTTAAGATAACATTATTTATTTAATTGCAATTTTTATTTTTAAATAGATTTTAAAATTTGATATACTTTGATTTAACTACAAATGGTAAAGATAAATGATATCTTTTTTTTTTTAATTAACAAAATTGATTATTAAGGTCAATCGGGTTTGAAGACCAAGGCCCAATAATTATTTTTCTTGTCCAAAATGGTCCAATAACTTGAACTGAGACCTCGCTAGCAACATTGCATTTGTTTAAGGAATCATTTTAAATGTATTGTTGCACCGTTGTACTACCAGTTTTAGGTTCTTGTTGGGTTGGGAAGCATTACATTTGTTGTCAATCAACTCCAAGATGGTAACTCTATACCATATTGCTCCCGAAGTTCATGAATCTCAGGCCATATTTTATAATGGTGATAACAGATGATTTCGCTATTTGCTCTGTAAGGTAAATAATTATATTCATGGATGTGGATGCATAAACCCCAGGTGAAAAAACCAAATCCAGATACACAACTATTTTTCAGGGCTAACAACTAATCAGATAACAGAACAAACCAAGGCTAAAAGGGCCCCTAGCCATAAAGCATAAGCATCAATCAATTTGAAGCAAATAGTTCCATGAACGAAAAGTAAGTGAAAACTGAACAAGTGGAAAACTGGTTACCCCTGATGTGTCCCTGAGGCACACAGAAAATCTCTCACCAGCTCTCATGGGCACTTCAATTTCACAAATGTACTCATATCCCAGTAGTACCAAATACCTAGAATATAATTACATTTGGATACCTATTAAAATTATTTTTTTTAGTAAAAATTCTATGCAATTTGTTATGTGCAGCTTGAGGTAGAGTTCAGTATGTCTTAAATACAAGTCAAATTATTTTTTCCCTAAAAATGACAATGATTTGGATATCTTTTCTCTGTTTTTCTCTATTTTTATATATTTATTTTTCTATTTAATTAAATCCACCATCCTTAAATGTAAATATAAGATACGAGTTTACTAATTTCTTTTATTATAGATATTCTTATAACAATTATAAATATTTTATATTCTTCATTTGTATTATTTAAAAACTATATTAACATTCCTGTATCAAAATTTTTAAAATTGTCATATTCCTGTATTTATGGGTACAAGTAGAGTACCCGTATTCATGCATCATAGGCACCCGAATTTCTTCACTCCATTCCCTACGTTTTTGTTTAAACACTTAGATGTTGTAGGAGTGCTAGCTGCAACTGAGCAGGGACTGATTAGAGAGATGGAGACAGAATATTTCATAAGATGATATCACAAGGACCTAACAACTACTAGGTGATAACATACTCTAAAATCTAATAACAGTGCAGCACATGTTGCTATAAACACACTAGCAATTTGCTCACTTGCAAGTTGTGTACCACACAAGAACTAGGGGTTCTGTGAACTTCATCCTCAGGCATGGAATTTGATAATGGTAAACAGCAGCAAAGGAAAAGCTCCACTTTCAGAGAGCTGAAGCTTGTTGCCGTTGTTGCTCTATGTCTCATTCTTATCTCTCCTGCTGGTAAATTACTTGTCTATATGCAAAATGTTGGAAACTAATGATGGGAATAAAATTTAGTTTCTCATGGATTTATTTCAACTTGTTATCTTGTGCTTGTAGAGTCATTTGATCCATTGGATCCAACTGGGAACGTGACAATAAGATGGGATATCATGTCCTGGACATCAGATGGTTATTTGGTAACTTCTAATTCTAATCATTTTATCAGAACTTATGATTGTAGCAATGTGAAATTATGAAATATGAAAATATCATAAGGTCTCTAGAAAATAGAAATTGCTGGCCTTGTGTGATTACCAAAGGGATAAACCAGCAGAAATTTGGAACATGATTTTCACCTAAACAATGATCAAATTATACTCAAACTGATGAATATGCTACTATATTAAAATTTGACAGGCCACTGTGACACTGTTTAACTTCCAACTGTACCGGAATATTATGAATCCTGGGTGGACTCTAGGATGGACATGGGCAAAGAAAGAAATAATATGGGCCATGATGGGAGCTCAAGCCACAGAACAAGGAGACTGTGCCAAGTTCAAGTTGAAGATTCCCCATAGCTGCAAGAGGAACCCTCAAGTGGTTGATTTGCTTCCTGGAGCTCCTTTCAACATGCAGTTTACCAACTGCTGCAGGGGTGGTGTGCTAACATCTTGGGGGCAGGACCCTTCAGGTGCAGTCTCAGCATTTCAGATTGGTGTGGGCCTCTCTGGCACCTCTAACAAGACTGTGAAACTGCCCAAGAACTTCAAATTGTTGGGAACAGGACCAGGATATTCATGTGGCCCTGCCAAGATTGTTCCATCCACTGTCATCCCCACAGATGATCATAGGCGAAAAACTCAAGCTTTGAGTATGCATACTAATTCCCTTCATTCATTTTATGTGCATGGAGCAGTGTGAATATTTATGGTTACAAGATGCATTAGTTGTGTTTAACGTTTCTATTTTATGGTTTTCTATGCAGTGTCCTGGAATGTGACATGCACTTATTCACAGTTTCTTGCCTCCAAGAACCCAAGCTGTTGTGTTTCTTTGTCATCTTTCTACAGTGACAAAGTCACGGGTTGCCCAGCTTGTGCTTGTGGTTGTCAAAATAACGATACCTGCGTCACGTAAGCCACCCTTATAGTTTTACATTGGGGAATTTAGATAGGAGAAAAAAATAGAAAGAGAAAATGAATTAAACTAGTCCTACGAATTAAAATCTCAACATTTTAAAAGACATACACGAAATGCACCAGTTGATTTTAACATGTAGAAGTTTAATTATTTAATTTTGTTTTTTAATATTTTTTCTTAAAGTATTTATTGAAAAAGTTACTTAAATTGGGTCTAATCTGTACTCGTGCTAATTAGTAGAGTCACGACGTGTTATATGTGTGCTACATTAACAGTAATGATAATTTCAATATCTTATGATGGTTGTGCAGGAAGGATTCAAAGTTACTGCAAGAAGATGATGTCTTACCAAAACATAAAAAAGATACCACACCAAAACCATTGTTACAATGCACACACCATCTATGTCGTGTCCGGGTGCACTGGCATTTGAAAGACAACTATAAGGACTATTGGCGGGTCAAGATTGCCATCATCAACTTCAACTATCGGTTGAATTTCACTGAGTGGACTCTTGTGGTGCAACACCCAAATCTCAATAATGTCACCCAAGTCTATAGCTTTGAATATATGCCACTTCTTCCGTATGAATCCATAAGTGAGTTCTTATAAATAGACAAAAAGTGTTGAATCTTTTCTTTATTAGAGCTTCATGAAGATGTTGTTTTCTTTCTGACCATGTGCTTGCTGATTTGTATATGCAGATGATACTGGTATGTTCTATGGTTTGAAATATTACAATGATCTGTTGATGGAAGCAGGGCCTAGAGGGAATGTTCAATCTGAGGTGCTCATGAAGAAGGATAAGAACACGTTTACCCTCAAACAGGGATGGGCATTCCCTAGAAGGGTCTACTTCAACGGTGATGAATGCATGCTGCCACCTCCTGATTCATACCCCGTGTTGCCAAACTCTGCTCATACACTACAAACAAGTGTTATATTGATGGCAATCAATGTGATTTTGGCATTACTTTTTCATTTGGTTGTTATCTTTTGTGAGGTGTAAAACGGCTATTAATTTAGTTTAAGGGAAAAGGAGATTTGATAAACAGAGTTTCTTGTCTATATATATATATATATATATATATATACATATACCATGATAACATTATGACAGCATGTCTCACGAATATGAGTACATTAGAATTGCCTATATAACGCATCATTTAAAATATTCTTTTTTAATAGAATTATTTGATTTCAAAAATTATATTTTATTTTTACTTTTAATTATAAGAAAGTCATTTTATTTTGTTTTGTTTTTTATTTTTACTATTTAGAGAGGCTAGCAGTTCAACACAAATAAGACCTCACGCAATATGTTTAGGAAACTTGCCTTAACGGTCTCAAATCATACCACCGCAAGCAATGTAACATCCTCATTTTTGCTTCCTTCCATGTTCACATGTGTAATGTGATTTCTCCTTTTTTTTCAAAGATAATTCAATGTATTTTATGAAATTTTATAATTTTATTTAAATAAGTTTTGAGATAAAAATATTTATCTTATTTCGTTCAAATAATTCATTGGTATGTGTTTATTTTTTTATGGATCTCAATGTTGTGGATTATTTAGAAATCTCATAATTATATTTGAGTTGCAAATATTATACGCACTAGCTAAGGTGGTACAGTAGTAAAAGGGTTAGTCCTTAGTTTGGAGTTGGAAGTCTCTAAGTTCAAACCTCAGCAAGGTAAATTTTGCTTAACAAGGTTTTTTAGAAGGAAGAAGCCTTTGCATGCGTGATGTCATGTGTCAGCCACATGTCAAAGAAAGAAAAAGCTCTTGCATGCGTATTGCCATGTGTGCCTTTGCATGTGTTGAAGAAGGAAGGAATGTCATGTGTCAAAAAAAGGAAAGAATATGGCATTTGGTGAGAATGCCATATGTTGATTGGTGAAGGAATGTGGCATTTGGTGAGAGAGTGTGGCATTTGGTGAGACACCTTTCTCCCTCATCGTGTAAGCTCTCTCTCGATTCTCTCTTCTCTCCACCATTTCTCTTCATTTTCCAGTGACCTTTGGGCTGTAAACCACCACCCTTCACGACCAAAGCCTTAAACACTTCCCCTTCCATGCACAAGTCAAGGTTCTTGCACCTCCTCCATGAAAAGGCTTGAAACCTACCTCATTGCATCCATTGTGTGAGACATTTTTGGCCCTCTAAACTTGTTTTTCTGCACCAAATAATTGCATATTTGAATTGTGCAGTGGAAAAGCTTTCAAACGCAAGTAGTTTCACTCAAAATGGACATCGGATTCACAAGTTATAGTGAAATCAGTGAGATTGCTTTCTTGTTCTACACTTTCTGCATTTTAGCAGTGAAGAAGGCTACTTTTTAATTTCTACAGTCTCCAAATTTGACATGCAAATCTTCCTCTTTGTTCCTTGAAGAAATAATTTTCTAATGGTATATCATAAGTCTTAATCTGATATCATTTATCCCCTCAATCGCCTAGAGTACGTAAGTACATTCACTTTTACATTTTTTTGTAAAAACACTATAAAGAACTAATTTTTACGTCCTCTATATTGATCTCTTTTAATCTTAAATTTTTATTTTCATAAACTACAGGAAGATATCTTTCCAACACATTATCTAAAGCTTGATTCGGTTTCACCACTCAACGACTTGATCTCATAAGTATGACCCAATCTAAATTCTACTGCTCCAACAGTCAAGTTCTTAAATTTATGGAAAAATTTCATGCAAAGAAACTGACATGTAAACCTTCCATCTTGTTTCCTATTGTCTCAACTTTCCAACGCACTTTTCAGCTCGTCAATTGGACTCTAATTGATCAAGATATGCGCAAAATTGTGAGACATGCAAAGTTCAAGCTTCATAGAGTAAGTATGCGTTTTACACCTTGCATGTAATCTATTCTACATATTTCACTTGCTAAACCTCCTTGTTTTTAACTTGACCTTATTCCTTCACATAGTACACTTCATTAGCTTTCCATAGCCACTTTCGGAGTAAGATTTGGAGCAAAGATCAAGGAGAAAAATTATTTTTACCATGCTATATCTGATTTTGAAAAATTTATGAAAATAGTGAAAAGAATACATTTTTAAATCCCTCTTCATCCAACTTTATAAACATTCATAAACACTTATGAAATCCTTGTAATTAGATCTTTCCAACAAGCTATCTTAAGCAAATTTTCAATCTCATTTGCTAAGTCAAAATGTCAGGACAAACGGAGGTCTCATTTTGAAAATCAGCAGACACACTCTACATTAATGTGAGTGCTACGACCAATCTATATTTTCAAAAATTTGAATGATAATATTTTGATAAACACCAATGTCTTAGCTTTCAAACAAAATTGGTGGGACTTGGTTTGGATCACAAATTAATGAGATATGCAATTTTTAATGAAGTTGTCTCATAATTACTTTTTCTCTGCTAATAGCAACAAAATTCTTCTTTTTGAACCACTTGTATCTAATTTTATTGACATGCATTCACATACTTGTGTTCCTTATGACATAACCTTTCCATAAAGTCATCTTGTACACAATTTGAAGTCCATTTGATCTTTCAATGACATATATGAATTAAGTATCTTAAATTTGCCAAAACAATCTATGACAACAAAAACACATCTCTGTAAAATTATTATTTTGTACCACCTACAAACATGGAAAATTATTTTAAGAACATCTCCATAATTCTTAGGATGTTAGTTTTCAAACTCCTTTTGCAAAACTCAATTTAGAGGTCATTTCCCCTATTTTTAGTGCAAAACCCTCAAGCTGCCCAATGCGAAATTATGCAAAAAATATTTTTTTGAAATTGCATGCGGTTACAACTTTCTCTCAATTTTTGGAAAAATATGCATATGAAAAATGTTTTCTAACCATGTTCCTATATTCTAGGTTATATAAGCTTTCTCACAAGCTATCCCAAGTTTGAATTGGATTCCATTTACTTTCCCAAAGAACGAGGATAAGTCAGCAATTCATTATCTAAATCGTGACAGTTTTACCTTTCCAAAGAGCTATCTTGAGCTCGATTTGGACACTATATCACTCAATTACCCTCCAATTGGTAATTGTACCAAAACTTAAAATTCTAGTTGTTCAGAACTAAGCACCTTGTTGTATCGATACTATTTTTAGCTAACAAAAAATTATTTGACTTGGTTTAAAACCTCCTCTAATGAGCTTTGTGTTTGTTTCCTTGAATGAGAAATGTGTTGGTACCTCGCACATTTCATTCAGATTCTAAATGCCTAAGTTATAAGCCTAATAGCAAGAACTGCTCGAAAAGGATGAGTATCGATCCCGTTGAGAAAAACGCGAGCACAACTCAAACAAGGCTAGAAGTGGAGCGTCTTTCCTCACTAAACTGAGTTACTCTTGAAGGTGAGGGGGGAAAACTTTCATATGACTCAAGTTAGGAGTTGAGGGAATAGATAAGAATACACTTGATGAAATTATCAATGTTGTGTGTGATTGAAAGCTCTTGAGAATTCCTTACTCTTTTGAGTTTATAGACATGTACTTGATATTGAGATTGATATATTTACTTGTGTTACTATAGTGCACATATATGTGTGAAATTGTGTGGTTAAATGTTAAATTAAGTAAAATTTTCATGAAAAGTTTTAGACTCCTAAACTTGATAAATACCAAGGAGAATGAAAATTTTCCCCTATAGCATAACCCTAAGTACATCAAAACTAGTTGAATGAACTAAGTTATAAATTGACATGTATATTCTATCACCTAGTAAAATCAAACCAGACTTTGCAAGATAGAAACACTTAGACACTTGATTCTTGATAATTTAGAAAAGGATATGAACCCTAATCAGACTTTTGCTTAGAAAATCCAATAAACTGGCAAATCCTATAAATGTAAGTAATGTTAAGTTTAATCATCCTAATCTATAATTTTAGTTAAAATAAGCAATAAACAAGAAATTGGACAAGATTAATAGATACTCTAATAATGGATGAAAAAAGAAAGAGAAAATGAAGCCTCGATTTAGGTATTTGACCTTTTATAAAATTTAATTGAATGTGGTATAGAATAGGAACAAAATGGCTTAGGTTATGTTTGATAAAATACTAGTCACATTAACTATACCCGTGGATTTAGAAAATAATAAAAAAAAAAAATCTAAAGTCCTTGTATATAGCAAAATGTTTGATGAAAAGATTGAATGAACTACCATAAGAAAACTTAGACAAACCTAATGTAGAACGCCTATGAAAATAAAATTCACCTTTACTAGAGATGATTGAGGCATTGTGATTTTGAATATGCTAAAAATGCATAGGCAGGTGGATTGAGGCTCCCATTGTGATTATGAGACCCTGAAGGGGTGTGTATGCGTTAATGAGAACGCTTAGAGAGAATTGACATGTAAGTATGACCACACTATTGAGTCTAGTCACTTGCTTGCCTTAGACCTAAAATTCGTAATCAAACCTTAATAATTGAATCAAGGAAAGCAACTGTTTGCGAAAATCTAACATCTTTTCAATCATGAGTAGTGAACTAATTAGGTGGATAAAATTGGAAATTTAAAGAAAGAGACAAGGCTAGTAAGCTAAGGACCCTTAGTGGATGTGCTTGAAAGCATTAGTATAAGTATATGGCAATCTCTTGTAGAAATTATCTGAATAGTTGAACATGGAATATTGATCCTAGATTTAAACCAATGCTTGAGTGCGTGATGTGAAACGAGATGGGATATTAATCTTGATTTGAATTGGCACCTGTGTGCGTGATATGGAGATTGAGCTCTAAAGAGAAATAAACTATTCAGATGACAATTGGTGTGGATACCTCTTCCCTGTGAAGAAAGTCACAAGGTTATTTTATAACTGTTGATGGTGAAAGATAGAAAAGACCTCAATGTCTAGGAGATTTAATGGAGTTGGGTGACTTACTAATAGCCCTATGAGTGTCCTAGGCCCCGGAACTCTGGCTGAGAGTCTCCACGTGATGCTCTTTTATCTTGACCTTCTCCTAAGGCTTATCATGTTGGTCGAGCTAGATCAGTCGGTGGAGGTTCGAGTCTCCCCAGACATGCGAAATATTGGCTGGTTAGTGAAACTCCTAACAACTTCCGATGATAGGAATGGATCCAAGAGTCACGTGAGCATAACAAATGATTTTAAGTCAAACCAAAAGTCAACATATGCATAAGTCCCATGCATCATAGTCTGGTATTGAATTGGAAATATGTGAGGTGTCTGCTTGTGAATAAATGAAATTATTTATATAATATTGGTTAAGTTGATTTTTAAAAATAAATGTTTTATATAAATTGATATTTTCCCCTATTTATTTCTTTCCTTACTTTCAAGTCTTGACTGCTTTGATAAGTATTTGAAAAGTCTCACCCCTTTCTTTTATCCTTATTTTGGAAATCTTCAATGTTGTGTCCAGGAACACAGGTATACTCAAGGATTATAAGAAGATTCTTTTAGCAAGATTGCTACAACCAGAAACACATTTGTGTCAGTCAGATCATGGTCACACAAGGAATTTCATAGGTTATATAGAGTTATTAGAGTCAATGGGTGAGTAATTCTTTGATGTTGGATTTTATCAAATTAGTATGATACTACTTAAGGATTTAACATTTACCCTGAGAACTAATATGGTATGGAACATATTAGATCCTTGGAGTACAAGGTGTAAAAGTGGTATGCGACGCCTTGTGCCTTGTCTGAATGTTAATTTAATCTCTAGGACTACTAAGGAGGAGAGTTTGACAAGTTGCTTGTAATTGAAAATGTGTTTGGTTGATTAGAATATACATATGAAAAATTGTATGAGAAAGATTCACTAAGAATAAGAATCAATTTAGGTTGCGAAAAAAAAAATTGGCATTTTCATCATTAGAAAAAGGTCGTTACAAACAACAATATTGTTGGATTTGGAAACTATCCCTATCAACATTCAATTTTAGTTTATCAACAAGGGGAAGGATCCATCTCACACTCCTATGATTAAATATCAATTTAAATAGAGATGTAGAACTATTCCTGCAATAGAAAGAGAAATAATCATAAGTATTTAAGGCTTTTTGAGTTTAAATACTAGACTGAACAAAGTGATTATGGAAGATAGACTCATTTCTATCTTTCCACTAGTGCCAAATAATAGTACCAAACAAAATAGACTAGTTGTGAAACTTTCTAAGGCAGGTGTTACCTAAATTAGATAGTGACCAGTCATATAAACCATTGCTAAATAAATGCACCCACTAATTAGGGAAAATAAAATGATTCTAGACCCTCCTAGCATAAAAATAGTCTCTCAACACAAGCATAACATATTCATGACTTTCTCCACACCTAGAGCAAATTGGAGAATCAAACATACCTCTCTTAAACCTTTCATCATTGGTCAGTAATTTGTCATAAGCTACTTTTCAAAGGAGGAAAGAAAATTTAGGGGGCTCTTCCCATTTCCAAATAAAGTTTTAACAAATCTTGGCAAAGAATAGAATGATGAATATAATTACAAAGCAATTGGTAAGTAGATTTAATAATAAATATCCTATTATTTGTAAAATTCCAGAAAATAGTATTTGAGCCATTAGACCTATAAGGGGTATTAATCTGATTAATGGATTTACAAACTTGATCAAGAAGGATAATTTTAATTTTATTCCAGTCTCAATCTCTCCTAATAGAAAACAAAGATACACGAGTATCCAAATTAAAATCAGAAACAAGGGTCACAAAATAACTAGACTATTTCTCAATATTAAGAATCCAGTTATTGGTCCAAAATTTAATAGACATGTCATCCCTAAAAAAGCAACCTAAACCCTGAGAAAATTGAGGGCTAGATAAATAATAAGTCTGTATTTTGCATGCTTTTACAGCATATATATTTATGTGTGGCTATTATTTTATTATGATTTTGCACTAATTGCTATATTATCATGCAGTTTAACATAAGAAGACCATAATTAGGTTTTTGGTGCATTTTGGGCTTGAATTGGATGAATAGTAACCCCCTCCTTCCTTGGTATTACTGGAGTGGTGTTGGATTGATCTTTGTGGAATCCTCTTTCTCTCCTCCCTTTGTTCTCTTTCCCCTCTTGAAGGTAAGCTCCTTCTTCCCTTGATCTCCTCGTCTTCCACGTGACTAAGGTGTCTAACAAGAAGGTTGATGACTATGTGAATTTTATGGGATAATCTAATGTTTTTGGTGGAGTTGAAAGCTTTGCCTATGACTTTTGTGGTAGGGTGATGGATAATTTAGCTTGGTGGGATTCAAGTAAAGTGTTGATGTGATCCTTGAAACTTTCTTAAAGAATGACCAAAATTTGGACCGTCCAAGAGATGTTTCAGCCACGGATTGAACAAGGAGGATGAATAGCTCACGAATCTAGCACCAAGAAGAGAAGAAATTACAAGCAAAAAATAAGAAGATGAAAGTATAAGGCAGAGCGTCACTCCAAAGGATTGGAGATAAGCACCAATGCACTCACCACATGGAAGAATCCATGATAAGAGTATGGTTCTAAAATTTTTAATGAGAAAATTCAAAGAAAACTCACTCACTCAAGAAGAGAAAATGTTGAAAAATGCATCAAATAAATCAAAATATGAAAAATACAAAGAAGCTTAGCCTATATATAGACAAGCTAACTCAAAGCCTAAAATGGTCTATAATAGGCTACAAAACAAAGAAAAAGAAAAGGGATGGGGATTGGGCTAAATACATGCCCTGAAACATGGCCTAATATAAGCCCAAACAAAATACAAGAGACTCCATGGTCTTCGCAGGCCCATGGCCAAAATACAAGGCTAAAAACTAATCTAAACATGAACAATGCAAGTAAAAAGTGTGTATATGTGTGATCCTAAAACCTCCATGTGGTGGGCCTCTAAATGTGCTACAAGTGTGGATAAGGCTTGCTGAGCCTTCTAGGCCCTAGCCTTGATCACAAGCCCATGGAAGGCCTCCAACTCCCTTGCTTTGCTGGCTGCTCAGACTGGATCACATCATCCCCTTTTTCTTGAGAAGAATTTGGCCATGAATTTAATGTTAGGTAAATATATTTTAAAACAAATTTATATATTACTTTATATTTTAATTGTATAAATAAAGTTAAATTAATATTTTTTTAATTAGATTATCAATATTTAATAAAGATATTATGTGTTAATTATTAAAATTTTAATAAAAAAATTTTAAACTATGAAAACTTAATTAAAAATCTAAAATAAGCTATAGGAATCAATAGATTAATTTAACTTATAGATAATTAACACGTTAACTAATATAAATCTAAATTATAAAGGTAATTCTTATTTGTTAGATGCAATAATAATTATTATATATAAAAGCAACTAAAATAGAAACAAAAAAAACTTATTAAAAGATAATATTACAAACGAAGCAATGATATTACTATTTTCATATAATATCAAAACAAATGATAAAATAATATGCATTAAAATATAATTTATTATATTATTAAAATGTATATATAGCCAAAACTACGAAGCAAAATAAGTTTAGTAGAACCAAATTATAATTATGAAAATTATATGCATAAGTAGAAATAATATAGATATTATAAAACTTTTACTAATCAAAAAATAAAGAATCAAGATAATGTTAAATCAACGTGTAAACAATAAAAAAAGAAATAAAAAATTAGAATATTTCATTGATAAATCAATAAGATAATAGTTTTAAAAAATAACAATTAGAAAACTAACCTTTGTAGTTTGTCTTGATAATATTATTGTAATATCATAAATTTTCAATTACATATTTCTTTATTTCAAAATGAAGAGTTTCCTAAAAACAAAAAAATAAAATAAAAGAGAATATTTTTTTTGTTTAGAAGAATATTCCTTTTAGCTCAACCGAAAATTTTCACTCAAGCGAGAATGGATCATATTTTTCCACCTATTTTTTCGTTTAAGTGAGAATGGATCATATTTTTTCACCTATATTTTCACTCAAGCAAGAAATTTCTTGCTCAAGCGTAAATTCGCAACAAAAAGTAGTTGTAACGCCCCGAATTTTGTAATATTAATTATTGTTATTTATATAAATATAAAGCATATATATGTGTGTATGAGTGTAAATGGATGTTGAAAATTTGCATTAAATGCGTAATGATGGTGTTTTGTATGTAATGAGTATGAATATGTGTGTATATATATATATGTTGTGGATGTGTGTGTGTGTGTATATATATATATATATATATATATGACTGGATAAGGCTGAAAATGGGCTAAGTTCCTAAGTGCAGGGTGTAATTCTGGATTGTTCTTGCTGTAGCGAGAGGGCCTTGGGAGGAAGGACCAAAACTGTTGCTTTCTCACTGTAGCGAGGGACGTCTCACTGTAGCGACAGAGCGATAATTTAGGGTGAATTTTTGGGTGTAATATCGCTATAGCGAGATTCTGCAGAAACCAGAGTGCAAAATTCTCTAAGTTTTTCGCTGTAGCTAGAGGACGTGTCGCTACAGCAAGAATATCTCGCTGTAGCGAGAGTGTCGCGATCAGAAAAGGATTTAAAGGGGGTCAGGGTTCGAGGAGGGTTATCTCTCCCTCTCCCTTCGAAATCCCTTGGATCCTCTCATTCTCAAACCTTTTTCTACCGATTAAATTGCCTCCAAAGCCGTTCAGAAGCTAGATTGAAGGTTGAATCCATGTGAGGAATGCTTAGAGGTGAGTTTTAATGGTTAGGGTTTTTGTTTTCATTCCCTTTCTCTGTTTTTGCGGTTTCCCCTAGGGTCTCATGGAGTTTCTCCATGAGTTTAGGACGAAATTTGTGAGGGGGAGCACTTCTTGGTGGATTTAGCGTGTGCGTCTTCGATCCAAGGTAATAGGGGACGCTACCCTACTCTTTTTATGTGTAATTGATTGAATGTTGAGTTGTGGCTGAGTTAGAAGGTAGAAAACGTGCAAAGAATAAGAGTTGATTGAGAAATGAAATGTGAGTCATATGCATTGATATATGAACATTGTGTGTGTTTACCCGAAATGGATAAATTTGAATTGTATGCTAGGTATTGCATGATAGAATGAATATTGTGAACAAATGTGGGCCCGAGGGCCATGTAATATAGATGAATATTGGCCATGTGCCGTGTAATGTAAAATGAATGTGGGCCTAGTGCCATGTATTTGAATAAATGTGGGCTGTGTGCCTTGTGTGTAAGCATGAATATTGCGTGTGTAAATGAAATGTATGTGAATGAGGCGTGTAGTGCCGTTATAATGTGTTGTGAATGGTTCAACGATATACTGGAAGTGTGGAAGATGAGGACGGTAGAAATACCTTGGGGAGGAGAGAGTGGTGGTGACACCGACTGTGGAACAGGTGCACCACATGCCACACACTCTCTTCCTGACTAGACTTCTGACCATTACCTTTGCTGAGCGACCCATGACTGCCCACGTGGTATCCGTGAGGTGAAGGTAACCAATGACCATTCATGGTGGAAATCTGTGATCACAGTGCCACAGTGAGTGTTTCTGGCGTGCATATGCATGGGTTTTTGAATTGTACTTATGAATGTGAAATGTTGTCGGTGCCGTGAGTGCATCAGTGTTAAATTGACCTAAGTTGTGTGATAATGCTACCTGTGATTGTAAATTTTTAATGTATTAAAAATGTACTGGAAGTGAGACTCTATGTTGACTGTATGTTTTTGGGTAGCGTAGAGTACTCACCCTTACATTCATTTTTTAGGTAATCAAGACTATCAGCACTGGACTCAGTGAAGGGGTGGATGGACCTGTTATAGGACTTAGGATATTTTAGAAAACTGTTATATTTGAATAAGTCTTGTAGCAACTGTTTGATGTAATTTGTAACCCTTTTCTTTATTTGAAATATTTGATGAAACTTAGATTGAAAATGGAAATTTTATTATTTTAAAAATTTACGGACTTCCTTATTTATTGAAATTAAACTTAGGTGTTACAATAGTAGCTCCCAAGCCTATTTTCGCTCAAGCAAAAACACTCTAGCTCAAACGAAAACATCAGTAGAAAAGTAGTGATTTTTGTCTAGTTTTCTTCCTTAAACGAGAATTCGCGAGAAAAGTGAGTATTTAAACGATTTTGGACTTCTAAAATCACATTTCTGTAAGTAGGAAACTCCTCTCATCTCTTTCTTCGTTTTCTCACTTCTCTTCCTAAAAAAAAACTCCCATAAACCCTGAATCTGAGCTCTAACATCCTTTCCTCTTTATCCCAAGTAAGTTTCTTGGAGCTTAATCTTTCAATCTCACTTCTATTTCTCTATTTTCTCCATTCTTAAAAGTACTTTTCTTTGTAATATATAGGAAGAACTTAGTCTTTGGAATACATCCATGGAAATGTTGACATTTTTCTCTAGATCTCACGAAGAACATGGTTAAAGAGACTCATTTTTAGGTAAAGGGAGTTTATCCCAAAACACTAACTCCTATGTATACATTTTTAGCTTGAAATTCATAATCTCTTGCTTAGGATGGTAGATCCCTAATATTTTCTTAACAAATATAGTGTAAAAATTAGATTTTTGAGTATAGAAAACCCATAATATGTTTTAAGAATGAGTCTTTAAGAAGATTTTTCATAAAGATGTTATTCTATATATATGTATATGTGCTAGAAAAAGGGGATAAACTTTAGGATAGATGATTTTTATAAAGACTGAGAGAGTGTGATCTCCGACAATGTATTTATTAGCTGTATGATTGGGTTGAGTCCGAAGGTGTCTGACCTTCGGCACTTTGTATTGATTTTTATGATGTGAAATTGATTGATGAAGAGTGTTTGACTATTTTTGAATGATAAAATCTATTATTAGTAAAGGGTAATACAAAGAATTAGTGTGAAATTGATTTCATGCGAAAAGAAACTATGAAAGAGAATTTATGTAAATGATTGATTGATGATTTAATTGTACATGAATGGAAGCGATCATTGTGCAGCCCGAACGAGTTGTGATTGGTAATGGCCCTGCATTTGGGTTGTGCTGATGAGGGATTTCCTAACTCAAGCATAACGAAACTTCTTAAAGTGATGAAAAAAATGGATATGAATATTTGAGAAGTACTAATGAAATGTGTCATGAAAAATTGACTAGACTATGTATAGATAGTTATAGAGATACACTAGGAGTATAAAATATGAAGACGATTTATGGGAAATCTGGGAGAAACGTAAGGTGATGGGTAACATTCACTTGAGTATACACATTTTATAAAATGCAAATGCATCAATTGGCCACACACTCGTTTCCTGACTAATACTCCTGACTATACTTTTGTTAAAGGCCCTTTTTATTATATACATTGTATCCGTGTGTAAGGGCTAACCGTAACTATCTATATTTATTAAAGACCTCAAATTATTCTGGAGATAATGATTGTAAATTGTCAAATGTATGTTGATAAGTCTGTAATTAGGCCCTATTTTACAGGTCATATATTCATATTTGACCTTTATTTTATTTGAGTTTTACACTAATTTATATATTAATTGTGCAGTTTGGTATAAAGAGGCCGCAAGTAGATGTTGGATGCATTTTGGACCCCAATTGATGGAAGATTACAGCTTCACAGCAATCAGCATGCCCAGACCCTTTCAACAAGCACGTGGATGCTTCGAGCCCATGCACGACCGTGCTTAAGGCCTTGCACGACTGTGCTCATCTGCGAAAAGTCCAATTATCAAGAGTCTTTAGAGTTTTCAAACCCTATTAAAAGAAGATCTTAGGCATCGTAAAGGGGGGCCGTTTTTACATCTAGTCTTTGACTTTAGGATACACTTCTCATCTCGTATCTCAAGCACGGGATCCTTGGCACATGCTTGGCGAGACTTGGAGCTTCAAGCGATTGTACTTGAAGATCGGAAACACATCTCATACTCTAGTTTGCTATTTCTTTTAATTATGGCTTTGTTTATGATTGTTTTAGTTCTTTTCTTTAGCATGAGTAACTAAGTCCATAGCTAGGGCTATAGGAACTATTGTTCATGAATTTATGAAATTTTGATATTTGAATCTAAATTTGATTTTCTGTTTTGTGATTAGATTTTATCCTATTGCGCTTCTTTCTTAATCCTAATTAATTATATCGTCAAGCAATCGTACCTCGGTTAATTAATGGATCTATAGGGTAAAACGAAACAAAGAATTAGGTGGACCAAACAAATCTTTCTATTCTAATCATTATTAAATTAACAAGTTCATAGGTTCCTTAAGCTTTCTTAAATTGATGTCTTGCATGATCATTGGAGATGTTAATTTAGAGAAAAGAATATTAATATTGCATGACCATTGGGTATTAATAGTATTCGTATGAATGATTGGTAATCACAAGGAAATCAAATTTAGAATTAAATAGAGAAATAACAAAAAGGATTGAATAAGAAAACTCATATGCCCTAGGTTCCTCTTCGATAAGTTTTACTAAGACGTGCATTGTATTCCTTACTCTGAGTTTATAATTAATTTTATAAATTCTTGTTTTAATTAATCTCATATCTTTGAAGCTTAAACAATTGAATTAGAAAATTCTTAGTAATTGGAAAACAATCCTTGTAGAATGATATTTCGGGAACTTAATTTAAGAATCTTTTATTACTTCTCGATGGGTACATTTGCCCTCCGTACAACTTTTTGGCGCCGTTGCCGGGGATTGATTTTTCAATATTAAGAAAATCTCAAATTTAATTGATTTAAGAAATTTGTGTTTTATTATATTTTAATTATGTTTTGTTTACTGTTAAATTTTTCTTTTATATTTTATAATTTTCATTTTTATTTTATTTTAATTTTTTTATTACTTCACAATTTCTTTTAATGTATGTTCACTCGTTCTAAGTGCTCTACAACTTGTTTATTTGATCCAGAGATTGAAAAATAGTTCATAGATAAAGAAAAGAAATAAGAAAGCAAAGAATGCCAGAGGTAAAGAGATCAATTCAAGATTACATGACACCCACTGCTAGAGGCACTCCTAGAAGCATCGCGACCCCTAATATGGAGGCAAACAATTTTGAATTGAAACCAGCACTCATAACCCTAGTCTAGAACTCTATACAGTTTGGAGGCATGCCTAATGAAGACCCTAATCTCCATCTGACAAAGTTCCTCCGATTGACAGATACCATCAAATACAATAGAGTCTCCAACGATGCTATTCGACTCTGTCTTTTCCCGTTCTCAGTATCTGAAAAGGTGAATGCTTGGTTCGCCTTACTCCTAGCCAACTCCATCACAACTTAGGAAGACCTCACTCAATAATTCTTGGGAAAATACTTCCCTCCATCAAGGTCCTTTAAGCTTGTGACAGAGATATGTTGCTTCCAACAATATGAAGCAGAATCCTTATTCGAGGCATGGGAGCAATTTGGAGAGCTTTTGAGGAGATGTCCTCATCATGATTTCCCAACATAGAGACAGGTGCAAATCTTTTACAGTGGCTTATCAATTTCCACCAAGGCTACAATTGATGTCGCAGCAGGAGGGTCCCTCATAAGAAAAGATCCAAATGATGCATACAAGCTAATAGATGAGATGACATCTTTTAACTTTTAGTGGCACACCGCTGACTCTTACGACATCAAGAGGAAAGAGACCACCCTAGTTTACCAAGCAGAGAGCAACAGCGTACTAATGAACCAAATGAAAGCTCTTACAAAGCAACTAGAATCTTTTATGAAGGTTCCAGACCAACCTGTAAGAGCTCCTGCAAGCCCAGAATCTAAGCAAGAGGAGGCAAATTTTATGGGCAATCACAGTTCAGGGTGGAGGTGTAATCCTCCTAATTCTTGGGGGAATGACTTTGGATGTCAAAATTCAAGTGTTTATCGTCTTTCTCATATGCAAAGTCAAGGAGTAAGACCAGAAGGAAAAGAAGCTCCTAGATCTCAATCCAACTTTCAAGAACAGATGATGCAATATATGCATTACTCTAATAAGAGGATGATAGAGCTTGAATCCAAATTGGACCAACATATTGAGAGAACCGATAAGAAGTTTGTAGAGGTCAAATCTAAAATACATGCCAACTTTTCTAAGATGAGTGCACAATTTTAGCAAATTATGAACTTTCTAAGTCAAAGAGTGATGGGAACATTTCCATCTCAGCCTGAACCTAATCCAAGGGAGCAATGCAACGCCATCACCCTTAGAAGTGGGAAGAAATTACAAGAATCACAGAACAGAGGTACATGCACGTCCATGCTTGTTGAAAAGCATGCCCATGCTGATTCTACATACACAGCCGTGCTTATTGATGAGCACACCCCTACTGAAATTGAAGCACGACCGTGCTTATACAAGTACACCCATGACAGTGATCAAAGCACGGCCGTGCATCACTATAAGCAAGACCGTGTTTCAAGCGAAGAGCCTGAAAAAGAAAAGAAGGAAGAGTCTTTTGTTCAACCAAGGCCCTATGAGCCTAAGATACCTTTCCCACAGCGTCTATGATCGTGAGTGTCGTGCTCGGACAAATTAATAAAAACTGAATTGCATAAAAATTATGTGGTAATAGATGCAATCTGAGTCGTCTTCCAACGATGAAAATGTTATACGATTATAAAATTAGAGGAGTTTGATTTATAGAATAACACTAATTAGAATCAAAAGTTAACAAGAATTAAAAATTCTAATCCAAGAATTTAGAAGAACTATGACCACTCTATCACCGGATTCCAAGGAGATACATCAACCAACAAATTAGTGATTAATATTAAATTTGAATGAAACCTCAATTCAAATTAAACATTCACACGAGAACCCTCATGCATTCGATTAACACACAATTCGCTCAAAGTTCATAAACCTCTAGAACCTAATCGATTTGTGTTAATTTAATTCACCAATGCCATTAATCTTAGATCTCAAACTTGAATATCTAATTCACACTCCTTCAAGAATTAATTACATACATCAATCGAATAATATGTAATCAAAAAACTGCAAAATTATAAATCCAAAAGAAGAACTTCAATTTGAAATCATAATTAGCAAGAGGAGAAAGAAGGAAGAGATGAAACCAAATTTGTTGTTGAATAAATTGCAAAACCGATCCTCAAGAGTGTCTCAGCCCTTTTTTAATCCTTGGACTAGATTAAAGTCTAAGCCTCCATTAATGGAGGAAAACGAAAGGTAAAAACAAAGGAGAAAAAAAAAGAAAACAAAAACCCTAAAACATAAAACCTAATCTAACCTAACGTCTCAACCCACCCTTTTACAGCCTGCTGCCCTAAATTTAAATACAGGCTCTTGAGGGTCAAAACGTAAAAACTAATTAATATTTATTCAATTACATTAATCCTCTACTCAATAGCTGTCTTTGGTATCCTTATTTGTTCAAGTTTAAATTTTGGAGGGAAAGTTATGCTTGTAATTGCTGCCCAGCATCCATGCTGAATCTGTGAAGATATTACATGTTATTTTTGGCCATGAAGATCTGTCCGTTTCGATTTGAGATTTGAAGAGAAATTGTAGGCCTGGATGTTAGCTTCAAAATGCAACTGGAATAGGCTTAAACAAACATCTATGGATTGAGATATGGCCCAAATACTACACCAAGGTCAGAAACTGTAACTACAGCGTTTTGACTTTTTCTAGGCCCAGTTTTAGCTTCTTATCATCAGAATTGGGTTCTTACCTCTAATAAGAATTGTGCGTCTTTCTCTTAGCTTTCCTAAAAATCAAGAATCACAATGAAATGAGTTTTACAACTCAAGATATGGTCCAGAAACCAAAACAGTATCAAAATTTGCCAAATACTAAAAAAAATTAAATAAAACCCAAATAAAATTCAAACATCATAAAATGATCCAATTCAAACCAATTAGGAATAAAAGAGGATTAATGAACTAGGAATGAGAGGAAATAAGATTGCAAAAATTTCAATTGATCAAATTTCTCCATACTTAGCTCTTGCATGTCCTCATGTAAGACATAATCAAGCAAGTAGAAACATGTAACCTGAAAAATCATAGAATAATCAAAATAAATAAATTCTCCAATGAATCCTTAGAAGTGATGAACTTAGGGACACAAGATCAAATAAAGCATTAAGAGTTTTACAACAATCAAACATCCAACTCCCAACCTCTCAAAAATGCAAGCCAAGCAATATCATTCAAAGTGTATAGATCAAGCATGAAAGATCTCACAAGATGGTGTATATAACTCAACTCTCAAGTGTATGGTTCAAAGTGTTTCACTCAAGTCACCTCAAGATACAATACATTACCATAAGCTTGTTAATCTTCTACTTTTCCACTACTTACAATCATATGCAAACACAAATCAAGAGGGCTTTATTCAATGGTTGCAATGGGACTAAGGTAAGGGTAGGGAAATATGACGATATGACAAGATACAACCAAAGAGAATAGGAATAACATTGGTCCATAGATAAATCAAGCCATAACACACATTTTCTCTCCTTGGACTTTCTTTTCCCTTTATAAAAAATTCTCATTTTCTTTATAAATTTTTATTATTGTTATTATTTTTTCTTTCTTTTTCTTTTTTTTCTTCTTGCATTCTTTCTGAACCCCCACACTTGAAATGCAATAACATTAATAAAACCAATGCACTCCTTATTCCTTAAGGTTAGGTATAACATGGTTTTTCACTTAAAGCTTATAATGTGCTAGAAGCCAAAAAATGGTCAATAAGGCTTAAAAGGGCTAAACAAATGACAAAATGCAAGGTAAGCTATATGACAAAGTGGGTAAAAATTTGAAAGAAATGCCTCTATTATATTCATAATTGCATATGAAAATTGTAGCCTCAAAGAAGAATCAAAACAAGTTCTAGAATGACAAAATCTAAGAGGGAAAGCACACAAGAAAGAAAAGAATGGCATGAATTTCAACCATGCAAAAATAAGGCTCAAAATCTCACAAAGGTAAAGTCTAACATACTCAATCATACAAATCAAAATCAATCACCCAATTCACATATATCAAGAGGAAGAAGCAAAAATGAAATCATGTAGGAACTCTATCCTCCTTAATGACTAATGCCTTAACTCAGCAACTTCCAATTCAACAAAGGAAAACAAAACAAAACAAAAACAATGCTAAATAAAAAAAATTCTTTTTTTTCAATAACCTATTATTCTCCCCTTCACATTTCAATTTTACATTGTCCTCAATGTAATGTATAATGGAAATGTAATTAAAAATGTTAGGTTCGTACCTTCTTCCCACCATGATTTAATAGGAACATTAAGTTTGTGATGTTAAACAAACGCTCCAGGAGGCAACCTGTGTCTTTTATTTTATTTAAATTTCATTCCCTTTTGTTTATTTTAATTTTTCTATTGTTATTTTATTTTTAGAATAAAGAATAAGCATATTGAAAGATTGCAAGAATGGAGTTGATTGTTCCCTCCACACACTTTTGAGTTCTGATCTGAAAGCACACACGTGCTCATCCCATACATGACCATGCATTCAGTCGCAGTTGTGAGAAAAGCTTTACATCATAAGCATTGGCGTGCTTAAGATTTTAGCATGGCTGTGCTCCCTCACTCGAAGCCGTCGCGCCAAGAATTATCAGGGAATTTCTTTCCTTTTATTCAATTGCACACTTTGCATGTTTTTAATTTGATTGCTTTCAAATATTAAGGATGTGTTTTGCTTTAAGTATGGGGGAGTAGTTCCTGATTATATAATTGTTATTGCATGTTCTTGAGTAAAGTGTCTATGCTATTTTTTTATGATAATTTAAAACTTTTTCTGTCATGACCCCTTTTTATAAGGAACCGAGAATATTGTTTCTACACCACATATTTATTTAAAATAGGTAAATAATAGAGAATATAAGTATAAAATTTACTTCTCATTCAAAATAAAATAAAGTTCCTTACAACAAATATCTAACAAAACAACATAATATTACATTTAGTTTATAATATTCAAAATACCCAAAATTATACTACGTAGCTCCCTCAACATGAGGTCTCAAAATATAAAGAAAAAGAGACTTTAATGCAAGATTACTCAACTCCAGCTTCTAACATTTCTCCACTGGCCCCTCAGCCTGTGAAGTAGATACAACACCTGCTACATCTACTCATGTACCACCGTACAACCATCGCGGTACACACACAACGACATAGAAAGAAATGCAAGGGTGAGCTTACAAAATAAACTAAAATCGTATATATATATATAACAAAAACATTATTCACAGCAACACTCCCATGCATTACCAGCCCATCTAATGCCCAACATGAAAACGGTTTCTAACTGGTTTCACAGCCTAAGTAATCCAGAAGGAACCCAGCTGGTCCGGGATCGACCCATTCCGGTATCTGGATTTAGACAGCACAGCACAGCAGCTCAGCATGAACTTATTGTTACACGTCTACCCACCTAAACATGTAACTTGGCTCTATAATGATGCAAAACATATATCTCAGCATGATGCACACTGCCAAAATTATTTTAACAGCTCAGCTAAGGCAAGTTTATAATAGATCAGCCAAAATCTCAGCATTTTAAATCAATTAACATCAGTTACAGCTTAGAAAATAGCTTTAATTCAATAGATCTAACAAAATCATATCAAAACATCTTGAAATAGCATATTAAATCATTCAAAACATAAATTATAGGCTAAAGTAAGCTCTCCTTACCTCAGAACGGTGATTCACACTAGATCTACCAAATATTACTTGTTTTATAGCAAAATTCATCGAAGATTTGGCTTTAGAACAAAGTTTCTCCTAAGAACACCATGAACTTCTATGAGAAAGAGAAGGAGGAGAAAAATGAACTGTAAATCTAGCTTCAAACTTAAAGAAACTTACTTCAAATCCTTCAAAATAAACGTAGAATCTCAGATCTGGCGAGAAATCTAAGTTTAGGAAGGTTTAGTATGAGAGAAATAGTGGTATTTCGCCTTAGAACCTTTGAGAACCTTGGATAGGGGTGAAGAAATGAAAATTTCGTGTGAAGCTCCCTTTTTATAGAAAATTTTGGAAATTTACTGTTTACCGCCAGAAACAGTGTTCACCGCCTTACTGTTCACGAAAAACACTGTTCAGAGCACTATTCATGCCAGAAAATACTATGCACGCATACTGTACACACACTGTACGCGTATGTGATGTCACTAATGACATCAGCAGTCACTGTACATACGCGATTTTTTACTGTTCATACACGGTTTGTACTGTTCACAGACAGTTTTACTGTTCATACAGTACTGTTCACTTTTTTTTTTTTAATTTTCAAACTCTATCTAATTATATTCCAATACCAAATAATCCTTCAATTAACATTTAACAAGTATAAAATATTATAGATTAGTCAATAATAAATCACAAGCCTGACATTTTCTCTCATGGAACCTAATTTTTTCAGATAGAAGAGCATGTTGAGTAATTATTATTAGCATTATACTTTCATTTAGAAACTAATAATTAGCTAAGTTCCTTACTTTTATACTCTATATTAAACTTTAACCCACAGATGTGAGTTTTGAGCCTTAAAGGGGATTTCTATCTTTATTTAATTAATTGTACCCCTTTCCTCATTATTTTGTGTGATTATCTCCTTAGGATTTGTGTTCTAGAACTTGACTTGGAACCTACTTAAGACTTCTCTTTTTAATTGCATGTTTTTAATATGATTGAGGCATAATAGGATTTTTATTCTTGGCCTTCAGCATATTTGAGATACAACTAGTTGTCCACTTTGAGCTTTATTGATTTTCTTGGTCCCTTGCGTTAAATTTATAAAATATTTTGATGACCTTGAGTTTATGAATGGAGCAATTGAGTTGTTGAATTGTTTGATTAATTCTCCTCTATATCTCTCATGTGTAAAAAGAAAGAAAGTATGAAAAAGAAAAAAAAGAAAAAGGGTTATATACGATTGAAAGGAGAGAGGAGTAAAGATATTATTTTTATACAAAAATATAAAAATTACTCCAAGAGCTTCATTTGTAAACTTAGGGGATGTTTATAATTTTTATAATTTATTACCCCTTTGTATATCCCTTTTCTTTCATTTATCTCACCTCAACTATTATAACTCTTTGGCCACATTATAACCTGAAAAAGACCTCATGATTTTGACTTGCATTTAATTTATTTAGAGAGAGTTGGTTTATAGTCAAGCCTATGGTAGTACACTTTTCTTTAGGAGAACTGAGTGATATCTCATTTTGTCCCTTAGTGAGAGATGAAAGTAGAGTACCTTAGTTTGACGTTTGAGTGAAAAGTATGGAATTATAAGATTCTAATTGAGAATCCTTTTGATTGCTTATGCACGTTGATATTACTCTTGTTGCTCTCTTTATCTCTGTTGTTTCGAGTTCCGTGTGTGGTATTATGTTTTAAGTTATTATGTTATTCACTTAACCAGCACTTTGCTTGAGGACAAGCAAACAAATAAGTATAGGAGAGTTGATAAGTCTACAATATTTGACCTTTATTTTATTTGAATTTTACACTAATTTATATTAATTGTGCAGTTTGGTATAAAGAGGTCGCAAGTGGATGTTGGATGCATTTTGGGCCCAAATTGATGGAAGATTAGAGTTTCACAGCAATCAGCATGCCCAGACCCTTTCAACAAGCATGGGGAGTACTTTGAGCCCATGCACGGTCGTGCTTAAGGCCTTGCACGACCATGCTCATCTGCGAGAAGCCTAATTATCAAAAGTCTTTAGGGTTTTCAAACCCTATTAAAAGAATATCTCAGGCATCGTAAAGGGGGACCATTTTTACATCTAGTCTTTGGTTTTTGGATACACTTCTCATCTCGTCTCTCAAGCACGGGATCCTTGGCACATGCTTGGCGAGACTTAGAACTTCAAGCAATCGTACTTAAAGACCGGGAATACATCTTATACTCTAGTTTGCTATTTCTTTTGATTATGGCTTTGTTTATGATTGTTTTAGTTCTTTTCTTTAGCATGAGTAATTAAGTCCATAGCTAGGGCTATGGGAACTATTGTTCATGAATTTATAAAATTTTGATATTTGAATCTAAATTTAATTTTTCATTTTGTGATTAGATTTTATCCTATTGCGCTTCTTTCTTAATCCTAATTAATTATATCGTCAGGCGACCGTTCCTTAGTTAATTAATAGATTTATAGGGTAAAACGAGACAAAGGATTAGGTTGATCAAACCAATCCTTCTCTTCTAATCGTTATTAAATTAACAAGTTCATAGGTTCCTTAAGCTTTCTTAAATTGATGTCTTGCATGATCATTGGGAATGTTAATTTAAAGAAAAGAATATTAACATTGTATGACCATTGGGTATTAATAGTATTCGTATGAATGATTGGTAATCACAAGGAAAACGAATTTAGAATTAAACAGAGAAATAACATAAAGGATTGAATGAGAAAATTCATACGCCCTAGGTTCCTCTTCGATAAGTTTAACTAAGACGTGCATTGTATTCCTTGCTCTTAGTTTATAATTAATTTTATAAATTCTTGTTTTAATTAATCTCATATCTTTGAAGCTTAAACAATTGAATTAGAAAATTCTTAGTAATTGGAAAACAATCCTTATGGGACGATATTTCAAAAACTTAATTTAAAAACTCTTTATTACTTCTCGATGGGTACATTTGCCCTCTGTACATATGTTTATAATAGGTGGGTCATGACAGATTGATTAGTGTGATTATAATACAAGTATTGTAATATATCGACAGGTGTAATTATAATGCATGTATCATAATTCATTAATTAATATGGTTATAACATACTTATTATGACATGCTAATATGTGAAATGAATAAAGTGGTACGAAAAGGATGGAATGATTGAATTTGGTTACGTGTGCAATGTTGTGTACTGATGTGATTGTTATGATGATGCTTGATTTGCTGTAGGCTCATTAATATAGTACATGAGGTAGTACTATTTTGACATGTATTCTGTATTAAATAATGTTTTATATATTACTTGATTCACTTATAAAATAAAGGATTTAGTGAGACAGAGGATACTAATCCTTACAAATTATTTTTCAAGAAATGAAATTGAAAAATAAATGAAGGTTGATTCATTCTAAGATCATATCCTCGGTGGAATGATAGGGAATACTGCTTTGTTAGGACTTTGATTAATTTTGAAAATTGTCATAATTCTAATTTAGTATTCATTCAATTTTAGATAGAAATTTACTCTACCAAAAGGTAGTGTTGTTCATTTAATTTTATTTTTTTTCATAAGCATGTAATATGAATTAAATAAATTGCCAATATGTAAATTTTTAGTTTTTACTCTATTTATAAATTGAAAATTTTGAAACTATTTCTTGTAGTAGCTTATACCTTTGAGTTTTTTTTCATAAATTGGATAAAAAAAAATGTAAGTTCTACTTTTTTTTAAAATTTTTAAGCTATAAATATAAATAAATTCACTTCATTTCTCTCCTTTATTATAAATTATTATCTCTATGGAATAAGAAATTAAGGATATTATAATTATAGTCTTTCCATTTCTTCTACAATGATTCACCTTCAAATGTTCATTCATGAACTTAATAAAAAAAAATTTAATTATTTAATAAAAATAAAAATAATACTAATAAAAGTTAGCATATTCAATTATTCACAAAGTAATGAAGATATTCCAACAAAATAAAATGTATATTAAAAAAATGAGGAAAACCCTAACCTTTAAAATTTAAAACTCTCTCAATCCTCACCTCACCCTTTTAAAGCTCTTCCATTATCCATGAAATAAAACATATAAAGATAATAGTACTTATATTAATTTTCAATGTTTAAAAAAAGTAAAAAATGAATCAACAAAGCTAGACATAGTGGCACATAGCAAAGGTTATACAAAGTTCGCCTAACTCAGAGTGGAAGTTGTAGATCCAAGATGAGAAAATAACAAAAATAGTAAACTGAGCACAAAATCAAAAGAGATAAGGATCATTCAAAGTTTGAGAAAAAAAGAAATTTCTATCACAAGTGAATATAGAGAAAAACAAAAAGAGAAAAAGAAAGGGATGATTCAAAAGTGTAGTTAAAAGTTAACCTTGAAGAGGAAGATGAAAAAAGTTAAAAACCCTATCAGAGCACTTCAGCAGCATAGAAGTAGCGGTACAACAATGAGGAAAAAGAAAAAGAATAACACTTTTAGGTTTTTTAATATGAGGTTTGAACTCAATAATTTAGGGTCGGCTAGATAACTAATATATTCTAGTGTAATAAGTTTAGCTATATGTGATACTGTATTACTTTTATTAAGCCCAACTTAAACTTATTATTATATACATATAAAGCCCAATTAATTTTGGTTAGTTTCGAATACTGACAGATTTTATATTTTTGACTTGAAACCAACCTCTTTTATCCATTTGTAACCATCACTTTCACCCAAAAAAATCCAACACCGAATCTGACTCGATGTCCAACCAACTTTATTGCATCAGTGATGCTGATTTCGGACGTGTGTAAAATCATGGAGCACTCCTAAAGTCTTTTTTTTTTTTTTTTTCAATTAGAAGAATAAGGAACGAGAAATACAAAGGGAATAGGTAATTTGGGTCCTACAAGTGTATTTCCTTCATATATTGAAACACTAATTTTTTTTCCCATAGAAATACTAGGCATATGATAAACCTATCTACTTGGGTTTTGGGATTGCCAGAATGGCAAAATGAGTGTAAATGGTTAATAAATGACTCCAGAAGCAGAAATTCTGCCTAGAATTTTGGCTAGGGTTCTTCGTCTCAAGGCAAAAAAAATAAATATGATATTCTATAATCGAATAAATAATCATCCAAGCAAGTAACAAAATTATTATACAACTCAAAAGCTCAAAAATTGTGTTGCATATATAAATGGTGGTACAATTCAATCCCTAAGGTGCATAAAGCACACAATTCTTGTGGCAGTCATTTATGCTTTTGCATCACTTTTTGTTGCTTTAATAGCAGCTCCTATGCATCCTTGATATGGGGTTGACTTCAGCTTTAACATACTGGGGCAGAAGAAAAGTGCATAATACTCACAAAGAGTAGATGGCATCTCTACATTCTCTATGATTGATTCAATAGATTAACAAAGAAGTTGAAATAGCTATGACTGTACTTAATAAAGAGAAAACTAGTTTTGAACTTGCATTTGGAAGCCAAGGATAGGCATCTGGAGGAGGCATAACACAGTTATCTCCATTGAAATAAATCCTTCTGGGGAAGGCCCATCCCTTATCAAATGTGAAGGTTGATTTGTCTTTTCTAAATAAGAGTTCTGACTGAACATTACCAAGGGGTCCAGCTGAAGAAAGAAAATCATTGTAGAACTTGACCCCCCACAGCATACCTGTATCATCTGCAAAACCATATCCCAAAACAATAACATGAGAATTGGAATATTTTCTTCACAAGAATATGAGTTTGAAAGATGGAACTTACTCAAGCCTTCATAAGGTGTTAGTGGTTTGTACTGAAAGCTGAAGAGCTGGGTAAGATTATCAAAATTGGGATGCTGCACAACAAGGTTCCATTGCGAGTAGTTCATTCTATAATTGAAATTTGTGATTGTGATCTTGATCCTCCAGTACTCTTTGTAATTGACCTTCAAGTGCCAATGCACGCGAATAGGACACATATGACTGGTACATTGAACTAGAGGCGTGTTTATCGCTTTGCCGGATGATGATAAAACTGAAGCTAAATGTGGGGAGTCTGGACTGTAAGATAAATTCAGAACAATAAGTTATAGGAATAGGGAAATTGATGAACATACTTTGAAGAACGACAAGAGAAGAAAAACAGTTTAAGATATCTATAGAAGGATAAATTGGAGTTGGAAACTTACTTTACACAGCTGCCAGGTTCTGTTCTGTTTTGGCAGCCACAGGTGCAGGTGGGGCAGTTTACTATAGTTTCATTGTAGAAGGATGAGAGGGAAACACAACAACTTGGTGTCTTTTGAGCCAGGAACTGAGAATAAGTGCAGGTTATATTCCAGGTCACTGCCACATAACATGCAAGATAATTCAAAGAGAAGCTACAATTTGTTTTTTGTATCCAGAAGTCTACTGGACAAAGTACAAAGCATGAATAATTATTGATGGTTCATCAAGTCTAATTATTAGTTTGATAAAATGTAAATCCATTTCATCAACCAAGGCAATGCTTGCTGCTATCAAGAAATATAGGAAATGAAACATGATAGTGAAAGTTTTATATGGAAATTGCCACTACTAAAAATGTAATCAAAGTTCAAAGGGAGATTAAATTTTGTAAACCATCTCAATTTATATAAGAGAGACTAATATACACATATCTTATCTACATGGTAGCTTTATCCAAAAATTTTAGAAAACACAAATGAATATGCAAAAAAATTTAAATCAATGCAATTTTGAAACAACTTACTCATGGCTTGGGTGATTCTCCTCTTGTCATTGGTAATAAATGTTGTTGGTTTCACAATTTTTGCTGGACCACAAGTATAACCAGGTCCTGGTGCTTTGAGGGTAAAATTTTTAGGCAGTTTTACTGTTCTGTTGGTTGTTCCAGCAGAACCAACACTAATCTGAAAAGAACTTACAGCTGTGCTGGGGTCCTGAGCCCAAGAATTCAAGACTCCCCCTTTGCAACAGTTTGCAATCTGCTGGTTGTAAGGAGTTCCTGGCAGTAAATCCACCACTGTTGGGTCCTTCTTACAACAATGTGGAATTCCAGCTTTGAACTTTGAACAGTCCCCTTGCTCTGTGGTTTGGCCTCCCATCATGTTCCAAATTACTTCTTTTTTAGCCCATGTCCACCCTAATGACCACCCAGGGGCCTGAATATGGCGATATTGTTGAAAGTTGTACATTGTAACAACAGCCTGCTCAAGCAAAGCAAAAAGGTTTAATATGTTCTAATAAACAGCAACAGATAGAAGCTAATATTTAGTTGACATTCAAATATTAAAAAAATGAAAACCATTGGATTGCTCATCCTTTGACATGTGAAGTTGTTTATATTAAAAGAACAATAACCAATTAACCATACTAAAATTTAACCAATCAGACAACCTTCTGAAAGTTCTGATTACTTACAACATAGCCATCCGGAGTCCAGCTAATGACATCCCATTTGATTGTTATGTTGCCAGTTGGATCAAGCGCATCATAGGCTTCTGTAAATGAACAAGCAGGAAAATTTGAGAACTTTTAGATTCTCAGTAATTTCATAACAAAAGCTCTAACATACCAGATCTCTATACATCTAACTCAATTGTCTCTCATGTGAAGAGTAGAATCAAACCAATTGACAAAAAGGTGAGTGTAAGTAGTATCCATCACAATAAGGGAACTGTTAGGAGCATATTCTTCCATTTCTCCCTCTTCAATTTTAAGAAATCGAAGAGATATTTATCACCACATCCATATAATTACTAAAATTATAACTTCTCTAAATTAGTTGTCATATCCACAGAATGTGTAACTGTATCTATAGTTATACAAAGACTATTGGTAGACACCAATCTGCAACAAGTACACAGATAAAAGGAAATAAATTATTTTTATTTCCTTTACAGTGCAACCATATTAAGAAATATCTCGATGGCCAAGAATCCATTTGAATTAAGCGATGTTCTTGCACTTTCTTATTTGATCAGCTAAAATGTCAAACAAAGATTATGAACCGACACAAAGAAGTGAGGATCCAAAATGATAGCAAGGTTATTACAGGGAATAATAACAATCCATGCATCCAACCATCCAATCAAATGTAGAAAATGCAAATGCCATTCATCCGCCTTCACCACAGTTTTATCGAAAGAGCCAGAATTTTGGAGAAAAAGGAAAATGAGAAAAGAACTTGGGTGTGGCCCAATCCAAGAATGATGGAGAGTATGAGTTCAAGCTCAAGTGACTTGTTTGTTCATAAAACTGGACAATTTAGACTCATGACCCTCTTGCTTACATAGCCCGAGAGCAGAACCAGAGAGCAAGTGTGAAAGTACTTCCAGAAACTAAGTTTGAGCTCCATTGAAAAGAGACAATGAGAATCAACAAATACCTGTAGAATTGAATGTGTAGCAAGAGAGCAGTATCATGAGCAAGACAGTACAAGCAGCACCACGAGAGGCAATAGATCCAATGGAGGGTAACATGCTGGATTCCATTTCGTGGTGCAGATTTTCTATGACAATGTAGTTCAATTTCAAGATCTGCACCAAAAAAGGAGAGAGCAAATAGAGGGATAGGCCTCTCAGCTCTCTAGTTCCATGACAAAAGAGAAGATTTGGTTTTAAAATGAACTGAGAGTGTCATGAAACTCCTTTAAGCCACAGTCTTAATTGCATAACTATAAAAAATCCATTGAGAAGATCTGATTTGTACATCAACAAGTGAAATTATGATAGGATGCATTAGGAAATGTGTAGGAAAAAAAATATCCAAAAAAGAATAAGATGAGAAAGAAATATATCATAAATGAAATAAAAGAAAAAAAATGTGTTGTTTAAATAGAGAAAAATAAGAGAAAGAAAATTTTACTTTATTTATTTGGATAAAATAAGTAGTCTATATATAAAAATATTTTTATAAAAGTAATAGAAATTTTATTTTGAAAAAAAATTAATATAACATTTTTTAATTAATTATTTTTTTTATTTTTTATTTCAAAAATATTTTCAATAAAATACAATAAAAAAATTCACTACCCTTTTTCCACAAAATCTCCTGTTTCCTGTGAGAAAGTTTTTGCGTGTCTAATAAAAAATAATTTTTTTCACTCATGTAAAACAAAACATCCAAACACCTAAAAATTTTCTTTTTTTTTTTAACTTTTCCATTTTTACATTATTTTTTATATCAAACAAATAAAGCATAAGTTTATATTTCTTCAAAGCCGAATAGTAATTTTGAGTTAATGTGTTTGAATTGGATTATTTTTCACGTCTGGATTGGATTAGTTTTGGAGATTAATTGAAATAAGTTACATATTTAGGTATACATTTCACATAATTTATTTTATTTAGATTGTTTAAAATAAATACCTTTTTGTAGTAAATGGTTTTTATATTAAAATTAAATAATTATTGGAAATAAAATAACTGTATGAAATTGTTAGTTTTAAATTATAATATCTAAAATGTGCATATTTGAAAAATAATTATAATAGAAATAATTTAGTTTGATTAACAAACAAGAAAATAAGATTATATATATTATTTTATAAAAATATATTATGATCTTCAAAAATAATTTAATCCAAATGCACAGTAAAATCAGTCTAATAAGGTCTATCTTTTTAATTTGTAACATATATTCATTAGATAAAATGCAAAATTATAATTGTTAATTAAAAATAGCCAATTAAATTCAATATTCTAAACTTTTTATAACAAATGAGTGATGAACATAAAATTTTAATTAGGTAATTGTTTCTATTTCATCTAATTTTACTCTTTTCTCATTGTTTATTTTAGTGGTGTCAACAACATTTTCACTTTGTAGAATCCATACTAAATAACATTATTATGTTTTTATGTAATGATTTTTTTTATTTTTTTACAAAATCATTTATGTTCTATAAAATTTATAATATGTTATAACTCTTTACCAAAAATAAGAGTACGGTATAACTAATCTTTTCAACAGAATTTTTTTTAAACATAAAATCCAAACTAAAAAATCTCAATTATAAAGGTAAACTGGTAAAATATGTACTTTAACATAAACTAATAATCTCTTAATAACTAAAATTTATCCTTATACATTCTTACAAACCAAAACCTAAAATCTATATTACAAAAATGAGAAGTTATTTATTACTCACACCAACATGCCTTCTTAAATCAGAACATTGATTAGCAAGCGATTTGCTCTTTTCACATGCCAGCTAATAATATATAATTGATGAAGATCAATGTGACTAATGAAGACATCAAGCCATTAAATTTGGATTTTATTTTATTTTTTTGTCTGAATTGGCTACTCAAGCCATTCTCCCATGCTGCTGAGGATTTTATTTTATTTTTCAGATTTTTAATGTACATACTCCTTTTACTAAAGCAATAACACTTGATTTTGTATGGTTATTTTTTTCTACTTATATTTTTATCAAAAAATAAAAAAATAACTATAAAATAATAAATGTTAGAAAAATGTTAAATATTTATGTGCTGTTTAAAAATATTACAGGAAGGTAACAGAAAGACACCGACAAAGTGGTGGGAACATGTGAGTATTGCGGAGAAGACAGTGACTGTCTGCATGGGCCCAAACGAAAGTGGAAAAGTTTTAAAACTAGCTATCAATCTGTCGGTGCTCTGTGAGACGCTTGCGACAACATATTAAATATTTTTTTAACTGATTTTCATTCTTGATTTATCCGACACAAAAGCAGAAAAATAAATGTAACATGCTATTTTTTTTTTTATATTATAAATATTATTTTTTTAATCTGAATAATATATGTTTTTCATAAAATACAATTTTATTTAAATTAAATATAATTTCTGTAATTGACAAATTCCTTCTTTAGAAAATATTGTGACTGAATATATACTCAAATTTCAGTGATTAAATCAGAACAATTCTGCACCTACTATTGCTTAAATTGTAACAAATGCACGCTTTTTCTCTAAAATACAAAAAGCTAATTTACATTTATTATCACAAAGGTAATTAAATGTAATTCTCGTCTATTTTTTTAATAAAATAATTGATATCATGTGAAAAGATAACTACTTCTAAAAACAACTAGTTTTCTTTATGAATGTATAATATTAACGTCTTTTAATTGCAGTGTACAAAAATGTGCAATTAGATCATTTTTATGCAACTTTTGGTTTGGGTAAGAATTACCAATAAGTTAACTAAGACTATTATTGTTTCTATTTGAAGGTGGACTAAATTTATTATTTTCATGAGTTAATATTGTGTTTGCTTTATAATGATGCAAAGATATTATAATCATAATAAAACATTATTATTGCAATTGCTAGTAACATTTTTTTAACAAACTTTTAAGTAAGCAATAAGATTCATAATAATTTATAGAAAACCAATCTAGTATGAAAGCTTAAATAAGTAAATATCTTTTTACTATAAATAAAAATACCCTTCCCTTGTCCATAGGAATTTTCAAGTAAAAGATGTTGGATATGGTCATATTTTAGATACGGTAATATTTTAAATACAAAATTTTGATTAATTTTCATTTTATAAGGGAGTATTTATGAGATAAAAAAAACAAAAGCTTTTAAAATTAAATAAGTAATTACTCCTCTCATCTTATATCATTATCTATAACAACATTATATTCTCTTATTATTAAATAAAAATTTCTTTTATTATGGAGCATTATGAACTATAAAGTACTTAAAGAATTTTATTTTTCTTTTATGAATAATGTTTTTTTAAAAAAGAAACAAGTATACTTTTAGAATAGAATTATTTTCTCTCCTGTGAAGCTCATACGTGACTCTTTTATGAGAAAAAGAAGAAGAAATATTTTTTTTGTATAATTTTAAAATAAAATTATTATATTTTAAAATATTTCAAGCCTAAAAATACACACACACCAATGTAGTTCAAGAAATCAAACTCAAGGTTAGAGAGATAATTCTATCCCTATTAAAACAGATGCATCTGATATAGGTTATGGTAGTATTCTTAAATAAAGAGTTGAATTCTCATGAGCATATTATTGTATATACATCAAAATACTAAAATTCTGTACAACATAATTATTCAACTGTTAAAAAAGAAGTTTTGACAATTATTTTATCTATTTCAAAATTTCAATCAGATTTATTAAATAAAAAATTTCTTATTAGAGTTTATTGTAAATTTGCTAAAAAAATTTTGCAAAAAGATGTTAAAAACCTTGTCTTAAAACAAATATTTGCAAAGTGGTAAGTGATTTTAAGTGTTTTTTATTTCAAAATTGAATATCTCAAATGTACTGCAAACTCTCTTCCTGATTATCTCACTAGTGAACTCTTATAGGACAGGTAGATTGCCTAGAAAGGCCACAACTCCTATGAGAATACCCATGTCAAAGCGAAGATAAAAAAATATTTAAGGTCTGCTTGAATCCTTGATCTTGAGGCATACCTTTTCTTGAAATGTTCATATCCTTCTTTTGTTGAAGAGGGAAGTATGCTTCAATAAGATCGAAAAAATCCCACCATTGAAGAAACCAATTTAGGAATTCATAATGTTTTCCATAATTTTGAGTTTTCTTAAAATAAATCAACCAAGAGTGTCAGTTAAGTTTTGAATCCTGAAAACTCTCATTCAGGCATCAATATAGTTCTAATAATTGTATCCTACTAGGTTAAAAGGTTAGAAATTTTTTTTGTAAGGATTCAAGTTTTTCTCGAAGTCTTTTGGGGTTAAAACTTTAAGGATTTGAATTGTTAAGTAAGTAATTATTAAAGGATATTTTTTTTTTTTATCTTTGTAGTGTTTAATGGAAATACAGTCTGAATCTATTAAATTAAATTCATAAAATTATTTGGTTCTATTTGCAGAGAAAGGTCTAAAGTGGAATCTAGGTGGGAAGACTTTTGATACAACTTTGTATGGATTTTTATACCAAAATTTTGGTTCCATCTGAATCATTGAAGAAAATTTTCCTTTGCCTATATAATGGGATGGATTTTGTGAGGATTTGATTATTTGGTTATCTTTGGGAGGCTAACAACTTTACTAGTATCTCCAAGAAAACTAATGATTTTTTCTGTTTAGTTTAAAGATTGGATGATAGTGTTTAAGCTTGTTAGGTCTAAACCTATTTCATCTTCATAGGCAATATTTGTCCAATATGGCTAGGAAGGTACTTATGGGTAAAGCATAGTCTGATTTAGTTTGTTTTGCTATTTTGGTTTGGGATGAAAAAGAATCAGCCTTGTTGGATGACTCAAGTTTTGGAATCATAGATTGTTGAGTTGATGACTCAACTATTTGGATTGCTTTCTGGATGGAAGACCCAGTTGAAGTGGATGATCTTGAAGATGTTGGCAGAGAATCTGCCGAAGCAAATTTTGATTTTGATTTTCTTAGAGCGAGAGCAAGTCTAAATTTTCCTCTATTTATGGATTCCACCCTGGAAGGGATTGTGGCCTTGCAAGGCATTTTACTTGTCCTATAAGAATTCACGAGTGAGATAATCAAGAAGAGAGTTTGTAGTGCCTTTGAGATATTCAATTTTGAAATTAAAAACACTTAAAATTGCTTATCACCTTACAAATATTTGTTTTGAGGCAAGGTTTGTAACATCTTTTTGCAAAATTTCTCTAGTAGATTTGCAATCAACTCTTATAAGAAATTTTAATTTAATAAATCTAATTAAAATTTTAAAATACATAAAACAATTGCCAAAACTTCTTTTTTAATAGTTGAATAATTCTGTTATGTATAATTTTAATATTTTAATGTATATGCAATGATATGCTCATGGGAATCAATTTTCTATTTGAGAATACCACCATAGCTATATCAAATGCTTTGGTTTCACCTACGTAATTGAGACACCCTAAAACCTTTTATAATTGAGTTTTATCAAGGATTCTATCTGAAAATTTGTTAGTAAATTCAATCGATCTGCTAATAAGAATAATAATTCTTTGATGAATGTTATGACCGAAGAATCTAATGTTGGTTTGGAATAGACTAATTTTTTATCTAAACACAGCAAGACCATTCTGTTTGATAGCATTAACAAAAACATTAATATGTTTGAAATATTGATTAATGGATTAAGAAAAGATTAAGACATCATCGATATAAATAATCACAAATTTGGAGTAAAGATTGAAAGTACTGTTCATGATCTTCTGGAATTTAGAAGAAGCATTCTTAAGACCAAAAGGCATTACATTACATTTGTATTGCCCAAAGGGAATAGTAAAGGCAATTTTGTACCTATCTGTTTCAATGATTTGAATTTGCCAGAATCCTGACTTCATATCGAATTTAGAAAATATTTTGGCAAAATTAAGGCGATTAAGAAAATCTTTTTTGTTCAAAATAGGATACCTAATTCATTGAAATGCTTGATTAAGAGGTTTGTAGTTGATAACTAACCTGGGAGTACCTCTTTCTAACTCTGTTTGCTTATTGACGTAAAAAGTAGAACACGACCAAAGGCTCTTACTTTTTCTAATCAAGCTTTTGTCTAAGAAATCATTAATCTCTTTCTAACAATACTGATAGAGTTCCTCATTCATCTAAATGGGTCTATCCTTACTAGAGATTTGGCTTTCTTTAAAGTCTTTTTCATAAGAAAGATTGACAATATGTTTCTTCCTATTCCAAAATGCATGTGGAAGATCAGAACATATTGAGGATTGAATAGATTCTAAAACTGAATAATCTTTTTCTGTAAGAATCAATGTTACCAAAACAAACTTCTTCTTTCATAAAATTGATTTGGTTAATTTTATTTTGAATAAAATTAATATTTCTAGTTATTAGTTTGGTAGAAAATTTGAAAGTGATCTACTTGCCTAAATGACAAGTCAAAATTCTTTCTTTTGAGATTTGAAGTGGGAAAAGTGCTTTTATGAAGGGTGTCCCCAAAATAACTTTATTTTTAGCTTTTTTACAAGGAGAAAATTTGTTTCTACTTTAAAACCTTGATTTTCAATAATAATAGCTTTAATAATTTGTAATTAATCTTAAGTTTACAACCACTAACAGTGTTGAGTTTTTTAGAAGTTTTTTCAAAATATACAGTAGGAATTTATCTTTCTAAAATACAATTTGAATCAGTACCAGTATCAAAAAGTGCTAAAGTATCAAGAATAAAATCATCAATAATAATTCTGATATTACTGTAAATTTTTTGGATTTTGACCTTATTGATCAATCCCATTAAAAATTCTTCTTCTAGATTTCCAGAATCATTATTTTTAGAAAGTTGTTATTTCGTAACTTCAAATTCATTATCATCTTCAAGCTGTGAAAGAATAACTTGATGAATTTGTTGTTGCTTTTTTATTTCACAAATTTCTTTCTTGCGTATTGATTTTAGTTTAAAGATCTTGGATAGTAGTGGGTTTCATGGAATTATTTTCTAACCTTTTGAAGAAGCTATTTACATCAAACTTGTTTTTCGTGATAAGCTCTTTGATTTTTGTTTCGTTTCTAAAACTTCTTTAAGTTTATTGAGAAAATTTTTCTTTTCCTAAGGGTCAAGAATAGAATTGATTACTTTAAAAAGAAGATCTTGTTCTTTTGTTAAAATATTAATTTCTAGAGTATCTTCATTATTAGAAGAAGAAACTTAATTATCTTATTGAATTTGGTTAATGTCCTCAGTAGATTCTTTAATAGAATCATCATCAAAAATTTCTATGAGAAGGTTGTTAATCTGGTCTTCTATTGAAGGATTAAGATTAAGATTGCTAATCTTTTTCTTAAGCCTACAGTACTTGCTGATATGACTAAGTTTACCACAATTGTAGCAAGTAACTCTTGTTCTAGGCTTCTTAGGAATATTTCTGGGGATGTTATCCTCTCTAGGTTTCCTAGAAGGTCTGCGATTGTATTTTTTTTCTTATAAGGCTTCTTTTTTGTTTCTATTTCCTTCTTAGAATATTGTTTCTTTTTCTTGGTTAGACAGACAGGTAACCCAAATTGTTTATAGAAAGACCCTAAATCTCTTTTGTTCTGAGCTTTCTCCTTGCCTAATTGCCTCTATATCTTGTCATCTTGACAGATTTTCAAGGCAACTTTCTAGACATAAGAAATTAGCTTACCATAACTGAGACTATCATAAGGAATTTCCTCATTGACAGACTGGTTGCTAATTTTATCTCTAACCTTATTTTCTAAAGATCTAGGAATACTGACTAAGAATTTTTCTTTTCAGAAAGATTTTTTACTATCTTCTCCGGTGTAAACTCTAGACAAGAAGGTGTCTCTATACCACCTAAAATCAGCTAAAGTTCTACACTTAAGTTTTGACAGTAATTATGCAAATCTATCTTCCCATAAAGATGGATCTCCTATGAAATGTTGGGCAATTATAAAAATAAGAGTATTACTAGCATCAAGGATCTGTTCGAAAGATGGATCTCCTATGAAATGTTGGGCAATTGTAAAAAAAAGAATATTAATAGCATCTGGGATCTGATCATCATTGTTAGTAATGACTTTCACATTGATATTTGCTTCAATGGCAGAGAAGATTCTGGTCTTCTCCTTTTCAGTGAGATAATTATTCCACTAACCTTTTAGTTGGCTAGAAAATCTTGCAACAAGTAATTATGATTTCTTTTGGATAGTCATGGGAAGTATGACCATCTATGTTCCATTCATAGATGTTATTGGCACTAAAATTCGTAAATCTATGCTCATTGTGTTCCTCTATAAAAAGATATAAACCAGTAGTCTTATTATAATAAAGCTTGGAAGGAGACCTCCAGTTTTTACCCGTTGTAATTACTGGATTTACTTCTAGGTTGGAGACATAACCTTATTCAGATACTTGATTTGAATCTTAGTTATTTACTGCATTAATAATTTTGAAAGACCTAGTTCTAGATTTATGATAAGTCTATAACTAGGCTCTCTTTTACAGCCCATATATTCATATTTGACCTTTATTTTATTTGAGTTTTACATTAATTTATATATTAATTGTGTAATTGGTATTAAGAGGCCGCAAGAGGATTTTGGGCCCAAATTGATAAAAGATTAGAGCTTTGTAGCAGTTAGCACGCCCAAACCCTTCCAACAAGCACGGGGGTACTTCGAGCCCACGCAGGGTTTTTATAAATTCCTTGCTCTTAGTTGTATAATTGATTTTATAAATTCTCGTTTCTAATTAATCTCGTATCTTTGAAACTTAAACAATTGAATTAAAAAATTCTTAGTATTAAGAAATCAATCCTTGTGGAACAATATTTTGGAAACTTAATTTAAGAACCCTTTATTACTTCTCGATGGGTACACTTGCCCTTTGAACAAGTTTTTGGCATCGTTTCTGGGATTGCTTTTCAATATTAAGAAAATCTCAAATTTAATTGATTTAAGCAATTTGTGTTTTATTTTATTTTAATTATGTTTTGTTTATTGTTAAATTTTTCTTTTATATTTTATAATTTTTTATTTTATTTTATTTTAATTTTTGTTATTTCACAATTTCTTTTAATGTATGCTCACTCGTTCTAAGTACTCTACAACTTATTTATTTGATCCAGAGATTGAAAGAACAGTTCGTAGACAAAGAAAAGAAGTGAGAGCGCAAAGAATGACAGAAGGAAGGAGATCAATTCAAGACTACATGCACCCACTACGAGAGGCACTCCTGGAAGCATCACAACACCTAATGTGGAGGCTAACAATTTTGAATTGAAACCAACACTCATAACCATGGTCCATAACTCGATATAGTTTGGAGGCATGCTTAATGAAGACCACAATCTCTATCTAACAAAGTTCCTCTGATTGACGGATACTATCAAATACAATGGAGTCTCTAACGATCTATTCGACTCCGTCTTTTCCCATTCTCGGTATCTGAAAAGGTGAATGCTTGGTTCGCCTCACTCTCAGCCAACTCTATCACAACTTGGGAAAATCACACTCAACAATTCTTGAGAAAATACTTTCCTCCATCAAGGTCCTCAAAACTCATGACGGATATATGTTGCTTCCAACAATATGAAGCAGAATCCTTGTTCGAGACATAAGAGCGGTTTGGAGAGCTTTTGAGAAGATGTCCTCATCATGATTTTTTAACGTGGAAACAGGTGCAAATCTTTTACAGTGGCCTATCAATCACCACCAGGGCTACGATTGATGTTGCAGTAGGAGGGTCCCTCATAAGGAAAGATCCAAATGATGCATACAAGCTAATAGATGAGATGACATCTTCTAGCTTTCAGTGGCACACTGCCGACTCTTACGATATCAAGGGGAAAGTGACTGCCCTAGTCCACCAAGTAGAGAGCAGCAGTCCACTAATGAACCAAATGGAAGCCTTTGCAAAACAATTAGAATCTTTAATGAAGGCTCAAACCAACATGTAAGAGCTCCTACAAGCCCAAAATTTAAGCAAGAAGAGCCAAACTTCATGGGCAATCATAGTTCAGGGTGGAAGAGCAATCCTTCTAATTCTTAGGGGAATGGCTTTGGAAGTCAAAATTCAAGTGTTTATCGCCCTCCTCATATGCAAAGTCAGGGAGCAAGACTATAAGGAAAAGAAGCTCCTAGATCTCAATCCAACTTTCAAAAAAATATGATGCAATATTTGCATTACTCTGATAAGAGGATGATAGAGCTTGAATCTAAATTGAACCAACATATTGAGAGAACTGATAAGAGGTTCACAGAGGTCAAATCTGAAATACAAGCTAACTCTTCTAAGATGAGTGCACAATTGGAGCAAATTATGAACCTTTTGAGTCAAAGAGTGATGGAAACACTGTCATCTCAGCCTAAACCTAATCCAAGGGAGCAATGTAATGCCATCAACCTTAGAAGTGGAAAGAAATTACAAGAATCATAGAACAGAGGCACATGCATGCCCATGCTTGTTAAGAAGCACGCCCATGCTAATTCTACATGCACCCCCGTGCTTACTGATGAGTATGCCCCTGCTGAAATTGAAACGCAGTCGTGCTTATACAAGCACGCCCATGACATTGATCAAAGCACGGCCATGCATCACTATGAGCAAGACTGTGCTTCAAGCGAGGAGCCTGAAAAAGAAAAGAAGGAAGATCCTCTTGTTCAACCAAGGCCCTATGAGACTAAGATACCTTCCTACAGTGGCTGCAAGGTCACCCTGCTTATGATGAAGAGTTCCACAAGTTCTTAGACTTATTGGGCAAAGTGCATATCAATATGCCTTTCATTGATGCTATCTCCAAAATGCTCAAATATGCTAAATTTTTAAAGGAGATTTTGACCAATAAAAAAAAGTTGAAAGCACATGAAACTGTGAAGCTTACCCAAGAGTGCTCAGGTATAGTCCTTAAAAAGCTTCCACCTAAGCTTAAGGACCCAGGGAGTTTTACTATTCCTTGCACAATTGGAAAAACTCATATTGACAAGGTTTTATGTGATTTAGGAGCAAGTATTAATCTTATGCCTTATTCTGTTTTTAGGAAGCTTGGAATGCATAAACTTAAGCCAACCTCCATGTCACTTCAGCTGGCAGATAAGTCGATCACATACCCCAAAGGCATAATAGAGAACATACTTGTAAAAGTTGGGGAGTTTATATTTCCTGCTAACTTTATGGTACTTGACATGGAGGAAGATGATGATGTCCCCATCATACTAGGGAGAACATTCTTGGTCACTATTAGGACCATCATAGACGTACAAGAAGGGAAGCTCACACTGAGGCTAGATGATGAGGAAGTTGTATTTCAAGTTTTCAATTCTTTTAAGTACCCTTCTAGCCAAGAGTCTTGTCACTTTGTTAGCACTATGGATGTTGCTTCTCCTCCTCCAATTCATGTGAAGCATAGAACCACAAGAAGAAGGCCAAGGAGGAAGTAATATAAGAAGAAGAAAAGACAAAAGCTTAAAACATCCATTAATAAGTCTTCTAATTTAGAGCTTAAATTTTCTTCTCTTTATTCTAATCCCTATCTTATTAATAATTTTTTTGATGTAATAGGTGTTGGGGAGGCAAAGCTGCTGGGAAGACAATTGCATATCAAGGGAGTCACCTCTGAGACTCATACCTTCTTCCCACCATGATTTAACAGGAATGTCTGGCTCGTGACGTTAAATAAGCCCACGCAGGGTTTTTATAAATTCCTTACTCTTAGTTTTATAATTGATTTTATAAATTCTTGTTTTTAATTAATCTCATATCTTTGAAGCTTAAACAATTGAATTAGGAAATTCTTAGTAATAAGAAATCAATCCTTGTGGGACGATATTTCAGGAACTTAATTTAAGAACCCTTTATTACTTCTCGATGGGTACACTTGCCCTCCGAACAATTTACTAGACTCTTCAAAAGTTTGTGGAGTGTTAGGGACAGTTTTGAGTAAGCTATTAATTTTACTTAATAACTCACTTATTTCTCCTAAGTATTCAGGAAGATTTAGTTTGGATTGTTGCATAATTTCTAGGATTTTTTTGTTAAACTTTGGTACTAATTTTAAAAACTTTGAAAAGAGGTTTTTCTAATTAGGTATCAGAGGAAGAGGCTTCTTATTCCTTAGGCTTGAATGGGATAACAAATATCTTGTAGGACTTGAAGATACTTGTTTGTATAATTAGCCTGTTTCATAAGGCCGTTGATATCACCAAGAGTGATAGATTCATCAGGATGTTTGGTTTTGAATGGTGTTGCCATAACTAGATTGCGACTATCATTTTTTAATTTAGGTAATTGGTACTGGATTGTTGGAGACAGTTCACTTTGAACTATTTGTCCATCTTTAATCTGCTAAGAAATGACATTAGCAGTAGGATTACTAATGAGGTCTACCTGCCATGGATAATCTAAATTGTTCTTGATAGTATAAGCATGAAATCAATCAAAGAAAACAATATTTTGTTGGACTTTTTTGAGATATTTGTATAATTTCTCTTGGATTTCTTTTCTATTGTTACCCTAGTAATTCTGGAAAAGTCACTCTCTTTGAGGCTTCTAATTCTCAAAATAGAAATATTTCCTAAGGGTTTCCTCATCTATGACACACTTATGAGATAATATAATAAGACTCATTAAGAGAGGAAAAGGTTAGAGATTGGATACTCTGGTTTTATTCTTCCTTATTGGTTTGATAGGTCATTCTAGGAAAGCTAGAAGAAGTATCTAAACCTTGTATGTTTATAGGAGAAGAAGCATGAGATACTAATCTTAGTATCTTGGCTCTGAAGGTTTGGGATCTGGAAGAGAACAATCTCTTTGCATAAGCATATTCAGATTGTTTAAAGGCTTCAATTCTAGAAAAGAATGAATTTCTCTTATTGAAAGTTATTTCGACTTTTCCAAAATTATCATGGGTTATAATATTTTGGATTTGTAGAGCAAGTCAAGGAACAGAAGGTGTAGCCTTGTGATAAACAGAATTGAGGTAACCCACTTCTTAGAGAGGGTTACCTCATCCCACTTGATTGTACTTGGAAAAGATACATTAGCCCTAGTCATATCAGTGATAAATAGGGTTATTTCTCATTTTTGGAGTTTTAGAAGGACTTTAGACGCACAAGAATTCATTACCTTATACTAAATCCTATAGATTAAAGTTACGAGAATAAATCCCTCTTTCATGTCTAATCCATGAAAGTTAATATTGAGAAATAGAGAGTCTATAGTATTTCTATCCATTAGATTCACTATTTTGTTTGGGTAACAGTTGAAGTAGACAAGTCCTTACCCGAGATTAGTTTCCATTATTCCTATAAAGGAATTCTTAAACCTATTATGCCTAATATCTCTAATACATATTAAGACAACGACATCTATGTCCATATCTATTAGTGATTTGATGGCAACTGGAACACAACCTATATGAAGGTATTTGTATTTTCTCATATGTTTATTAACAGATTGTCTCGATAAGAGATGAAATTCTTCCCCTATGTCATGACCTAGAGGGATATTATTTTCAACAGTCTTGATAATGTATGTAATCATAACTATTTTTCTTGACTTGGTCTTCAGGAACATATAATGTATCTTAAGGGATTTCTGGAATAGTTCAGTCATCCATATCTTAGTTTATTTTTTCAAAACGAACTTCTTCATCAAAGAGATTGTGTTTGGGTGTGATCTCAAGAGTATGTTTCTCCTGATCATTAAGAAGTAGATTAGTTTTAGAGGGAGAGGGGGATGAACTTAAGTTAAAACTAAGAGAGATACAAAAAAAGAAGTGAAGAAGGCGCGACATCATAAAAATAACTCTGGTTCATCACTCTCATTTGGTTCCATAAAAATATATCTGTGAGATTATCTATAACTTTTTCTTCTAGATTTGGTTATTTATGGACTTTTTTTATTTAACAAATTTACAAGCATAGAAATATCTTTACTATAGCCATCAGCTTCTTATGTTCTTTCATTTCTTTTAAATAAAGCATCGTCAATATAACCTTACTGTTGATGAAACAAATTTAGCTACTGGTCATGCAAAAGATTGTCGTTAATCCTCATCAAATATGCAAAGAAATGAATGCAGTACTAGGGTGTTATCCTAGGTCGTCTCCAAGGAATTTTTGGTTGGGAACATAAATCGAACAAGTGTAACCATGGATTTTAAAGCAAGTAAATTGGGGGGAGGTTTGTCAATTTTCAAATTTAAATCAAGAACGAAATTTGAATTAATGAAATTCAATCAATTAAAATGAGTAATCCGTAGTCAAGCAATGAGTTCCATCATTATTCTTTCAAATGATTCAATAATCCCCTTTCTTTCCCTTGAATTAAGTTAATCTAACAAACGAAAACTAACTTTAACATCCCAATTAAAATTAAGCATCTTAATGGGCTCCAATCTTTATCCCTAAGATTAAGCAACCTCAAGGATTAATCAAAATTAAGCAATTTTGAATTAGAATTTCGTTAGGTAAATTAGGGTTCATTAAACAATGTTCCCTTCATGCAAATTCCATTTCATTCAGAGATTGGGGTTAATAAATTCAAGGAAAGAAAGATTTGTATTGCAATTAACCCCAAGAATTCAAGATTCATGTGCATTGACTAGGAATTACAAGAAAGTTTAGCCCTCCATGTGGATGGGCTTCATAAATGAAAGAAAGAAATGCAAGAACGTAAGCAGCATTAATGTAAATTCAACAAAAATCAAAAGGAAAATTGGAAATTAAAACCTATAGAGGACCCTTGGCTGTCACCCAAGACTCCAATGTTCTGGAAAATTGTCTCAATTTTGCAAAGGAAAAATGTGTAAAGTGTAAAAGTCCCATACCCTAATTCCTAAAATCTATTTATAGTGGATGACATGTCAGCAAAGTGTCCACTTTTGCCTTTGAAAGTGTCCACTTTGGGCCTTGAAAGTGTCCACGCGTAATTCTCGTAAGTTTGTCAATGCTCGGGAGTTGCCACTATTGGACTTGAAAGTGGGAACTTTGGATGTGCGTAGCCACTTTGAAAGGCAATAGTGGCCACGCGCAACATGCTTCAGAGAGTGGCGTCCTGGGCTTCCTGGAGTTGCTACTATTGGACTTGAAAGTGGGAACTTTGGATGCGCGTAGCCACTATGAAAGGCAATAGTAGCCACGTGCAAAATGCTTCCAAAATGGCGTCCCTAGAGCTCTCTGGAGTTGCCACTTTTGGACTTGAAAGTAGCTACTTTGGAACCTTTAATGCCCAGACTTGCTGTAGTTGTCACTTTTGCTCCTAAAAGTGGCTACTTTGGGGGCAACTTTCATCCAAGGGCCAAAATTTCTCAAAATTAACTTGGGGACTCTGCAAAATTATCAAGATAATTAAAATTGCAATCTATATCTATGTAATTAAATGGAAATTAACCAAAAATTAATAAACCTATGATATTTACTCAAAATGTGATTTCTATATTATTTGCACTATCTAAGTCCATTTTTTCTATCAAGGAGCACCAAAAAGGCAAGTAAAAATATAATAAAAATGGATTCATCAACTGTCCTTATCCAACGTAACTTACTGCTACAGCTCAATTTCAAAGAAATAAAGAACTGTTGTACTTCTAGTAAAGATCTTTCATCAAAATTTAAACTTACTGAATTAAAATATTGTACATGAAATATCCAGAGAAACAGTCATAAATAATCTATAGATCTATTCTTACTTTTCCTTCAGGCTCTGATACTAGATACCCCGGTGTAGGATTAAGGAAAATTAAAGACAAAAAGTAGGCAGTAGTAAGCCTACTTAATGATAAATGCAGGAATGTAAAATACAGGAAATAAAAAGTAAAAACTTAAAACATAAGAAATTGGAATGGTGGTAGAATTAGCACATAACTAGTAGAGGGAGAAGAGAAGAAAGTTGGACGATGGTAGTTCGAATAGAACCAACTAAGAGGGAGAAAGGAGAAAAATATATAAAATATTAAACTTTATTAAAACATAGAAAGAAAAACTTACAAGAATATCTCTTAGAACTTCTCTATCTTAACTCTCTCTAAGATGGGTAAATGAAAAGGTGCCTCAACATGGTAAAGGACTCCTTATATAGAAATTTACAATACTTTTTCTATAGTTTCGGTTAATTAACAGGAACTATTACTATAGTATAGGTTATAATTCTTAAAGATCTATTCCAAAATAATCATCTTTATTCTGGTAGAGATTGTCAGATTCTTTCTTTGATGATGAAGGTTCGGCTTCATCTTCTTTTTGTAAGAGTAGAAGAACATCTTTTAGATTATTCTTCAAAATTTCTTTTGAACTACAACCTGCTAGAAATGCTGCAATTTAGAATTTCTGATTGAAGAATCTCCATAATTATCATAATATTATATCTAAAGGATAAAAATTTTCTAAAGTTATATGTTGGTTATAATGGTAAAATATATATTTTTTTGTTTAGAAGCCATAATGATAAAACTGAAATATTTATAATAATATTTATAAAATTGTAAAAGTTTTACAATTAATTTTAAATATACTTTACTACTACCAAAATTTTACCTAACAAATATTTGTTAATAAAATAATGCATTATTGGATAGTAGTTTAAAGAGAATTTTTATGTAGAGTATTAGTTGATTTGTAACTAAATATAATAAGAAATTAACTCTTTGAAAGACATACATTGTACGAGCTTGTAAGAATTAATTGTGCTGCATGTCTCTAAAGTGTTTTGATTATGTAGGGTTTCTTCTAATTCTAGCATTTCTTCTTTTCTTATTGTAACATTGTTGCGCTCCTATGACCATAGATCTGAGAGAGTTTCATTCCTTGAAACTTGCTTGTTGGTGTAGTGTTGCTAAGGATGACTCATTGATGGAACGAATTTTTGCTACTTGTTATGCACAAAGATTGTCGTTAATCCTCAGCAAATATGTAAAGAAATGAATGCAATACTAGGGTGTTGTCCTAGGTCGTCTCCAAAGAATTTTTGGTTGGGAACATATATTGAACAAGTGTAAACATATATTTTAAAGTGAGTAAATTGGGGGGAGGTTTGTTAATTTCCAGATTTTAATCAAGGGCAAAATGTAAACTAGTGAAATTCAATCAATTAAGAAGAGTAATCCCTAATCAATCAATGAGTTCTATCCCTATTCTTTCAAATGATTCAATAATCCCCTATTTTTCCCTTGAATTAAGTTAATCTAACAAGCAAAAATTAACTTTAGCATCCCAATTAAAATTAAGCATCTTAATGGGCTCCAATCTCTATCCCTAAGATTAAGCAATCTCAAAGATTAATCAAAATTAAGCAATTTTGGATTAGAATTTCGTTTGGGTAATTTAGGGTTCATTAAGCAATGTTCCCCTCATGTAAATTTCATTTCATTAAGAGATTGGGGTTAATAAATCCAAGGAAAGAAAGAGTAATATTGCCATTAAACCCAAGATTTCAAGAACCATATGAGTTGACTAGGAATTACAAGAAAGTTTTAGCCCTCCATATGGATGGGCTTCACAAATGAAAGAAAAGAATGCAGAAACGTAAACAACATTAATGTAAAATCAATGAGAATCAAAGGGAAATTGAAAATTAAAACCTATAATAGCCCATGGCTGTCACCCAAAGCCAAAGCTCTGTCAAAAAAATGTCCTAATTTGGCAAAGAGAATGAAAGAAAAATAAATGTTCAAGTCTCTGTACCCTAATTCCTAAAATCTATTTATAGTGGAGGACATGTCAGCAAACTGTCCACTTTGGCTCTTGAGAGTGTCCACGCGCATATTTATGTTGGCTTGCAAATTCTCTGGAGTTGCCACTTTTCATGTTGAAAGTAGCTACTTTGGATGCGCGTAGCCACTATGAAAGGCAATAGTGACCACGCGCAAATTGCTTCCAATGTGGTATCTTGGAGCTTTCTGGAGTTGCTACTATAAAGGTTGAAAGTAGCTACTTTGGAACCTTTAATGCCCAAACTTGCTGTAGTTGCTACTTTTGCTCCTGAAAGTGGCTACTTTGGGGGCAACTTTCATCCAAGGGCCAAGATTTCTCAAAATTAACTTGGGGACTTTGCAAAATTATCAAGATAATTAAAATTACAATCTATATCGATATAATTAAATGCAAATTAATCAAAAATTAATAAACCTATGATATTTACTCAAAATATGATTTCTGTATTATTTGCACTATCTAAGTCCATTTTTTTCTATCAAGGAGCACCAAAAAGGCAAGTAAAAATATAATAAAAAGTGGATTCATCACTCATCACAAAACAGAAAACCGTTCAACAGAGGAGATCGACCTGATGGATAGAAATTGGCTTTGTAATTTTCCATGGACGCTCTGGAAGTGCACATGCAAAGTTATAAATAAAAAAAATCCTCCTAAAGGTATTTTCTAACCTTAATATAGAATATTTGTTTCATATAAAGATAAAGTCTTGACTTTAAAAGACTTAGATATGATATTAGGAGATGAGGATATTGTTAAATCAGTGTTAAAGGAGTTAAATATTAATCCTGAAGTTAAAGAACAAAATTTACATGATAATATTAACTAAAATCTTTGTTTAGAACTGAAAATACCTTTAGAAGATGTGAATAATGATGCTTGATGAATTTGATTTTATGTATATATTTCCCTTCGTATTTGGTATATTAACCTTCTTTTTGTAATTAAGAGAATTAATTTGGACCATTATTGCTTTTTGAGTCTTGGTTAGGCCCTAATTCAATTATTCAACATAGTGCATATTCTGACATTGTTTAGTGTTATGGTTATAAAATAATTTGGGCTCTAGACCTTATTTTAATGTGGTTCTTGTTTTGTAGAAAAGTTAAGATATGAGCCTCAACTCTTATGAAGAAATAAAAAGTTGAATCCTAATGTCTAGAGCCACAATTGGGCCTTAGAAGAGAAAAGAGGCAAATGTGGATCCTGAACAGCGTGTTGTAACATTCTCAATATCTTATAAGAAAAATAAATAAATTCTTTAGTAGCAAAAGGGAAAAATAAAAGAATTTTGTTCAATTTGATTTAAGAATTGATAAATAAAACTTCCAAAGGAATCATTTTGAGACTTTAAAGTGATAAATAAAACTTTAATGCATGTGAATAATTCGAAGATATAATCAATGGCACTTCAAAAATTATTAATTACAACAAAATTGAGCAAGTATTTTAAAATTCTAAAATTGACATTTAAAGTATTTATAGAACTTTGTCAACTTAAAATGTAAATCTAATAAAACACTACAATTTTTCAAATTATTTTAAACCTTAGAGAGCTGTCTTCTTTCACAAGGTCACTAGATTATTGACCTAGGACAAACCAACCAGCTTTGTCTCTTCACTTTCATTACCTAAAAAATATTAGTAATGGTGAGTATCTCCCGCCCACTAAATCTCTTATGTGATAGAAGAAAGGTATTTATATATATAAACGTAATACTCAAAATATTATCTAATATATGTATTGAATTAATAATAACATTCAAAGCATATAAATCATTGTCACAGTGGACCGTACCCACCCAACAAATCAATTATCTTTGCAATTATTTATGATGTACATTTTCATAATAATTTGTATATCATAATATATGTATTATATCACACAAATCAATATGTCACAATACATGTGTTCTAATCGTACCCGTCGATATATTACAACACATATATCATAGCAACATCAATCAATATGTTACAATGCATATATTATAATCGTAGAATTTCTACACTACTTCATATTCATCACACTTTCACATTCAATACACTTTCATATTCGTTGCCCTTAGGATCCCTTAAGGACTTCATAGCATAGATATCTGCTAGTTAGCTGCAGTAACATGGATACACACTTGCCGACCCGACCTTTTTTAGCAAAGGTATGGTCAAGGGTTTAGGTCAGAAAATGAGTGCGAGGCCTATGGTGTCTTTTCTTTCTATTTTTATTAATTTTGTACAATCATAGAAAACCATCTACAATTCTTATTTCCCCTAGATCTTTACAATCGCCCCGTCTCTTATACCCTCAGTGTATCTCTGTGACTATCTATACTTATTCTCAACATTTTTCACATCATTCTCATTGTTTCCTATATCCTTCTCATAGATCAATGTGTCATAATACGTGAGTCATAATCATATAACTTAATGTATTACAGTATATGTATTATGAGTACACCTTTCGATGTATCATAATAACATCCATCAATCTATCTGATTCATATATTATAATCACATCTCTCATAATTCCTTCATCATATCATATCATTTACTTTTATATATAAAATTCTTCATTTGAGAATAGTATAACACTTTTCATCAACAATATAATTTCATCCATTTCAACATACATCAAGCATCAACAAACATTCATATTTATAGTGTGCAAGAATAGAGAGTTTGACATGAAAACCCCATGCTTATTTTCAGAACCAACTAACCTCAATTTGTAACATATCTATCTAACACAAAAGGTTCTCAAACAATTTCACACTGCACAGATCAATACAATGTGCCAAAGTCAAACACCTCTGAACTCAGTCTAATCGTACAATTTCAATACACACGCTTTGTCAGTATCAATACAGTCATCTATCCTAAAGTTTAGTAACATCCAATATTCACTACTATATCTATTATTCCAAAAATATCAAATGTGTAAATCTTAAATTATCTCTTAACAAGGTTTACTAGTAAAATTAGAATATTTCTTGAAATAGTTTTGTTTGGAGCTTTTGTTACAAATTTAGGTTAGTTGGTTCTGACAATAAGCATGGGATTTTCATGTCAAACTCTCTATTCCTGCATATTAGATTTTTAAGAAAACCTTAGTATTCTAGGATCCCAATAGAAAACTTAGTATTTTGAAACCAAAATATCAAGAAGGAGTTAGAGTTTGGGATCAACTCCTTTTATCTGAAAATGGGTCTCTCACAACCAAAGGGATGAAAACTAGTGTTTCTAAGATCAAGATCTCCTCAGGATTCAGAGGTAAGTGCAACGTTTTGAAGGAGATATTGTCCAAAGACCAAGTTTCTCCTATATATTACAAGGTAAAGCACGTTCAAAGCAAAGAAAACAAAGAAATATAGAATGAGATTGAAGGATTGAGCTCCAAGGAACTTACTCAGGATTGAGAGGAAAGAAAATTCGAGTTCGGATCCATAAGTAGTTTGGAGTTTGGGAGGGGTTTCTTAGAGGAAAGAAAGTGGGAGAACAAAGGAAGTGAGTGAAAGGTTCTTTGGGCTCACAATACAAGTTTTAGAATAAAAATCCCTTAAATACCTTTCAAAACTCACGAATTCTTGCTTAAGCGACGCCATTCTCACTTGAGCAAGAAAACTAGACAAAAATTGCTACTTTTTGATTGATATTTTTGCTCGAGCGATAGTATTTTCGCTTGAGTGAAAACACGGCAGAGAGCTATCTATTTCTGTTGTGAATTTTTGCTTAAGCGAGAATACAGTTGAGAAAATCTTATCTATTTTTGCTTGAGCTAAAAAGAATATTCTCTTCTTCTTGTTGTTTTTTAAGAAAACTCTTCCATTTGAAAACAAGAAAAAAGCAAATGAAAATTAAGGTGTTAAACGTGTAGTGTTTGGGACTTATCTCGGTCCACAAATATCCAAGTGGACATTATTCTAGTGACATTTGAAAGCTAACATCCAGGCCTTTCATTCATATTCAAATCATGAAGCCAAAAGAACATAAATTTTGGGGCAAAATAAAAGAGCAAGTTACGAATTTGTTCTACAATTTTGGATAGATTTAAATTAAATTTGAAGTTTCCTCCTTTTTCTTTTTGCATTTTCTTCCTTATTCTCAAAACTTTGCATTTTTGTGCTCTTCCACTTATGGAAGAGTAGTTTTTCTAATCAAATTCAAGGATTAAGGAAGTGCAAAACTTTGGAGAATTGATTTATAATGTTTGTTCTTAATTTGAGTTCTCTCCTTTTCTCTCTAATCTATTTAATTTCATGAACTAAAGGTATTCGTTCCAATTCTAATTTGAGAAGTGATTAATTCATCGTTATTCATTTGAGGTGTGAGTCAATTTTAGGAAATTAGGGTTAATTATGTAGTACAAAAAATTAATATGTTTTGGTTAAATTTTAGAGGTTTTGAATTTTAATTGATTTTGTGTTAATCAAATGCATGAAGGTTTTCATGTGATCACTTATTTTGGATTGTGATTTCATTCAAATTCAAGTTTTAACCCCTCGAATTAGAATATTAATAATTTTTTGATTCAATGATTGAGTATTGTTACTTTCTTTTTAATTCTTGAATTAGGTGTTTAATTAGTTGATTATCTTCTCTCATTTTAGATTTTTCTTCATTGATTTTGTTAAATTCTTTCGTTCTAAATTTTGATTTGATAAATTACTTTGATGATCCTCGATAGATGACTTTGGTTGCTTGCCTTGTGTTATAGTAATTAGGTTTTTATTATTTTATTACTTGTGTATGACCGTGGATCAGTGCTCTCCCTAAAAAATTACTCTAATAGTTAAACTATTAGAAAAATCTACTAGTTTAATTAGCCAAATAAAAAAGTAGGTAATATCTGGGGTTGAAATATTCCTCTAAAAATTTTTAATTTAAATTATGAATTCTTTCTAGTAAAATTTGATATTATTAAGAATTATAAAAATGCATTATTTAAGGGTCCTTAACTTGTATTAGACTATTATCTTCTTGTTTAACGTTAAAGGCCTCGTTTCAAGCCAAAAGATCATACCTTTAGGAAATTAGCTCCTTGGAAACGCATTCCTGACCTTCCACTTGAGTTATACAATAAGAAATTCCTTTGGCAAGTAGGAGCTTGCCTAGGATCAATGTTTAAAATTGATCCCAACACTTTCCCATTTTCTAGAGGTAAGTTTGTTAGAATCTATGTCAAGTTAGACCTTAGGAAAAAAATTTCTCATTTCTTTTAAGGTTCTAGGTCAAGAGTTCAGAGTGAATATAAGAGCTTGCACCTCATATACTTTCATTGTGGGAAAATATGGTCACATGCAATAATTCTGTCCTGGTCCCTACAAATCCAAAATAGATAATATTGAACCTATGTCTAGCCCTAATATTCATTAGGAGGGTAAAGTGAGTAAATTTATTCCTCAAAAAGAGTTAAACAAGGACGGAAATAAGGAAAACCATGAGGACAATGTAGTAGATGAGAATGGTATTTTGGCCCATGGATGTTTGTTAAGAGGCCTACAAGAAAAAAAAATTAGGTTTACTCTGTTCAATAGAAAATTTAGGACATAATGATATATAGGTAAAGAAATTTAGCAGGGTGTAAATTTGATATATAAGGTAACTCGTCCAAAGATACAGGGCTGGTTTCAACCACTAAACATAAAAATTAATTAGGTAGCCAAGATAGGATTGGTGAGGTAAGAATAGAACAAAATAACTTAAGGAAGCTAAAACCTATAAGACCAAATTATGTAGAGTTAAACCTAAGTCTAAGAATGGTCAATCTAATGGGAGAAATAGGTTATTAAGCAAACTAGTTAAATGAGAACAACAGTGAAAATGAAACCCAAAATTCTAAAATCCAAAATCATAAAGAAATCTTTTTTTTTAATGAATAAGATGCAAAAGGAACTTAGTAACAATCCCACTAGTTGCAGATTCATTCACAATTTACTAGTGATAAACTTTGGCAACTCTTGGCAATCCCAAGTATTTGAAGTCAATAACCTTAATGATAAACCCCCATATCTTAGTCCTTTTATGGATATTGATGCATTTACTCCATATATCATTTGTGTCGACCAAGGCAAGGTTCTTGATCTAATTAGTTCTCAACATCTTAAAGATGCTACATAACTTTCCTTTCTGTTTTTAATAAACTATTTTTTTTTTACAATTACAGGGGAGAAGGAGGTAGGTCATTCTTATTTAAAATAGATAAAATTTTATAATAAGAAAGAAAAAATTAAAGTAAATTTTCTTTTATGATTATGGTTTAAGAATTGAAGTGAAAAATCAAACTTACATTTCTATAATCCAATTTATGCAAAGACAAAGGTATTCCAAAAATTTTAAGAGAAATAATTTTCAAATTTTAAATTTACAAATAGAACCAACTAAAATTTTCATCTTAACAATTTATTTAATTTATGATACATACATATAAATTTGTAACATAAATAACTCTACCATTCAACAAGGTAAGTTTCTATCTAAAACAGAATGTAATAATTAAATAAGCTAACTATCAATATTACAAACATTTTAAATTACTTGTTACAAAAACATTTCAACTAAGTATCATAAATTCAAACAAAATTGATATTAAAATATTTACATATGCTTGTATACTTAAATAGAAACTTAATTAGAATTATTACAATTCTCAAATTAATCTAAACTCCATCAGAGCAATTCTTCCTCACATTCTCACTGAGATATGATTTTAGATCGAATCAACCTTCCTTTATTCTTTCATCCATACTTTAACCCATACACTAAGATTATATCACTTCATTTTAATCAATGCATTATAATACATGCATTATAATTATACATGTCAATGTATTACAATATCTATATTATAATCATGCCAATCAATCCGTTATGACTTACTTATTATAATCACACATCTCACAATTTACAATCATTGCTCTTAGGATCTCTTGAGGTCTTCTATAAGTATAGATAGTTGGTAGTTAGTTGTTATAACACGAATATGTGCGCCAACCCAACCCCTTTTAGCAAAAGCGTGGTCAGGAGTTTAGGTCAAAAAATGAGTATGAAGCCTATGGTGCTTTTAATCTCATTAATTATGTGCAAACAAAGAAAAACATTCACCACCCTCATTTCTCCTAAATTTTCAAAAATTGCCTTCATCTTCCATATCTCTAGTGTATCTTTATGACTATCTATACATAATCTTATCACTTTTTATGACACATTTTTATCAGCACTTCTCTTTCCATTTTGATAACATAAACGACTTTAAATTCTCATTCACAACCATTTAGATCAGCCATCTATTCATCAATTTTCATTAATAAAAATATTTTATCATTTGAGGACAATCAAACATTGTATCATATCAGTCTAATACCAATATACAAAATTATATATTTAAAATTAGAAATTATTTATAACATATAAAATTAAAATGTAATGAACAAGTGAAGAAGTAAATATCCAAATCAATAATGTCAAAAATAAAATAAAAGTGTATATCACAAATAACCAGTGTGATCATCATCCAAAGGAGCATCGCTATTAGTAGAGGAGGAGTCGGAGGAGAAACAATGCATGAAGCTGAAAACTGAGGGTGCTGGAGCTGGTGGAAGAGGAGGAAGAGGTGTGGAGTTGCTTGCTCTTATGAGCTCAAAGTATGCATGCATTTGTTGCATCTGTATATGTTGTTGTTGCATCTCCCTTTGTATCCTCGATGTCACATTCTTCTCTATCTTCTTAATTTTTTTCTTACATACACTTTCCTTGGTCTTTCACATCTCCTCATTTTGCTTTTGCAACTCTTCATTGAGGACATGGACCTAAGTGTGGACCATGTCCTCCACTTCCTCAGGTGTAAAAGAAGGAGCATCTCCAATGTAAGAGACATGGAGTCTACAAAACGGCTCCCCATGCCATAAATGCGGCCTTTATAAAGGCCAACTACCGTCTCTGACCATATAGCATCCTTATCAATTGATTTAGATCCTGAGAAGATGTCTTCTCAATCCTTTGAACATAATCATTTTACAATTCAGTTTAGATAATTATATATTAGTCTCAAGAACTATTTAATAAATCATTAATAATAACATATAGTGTCAATAAGGATGACTTACATATGTGGCATAAAATTGTGTATCAACCCACACGATTTTGTCTCCTTTGAAAGTATGTATCTCCTTGAACACATAGAGTCTGCAAAACGACTCCCCGTGCCATAAATGCGGCCTTTATAAAGGCCACCCACCGTCTTTGACCATATAGCATCCTTATCAACTAATCTGGATTTTGAGAAGATGTCTCCTCAATCCTTTGAACAGAATCATCCTACAATTTAGTCCAAATAATTATATATTATTCTCAAGAACTATTTAATAAATCATTAATAATAACATATAGTGCCAATAAGCAAGACTTACATATGTGGCCTAAAATCGTGTATCAACCCACATGGTTTTGTCTCCCTTGCCAGTATATGTCTCCTTGAACACCTCTCCAAGCATAGGTGGTCTCTTCAATGACTTCTCTTATAATTTCAATTAAATCACCATCTTAAATATCAATTATAGATTGAATAAAATAAATTTTAGAAGAAAATTGAAAATCACATATCAATTTTGCCTTAGCACAAGTTAAAGTCGTAGAGCCACCAGTATCCAGTGATCCTTTTTATTGGATGCCCTCTTTGTCTTATTTTGTATAGAGAGATTTTTAAACTCATCCATACCCCAATACTCCTGCAAGGTACGAAGAAAGGTAGGTGTTATCTAATCAGCAGATGATGAGTCCTGACGAGCCTCAATATACATATGTCTTAGTTGCTTTGCAGTGTGACTCTTTCAGGCCTTAAATATTTTTGTTCATGGGAGGAATGGATAAGTTGCTCACAAAAATACAATTTCATTAAAAAAAGGTAAAAAAATATATATATAATCACACTTAAACTGAAATTAATTAACTACTATTACCTTCTAATCTTTGAACCATTCCATCTTTGTATCCTTAGGCACCTAAGCAAAACTTATGTAAAGCGCATCAAACATCTTCATAATGGTATCTATCACCTGTGTTGTATGTGTAGTTGGCAGTGCAGACTGTGAAACTCATTGTACTGGAGAGGAAGGAGCAACATACCCAGGATTGGACACCATGATAAATTGCTCTTATCCCTAGGAGGTTTGCATTGTGACTGGTATAGAGGCAGAAGTGAGAGCGGTGGGTGAAGAAGTGTTGTCACGATAAGGATGCTAAGCAACACCTTTCTTACCTTTACCTGCCATATCTAAATCAAATATAATACATTGTTCAGAGACCAAACACACAAATACACTGTAACACCTTATATTTCTTTCCTTAATATATGATAAATTTTCATAAATATTTAAATGGTAAAGTAAATTTTCTTTCAAAAACTCTCTAATGAGAAATAAACAATGAAATGATATAAGGTTCATAGAGTAAAATTTCATTAATTCATAAGTATTTTTAGAAAAACAAAGATCCTAAAATTTTCATCAGTAACAAAAAGAAATAGTAGTTTTACAACTGTTTCAAAAGAATGCTATAGAACTGAAAAATATCCATTATATAACTCAAAATAACTAAAGCCTATAGCAGTTCTCATCTATCTATGCACTGTAAGCCTGGTACTATTCATCCTAGTTTTCTGAAAATATTGTTTAAGAGTAAATCTCTACCCTACTACTCATACATAACACATATTCATCATGAACCACATATTATCACGATTAAAGAAAACATCATGACATTACATATCAAAGTGTCAGATAAAGCATGTTCTCATCTCAACATGTATTAGAGTCCACAGATTCACAATTTCTTTTTCTTTCTTTTATCCGCGCTTAACGCGCCCTGTGGCCACAGTTAACCGATGCCTCTATCTCAAGGTCTTACACATCCATGTAAATAGTCGCTGGATGGCCCAATATAATACGGATACAACGCATATAATAGACAGCCCCTTAGCAAAGGTAATGGTCAGGAGTCAAGTCAGAAAACGACTGTACGGCCATGTGGTACATTCATACACAATATTTCATGTACAATCCCGAATGTCACTCACCACCCTGCATTTCTCCAAGATATCCTATATCGTCTCCATCTTCCACTCTCCTAGTGTATCTCTGTAACTATTTACATCATATCCTTTTTCTATCCCATACTCTTTCAAGTATATTCACATGTTCATATATACCATTTCTCATGTTCACACATATTTTTTATTATATTTCCACATATTTTTCATCAAATCATAGCATATTCACAATACATATCATTTTTACATGAAACACAATATATTCAAACATAAAACATCCATCTCTTTGTATATTTCGTATCACAAAATCATAAAATCATATCATCCTTCCTCAATATACCTTATCATGCACTATTTGAACACAATATCACATTTTCACCATATATTCATCATAAAATCACATAAACAACCAATTATTCTCACTTTTCACCGGTTATTTTTCATAAAACAAGGATTATTCCACATATAATCACATACATGACAAGATCTATGAGAATACAAGTAATAAACATAACAAAATGATAAAGTAGAGCCCCCTTACCTTAAAACAGAGCTTTTACAAAGATTTAACCAAAGATTTTAACTCTAGACTGGGTTTTTTCCTAAGAACATCATGAACATTTATAAGAAGAATAAGAAGAAGAGAAACGAACGGTAAATCTAACTTCAAACTTAGAGAAACTTACTTGAAATCCTTTAGAACAGCCGTAGAATCACAGATCTGAAGAGAAATCTAAGTTTAGAAGAGTTTAGTATAAGAGAAAATGGTGAGATATAGCTTCAAAACCTTCGAGAATCTTGGATATGAGTGAAGAAATGAAAATTTTGTGTGAAACTCCCTTTTTATAGAAAATTTTTGAAATTTACTATTCACTGCCAGAATTACTATTCATCGTCGGACACACTGTTCACCGCCTTACTGTTCACGCCGGAAATACTATACACATGTATTATACATGACTATACGCAGATGTGACGTCAACCATGATGTCATGTTGATGTCATTGATGACATCATCATCACTGTATATAGGCAGTTTCACTGTTCATACGCGGTTATACTGTTCATAGACAGTTTTACTGTTCATCTATACTGTTCATAGGCAGTTTTACTGTTCACATTTTTTTTAAAGATAGAACAGAACAATGAACATGCAAATATGTGTTTACCAGATGTAGAAAACATAGTTAGGGACTTGTTTCACCAAAACTTCAGTATTGATTCAATAAAGTTCTGAACTTTCAAGTATTTAAATGGAATGACAATCAGTTTCACAATATATTAATCAAAGGTTAATTCCTTAACTCAATGAATCTAACATTCCATTCAATCATTCTAATCCCTTAGATCTGGTTCAATTAAATGTTGCATTAAGCATTAGAAATCAAAAGATTACAAGATAAAGATGTCTTATCCCTAAGAAATCAATAATCTTGGTAATTGATTCAGATCTGATAAACAAGTTTAACTTCTATTGATAAAAGTTCCTCTATAATTAGTTAATCAAATTTTCATTCAACAACTACTTGAAAATCATAATCAATTACTCAATCCAATCCAATAATCAAAGTTCAGATCTAAAATCAATTCAACATTTTCATTTCAGATCTATAATCCCTCACTATAAAGAGTTTAAGCAACCATTACAAAATGGAAAGAGAAAGAAAGAAAATAAGAAGATGAACGAAGAAGCATCTTCAAACCAATCTTTAATCCGATTCCTCAAGATTGGAAGCTTGGTGTTCGTCCCCAATCTCTCTCTCAGACTCTCTCAACACCAGAAAATAAGTGGAAAGTAAAAATAAACAAAAGATCCCAATAAATCTGAGCTAATTCATATTTATAGAATTCTCGCCTTTCTGTCGTGATCACTATTTTTCACTAAAGTAACCACGCAGAGGCCTTTCTGATAATCTTCATAACTAGAACGATTACTTTTCTTAATAAAAGTAGCAACGCAGAAGCTTGTGGTCTACGCGTGTTCACTTTAGTGAACAATAGGAGACACGCGCGACTTGTAGAGATGGAAGACTCTCTGGAACAATCACTTTTGTGAACAAAAGTGATAATGTGTAGCTTGCTTTCCTAGATGCTTCTCTGGAACGATCACTTTTGTGAACAAAAGTGACCACGCGCACCTTTGCTATGTTGGAGTTCTCTCTAAAATGATTACTTTTGCCAAGAAAAGTGATCACGCGCGCTTTGCTATGCCTGAGAGCTCTTTGGAATGATCACTATCATCAGCGATAGTGATAACGCACAGGTCATCCTTAGGCTTTGGAACAATCACTTTTGCCAGGAAAAGTGATCATGCCCAGTTCTTGCTTCATCAGACCTTGTTCTTTACTTCCAATTTTTGCTAGTTGTCTTCTATCTTTCCCTTGATATTCCAATCTTATGAACTTAGCTCAGAATTTACTACAAAAAAAATGATTAAATCATTATTTTTACATAAAAAATTCATAAAATCTAAACAACTATGTATTTAAGAAAGACTTTAAACATTCTATTATTTTTATGAGTTTTTCATCTTTTTCTAACATGTTTTCTTTATCAAATGTATTCAAGTAAAAAATTGGTAAAATATAAATTTATCACAATGCAATACAGATTTCAACTTCAGGAACAATTATGAATGATTTTAATGTAGAAGGTGAAAAAGTTGATATTAGTGGTCTAAATAGCGAGCAGTGACAAACTTTGATGCATCTCTTGCATAATGCAAAAATAGGGGCCACCGAAAAATTATCTGGTAAGAGTCTTTTTATGAATTGATTTATAGACACAGGAGCATCTCATCACATGACAGGAAGCCTGGATTATCTATTTGATGTGCGAGATATAGTGGAATGTTCAGTGGGTCTTCCTGATAGGAATCACACCACAGCTACCAAAGAAGGCACGATGGTGCTATGTGACACATTAAAATTGACAAATGTTCTTTATGTACCTAATTTACACTGCAACTTGATTTCAATATCACAGTTGATTGATGAATCCAATTGTCCTGTTTGGTTTACTAATGAATTTTGTGTTATTCAGGACCATACTTTGAGGATGGTGATTGGAGTGGGTGAAAGAAGAGAGGTGCAAGTAAAGGGTACAAACTCTCTCAATTTATGGCACAAGAGGCTAGGACATCCATCTTTTAAAGTTGTAGGGTTCGCCCCACATGTTGGGAAGGGTAAAACAAGTGATGAAACTTGTGATATTTGTCTTAGAGCAAAGCAAATAAGGGACGGTTTCCCTATAAGTGAAAGTAAAGTAATAAGAAATTTCTAGTTGATTTATTGTGACTTGTGGGGACCTTATAAGACCACTGCAACATGTGGGGCGCGATATTTTTTGACCATTGTTGATGATCATTCAAGAGCAGTGTGAATTTATTTGTTACCTGATAGGAAAGAGGTTTCAATGAACTTGCACAATTTTTTTGTTACCATAGAACGACAATTCAATAAACAAGTAAAAATTGTACGAAGTGACAACAGCACAGAATTTACTTGTATGTGAAACTATTTTTGTGAACATGGAAGCATTCATGAGATCTCTTGCACAGGAACACCATAACAAAATGGACGTGTTGAACATAAGCACAAGCATATTCTCAATGTAGCATGAGCATTGCGATTTCAAGCTAACCTTCCCATTGAATTTTGAGAAGAATGCATCCTGACTTCTGGGTATTTGATTAATCGAACCCCCTCAACGTTACTACAAGGGAAGACGCCGTATGAAATATTGCATGGTAAATCCCCTTCACTTGATCACTTGCGTGTGTTTGGCTGTCTGTGCTATGTGCATAATCAAAACCATAAAGGAGACAAATTCGCTAGTCGTAGTAGAAAATGTGTTTTCATGGGGTATCCTTATGGTAAGAAAGGCTGGAGAGTCTATGATATTGAAGCAAATGTGTTCTTGATTTCACTGAGATGTTGCGAAGACCAGTTTCCGTGTCTTGGTTGTTTTGACCAGCAAAGTGCACCTTTGCACAATGATGTTCCTCCCAATCCGACTTTGAAGGAAGTTTTCGAAGACGAGGAAAGGAATTATGCAAAAACTCTAATCAGGTTGTTCACAATTCCTCATTGAACACGAAAGAAATGATTGATTATAGTGCTTGTAATGATGTTGTAGAAGGATGTGAACCTCAATCCTCGGCAATTGGAAATAATGATATTAATAATGATAGGGGGAACGTTGGAGAAGTCACTATAGATGAACATTTGGGACGCGGCCACTGAATTAAGAAGCCATCCATAAGGTTGCAAGACTTTGTCACCAACACCATCTGCAAATTAAGCCCCTCTTCAAATTCTCCTCTCCCATCACACTCATTATGTGAATTGAAGTGCTTTTCCACCCAAATATAAGGAATTTTTGGCAGCAATAATTGCAGGTGTTGAACCTCAAACTTTTGCGACGCTATGAAAGATGAAAGGTGGCGGAATGCTACACAAGCTGAAATACAAGCTTTGGAAAATAATGGTACTTGGACTGTTGAAACTCTTCCTCCCAGAAATAAAGCAATAGGATGCAAATGGATCTACCGAAACAAACATAACTCTGATGGGGTAGTTGAAAGATTCAAGGCACGACTTGTGATTTTGGGAAATAACCAAATTGAAAGACTTAACTACACTGAAACCTTTGCATCTGTTGCAAAAATGGTTACTGTGCATACATTTCTTGTTGTTGCAGCTACAAGAAATTAGGAACTTCATCAAATTGATATTCACAATGCCTTCTTGTATATTGATCTTGAAGAAGAAGTGTACATGAAGTGACCCCTGAGTTTTCGCCTTTCGACTTCACGTTAAGTATGTCGACTTTGCAAATCACTTTATAGATTAAAGCAAGGGGTGTTGGTTTGCTAAGTTAGCTGCTGCTTTATGGAAATATGGTTTCAGCCAATCCAGTTCTGATTACTCCTTATTTACATTGCGACGTGGTCATATACAAGTTAATATCCTAGTCTATGTCGATGATTTAATAGTCTCAGGTAATAACAATGCTGCCATTCTAGCCTTCAAGCAATACTTGGGGGCCTGCTTCTACATGAAAGATCTCGGTCCCTTGAAGTATTTTTTGGGTATTGAAGTTGCCTGCAATTCTACTGGAATCTTCTTGTGTCAACGAAAATACACTCTTGACATTATCTCTGAAGCTGGTTTGTTGGGAGCTAAACCTGCAAGTTTGCCTTTGGACCCAAATCATCGCCTTCCCTTGGCTGATGGGTCTTCTCTTCCTGACCCAAAACGATATCGTCGACTCGTCGAACGCTTGATAAATCTATCCGTCATGAGACCAAACCTTTCTTACTGTGTTCACGTGCTTCACAATTTATGCAGCATCCCCGCTAGGAACATTGGGATGCTGCTCTTCGAGTTGTCAAATATTTGAAGGGAAATCTCGGTCAAGGCATTTTACTTCGTGCTGACTGTGATCTACAGCTTTCTGGATGGTGTGATTCTGATTGGGCTGGATGCCCATTGACTCGACGTCTTCTCAGTGGCTGGTTTGTTGTTCTTGGTAATTTCCCTATCTCTTGAAAAATCAAGAAACAACATATTATCTTTTGCTCTTCAGCCGAAGCTGAGTACAGGTCGATGGCTGCCACAATTTGTGAACTCAAATGGCTCAAAGCTCCGCTGCTTTGTCTTGGTGTTTCTCATTCACTACCTATGAACATTTACTGTGGCAGTCAAGCAGCCATGCATATTGCTGTCAATCCTGTTTTTTTATGAACGCACAAAACATATTAAGGTGAACTGCCACATTATGTCTCCACTCACACTCAACTTGTCGACTTCTTCACTAAAGCGCTGGGCAAGAGACAATTTGACCACTTCCTTCGCAAGTTGGGCATTCGAAATCCGTATGCTCCACCTTGAAGGGGTAGTAGACCAGATATTGCAGAGAAAATCTGGTGAAGAATATCTTGTGCATATCCTGATTTGTCTTTCCTAATATCTTGGAGAATATTAAGTTAGGCTATAAATATTGCAATTAGCTGTAAATTAGTTAGGCGTATTTTGTGCAATTTCTTGTATAAATATTTCTTTGATATGAGTGAATTCATCATTAGAATTTTTCCCAAAATCTATTAAGAATACTTAGTTGTTTAAATCGAAGAGTTGCTTACCGGGTATTTTAAATGTATGTTTTTCCTATTCTTTCATATCCATATAAGAAAAAAAAATCACCAGATTTATTAAGATTGAATCTTCTACAACTGGCATACAGGTGTAATTTCTTAATGACGTTTCATTACTTTGATAATTTTTTTCAATCTCGATCAAACAAATATTTTTCAAGTCATGAAATAATAAAACTTAATAAATAATTGTGTCAATTTTTTTCATAAAATTAAGTTTATTTAATTAATAATATTAAAAAATTAATTTAAATTATTTTAATATATTAACCTGTCATTAATCATATTTTTTACACAATTTATTAGATTTATGTTCTTCTATTTAAAATTAAACTAACTTAAATAAAATCTTACTCATTATAAGTTATAATTTATATTTAAATTTAATATATTTATCATTTTTTTAGCTTAATTCAACAAAATAGAAAATAATAAATAACATTTTGATTATAATAAAAAAAATAACATTTTTTGTAATCAACTTAATTAAAATATACATATTATATATATTATGCTAATTTTATCAAATAAATGTTTATGTTAATATAAATATTTCCTTCCCGTGATATATATAAATATATCTTTACATGTACATTTATTTGTTCAAACAATATAAATTTTTATAATAAATTTTTAACTTCTTATTTTATATAAAAGAGATTAAAATAAATAAATATTTACAAATTAAATTATATAATAATATTATTCAAATTTTAAAAAATATATTCATTAAAAAGGTAAAATAATAGAACTTAATAAATGAATGTGTCAACTTTTTTATAAAATAAAATTTATTTGATTAGTAGTATTAAAAACTCGATCTAAATTATTTTAATATACTAACCTATTGTTAATCATATTTTTTACCTGATTTAGTTAGATTTTCTTTCTTGTATTAAAAATTAAATTAAATCTTATATAATGGAAGATATAATATATAATTAAATTTAATATATTTAAAAAAATTTATTAGCTTAATTCAACAAAATAGAAGATAATAAAAAATACTTTGATTATAATAAAAAAAATTAAGTATATTTAGTTAGTAGTATAAAAAAAATTAATCTAAATTATTTTAATATACTAACCTATTGTTAATCATAATTTTTACATAATTTAATTATATTTTTATTTTAGTATTTAAAATTAAATTAAATTTAATAAAATCTAACACGTAGTAAGTTATAATTTATAAATAAATTTAATATTATTAATATTTTTTATTAGCTTAATTCAACAACATAAAAAATAATAAATAAAACTTTGATTAAAATAAAAATATTAACACTTTTTATATGTATATTATATATATTATGTTAATTTATCAAATAAATATTTATATTAATATAAATATTTTCTTCTTGCTATTTCTTTGTATGTGTATTTGTTTGTTTGAATATTGTAAATTTTTTTAATAAATTTATTAATATCTTATTTCATATAGAAGAGATTATTTTAGTAAAATGACAAAAAAAATTAATTTCAAATTGTTAATAGACTATTTGGTAATAGATTTTTTTTTTTTGAGTGTGCATTAGGTTTTCTTTTCTCTGCAAGTTATTAGAATGGATTCCAATACATCATGCCAACATAACATTGTGATGACATAATTAGTACTTTATCATAATTTAAAATTTGAAGTAGAATAAAAGAGAACAAAGAAGAGTGCTTAAGAAGCTTTTCATGAGTTGCTTATACCTCATTAAACTTTCTACAAAAAATACTAAATAAAACTTTGATTATAATAAAAAATTTACAAATTTTATCAACAATTTTATTAAAATATACATATTATATATATATAATGCTAATTTTATCAAATAAATATTTATATTAATGAAAATATTTTTTCCCTTGATATATATATATATATATATATATATATTATAAATAAAATTTAAAAATTAAAATATACAATAATATTATTCAAAATAAAAAATAATTACTACTAAAAAAGTAAAATAACAAAACTTAATAAATAAGTGTGACAGCTTTTTCATAAAATTAAGTTTATTTAATAAGTAATATTAAAAACTCAAACTAAATTATTTTAATATACTAACATATTGTTAATCATATTTTTTTACGTAATTTAGTTATATTTTTTCTTGTATTTAAAATTAAATTAAATTTTATACAGTGTAAGTTAAATTTTATAATTAAATTTATTATATTTAACTTTTTTTTTAGCTTAATTCAACAAAATAGAAAATAATAAAAAATATTTTGATTATAATAAAAAAATTAACAATTTTTTATATTAAATTTATTAAAATATACCTATTATATATATTATGCTAATTTTTTAAATAAATATTTATATTAACATAAATATTTCTTTCCGTGATATATATATATATATATATTCGTTTGTTCAAATAATGTAAATATTTATACTAATTTTTTTAACTTTTTATTTTATACAAAAGAAATTATTATAAATAAAAATTTACAAATTCAAATATATAATAATATTATTTATATTTTAAAAAATATGTTCACTAAAAAAATAAAATAATAGAACTTAATAAAAGAGTGTGTTAGTTTTTTCATAAAATTAAGTGTATTTAATTAGTAGTATAAAAAAATTAATTTAAATTATTTTAATATACTAACTTATTGTTAATTATAATTTTTATATAATTTAATTATATTTTTATTTTAGAATATAAAATTAAATTAAACTTAATAGAATATGATGCGTAACAAATTATAATTTATAATTAAATTTAATATTGTTAATATTTTTTGTTATCTTAATTCAACAACATAAAAAATAATAAATAAAACTTTAATTAAAATAAAAATATTAACATATCATCAACTTTATTAAAATATTTATATTATATATATTATGTTAATTTTATCAAATAAATATTTATATTAATATAAATATTTTCTTTCCGCTATTTTCTTCGTATGTGTATTCATTTATTCGAATAATGTAAATTTTTATAATAAATTTATTAAGATCTTATTTTGTATAAAAGATATTATTAACAATAGTAATATTTATTAAATCATATATAAAAAATTTTATTGTAGTTAATATTAATATAAACTAAATGTACATAGAATTAATTTAAGAACAATATCGAACAAAAAAATTACAATCATTGTAATATTTACGAGTTGTAAACCAAGATCTTAAGAAGAAACATCTAAAGTTGCATATTTAAATCATCAAATGTAAAAATACATTTGTCTTCAACATGCAAAAATATTTCTATTTACTTCTAAATTTAATATTAGATTTACAATAAATTAGAATTTTGTACACAACTGCTCTCTGATTCGGACTGCATAACTTTCAAGATCCGTTCTCATCATTTACAAATTTTGCAATCATCTCCTTTGATATATTCTATAACATCAGGAAAAATATAACTACATATTCTAATAAAAACATAGATGTCTAACAATTTGAAAATACCAATTGACTTATAGTAGTATGATAATGAGTTAATGCAATTGAATGGAAAAGTTCTAAGAATCAAAAGTCTTAACTTTTATTTAACTTTATCAATTATATACTTATATATATTTAAATATTAGTATATAAAACAATTTTTTTAACTAATATTTCAAAAACATGTATAGTAATCACTTCATATATTAGTATATAAAACATATGCTATAGCATAGAAATAATTAATTTCATTATTTGACATTACCTTGTCAAACTCTTTAAATACACAAAACATTATAATTTCATTTAACAATTTGAATGCATCCGAAGGATCCTGTGCAAAATACAATAGCAAGAAACCGTTGAACAGAATATGCATTATAAAATCATTTCAAAAAAATAAAAATGTAAAGAAATAACGGTCAACCTTGAATTTAAATTTACACTACTTAACAATAAAATAATTGTTTTTATAACAACATACTATTGTAGACTGAAAGTGAAGAACATAGACAAAAAAAGAAAAAGAAAACATGTTAAAGGTATGTAAGCAATCAAAATATAAAAAACATAATAATAAAAAAATGAAAAAATGCACAAAAAGATCATATCGTTAGTTAACATTTATTTATGTTTGCTCATGCCAAACAATAGAAAAATGCATAACAAATATGTGTAAGCAATCAAAATATAAAAAAAGTATATGGAAAAAATAAAAATAAATGAAAAAATGCATAACAAAGGTCATACTTCTGTTTCCTTAGTTAATCTTTATTAATGTTTATTCCTGCCAAATAGTAGAAAAATGCATAACAAAAGTATGTAAGCAATCAAAATATTAAAAAATCAATACTATATAAATATTATATAAAACAAAAATAATGTAATGAATAATAATAAAAAGAAAGAAGGGTAAACCAAAGTGGAGATGATACTTGAGCTTGTTCTTGTCAAGCAATGAAAAATGCATAACAATGATGTGTAAGCAATCAAAATATAAAAAATGATAATACTCTATAAATCATATAAAAGAAAAAGGAAGTAATAAAAAATGAAAGAGGAAGAAGAAGTATGAACCATACATAAAGGTGTAAGAAAAAAAATGGAAATGATACTTGAGTTTGCTTTCTTAAGCTTTTCTTCTATTCAAATGCAAGATTTATCGTCAAGAATGTAGAATAACGGAGTAGCAAAGTACACAAAACTAATAAAAATAGAAGTTGAGAGAGGTTGCTGTTAATGTTGAGAAATTTATTTTTTAGTGTGTTTATACAGTTACAATGTGAATAAGAATAAACAAAACATGAATACATAAAAAAATAAAGTATAAATTACACCTAATTTACATTGGTTAATATTTCTTCTATTTGTCGAAAGAAAGAGCAATGAAGTCAGACACACCAAATTGATTTCAAACAATGTGAAAAAGGAAGAACAAAATATAAAGACATAATAAAGCAAAATGCAGATGATACCTAACTTCATTACTTAACTTTTCTTTTATTCACCTGCAAATGTTTGTAATGGGAGGCAGAAGTGTTTCAAGACTGCAAAGTATATAAAACTGATTTTAAATTTATACTATAAGAAAAGAATATAAGAATCATGTGTAATGTTACCTTGTAATTTCATTTGGAAGATTCTTTGTGAAAGCAAAAGGCAAGAAAACGTTGAAAGGAAAGTCCACAGTAAAATTCTTTGATAGAACCTAATATGTAAAAATAATTTAAAAAAGGGTAAACCAAATATGAAGAAGTAATAAAATAAGGGATAACCAAATATGATGACAGAAGAAATAAAACTCACTGGTTACCTCTTATTCTATTTACTTGCAAAAGTTTGTAATGGTAGGCAGAAAGAGCTTCAATACCACAGAGTACATAAAACTGATTTCAAATTTTCAATAGACTATTTGGTGGTAGGTTTTTTTTTTTTTTGTTCATTGGGTTTCCTTTCCTCTATAAGTTATTGGAATGGGTTCCAATACATCTTGCCAAGATAACATGCTAGTATAGAAAATGACAAATAATAAATGACATTGTCAGCATGTAATTATTACTTTTTCATAATTTAAAATTTGAAATTTGAAATCTAAAGTAGAGTAAAGTTTCTAAGAATAGAAAGGGATAAAGAAGAGTGTTGGAGAAGCTTTTCATGAGGTGCTGACACCTTATTAAACTTTCTACAAAATGGTACTCAATTGTATAATATATATATATATATATATATATATATATATATATACACTTATGTAAAGTTTTGGATTATATGAAGGTGCCTTAGGGCTTTGTTATTTTGTTGATTGAGATGTTGAAGTTCAATTTCTAAGAAAAATTATATTCCTTATTATATGCATGCATTATCTCATGAGTAAGTATTTGAATTAGTAATAGTAAAGCATAATGTCATTAATCCTTTACAAAAAAGGGTCATGACATTTAATGGTATCAGAGCATGATATAGGTAAACCTACAGGGTAAGGTTACTAGGCTTTAGTTGTGTATTATGAGCAGGGAGTCTTAGCCATGAATCATAAGTCAAAATTTTTTAATCGGCTAATTATGTGGAAGAATGAGCTTTATCACCTCTGTTCTCTAGCATATAAACATAAGAAATTTTGGCATATGAGGCTTGGGTGAGCTTTAGAGGGGTCATGTTGTTGAGTAATGTGCCATTGATTTGAACTATAATGTGTTGTTGAGATAGTGCGTTTGTTAGTTGTTTGCTTGTGGATGTTAATGTTGTGCTAAATAAGTTGAACTGTTATGATATGCTCAATTTTAAAACACTCTTGTGCCCAGAAATTATGTATGAGCTATGTCGCTATGTGCTGGTTTGTATATATATATTGTAATTGGTAGATGGTTGGTGTAGTTGAATAATTGAATATAATATAGAGTTGGCTATTATTATTCTAAGATAGTTTTGCCTTGTGTTAAGATGGCAAGACTGCCAAGAAGACCTGTATCAAATCTTCCTCCACCTGACGTGAATCAAATGGCTCACGCTATAGAGGCTATGGCAGTGACCGTGAGGCAAAGCTTAGAAGTTGTTCAGCAGCAGCAAGCTGCAAATTAAGCAGCCGCTGCAGCCTAAGAGGCAGCAGCTACTGCCACAACAGCATTGTCGCCTGAGTACTAGGGGCTATCCAAATTTAGGAAGAACGACCCTCCACTGTTTACCGGAGTTGATGAACCTGATGCAGCTGACCTCTGGATCCGAGAGATTGAGAAGATCTTCCTTACATGGGCTATGTTGAGGAGAGGAAGGTTATGTATGCTCTGTACATGTTGATAGGGGACGCAGAGATGTGGTGGCAGAGAGCCCATGATATGTTGGAGGCCCGAGGAGAGGCCATTACATGGGCAGTATTCAAAAGTAGCTTTCTGGAAAAATTCTTCCCACTCATGTCCTTGCTATAAAAGAGAAAGAGTTCCTAAGTTTGGTGCAAGGGAACTTATCTGTGTATGAGTACACAATTCAATTCGAGCATCTCTACCAATTTTATTCCCACCCGACTTTTGAGGAGTGGAGATGCCAAAAGTTTTCAGATGGACTAAGGACAGATATTAAGATGATCTTGATTCCACTTAGAATCACCAAGTTTGCTGACTTGGTGGACCAGGCCACCATTATAGAAAGTCTTAATCAAGAGGACGTCAATGGAGTAGGAAAGGCTCAATCTAACAAGCAAAGTAGTGGTTTTAGGGGAAATAAAGGTGCCAAGAGAGGCCCACTTAATAGACCGTATCGTCAACAACAGCCTTGACCTTTCCAGTCCAGGGTAGCGACATCATTAATTCCTCGGCCTTTGGGGACTGCCACTCCCACCCTCCATCCAAAAAGGGCGAGTGCACTGATCTTTAGATCTTCAACACATTCCATGATTATATGCTTTAGGTGTGGAGGACCCCATTATTTGAGCCAGTGCCCTCAAGCTAATAGTAGAGTTTTCTTTTCTTACCAATAGCCAAGACACCTTATTAGAGATTGTTCTACCTCGCGTAGTAAAGTAGCGTTGTCTTCTGTTAGTGCTTTATATGCGATACGCCAGTGTGGTTAGATTTTCGCAGACAATAAGACCTAGAGTCGAAGCACGTGTTTTTACTACTTTCGCAACAGAAGCAGCTCAAGCAGGGGACCTTTTTCAGGGAACAGGAGTGGTAGAAGGTACCTCCCTTTCCATACTCTTTGATTCTGGTTAGAGTTCCGCAGACAATAAGACCTAGAGCCGAAGCACATGTTTTTACTACTTTTGCAACGGAAGCAACTCAAGCAGGGGACGTTGTTCAGGTAATAGGAGTGGTAGTAGATACCTTCTTTTCCATACTCTTTGATTCTAGAGCCACCCACTCCTTCATTGTGGATGCATTTGTGAGGGACTTAAAATTTCCTGTGAGTGATTTGAAGTAAGAATTGGTGGTAGTGACTCCTACTTTGAATTCTATAATGACGTTAACCATTTGTGTTGGATGTCCCATAGTAGTTGAAGGATGAGAGTATAAGGTTAATCTTATTTGTATTCCTATGTTGAGCTTGGACGTAATCTTAGGCATGGATTGGTTGAATGCCAATCATGTTCTGATTGATTGTGCACAGCGACCCTTGATCCTTATCGAGCAACAAGAGTTAACGGAAGTGATTTCTGGACACCAAGTGGAAGTGAAAGAGCTTTATGCTTCATTCTTTTGGCCGCGATGAATGTAGAGTAGGAACAGGAACTTCAGTCAATACCAGTGATACGGGAATTCCCTAAGATATTTTCGGATGATGTCCCTAGAATACCTTTGCCTAAGGAGGTGGAGTTTGGGATATACTTAGTCCCGGAGCTGAACCAGTGTCGATAGCACCTTATCAGATAGTGTCAAAGGAACTGATAGAGTTAAAAGATCAAGTTGAGGATCAAATTCAGGTTAAGGATGATGACATTCCTAAGACGACTTTTCACACTTAGTATGGGCACTATGAGTATGTAGTGATGCCTTTTGGAGTTACCAATGCCCCAACAATATTTATGGACTACATAAATCGGATCTTTAGACCTTTTCTAGATTGGTTCGTGGTGGTGTTCATCAATGACATTCTTATCTATTCCAGTTCAAAGGAGGAGCATGCTGAATATTTGAGGATTGTCCTTGGGATTTTTAGAGAAAAACAGTTGTATGCCAAACTAAAAAATGTGAATTTTGGCTTGAGAAAGTAAAGTTCCTCGGTCATGTGATCTTGGCTGAAGGGTTGTAGTTGACCCTTCAAAAGTAGAGTTGATGTTGCAATGGGAAAGGCTAAAGACAGTTACAGAGATTAGCAGTTTTGTGAGCTTAGCGGGCTAGTACCAAAGGTTTATAGAGGGGTTTGCAAAGATCGCCTCACCTTTAACACGATTGACTCATCAAAACTAACCTTTTATATGGACGGAGGAATGTGATCAAAGTTTCAGTGAGTTGAAGCAGAAATTGATGACCTTTCCAGCGTTAATTATTCCCGATACTAACAGACCTTTTGATGTGTATTGCGATGCTTCGCATCAGGGTTTGGGATGTGTACTAATGCAAGACAAGAGGGTAGTAGCTTATGCTTCATGCCAGTTATGAAACTATGAGCATAATTACCCTACACATGACCTTGAGCTAGCTGTAATAGTTTTTTCCTTAAAGATTTGGAGACATTACTTGTATGGGGCGTAGTTTGATGTGTACAGTGATCATAAAAGCCTTAAATATTTATTTGATCAGTGGGAGTTGAATATGAGGCAAAGATGCTGGATGAAATTTCTTAAGGATTATGAGTTCCATCTTCAATACCATCTAGGCAAGGCTAGTGTAGTAGCAAATGCTCTGAGCAAGAGTGTAGTTCAGGCTTTCCCCTTGAGAGTTAGCGAGTCTCTTTTGGTAGAGCAATTTTGAAACCTAAACTTACACATGGACTTATTGCCTGGGAAGATTAGTTGTGGCAAGATTCTAGTGACCAGTGAACTCCTGCAAGAAATTAAAGGTAAACAGTTATGGGACTTCAAGCTATGCCGGATCGTGTTCTTCTTGGGCACAGATCGAATAGTGGATTTTAGCAGAGGTGCAGACAATATTCTTCAATACGAGGACTGAGTTTATATCCCGAGAGGTGCTGAGTTGAGGAGAAAGATTCTAGAGAAAAGCCATAAGGGTAATTTTAATCTTCATCCTGGAGTAACAAAGATGTATCAAGATCTGAAACATATGTTTTGGTGGCCAGGCATGAGAGTTGAGATAGCCAGATTTGTCAAGACCTATTTGGCTTGCCAAAAGGCAAAGGCAAAACGTCGTAGTCCACCTGGAGAATTACAAACCATGGAGATCCCGAAGTGGAAATAGGACAGTGTGACCATGGACTTTGTGTCTCATTTGCCAAAGACTGTGAGGAACCGTGATGTTGTATAGGTCATAGTTGATAGATTGACAAAGTGTGCGCATTTCTTGCCAATTAATATGACTAATGACATAGAGAAACTTGCTAAGCTATATGTCAAAGAGATTGTTAAGTTACATTGAGTACCTTCCAGTATCATCTCTAATAGGGATCCTTGCTTCACTTCCAAATTTTGGCAGAGCTTTCAAGAGGCTTTGGGTACCCAATTAAGACTAATTTCAGCATATCACCTGCAGACTAATGGCTAATCGGAGCATACCATTCAAACCTTGAAGGACTTGCTGCGAGCTTGTGTTATTGATCAGAGGGGCAATTGGGAGAATATGCTTCCTCTGATAGAATTTACCTACAATAACAGCTACCATTCAAGCATTGGCATAGCACCTTTTGAGGTCTTATATGGTAGGAGATGTCAGACATCTATCTGTTAGTTCTAAGATGGAACCTGAGCTGCTCCAGAAAACTATGGAACAAGTTAAGCTTATTACGAAGAGACTGAGAGCGACTCAGAGTCGTCAAAAATCATAGACTGATTGACGTTGGAGACCTTTGGAGTTTGAGGTGGGTGATCACGTTTTCTTGAGAGTATCATGAACTACGATAGTGGGACGAGCTTTGAAAGAGAAGAAGCTAACATATAAATTCATTAGGCCATATCAGATACTATATCATAGGGGACTAGTAGCCTACGAATTAGCATTATCACCTCAATTAGTAAGACTGCATAATGTATTTCACATGTCGCAGCTGAGGAAGTATATTCCAGATCTATCTCATATAATTGAGCCAGATGTTGTGCAGATACGAGATAACATATAGGTTAAACTTCCAGCTACACACATCAAGGACACCAGAGTAAAGAAGCTTAGAGGCAAATCCATCCAACTAGTGAAAGTTGTTTGGGATCCAGTTATGGGTGATGCGACGTGGGAGTTGGAGAATTGGATGAGAGGGCAATGCCTCCATCTTTTCTAGGTCAGTGAATTTTCGGGGACAAAAATTTATTTTTAAGTAGAGAATTGTCAGGCCCATGTTGGGTGCGTACTTTCTTTTAGAATTAATGATGTGTTCATTCAACTACAACATCCCTATGTGTTGGGTGTTATGTTGTATGATGGTTATGGTGTGAAATGACTTGAAATTATGTATGTATAAGCTGTGTAGTTGATGTGTAAAGGTTTGATGCATGTTGTGTGTGTGTTAGAGGATTTTAATTGATGTTGAGCTGCAGGATATCTCGTTGTAGCAAGAATGGGTCGTCTAGAACAAGGCATTTTGGAGCTCTCTCGCTATAGCGATAGAGCCTCGCTACAGAGGTTCTCATTGCAGCGAAAATGACAAACATAAAAGGGTTCCACTGTCTGGAATATCTTGCTGTAGCGAGAGTATTGCGAACTGAGGGGTATTTAAGGGATTTTGAGCTAAAAACCTTTATTTCTCACCAAATCACTATTTCCTCTCACATCCCCTCTATTCTCTCACCCTCTTCACTTAAAGAAAACCCTCTCAAGGCCAAGCTTCTCCAATATCTAAGTGAGAATCTCTACCTAGTACGAATCTAGGTGAGTTTTAGGGTTTGGTTTTCTTGTTTCATTCCTCTTTTCTTGATTTCTTTTTTCAAGGATCTCTATTTTGTGGTAATAGGAAGATCTGAGGACCTTGAACGTTATTCTCTCTGGGAACTCACCAAAGTTACGATCTAAGAAAATCTCATTCTAGGTAAAGTGAGCTTACCTAAGCTGGCCTTTTCGTTCATTAAATGTTTAGAACTTTATGTGCATAAGTTCATTTTAGCTAAGATTAAGTTGATGTAGGGACAAATCCTAAGATAGAATACCAAGTAGCTATGTGATTGACTGTGAAAGTAGGACGATTATGTTGAGGCATGTAGGATGAAATATTTAATGGGGACGGTAAAGTATTTAACATATAGTGTGAATCCTATGTGCCGAAATGAATGAATGAGTGTTGATATGAATATTGATATGAGTGTTGATTTGTCACTGTATATGTATATGCCTTGCGAGACATAGCTAAGTTGTTAAATGCATGATTGTGGTTGAGCTGTATTATTATCTTGACATTTATCATTCTAGCGCCTAGCTACATATTTAGATAGGGTAGACATGTATCGATCAGATAACATATTGAGCTGTACTATACTGTATATCTGGATCTAGATACTGGAATGAGTCACTCCCAAACTGAAGATTTGTAGGTTCTTTTTGGATTAGTAAGGTTGTGAAGCCAGTTGGTACTAAGTTGTTGCATCTTTTATTAGATGAGTTGCATTGTTGTGCTGAGTGCTGAAAATGTGGAGATAATAACTTGTATGAATGTTTATATTCACAATTTATTTCTATAACCATGATGGTTATTTCAAAAGCTCACCCTTGCCATTTTATCTATGTTGGTGTGTGTGTTGCAATGATCGTACTATGGTATATGAGTAGATATGATAGGTAACGCATCTACTTTTCATGCTAGAAGGTCTGGTTGAGGAAGCCACAGAGTTGAGTTTTTGCAGAGATTGTAGCTTTATTTATTTTACTAGTCTAGATCTTAGTAGTGAGTCTAAACTATTTAGCTACAGTCTTCAATGATGTAATTATTCAAAAACTTGTATTTTGTTCTCCTCACAGAGTAATTGTTGTAAATATATATATATATATATATATATATATATATATATATATATACACACACACACACTTATGTAAAGTTTTGAATTATATGAAGGTGTCCTTGGGACTTTGTTATTTTGTTGATTGAGATGTTAAAGTTCAATTTCTAAGAAAAATTATATTCCCTATTATATGCATACATTATCTCATGAGTAAGTATTTGAATTAGTAATGGTAAACCATAATGTCATTAATCCTTTACAAAAAAGGGTCGTGACATGTGCTATGTGAGAAATATAATGAAGATTAAGATTTAGAAACAAATTAGAAAGTATGACTATGTATGACCTTAAAACACTCTCAACATGGTCATGTTTTTTGTTGATTGTGGCATGTCACGACTCCTTTTATAAGGAACCGAGAACATTGTTTCTACATCACACACTTATTTAAGATAAATAAATAATAGAGAATTCAAGTATGAAATTCTCTTTTCATTCAAAATAAAACAAAGTTTCTTACAACAAATATCTAATAGAACAACATAATATTACATTTTCTTTATAATATTTAAAATACCCAAAATTATACTACGTAGCTCCCTCTACATGAGGTCTCAAAATATAAGGAAAAAGGACTTTGATGCAATATTACTCGACTCCAGCTGCTAACATTTCTTCACTAGCCCCTCAGCCTGTGAAGTAGATGCAACACCTACTATATCTGCTCACGTACCACTGTACGATCATTGCAGTACACACGTACACAACGACAGAGAAAGAAATGCAAAGGTGAACTTACAAAATAAACTAAAATCGTATATATATATAACAAAAACATTATTCACAACAACAGCCCCATGCATTACTAGCCCATCTAATGCACAGCATGAAAATGGTTTCCAACTAGTTTCACAGTCTAAGTAATCCAGAAGGAATCGAGCTGGTCCAGGAGTAACCCATTCCGGTATCTGGATCTAGACAACACAGCATAACAGCTCAGTATGAACTTATCGTTACACGTTTACCCACCTACCCACCTAAACATGTAACTCGGCTCTATAATGATGCAAAACATATATCTCAGCATGATGCACACCGCCAAAATTATTTTAACAGCTCAGCTAAGGCAAGTTTATAATAGATCAGCCAAAATTTCAACATTTTAAATCAATTAACAGCAGTTACAACTTACAAAATAGCTTTTATTCAATAGATCTAACAAAATCATATCAAAACATCTTGAAAATAGCATATTAAACCGTTCAAAACGTAGTTCATAAGTTAAAGTAAACTCTCCTTACCTCAGAACGATGATTCACACTAGATCTACTGAATATTACTTGCTTTATAACAAGATTCACCGAAGATTCAGCTTTATAACAAAATTTCTCCTAAGAATACCATGAACTTCCATGAGAAAGAAAAGGAGAAGAGAAACGAACGGTAAATCTAGCTTCAAACTTAAAGAAACTTACTTCAAATCCTTCAAAATAGACATAGAATCTCAGATCTGGCAAGAAATATAAGTTTAGAAAGGTTTAGTATGAGAGAAATGATAGTATTTGACCTTAGAACCTTTTAGAACCTTGAATAGGGGTGAAGAAATGAAAATTTCGTGTGAAGCTCCCTTTTTATAGAAATTTTTTGAAATTTACTGTTCACTGCCGGAATTTACTGTTCATCGCCGGAAATATTGTTCACCACCTTACTGTTCATGGTAGAAACACTGTAATGTACACGCACTGTACGCGTATGTGACATTAGCTATGATGTCATGATGATGTCAGCAGTCACTGTACATACACGATTTTTACTGTTCATACATGGCTTGTACTGTTCATATGCGGTTTGTACACGATTTACTGTTCACATGCGGTTTTACTGTTCATTGACATTATTCATACGGTACTGTTCACTTTTTTTTTTTTTTTTAATAATTTCAAACTCCATCAAAATCTATTTCAATACCAAATAATCCTTCAATTAACATTGAACAAGTATAAAATATTATAGATTACTCAATAATAAATCATAAGCCTGACATGACACGTTTTTTTTTATCAAATTTTTTCCTATTAGGATCAAAATACTTGAATTTACTGATGAATGATTTGATATAATATACAATAATTAATAAAAATTAATATAAAATTATCATCAAATAAAAGTGAAACACAGATAAATAAGTCATAAAAATACTCTTAAAATATAGATTTATCATAACAACACTCAAACTCTAGCATCAATCTAATTGTAGGGTAATGATATTTGCAAGTGTTAACTATTACAAAAATTGAAAGAATAAATTTAAGCAAAATGTATTAATTTATTTTATTTTAAAAAATACACATTCTTATTAGCAAATATATTAAACTAATTAATGAATAATATTATTTAAATTAAAAATTAAGATAATTAATATTTTAATTATTTTAAATATTCTGTTATCAAAATTTTCACTTTTATTCATTATTATTTTTTAAGAAATTATTGATTGTAATTCATGGCCAATATTCTATTTTTGTTTTTAACATCTTGTAGCCATTAAAATAAAATTTTTATATACAATAAAATTCTAGTGACTAAATTATAAGTTTTCTTTTGAGACTTTTAATAATTAAAAGTTTTATTTAGTTTTAATACATTCTTTATTTATATATTTTTTAATATTTTATAATTTTTATTTTTAGCTTAGTTTCAATTTTTTAATTTTGATATTTTAACTCTTAGGTGTAAAAAATTCTTATGTAGGAGATAAAGTTGATAAAAAAATTAATAACCACCCATATTATTAATGTTTTATGTAATACCCTTTTTATGATATTATAACATTTATTTCACCATCAATTTTACCTATATATATAGATATATAATGTAAATTATTATTTTAAATATATACGCATAATTTTATATTTTTAATTATTTATTCACAAAAATATTTGAGGTAATATTTTTAAAAAAAATTAAATTTTAATTTTATTATATGTTATATTAATTTAATATTATCATCTTTTGTTCCGCATACTTTTTTTTATTTCTTTTATATAATATATATTATTTATATTTGTATCTATGCTGAAATTTGTATTAAAAGTTTTGTTTAATATTAAACATCTTTCAATAATGTTCTAATTATTATTAAGTATTAATTTTTTTAAGAATAGTGGTGAAGGTTACCATGAACTAGTGTAATATATGACTCATGAATAAGTAAGTAAAATGACAATCTATAATATGTTTTAAAATTATAATATTTATAATTTAATCTTTAATAAATTTTAAAAATTTAAGATCTCAATCTCTTATATATGTAAAATAGGTCCTTTTAATATGTATATTTTTTTTTCTAAAGCAACTATCTTTTAAGAATATAATTATTTATTTACGTAACAATTATATTTTTTTAAACTCATTTACATCTTTATTTCTGAAGCAAGTTCAAGAATTTCTTTTTTTTATAACTAGTTCAACGATAGATTGAGTGGCTGTAATTAAAATTTAAGTGATAAAAGTCAAAAAAAGAGATAACTAAGGCAAAAGATCGAATGAAATAAGATAATACTTACTTAGAATATTGTTATAGAATAATTTCTACTTATTCTACTTCAATTCCTCTTTATTTCTCTTTTCTTAACAGCATGCAAACCTATTTTTTAAATCTACCATAAACCTAAATAATCATATCCTCTTTGTATTGTCATACTTTAAACTATGATCTTTGTAATTTAAACTACTTAAATTTGAAAACATTATATACTTATTCTAACTATCTTAGAAATTAACACTTTGTTATAATCAAAATTGGAGAAATGATTAAAGTTCGAGATGCAATTGAACGATAAAAAAAAATGCAAGAAATTCATTGGCTAGTTGTAATTTTCATTTAATTCACACATTATTCGCTTAAGTAGATTATGGACAGTGAAAAACTAGCAAAATTTGTCAAAACTCGCTTAAGTCAATATAAATTAGCTTAAGTGAATTATAGATAGTGATAATTCTAAAATTTTTATCGAAATTAACTTAAGCCAAATACTATTTGCTTAAATAAATATTATAATATCTTGTGTGACTTAAGCAAAATAATTCTAATGAGTCATCTTTTTTGGTAATTTTAACTTAAACTAGCAAAAATGACTTAAACAAAAATTGTAAAAATTATACCATACAAAGCACAAACAAGTAATATAGTTTAAAAAGTTGGAAAAGAATAACAAGTTACAAAGATATAAAATAACAAGTTTTAAAAATATAAAGAATAATTTTATAAATTTTAATATAAAATTAAATTATAAATATATAAAAACTAGTATTATTAAGTTGCAGGTCAAATATTTAAATTATTTGTATTTTTTAAAATATATTAAACACTTTAAAAATATTCATTCACTCAAACCATTTACTTTGTTAACTCAGGTCAGTCAAAATAATTTTTCTCTTTAATATTACTAATAAAATTATATTTTTATCTCAACTATTTAATTTAAAATTTTAAAATTAAAATAAACTCACACAGCTCATTGAAGTTATAACTAATTAAAACATAATTTAACTTGAGCTTGATTAATTTCTAAGCACTCTTCATTCCTGTGAAAATCAATTTTTGTTCCTAAGCATAAAATTTTTATCGAATAAGATGCAAAACAAGTTGAATATCATCTTGGAATCAAACATAATTTTAATGTCTGATGAGTTGATTTAAATGGGCTGCGTAGAATCCACAACCTTCATCCCCTAGTATTTCTACCCGTACAAGTAATGCACTTTTTCTTGTTCTTTAAAAAATTCTGGTAAAATCCTATGTGAGCTTTTTCCATAGAAGGAACTTATTTTTCTTCTAGTTTTGAAAACGCAGTGAAAGTCGCGGCATCAAAATAAGGGTTTCAGTTTCGGTGGGATTTGCAGGAAGAAGAGCACAAATGGATAACAGTGCTTCGGAGCAGACAGTGCAAGATGGCAAACACTACAGGCACCTCAATTCCCTCATCGTCGCTCATCTTCGCGACAACAATCTCACTCAGGCAAGCCAACCTCACTTTCATCATAACATAATAAATGACTAATCATTTTTCATTTCATCAGGCTGCGAGTGCTGTTGCTACCGCAACTATGACACCTCTGAATGTGGAAGCCCCACCAAACAGGCTTCTCGACTTGCTTGCTAAGGTTCTCACTGCTTATTATTCACTTACACACTCTCTTATATGTTATTTAATTCTCACTCTTTGTTTTAGAAAAATTAATAACAGGGGCTTTCTGCTGAGAAAGAAGACATCACAAGAGGCACTTCGTCTTCTCCCTTTCACAATTTTGCAACGTCGCTGCCCCTTCCTCACACAAAAGCCGTTGATTTCAGGCAAACTTCCAAACCCACATTTCGTATCCATCATTGAATATAAATTGTTACAGAATAAAATACACATTTAGTCTCAGTTGACACTTGTTTATGAGTTAGACCATGTACTAAAAACACATATTTTTATTCATATTCTGAGTTTTTTTGTTATGTCTCGGTCTCTTACGTTATAATATAGGGACTAAAACTTAAGATTTTTTAGCATGGATTAATTTTTAATATGTATTAATTATAGGGATCGAATGTGTATTTTAACCTTTTTTATATTTGATTTTGAACATGAGTTTGAAGTTACTTCATTTTCATGTAGAAATAGGTTTTTACATGTAATGTTTAGTCATCCATAGTGATATTATATGCTCTCGGAAATGAACCTTGAAAATTGTGCTCTGTTATAACAGCTCTGTGCCAGATATGAAAGGTTCCTCAAAGAGCTTCCCGAAGCATGAAACACGACACCTTTCAGAACACAAGGTATGTAATATGTGCTTTAATAGATTATCGATATTCAAAATACTATGAAATGCTGTGCTTTTCTGTACTGATTGGCTTAATTTCTAGAATATTGCCAGATGTGCTAGATTTAGTGCTGATGGAAGGTTTGTTGCCACCGGAAGTGCAGATACATCAATAAAACTATTTGAGGTGCAGATTTGTCTTTTAGAATTAGATGTGCTATTGCACTTTCTTTGACACTGCTTTGAACTTTTGCTTCCAATATTTTTCAGGTTTCGAAGATCAAGCAGATGTTGCTCCCAGATGCAAAGGATGGTCCTGTGCGGCCTGTCATACGAACATATTATGATCATATACAAGTATATTTGCATTTTCCAGTTATACTATTAACTGAAGCTTGAAGTTGTGTTATTTTTGTTATGAGATTCTTTTCAGTGATATTTTATCAGTTATATTTTTGTTATGAATTTACTTAGCACAAAGCATTGTGTATGAGCATGCAAACTTCTATCTGTCTTCCATCAGCATGAAACTGTACTTGGGTAATTGATTTTTTAAATTATAACAATACTGCAGCCAATAAATGATTTGGATTTTCATCCACAAGGTACTATCCTGATTTCTGGATCCAAAGATCAAACAATAAAGTAAGATTTGTTCTGTATTATGCACCTCACCCATATTCTTTTCTCATGTTTCTGTCCTTTTTTATTTTGGAAATTCTCTTACAATCTGGCATGTCGGGTTTAATATTTAGGTTTTTTGATATTTCAAAATCCAGTGCAAAGAGGGCATACAGGGTTATTCAGGTTGTGTTATCTTATTTTAAGCTTTAGCAACAAATGAGCAAATATAAGAATTAATTATAAACTTTCTGTTGAATTCTGTTGTGCAGGACACACACAATGTTCGATCCGTATCTTTTCATCCCTCTGGGGACTTTCTGCTGGCAGGTATGTATTTTTATCACGTTTTCCTACTGAAGCTTTATGATCTGCTAATCGTGTATCCCTTTCTTTACTTTTGAATGTCATTTGTGTTTTCATGCATTTTGTAATGGTATGTAAAGAAGAAATTACAAACACCTTGCTCTGTAATTGTTTTTGTATGGCTATATTCCTTAGTTACACAACATGTTCACTTTTCAGTGTCAAATTGTTATGTTTGCAACCAAGCTTAGAAAATCAGGTGCTCCTGTGAACTACTTATGATTTCTGTCAATATCTTTTCTGAATCTAGCCAACGGGACTAGCTTAGAAATATTCATGTTTCTCTGGTTTTATTTTTCTACAAATCTTCTCTTATTTCTGAACTTAGGCAATGGTTTTGTGCCACTGGGTGACTTGTCGGCAGTGTAATTATTGAAGGGGGAAAGTGTTAAAAACCCAATAATCGAAACAGGAAAGAAAAGAAAGATTTTATAGAATTGAATGGAAAGAAAAGAAAATAGGAGGGATCTCTTCTCCAAGGTTTTTCCCTTCACAAAGGATTTCTACTTTTACAAATAACTAAAGCTCAATTTAAAAACTATAACAAATCTAAATGTCCTTTCCTTTACATCATCCTATTTATTTACCTCACAAACCCCTTCTAACTAATGGACTTCTTTCACTCACTAACTACAATAACTATCCTAACTAACTTTTATTTCTCTCTCTTAACTCCTAACAATACCACACCCTTGAATTTCAACCTTGTCCTCATGGTTGGAATTATGGACGAATGGAATCCAAAGCTTTGTTTTAGGTGCACAAAATAGGGGATGTGGGATGCTGAGCTTTCATGAACATGCTGCAGAAACACAAAATGGTGTCTTTGCAAATTGGGTCTGAAAGCCTCTAGGAATGAGACGGGGTTGCAGGACAATGTATGCCCCAAAGTGTGCCCTTGAAGTAAATCTTCCTCCTTTGATTAAACCCATACTCTCCCTGCCTGCTCATGATCTCCTCCTTAGTGAAGTGGGCTTGGTCCATTAATCCTAATTTGTAGATATCCAATTCTGTTCCTCCTTTGTTCTTCAACTCAACCAATTTTTTTGTCGAACAAGGCATTTACAGGTATTTGTGTAAGCCCCATGGCTGCTCAGCTATGAACAAACCCCTGATCACTCGTTGCATGTGAGCTCACACATGGCAGCTCTAGTGGTAGTGGGACCACAACCAGATTCTATATAATATCATTCTTCATAGCTGTCGAATGAAGATTTTGATCCCAATGTTCAAATTGTGTTGACAGACTTACTAGATTATATAATAACCCATTATTGGTCCATGTTTGGTTGTTCTAGGTCGACCATGCAGAGAGTAACAACGATAAATAGTGTGGCCAATTTTGTGACAGTGATCACACTTAAAACGCGAGTGATGATCACTAGTAGTCTTACAAGAGAAACCACGATCATCTTCCTGTGAGATCAAGGTAGAAGAGTCAAAATGAGTAGATAACATAGGAGCTAGAGGAATGTCTGAGGTAGTGGTGGTCTTGGTAGGAATGCGTAGCAAAGAGGACTAAGCAGTAGCCACAGTGGGAGTAGAAGTGGGGCCTAAAATTTGATCGCAAACTTGGGATTACTTTGTAGGTAAACCATACAAAGTTAGTAACATAAAAAGCATCTGACGGTTCCCTAATTCCTTGGCAGCAATGGTAGCGGGAGGTAGAAGTTCATTGAAATTATGAAGAAGACCACTCAGACGGCCCAAATAGGTTGACATAGTGCCATTAAGTTTTTGAGCTGCAAAACATTCTTGAGAGTTTGACATACTCTATATATAGACTTTGTATATCCTTAGTGTAAAGAGACTTGGCTTGTGACCAAACCGATTCACACGTATTATGGGAGTAAAAAATCTGCTTCACATATAAATGAATAGTAGTTGATGACATTGCAAAGTTGAGCATCAATCTTACTCCATTTAGTACGTTCAGTCACAGCCACGGTTTCTTCTTTGGTAGTGAGATGGTCGGGATAATCTTGACCCTTGAGCCAAAGTTTGATGTTAAGAGACCTAAGAATCATTGTTATTGACATCCAGCTTGTCAATAGACAGCGGAGTAGTTGGGAGGAGCTAGAGCCGCCAGGGGTCAGCCTAGAAGAGAAAGAAATGCAATCAAACAGGGCAAACAACAGTGTTTGAAACTCAAATGGAGAAAATGACCACAAATCTGGAACCATCTTAGAAAGGCAAGTCTAGTTGGCAAAGAAGGAGGCAAAAAGGTTGTCGGACGCGCAGTCATGTGTGGCAGAGGTGGCACATGTGGACGCCTGGGAGCTCTGTTCTTGGCGTAGTGACCAGGTTGTGTTGCTCACTGTGGGGCAACACTGGTGGTGGTGGGAAGCCGGTCAAAAAAGCATGCCAGACCAAAAAAAAAAAAATGAAACAGGAGACACATGGTTTTTGAAAAAATTTACACTAATGAGCAGTGAGCCTACAGGGAAAGGACGGATTAGAGTTTCCTCCTCTCGTTAGACTCTTGATACCATGTTAAGATGAGAGAAAAAGAAAAGGTATGAGATGAATTCTGTATGTATCAACTATACTACCAGATGTATATTTTTATATTAATAACGGTAATTATAATCATAACTACAAAATTAAGGACAAATATGATTATTTAATTATTATAAATACATGGATATTATTTTCCTAAATAATATATTTATATATATTTAATAGATTCCTTTATGGAGTCCAATCTCAAGCTCCTTTTGGATTAGGGGGAGCCTGTGAAAGACCTAGAAAAATATCAACGCTTAGTTGATACATTTTTCATGAGTGTAGTCAACCAATTCTTAAATGCTCCTTGTCATACATAACCTTTGGAATGTTGTTCTCCACATTCAGATACATCAAGAGTGCACTAGGGAAATGATTACTTTACTAGAACTTGGAAATACTACAATTGTTGGTTACTTTGATGCTAATTGGAATGAGTCACCATCGGATGCAAGGTCTATTTCTGGATTTTTTATCTTTACTGCTAGAAACTTAATCTCATAGAGGAGTAAGAAGTAACACACTGTTGTTAGATCTAGTGCAAAGACTTGTGCTGTGACTGAAACTATGTGAGAACTTTTTCGGTTAAAATAATTAATCCTACAAACATAGTAGTCAATAGTGGCCATAGCGGCTACTATCATGGAGAAGCAGAGCGGAGCGGCAGGTCGCCACTATAGGGAGCTTATAGCATCACGTTTCAGTGGAATGGCCATTGCGCCGCAAATAGTGGCCAAATCGTGGGAGAATCGCAGCCAAAGCAGCTGCTGTTTCATCCCTGGCTAAAACCCGACTTTGTGCTTGCTTTCTTAACATTGGACATATTTAAATGAGGGTAATATTGGGATTTTGCCCCCTTTTACATTTCTAATATCTTCTTCCTCACGAGCCCTAAGTTTTCATTTTCGTCTCTCAGTTCTCTGGTTTGTTCTTCCCCATCTTCGTTCTCTGCGACATTCTCTTGCTTTCGGTGTCCTTCATTTCCAGCGAGGCTTCTGACGTGATAGAGTCGTCCTCCAGTTATCTTCTTTGTCTCCGGCAAGGCTTTTGACGTAACTTATTTCCTTATCTATTTTTTTATCTCCGTCTTTGTTTTTTATTTCTCTCTATTTTGGATATTAATTTTATATTAGGTATAATAATTAGAACTGCCGCTATAACGTTTTTCAGGTTGGCCGCTCCGCACTGCACCGCTATCCGAGATTAACTACTATGCCTACAACTTAAAATAGGAAAGGTCGATAAGATGATGTTAATTTGTGATAATCATGATGTACTACATATAGCATATAATCTAGTGTTTAATAAATGAACCAAGCCTATAGAGATTAATTGTCATTTTATTAGAGAAAAGGTTTTCGCAGGTGAAAACGCATCAGCATCAAGCTCTGTTGGGTCCAATGACAATCTTAGATTTGTGTAAGTCGTTGAGGGGACCTTAGGTGGAATATATTTGTAACAAATTTGGTGCATATAATATGTATGCTCCAATTTGTGAGGGAGTGTTAATATGTAAATATAGTAATTAGACTTATTGATATATAAACATGATAAATTGGAACAATTACATTTATTAGTAAATATTTTTGTAATTAATATAGATTCATGTATTCTTTTATAGATTCAGACGGGTCAAATTCAATACACATGAAAGTTTCAAATATTACGTTTCCACAGCATCTTCATCCTACTTATTTACCTCAAAACCCCTTCTAACTAACTACAATAACTATCCTATCTAACTTTTCCTTCTCTCTCTCTGTCTCAACTCTTACCTGAAGCCTGTCTTTGTGATGTATGTAGATTACCTTATCCTTCTTTTCTCCCTTGATATTCTTTTTCCACTAAGAGAAGTGAAATAAAATGAATATCAATTTCTGACAGGAACTGATCATGCAATTCCACATTTGTATGATATAAATACCTTTCAGTGTTATCTGTCAGCAAATACCCCAGAGATTGGCCCTAATGGAGCCATAAACCAGGCATGTCAATTCTCTCTCAATCATAAACTGAGTTATCACTATTTTATTTTCGTTGACACTGCTCTGATGCAAAAATTTCTGTCTGATGTGTAGGTCAGATATTCTTGTACGGGTGCTATGTATGTTACAGTATCTAAAGATGGTGCTATTCGATTGTGGGATGGCATCACTGCCAATTGTGTGCGCTCAATAACTGGAGCACATGGAACAGCGGAGGCTACCAGTGCAATTTTTACAAAAGATGAAAGGTATAAATACATTTTGGTGCATATATTAGATGAAATGAAAACACATACATTGATGCACTAACAGAGCTTGAGAGGATGATAATACCACTGCTTGCTACATCATGTGTATGTCTGGAAATGTTGTGCTATTGTTGACTTTGAAACCAATGCAAAAATATTATTGACTTTGAAGTTGGTGCTTCCCTAATTGTCCCAAACCTTAGTCCTCTTATCATCATAATTAACTATCTCCATTGATCCTCTTGTTTACCATAGTACTCATTAAGAACTCGTGTTTACCAACAAACTGAAAAAAATAAAACAGAACAAACGTTATTGCATTCTTTACTAGTTCATTGCTTTTGATGCAATCATGCAATGGACATTGCTGCTGATGGCCATTGCCCGGCTTTTTACCCATTGCTGAAGTTTCTGTTAGGCATAGATTGGTGTAGATGTGTAGTAATGTAACTGTCAATTTTCTAGGTTTGTTCTCTCCTGTGGGAAGGATTCTGCCATAAAGCTTTGGGAAGTCAGCTCTGGAAGATTAGTCAAACAATATGTCGGAGCCATCCACACACAGATGAGATGCCAGGTACATAGATATTTTCTCTGTAGTATTCTTTTATTAATCTTGGTCAATTCATATATTGAAAAGCTAACCTTCTGCCAGTAGTGATGCAGATGTTTGGATGTTTACCTTGCCCAGAGACATTTGTGCTCACCTTATTCTTCCTTAGCTAATGTGGTCTATTGGTTTGAAAAATGCTCTTGATTTATTGTCCGTAAACACAATTCCCAAGTAGTTATTATTAGTAGATCTTCTTCCATAAGTTTTTTCTTGGTACCTTCACTACGTTGGAAGTATTTTTTATTACAACTTACACATGATCTCTATTCAAATATCTAATAACCTGAGCCTAAGCCCATGTCACATTCTCATCCATACTCTAATAGTTACTGTTTTGTGAACTCTCTTTGCAGGCTATATTTAATGAGACAGAAGAATTTATTCTATTCATAGATGAATTGAGCAATGAGGTTTGTTCTTCTATCTACTGTGGTGATGTTAGCTTTTTATAAAATGAATTTTATTTGAGGGATCTGGTGTACATTGCAGATCGTTATCTGGGACGCAATGACAACAGAAAAAGTAGCAAAATGGCCTTCTAATCATGTTGGTGCTCCCCGCTGGCTTGAACACTCACCAACAGAGTCTGCTTTTATTTCCTGTGGAACTGATAGGTCAATTCGGTTCTGGAAAGGAACTGTATAATAATAAAGTGGAAGGAGGTTGAATGCATATACAGGCCTTAATTAAAGAGATGGTTGATTGAAAATTAACTAGGAAATTTCCCTTTATTTTTTTTTCAATTTCTGTCAATAGTTATACCCTGCAGGATCAGTTAATGCATTCAGCTTGGAGTTGGAACATTTTCTGTCTCTGCTGATATGATGTGCCCAATCTTTCAAGAAATTCTTAATAGCTATTTCTGTTTCATATTCCCTGTTGACATCTAGGTAATTTAAAGATGGATTTGGATGAATTACCTTGACCAGTCTGTTTTATATTACCTATTCCCATTCCTTCCACTTTCATGTTCTACATGCTCAAATCTGAAGCTCCATACACAACAGGAAAACGATGAATTTACAAGAATTGACTCAGTTAAGCTAGTAAAATTGGATTATAGGTTTATAGGTGATTGATTATAAATTTGTAGCTTCAATGCTGACATGTGCTCAGGGTACGATTAATTTAAATTACACAAGTTCAAATGGAACTTTCGAAAAACCTGTTAGAAGTTAGAACTTATATTCATATTCAACTAGATAATAAACATTATTAAGAAAAAACAAAACGGAAACAGGGGAGGTTTGAGCTAGATAATTGTTGAGAATCGATCTTCAACTATGAAAAATCTCATAAGAAACTCAGCCTTTCTCACATAATAAACAAAGAATTAAATGAAAAATCTCAAACAGAGAAAATAAAACAAGTTAACCACCTAATGGGAACTGCAAGAGACCAGCTTCCGAGCCGGAACCCAAAAAATCTCCTCCTGGAAAGTGGATGAAGCAGCTAGTTCTGGATGAAGAAAGGCAACATCCAGTACGTCAGTTAATATAATACTTTTCACTTGATGAAACAAATTTACTCGTCTTTTATCTTATGTTAAAAACTGTGATTCGTTGCGTTGGATGCCATTGACTGTGTAGAAAACTGTCAAATTTCATAGTATTTAAAGAAATTAAATAAGAATAAGAATAATTGGAATATTAATTAATAATTTTTAAAAAAAATATGATTTCAAAAATAAAAAATAAAAAATAAAAAATAAATTACTAATTACAAATTTTGAAAAAATAAAAAAAATAATGTTGTGTATAATTTCAAACATGTGAGACTAATTTAATTTAGGCTTAAATATGATTTTAATTTTTTTTAGAAAAAATTATTTCTTTTTAATTTTTCTCTTAGTAATTTGTTAATTAATTTTAATATTTTTTTTATATAACATCTGAACTTATGTAACTTGATTGAGACATAACATAAGATGCATCATTAATAAAATTATGAAATTTAAAATTGTAGCTTATAAAGTTAGAATTTTTAAAATTGAGATTTAGAATTACGAAGAAAATCAAAGATAAATGTCATATTATCGTTAACTTGAAGTGAACTAATAAAGAGATTTTAACTAACGCATTATTAGTAGAGGGTACAGGGAGCATGGCGAGCGAAGAAAAGAGCAATGGCGTTGGTAGCAGCATCACGAAAGGTGGGTATGCGTATGCGTATGCTGGGAGACAGTTACAGTTACAGTTTCAGTTTCTCAACTGAATCACAATCCCATTACAGGAAGCAGATTTCACTCGCAAATCTCTTCAAAAAGTACGGTTTCCCCTCTTCCCTTCTTCCCTCCTTTCTCTCTCAGAACCCCTCCCTCTTCCATTCCCCTCTTCCGCAGCTCAACAAGTCGCTCGCCACTCTCTTTTCCCTCCGAATTCCCCAAAACGCTATCGTTTCACTCCTCCGCGATTGCCCCTCCATCTTGGACTGCACCTTCCTCAATAACTTCCACTCGCGTCTCCCCGAATTCAAATCTCGCTTCCCCAATCCTTCCCCTTCCATGCTCGTTAATCTTTTGCATTGTTCTAGAAGGTTCCACCTCGACCCCCTTCATCTTTCTCACAAACTTGACTCTTTTATGGGTTTAGGCTTTTCCCAGGCTACCGTGGTTAGGGTTTTGGAGGGGTTCCCTTCTGTCCTCGTGACGAGCGGCGGTGAAGCGCTGCGTGTCGTTGAATTTCTTGTCGAATTCGGGGTTCCCAGGGATGAGATTGATCGTGTTGTTGGGCTGTTCCCTAGGGTTTTGGGACTTGGGGTTGAAGATAGGTTGAAGCCCTTGATTTGTGAGTTGAGAGGTTTGGGATTTTCCGGGCGTGAAATTAGGAAAGAGATCGTGAGGGATCCGAGGATCCTGGAAATGGAAATTGGGGAATTCTCGCGGTGTTTGCGGTTGTTAGAGACTTTGAAGTGCAGAGAAGCGATAAAAGAGAGGGCTTTGGGGGAGGGTTTGATGAGGGCCTGTTTTGAGGTGAAATTGAGAGTGGATTGTTTGTGTGGTCATGGTTTGACTCGAAGAGATGCATTTAAGGTGTTGTGGAAAGAACCGAGGGTGATCACTTATGATGTGGGAGATATTGAGAAGAAGATTGAGTTTTTGATGCATAGGATGAAATTTAGTGTGGATTGTTTGCTTGATGCTCCGGAATACTTGGGTGTGAATTTTGAGAAGCAGATTGTTCCCAGGTACAACGTAGTCGAGTATTTGGAGGCAAAAGGTGCCATTGGTTTTGAGGTTGGGTTGAAGGACCTTATCAAGCCCTCTAGGCTTAGGTTTTACAATCTTTATGTCAAGCCTTACCCAGAGTGTGAAAAAATATATGGGAGGTTTTCAGGGGATCTTCAAGTTAAAAGGAAGCATCCTCTTGGACTGTGGAAGCTCTTTAAACCGCACAAGTTTCCGGAGTCTGATGAAGATGTGAGGAACATGAAGTGCTTCATGGACTCACTGATGTAATGGGTCTCTCTGATCTCTGTAAAGTGCTGGTTGGATCTTGGTTGCGTGATTGATGAGTTGCCGGGCTTTGTACTAATTTAACAATTTTGGTTCTTTGATTTGTTTCTTAAATCAACTAGTATAGGAAATATGTATATTTTCAGAATGCCAATGAAGTGCATGAGAGCTGATTTAATACTTCCAAAACTTAGTTATTTCCCTTTTATGCCTTAATTATTTGATGAGTACTAACAATAGCTATACATGCGATGTTCTTGAATAAGTACGCGTGGGTTTCGTTTTACGTTGATATTGCGTAGACGTGTGATGCATATTCAGACATGCTAAATAAATGGCTAAAACGACGATAAGGACTTTTCTTCCCAGGCTATTATTGATTTCAATTTTGATTGTTTCGACCTTATTCCATTAACACACTGAAACAGAATATGGAACCGAGGAAGCTAGGTTTTGTTTTGTTTTTACTAAATGGGTCTTACAGACAAGTCCATAGAAATAAGGGTATTACATTGGGGGTTAACATACAACTGTGTTTCCCGATTCCCGAATCTTCACAGAATAAGGTTTCCAACACATCCTTCCAAGCACAAATTGGAGTCGATTTCATACGCTTTTGATCCAACTTCTTAAGTATCAATTCTGAAATTTTCTGCACGTACAGTGACTGTTCTTCACGTTTCTTTATCTGGATTGTTTACAAAACTGACATGAAAATGCATTTTCTTAATCCTCTAGTGAGAGCTTTCTGACGCTCTTTTCGGATTGTAAATAAGAGTTCATTTTATGCATTTTCAGTTCAATATCGTAAGTGCCCCCACATTTTGAAATTTCCTATGGATAGTGGCTATTTTCTATATTTATGACCTGGGTTGTCCATAAAACTAACATATAATTGCATTTCCTCCATCATCACAACGACCCCTTTCCATTGCGTCCTTCTAAGCATCGTTTGGAGATAATTTTACCTGCCTTTGACCCAGAGACGTAAGTGTCACAATTTTGAACTCACTTTACGTGAGCAGTAACTATTTTTGTATTTCTTGATCAGACACCCGTTTTGTTGCATTCCTCGTTGTATAAGTTTTCCGACGAGTCTTTCCGGGCGTGAATCAAACACTACTGCACATGTTTATGCTCATTTTTGTATGTTGAACTTAAAAAAAAAAAATCTGATATACAAATTTTTTGCGCTATTTCTCTCTTAATTTTTGGTGCTTTAAATTTAGTAAATCCGAGCAAAACAATTTGTTAATGGATTCTATTTCTTTGTATTTGAAAATGGAACACAACGGTACCTTACACGCATTCGCGGACACCTAACGATCAAATGACGAAGCTAAATGTGAACCTTGGCCAAAATGACAATTGATGGTTTCACCAAAAATGATGTGTAGTACGAGTCGAACTGGATCGAGCGTAGAACAGTCCTTCCTCACCTAGTTAAGTAAATCTCTAAGGTGGGGGTAAGGAGAAAACTTTCATATGTCTCTGAGTTAGAGATTTAAAGATAATTAGGAGTGATGCGTAGTTAAAAAAACTAGAAATTTCTCACTCTTCTGAGAGTATATAGAAGTTTTTTTGTCTAAGAATAAGATATGTCTATTTGCATGTGTTATTATAGTAGGTGTTGCGAGTCTAATTGTTTGGTTAAATGCTATGTTGAACGAAAGTCCATGATACAACTTAATAAATGTGTCAAATGTTGTTGCTTCAATTGGTGGTCCAATCTGTGACTTACTTATAGGGTTACCCTTGCCACAAAACTCCAAGCTGTTACTCTATTCAGTGAAGCTAATTGTACTTAATTTCTTATCCAATTGAGTTCCAATTCCATAGTTCCCATTCCAGTATCTTTTCTCTTATTTAGTTGTATTTTCTACTCCATTTGTTGATATAACTTATGGTTCCACTCTTTGAATTGGTGAGAAACTAAATCTTGACTTTAGTCAAGATTCCTAATAATTTCTTGCGAACTCTCATTTGACTAATTCTCTTATCTAATTGATCTTCTAATCCAGCTATTTTACCTCATAATTAATTAGTACTTTGACTTATCTTTCCACTTAATCTAATTGTGGTCCTTGAATTGTCAAAAGTTTTCTCCTTTCCTTAGCCAATTTCACATGAAATACAAACTTTTAATATATTATTTTTGTGCAATTTTTCTTTGACCTTTTGAAACATTTCCTTGTAAGTCCCATGTGCTTCCTCACTTGCTAATATGTCATAAATTTTTTGGGCTTCTAAGAGATAATTAACTTATAAAGAAAAAGGTTAACATTTTAAAGCTTATTGAACTAAAACTTTTATTATTTTGACTAATTTTCATAGCCTATTTGCTAAATTTCTATTTTTATTTTCTAATAACTAAATTTAATTATATATGTCTTGCTTTAGGTAAATAAAAGTTAAACTAAATCAATCTCAAAGATATATTCCATCAATTACTAGATTATACTTTAATTTTATCTCAATTTTATTTTTAGTAAGTCTAATTTTGAGTTTTTTTATTAATTGTATATCGAAATCTAACTTATATTTATTCTCTAATTTCTATTTTTCAATCAAGATAATAAAAAATAGGGATGTTACATGTTTGGTGTGTAAAAATGGATCTTGAAGGTGTTCTCACCCCTTGGGACAACGTGGAATTAATATTGAAGTTCATGAGCTGCAACGTCTGTGAGAGGGAGAGAGAAGAATAATATTAGATTAGCATTTGTCATCCTTTGCAAAGTTGAAACGGTGGAGATACGATGTGTGTTCTAAGAGTGAGTATAGATTGGATTTGTATAAAATTAAATTAAATTTATTTTAAATTTAAATATACGAATTAAATTTTAAACTAATTTAATTTATTTTTTTAAAATTAATTTTAAAATTTAGATTTAATTTAAAATCAGTTTTAAATTCAGAAAAATATACTATAAATATTTTTATAATAATTAATATAAAATTATATCTACATATATTTTAATAAATTAATAATATAATTTTTTACATTCATATTGTATTAAAATTAAAATTAAATTTATATTTTTTTTTATTTTGCATCATCTATCTACCACACAAAAATTAATTATATAGATTATATTTTAAACTAATTTATTTTCTTTTATTTTAAAACTAATTTTAAATTTTAGATTTGGTTTAAAACTGATTTAAAATTTGATTTTAGTTAAAACCAGTTTTAAATTCAATAGTTTATGTTAAGTTAGTTTTAAATTTAGTTTTATTTTAAATTATTTTTAAATTCAGTTTTAAATTTAATTTTTAAGGTAAAATTAATTTTTAATAAATTTGTAAATTTATTTTTTAATATAAAACTACTTTGTTTCTATTACATTAAATTAGTGCATTTTAAAAATATTTTAGTAATATTTATTAATTATATTATTAAATATATTATTTTTAAAACTTATTTTCATCAAACAGAGTTAATGATGAAAGTTTAAATTAAAACTTATAAAAAATATTAATATTAAATAATGATAAAAATATTGTTATTATATTTTTTAAAATTAAAAACATAAATTTAAATATAAAAAAATAACAGTAATTAATTCAAAATATTTGCTATATTTTTATATCATTAATATAATAATTATATTTTAAAGAATATTATTTTAAATATTTAGTCTTAATTATAAGAATTGAGGTTAAGAAAAAAAATATTAATTATATAATGTTGTCATGAAAAATTTTGTGAAATATTAGTTATAAATTTTTGTAAAATATAAAAAAATATCATCCGTAAAATATACCACGAAGGTCTAATAAATTAAAACATGAAATAATATCTCCATGTACAATATAAATTTGGATGAAAAAAGAAAAATTCAATTTTAAAAAATGGATTAAAATTATTAAACTGGTTACAAAAATATAATGAATAAAAAATCAGTTTAATATAAACCTAGCTTTTTAAACATTAGTTATAGATTAAACTTGTATAATTGAATTTTTTGCTCAACTCTAGTGTGTTAAGTCTTGAACTTCATTTTGGGAGGAGAATAGGTGATTGAATCTGAGTACACGTGAATATGCCAATATTCAGCCAGAAAATAACCAGGAATTTATCTTCTATGAAGGGATTTCTCCCCTTAGTGAATAGAAGAGTGTGGGGTTGTTCAACTTATCTGAGTTATCTCTACATATCTCTGTGGAAACATAAATCATTTACTTTGCTAATTTTTTTTGTTCCAACTTGAACTAATAGAATTTGCAATTGAAATGCTATGGGTCTAAAATTTTAGGCCTACCTAAGTTTCAATATAGTGGTTTAAGGGTAGCAAACATTTTCATAAAATAAAAATTGCTATACTATTGATGGTTAACACATTTTTTAAATAATAAAACAGTTTAAACTAAGTCTTATAACGATGTTAAATCATTTTTTAATTTAATAATAATAAAATTAACACTTTATTTATTAAAAATAAATTAAATCACATTTACATTCACTCGTAAGAGCAAAAAGTAAGATATTATAGGCCACACTTATTTATAAATTATTAGTTCATATAGTTAAAATTTATATTTTAATATTTATATAAATGTTTTTTTTATGGTTAAGTTCTTTTCATTTAAGAACATTAACACGTTTTTATATAAAAAAGATTAAAAATATATATACTCAGGAAAAATTAAATTGTAACTCTTAAAGAAAAACTAAATTTAAAGAAAATAAAGAGAGAGAAAGAGAGAGAAAAGAATATGATTTTGCCAAACACGACCCAACACGGCTCGAAAGCTATCGAGATGCGTTTAGGCTAATGCTTTATCCCCCGCCACATTAATGTTTCCACTCCCCAAACCTGTTCTTCGTTTCACTCATCGCCCACAACGCAATAACCACACCTCCGTGAATCCAATGCACTTAACCAGAAACCCCTCCTTCTTTAGCTAGGGTTTATCACACACAACCCCACCCATTCCTTACAAAACCCCAATCTCGATTCTCCCTTCGCCCCTCGCGATTCCCCCTCTCCCACACGGTAAGTGCTTCCTGTTTCGATGCTTCTTCTTCTTCTTCTTCTTCCAAATTCTGCTTTCTCCGTAATCGTTATGGATAGTGCGAAAATATTGATGGAAGTAAAACGCAACGAAGCGTTTCGTTTGAGCCGATGTCCATAATTGGAAAATAAATAGAAAAGAAGAAAAAGGCGGTTGCGAAATCTGTTACTATTTGACAGTTGCATTTGATTTCGTGTTACTTCTCTTATGGATAATTTTAATCAAATATGTCCTAATATCTGAGTTGGATGGCATCAAAGGGCGCAGAATTTATACTTTGTTGCTTTTCGTTTTGCTTGTGTTGCTCTGAATTGTTTATATGTTGTTCAGGGAATCCTCTATTATCGAGCGTAGCAACAGTGATGATTGGTCTTTTTGTGTTGTTTGATTGCTACTGTTAGTTGAATTGAATATCAAGTTTGCATTGGAGCGATGTATAATCAAGTGAATCGTGGTACTCATTTCGGACAGAGTTCTGTTCCTGCAGTGCCGCCACCACCACCACCACCGTATCAACAGGCTCTACCTCATTTCCATCAGTTCCCACCGCCACCCCCGCCACCCCCACCTAATGTTTATTTACATGGACCTTCCCCTCCTACTTCGTCATCCCCGGTTCCCTTGAACCTTCCCATTCAAGGTTCACATAATGTGATGCCAAATGCAGGGCAATCCTATGCTATCCCTTCTCAATTGCACCATGGGAACACAGTGGCGCCACAAATGTCTTGGGCTCCCGGGCCACCAGCTAGAGCGTTGCCACCTCCACCGCAGCCTCCCTCGGCTTCCCAAGGACAGATATTGTATAACCCTCCTTTCCATCCACCACCGCCGCAGCCCGGTGATGTTCAGAATATGCGTAGTGCTCCTCCGCCACCACCCCCTTCAGTGTATCTCCATTCAACTGTCGGTAATTACCAGGTGCCCCCACCGTTGCCATCGTCTCCGCCTCCTGTTCCACCATCTCCTCCGCCTCTTACCCCTCCTATGACTTCTGTGTCCTCCCATGCTACACGTGCTGATGATGCAAAGATGCTTGGTTTGGAATTGAAGTCTGTCGATTCAGTTGATGGAGTTGTAGCTTCTCATACATCTGGTGTTGTGCCTGTGTGTAATTCTGATTCTAATTGGGATGGTGGAAGTTATAGAGAAGTTGCTGTTGCTGCAAGAGATGGGGATCTGCTCCCGCCCAAGCCAACAGAAGAAAAAACTGTGAAGAAGATTGAAGCTTTGTGTCAGCTTATAGCTGCAAATGGTGCTGATGTTGAAGATAAGACTCGTCGAGATGAATTTCGGAATCCTGAATATGCATTTTTGTTTGGTGGTGACCCAGGAAGTGAAGCTGCAATTTCTCACACATATTTCCTGTGGATGAAGAAGAAATATAATTTGGATACTGAATGGCATGAAAAGAAAAGGGAATCACCGATGGTAGACTCTTCAGGGAAACAGTATCATATGCACGTTGCAACTGTAAGTGCCGATTCTGACATGGAAATGGAAGGTTAGTTTTCTTTGTTGTGATTCTGGCTCATAAATATATTATGTGCTATCTCTCTTAGTCTCTTATATTAATACTCATGATAATTGATATTTTACATTTTTTTATGTTAAATATATTATGATACTCCACAAATCCTGGATATACGGGAACCCACTTCTTTATTTTTGCATCACTGGTGACCACTTGCTCTATAAAAGTAAAGGAGTCTTTTCACATTATATAATTTTTCTATTTGTAGCCTTAAGGGCGACGAGTTTACCTCATGCAAAAGTAATATTTAAAAAGCCAACATAATGCATTTTTTGGATGATATGTAGCTAATTGCCTAGGAGAGAACAGGAATAGCCAAAGTATACTATATTTATTTGGTTTTTAATTTCCATTAATATTGTAAACATAAAGTATCATTTAGATTCTAAATCTGATATTCTTTATTTTAATTCTCTATGGGTGGATTTAGATGATATCACACTTTCTGACAAAGGTCAAGGCTCAAATTATGCTACTGAAGCCCTAACTCATCCACATAATCGGCTTGATGAGATGTTTAACATGAATCAGAATATACAGCAGCTGCAGAATTCAACAGCCAAGGACGTCTCATCCTGTGATGTTTCATACTTTGGATCCATAGGAGTCAGCAAACAAAATGAAGGTTTCATTTTAGAAAAGTGACTGTTCATTATGTTTTACCTCACTTAGTGGGACAAAGCTTGGTTGTTTTTGTTGACTGTTCATTATGTTAGATTAATTTTGGTATTACTTGTTTGAATCTTTTATTAGAGATTCCTTTTGAAAGGTCAGACTTGTTCTTATTTACTTAATCAATTTAGTAATGCTGGTGATTGATATTTGTCAAAATTAGGCACACGGGCAATTTTTTATTACACTGGAAGTTTAGTGCTGGAATTCAGCACTGATTTTTCTGTTTCTTAATTATTTAATTTAGAGTGTTTGATATCTTAACTTTCTGACCTTAAAGGCTCAAACACTGAATCTGATTTTACAGTTTGAGGATTGACTTAAGATTAAGAAACTTTATTAGAATGAAGTCCTGCCAATTGCTTCAGCATCCTTGATATTTATAGACAAAAATGAAGAAATATATTTTATATTTACAAGAACAGTAATTAGTACACCTCTAATATTTTCAGTGATACATTAATTCCCATAATTCCCAATGACATTAATCACTTTCGGTATTTTTGGAAGATTGAATGCACTGAATGTAGAAATTGTTCATAATATAAAAATTCATTTAAAATCTCTCTAGTTTTTTTGGCAATTTGTTTCATTTAATTAAACAATTTCAATAAGTTTGAGGTGATTAACTTAATTTCCCCTTATATCATTGAAAAAGATGATAGGTTTATAATTGTTCATGCATAAAAGTAGGAAGCCATTGTTTATGATCACTGTGTGTGGATCACGTGCTCTTTTTTCACTGAATACATTCAGAAGTAATCACTTCTTATCTTGTTTCTGACAAATCCCTAAGAATTCAGAAGTGGTAGAATATTAAGAGAATTCAGTCTGATATTTGATGTTGAATGAATCCAATCTAGAGTTAACTCTCTGACATATTAATTTATTGAGAGGATTTTGGTTTTATGTTAAAAAGGCTTTTTAATAAAATACAGAACCAGGGATTTTATCTGATGTGGAGCACATGAAATCTGCAGGATCAGTTACCAAGGTCTGTAGTCCTGTGAATGACTCAACAAAGGTAGCTGAATTTCTCTTGGGCACTGTTTTGGAGAGATCTACAGCTCCTGGAGATAAAGATTTCATGCAAACTGGTATTTCTGATCATAAAGAAACCATTAATCCTGATAAAGATAGGCTACTCGTAAGGAGTGGCAGCCTAAAAAGACTTCTTCAAAATTATGCTTCTGATGATGCTTCAGATAATGGAGATGATGGCTGTGCTGCAGATGCTAATGTTTTCACAGTCTCAGGAGGTGCTGACATTGGTGTTTTGGCTGCCCATAAAGATTATGGGATTTCTATGGAGACCAGTACTGGATCGAAGAATCCCTATAGCACTCAAAAGGAGTTTAGGCCACCCTCCAAAACATCACGGGATGATCCAGGAACATCTCCATGTATAGTACAAGAGTCTAAGACCCGGAAAAGATATGTCTCACGTTGGACTAGTGATGAATGTATTGAGCATAACCTTGAAAATCAAGTGTCTGTTAATTTTGCTGCTTTGATGGAATCTTTCCATGGCAAAGATGGATTAGAGGGTACTGGCATTGACTGTGGTAACAAGAGCACCAATGGTGAACTGGAGAATGAGGGGAAAACCTCAAAACATGAGCCAAATGTTCTGAAAGTAGATGAATTCGGAAGACATCTCAGAGAATGTCTTACGGACAGTGATTCTGATGACTCACGCAATCTTCAGACAAGGAAGATAAACAAAAGAGATAGAAGCTGGGGTCACAGCCAGTCTCCTCCTGACAGGAGGGGTAGGCGGAGGAGGAGGAGGAGGAGCCCCTGGAGGAGAAAGGATAAAAGAAACCGGTCTCGCAGGTATGTACTTCTGTCATGCTTGTAGGATGCCCCCAATTACCTTCTGTTATCTTGAATCTTGTCCCTGAGCAAACAGTTGTGTAGGATGCACAAATCTTCCTTTCCTAGGTTATTTTGTTGTATGAGTTGAACGTAAATCATCCTTCCTGTTAGTGATGGTCAATTGTCTCTTTGCTTTTAGAATCTTGGATCTTGATCACTTCAATTATCTCTCTGAAGAATACATAGAAATTTTCAATTTTTGATCGTTTCAGCTGGTCGCCTCGGCAACATAGAAGCAGGAGCAGGTCTCCAATCTTAAGACTTTCAGGAGACTTTCGTGGTGAGAATGTGAAAAGGGACAAGGGTCAGTGCATGAACTTCTTTCGAGGAAAGTGCTATCGTGGAGCATCTTGCAAGTATGCTCACCATGAATCTGAAATAAATGCTACTTCAAAGCGCCATAGGAATAAACAGGATCTGGAAGTCCGATCTCATGCAAAGGAAGCCAGGATTAATGAGGGTATGGAGAATATTTCTTCTAAAGGGTCAGATTATGAGCATGGAGGAATCAGAAATCAGGATGTGAATCTTTGTAATAATTTAGCCAGCCATAAAGTAGTGCAGAAGAAAGAAGATTCAGGGAGGCATGCTGTTGTGTCTATTACTGCTTGTCTTGATGGTCAATCAGTTAATAATAGTGATACAAGTAAATCTGAAGGTTTCAGAGAGGCTGCTCCTGAAATGCAGGAAACCATAGGAGTCAGGGAGGAACCCAAGGCTTTATTAATCCATGAAAATGATAGATTTCAGAAAGCAGGGAATTCTCATCAGCGACACTTGGTTGATGGTTTTAACCCTGAAGCTTTAAGCAGTGATGATGCTTCTAAAACATCTGGTACATATAAAGACGTCATTCCCTCAGAAGATGGTTTATTTGTTGTTCAGCAAATAGAACCCAAAGTTTCTGTTGGTGTTCCAGAATATTCTGGTTACCCATCTCAGCTTATATATGCATCCTTTGTGACTAATTCATCACCTGATAAAAGATCAATTGTTTCTGCTACTGCTAATGAGGTTTATGGTAGTGAACCGTTACCATATATGTTACCTTCAACTCAGGTACAGTCAGCCACTACTTCTGTTGGTCCATGTGTTGTCACATCAGAGAAGCCTTCATTGCACTCTGAGGCATCTAAAGAGTTACCTCCACATAGTGGTTCTTCAGTGGAATTACTGCTTCATACTTACCAGTTGCCTTCTGTTGTTTCTCATTCTCAGGGTGAAAATACTGTACATATGCCACAAATTTCAAAGCAGCATGGTGGGATGCAACAAAGTGCATTCTTTCCTTTTCAATCCACTGCACGAGAAAAGTTTGAACCTTACCCAGCTCCATTACACACACAGAATTCTCACTTCAGTGTAACACCTAATAGCACTTGGACATCATTGCCACCACCACCACCACTACCACCGTCAAGAGCAATGTATAATTCCAGTTTAAACTCAGGAGTTGCAAAATCACACGTTTCTTCAGAATTCAATCAGAGTCAATTGCATTTGAGAACTGACTTTGTTTCTCAGACTCCCATGAAGCCTGGGTTACCAACTCATTCTCTGAATTCTGAGTTTCAGGATCAAGCATACCTTCCAATGCAGGATCATTCACGAACATTCATGCATACTGAACCTTTCTCTCCGAAGCATCTCCCCCAGGGGAACCCACCTAGTCAACTGCTTTCAGGTTCTAATGTCAATAGAGAAGACCTTAATACTCCACTTTCAATGCAGGATTCAAAATTTTCAAGCTACACATCATTTGGAGGCCTACATTCTCAACCAAAGCAATTTTCCTGGGAGTCAGATGTAAACAGACCACAACCTTCTCTGGGTGGCAAGTTGCCTCCTGAGGGACATTTTATGACATCTTCCCAGATTCATTCATTATCACAGAAGCAACAATCAATGTATAATTTTCAATGTCCTGCATCTGACGTTAATTTGGGTGTGCCTGGGGAGACTGTTACTGTATCCAGATATCCACCAGACTCTCTGGATAGCAATCATTCAACCTCTCTTCCAACTATTGGGGGATCAAGAATATCTGCTCACTATAATCCTTATGCATCAACCTTTGAGAAACCACTAAGTTCCAAATTCAGTTCAAGTATTTATAGACAAGAAAATGAAATAATCCATGGTAACAATTATGCTTCTTCTAGATTAAACCATACTCCTATAAATAGGACAGGTGATGGTGGGGTTGGATCAAGACAGTCAGCATCACCAAAATCAGCTAGAGGTTTTGGTCAGATTTTGCCTAGGTCAGGCGGTGACCAATATGATCCACTTTTTGACAGCATTGAACCATCATCCTCTTTGAGAAAAAATGATTTTGATCAGAAGCAGGAAGTTACAGGTGAATCTAACATCAGCCTAAGGCCCAAAAGTTCTCATATGTCTTTGGACATGGATGAGAAAAACAAGCATGAGGAGGTTGGGGCTGTTGCCTCTACCACTTCTCAAAATAATGATGAATATGGTGAGACAGCGGATGCTGAAGTTGGTGTTGTTGAAAATGAGAGCCTAAGTAATGATGTGGATGTTGCAAAAATGACTACAGGGGACGTTGAGATTAATCAGATCAAGTCTCCAGGGAAAAGAAAGAAGAGTAAGGAATCCAGATCGATGAAATTGTTCAAAATTTCAATTGCAAACTTTGTAAAGGAGGTTTTGAAACCATCATGGCGGCAAGGTAATATGAGTAAGGTGGCTTTCAAAACCATTGTGAAAAAGACTGTTGATAAGGTGTCAGGAGCCATGAAAGGTCATCGTGTACCCAAGTCTCAAGCAAAAATAAGTCAATATATTGACTCGTCTCAGCGAAAGTTGACTAAACTTGTGATGGTAATTGAATTTTTCATCCCTTATAATGTGTTTTTCCCCCTCATTAGAGGTGAGAAGGTAGCTTTTAGGTGTGTCGTTTTATACTTGATCTCTTGAATATCCCAGTAAATCATTCATTTTTGTATCTTCTACCCTAGCCTAGGTTTGCTATGACATTGGTAAAGCAATTGAAATTTAGGGTCAGCAGTTATAATTTATTCTTTCCTTTAGAATCTGAAGGTCTTGATACACAGACTTACCTTCTTTTTCTGTCTTGGAATATTAGTTTATTTAAACGAAAATGAAAAACAAAAAAAATTGGGTTGGTCCTTTTGTGTTTTTGGTATTGTTCTTCAATCAAAATTAGAATTTTATCTTAAAGGGTTTGTGTGGGTTTCTAAGTTGCAACCCCAATTTTGATTGGAGAATACCTCCACAAGCACTTATAAAACAACTAAGTTTTGTCCAAAGAAAATTCTTTGTAACTTGTTTGAACCAGTGCTGTTATTTTAATTGCATTTTAAGTGTTTCTTTCAGTATTTTAACTAAAAGTTACTTCTGTTCTGAAGTTCTGAACTGTTACTTATTGGATAGTTAGATCCAAGATTCATGAGTGTGTCTACTTATATTTTGTGTCTGTAAGATTTTGGAGTTCTATTGAACTTCATCGGTGGTCTCTCTTCAGTGACTTTTTACATGCAGGGAACTGCTGTTTTCTTTTTTTTCTTTTATTTTTCAAAAGAAATTGGAGATGGAAAGCAGTATATATGAATTGTTTCACCAGAAAATTACAAATAAATGATCTGACTGGAAAGTTGATTTAAGGATAACAATGTGCCTTGGTTTTAATATTCAAATTGCTTTTAGTGACGTTCCATCCCTACTTTTTTCTGCAGGGTTATGTTGACAAGTATGTCAAGGTCTGAAAGTGAACTGTCCCAATGTTTCTTCAACATTCAATGTTAATAGGTGCGGCATTTGAAAAGGAAACATCGGTGCTTCCTATGGTGTTATCCCCTCTCAATTAAAGGCATACGAGATATATGCCAGAATGATTGATCAGCATTCCAGTTTCTGAAGAGTTTTTGGTCGTCCACAAATATGTATGTATTGTATTTTCTTGTTATTTGTTTTTATTTTATAGTTTCCGCTCCATGTTATATATTAGCATTTCAATGTTTTTTACCCGTGAATATTGCAAAGTTGGAATTTTGGTTTCCCCTTAGTTCTCTCTTTTGTTTCTATGAGCCAATCACTAGAAGGAATTGCAGTAAAAAAAAATTACTAAAAGAAAAGAGTAATGTTGTGTGGTGCATAAATTTTCTTTCCTTTTAATATACAAGTGCTGTGTTTGGAAGCATCTCGCGCGGTGGTTGGCAGGGACTTACTGGTGGCTTCATCATATTTTCCCCGAAACATGGAACTAAGAAGCTTATCATGCAGAGATACCATTAGTCCAATTTGTTTATAATCTAGGAGGACTGCTGATGCTTTATTATATTCTGATTAATTATATGACATCATTTGATCTTATTTTGAGGAAACTGGCATTTGATTGCTAGAGGGGGGGGGGGGGGGGAGAGAGAGAGAGAGAGAGAGTTTGATCCAAGTTCCCCCTTCTGCAGATAGCCAGGTTACACCACCTGAGGTTGTTATTCAAGTGGCAATCGCACTGGTCTTCGCTGTGTATAGTGACAAGAGTTTAGCTTGCATGTGAAAATACTATTTTCTCGAAAGGACATATTTCTTGTACCCTCATATTCGTCAGTCCAGCATGTGAAAAATTCTGGTCCTTGAACAATTGTTTGACTTTATTCGTCAGTCCAAACTAACACTTCCAATAGTTCTACTTCGCGTAAGAACCAATCAACACTAGTATTCATTGCATCCAAATTCAATGTTGAGTAGTAAGTAGGCTACCATTGAGACTGAGATTGTGACATGAACTGTTGTGTTTGACTTATATCCTCTATCTTTGTGCTAGATCTTTCGTCACTTTCATTTGTTTAAGGGCCATCAAATTGCTCTTCCTCCATATAAGTTTTGGGGATTAGAACCTCCAGAACTGAGACAAATAAATATTTTTATTATGCAAATCTCTAGAAATTGGCTTAAAAATTAAACATTATATTTACATTATTATTATTACAAATTGGATAACCGGTGTACTTGATCACGCCTTATCCAATCGCTATGAGCAACTTGTACATCATCTTCATTATTTGTTTGTTATTTTCATGCCTTAACTACTGCAATATATCAACTGTAAAAAATTGATGGGTGGACAAACAATTATAGTGACCTTTTTCTAATCCCAAAATATCAAAAATAAAATTGTTTTGTTACCAACACGCAATTCATATTTTTATCTCGATGAATCATCATTATACAAATTACTACATGCATAGTTCAATCAAACACACTTTGAAGTTCCAAAGTGAAAGAATATAGAAGTGAAAGTATAAATTAGAAAAAATCTTGAATTTCTCAAAAATTGAGTTAGCCAATATATTATAACAAATTCCATTCATAAGCACACATCATACAACTCCAATTCATTGCAAGACTATGATGCAATGGACTTGTGTATATGCTAACTCCTGGTTTGGCTTAAAATTATTTATCATACTCATACAACATTTGGATCTAAACATTATATTTATTAAAAGTTGTTGGGTGTTTCGTTAGCTTCAAGTAGTATCACAACTACAATTTTAACTAGCTAACATGTCACAGGAGCAAGAAAGGGTCACTTATACAACTATTGTAGAGGCTCAAATTCTAATAATCCCTTGCCTTGTCATACGTTCTTCCATACATTTCTCCATACTATTTACTTGTATCTACATCCATTTCCATGAGTAGTTCATTTCTTTTTGGAGTTCAAACTCCATATTAGTTCAATTGGGGATCAATATCTCATTCTATTTCACATCACACGTGTTGGCTTAATTTAGGAGCAACATCTCAACTTCAAATATTTAGACAACTTCTATCAAAGATTGGCATATACTCGTATCTGTGCTCTCAAGCACATTTACTAAGGGTCCTTAGCTCACTAACCTAGCTTTTCACTTCTTATCAATTCTCAAATTTATCCACCTATATTATTTACTACTAATTATTTAAAAGACGTTAGAATTTTGCAAATATTTTCTTTCATTGATTTATTTATTAAGATTCAATTATGAATTGAAGATCTGAAACAAGCAAGTGGGTAGACTGAATAGTATGAATACACTTACATGTTAATTCTTTCTAAGCATTTTCACTAATGCATACACACACCCAACTAAGGGCTCATAACCATAAATGGGGCCTTCAATCCACCGGCTTAATGCACATATGCATGATTTCAAACAACTATAGGTCATCAATTTGCATGTGTTAAATCAGACTAGAAAATCATTCAATCAACACATTTATATTCAAATGTTATTATGTGTGCAAGACTTATCCATATGCAAACTACCATATCTTTTAACTCAACACTGCATCAATTGTCACTGTTAAGAGTGGATTTTATTCGTGTAGGCACCCTAGGTTAGGCTTGCCTAAGTTTCTTACAATAATTCATTCAATTTTCTGATCAGCCACTTATCAAGGCATGGGGATTTTAGATTGTTTTCAAAGTTTACGAACATATTTAATGTGACTAATATTTTATCAAACACAATTTAAGTCATTTTGTCCTTGTTCTAGATCACATTTAATCATATTTTCTAAAGGATCAAATGCCTAGTGGTCCAAAATGAGGGCTTTAATTTTGGATATTAGAGAAAAATTGGTTTTGAAACAATTTCACTAAAAATTGCATATCATGGTGATTTGTGATCCAAATCCTACTTCAACAGTGGCTATGGATAGCTTATGAAGTACACTGTGTGAAGGAATAATCCATGTAAAAAGTAAAGGGAGTTTAAGGGACGAAACATATGGAACAAATTGCATGAATGGGTGAAAAACTTAGACTTTCTCGATGAATTCTAAACTTTTAATGTGTCTCACTTTTTTGCATATATCTTGATGAATTAGAATCTGATTGACGGGTCGCAAAGTGTGTTAGAATTGAATACAATTTGAATATCACAAAAACACACAAGCTTAAATGCACCTGCTAAAAACAAAGTTGTTAAGGTGGTCAAAATTGGTAAAACATTGTGTGTTTGAGAAATCTCATATTTTTCTGACTTAGGATTTTTGGCATATCTTGATGAATCAGGCTACAAAAAAATGCTATAGAAAGCTTGAATTGAGTACAATTTGAAAATACAATTGCATGTGGCATTTCATGCATGATAAAGGTGCAAAGTGTGAGGAAATAGAATGCATGCATGCAAAATTTCTATTTTAATAAAGAAATTTTGAGAGTCTTGAGTGGCCTACCTTTGTGTGTGTTTTGTAGCAACAAAGAAGGGGTTTTTAAGTGCAACTCAGCTAGTTCAAAGCTCCCTCAATCATGGTCAATGAAGTCTATTAATACATTGAATAGATTGTTTCTTCCCCTAATACAGTATATCAATATTGAAGGATATAATATAGCATATCACTACATGATATATAAGGAAATAACTAATTACAAATAAAAGGAAATAAGGAGCTTTAACAACAATCCCTATAATTATGCCTGCTTTGACTAGATATTTTCCTTTAATCATGCTAACATCTCTCGCAAGCAAAGCATGGGATTTATGACGACATGAAGCTTGGATTAGAAAAATTCAAACAATGGACAAGACAATCTCTTGGTGAATACATCAACGATTTGCAACTGAGAAGGAATAAATTTAGTGGACAATTTTCCAGCAGAAACAAGTTCCCTAATGAAGTGATAATCAATGTCACGTAGCTCATCAGAGCACTAACTAACAAGCGTATTAGTATTGTTGTAGTAAGTTATAAAATAAATTCACAATTTTGAGTCCAAAGTATCGTCCTCAAGGATTAATTCTTTCAATTACCACTTATAGCTAGATGAACTAAATAAAATTTGAAGTATTTTGAACATGTGAAGACAAAAGCAATAAAATGCAAAAAATTAGAAAATAATAGCAAAACAAAGTATAGAGTTTAGAAATGAGATGATATGTGAATGAAGTTAGGAATGATTTCACCTCTTTATCAATTGTAAAACTGAATGAGATCTGAACTTTAAGTTTCTTAATTGATTGGTGATTAATTTCATAAAATTAATCAAAATTCAATTTCTTGACTCATTAATCCTAATATTCAATTAACTATCCTAATTCCTTAGGTGTAAATCAATGAGACATCGCATTAAGCATTAGAAATTAAGAGATCACAAGATTATGAATGCTTATCTCTAAGATATTAATTACCTTGACATTCAATTCAGATATGAGAAATTAACTCAACTTTCATTAATGAAAATTCTCTAAGTTCAATTTAATTGAATAGCTAATTGAAGAATTGCATTAATGATATAATTAAATGTTCAACACAATTAAAGTCTTAAAATTCAGATTTACAATTAATTTACAATATTAAAATCAGATCCATTAATCATTAACAAAAAGAAATCAAAACATCTTAAAACAAAAAGAGAAAGAAAGAGTAGAAGAAGAAGAGCTATAGAATTTCATCATAAATTCAACCCCTAATTGAAAAAAATGAGAAAATATTTCAAATCTCTAAACTAAGTTTGTATTTATAATTTTTTTGCCTTTTTAGTGTAATCACTATGAGCGCATAGAGTGATTACATAGAAGGCTTTTTGTAATTTTTCTTGGTTGAAGTAATCACTATTAGTGAAGAAAGTGATCACTTTGTGGTGTTTTTCCATAATTTAGCATACGCGTGTTCACTATGAGTGTATAGAGTGAACAAGCACATATCCTTTAAAGTCATAGCTCTTTGTAGTGATCACTTTGTGTGTAGAAAGTAACCACACACAACTCTTCATAATCACTTTATGTGTGAATAGTGATCACACATAGGGTATTTATCTCTAACAAACTTGCGTGTGTTTACTATGAGTATATGCTTTAATTTCTTGATACATGTCACAGAATAGTACAATTTAATGACAACATATTGAAAAAATCATAAATCATTCAATTAACTACCAAAATTCAGGAAACTAGTGGCATTCTTTCACTTTGTTTATCTAGTTTAACAAAAAAATACAAGTAAAAATTTATCACTTTCATTTTTCAGCATAAGTCCTAAATATTCTTTGTTACTCATAGTAAGTTACTTCTAAGAATTAGTTAAATAAAAAAATCATAAGTATTTTATTTTAAGATTAAAATTCATCAGATCAGTGATGATATTTTCCTTATAGTATATATTTTCATGCAAAAATAATAATAAAATAACACCATACCTGGAAAAATCATACCAAAATAAGTTTCTCAATAACATGCATAAAAATGTTATTCTTATACAATAGCATCTTGAGAAAATCATAGGTAATTTATTTTAACTTCAAATTGGGCAAATTTAGTGAGCATATTTTCCTTATAAAGTCTTCTCTCATACAAAAATATAAATAAAATAACATCATACGTGAATTTTAAGACAAAAATAATTTTAAGTACATTGTTTTGAGTAAAACATTTACGCATAAGAGTGTATTGTTTGGTATTATATAGTTTCAGAGTGTATTGGAATGATTTAAGGGTGTTTTGGTAGAAGTCTAATGCAGGAGATCTCACTCAAGAAAGACTAAGCGCCTAAAACTACATGATTTTAGGACAATCTTACTTAGGCGAGATGATTCTTGCGCAGGTGAGATAATTCTCACTCAAGTGAGATAGAATAAATTCAGCCTAACCATTCGCCGAGGCATATTGAGTCACTCAGGCGAGAACTCAGAAAAAATGTTCAACTCTCTGGATGTTATCTCGCTCAGGCGAGCTTGATCTCTCTCAGGCGAGCGTCTTAGGAAATGTTTGGCGAGACCACTGTCTGGTGTGGTCGCTCAGGCGAGTTGTACCTTGCTCAGATGAGAAAAGCGTCGCTCAAGTGAGTTGTTCCTCGCTCAAGCGAGAGCGCATAGGGCTGAGGGGTATTTAAGAGATTTTCACGATAGAAATTTTATTTCATTCCAAATCTCACGTTTCCTTTTTATTTTCTCTTAACTCTCATTTTCTTCTCTTAGATAAAACTCCTTCAAATTGCGATTACTCTTTGAATCCAAGCTGGGATGTTAAATCTAAACGACTCCAGTAAGTTTCTCTAAATAAAATTTTGTTTTCTCCAATCGTTTCTCGTATTTTTCATTCCTCATAATACCTCTTGGAACTCAGGAGAACTTCCGTGGTTGAACTCAAATCTTTGTCAATATCTCTTCACATGTTCCAATCGAGGTAAAAAGAGCTCTATTTTGTTATTTTATTAAAATGTTTATTTTGTGCTCATTAAAGCGCTATTACATAGGTATTTTGTGAAAATGTGTTTGAAATATATTATATATGAATGATAGTTGAGAATAAGCATGTTTAGTTGTTTGGATTAAGTGGTTGTGATATGTTCACATGAAATATATGATGAGTACTCAATATGGAATGTTATTAAAACGTGCTGAGTTATTATGGTATGATTATATGAAATATGTCTATTGATAAATTCACATTTTACCATAATTTTTAGTATAGTTTTATTAATAAATAAGTAGTAAAGTGCTAAGTAAATTTGAAAATATCATTAAAAGTGCATCAATATTCATAATTGTGTAAATAGTTTTGAGTTTTAGATTTTTACTCCAATTCTAAACAATTTGACTTAAAATGATGTAATCCTTGTGTAAAAGCTTGATATGAGAATTTGAGGTAAAGATTGAAGTGAAGAAAGTAGAAGAATTGAGCTTAAAAGATGAAGAATAAAGTGTTATGTGTAGGGCGTAACTACTCGGAGTACATAGAGTTAACACTTTGAAGAATAAAATTCATGAAAATCAAGAGAGTAGCAACTCCAAGCGTTCAGAGTAGCTATGCCCAAGGACAATTCATTTATGCACCTACTTCAAGTGTTCAGAGTAGCTACGCGTGACACCCTTTCCATATAGAACACTTATGCATAGGCACTTCAACCACTTAAAGTAGCTATGCAAAAGTAACAAAATTTTAAATATCATTTTTAAGTATCAACTTTGGACGATTTGAGTTCCTAATTCAGTTATAGAAGCTTGTAGAAGACCTTTTATGCTATAATTTTCAGATATTATTATGTGGAAATAAAAAAGGTAGGAAACACATTATAAATAAAAGTTAGAGATTCAGAAAATAGAATTTTTGGTTCATTTTTGTTATTTTTCATTTTATAACTATTTTAATTTCCGAGGGAAGTCAGAGAGAGAGATTGGGAGCGACTTTCAAGCTTCATTACTAGAGGAATCAGTGTGAAGATTGGGTCTTGGAAGATGTTTTTCTGCTTCTTGTCTTCTTCTTCTTTTACTTCTCTTTCCATTGTAATGTTGTTCTAAACTTTTTTGGTTAAGGATCTATGAATCCATATTTAATGTTGTGATGTAATTGTGGATTTGGATCTTGAGATTTTAATTGAATTGAGTATATGATTCTAATTTTAATGCAGCTGTGAACTAATTCTTCATTCAATTGAATTTAGAGGAGTCTTCATCAATGGAAATTGAGTTTATTTCTCAGATCTAAATCATATGCCTAGGTTATTGAGAGATCTTAGAAATAAGTATCATGATCTAGTAATTCTATAATTTTTAAAACTTAATGTAGTATTTGATTAAATTTTACCTAAGGAATTAGGGAGGTTTAATTAGGTATTAGGATCAATAAGGAAAGAAATTGTCCTTTCGTTAAAGAAGTGAAATTGATTATTAATCAATTAAAATTTTCAAGAGTTCAAAACATGATTATATTGCAATTGAAAATATGGTGAAGTGATTCATAACTATTTTTCATATGGTATTCTTAATACAAAATTTGTACTTTATTTTTACAGCAAGTTTATTACCTCTTATTGTCCTTATTTCTTACTTTTACATGTTACAAACCTTCCAAACAAATTGTATGGCTCAACTAATTGTTAAATTGTGAAGTGATAATTGAAAATAAGATCCTTGTGAACATACTTGGGACTCATATTGATTTTCAAATTTTATTACTTGCTACAACTACCTAGTGCACTTGCTAGTTAGTATTCCTCTCAAATTTATGTAACATCTATATGAGATGTTTCAGTGAAGTATGATATTGCAATTGTGCGTTAAAATATATAGACTATTGTCGAGTATGTGTATGAGCGATTGTGGCTGTGATAAAGCATGATATGAGTTGAAGGACTTAATAATTGAAATTATATTTTGATGGTGTTAGTGAAGTGAACTAAGTCTGGAAGTTCTTTACTAACTACAATCTTACTAGTAAAGAAATGAATGATTTTTGAATGACTATAAGTGTCGAATATGGAATGGATCTAGTGTGAAGTTACAGAGATATAGTGGGGGTATAGAGTCCAGAGACGATAGAAATCTGGGAGAGACATACAGTAGTGAGCGACATTCACATTTATGTACACATTGTTTTTGAGAACGAATGCGCCACATAGATTTACACTCATTTCCTAACTAGACTCTTGACTATATATCTTTGCTAATGGGCCTGTTATTGTACACGTATCCATGTACATGAGTTAACTGATAATTATTTACCTAGTTGAGTAAGACCTCAAGAAATGCTGAAGGTATCATTGTCTGTGATCACAGGGTACTGAGAGTGCGTATTTAAAGGAGAGAATTGAATAAGTTATAACAGATTATTGAATTAGCCATATGTGACTATGATTGTAATGCGAATTGGTTGTGAAAATTATTATGTTTTCCTTATACTATAATTGTGATTTTTGTGATGTAATGATTTATAAATGATAGAATAGACGCTCATCTTTATTAAAATTTTCAAGAACTAGGATGACGACACCTCTGAAAAGAATTAGTTTAATAGATAGTTCTGTACATAATATACTTAATTATGTATTTAATGAGTACTAGAAGACATGTCACTTTAAGTTAGCCATACATGTTGGTAATTTACCTAGGAATATTATTATGTTAGAGATGGCACTATATTATAGTATCCTTTTTGATTTTCTTGTAAGTAGGATACACCATACTCTATGTATATATATCTATAGAGGCACAGTTAAGACCCTAACAGCCTTCACGTATCTGTTCAGGTACTATGATCATAACCATCTTGGGAGGCCGACTCGAGTTATTGGTGAGCAAGTAGTTTCGATATATTTTAGGATTGCTCTAGGGCATAAATTGATTTTTGTGATGTAATTATTTTTGTTGTGTAATTATTATTTTAAGTCTCACATATTTTGACAAACAGTTTATAAGTTTTTATACTTGATATATGTAAACCATGTTCATTATCTAGATTAGAAAATTTGTTTCTGTTTCATTATAATCTTCAAATTGACTATTATTTAATCAATATTGCCTGATTGGAAAATTCTAAAAACAATCTTATTCACAAAAGATATTTTATTTATCGTATTTATAATGCTTGTCATATATTAAAATTCTTATTTTATTCCCAGTTTGAAAGCAGTTCTAACACTAAAAATTTAGGATGTTACAATTTGATTTCAGAGCTTGGTTCATCCAAACTAACCTGGAGTATGGGACTATTTCGTTGATGTTGTGTGCTGTGTTTTTGTTTTATAAGGATAGGAAAAAGTTGTTTGTGACTACAACCTAGTGGTTGTTATTTTATTTGCGTTATTTATAATTAATTTTATAATTAAATTTTGGTTCTTATTAAATTTCACATCTTTTAGGCCCAAATGATTGAATTAAGAAATTCTTAGTAATTGAAAATCAATCCTTGTGGGATGATATTTTGGAAATTTATTTTAGAATTCTTTATTACTTTTCGACGGATACACTTGCCCAACAAACAAGTTGTTGGCACCGTTGCCGAGGATTACTTTTTCAATATTAAGAAAATCTTGAATTTAATTGATTTGAGTAATTTGTGTTTTGCTTTATTTTAATTTTATTTTGTTTATTTTCAAAAAAATAATAAATAAATATTATTTATTTATTTTAGTTATTTTTGTTTTATTTTATTTTAATATTTTTTTTAGTGCATGTTCACTCATTCTAAGTGCTCTACTGCTTTTTTATTTGATTCAAAAATCAAGAAGATAACATATAATAAAATGGCAAAAGAACGTCCAATTTTAAAGTATATGACACTTACTACTGAGGGTAATGCTGAGAGCATTGTAACACTTGATATAGAGGCCAACAATTTTGAATTAAAATTGGCCTTGATTAATTTTAACCAAAACTGCACACTATTTTTGGGGCGACCTAATGAAGACCCCCACCTTCATTTGAAAAATTTCTTTCGACTCGCTGATACCATCAAATACAATGGTGTCACCAAAATGTTATAAGGTTTCACCTCTTTCCATTTTTTGTCATAGAAAAAGTGAATGCATGGTTCTTTACACTTCCATCTAATTTAATTACAACGTGGGATGACCTAACCCAGGAATTCTTAGCCAAATATTTTTCACCATCACTCTTTGCAAAGCTAATGACAAAAATCTCCAATTTTCAACAATATGAGTTTGAATATCAGTTTGAGACATGGGAGAGTTTTAGAGAACTTCTGAGGAGATGTCCACATCATAGTTTTCCTGTGTGGAAGCAAATAGAGCCACAGTTGATGCAGCTGCTGGAGGATCCTTTCTATGCAAAGGGCCAACTACAGCCTATATATTGATAGAAAATATAGCTTCAACAATTTTCAATGACATACAGATCATCACAAAAGCAAAAAGAAGGAAATTGCTCCATTCTATTAGGCAGAAAGCAACGACACAATAACAAATAAGCTAAAAACTCTGTCAAGACAAAAGAAATTATTATTAAGAGCACAAGATCTATCTGCTAAAACTCCAGAGACCAAGGAGGTCAAATTCTTAAGCAACAACTACAATTCGGGATGGCAAAATAATCCTCCAAATTCAAATGTTTATCGTTCTCCCCATATACAAAATCAAGGAGCAAGACTAGAGAGAAATGAGGCTCCTAGATTTCAGTCAAACTTTCAAGAACAAATGATGTATATGCATTATTCTGACAAGAGAATGACTGAGTTAGAATCTAAGTTGGAACAACAAAATATTCGAATAGAGCAACAAGCCCAAACAATGGATAAAAGGTTCTCTGAGATAAACTCTAATGTGAAAACTCAGTTATCAGAAATAAAAGCACAACTTCAACAACTTACCAATCTTCTTAGTCAAAGAGTGATGAGAACATTACCATCTCAGCCCGAACCTAACCCAAGGGAGCAATGCAATGCCATCACCCTTAGAAGTGAAAAGAAATTACAAGAATCACCGAACATGCACGCCTATGCTTAATGAGAAGCATGCCCACATTGATCCTACAGGCACATCTATGCTTACTAATGAGCATGCCTCTGTTGCAATATAAGCAGTATTGTGTTTATACAAGCATGCCCATGTTAATGATAAAAGTACAGCCGTGCATCACCATGAGCAAGGTTGTGTTTCAAGTGCAAAGCCTAAAAAATAAAAGAAAGAAAAGCCTCTTGTTCAACCAAGGCCCTATGAGCCTAAGATACCTTTCTCACAACGGCTGAAGGGTCACGCTCCTTATGATGAAGAGTTTCACAAGTTCTTCTACCTATTAGGCAAAGTGCATATTAATGTCTTTCTTTGATGCTATATCCAAAATGTCTAAATATGCTAGATTTTTAAAGAAGATTTTGACCAATAAGAGGAAGCTGAAAGCACATGAAATTGTGAAGCTTACCGAGGAGTGCTCAGCTATAGTCCTTAAAAAGCATCTACCCAAGCTTAAGGACCCAGAGAGTTTGACTATTCTTTACATAATTGAAAAAACTCATATTGATAAAGCTTTATGTGATTTAGGAGTAAGTATTAATCTTATACCTTATTCTATTTTCAGGAAGCTTAGAATGCATAAACCTAAGCCGACCTCTATGTCACTTCAGCTGTAAGATAGGTCAATTACATACTCCAAAAGGCATAATGAAGAATGTACTTGTAAAAGTTAGAGTTTATATTTTTCTGCTGACTTTGTGGTGATTGACATGGAGGAAGATGATGATGTCTCCATCATACTAGGGAGACCGTTCTTAGCCATTGTAAGGACCATCATAGACATACAAGAGGGAAAGCTCACATTAAGGCTAGATGATGAGAAAGTATTATTTCAATTTTTTAATTATTTAAAGTACTCTTCTGACTAAGAGTCCTTTAACTTTGTGAGCACTGTAGATGTTACTTTTTCCTCTTTATTTTGATTCTTCTCCTATGATTAATCTTTCTGGTGTGACAGAAGTTGTGGAAGAAAAGCTATTGGAAAAACAACTACATATCAAGGGAGTCACCTCTGAGACTCATGCTTTTTTTTTTTTTTTTTCACTATGATTTAATAGGAACGTCAGGCTCGTGACGTTAAACATGCACTTCGAAGAGGTAACCTGTGTCTTTTATTTTATTTTAGTTAAATTTTATTTTATTTTTGTTTATTTTAATTTTGCTATTGTTATTTTATTTTTAGGATAAAGAATAAGCATGTTAGAAGCTCAAAGGAGCTGAGTTGATTGTTCCTGCATACAATTTGGAGGTCAGAATAATGAGCACGCTCGTGCTACACGTATGCATGGAGCCATGCATGATGACGCAATTGAGAAAGAAAGCTCCACATAATAAGCATGGACATGTTATGGTTTTAGCATGGTCGTGCTCCCTCATTAGAAGCTGTCATGCCAAGAATTATCAGGGAACATCTTTCCTTTTGTTCAATTGTTCTCTTTGCATGCATTTAATTTATTTATTTTTAAACATTGAGGATAATGTTTTGCTTTAAGTACGAGGGAGTGGTTCCTAAATATATGATTGCTATAACATGTTCTTGAGTAAAATGCCTATGCTATTTTTTATGATAATTTGAAACTTTTTCTCTCATGGAATCTAATTTTTTTAGATAAAAGAACATGTTGAGTAATTATCATTGGCATTCTACTTTCATTTGGAAACTAATAATTAGCTAAGTTTCTTACTTTTCTACTTTACATTAAACTTTAACTCACAAATGTGAGTTTTGAGCCTTAAAAGAAATTTTTATCCTAAATTAATTGTTTCCCTTTCCTCATTATTTTGTGTGATTATCTCCCTAAGGTTTGTATTTTAGAACTTGACTTATAATCGACTCGAGACTAAATTATTTTTTTAATTGCATATTTTAATATGATTGATGTAATGCTCCAAATTTTGTAATACATACATATATATATATATATATATATATATATATATATATATATATATATATATATATATATATATATGGATGTTGGAACGTGCACATGAACGCGTGATGAGGTTGATGTGATAATGATGAATATTGTATGGTGTTGAGAATATACGTGTAAATATATGTATGTTTGTATAATGTGATGTGGATGTTGATTGTGCATCGAGATTGATTCCTTAAATTGTTTGAAATAGACTAAGTGTATGGTGTAGGGTGTTCTCGCTGTAGCGAGAGGGCCCTGAGAGGAAGGCGTGAAACTGTCGCCTTCTTGTTGTAGCGAAAGAGCGAGAGAGGCCTCGCTACAGCGAGAGAGTGACAATGAGGAGTGCATTTCTGGGTGTGGTCTCGCTGTAGTGAGATTTTGCAGAAACCAGAGTACAGTTTCTTATAAGATTTTTGCTGTAGCGACAAGGGGCATCACCGCAGCGAGAGATGCCTTATTTCAATCAGAAGGTCTCGCTGTAGTGAGAGTGTCTCGACCAAAGGGGTATTTGAAGAGGTTAGGATTTGGGAAACTCATTTTCCCTTTCCTCTCTTCAAAATCTCTCTGATTCTCTCGACCTAAAATATTATTTCACCGATTTTCAAAGTTGTTCGAGAGCTAAATTAAAGGTTAAAATCGTGTTAGGAATGCTTAGAGGTAAGTTTTAATGGTTAGAGTTTCGGTTTCTCGCCCCATTCTCTGTTTTCTCAGTTTTCCTTGGTCCTCATGGAATTCTTCCATGTATTTAGAATGAAATTCGCTTAGGGGGCATTTCCTTAGTTGAATTCGTATCGTCTTCAATTTGAGGTAAAGGGCGACTCTACCATATCTCATTGTGTTTGAATATCATGTATTTTTGCTATGTATTGCAATGTAGTCGAGATAAAAGTTAGAAAATTGTGTTTGGGTAGAAATATGACATAGTAATTGTTAGATGTTGCGTGTGATAGATATTGAGCATAATGTAGTAAAGATTGTATGATGTATATGATAAAAATTTTGTGATTGATTACAATGTAGTCGGTGATGAGTAATGAGTGTTGAGAATAGATGTCATACTTTAAATTATGTTCAAAATGCTGTGTGTTGAATGTGCTGTGAATGAATGTGGGCCTGTGTGTCGTGTGCTGTGAATGAATATTGTATGTGGCTGAAATGTGTGTAAAAAGGCATGTTAATGTGTCAAGCTTGGGATTTATTATTGAGTAATCTATAATATTTTATACTTGTTAAATGTTAATTGAAGGATTACTTGGTATTGGAATAGATTTAGATGGAGTTTGAAAAAAAAAAAGTGAACAGTACCGTATGAACAGTGCCAATGAACAGTTAAATCGCCTGTGAACAGTAACACCGCGTACAAACTGCGTATGAACAGTGAAAACTGCGTATGTACAGTGACCGCTGACGTCATAAGTGACATCATCTTGACATCATGGCTGACGTCACATATGCGTACAGTGCACGTACAGTACACATGCACAGTATTTTTCGACGTGAATAGTATCTTAAACAGTGTTTTCTGGCGTGAATAGTAAGGCGGTGAACAGTAAATTCTGGCAGTAAACAGTAAATTTCAAAAATTTTCTATAAAAAGGGGGCTTCACATGAAATTTTCATTTCTTCACACCTATCCAAGGTTTTCAAAGGTTATAAGGCCAAATACTACCATTTCTCTCACACTAAACCTTCATAAACTCCAAAGGCGACAAAAAGTGCCAGAATGGAGAAGGTGGTGAGAAATCCTTTCTTTGAGTCCTAGGACTGATATTCAAGGAGGTTCAGTGGCCTGAAACGTGTTTCGCACGTGTTCCCTTGCCGGTGAGCAAAAAGGGATGAAAAAAGACCAAAATCGAAACTTGGGTGCAAAGGCGCCAAGAAGTACCAGAAGGGGAGAGAGTGGTGAGAAACCCTTTCTTTGAGTCCTAGCAGTGATATTCAAGGAGTTTTAGCGGCTGAGACGAGTTTTGCACCTATTCCTTTGCCAGTAAGCATAAGGGGACCAAAAGAGACCAAAATCAGAACTTGGTTCCACAGGCGCCAGGAAGTGCCAGAAGGGAAGAGAGTGGTTAGAAACCCTTTCTTTGAGTCATAGCAGTGATATTCAAGGAGTTTCAGTGGCCTGAGACATGTTTCACACTTGTTCCCTTGCCGGTTAGCAAAAGGGGACTAAAAGAGACAAAAATCGGAATTTGGGTCCAAAGGTGCCAGAAGCGGAGAAGGTGGTGAGAAACCCTTCCTTTGAGTCCTTGGAGTGATATTCAAAGAGTTTCAGTGGCCTGAGACATATTCGCACGTCTTTCCTCACTGGTAAGCAAAAGGGGAGCAAAAGAGACCCAAATTGGAACTTGGGTGTAAAGGTGTCATAAAGTGCCAGAAGGGAGAGAGTGGTGAGAAACAACTTCTTTCAGTCCTACCAGTGATATTCAAGGAGTTTCAGCGGCCTGAGACGTGTTTCACACGTGTTTCCTTGCCAGTAAGTAAAAGAAACCAAAATCGAAACTTGGGTCCAAAGGCGCCTAGAAGTGCCACAAAGGGAGAGAATGGTGAGAAACCCTTTCTTTAAGTCCTAGCAGTGATATTCAAGGAGTTTCAACAGCATGAGACGAGTTTTGCACGTATTCCTTTTTCGGTAAGCTAAAGAGGACCAAAAGAGACCAAAACCAGAACTTAGGTACAAAGGCGCGAAAAAGTACCAGAATGGGAGAAGGTGGTGAGAAACCCTTTCTTTGAGTCCTAGGAGTTATATTCAAGGATGTTCAGCAGCTTGAGACGTGTTTTGCACGTGTTCCCTTGCTGGTTAGCAAATGGAGACCAAAAGAGACCAAAACTGAAACTTAGGTCCAAAGGGCCAAAAAGTACCAGAATGGGAGAAGGTGGTGAGAAACCCTTCCTTTGACTCCTAGGAGTGATGTTGAAAAGTTTCAGCAGCCTGAGACGAGTTTTTCACGTGTTCTTTTACCGGTAAGCAAAAAGGGACCAAAAGAAACCAAAACTGAAACTTGGGTCCAAAGGTGCCAGGAAGTTCCAGAAGGGGAGAAAGTGGTGAGAAACCCCTTCTTTCAGTCCTAGCAGTGATATTCAAGGAGGTTCAGCGGCCTGAGACGTGTTTCGCATGTGTTCGCTTACCAGTAAGCAAAAGGGGACCAAAATATACCAAAATCGGAACGTGAGTCCAAAGGCACCAGATGGGGAGAAAGTGGTGAGAAACCCTTTCTTTGAGTCCTAGGAGTAATATTCAAGGATGTTCAGCAGCTTGAGACGTGTTTCGCACTTGTTCCCTTGCCGATTAGCAAAAAAGGACCAAAAGAGACCAAAATCAGAACAAAAACGCCAAAAAGTGCCAGAATGGGAGATGGTGGTGAGAAACCCTTCCTTTGAGTCCTTGAAATGATTATCAGGGAGTTTCAGCGGCCTGAGACGTGTTTCGCACGTGTTCCCTTGCCGGTAAACAAAAGTCGACCAAAAGTGACCAAAACTGGAACTTAGGTCCAAAGGCGCCAAAAAGTACCAGAATAGGAGAAGGTGGTGAGAAACTTTTCTTTTGAGTCCTAGGAGTGATATTCGAACAATATCAGCGGCCTAGGACATGTTCGCACGTGTTCCCTTGCCGGTTAGCAAAAAGGGGCCAAAAAAGACCAAAACTGGAACTTGGGTCTAAAGGTGTCAAAAAGTGCCAGAATGGGAGAAGGTGGTGAGAAACCCTTCCTCTGAGTTCTAGGAGTGATATTCAAGGAGTTTCAGCAGCCTGAGATGAGTTTTTCACAAGTTCTGTTGCTGGTAAGCAAAAAGGGACCAAAAGAGACCAAAATTGGAACTTGGGTCCAAAGGCGTTTGGAAGTGCCAGAGGGGAGAGGGTGGTGAGAAACACTTTCTTTCTGTCCTAGCAGTGATATTCAAGGAGGTTCTGCGGCCTGAGATGTGTTCCTTTGCTAGTAAGCAAAAGGGGACGAAAAGAGACCAAAATCAAAACTTTGGTCCAAAGGTGCCCGAAGGGGAGAAGGTGATGAGAAACCCTTCCTTTGAGTCTAGGAGTGATATTCAAGAAGTTTCAGCGACCTGAGACGAGTTCTGTACGTGTTCCCTTGCCGGCAGGCAAAAAGGGACCAAAAGAGACCAAAATTGGAACTTGAGTGTAAAGGCACTAGAAAGTGCTTGAAGGGGAGAAAGTGGTGAGAATCCTTTTCTTTCAGTCCTAGAGTGATATTCAAGGAGGTTCAGCTGCCTGAGACGTGTTTCGCACAAAGTTTTGTCCAGGTTGTAATGCTTCCTTGTGGTTGAGCTTGTAACCAACATTTTGCTCTATCTCTCAGAGAAAAAAGGAATAGTCTTAATCTGATAGCTTCTTCACTAACTCCATTCATTCTTATGGTGTCACATAGCTGCAGAAAATTTGAAATATGTAGGTTAGAATCATCAGAATTTCCACTAGAAAACTGATCCTGTTGGACTAAGTGTAATAAGGCAGGTTTAATCTCAAAATAGGTTGGCTTGAATAGTTGGCCTAATTATAGAAAAGTTAAAACCTTGCATGTTAGGAATTGCATAGTCCCCTAATGTTCTAATTCTATTTTGCTCTGCCATCTCTATTGCTAGATTTGGTTGTCTCAAAGGTGTAGGTGTTCTTTTCACTTCTAGGATTACTCTGAATTTCTGGAGAATAGACAGTTTCTAAATCACTATCACTTCTTATGACCTTTTCTACTCTGGACTCTTTTCTCAATCTTCTTAAAGTTATGTCTATATCAGGATCAAAGACCATAATTGATTTATTCTTGTTTTTACCATGCATATACAAATCATAATGAAATAAAATTAGACTACAATCAGTATTCAGAAATACACAACATAAATTATGCAAAATCTATCAGTCAAAGCATATAGACAATTAAATCTAACAGCTGCAGAATTATGAAATCATGTAGAAAATGTGCAGAATAGAAATTACAATTATGCAGAACAATGAAAATATGCAGAAATTGCAAAAAAATGTAAAAACTCTATGCAGAAGACAGCAAAATTATTATGCAGAAAACTACACAAGATGCAGAAAAATTATGCAGAAAGAAATTTTAAAGCAAAACAACAAAATAAATGCTCAATCTAGCTACTCTTCTACTACTAATGATATTGAAATTGAAAATTCCCCTGCAACGGCGCCAAAAACTTGTTGTTCGCAATCTAACACTAGCAAGTGCACTAGGATTACAGCAAGTAATGAGTAAAATTAAGATCCAAATATCGTCTCTACAGGGAATTTAGATTTCAAGTACCACTTCATAGAATTATAACCATTTGAGCCATGAAAATTTGAAAGAATAGTTGTAACATGTAATAACATCAATTCAGAACAGTTAGGAGTAAAAGAAACTTACAAAAAATAGAACAATGAACAAACAATTGTGTGATAATAGAGAGAGAAACCATAGCTAGGGAATTGCTTCACCAAAACTCCAATGTTTAATTGATAAAGTTCTGAACTAGTAAGCATTTGGAAAGAATGACAATCAGTTTCACGTTCTATTGTTTAAAGGTTAATTCCTTAACTCAGTGAACCTAACATTCAATCAAACCATTATAATTCCTTAGATCTGATTCAATTCAATATTGCTTTAAGTGTAAGAAACCAGAAGATTGCAAGATCAAAGTTCGTTATCCCTAAGAAAACTATAATCTCGGTGATTGGTTCAGATCTGAAGAACAAATTCAATTTCCATTGACAAGAGTTCCTTTGAATTTAGTTAATCAAATTTCTATTCAATTACTACGTAAAGTGCAGAATCAATCACTCAATCTATTCCAAAGTTTGAAATTCAGATCCAAAATCAATTCAACATGTTCGTTTCAGATCTACAATCCCTAACTACGAAGAAATTCCACAGCCATGACAGCAGAGAAAGAAAAAGAAAGAGAAGAAGAGAAGAAGAAACCCAGAATCGCCATGGAAGCTTGCTCCACTCCAATGCCTCTTTGTGAAGCTCCAAGATTCAAATCTCCACTCCTTTGTCTCACTTCCTCTAACGAGAATCTAACTAACAAAACTGAAAATGAACAGAACCCCCCAATTCTGGAACGTTTCTGGTATTTATAAAATTTCTTAGATTTGTGCGTCATCACTTTTATGAGAAATAGTAGCTACGCAGAAGGTTTATCGTTGTGTGTTAACACTTTTATCAGAAAAAGTGGCCACACGCAACTTTCCTGATATTGAGAGCTCTCTGGAACTATCACTCTTGCTGATAAAAGTGACAACACAGAGCTCAAGTAGTTAAGCGTGATCACTCTTATGAATAAAAGTGACTACGCGCAACTCGCCAAGTTGAAGGCTCTCTGGAATGATCACTTTTGACGACAATAGTGGTTATGCAGAGCTTTCCTAATATTTTGCCTCTCTGGAACGCTCACTTTTAATGATAAAAGTGATAACGCCCAGCATGCTGAGTCTGAGGCTTCACTGGATCTCTCACTTTTCCTAGCAAAAGTTGTGACGCCCAAGCTTTGTTCTTTTTTGAACTCTAGAGTGATCATTTTTACTGACAATAGTGATCACGCCGAGTTTGCATTTTCTTTTTCTTGTGTTTTTGAAGTCCAGACTTGCTTCTTTCCTCTTCCTTGTCATCAAGCCTCCATTTTCATGATCCTTGCTTGAATTATTCCTTCAAAAACAAGATTAAAAACTTAATTCCTAAGCAAAAATTCCACAATTGCTAAGATAACTACAAATTTAAATAAAACTTAAATTCCTTCTCTTTTTTTGAGTTTTTCTGCGTTCTTCATATATTTTTCTTATCAAATGTGTTAGAGTTATGCTAAAATATCAGTAAAAATATGGATTCATCACTACCCCAAACTTGTATTTTTGCTTGTCCTCAAGCAAATCAAATTAAACCAAGGATAAGTTCCTCCATTTGCAAATTCAATTAACAAACTGTTTTTCTCATATTTTTCAATTTCCAATTCTGTGTTTTCTGCAAAATTTTCAATCAAAGTGTTCATCCAAATACTCATCATGATATTCCTACTGCATAATCATCATTGAGTAAGAATTGCTATCTAAGTTCATATATTTCATCAAAGTTCATGTGAGTATAGTTAATCAATCATGATCACAGCTCACTTGGAAGTGTTTCTCTCATCACTCAACAGTGTTTGGGTGCTGTTTTCTCTTTGAATCATTAATTTAACTACACCCTACCATATGCTTGCCTAATTTCTCTATCTCCTCTGCTTAGTACAATTAATCACACATCTAGAGGGCTTTTTGCAAGTTATAATCAAGGCTTAGATTAAGGTAGATACTGAACAAAATAGGAAGCAAATGCAATTTCAAAAAATCAAAGGAATTTTGAGTGAATGACTGAAAAACTAACTTGGTTTTGCCTCATTTCTCACTAACTTCCTCAATATTACAGCAAACAATTTGTTTTTGTGCAGCAGATTTTTCATATGGATTTTTCTTTCCTTGCTTTCATGAGTTCAAATTTTCTTTTTCTGCAGCATTTTGCTATAATTCTTTTTCTCTTGAACTCATATTTTTTTCACTTTTCAGAATTTCCTGCAGCCAGTTTTGCTGCATAATTTCTTTATTTTTTTGTGGCACTGTATTTTTATTTTCTAACTTTAGATAGCCTGTTATTCCGTTAGCCCAAACTTATAAATTTGCTTGTCTTCAAGCAACACAAAATGGATGCTACCCCAAACTTAGTTTTAAAGCTCATTCTTGATTAAACTCACTATGCCTCTGATTAATTGAATGGTAAAATTGGTTTTTCAGCAGGGCTTGTAATGAAGTTAATTCAAGAAAAAGGAAAATTAAGTTCAAAGGGGTGAACTAGGGCATATAAGCATAAGGGAAGGTATTTAGGCTGACTAAGTATATCAAACATGGCCTCCATCATGTGTGTGAAAACTGTAAACAAGCATATTTAATTAAGAACAAAGGCAAGTTCTAGAGAATGCAGCAAATTCTGATTAATCACATAAGAAAAAGAAGCATGGAGCTCAAATCTCACTCAGGTTGTGTAAGTGATATGTTAATCAATGAACTCACATTTCTCTTTTCAGATTTATATGCACCTAGTGGCAAGATTGCCTCATTTTTTAAAATACAAGTGTAATCTCATGTTGAGAATGGGAAAAGCAACTTGAGAAAAAATTCAAATAGAATTCACAGAACTATCAAACATCTTGCAGTCAATTTGCAGAAAAACAGCTCGTATTCTATACTATTATCAGTAAGTTTTCAGTGTATTGTGTAGCTAACACATGAATCAAAAGGTAATGAATAAAACCCCCCTTTTTCATGGCAGCTTGTGCAAGTGCCATCATCCATTGTGTGTGAGTGATGTGTGAGTGTGACATTTTCTGCACAAAACACTAAAATTCCATCAATTAGCAAATAAAAGGCAATTAATTGAAAAGCTATCATAAATGCAAAATAGATATGTGAAAATGAAACCAAATTGTACCAAAATGTAATTACAACCCAAAAAAGTTTGAAACTACAGAAATTTACAAAATTCCTAATGACAGAAAATAAATTCCTAAACTATTCCTCTGCTACATCTTCCTCCTCCTCCATTACTTCTTCAGCTGGTTGTGGAAAATGGGTTTTGTAGATTGGCAGATCTTTGAAGACTGAGGAACGAAGGCACTGAGCATTCTCTGCCAAATTAGGAGTGTGATGCATTTCATCTTTGGTCATTACCAATTTCTGACTAATATTCAGCATAACACATTCCAGCAACATAATCCCATACTTGAGACTGTTGTGCAGCTTAGTCTGCATCTCTGCTAACTGGTTCTGTCTCTCAGCCATGAGCTTCAAGGAATCCTTCATCAATATTGGTTTTTTCTTTCTGAATTGAGAAGGAATTGGATCTACTGCAGTGCAGGAAGTGGTAGCATATATTTCTTTCACCATAGAGACAGAAATGGGAGGTGCAGACCGAATTCTTTCTTGGTACTCTCTAACTTCAACTCTTGCATCCTCACAAAGTAATGTTATTAATGAGGGAAAAGTAAGTGAATCTTCTTGGTTTTCAAAATATTCAAAATACATTCACTAATGATCTTTCCCACATCAATATATAAATCATTCATTATTGCAAAAAGAAGTTTTGCCCTTTTCACAGCCAATGTCGAACTATGTTTGACTGGCATAAATGAGTTCAGAATAAAAGTGCTCCAAACTTTGGCAAATGGCAGCAGCTGTTTGGTGACAATGCATTTTGGTTTCTTGGATTAGTTCAGCTTCCACGTTGTTCTAGGCCGCCCAATCCTTTGCAGAATTTCCACATAGTCCTTGTCAGGACTATTTTTAAAAGCATTGAATTCCAACTGTCTAGCCTGCTATGCAGAATTGATGTTCAGCACTCTATTAATGTTTACAGGGGTGAAGTCAACTCTCACCCCCTTCACCATTGCGTGGAGCATAGGAGATTTATCTCCTTTAAACTTCACAGCATTGGTGTAAAACTCCTGGGTTATTTCCCTCCAACCCATTCCAGCCAAAGAATAGAAGGATTCCCAATTCCTCTTCTGAATTTCTTCTTTATATTCTGGGTAATTGTCCCCAGCTATCTCAAAAGCTTTGTCTGGGACAATTTTCCTCCTCAGAATATTTGCCTTGATGAAGTTTTCATGGGCAATGCTTCTGAACCTTGGATCATGTGTTGTAATGGTGAAGAGCTTGAAGGTGCAGCTGCCCTGGTCTGAGGAGGTGGAGAAGGTGAAGGTGCAGGGGATCTTGGTTGAGGTGGGTCAGAAAGTTCAATAGGTGATGAGCTTGAGACACCATCAGTTCTGGCCCTCTTTGCTGCTGAAGTATTCCTAGCTTGAAGATTTCTACTGGATCTTCTTCTTGGGGTAGTGGAAGCTCTAGCTTGTTTCTTCTTAGAAGGTCCAACTGGTGTATTTAACGAAGTCCTAACCATTTTTTAGTTTCTACAAATGAAGAATCAATTGGACATTTTAATATTGTAATATCCAGCTATGATAGTATAGATTTCTGTACTGAAGAAAATTCAATCAAACAAAATTCAATTCTTTTAACAATATAATATGCAGTCTATTGTCAAGACAAATCAACATATAGCTATCGACAGACAACTGTACACACTTAAGGATTCACAGTCAAAGCATGTTAAATCCTTATATATAAATTCAGAGTATGCACTCTCAAAATATATCAGGTTAACACAGAGGAATCATCCTGGTCTCATCCAATTTTCAAAAATATTGCTGCAACTCACTTATTTTAATTTTCAGAATAATGTAGAAGTGATTCCATCATAGCAGGTAATTTTTAATAGTCGTAGTCAGAACTTTCCAATCAACCAATTCACACAATTCTATTTAAGTCAACTAAAATGCTGCAGAACGTGATACATATAGCGTGCAATGCAGTGTCAATTATCTAGCAAAAATGTCATAGTTGACAGGGAAAGATTAATTCAAAGTATTGTCCATTCCATTCTTGAAGCAAATAATATCATAATAGTTTCCCAACACTATTCTCTACATTTTCCAAAACAATACATGCAGAACATAGGATAGTATATAATTTGAGACTTTCAATTTCAATATCTTTAAATCAAAACTCAATTTGAATCTTTTTAGGTGAAGTCAGTTTCTGCAAAAGTTTGTTAATGTGAAAAGTGCAATGCAGAAGTGAATCTTCTCAGAAAACTCAAATTACAGCAAAACCTAATCTTAGTATTTTTTCTATTCCCCATATTGATTTAAATGGCTTAAAACATTCCTGGTTATCCTTTTTCAACAGTTTCCCAAAATATTTAAACACATACAAAAACTCCAATCACAGATTTCAGAAATAAAGGAAATGTACCTTGGTTGGAGATGCAGAAATGATGCTCGAATATGGAACAGGGAAGAAAAATCTTCTAAAGCGCAATGCATAGATTGAGGGTTAGAGAGCTCTCAGAGAGGGAAGGAATTTTTGGTTTAAAAGTGTATGTGTGTATTCACCCTTAGTAGTATTTATAAGCACGCTCAAGCATGTGACTACTTTTAAGAATAAAAGTGACCTTTATGTTATTAAAAGTCCCAGCGTTATCACTATTATTCATAAAACTGAATGTTCCAAAGAGTGTATTTTTCAGAGTAAGGGGAGCATTATCACTATTACTGGGAAAAGTGATAACGCGCAACTATGTTACAACTTTTGTTAATAAAAGTAATAACGCACAGAGGTCCGGGTTATACTTACCTGTGCGTAGCCACTTTTGTCAATAAAAGGGAATGATCCAGAGAGCTAGTTTTTCCATCTGTCTCTGCGTGATCACTTTTATCAGTAAAAGTGATTGTTCCAGAGAAGCGTATTACCCTAATGCCTCTGCGTGATCATTTTATCAGTAAAAGTGATTGTTCCAGTAGAGACCCTCAAAATGCCTTCTCTGCGTAGCTTCTTTCCTGCAATAAAGTGACTCCTTTCATTAGTCAATTGTTTCTAAACCCTCAATTAACTCACTTCTCACACTCTAATCCTTTCAATACATACTCTAAACATTAATTCTCAAATCAAGTACCAAATTCACCTCAGCAAAGATATGCAGCAGAATCAAATTGTAGAACTTGCATAAATTTGTAAAAAATGAGTATGCAAATTTCTAAATCTTAAAATACAAATTCTGAACATTGAATCTCAATTTAAGTATCCAAATGCACCTTAAAAAAATAGACTTAACAGTATTTTTGCAGAATATTTTAGAAAAGCAGAAAATTGCAAAACATTAATATGTAGAATTCTAAAAATATTACAGAAAGCTTAAAATGGGTTAGAAATATGAGTTGCCTCTCACAAGCGCTCTTTTAACGTCACTAGGTTGATGCCTATTGATCTTTGATTCTAAGAGATGATTTTGATGATAATGGCTCTTGCTCTATCTTGAAACATTTCCTCTTTTTCTCACCAACTTGCAGCTCTTCATTTAATTCAGAACATAGATGAAATAAAAGTGGAGGAACTTCCAGTAGCTTGATATACTCAGCAAGCTTCCTTTCATGCTCTTTATTATCGTCATATCTAATTCCAACAAGGATCTCTCTTAAAAGAGAATCATCATTTTGTTTTCCCTGCTTAGAATTCAGCAGTTCTTGAGGAAATGACAACTTTTTGCATTAAGCTTCATCTATTGGCTTGTAAGCATCTTCAAACAATCGCGTTTTGGTTCTTTTCTCAGGTTGTGTCTTGATGCAGTCCTTTGGTTTTTCTTTCTTTAAAATTGTTAACTGCTCTTCCTTGTAATCCTCTTATTGCTTATCTTGAATCTTGTTTTCTTCATATTTATCTAATGCTTTCTTTTTTTTAGCAGCTTTTGGACTTGAAGTTTCTACCTCACTCCTTGTGAAAGCAGCTTGGCATTGCTCTATTGTGTTCATCATGGTATTGCTAGGCAATCTCTCATAATTCCTTTTCAACAATTATTCTGAAATTTGTCTTATTTGTATCTCTATCTTCTTCACTGATGCCTCTTGATTGTTGAAACTTGACTGAGTGAATTCCATGAATTGGAGCAAAGTTTCTTCAAGTTCGTGTATTCTTTTTGAAAGAGTCTTTGAAGGCTGTTGTCCTCTTTGAGATTGAGAATGTGATACTTGAAAATAGGGTTGTGAAATTTGAGGACTGGAGAATGGTGTTGTTGCAGCTGTCATTTGTTGATTCCAATCATAATATGTCTGACTCATATTAGCTTGCCACTGATAATAATGAGGAAAGGTATACTCAGATCTTTGAAAATTTCCTCTAAAATTGATTTCTTCTTGAAATTCCGGTGCAACCACATCATAGGTTTCATTCAAATCGTTTTCACTGTAAAAATCACACACCAAGGGGTTAGTTTGGGCAACTCTAGCTTGAAAATTATTAATCAAAGCATTAAGAGTATCTGGTTCATAAGCTTTTGTTCTTGCAACTTAGCTTTGATAAAAATTCTGATACATGCTAGTTGCCATCAAATAACAGAGCAACTTATTTTTCTAGTTTTTCCTTGCATACAAAAAGAAAGAAAACAAAAGTCAAATCAAATTTGTAACTAGGAAAAACGAAATATAAAATTAGCAGAAAATTACAAAACATAACATGCAGCAAATATAGAAAATTATGTAGAAAAATGCAAAAGAAAGAAACAAAAATGCATTATGCAAAAAAAAATAGACAGTTATGCAGAAAAATGCAAAATAGAATCATGCAGAATTCAATAGAAAATGATGCAAAAGTTATGCAGGAAACACCAAAACAGAACATGCAGAAAACATAGAAATTATGCAGAATGAAGTTTACAATTATGCAAAAAAATGAAAAATGAAATTATGTAGAAAATGCAAAAGAATGCAAAACTTTATGCAGAAAAATTATGCAAAAAAAAAAAATTTGAAAGCAAAACAACAAAAATAAATGCTTAATCTAGCTACTTTTCTGCTACTAATGGTATTGAAATACACAATTTCCCGACAGCGGTGCCATTCTGGGAATTTTTCGCGCGTTTGGACCTATGTTCCAGTTTTGGTCTCTTTTGATCTCTTTTTGCTTACCAGCAGGAGAACACGTGCGAAACATATTTCAGGCCGCTGAAACTCCTTGAATATCACTTCTAGGACTCAAAGGAAGGGTTTCTGACCTCCTTCTCCCATTCTGGAACTTTTTGGCGCCTTTGGACCCAAGTTCCAATTTTGGTCTCTCTTGGTCCCCTTTTCCTAACTAGCAAGGGAACACGTGCAAAACACGTCTCAGCCCACTGAAACTCCTTGAATATCTCTCCTAGGACTCAAAGGAATGTTTCTCACCACCTTCTCCAGTTCTGTCGCCTTTGGACCAAACTCCTTAAATATCCCTGCTAGGAATAAAAGAAAGGGTCTATCACCACTCTCTCCCCTTCTGGCACTTTCTGGCGAGTTCACACCCAAGTTCTGATTTTGGTTTCTTTTTGTCTTCTTTTGCTTACCAGCAAGGGAACACGTGCTAAACTTGCCTCAAGCCGCTGAAACTCCTTGCATATCACTCCTAAGACACAAAGGAAGGGTTTCTCACCACCTTCTCCCATTCTGGCACTTTTTGGCCCCTTTGGACTCAAGTTTTGGTTTTGGTCACTTTTGGTCCCTTTTTGCTTACCTGCAAAAGAATAAGTGCAAAACTCATCTCAGACCGCTGAAACTCCTTGAATATCACTCGTAGGACTTAAAGGAAGGGTTTCTCACCACGTTCTTCACTTCTGGGGCCTTTGGACCCGAATTCCAATTTTGGTCACTATTGGTCCTCTTTTGCTTACCGACAAGGGAACACTTGCGAACACATCTCAGGCCGCTAACACTCGTTGAATATCACTTCTAGGACTCAAAGGAAGGGTTTCTCTCCACCTTTCCCCATTCTAGCAATTGTTGGTGCCTTTGGACCCAAGTTCTGGTTTTGGTCTCTTTTGGTCCCTTTTTGCTAACTGGCAAGGGAACACGTGCGAAACACGTCTCAGGCTGCTGAAACTCCTTTAATATCACTCCCAGGAGTCAAAGGAAGGTTTTCTCACCACCTTCTCCCCTTCAGGCGCCTTTGGACCCAAGTTCTGCTTTTAGTCAATTTTGGTCCCTTTTGCTTAACGGCAAGGAAACACGTGCGAAACACGTCTCAGGGCGCTAAAACTCCTTAAATATCACTGCTAGGAGTGAAAGAAAGGATTTCTCACTACTCTCTCCCCTTCTGGCACTTCTGGCGCCTTTGCACTCAAGTTCTAGTTTTGCTCTCTTATGATCCACTTTTTATTGCCAGCAAGGGAATACGTGCGTATCTCGTCTCAAGCTGCTAAAACTCCTTGAATATCACTCCTAGGACTCAAAGAAAGGGTTTCTCAAAACTCTCTCCCCTTCTGGCACGTCTTGGCACCTTTGGACCCAAGTTCTGATTTTGGTCTCTTTTGGTCCCCTTTTGATTACCGGCAAAGGAATACGTGCAAAACTCGTCTCAGGCTGCTGATACTCCTTGAATACTCCTAGGACTCAAAGGAAGGGTTTCTCACTACCTTCTCCCATTCTGGAACTTTTTGGCGCCTTTGCACCCAAGTTTCAGTTTTAGTCTCTTTTGGTCCCTTTTTCCTAACCGGCAAGGGAACATGTGTGAAACACGTCTCAGGCTGCTGAAACTCCTTGAATATCAGTCCGAGGACTCAAAGGAAAGGTTTCTCACCACCTTCTCCCCTACTGGCGCCTTTGGACCCAAGTTTCGGTTTTGGTCACTTTTTCTCCTCTTTTGCTTACCAGCAAGGGAACACGTGCGAAACACGTCTAGGGCCGCTGAAACTCCTTGAATATCATTGCTAGGAATAAAAGAAAAGGTTTATCACCACTTTATCCCCTTCCGATACTTTCTGGCACGTTTACACCTAAGTTTTGATTTTGATCTCTTTTTGTCTCTTTTCGCTTACCAGCAAGGGAACACGTGCAAAACTTGTCTCAGGTCGCTGAAACTCCTTGAATATCACTCCTAGGACTCAAAGGAAGGGTTTATCACCACCTTTTCCCATTCTAGCACTTTTTGGTGCCTTTGGGCCCAAGTTTTGGTTTTGGCCTATTTTGGCCTCCTTTTGCCTACCTACAAAGGAATATGTGCAAAACTCGTCTCAGGCTGCTGAAACCCTTTGAATATCACTCTTACAACTCAAAGAAAGGGTTTCTCATCACTCTCTCCCCCACTAGCACTTCCTGGTGCCTTTGGACTCAAGTTTCAGTTTTGGTCTCTTTTGGTCCCCATTTGCTTACCGGTAAAAGAACACGTGCAAAACTTATCTTAGGCTGCTGAAACTCATTGAATATCACTCGTAGGACTTAAAGGAAGGGCTTCTCACCACCTTCTCCCCTTCTGGGGCTTTTGAACCCCAATTCCAGTTTTGGTCACTTTTGGTCCCTTTTTGCTTACCGGTAAGAGAACACGTGCGAAACACATCTCAGGCCGCTGAAAGTCCTTGAATATCACTCCTTGGACTCAAAGGAAGGGTTTTTCACCACCTTCTCCCATTCTAGCAATTTTTAGCGCTTTTTGACCCTAGTGCTGATTTTGGTCTCTTTTGGTCCTTTTTTGCTTACCGACAAAGGAACACATGAAAAACTTGTCGCCGGCCACTGAAACTCCTCGAATATCACTCGTAGGACTCAAAGGAAGGGTTTCTCATCACTCTCTCTCCTTTTGGCACTTCCTGGTGCCTTTGTACCCAAGTTCCATTTTGGGTCTCTTTTGGTCCTTTTTTGCTTACCAGCAAAGGAACACGTGAAAAACTCGTCTAGGCCACTGAAACTCGTTGAATATCACTCGTAGGTCTCAAAAGAAGGGTTCCTCACCACCTTCTCCACTTTCGGGGCCTTTGGACCCTAATTTTGGTTTTGGTCTCTTTTGGTCCTTTTTTGCTTACCAGCAAGGGAACACGTGCGAAGCTCGTCTCAGGCTGCTGGAACTCCTTCAATATCACTCCTAGGACTCAAAGGAAAAGTTTCTCGCAACCTTCTTCCTATCTAGCGCCTTTGGACCCAAGTTCTGGTTTTGGTCACTTTTGGTCCCCTTTTGCTTATCGGTAAGGGAACACGTGCGAAACACGTCTCAGGCTGCGGAAACTCCTTGAATATCACTCCTAGGACTCAAAGAAAGGGTTTCTCAACACTCTCTCCCCTTTTGGCACTTCTTGCCACCTTTGGACCCAAGTTCCGATTTTGGTCTCTTTTGATCCCTTTTTGCTCACCGGCAAGGGAACACGTGCGAAAAATGTCTCAGGCCGGTGAAACTCCTTGAATATCACTCATAGGTCTCAAAGGAAGGGTTTCTCACAACCTTCTCCCCATCTTGGTCCCCTTTTGCTTACTGGCAAAGGAACATGTGCGAAACTTTTCTCAGGCCGCTGAAACTCCTTGAATACTCCTAGGACTCAAAGGAAGGGTTTCTCACTGTAACGCCCCAATTTTTGTGAATTAGCTAGTAGTCCTTAGATTTCAATTATTAGCTTATTCCGGCTTGCTAGCGTCGGAATAATTAGATAGATACTGCATTTTTATTTTTAGAATATTGAATTATTTTCGAATTCGGTATTTTAAGGTAACTGCATGCAAATAGATAGTTTCAATATCGTCCAAGGATTTTCCTGAGTATGTTCAACTGTACTGTTCACAATGCCCCTGATAATCTATCCCGAAAATTAAAATTTTATCTTATTTAAATTGTCAAATCAAAGGTATTCGCCTTGAAAAACGTGAGATTTTGTAATCATTGCTAAGATTTTGTAATCATTCATTAGCCGTCAAAATTTTACACGGAATCTCACGAAATCTAGAAATCATTATTGTAAAGATTTCCTAATCATTACAAAGATTTAGTAATGATTTCTTAGCCGTCAAAATCATTGCATAAAATTCTGTGAGATCTAGCGATCATTACCCGGAGATTTCCAAATCTAGTATCGGCCACTAGATTTTCATGCAAACAAACCTTGTCCCCTATTTTACAAACATCGTGATTGCCCCGATATTCCGAAATCTAGTATTGACCACTAGAATTTCATGCACGGGATTTTGTCTCCCGATTTGTCAGCAAAGTCATTTCAGAACTTTCTTTTCATGTCTTCCAAATTGCCGACATCATAATTATTCTAACCAATCACATTCTCTTGAACTTAACACCACATCAAAAGTCTCGTCCAAGTGACAACCTAGTCATGTCGCATTTTTCTCGGCCAACCAAATTTCATGCATTTGCTGTCCAAAATCTTACCTTTGGATTTTTGTGCAAAATTTTGGAAATTGTGATATCCAAACCGTGTGCATGCAGCCTAGGGTATTCCATGCACTTAACTTCCTGAATTTTACTAACTTTGCCTACAAGCTTTCCCAAAATTCACTATTCATGCACTAAAAACCGTGACACCTCTTTCCTTGCACCAATTTACCAAATTCACTTCAGCTTTTACTCAATTAAAACCGTGTGCAGTTTTTCAGTTTGGAAACCTTGCTAAGCAAGCCAAAATGAACATGTTAAGTGGCAATTGGTCACTTAAAGGTTGAACCCTTCATATAAATAGATTTACTAGTTGAGATTAAGCCTTTTGTAAGCCAAAAACCGAGAATCTCTCTCTCTTTTCTCTCTACCTTTCTCTCACACTTTCCATTCTCCCAAAGTCTCAAACTTTCTCACTTTCTCTCAAGAAAACCGAGAGCTTGCAACCCCTCAAACACCACTACTCCTTCATCAAAATTACTCAAACACCTTACCTCACCATCACTAACTTCTTCCTCCTTCATCCTCTCAATTTTCGTGTGGAAGGAACCCACTTTGGAGGATAACTTTGAAGAACTTGGCTGCTGTTTTCTCGGTCCAGCAAAGCTTTCCTTGGAGATCCATCTATTCCAGCCTTTCTTCATTTCATTTCACGCCGAAAACTCAAGGCAAGGGGGAGTTCTCACAATTGGCGTGTTTGCATGTCCATCTATTGGCTGTTTTTACACATTTTTCCTTGAAAAATTAGTGTGTTGGACTGCATGTTGGAAGAACTTCAAATCTGATTTTGCATGTTAAGTTCTATCCAAAAAGTGTATGGATTTCCTTGTTGCATGTCTCGGTTATCTCCCAAAGAGTTTGATTTCACTTTCAATTAGCTTTAATTCCTAAAAAGCTTGAAACTTTGATGTGTGGATGTGGATCTTTCTTTGTGCATGTCTCGGTTTTTATGTTCCCTTGGTAGAACCTTTGAACTAATGTCATTTTCTTCTTGAAACCATGAACCGTGAACTTGATCAACATATTCTTTCCCTTGCATGTTAATTTTTAACCATGAAATGCTTTGGATCTCTTTGTGCATGCCTCAGTTTCACCTTTGTTTGCCTGGATTCTTTGTTTAAAATGTGGATTTATCCTTGTAATCAATAAACCTTGGATTGCATGTGAAATGGAAGCCATTGCATGTTGATTTCAGCCCCTAAGTGTTTCGGTTTTTCCTTAGAAATTTGAATGTCACTTGGAAATGTTGCCCCTCCACTTGGACGATGAAACTATGTCATTGCATGTTAGTTTCCTTTATGTTATAAAAATTTTAGTTTGATAAAAATCTAGTGGAAAAGCTGGACAGATTTGATCTTGCATGGAGAAAGCCTAGAATATTGAACTACACTTAGAAATTGAAAACCGTGTTGGACTTTGTGTGATTTGCATGAGAATGGTTGCTTGCTAGTTTGGAAGATGGATGATTGAATTGATTGTGATGGGTGTATTCACTTAGTTTGAAAAGCTTTATGCATGTGGTGTTTTGGAAAATTGTGGTGGACAAGAAAGTGAGAACTATTCACTCTCGGTTTTGATGATGAGAAATCCTAAAAGTTGTACTTAAAATTGTGATAATTTTGATGAAATATGGGTGATAAGGACTGCATAATGATAGGGTGTGTTTGCTGTTTGCACTTGAATCCGTGAGCACTAAGATGAATCATGCATCATGTTCATTACATTATACAAGGAATAAAAGGAGAGAATCAAGTGCAGCCCTTTTTGATGGAAAGTTTACCTAAACTAAAAGGATATTAATTAAAGGTATGGAGATGGTAATTAAGGGACTGAATATAGTAGTTAATCAATAAAGGCCATCCTTAGAAAGATCTCACTATTAGCTTAATGGAACCTATCGCGTGAGGACTGATATTAATGAACCTAAAAAGAATTAGAACGAAACTAAGTAACCTTGAATTAAATAGGTAGTCGGGAGTCAATACACGTAATTAGAAAATAACTAAAAGGAAAAAACCAGAGAGATAGAGAAAAGTGGAGATAAGTCATATTTAAAGTAGGAGGTAGTATGGTTAATAATAATGGAAATGATAAAGTGAGTAGTGTTAATATAGTAAGTTAATGTAATAGGATTTGGGTGGGAAAATCTGAGAGGGTTGTGTCAAAATCACTGAGAATTATGTGTTGGGAAACAGTGGATGTGCATTGGTGGGATTGGAAGCTTGTGTGTGATCCCTAAACTTTATTGCTTGGCAAATCTATGCTAGAAGAGAAAGTGAATAGTGATTGAGCAAGCCTTGTGAGGGCTTTGTTTCTGTGCTTGAATTCCATGTGACACAAGATTGAGAAAACCTTGAGGAGAGAAAGGAGAATCACACTCCATGCATCATGACATTTCTTTGGAACGACTTGATGGCATAACAGAGGCACAGCTGTAGGTATTGGAGGTTCGGTCCCGAGTAGACCTACGGGGGTGGCGAAAGGGGGAACAGTCGACCTAGATGGCGCAGCAGAGCTCTCTGTGGCCGGGTCGTGACCCTACTTGCAAGCCTTAGCCAAGCCCAACAAGAACTCCACATCCTAGGGTCGTTGAGGTCCATTCCCGAAGAGACCCAGTTTGGGGCCAGCACCAGTTTGGGGTGTTTTTGAATAATGATATGAATTCTTTTCTGTGCAATTGTGATGCAGGGAATGGAGTCCTCCGATCGCCACATGACTTGGATATGAAATTGTGAACTCTACACTAAATGCTGGGCAAGTCGCTGGCAGTAGAGTAAGGGATCCCCATGCATACCATATGCATTAATACGAAAATTTGAGGGATGGATAGTGAGGAATGAAACTTGCATTTATGCATCATGTGCATTATTAGTTTGATGAACCTAGGAATTATCTGTGAAAAGTATGAATTGACTTATTTTGTAATGATGTTTGTTCTGAGAGTGGATGATGATGTGACTTGAGTGATGGTGTGAAAAGCCACCTTCCTTGGGGTACGGCTATTGAATGCTTGCTTGTGTTTGGAGAACTCCCCAGTTTGTGTGTGTTGTTGTATCTTTGTATATGCCCTATACAGATGACCAGCTTCCGAGTGAAGGTATGGATCCTGCCATCTGAGGAGGACGTCTGGGTGTTCGACGCGGCAGCACAGCAAAGCATCTTCCATGGAATGGCACGGGTGATTCATGGACAAGATGTCGGACACTCATGGACCACCCACTTTATGGTTGATACCCCCATTGAGCTTGTTTTCTCCACCCCACCTGGAGACTCTCACCTACCTTATCCTGCACTTGCAGCTACCCCTTCTCCCATGTCTGTTGATCCCCGTACTCCCAGTTCTAGACCAGCACCTACGCCTGTACCATTCCCTACTGAGGAACTTACTCCACCCCCTGTGACCACTGAGAGAGATACATATATGGCTGAACCCTTAGTGAGGAATGATGATGTACTGCCCCACATGCTCCCTACCTACCCAAACACTTACTCGCCCTTTACCACAGTTCATTCACCACCTCGCACTGCTGGATGGATTGTAGAGGACACAGAAGACGCTGCTTCTTCTAGCTCCGCTTCCCCGACATCCTCTGAGGAGTCCGATCCCATTGAGGATTATTCTCCCCTCGACTGATTGGGATAGTTAGTCTGTTGTGGTTTTTAGGGAACTGCTCTTAGGGAGTCAGTTTGTTTCATTCCATGTATCTCTGGACTATGTTAGTTTTGTGCACTTTAATTATGTCATTTCACTTTATTAAGTTGCAGTACTCTGAGATTATTACCAAACATTTCCATATCTATTGCATGAGGTTATTCAGTTATGATAGTGTATTGTTGTTATTGTTGTTCTACTTAGTTTTGACATTATATGTCGAGACCACAAATCTCCAAACTGAAATGTGATACACTAGAGGTGAATTGAAAGAATGTGTTATCCTTCCGCTTCTCCTGTTAAAAAAAAAAAAAAATCCTGTTATTTTTAGGCGTCACACTCACCACCTTCTTCCCTTATGGCGCCTTTGGACCCAAGTTCCAATTTAGGTCTCTTTTGGTTTCCTTATGCTTACCGACAAAGGTACATGTGCAAAACACGTCTCAAGCCGCTGAAACTCCATGAATATCACTCCTAGGACTCAAAGGAAACTACTCCTATTCTCACACTTTTTGGCGCCTTTCGACCCAAGTTTCAGTTTTTGTCTCTTTTGGTCTCCTTTTGCTTACCAGCAAAGTAACACATGCAAAACATGTCTCAGGCTATTGAAACTCCTTGAATATCACTCGTTGGATTCAAAGGAAGGGTTTCTCACCACCTTGTCCCATTCTAGCAGATTTTGGCGCCTTTGGACCTAACTTTTGGTTTTGGTCTCTTTTGGTCCTCTTTTGCTTACTTGTAGAGAAACATATGCAAAACTTGTCTCGGGCCACTGAAACTCCTAGATTATCACTCCTAGAACTCAAAGGAAGGGTTTCTCACCACCTTCTCCCCTTCTGGCGCCTATAAACGCAAGTTATGGTTTTTTTCTCTTTTGGTCCCTTTTTGCTTACCGACAAGTGAACACGTGCGGAACTCGTCTCAGGCCGCTGAAACTCCTTGAATATCACTCCTGTGACTCAAAGGAAGGGTTTCTCACCTCTCTCTCCCCTTCTGGCATTTTCTGGCACCTTTGCACCCAAGTTTCAATTTTGTCTCTTTTGATCCCTTTTTGCTTACCGGCAAAGGAACACGTGCGAAACTCATCTCAGGCTATTGAAAATCCCTGAATAACACTGCTAGGACTCAAAGAAAGGGTTTCTCACCACTCTCTTCCCTTTTAGCACTTTTTGGCGCCTTTGCATTCAAGTTCCGGTTTTGGTTTCTTTTGGTCCACTTTTGGTTATTGGCAGAGATAGGGTTTCTCACCACTCTCTTCTCTTCTGGCACTATCTGCCGCCTTTGTACTGAGGTACCGGTTTTGTTCTCTTTTGGTCCCCTTACGCTTACTAGCAAAAGAACACGTGAGAAACTCGTTTCAGGCAACTAAACCTTCTTGAATATCACTCCTAGGACTCAAAGAAAGGGTTTTCTCACCACTCTCTCCCCTTCTGTAATTTTCTGGCGCCTTTGTACCCAAGTTCCAGTTTTGTCTCTTTTGGTCCCCCTTTGCTTACTGGCAAAGGAACACGTGCTAAACTCATCCCTGGTCGCTGAAAGTCCTTGAATAACACTGCTAGGGCTCAAAGAAAGGATTTCTCACTACTTTCTCCCCTCTGGCACTTCCTGGCGCCTTTGCACCCAAGTTCTGATTTTTGTCTCTTTCGGTCCCCTTTCGTCTGAGGCAGCTAAAACTCCTTGAATATCACTACTATGACTCAAAGGAAGGGTTTCTCACCACCTTTTCCCCTTCTAGTACTTTCTGGCGCCTTTGCACCCAAGTTATGGTTTTGGTCTCTTTTGGTCCTTTTTTGATTACCGGCAAAGGAACACGTGCAAAACACATCTCAGGCAGCTGAAACTCCTTGAATATTGATGACGATGTTTTTCCTTGAGGTGTTTAAAAGATTTGTCGCAAATCCTCATCAAAATTTAAACAACTTAATGTAGTACTTGGGTTACCCTAGATTGTCTCCCATGAACATTTGCTATTAATCTTCATTAAACATGTTGAAGGCACTAATTGAACAGGCAATTAAAATGGGGGGTTTTGTGAATTCAAACTAATTTAAAGAGCAACAAGCAAACAAGTTTACCTAATTCAAACAATAGAAAACAGCAATCCTTAGTTCATCCACAAAGATTCTATCCTCATTCCACTCAAGATTTAACATACATCCTCTCTCCCATGAATTAGGTTAATTTAACAAGCAAACATTAACCTTATGGTCCTAACGAAATTACGCAGTTTGCTACGCTCTAATCTCTCATCCCAAAGTTACGCAACCTTAGAATTAAACCTAGGATTAAGCAATCCCTAGTTTAGAATCTCCTTAAACAAATTAGGGTTAATTAAGCAATATCTCCCTCATTCACCATTAATTCAATTCAATAGACAAGGAAGAAATAATTCATGAGAAGAAAGAAATTATATTATCATTCAAATCAAGGAACTCAAGAATCCGTGTGAACTTACTAAGGATTACACAAAATTTAGCCCTCCATGGAAATGGGGGTCAAAAACGCAGTTGGGAAATGCAAAAAATTCATTAACATTAATGTAAAAGCAAGAGAAATGAGAAACCAAACCCTAGGTTAGACCCTTGGCTGTCACCCAAGGTTTCCCTAAGCTCTGGAAAATGTCCTAAATTTAGTAAAGAAGAGGAAAGGTTCAAAAAGTGTAAGAACTCCCTACCCTAATTTAGCAAAAATCTATTTATACTAAAGTTGGCACCCTCCAAAGTAATTACTTTCATTCTTTCATAGTAAACACGCGTAGCATCAGTTGGGTTTTGCCTCTCTGGAGTGATTACTATGAACTTTCATAGTAACCACGCGCAACACTAGGACATTTTGGACTCTCTGGAGTTGTCACTATGAACTTTGATAGTAACTACGCTCAACACCTTCAATTTTGCATGCTTTGGAGTGATTACTATAAACTTTCATAGTAACCACGTGCAGGTTTAGTGGATTCTGGGCTGCTGTAGTTGTCACTTTAAGCTTTGAAAGTGATGACTTTGGTCCCTTTGCTGGAAGTGGCTTGCTATAGTGGTTACTATCAATCTTGAAAGTAGTTACTTTCACCTCAAATTCCTCAAAATCCAATAATTCTTCAAAATAAGCCTGGGGATTCCTGCCACATTATTAAAATGATCAAAACATGTAAAATAAACTATCTAAATTAATGTAAATTAACCAAAAACTAAGAAACCTATATTATTTAGCCTAATTGGAATATTCATCTTATTTACACTATCTAAGTCTATTCTTTTCTATAAAAAGTAATAAATGATGTATAAAAATTTTGTAAAATGTGGATTCATCACAACCCCAAACTTAAACTTTTGCTTGTCCTCAAGCAAACCAAAATTCAAGGACTTAAGTAAAAAAGGTTGGACTTATTCAAAAAAAAAATTTCTCAAAATTTTTCTGTTCCAATCTTTCAACTCTAATATACACTTCCTCCATTTCAAAATCATGGAGTCATTCAACAAAGAAAGCACACTCATATCAATTAATTGTATGCAAAGTCCCATACAAGTGAAACAAAAATTAACAAGGTTCATCATACTTCACACAATGCAAAGAAATTATCTAGGTCACAAGGTGGTGTTTCACTCTTCACTTGTCAGTGTTTCAAGCTAGGTATTTTCCCTCAATACATGCAAATTGATCTACCCTACCATAGTCTTGCCCATATTCTCAATCTCCTTTGCCTTAATACAATGATTTACCTATCAAAAGTACTTGGTTGGTCACAAATAGGGATAGGTAAAGTTCAATTTGATCAAGGAGGGTCAAAAGTTCAAGTGGGTTTTCAAGATAAGGGAATCCTTTTGAGTGAGTGAATACAATCAATAAGAATGAAATGCATCAAATGAGGTAGCCTAAGAGGTTTAAGCATTTTTTTTCACCTTGTTTTCATCATTTTTCATTATGTAAAGATCTCTTCAGTCTCTTGGACCTTGCTTCATTTTATTTTCTTTCCTTTTTCATTCTTTCTTTTATGATTTCTTGGACTTTGGCAACCACTCCTTTTTTTTCTTTTTTTTTTTTTTCAAATTTAAGCAAAAAAAATTTTCAACATGTATTAGTAACATGTATGATGTCCACCACCCAAACTTGAGAGGTTGCTTGTCCTCAAGTAACTACCATCAAAATCAACATCCTAAACTTAGTATTTTCATTCACTCTTGATGTTTCTCAAAAGAAATACGTTCTTGATGGGAGGAAAAATGTTTTGGCAAACTAAGTTTGGCAAAAGAAAGGAATGTAATGGAATAAGGTGCAAAGGTGGGCAATGGTGAGTGGGTGTGTGTGTGTAAAGAAGGCCTCAATCATCTAGTAAAAATTTCATAATGCATATTCAACTAAGAAATAGGGCAAGTTCTAGAAGATAGATGCAAAATTACATGGAACATACACACAGAAAGGAAATTAGAGGCTCAATTCTCTACCATGGTAAAAAAAGGTGATAACTACTTAACATCATGTGAGGATAAATCACCTTGCAAGAAAAGATATTCAGCATGGCATGGAGAGAAAATTATTTACAAAAGTAGAGTGTGTTCATGAATTGAATGAAAATTACAATAAGAGTCTAGAATTGGAATTACAAAATTGGATTCAATGAAAAAGAAAAAGAACAAAGATATATTTTGTATTTTGATGTATAATTGTGCAGGAAAAATGAGGTTAAGAGTATATGAAATAAAGGCAAAGAACTTCACCCCCCCTTTTATGAATGATAGTGCCTCAACTCATGGGCAAAAAAAATTGATGCTCATCTTGTGGAACTGAGGGCATTCTCTGCACAAAGAGACAATAAATTCATCACTAGAAGAACAAAGTAACTAAAAGTCAGATAATATATATATATATAGCATAAAAGAGTTAAGTTGTTGTTAAGAATAGAAGTAATAAAGGAAAATTGAAGGCAGGGAAAATACATGGAAAAGTGTACTAATTATAGGGACATTAGCAGAAAAAATATGTACAAGGAAAGAGGAGGTTAAACAAATAACAGAAATAGAAAATTGAAGCTAAATTGCATCCTCATCAGAGCTGGAGGATATCATCAACTGCATCAGTGTTGGTATCCTCATCATCCTGCCCCTCTGTTGCTGTAACTGGGTCTAGTACTGGCTCCCCCTCTGAGCTGCTATCTTCCTCTTCTTCCTCCTCTTCTACTGTAGGTGTGAAAGGCGGAAGATCTGATCAGCATTCATCCCTACCTTCTTCCCTATGTTGAGCAACATAGTCTCTGTGAGGGTCAGAGCAACCTTTTGACCAGCATGTATAGCATCTTGTCGCAGAGCTATTTCCTTCAGCTGGTCCTTCATTTTGGAAGGGAAGCCTTTCTAACTTACAGCTTGGGGAGGCATCTCTGGGGCTGAGCTCTTCTTAGCTTTAAACAGCTCCTTCACCATAGCTGTGGTGATGCAGGGAGCTGCTCTGATTTTCTGCTAATATTCCCCAAAGTCAACTCTAGCATCTTGGCAGAGCATAGTAATGATGGAGGGAAAACCCATGGAGTCCTTCTTCCTAGCTAGGATCTCTATGATGGCATTGCTAATAACATCACCAACATGGATGGGCATCCCTGTCATGATGGCATAAACTAGCTGTTCCCTCTTCACTGCCAGGGTAGATGAGTGCATGACTAGCATGAAAGAGCTAAGGATAAAGATGCTCCAGACTTTAGCAGGTGGAAGGAGGTGCTTTGTGGTTAGATTCTTGGGCTGGAGCTTCATGTCAAATTCCCAGTTCTCTCCAGCCTTGCATATTGCTTGAAGGATTGGCTTGTAGTCCTTTTCCTCCAAGTAGCTGAAAGTAGTGTAGTCCAGCTGTCCAGGCCTCTTTTCAAGAAGAGAAATGTTGAGGATCCTTTGGATGTTGGCAGGGTTAAAGTCTATCACCTTACCTCTTACCATGGAGTGCCTGTAAGGGAAATCATCTCCCTTAACCCTGAAAGCATTAGCATGGAACTCCTGGGTGATGTCTTTCCACCCATACCCAGCACATGTAGTGAACAAATCCCATCCCCTTTTCAGGATTTCCTGCTCAAATTGAGGGTAGGTCCCTTTTTACAGGTCAAAATTCCTGTCCTGCACAATGTGTCGTCTGAGAATATTGGCTTTGAAGAAATTCTCATGAGCCAGGGACCTAAATTTGGGATCATGTGCAGGCTGAGGCCTAAATGAAGAAGCAGTAGCTATCATGGCCCTCTTGGCCCTGGATGCGTTCTTTCTAGGAGTGTTTGCCATTAATCTACACATATAAAAAGGGATAAATGAGTGATAGTGGAGAATTAACCATGTAGCAAGAATTTCACACTATTTAGAAATGAAAGAGAGAAAATGCAAGCAATTTACAGCACTGTTGCAGAAGAAAGTAGCTACTATGATGAATAAGAGTAGTTACTTTGGCAATAAAGCATGACAGAATGCAGAGGTAGTGTATGGGCATAATTTCACAGCAAATGTGCATGAATCAAAGAAAATTGAGGCAAATCAGAGTAATTCTGCATACAAAAGTAACTACTATGCTAGTTGATAGTAACTACTTTGACAGTGACAGAACAAATATTTAGGCATATGCAGAGTGGTCACTATGAACTGAACTATGCCAGTTTTTACAATATTGAAATGATAAAAGTGGCCACTATGATTTAGTGAAGCTTAGCAGCATGAAAATAGCATGTAGACACATAACATTTGCAAGTTCAAGCAACAAATTAGTTCCAATTGAGAAGGAAATAGTTTTCAGCCCAAAGTGATTACTATGTGTTGGCAGGTAATTACTATGACAGCAAAAACAATTTCAAAATGAAATCCATAATTCATGTGTGTAAAATGCAGAAAAGCACATGACATATATTGAATCATGGTCTAAAAAAGAGGTTCATTGGATAGTAGTTGAATGGAAAATTTAAACACAGAGTGCATTTGGATCCAACAAACTAATTACCAACTAGATCAGCTAAGGTAAAAAGCATGTGCAGAGAACAGCTATGCATAGGATGAATTCAACTAGATCAGCTAACGTAAAAAGCATATGCAGCAATATGGGTCTAATTTCAAATCAAATTTCTAGAATTCAGAACAAGGAGTGAGTGAAAATGTAATTACAGGGCAGTGCAACTAAATCAGATCAGCAATGAGTGTATGAAATGAGCAGAACACAATATATTCACAGAGAGTAGTTACTATGAATGTTGATAGTGAGTACTCCAAAGCAAAAACACTTCAAATTCACAAGGAAAAATGCAAATTGATTTCTAATCATGAGAATTGGAATTTCAAGGCATAGAAATCATATTCCAGACTAAAACGAACCTAGGGGAAGCAAAATTTCAACATTACAAATAGAGTAATCACTACAATTTTTGAAAGTAGCTACCCTAGGGTCAAGCATGTCAATTTGCACACACAGAATCAAATTAATCACCCCACTAACTTAAAATCATACAATTATCCATGCAGAAACTGATTCTAACCAGTAATTTCAACTAAAATTGGTTCTACTAAAAAATCCCTAATTAAAAAATGAAGAATCCTAACGTAGAGAGTGAGGAAGAGGAAATTACCTGGATTGGAGTTCAAATCAAGTGCAAAAGTGCAGGGAATTGATGTTCAAATGCAAGGAATTGAATTCGAGGGAGTGGATGCTTAGGAAATTTAAAGAAGAGTGAAAATTTCTCAGAAATGAAGAGTGAGAGTGAATGTGAAAGGGGCCCTATTTATATGAAAAATGTTAGGCGTGGTTATTCTCAAGAATCATAGTAGACACGCGCAAGGGTTTAGCAAAAATGGGGTGTGCTTGGCTACTATGAACTTTCATAGTAATCACTCCAGAGGCACCTTGCTCAGTTAACTCAAAAGAGGCTACGCGTGGTTACTATGAACTTTCACAGTAACTATGCGCATCAAATGTTCAAAAATGGTTTCTGTAGTGGTTACTACAGAGGCACCCTTCATATGTATTTTCTAGAGTGCTACGCGTGGCTACTATGAACTTTAATAGTAGTTACACGCAGACCAATGAATTTAAAAGCCTTCAAAGTGATCACTATGGAAATTGAAAGTGAGAACCACAAAGAGCAAAGTCACATACCTTGGTGGAAAGTGATCACTATGGCTTGGGAAAGTGATTACCTTCATGGAAAACTTTAAAATTCTTTCTAAAGTGAATGGTTGGTTCCATGGAAATGATTATTCCTCCCTCTCTACTTGGACTTCCATGAATATATGCATAAATTGAGTCCAAATAAAGCAATTTTTCCTCTACAAGAATTATGAACAAATCATCAATCAAATAATGAGTCAAGTGTTGAACAAAATGTTTGTGCAGCATGAACTAAGCAACATGACTAGTAACACAGCACAAATGAAAGAATGCTTATTGAAATTAAAAAAGAACTAGAAAGTGCTATAAAAACTGTGAGTTGCCTCTCACAAAGCGCTTTTTTAACGTCACTAGCTTGACATTTTAGGGAGCTTTCACTCCAAAATAACCAAAGAATCAAGAATAGCTGGAGGTTGCTCTAGGAAAACTTCCTCCATATTAGCCTCATGTGTAGGATTCCCATAGAAAGGCTTTATGCAATGGCCATTCACTTTAAAAAACTTGTTTGTGGATTCACTTTACCTCCACCGCTCCATAGGGAGAAATGGAAGTCACAATGAAAGGTCTGATCCACCTAGATCTGAGTTTTGCAGGCATGAGCTTCAAACGAGAATTGAACAGCAAAACTTTTTGACCTATGAAAAACTCTTTCCTTGCTATTTTTCTATTATGAAAGGCCTTTGTTTTCTCCATATAAATTCTAGAGTTTTCATATGATTCAAGGCAAAGTTCTTCTAATTCTTGCAAGTGTAATTTCCTTTGTTCTTTAGCTTTGTCTATGTCCTTATTGCAAGCTCGCACTGCCCAATAAGCACGATGTTCTACTTCTACTGGGAGGTGGCAGGATTTTCCATAGACAATTCTGTAAGGTGACATTCCCAAAGGAGCCTTGTATGCTATTCTATGAGCCCAAAGAGCATCGTCAAGACGCTTGCTCCAGTCTTTCCTATTTGGTTGAACAATCCTTTCTAAAATCTTCTTAATTTCTCTGTTGGAGAGCTCAGCCTGCCCATTGGTTTGGGGGTGATAAAGTGTAGATACTTTGTGCACTACTCCATACTTTCTCAGTAGAGTGTCAATGGTTCTATTGTAGAAGTGGGTACCCTGGTCACTGATCAAAGCTTGAGGTACTCCAAACCTACAAAACGAGTGAGTACGCACAAAATCTACAACCACTCTTGAATCATTAGTTCTTGTGGGCTTAGCCTCTACCTACTTAGAGACATAGTCTACAGCAAGCAAAATATATAAGAAACCAAAAGAAGGAGGGAAAGGACCCATGAAGTCTATACCCTAAACATTGAATACATCACAGTATAAAATGGATTGTTGAGGCATTTCATGCTTCAAGGTGATTACCCCTCTAGTTCTTTGGCATTTCTCACATGTAGAACACACTTGCCAAGAGTCCTTGAAGATTGTAGGCCAATAAAAACATGCATCTAGTGCTTTCCTTGCAGTCATTTGAGGCCCAAGGTGGCCTCCTACAGTGGATGCATGGCAGAAATGCAGAACTGATGTAGTTTCTTCCTCAGGAATTCACCTCCTAATCACTTGATTACTACAGAACTTCCATAAATAGAGGTCATCCCAGAGGTAATGCTTGACATCATTCTTGATATTTTCCCTTTTACTCCTTAGTGCATCTACTGGAAAAACTCCTGTAACTAAAAAGTTTACAATATCAGCAAACCAATACAACTTTGAAGTACACAACTCTAATAGTTGCTTATCAGGGAAATCATCTTTTAGAGGAGTGAGTTCAGGGACTCCCTCTATCCTGCTCAAATGATCTGCCACCAAATTTTGTGCTCCACTTCTATCCTTTATCTCTACATCAAATTCTTGAAGTAGAAGCTTCCACCTTCTTAACCTTGGCTTTGAATCTGTCTTTTTGAAAAGGAACTTAAGAGCAGAATGATCAGTAAACACCACAACTTTTGACCCTAGCAAGTATGATCTAAATTTATCCAAAGCAAATACTATGGCCAATAGTTCCTTTTCAGTTGTCGTATAGTTACACTGTACATGATCCAAAGTCCTAGATGCATAATAAATGACATATGGATCCTTACCAAACCGCTATGCTAAGACAGCACCCATGACAAAATTGGATGTGTCACACATGAGCTCAAATGGAAGTGTCCAGTTTGGTGGCTGAATGATGGTGGTTGTGGTCAAGGCTATCTTTAGGCAATCAAATGCCTTCTTGCACTTGGTTCCAAACTCAAAATCAATATTTTTCTGCAGTAATTTGGAAAGAGGAAGAGCTATCTTGGAAAAATCCTTGATAAAGCGCCTGTAGAAACCTGCATGGCCAAGAAATGCACGCATCTCTCGAACACAAGAGGGGTAAGAAAGCTGTGAAATGAGATTAAGCTTAGCTGGATCTACCTCAATTCCCTTCTCAGATATTATATGACCTAAGACTACCCCCTGCCTAACCATAAAATGGCATTTCTCAAAGTTTAGAACAAGGTTAGTCTCTATACATCTTTGTAAAACTCTATCCAAGTTTCCTAAACATGCAGAAAATGATGACCCATGTACAGTGAAGTCATCCATGAATACTTCAATACAATGCTCAACCAAGTTAGAAAATATGCTCAATATGCATCTTTGAAATGTACCGGGAGCATTGCAAAGCCCAAATAGAATTCTCCTATATGCAAATGTACCGAATGAGCATGTAAAAGTGGTCTTCTCCTGATCCTCAGGAGCTATGCATATTTGAAAATAGCCAGAGAATCCATCTAGGAAGCAGTAGTGAGACATACCTGCCAAGCGCTCCAGCATCTGATCTATGAAAGGTAGAGGAAAGTGGTCTTTCCTAGTCGCTTGGTTGAGCCTCCTATAATCAATGCAGACTCTCCAGCTGTTCTACACTCTAGTGGACAAGAGCTCATCCTTCTCAGTCTTCACCACTGTAATCCCTGACTTTTTGGGCACCACCTGCACTGGACTCACCCATGTGCTATCTGATATCAGGTAGATGATGCCTGCCTGGAGTAGTTTGGTGATCTCCTTCTTCACTATCTCCAATATGATCAGATTTACCCTTCTCTGGGGCTGTCTCACTGGCTTGGATCCTTCTTCCAACAAAATCCGGTGCAGGCACAGGGAAGGGCTGATTCTAGGGATGTCAGCCAAGGTCCATCCAATAGCCTTTCTATGCTTTCGAATCACATCGAGCAACTGCTCCTCTTGGTCCTCATCAAGCTCAATGGATATGATCACAGGGAGCTTCTCACCTGCTTCCAAATAAGCGTATTTTAAATGCTCAAGCAGGGGTTTAAGCTCTAAGGTAGGAGGCTGCTCAACTGAAGGCAGTGCTTTAGCACTTTCATTTGAAATGATTTTTGCAACATTTAAACCATAAGGGTTAGATTCAATTATACTTGCTGTACTTAATGAACCACATTCTATCCCTTTTGATTTTTCAATGTCATTAATGTCAGAAGTTGCATAATCTAAATTCAGAAAATCAGCAATACAAATATCACACAAAGATGAATTAGTACAATATTCACAAATTTTAGTATCTATGGTATCTACACAATTAGAAAAATCTACAAAAGAGTCTCCTAACAATTCAACAAAACTATCATCTATCAAGCTATCAAGAACATCAATGTGAAAAACTAAATGCTCCTTAGGTGAGTGCTTCATAGCATCTAGTATGTTGAACCGAACCACACTTTCTCTAAACTCCATAGTGAGAGTTCCAGCATGCACATCAATTTTGGTCCTGGCCGTCTTTAAGAATGGCCTCCCCAAGATGATTGGTGCAGCTCCTTTTATTGGCTCTTCTTCTTGCATGTCCAAGATGTAGAAGTCAGCAGGAAAGATCAAGTCCTTCATTCTCACTAGAACATCTTTCACAAGGCCGGCTGGATTAGTAGTGCTCCTGTTTGCTAGCTGGATTATGACACCTGTGGGCTGCAATGGTCCAAAAGACAAAGATGTGAAGATAGATAAAGGCATAACATTAATAGATGCTCCTAAATCAAGCATGGCATTATCTATCCTATTGTTGCCTATAATGTAGGGAATAGTAAACATCCCTAGATCTTTGCATTTCTCAGGCATGGAAGTTTTTTGCCTCTCAAAAAGGGCTGATACATTCCTCCCTATGTTCACTCTTTCATTACCCTTTAGCCGCCTTCTATGAGTGCACAAGTCCTTAAGGAATTTGGCGTACTTTGGGATTTGCTTGATAGTATCTAACAAGGGGATATTGACTTCAACCTTTCTGAAAGTATCCAGAATTTCTTTGTCAACCTCTTTTTACTTCTTGCTAGGCTAAACCATTCTTTCAGGGAAGGGAATAGGAATGGACCTCTCTTCTTTGTCTACTACTTTTGGTTGACATAGTGTGGTCGTAGGTGCAGGCTGCTCTTGGCTCTTAACCTGCCCTTTGTCACCTTCTGCAGCTAAAGTGCAACTAGGATCCTTCTCCTTGGGCATTTTTGGCTCTTGTATCACCTTACCAGATCTTAAGGTAATGGCACTCACATTCTTTAGGTTTGTTACAGTTTGTTTAGGGAGATTGCTTGAACCTTGAGATTAAAGTTGATTCAGGGATGAAGTAAGTTGACCCATTTGATTCTCCAAGGTCTTGATACTTGCTTGAGTCTGTTGCTGGAAAGCCTGACTTTTTTGCTGGAAATTGAGATTATTCATAGTGAGTTGCTTCACAAGGTCTTCTAAGGATGACTCACTCTTTTGTGGTGCAGGAGCCAGTGAAGAAGATGCTTGATGGTGCTGCTAAGATGAAGATGATGGATGGTGATGTTGCTGGGCTGAATATGGCTTGTTTTGTCCAACTTGATATGGTTGAAAATGGTTGTTGGTTGGTTGGTTAGAGCCTTGATGCTGTGCATTTCCTCCCCACCTTAAGTTACGATAGTTCCTCCAACCGGGATTATATCTATTTGAAGATAAATCCCAGCTTTGTTATTGCTGCGATTGCTGAAAAGGAAATTTATTAGCATAAATATTAGTAGCATAAGCTTGAGGATTACCTTCCGAAGATTCAGTTTCTTGCAATGTGGGGCAACTATCAGTGAAGTGATCCATAGATGAACAAATCCCACAAAGCATGGCTGGAATGGATGGAGATGTATATGCAGCAGAATTCTTTTGGATGGATGCCAACTATTTTACCATAGAAGCCAACTTATCTAGCTTATGCTCTAGCTTGTGTGAATCTAAAGTTTGAATTTCATTGACACTCTTAGACATGATGGAATTTTGCCTTGTAGCAAACTGTTGAGAGTTATCTGCCATATTCTCAATGAGGTTTCTAGCGGCTGCGGGAGTCTTGTCAACTAGGGCTCCCCCACTAGCCGCGTCGATCATGCTTCTATCCGTTGGGTGTAAGCCCTTATAGAAGTATTGGATTAGGAGCTGGTCACTTATTTGATGATAGGGGCAGCTAGCACAAAGTCTCTTGAAATGCTCCCAATATTCATACAAACTTTCCCTTTCCAGCTGCCTAATACCACATATTTTCTTTCTTATTGAGGCAGCCCTTGAGGCAAGGAAAATTTTTTCCAGGAACAATATCTTTAGGGTGTCCTAACTTGTAATAGAGCCAGGTGGAAGATAATACAGCCAATCTTTAGCCAAATCCATAATAGAGAATTGAAAAGCTTTTAATTTCACATGCTCTTCACCTGCAAGACCATGAAATTTAGACAAAAGATGGATTAGACCAGTTTTAAGAACAAAAAGGGCATCTACATCCGGGTATTGGATACACAAAGTCTGGTAAGTCACGTCCTGCGCGGTAAGCTCCTTAAGTGTCAGGTCATTTTCTGCCATTTCTAAAGGTTCAGAATTTAAAGAATGCAGAGAATAATATATGGAAGATGGAGAAAATGGTTCCTCAGTATGTGCAGAGTTTTGTCTATTAAGGTTCCTAAGATTCCTATGGAATATCCTATCAATTTTAGTATCTAGAGGATATAAATCTCCCAGATTTGATCTGGTCATTCATTAGGAATTAGCTATGGAAAATTGAAAATAAGTAAACTAATGAAGTAGTAAAAATGCAGAAAAATTCAGATGACAATTATGAAGAAAAACTAGCATCTAAGTGTAGTAAAATAAAGCATTAACACCAAACAGCAAAAACAGAAAGAAATTGCAAACTATGGAACAAAAATAAGCAACACACAAACACAAATTCTACATAATTATGCAGCAAAAACGGAGTACAGTGTAGCAAACGAAAATGCAGTGAGGTAAACTAAATTGCAGAAGTCAGAATTCAAACAATATGCAGAAAACAGCAATTGGTTATACCTAAATGCAAGATATCTTTACTTACCTATGAAACTACAACTATAGTAAAGTATTCACAATGCAAAAGTTAAAAGAGAATTCACTAAATATGCAGAAAACAAAAATGAAAACAGAGCAAATAACATGTTTACAAAAAATCAACACCAATGTTCCCTGGCAACGGCGCTAATTTGATGATGATGTTTTTCCTTGAGGTGTTTAAAAGATTTGTCGCAAATTCTCATCAAAATTTAAACAACTTAATGTAGTACTAGGGTTACCCTAGATTGTCTCCCATGAACATTGGCTATTAATCTTTATTGAACATGTTGAAGGCACTAATTGAACAAGCAATTAAAATGGGGGTTTTATGGTTTCAAATTAATATAAAGAGCAACAAGCAAACAAGTTTAATTAATTCTAACAACAGAAAACAACAATCCTTAGTTCATCCACAAAGATTCTATCCTCATTCCACTCAAGATTTAACATTCATCCTCTCTCCCATGAATTAGGTTAATTTAATAAGTGAAAATCAACCTTATGTTCCTAACAAAATTACGCAATTTGCTAGGCTCTAATCTCTCATCCCAAAGTTACGCAACCTTAGAATTAAACCTAGGATTAAGCAATCCCTAGTTTAGAATCTCCTTAAACGAATTAGGGTTAATTAAGCAATATCCCCCTCATTCACCATTAATTCAATTCAAGAGACAAGGAAGAAATAATTCATGAGAAGAAAGAAATTATATTATCATTCAAATCAAGGAACTCAAGAATCCGTGTGAACTTACTAAGGATTACACAAAATTTAGCCCTCCATGGAAATGGGGGTCAAAAACACAATTGGGAAATGCAGAAAATTCATTAACATTAATGTAAAAGCAAGAGAAATGAGAAACCAAACCCTAGGTTGGACCCTTGGCTGTCACCCAAGGTTGCCCTAAGCTTTGGTAAATGTCCTAAATTTAGTAAAGAAGAGGAAAGGTTCAAAAAGTGTAAGAACTCCCTACCCTAATTTGGCAAAAATCTATTTATACTAAAGCTGGCACCCTCCAAAGTAATTACTTTCATTCTTTCATAGTAAACACGCGTAGCATCAGTTGGGTTTTGCCTCTCTGGAGTGATTACTATGAACTTTTATAGTAACCAAGCGTAGCACTGGGACATTTTGGACTCTCTGGAGTTGTCACTATGAACTTTGATAGTAATTACACGCAGCACCTTCAATTCTGCATGCACTATGAACTTTCATAGTAACCACGCGCAGGTTTAGTGGATTCTGGGCTGCTGTAGTTGTCACTTTAAGCTTTGAAAGTGATCACTTTGGTCCCTTTGCTAGAAGTGGCTTGCTGTAGTTTTCACTATCAATGTTGAAAGTAGTTACTTTCACCTCAAATTCCTCAAAATCCAATAATTCTTCAAAATAAGCTTGGAGATTCCTGCCACATTATTAAAATGATCAAAACATGTAAAATAAACTATCTAAATCAATGTAAATTAACCAAAAACTAAGAAACCTATATTATTTAGCCTAATTGGAATATTCATCTTATTTACACTATCTAAGTCTATTCTTTTCTATAAAAAGTAATAAATGATTAATAAAAATTTAGTAAAATGTGGATTCATCAAATATCACTCCTAGGAGTCAAAGGAAGGGTTTCTCACAACCTTCTCCCTTTTTGTCACTTTTTGGCACCGTTGGACCAAGGTTCCGGTTTTGGTCTCTTTTGGTCCCTTTATGCTTACCAGCAAAACAACACATTCGAAACTCGTCTCAGGCCACTAAAACTCTTTGAATAACACTGCTAAGATTCAAAAGAAGGGTTTCTCACCACTCTCTCCCCTTCTGGCGCCTTTGGACCCAAGTTACGATTTTGGTCACTTTTTGTCCCCTTTTGCTTACTGGCAAGGGAACACATGCGAAACATGTCTCAGGCCACTGAAACTCCTTGAATATCACTGCTAGGATTGAAAGAAAGGGTTTCTCGCCACTCTCTCCCCTTCTGGCACTTCCTGGCACCTTTGGACCCTAGTTCTAGTTTTGGTCTCTTTTGGTCCCCTTTTGCTTACTGGCAAGGGAACATGTGCGAAACACGTCTTAGGCCACTGAAACTCCTTGAATATCACTGCTAGGATTGAAAGAAAGGGTTTCTTGCTACTCTCTCCCCTTCTGGCACTTCCTAGCACCTTTGGACCCTAGTTCTAGTTTTGGTCTCTTTTGGTCCCCTTTTCCTTACCAACAAAGGAACACGTGGAAAAATCGTCTCACGCCATTGAAACTCCTTAAATATCATTCGTAGGACTCAAAGGAAGGGTTTCTCACCACCTTCTCCCCTTCTGGGGCATTTGGACCCAAACTCTGATTTTGGTCATTGTTGGTCCCCTTTAGCTTACCGGTAAGGGAACACGTGCGAAACTCGTCTTAGGCCACTGAAACTCTTTGAATATCACTCCTAGGACTCAAAGGAAGGGTTTCTCACCACCTTCTCCCTCTCTGGTGCCTTTGGACCCAAATTCTTATTTTGGTCACTTTTGGTCCCCTTTTGCTTACCGGCAAGGGAACACGTGCGAAACACGTCTCAGGCCGCTAAAACTCCTTGAACATCACGCCTAGGACTCAAAGGAATGGTTTCTCACCATCTTCTCCCATTCTGCCACTTTTTGGCGCCATTGGACCTAAGTTCCAATTTTGGTCTCTTTTGGTCCCCTTTTGTTTACCAACAAAGGAATATGTGCAAAACTCGTCTCAAGCCACTAAAATTCCTTGAATATCATTGCTAGGACTCAAAGAAAGGGTTTCTCATGAATATTTCCCCTACTGGCACTTCCTGGCACCTTTGGACCCAAGTTCCGATTTTAGTCTCTTTTGGACCCCTTTTGCTTACCAGCAAAGGAACACGTGCAAAACTTGTCTCAGGCTGCTGAAATTCCTTGAATATCACTCTTAGGATTCAAAGGAAGAGTTTCTCACCATCTTCTCCTCTTCTGCGGCCTTTGGACCCAAACTTTAGCTTTGGTCTCTTTTGGTCCCGTTTTGCTTACTAGCAAGGGAACACATGTGAAACACGTCTCAGGCCGCTGAAACTCCTTGAACATCACCCCTAGGACTCAAAGGAAGGGTTTCTCACCACCTTCTCCCATTTTTCCACTTTTTGGCCCCATTGGACCGAAGTTCCAATTGTGGTCTCTTTTGGTCCCCTTTTGTTTACCAGCAAAGAAATACGTGCAAAACTCGTCTCAGGGTGCTGAAACTCCATGAATATCATTGCTAGGACTGAAAGAAAGGGTTTCTCACCACTCTCTCCCCTTCTGGCACTTCTGGCTCCTTTACACCAAGTTCTGGTTTTGTTCTCTTTTGGTCCACTTTTGCTTGCCAGTTATAAATCCATATTTTGCCATGTTTTTAGCATAGTTTTTGGTTAATAATTAGGAAAATAGTTGTAAAAATAACTTGAAAAGATCACCAAAATAAAAGAATTAGTATAAATTGTTGTTTTGTTGAAATATTAAAAATTGTTTAGATTTTTGTAGGAGTTCATGCAAAAGATGGAAAATTGTTGAAAGTGCTTAAAGGAAGGATTAAAAGCTGAAATTAAAGAAGAAAAGTCAAAGAATCAAGCTTGAAGAAATCCTAAGAGTTGGGCGTTACAACTCCAAGTGATTGGCGTTTGAACGTGGAAAGAAGAAAATACCAGGAGCTTTGGTAGGAGCTTTGGTGTGCAACAGAGAGTTGCAACTCATAACAGATGGCATAGCAACGCAGAGCTGAGCATATGGAAGAACCGTTCACTGAAGTGCTGTGCATTGAAACGTACATCATCTAAAGCTTTGGCACACAAGAGCGCGTTGCAACGCAGATCAAATGCAGCCAAGGCATGCAACCGCGTGCCTTCACTCCAGCCATTTTGCGTTTTTGCGCAAACTCTGCAATTTTTATAACTTCTTTTTCTCGCCAATTCTGGATGTTTGGAGCTTTTGTATCACTTTTAGAAGATTCCAAAACACCTGGGGATAACTAACTTTCAGAATTTCAAGGGTTAAGTCGAAGAATTAGTGGAACTCTATAAATAGGAATTAGAAACTTAAAAAAGGAGCTTTTTGTCATTTTTTAGTTTTGGTATTCAGTTGTAACCGTTTTAACTTCCAAGAGATAGGAGTGACTTTTGTTCTTCTTTGCTAAAGGAATCTAGGGAAAGACAAAGTGATGGAGATGGCTCTCTGCTTTTTATCTTCTTTTCTTCTTTCTTCTCTCCATTTTATTGTAATGTGTTTCTAACTCTTTTTGTTAGGGATTTATGGATCTATAATTGATATATTGATTTCGTTTTGACTCTGAACTTTGAGTGTTTGATTTGATTAAGGGATTAATTCTGTGTTTACTTGATCTTTGAATGGAAGTTCAATTGATTAATCAAAAAGCAACCTTCACTAATGGAAATTGGGTTTGTTGCTTGGATCTGAATTAATTCCCAAAACTATTGATTTTCTTAGGGATAAGTAGTCCTAGTTTTGCAATCTTTTGGTTCTAATTCGTAATGCAATATTGAACTAAATTTGGCCTAAGGAATTAGAGAGATTTGGTTGAATATTAGGACCAATGAATTGAGGAATCAATTAAGGAATCAATCTTTGGTTATTGTAAAGAGAAACCAATTGTAAGTCAATCAATTGCTTGAATGTTCAGAGGCAGAACTGAATTGATATTGATATTCAAGTGAAATAAATTCCTAACTTTCCTTCATTCATAATTCATTCAAATAGTATATATTAACATTCTGCTTTTAACAATTTCTCATTTATTTAATTCTTAAAATTTACTTTCTTTCATATTGAAATCTATTCAATCTGATTTCCACATTTTATAACTTGCTACAATTACCTAGTATAGTTGCTAGTATTGAATACACCAATTAAGTACTATGATATAGAAAATGTGCATCAGCCAGCAAGGTAACACGTGCGTAACTCGTCTCAGGGTGTTGAAACTCCTTGAATATCACTCCTAGGACTAAAAGGAAGGGTTTCTCACCACCTTCTCCCCTTCTAGTGCCTTTAGACACAAATTTTGGCTTTGGTCACTTCTGGTGCCTTTTTGCTAACCGACAAGGAAACATGTGCGAAAAAAGTCTCGAGCCGCTGAAACTCCTTGAATATCACTGCTAGGACTGAAAGAAATGGCTTCTAACCATTCTCTCCCATTCTGGCACTTTCTGGCACCATTACACTCAAGTTCCAATTTTGTTCTCTTTTGGTCCTTTTTTGCTTGTCAGCAAGGGAACACGTGCGTAACTCGTCTCAGGCCGCTGAAACTCCTTGAATATCACTGTTAGGACTCAAAGAAAGGGTTTCTCATCACTCTATCCCCTTCTGGCATTTCCTTGCACCTTTGGACCCAAGTTTCAGTTTTGCTCACTTTTGGTCCCCTTTTGCCTACCGGCAAGGGAACACGTGCGAAACACGTCTCAGGCTGCTGAAACCCATTGAATATTACTCCTAGGACACAAAGAAAGGGTTTCTTACCACCTTATCCCATTCTGGCACTTTTTGGCTCCATTGGACCCAAGCTTCGATTTTGGTCTTTTTTGCTCCCTTTTTGCTTACCGGCAAAGGAATATGTGCAAAACTCGTCTTAGGCCGCTGAAACTCCTTGAATATCACACCTAGGAATTAAAGGAAGGGTTTCTCACCACCTTCTCCCATTCTGGCACTTTTTGGCGCCTTTGGACCCAAGTTCTGGTTTTGGTCTCTTTTGGTCCCCCTTTGCTAACTGACAAGGGAACACGTGCGAAACACATCTTAGGCCGCTGAAAATCCTTGAATATCACTCCAAGGACTCAAAGGAAGGCTTTCTCACCACCTTATCGTATTCTGACACTTTTTGGCGCCTTTGGACCCAAGCTCTGGTTTTGGTCTCTTTTGGTGCCTTTTTGCTTACCGGCAAAGGAACACGTGAAAAACTCGTCTCAGGCTACGAATACTCCTTGCATATCACTGCTAGGACTGAAAGAAAGGGTTTCTCACAACCTTCTCCAATTCTAGCACTTTTTAGTCCCTTTGGACCCAGGTTCTGGTTTTGGTCTCTTTTGCTCCCCTTTTGCTTACAAGCAAAGGAATACGTGCAAAACTCATCTCAAGCCGCTGAAACTCCTTGAATATCACTCCGAGGACTCAAAGGAAGGGTTTGTCACCACCTTCTCCCATTCTGGCACTTTTTGGCGCCTTTGGATCCAAGTTTCGATTTTGGTCTCTTTTGGTCTCCTTTTGCTAACTGGCAAGGGAACATGTGCGAAACACGTCAAAGGCCGCTGAAACTCCTTCAATATCATTCCTAGGACAGCAAGGAATGGTTTCTTACAACCTTCTCCCAATCTAGCGCCTTTGGACCCAAGTTCCGATTTTGGTCTCTTTTGGTCCCCTTTTCCCTACTGGCAATACGTGCAAAACTCGTCTTAGATCGCTGAAACTCCTTGAATATCACTCGTAGGACTCAAAGGAAGGGTTTCTCACCACCTTCTCCCCTTCTGGCGCCTTTGGACCCAAATTCCAGTTTTGGTTACTTTTGGTCCCCTTTTGTTAACTGGCAAGGGAACACGTGCGAATTACGTCTCAGGCCGCTAAAACTCCTTGAATATCACTACTAGGACTGAAAGAAAAAGTTTCTCACCACCTTCTCCCATTCTGGCACTTTTTGGCGCCTTAGAACCCAAGTTCTGGTTTTGGTCTCTTTTGGTGTTGTTTTGCTTACCGGCAAAGGAACACATGAAAAACTCGTCTCAGGCTGTGGAAACTCCTTGCATATCACTCCTAGGACACAATGGAAGGGTTTTTTTACCACCTTCTCCCATTCTGGCACTGTTTGGCACTTTTGGACCCATGTTCCGGTTTTGGTCTCTTTGTGTCCCCTTTTGCTTACTGGTAGGGGAACACATGCGAAACACATCTCAAGCTGCTGAAACTCCTTCAATATCACTCCTAGGACTGAATGGAAGGGTTACTCACCACTTTCTCCCCATCTGGCGCCTTTGGACCTAAGTTTCAGTTTTGGTGCCAATATCACTGCTAGGGCTCAAAGGAAGGGTTTCTCACCACCATCTCCCATTCTGGAACTTTTTGGCCCCTTTGTACCCAAATTCTAGTTTTGGTCTCTTTTGGTCCCCTTTTTCTATCCAGCAAGGGAACCCGTGCGGAACACGTCTCAAACCGCTGAAAATCCTTCAATATCAATCCTATGACTCAAAGGAAGGATTTCTCACCACCTTCTTCCATTCTGGCACTTTTTGGCGCCTTTCAGTCCAAGTTCGTGTTTTGATCTCTTGTGGTCCCTTTTTTCTTACCGGCAAAGGAATACGTGCAAAACTCGTCTGAGGCTGCTGAAACTTCTTGAATATCACTCCTAGGACTCAAAGGAAGGGTTTCTCACCACTTTCTCCCAAAATCTGGCGCCTTTAGACCCAAGTTCCAGTTTTGGTACCCTTTTACAAAACTCATCTCAGCCCACTGAAACTCCTTCAATATCACTGCTAGGGCACAAAGGAAAGGTTTCTCACTACCTTCTCCCATTCTGGCACTTTTTGGCGCCTTTGTACCCAAATTCTGGTTTTGGTCTGTTTTGGTCTCCTTTTTCTAACCGGCAAGGGAACAAGTGCGAAACACGTCTCTAACCGCTAAAACTCCTTGACTATCACTCGTAGGACTCAAAGGAAGGATTTCTCACTACCTTCTCCCTTTCTGGCGCCTTTGAACCCAAATTCTAGCTTTGGTTACTTTTGGTCCCCTTTTGTTAACCAGCAAGGGAACACGTGCGAAACACGTCTCTGGCCGCTGAAACTCTATGAATATCACTACTAGGACTGAAAGAAAAGGTTTCTCACCACCTTCTCCCATTCTGGCACTCTTTGGCTCCTTTGGACCCAAGTTTTGGTTTTGGTCTCTTTTTGTTCCTTTTTGCATACTGGCAAAGGAATACGTGCAAAACTTGTCTCAGGCCATTAAACTCCTTCAATATCACTCGTAGGACTCAAAGAAAGGGTTTTTCACCAGCTTCTCTCCTTCTGGCACCTTTGGACCCAAGTTCTGATTTTAGTCACCTTTGGTCCCTTTTTGCTTACAGGCAACGAAACACGTGCGAAACACGTTTCAGGCCGCCCAAACTCCTTGAATATCACTCCTAGGACTCAAAGGAAAGGTTTCTCACCACCTTCTCCCATTCGGGCACTTTTTGGTGCCTTTGGACCCGTGTTCCTATTTTGGTCTCTTTTGGTCCCCTTTTGCTTACCGACAAAGGCAACACGTGCGAAACACATCTCAGGCCACTGAAACTCCTTGAATATAACTACTAGGACTCAAAGGAACAAGTGCAAAACACGTCTCTAACCGCTAAAACTCCTTGACCATCACTCGTAGGACTCAAAGGAAGGATTTCTCACTACCTTCTCCCTTTCTGGCGCCTTTGAACCCAAATTCTAGCTTTGGTTACTTTTGGTCCCCTTTTGTTAACCAGCAAGGGAACACGTGCGAAATACGTCTCTGGCCACTGAAACTCTATGAATATCACTACTAGGACTGAAAGAAAAGGTTTCTCACCACCTTCTCCCATTCTGGCACTCTTTGGCTCCTTTGGACCCAAGTTTTGGTTTTGGTCTCTTTTTGTTCCTTTTTGCATACTGGCAAAGGAATACGTGCAAAACTTGTCTCAGGCCATTAAACTCCTTCAATATCACTCGTAGGACTCAAAGAAAGGGTTTTTCACCAGCTTCTCTCCTTCTGGCACCTTTGGACCCAAGTTCTGATTTTAGTCACCTTTGGTCCCTTTTTGCTTACAGGCAACGAAACACGTGCGAAACACGTTTCAGGCCGCCCAAACTCCTTGAATATCACTCCTAGGACTCAAAGGAAAGGTTTCTCACCACCTTCTCCCATTCGGGCACTTTTTGGTGCCTTTGGACCCGTGTTCCTATTTTGGTCTCTTTTGGTCCCCTTTTGCTTACCGACAAAGGCAACACGTGCGAAACACATCTCAGGCCACTGAAACTCCTTGAATATAACTACTAGGACTCAAAGGAACAAGTGCAAAACACGTCTCTAACCGCTAAAACTCCTTGACCATCACTCGTAGGACTCAAAGGAAGGATTTCTCACTACCTTCTCCCTTTCTGGCGCCTTTGAACCCAAATTCTAGCTTTGGTTACTTTTGGTCCCTTTTTGTTAACCGGCAAGGGAACACGTGCGAAATACGTCTCTGGCCGCTGAAACTCCATGAATATCACTACTAGGACTGAAAGAAAAGGTTTCTCACCACCTTCTCCCATTCTGGCACTCTTTGGCTCCTTTGGACCCAAGTTTTGGTTTTGGTCTCTTTTTGTTCCTTTTTGCATACTGGCAAAGGAATACGTGCAAAACTTGTCTCAGGCCATTAAACTCCTTCAATATCACTCGTAGGACTCAAAGAAAGGGTTTTTCACCACCTTCTCTCCTTCTGGCACCTTTGGACCCAAGTTCTGATTTTAGTCACCTTTGGTCCCTTTTTGCTTACAGGCAACGAAACACGTACGAAACACGTTTCAGGCCATCCAAACTCCTTGAATATCACTCCTAGGACTCAAAGGAAAGGTTTCTCACCACCTTCTCCCATTCAGGCACTTTTTGGTGCCTTTGGACCCGTGTTCCTATTTTTGTCTCTTTTGGTCCTCTTTTGCTTACCGACAAAGGCAACACATGCGAAACACATCTCAGGCCACTGAAACTCCTTGAATATAACTACTAGGACTCAAAGGAAGGGTTTCTCACCACCTTCTCCCCTTCTAGCGCCTTCGTACCCAAGTTCTGGTTTTGGTCTCTTTTGGTTCCCTTTGGCTTACCGGCAAAGGAACACGTGAGAAACTCGTCTCAGGCTGCTGAAACCCATTGAATATCACTCCAAGGACTCAAAGAAACAGTTTCTCATCACTCTCAACCCTTTTGGCACTTCGTGGCGCCTTTAGACCCAAGTTCTAATTTGGTCTCTTTTGGTCCCTTTTTGCTTATCAGCAAAGGAGCACGTGAAAAACTCGTCTTAGGCCGCTGGAACTCCTTGAATAATACTCCTACGACTCAAAGGAAGGGTTTCTCACAACCTTCTCCCTATGTGGCGCCTTTGGATGCAAGTTCCAGTTTTTGTCTCTTTTGGTCCTATTTTACTTACGCGGCAAAGGAACAGGTGAAAAACTCATCTCAGATTGCTGAAACTCCTGGTATATCACTCCTAGGACTCAAAGAAAAAGTTTCTCATCACTCTCACCCCTTCTGGCACTTCCTAGCACCTTTGGACCCAAGTCCCCATTTTGGTTTCTTTTGGTCCCCTTTTGCTTACCGGTAAAGGAACACGTGCGAAACACATCTTAGGCCACTGAAACTCCTTGGATATCATTGCTAGGACAGAAAGAAAGTGTTTCTCACCACTCTGTCCCATTCTGGCACTTTCTGGCACCTTTACACTAAGTTCTAGTCTTGTTCTTTTGTGGTCCCCTTTTGCTTACTGGCAAGGGAACACGTCTCAGGCCCCTGAACTTCCTTGAATATCATTGCTAGGAATAAAAGAAAGGGTTTCTCACCACTCTATCCCCTCTGGCACTTCCTAGTCCTAGTGCCTTTGGATCCAAGTTCCAATTTTGGTCTCTTTTAGTCCCCTTTTGCTTGCCGGCAAAGGAACATTTGCGAGACATGTCTCAGGCCGCTGAACCTCTTTGAATATGAATGCTAGCACTCAAAGGAAGGGTTTCTCACCACCTTCTCCCCTTCTGGCGCCTTTGGACCCAAGTTCCGATTTTGGTCACTTTTTGTCCATTTTTGCTTACCGACAATGGAACACATGTGAAAGACGTCTCAGGCCGCTGAAACTCCTTGAATATCACTCCTACGACTCAAAGGAAAGGTTTCTCATCAGTCTCTCCCGTTCTGGCAATTCCTGGCTCCTTTGGACCCAAGTTCTGGTTTTGGTCTCTTGTGGTCCCCTTTTGCTTACCGGCAAACAAATATTTGTAAAACACGTCTTAGGTTGCTGAACTTCCTTGAACATCACCGCTAGGACTGAAAGAAAGGGTTTCTCAGCACTCTCTCCCCTTCTCGCACTTCTTGGCTCCTTTGAACCAAAGTTTCAGTTTTGGTTTCTTTTGGTTCCGTTTTTCTTACTGGCAAAGGAATACGTGTAAAACTAGTCTCAGGCCGCTGAAACTCCTTGAATATCACTCCTAGGAGTCAAAGAAAGGGTTTGTTATCACTTTCTCCCCTTTTGGCACTTCCTGGCGCCTTTGGACCCAACTTTTGATTTTTGTCTCTTTTGGTCCCCGTTTGCTTACTGACAAACGAAAATTTGCAAAACACATCTCAGGCCGCTGAAACTCCTTGAATATCTCTCCTAGGACTCAAAGGAAGGGTTTCTCACCACCTTCTCCCCTTCTGGCGCCTTTGGACCTAAATTTTGGTTTTGGTCTCTTTTGGTCCCCTTTTGCTTACCGGCAATGGAACACGTGCGAAACACATCTCAGGCCGCTGAAACCTCTTAAATATCACTGCTAGGACTGAAAGAAAAGGTTTCTCACCACTCTCTCCCCCTCTAGAACATTCTAGTGCCTTTGGACCCCAATGCCGATCTTGGTCTCTTTTGGTCCGCTGTTGCTTACTGGCAAGGGAACACATGAGAAATTCGTGTCAGGCTGTTGAAACTCCTTGAATATCACTGCTAGGACTGAAAGAAAGGGTTTCTTACCACTCTCTCCCCTTCTAGCACTTTTTGGCGCCTTTGGATCCTAGTTCTGGTTTTGGTCTCATTTGGTCTCCTTCTGCTTACTGGCAAAGGAACATGTGCAAAACTCGTATCAGGCCGCTGAAACTCCTTGAATATCACTGCTAGGACTCAAAGGAAGGGTTTCTCACCACCTTCTCCCCTTCTGGCGCCTTTGGACCCAAGTTTCGGTTTTGATCGCTTTTGGTCCCTTTTTTCTTACCGACAAGGGAACATGTGCAAAACACATCTCAGGCCGCTGAAACTCCTTAAATATCACTCCTAGGACTCAAAGGAAGGGTTTCTCATCACTCTCTCCACTTCTGGAACTTTATGGTGCCTTTGGACCCAAGTTCCGATTTTGGTCACTTTTGGTCCCCTTTTGCTTACCGATAAAGGAACACGTGCGAAACTCTTCCCTAGCCACTGAAACTCCTTGAATATCACTCGTAGGACTCAGAGAAAGGGTTTCTTAACACTCTCTCCCCTTTGCCACATTTTGGCACCTTTGGACCCAATTTTTGGTTTTGGTTACTTTTGGTCCCCTTTTGCTTAGCGGCAGAGGAACACGTGCCAATCTAGTCCTAGGACGCTGAAACTCCTTGAATATCACTCGTAGGACTCAGAGAAAGGGTTTCTCAACAGTCTCTCCCCTTCTGCACATTTTGGCGCCTTTGGACCCCAGTTCTGGTTTTGGTCTCTTTTGGTCTCCTTTTGCTTACTGGCAAAAGAACACGTGCAAAACTCATCTAAGGCCACTGTAAATCCTTGAATATCACTCCTATGACTCAAAGAAAGGGTTTCACACGACACTCTCCCCTTCTGGCACTTTTTAGCTCCTTTGGATACAAGTTCCAGTTTTGGTCGCTTTTGGTCCCTTTTTGCTTAGCGGCAAAGAACACGTGCCGAACTCGTCCCAGGCCACTGAAACTCGTTGAATATCACTACTAGGATTCAAAAGGAAGGGTTTCTCACCACCTTCTCCCCTTCTGGCACTTTCTGACACCTTTAGACCCAAGTTCTGGCTCTGGTCACTTTTGGTACCCTGTTGCTTACCGATAAAAGAACACGTGTGAAGCTCTTCCCAGGCCACTGAAACTTCTTGAATATCACTCCTAGGACTCAAAGAAAGGATTTCTCAACATTCTCTCTGCTTCTGCCACATTTTGGCGGCTTTGGACCCAAATTTCAGTTTTGGTCACTTTTTGCCCCTTTTGCTTAGCGGCAAAGGAAAACGTGCCAAACTCGTCCAAGGCCGCTGAAACTCTTTGAATATAACTCCTAGGACTCAAAGAAATGTTTTCACACCACTCTCTCCCCTTCTGGCACTTCCTGGCGCCTTTGGACCCAAGTTCCAGTTTTGGTATCTTTTCGTCCTCTTTTGCTAACCAGCAATGAAACACATGTGAAACACGTCTCAAACCGCTGAAACTCCTTGAATATCACTCTTAGGCTTAAAGGAAGGATTTCTCATCACTCTCTCCCCTTCTGGAACTTCCTGGCGCCTGTAGACCTAAGTTCCGATTTTGGTCTCTTTTGGTCCCATTTTGCTTACCGGCAAAGGAACACGTGTGAAACACGTCTCAGGTCGCTGAACTTCCTTGAATATCACTGTTAGAACTGAAAGAAAGGGTTTCTCATCACTCTCTCCCCTTCTGGCACTTCCTGGCGCCTGTAGACCCAAGTTTTGATTTTGGTCACTTTTGGTCCCATTTTGCTTAGCAGCAAAGGAACACGTGCCAAACTCCTCCCAGGCTGCTGAAACTCCTTGGATATCACTACTAGTATTCAGAAGGAAGGGTTTCTCGCCACCTTCTCCCCATCTAGCACTTTTTGACGCCTTAGGACCCAAGTTCCCGTTTTGGTAACTTTTGGTCCCCTTTTGCTTACCGATAAAAGAACACGTGCGAAACTCCTCCCAGGCCACTGAAAGTCCTTGAATATCACTCCTAGGACTCAGAGAAAGGGTTTCTCAACACCCTCTCCCCTTTTGCCCCATTTTGGAGCCTTTGGACCCAAGTTTTAGTTTTGGTCACTTTTGGTCCCCTTTTCCCTAACGGCACGTCCGAAACTCGTCTCAGGCCCACTGTAACTCCTTGAATACCACTACTAGGATTCAAAATGAAGGATTTCTCACCACCTTCTCACCTTCTGGCACTTTCTGATGCCTTTGGAACCAAGTTCCCGTTTTGGTCACTTTTGGTCCCTTTTTACTTAACGGCAAAGGAACATGTACCAAACTTATCCCAGGGCACTGAAAATCCTTGAATATCACTCCTAGGACTCAGAGAAAGGGTTTCACACCACTATCTCCCCTTTTGGCAATTGTTGGCGCCTTTGGACACAAGTTCCAGTTTTTGTCACTTTTGGTCCCCTTTTGCTTACCGATAAAGGAACACGTGTGAAACTCTTCCCAGGCCACTAAAACTCCTTCAATATCACTTCTAGGACTTAGAGAGAGTGTTTCTCAACACTCTCTCCCCTTCTGCCACATATTGGCGCCTATGGACCCAAGTTTCAATTTTGGTCACTTTTGGTCCCCTTTTGCTTAGCAGCATGTGCAAAACTTGTCTCAGTTCGCTGAAACTCCTTGAATAACACTACTACGATTCAAAAGGAAGGGTTTCTCACCACCTTCTCCCCTCCTGGCACTCTCTGACGCCTTTCGACCCAAGTTCCCATTTTGGTCACTTTTGGTTACCTTTTGCTTAGCAGCAAAGCAACTCATGCGAAGGTTTCACACCTTGAATATCCACTAAAACTCCTTTAATATCACTCCTAGGACTAAGAGAAAGGGTTTCACACCACTACCTCCCCTTATGGCACCTTTTGGTACCTTTGTACACGAGTTCTAGTTTTGGTTACTTTGGTCCCCTTTTCCTTAGCGGCAAAGGAACACGTGCGAAACTCGTCTCAGGCTGCTGAAACTCCTTGAATATCACTAATAGGATTCAAAAGGAAGGGTTTCTCACCACCTTCTCCCCTTCTACACATTCTTGCCTTTGGACCCAAGTTCCCGTTTTGGTCACTTTTGGCCCCTTTTGCTTACTGATAAAGGAACCCGTGCGAAACTCTTCCCAGGCCACTGAAACTTCTTGAATATCACTCCTAGGACTCGAAGAAAGGGTCTCTCAACACTCTCCCCTTCTGCCCCTTTTTGACGCCTTTGGACCCAAGTTTCGGTTTTGGTCACTTTTGGTTCCCTTTTGCTTAGCAGCACATGCGAAACTTTTTTCAGGCCACTGAAACTCCTTGAATATCATTCTTTGGACTCAAAGAAAGAGTTTAACACCACTCTCTCCCCTTATGTCCCTTTTTACGCCATTGGACACAAGTTCCAGCTTTAGTCACTTTTAGTCCTCTTTTGCTTAGCTGGAAACGAACACGTGCGAAACTCGTCTCACGCCGTTGAAACTTCTTGAATATCACTACTAGAATTCAAAAGGAAGGGTTTCTCACCACCTGCTCCTCTTCTAGCACTTTCTAACGCCTTCGGACCCAAGTTCCCGTTTTGGTCACTTTTGGTCCCGTTCGCTTATCGATAAAGGAACACGTGTGAAACTCTTCTCAGGCCACTGAAAGTCCTAGAATATCAGTCCTAGGACTCAAAGAAACGGTTTCACACCACTCTTTCTCCTTCTGGCACTTTTTGGTGCCTTTGGATACAAATTCCAGTTTTAGTCACTATTGGTCCGTTTTTGCTTAGTGGCAAAGGAACACGTGCAAAACTCGTCCCAGGTCACTGAAACTCCTTGAATATCACTACTAGGATTCAAAAGGAAGGGTTTCTCACCACGTTCCCCCCTTCTGGCACTTTGTGACACCTTTGGACCCAAGTTCCCGTTTTGGTCACTTTTGGTCCTTTTTTCCTTACCGATAAAGGAACACATGCGAAACTCTTTACAGGCCACTGAAACTCCTTGAATATCACTCCTAGGACTTAAAGAAAGGGTTTCTCAACACTCTCAGCCCTTCTGCCCCATTTTGGCGCCTTTGGAACCAAGTTTCGACTTTGGTCACTTTTGGTCCCTGATAACCACGTCGCAATGGTATCAAACAAGCTAGATTTTCTAAAAAATTATGCAATACAAGAAGCAAACCTAGGTCATCTCTCAAGGACATAAAATGCATTTTATTTTTAGTTCCATCATGCAATTTCAAATTAGATTGGGGGAGGATTTGTTTTGAATTTAAACGACAAAATAACAAAAACAAAAATTAAGGATTATGAAATTTAACCAATTCAAGATCTCAATCCCTACAATGCAATTCTCGTCGTTCACACAAATATAATCCCAACGAATTTCCAATCACACTAATTCAATGCGCATTAACAACCCTAAAATCTAAATCTAGATTATGAATTCCATCAAAACAAGAATTGCAATCGCAAACCCAATGCTCTAACGAAATTCAGAATAATTGATTGATTGAATTAGGTGAATTCCTTTATTTCAAATCTGAAATTCTCATCCTCTGTTTAGAATGCAAATGAAAATTCAATATCATGAAAAACATAATTATTCTAATCAGAAAAGAGAAGGAAGAGAGAGAATTCGATAGAACCTAATTCACAAATGCAATGTAGTTCTTGAAACCTTGAACTGATTGATGGATTAGCCTTGCTTCATAATCATGTTGCTCGACCAATTAGAGAAGGGGATGAAGTTTCCGAAAATAAAAGAGAGGGAGACGAGAGGAATCCTTACGAAAGCTTTTTTATTTCAAATTCTGAAAATTAAGGCAAAAAAGAGGGAAAAAAATTCCCCACGCGAAATCATAAACCCTATTTAAAGACAAAATAATTGGGCTTAATTAAGGCCCAACTTCCTAACGAGGTTCCTAAAACCCTAATTAAGCAACGTCAACAATAAAACCAAATTTTGAAAAATTCATAGCAGGAACGCAACATTGTGACGTAATTTTGGGCCTGAAGATGTTCGAACTGGGCTTTTCTTGCAACAGAGAAGTTGTAGATCTCTCTCTTATCTTTCCAGGGACCTCAATTTTGTCCAATTCCGAGTAGTGTAGCTCCAGATATGGTCTTTTCAAGAAACTGTGTCAAAACAAGAATTTATGGCAGGAATTAAGAAAGATTTAAATTTAAATCCTAAATGACTTACCAACACAAATCTAAACTAACACATCAAAATAATATACTAAAAAGACTCAATTAAATCGAAAACATAGAGAGAGAAAGATGTATTAAAATATGACTATCAGTCCCCTTTTGCTTAACGGCAAAGGAACACGTGCCAAACTCGTAATCGGCCGCTGAAACTCCTTGAATATCACCCCTAGGACTCAGAAAAAGGGTTTCACACCAATCTCTCCCCTTTTGGCACTTTTTGGCGCCTTTGGACACACGTTCCAATTTGGTCACTTTTCTTCCTCTTTTCCTTAGCAGCAAAGGAACACGTGCGAAACTCATCTTAGACCGCTGAAACTCCTTGAATATCACTACTAGGATTCAAAGGGACGGGTTTCTCACCACCTTCTACACTTCTTGCACTTTGTGACGCCTTTTGGACCCAAGTTCCCGTTTTGGTCACTTTTGGTCCCCTTTCGCTTACCGATAAAGGAACACGTGCGAAACTCTTCCCAGGCCACTCAAACTCCTTGAATATTACTCCTAGGACTCAAAGAAAGGGTTTCCCAACACTCTCTTCCTTTTTGCCCCATTTTCGCGCCTTTGGACCCAGGTTTTGATTTTGGTCACTTTTGGTCCCCTTTTGCTTAGCGGCAAAGGAACACGTGCCAAACTCATCCCAGGTCGCTGAGACTCCTTGAATATCACTACTAGGATTCAAAATGAACAGTTTCTTACCACCTTCTCCTCTTTTGGCACTTTCTGACGCCTTTGGACCCAAGTTCCTATTTTTGTCACTTTTGGTTCCCTTTTGCTTAGCGGCAATGGAACACGTGCGAAACTTATCTCAGGCCGCTAAAACTCCTTGAATATCACTACTGAGATTCAAAAGGAAGGGTTTCTGTCACAAAATTTAAGAACTAACTAGCAAGTGTACTAGGTAATTATAGTAAGTAATAAAATTTGGAAATCAATGTGAGTCCTAAGTATCGTCCTTAGGGATTAAGTGTATCAATTACCATGTCACAAATCAATAACTGGTTGAGCCAAACGAATTTGGAGTGTTTTGAATCATTTAACAAACAAGAATAATAAAGTGCAGAAATCTGAAAAATACAGCAAAATAAAGGTACGAATTTAGAAATGAAATGATATGTAAATGAAGTTAGGATTGATTTCACCTCTTTGTCACTTGCCAAACTGAAGTAGATCTGAACTCTAAGTTCCTTAATTGATTGATGATCAATTTCACTAGATTAATCAAAGGACAATTCCTTGCCTTATTGATCCTAATATCTAACTAAACTACCCTAATTCCTGAGGTGTAATTCAATCAAACATTGCATTAGGCATTAGAAATTAAGAGATCACAATCAATTTACAAAATCAAAATCGGGTCCATCAATCCATAACAAAAAGAAATCAGAACATGTTCCTAAAAGAAAAAGAGAAAGAAAGAGTAGGAGAAGGGGAGCAGCAAAATTTCTTCATAAATCCAAAGCCTGATTCCTCAAGGTCCAGAGCTTGGAAGTCGCCCCCAATCTCCCTCTCTAACTCTCCTACAGTGTGGAAATGAAAAGAAAACAAAAAATGGCAAAAAGACCCATTTTCTAAGTTCCTAAGTCCTATTTATAAAGCTCCTCTATTTCTTTGACTTGACGCTTAAAATTCTGATAGTTAGTTGTTCCCAAATGTTCTGGAATCTTCTAAAAGTGATATAGAAGCTCCAATAATGTCCAGAACTGTCAGAAAGAAGAAGTTGCAAAGTTGCAAAAATTTGCACCAAAACGCACAGTGACTAGAGTGAAGGCGCACAACTCCGCGCCTTGGCTTCAAGTGATGTGCGTTTCAACACATAGTACTTCAATGAATGCTTCTTCTATGTGCTTAGCTCTACGTTGCTATGCCATCTGCTATGCGTTTCTACTCTCTGTTGCGTTCCAAGGCTTTTAGTGATATGCGTTTCAACGCAATGGCAATTATCCAGTTATAGATGTTGGAGTGTTAACGCACATCACTCAAAGTAGCCACACAGACACAATGCTATATTTTCTTCTTTTCACGTTCAAACGCCAATCACTTGAAGTTGTAACGCCCAGCTCTTAGGATTTCTTTAAGCTTGATTCTTTGACTTTTCTTCTTTAATTTCAGCTTTTAATCTTTCCTTTAAACACTTTCAACAACTTTCTATCTTTTGCATGAACTCCTACAAAAAATCTAAACAATTTTTAATATTTCAACAAAATAACAATTTATACTAGTTATTTAATTTTTGTGATCTTTTCAAGTTTATTTTAGAACTATTTTCTTAATTATTAACCAAAAACTATGCTAAAAACATGGTAAAATATGGATTTATCACCACTCCAAACTTAGAATTTTGCTTGTCCTCAAGCAAATCAAATCAAACAAAAGGGAAAGGAATTAATCCAATTGACAAGAATTCAATCATCAAACTGATTTTTCAAAACTTCTAATTCCCAATTCTGTATCTTTTTGATTTCTCATCCATTGATCAACATGATCATTACATTGTTTTAACCACTTAATCAACAAAAACATGCCATTTGAATTCATGTAATTCAGCAAAGTTTCATATGAGCAAAATTGAGAAACATGATTCACAGCTCACAAGTAGTGTTTCCCTCATCACTCAGCAGTGTTTAGGCTTAATGTTTGCTCCTAAAATCATCATTTTTACCACACTCTACCATAGGCTTGCAAATATTCTCAATCTTCTCTACAAATATACAGCAAGTCACATATCAAGAGGACTTTTCAGGTGAAATTGAGATTAAAGGACAGGTAAGTGTTCAATCAATTAGGGAAACAATGTGGTTACTTCCAAACAGAAAAGATGCAATTCAAGTAGATGAATGTTCAAAACTTAAATTGAGGTTACCTCATCTTTCTCATTCATCCAAATCTGCACATAATTTATAGAATTTTTGCAGCATTTAAAGAACTATCATTGCATCAATTATACAGAGAATTTCTTTTTTTTCAATTCTTTTCTGTTTTTCACACTTTTTAACACTTTGCTTTTCATTTTTATTTTCAAATAACTCAGAGCTTTGCTGCTTCCCCCACCCCAAACTTAGAACTTTGCTTGTCCTCAAGCAATGCAAAACAAGAAGCCACCCTAAATTTAGTTTTAAAAAAAAATTATCTCTGATTAAACTCAAATTACCTCTTTCTAATTTGGATAAGACTATGGTTTTTCAGTAAGGCTTAAATTGAGGTTTTTCAAAGAAAAAAGGTTAAAGGCACAAGAGGGGTGAACTAGGATTCTTAACATAAAGGGAGGTTTATTTAGGCTAGCTAAGCATGATCAAAGAAGGCCTCTATCATATATGTGAGATTTGCAGATTACATATTCAATTAAGAAACAAAGCACGTTCTAGAGGTGCAGTAACAAATGAGATTAAATTTCACACATCAAAAATGCTTAAGCATGAGGCTCAAATCTCAATAAGGAATTTTTAAGTGATAATGTCAATCAATTAAGCTCACAATCAACTTTTTCCAGAATTATGTGCCCAAAATGGCAAGACTACCTCCTTTTGAAAATTACAAGTATAACAATCATATGAGAATGGGAAGAACAACTTATGAAATTAAGAAAACAGAATTCACAGAAATGCAATCAAATACAATGCATTCATAGAAGTCAGTTTATGATCTAATCTAATATTTTTATGTTTTCTGGGAGAATTTTCAGTGATAATGAAGCTAAACTCATGAAATAAGAGGTACAAAATTCACCCCCTTTCATGGCTACTGTGCAAGTGTCAATATCTAATGTGCTTCAGTTTTGAGTTATAAGCATATGGTCTGCACAAAACATCACAATTTCCATCAATTAATAAGAAAAATAAGCCAAATAAAACTGCAAAATTTTAAAGCAAATAAAATTGTAATTCATTACAACTAAAAATGAACCAAACTATCTTTAACAACTCAAAAAAAAATTGCAGAAAATAAAAGTCCTAATTACTAGAATTATACAATACTAAATTTAAAGAAAACAGAAATAAAAATAAAATCCTAAGCTAATCTTCTGCATCTTCCTATTTTGTACTGTCCTCCTCATCTTCATCTTCTTCATCCATTTCTGAAAAATTCCTGGAGGAATGTTGACATAAGAGTTGAAGAGAGGGAGGTTGTTGAAGGTAGTAGCTCTTAAACACTGCGCATTCTCCACCTTAAATTCATACAGCTGCTCCTTGGTCATGCCCATTTTCTTTCCAAAATCAGAGAAACCTTAGTGCCCAATTTCCTTCTTAACAGAAATTTGCATAACTTTATACATAGAAGAAAATCCACCTCTACACCCCTAACCATGATGTAGTGGTAAGGTAATTGCTCTCCCTTAGTCCTTACTCTCTTCTGAATTTTCTCCACAAATTCAGGATGATCACTTTTCAGCTAGCTTAAGGTTCCTATCATGAACTATCTTCCTCCTCGGAATATTTGCCTTGAAATAGTTCTCATGAGCTTTGCTTTTAAATCTTGTATCATGATCATGTATAGCCTTTGATAATGAGGTACCTGTAAATCTGCCCCTCTTTGATCTAAGATTTTCTCTAGCTAAGGTTTGCAGTGGGTCACGACCCAGCCACAGAGGCGCATCACTGTTGCCACTTAGGTCAACTATTCCCCCCTTTGCCACCCCCAGTAGATCTACTCGGGACCGAACCTACAACACCTCCAAGCTGTGCCGCGGTAATGCCTCCAAGTCGTTCAAAATAATATGATGCATGAAATGGTATTTTTCAGTTTTCTTTGATAGTTTTCTCATTTCATGTAGCCACTTAGAGGCTAGGCATAGTAGAATAGAAGCCATCACAGGGCTTAGTAGCATGGATAGATTCCATGAGTTTCACAGTAGCATGGATAGATTCCATGAGTTTCATAGTAGCATAGATAGATAGATTTCATGAGTTTTCATAGCAATTTCAATGAGTTCATAGTAGTTCAAAGTAATATAGTTTCTAGAACTCATAGCTTAGAATAGATCTTTCATCATAGATTCATAGTCTCATGGTTTTATATTTTCCCACTCATGGATAATTTTAGTGCAGCACATAATATATTGGAACACAACTTAGGCAAATCATTCAAGCCTTCATAATTCATTTCCTCTTTCTCAAGTTACTCTTTATTTCACATTTCAATTCAATCCCTCTTTCAATTTAGCATAGTCCTATTCCTCAATCCTTACAATCTCTCCTTTCAAGTTCATCCTAACCATCACATTTATTTTCATTAATCTCAAACACCTTCTAAACCATAAATCATTTCACTCTAACTCTTACTCTCTTAATTTTCTTCCTCTCGATTTTTCTCTCCATGAAAAAACAATTCATCAAACTTAATTCCTTTCTAAACCACTAATTAATCAAGTTAATGCACAATGATTCAAGGGTACTACCTCTCGGTTTCTCACTCTTTATTAGGTTATCTCAATCAAACTTAAGTACTTTTGAAGTAGTTTAATTTAGGTCACACACCATCTAAGTCCTTTCCTCTCATTTATCACATTTTTTCTTGCATTGTCACTTGTTGATTTTTCATTCTCAATACTCAATCACTCAAAAGGCAACTAAATCATAATACTTCCAATAATTCCAATCATATTCATGGTCCATTTCCATCAAACAACCCTCAAAGGCTCTAGATTATCAACATTGCAATATCATATAATCATTTTCGCTACACATTGTTATAATTCATCATTTCTTTCATAAGGTATGCAATGATGCATGTGATGCTCTCAAATAGCAATTTCATAGCTAAATTCACAATGAATAGTAAGGAAATCTAAATTTCTAGCCAAACATCACTTCAAACATACCTCAAGGTTCTCAAACACAATTACCAAGAATGAATAGTACATATCTCACATCATTCACATTTTTCTAGCAAGTTACTCAAGTAAATTTCATGAATTTCCACATCCAAAATCAAGTAATTTCAAGTCTTGCACTAATATTCATCCAAGGTCAATCATGCAAAATTTACAAGCAACAATCAATCTTTCACACTAGCAAAGTCCATCACGGTTCAATCAAGTCCAGCCAAGTAATTGCACTTTTCAATTTCATTTTTGCTTCCTTACACAAACCAAGGCATACAAGATGTATTTCCAACTTTTATAGCATTTTATATATTCAAAACATAGGCTGTCCACTAGAATTAGCCTTTCCTTTTGTGCAATTTCTTTTTAAAGTTCACACTAACTTTTTCCAAATAGTTTCAAGACCTCAAAATACAAAATTCAAGTCTTTCTCTTAAAACTCAAAACTGTCCAGCATCTTAATTTATTTATTTACCAAGGTTCAAACATGCAAGATATTTTCCAAATTTTGCAACACTTTTAAATACCAAAACCGAAACCATCCAAGCAATTTTCCTTTTCTCTTTTTATGAAATTAATTACAATGAATCATACCAATCCTTTCCAAATGTTCCAAGGTTTCAAAATATATAAATCTTAGCCTTTTTCCTCATAACAATCAAAACTGTCCAGCCTTTAAAAACTCATTTTTCATCAAGTCCACAATAAGCAAAATAGAGAAAAATCAACATGCAAACACAAGGTTCCATCATCCAAGTGCAGGACTTTAATTTTTAGCAAGGATTAGGTTTAAAAAGTCTAAACTGAGGCAATACATAAGGTTTTCGACACTTAGACCTTTCATTTTAGTGATCTAAGGAGTACACTTATTTAAAAAGAGATAGATCTCAAAGAACAAGGAGTTCAAGACATGCAAGGCATCATTTGAGTAGTCAAGTGCAAGATCATTGGATTGAAACTAATATTGAGTTTAGAAAATGGAAAATTGATACCTTCAAGGTTCAAAATCAACATGCAAAAAAGGGATTTTAACCAATTATTTCACGGTTCCAAGACTCCAAGGGTAAACCATTATTTGAACCAAAGGTTCAGCCAAGACAAGTGCAAAAACCGAGACATGCACCAAAAGATTCAACATGCAAAGAATAAAAATTCAAACTTTCAAAGGGTCCACTCATCTAAGCATAAAATCGAGAATATAGAAGTGATAAAAGTGGAGAGCAAGATGAAAACATAACATGCAAAGAGTTCAATCATTTTGTCCAAGATCATTGAAGATAAAAATGAAAACTTTCTAAGGATTTCTAACAATTTACCCAAGGGAAAGCAAGAATCAAAATAAAAGGTGAGAACTCCCCCTTGCCTTTGAATTTTGGGCGTGAAATGGTGAGAGAAAGGGCTGGATTTTGTGGATCTTCAAAGAGAGCTTGCTGGACCAAAAAAAACAGCAACAAAGTTCTCCTCCAAGGTTGGTTCCTTCCACAAGAAAATTGGAGAGAAGATGGAGGACTTGTGTAGTGAGGAAATGGTGGTGTATTTAGATGTTTTGGATGGAGGATTGATGAGATGTGGGGGCTAGAGTCTCTCAGTTTTCTTGAAAGAGTTTAAGAGAGTTTGAGACTTTGAGAGAATAAAAATGATGAAGCAAAGTGAGAGAGAGAAATGAGAAATCAAGTGGAGAGAATGAGAAGTGAGGTCTCGATTTCTTGTTTCCAAAATGGGCAAATGGAAAAAAAATGAATAATTTATATAAAGGTTAAGGTCTTAATGGTCCAAGGTAATTAGGAACTCATGGTTAGCTTATTGGATAAGCCTTGGAAGTCCCAAAATTTGCTCACGGTCCAAAAGAAGTAGAATTGAAGTGAAATTGGAGAGAATGGTGCAAGAAAAGGATGTTACGATTTTTAGTGTAGGAATAGATATTTTTAGGGAAACTTGCAAGCAAAGTTAGTATATGTTGGCAAGTAAAATGCATGGAATAATTTAGGGCTGCATACAGATGGTTTTGGTGGGGCAATTTCTAAAAATTGGCACAAAACTTCAAGGTTAAGATTTTGGGCAGCAAATGCATGTAATTTGATTGGCCGAAAAAGAATGCAACATGACTAGGTTGACACGCGGACGAGACATTTGATGTGATGCTAAATTCAAGAAAGACAATTAATTAAGGTAATTATGGTGTCGGCATTTTGGAAGACAAGAAAAGAATGTTCCAAAATGATTATGTCTGCAAATCAGGAGACAAGAATCTCTTGCATGTAATTCTAGTAGTTGGTATTAGATTTCGGAAGATTTGGGTAATCATAGTGTTTGCACTTTAGGGGACAAGAATATTTTGCATGAAAATCTAGTGGCCGATACTAGATTTGTAAAGATTTGGAGTAATGATTACAGGACTAAGTAATGATTACAAAATCTTTTGAAATGACTATAAAATCTTTTGAAATAAATATAAAATCTTTTGAAATGATTATAGAATATTTTGAAATGATTACAAAATCTATGTAATGATTACAAAATCTTTTTGCAGTAATTACAAAATCTTTTGAAATAAATATAGAATATTTCGTAATGATTACAAAATCTTACATTTTTTGAGAATGATAATTATGATTTTTCAATAATTTAAAAAGACAAAATATGGCTTTTTGAGCAAGATTCTCAAGGGTATTTTTGGGAAATTAAGCTGAAAATAATAAAGAAAATTTTGGATGATATCGAAGCCAAGTCTATTTATTGCATGCAGTCACTCTAAAATGCAAAACTTAGAGATCAAGTCATTATTCTCCTCAGTGAATAAAAATAGAAAATTCAGCACCTATCTAATTATTCCGACACTAGCAAGTCAGAATCAGCAAATAATTAACATTCAAGAGCTAATAGCCAGCTAACGAAAATTTTGGGTGTTACACTCAACACTCCCTCCCTTTCTGCCACATTTTGGCGCCTTCCCAAGTTTCGATTTTGGTCACTTTTGGTCCCCTTTTGCTTAGATGCAAAGGAACACGTGCGAAACTCATCTCAGGCCGCTGAAACTCCTTGAATATCACTACTAGGATTCAAAAGGAAGGGTTTCTCATCAACTTCTCCCCTTCTGGCACTTTCTGACGGCTTTGGACCCAAGTTCCCGGGTTGGAATCTTCTGGTCCTCTTTTTCTTACTGATAAAGGAACATGTGCAAAACTCTTCCAAGGCCACTAAAACTCCTTAAATATCACTCCTAGGACTCAGAGAAAAGGTTTCTCAATACTCTCTCCCCTTCTGCCACATTTTGGCGCCTTTGGACCCAAGTTTTGGTTTTGGTCACTTTTGGTCCCCTTTTGCTTAGCGGCAAAAGAATACGTGCGAAACTCTTCCCGGGCCACTGAAACTCCTTGAATATCACTCCTAGGACTCAAAGAAAGGGTTTTGCACCACTCTCTCTCCTTCTGGCACTTTTTGGTGCAGGCCGCTGATACACCTTGAATATCACTACAAGGATTCAAAAGGAAGGGTTTCTCACCACCTTCTCCCTTTCTGGCACTTTCTGCCTTTGGACTCAAGTTCCCGTTTTGGTCACTGTTTGTCCCCTTTTGCTTACCGAGAAAGCGACACGTGCGAAACTATTCCCAGGCCATTGAAACTCCTTGAATATCACTCCTAGGACTCAGAGAAAGGGTTTCTCGCCACTCTCTCCCCTTCTGGCACTTTTTGGCGCCTATGGACACAAGTTCCAATTTTGGTCACTTTTGGTCCCCTTTTGTTGAGCGGCAAATGAACATGTGCCATACACGTCTCAGCCCGCTGATACACCTTGAATATCACTACTAGGATTCAAAAGGTAGGGTTTCTCACCACCTTCTCCCTTTCTGGCACTTTCTGACGCCTTTCGATTCAAGTTTCGATTTTGCTCATTTTTGGTCCCCTTTTGCTTAGCGGCAAAGGAACACGTGCCAAACTCGTTCCAGACTGCTGAAACTCCTTGAATATCACTCCTAGGACTCAAAGAAAGGGTTTCACACCACTCTCTTCCCTTGTAGCACTTTTTGGCGCCTTTGGACATAAGTTCCAATTTTGGTCACTTATGGTCCTCTTTTGCTTAGCGGCAAAGGAACACGTGCAAAACTTGTCATAGGCCGTTAAAACTTCTTCAATATCACTACTAGGATTCAAAAGGAAGGGTTTTTCACCACCTTCTCCCCATCTGACACATTCTGACGCCTTTGGACCCAAGTTCCCATTTTGGTCACTTTTGGTCCCCTTTTGCTTGCCGATAAAGGAACACGTGCGAAACTCTTCCCAGGCCACTGAAACTCCTTGAATATCACTCCTAGGACTCAGAGAATGGGTTTCTCAACACTCACCCCCCTTCTGCCACATTTTGGCGCATTTAGACACAAATTTTAGTTTTAGTCAATTTTGGTCCCTTTTTGCCTAAGAGCATAGGAATACATCTCAAACTCGTCCCAGGCCACTGAAACTACTTGAATATCACTCCTAGGATTCAAAGAAAGGTTTTCACACCACTCTCTCCCCTTCTGGCACTTTTTGGTGCCTTTGGACACAAGTTCCAGTTTGGGTCACTGTCGGTGCCCTTTTGCTTACCAATAAAGGGACACGTACGAACCTCTTCCCCGGCCACTGAAACTCCTTGAATATCACTCCTAGGATTCAAAGAAAGGTTTTCTCACCAGTGCCTCCCCTTCTGGTACTTTTTGGCGCCTTTGGACCGAAGTTCCAGTTTTGGTCACTTTTGGTCCCCTTTTGTTTACCGATAAAGGAGCACGTGCGAAACTCTTCCCAGGCCAATGAAACTCCATGAATATCACTACTAGGACTTAGAGAAAGGGTTTCTCAACACTCTCTCCCCTTCTACCACATTTTGGCACCTTTGGACCCAAGTTTCAGTTTCGGTCACTTTTGGGCCCCTTTTGCTTAGCAGCAAAGGAACACGTGTAAAACTTGTCTCAAGCTACTAAAACTCCTTGAGTATCACTACTAGGATTTGAAAGGAAGGGTTTCTCACCACCTTCTCCCCTTCTGGTACTTTCTGACGCCTTTGGACCCAAGTTCCTGTTTTGCTCCCCTTTTGCATACCGATAAAGGAACGCGTACGAACCTCTTCCCCGGCCACTGAAACTCCTTGAATATCACTCCTAGGATTCAACGAAAGGTTTCCACACCAGTCCCTCCTCTTCTGGAACTTTTTGGCGCCTTTAGACCCAGGTTTTAGTTTTGGTCACTTTTGGTCCCTTTTTGCTTAACGGCAATAGAACAGGTGCAAAACTCATCTCAGGCCGCTGAAACTCCTTGAATATCACTACTAGGATTCAAAAGGAAATGTTTCTCCCCACCTTCTCCCCTTCTGGCACTTTCTGACGCCTTTAGACCCAAGTTGTGGTTGTGGTCACTTTTGGTCCCCTTTTCTTTAACGGCAAAGGAACACATGCCAAATTGTCCAAGGCCACTGAAACTCCTTGAATATTACTCCTAGGACTCAAAGAAAGTGTTTCACACCACTCTCTCCCCTTTTGGCACTTTTTGGAGCCTTTGGACACAAGTTCCAGTTTTGGTCACTTTTGGTCCCCTTTTTCTGAGCAGCAACGGAACATGTGTGAAACTCATCTCAGGCCGCTGAAACTCCTTGAATATCAATCCTAGGACTCAAAGAAAGGGTTTCACACCACTCTCTCCCCTTCTAGCACTTTTTGGTGCCTTTGGACACAAGTTCCAGTTTTGGTCACTTTTTGTCCCGTTTTGCTTAGTAGTAATGGAACACGTGCGAAACTCATTTCAGGCCGCTGAAACTCCTTGAATATCACTACTAGGATTCAAAAGGAAGGGTTTCTTACCACCTTCTCCCCTTCTGGCACTTTTTGACGCCTTTAGACCTAAGTTTCGGTTTTGGTCACTTTTGGTCCCCTTTTCCTTAACGGCAAAGGAACACATGCCAAATTGTCCCAATCCACTGAAACTCCTTGAATATCACTCCTACGACTCAGAGAAAGGGTTTCTCAGCATTCTCTCCCCTTTTGGCGCTTTTTGGTGCCTTTGGACACAAGTTCCAGTTTTGGTCACTTTTGGTCCCCTTTTGCTTGGCGGCAACTGAACATCTGCGAAACTCATCTCAAGCCGCTGAAACTCCTTGAATATCACTCCTAGGACTCAAAGAAAGGGTTTCACACCACTCTCTCCGCTTCTAGCACTTTTTTGCGCCTTTGGACACAAGTTCCAGTTTTGGTCACTTTTGGTCCTGTTTCGCTTAGTGGCAATGGAACACGTGCGAAACTCATCTCAGGCCGCTGAAACTCCTTGAATATCACTACTAGGATTCAAAAGGTAGGGTTTCTCACCACCTTCTCCCTTTCTGGCACTTTCTGACGCCTTTCGATCCAAGTTTCGATTTTGCTCATTTTTGGTCCCCTTTTGCTTAGCGGCAAAGGAACACGTGCCAAACTCGTTCCAGACTGCTGAAACTCCTTGAATATCACTCCTAGGACTCAAAGAAAGGGTTTCACACTACTCTCTTCCCTTGTAGCACTTTTTGGCGCCTTTGGACATAAGTTCCAATTTTGGTCACTTATGGTCCTCTTTTGCTTAGCGGCAAAGGAACACGTGCGAAACTTGTCATAGGCCGTTAAAACTTCTTCAATATCACTACTAGGATTCAAAAGGAAGGGTTTTTTACCACCTTCTCCCCATCTGACACATTCTGACGCCGTTGGACCCAAGTTCCCATTTTGGTCACTTTTGGTCCCCTTTTGCTTGCCGATAAAGGAACACATGCGAAACTCTTCCCAGGCCACTGAAACTCCTTGAATATCACTCCTAGGACTCAGAGAATGAGTTTCTCAACACTCACCCCCCTTCTGCCGCATTTTGGCGCATTTAGACACAAATTTTAGTTTTAGTCAATTTTGGTCCCTTTTTGCTTAAGAGCATAGGAATACATCTCAAACTCGTCCCAGGCCACTGAAACTACTTGAATATCACTCCTAGGATTCAAAGAAAGGTTTTCACACCACTCTCTCCCCTTCTGGCACTTTTTGGTGCCTTTGGACACAAGTTCCAGTTTGGGTCACTTTCGGTGCCTTTTTGCTTACCAATAAAGGGACACGTACGAACCTCTTCCCCGGCCACTGAAACTCCTTGAATATCACTCCTAGGATTCAAAGAAAGGTTTTCTCACCAGTGCCTCCCCTTCTGGTACTTTTTGGCGCCTTTGGACCGAAGTTCCAGTTTTGGTCACTTTTGGTCCCCTTTTGTTTACCGATAAAGGAGCACGTGCGAAACTCTTCCCAGGCCAATGAAACTCCATGAATATCACTACTAGGACTTAGAGAAAGGGTTTCTCAACACTCTCTCCCCTTCTGCCACATTTTGGCGCCTTTGGACCCAAGTTTCAGTTTCGGTCACTTTTGGGCCCCTTTTGCTTAGCAGCAAAGGAACACGTGTAAAACTTGTCTCAAGCTACTAAAACTCCTTGAGTATCACTACTAGGATTTGAAAGGAAGGGTTTCTCACCACCTTCTCCCCTTGTGGCACTTTCTGACGCCTTTGGACCCAAGTTCCTGTTTTGCTCCCCTTTTGCATACCGATAAAGGAACACGTACGAACCTCTTCCCCGGCCACTGATACTCCTTGAATATCACTCCTAGGATTGAAAGAAAGGTTTTCACACCAGTCCCTCCTCTTCTGGCACTTTTTGGCGCCTTTAGACCCAGGTTTCAGTTTTGGTCACTTTGGGTCCCTTTCTGCTTAGCGGCAACAGAACAGGTGCAAAACTCGTCTCAGGCCGCTGAAACTCCTTGAATATAACTAGTAGGATTCAAAAGGAAGGGTTTCTCCCCACCTTCTGCCCTTCTGGCACTTTCTGACGCCTTTAGACCCAAGTTGTGGTTGTGGTCACTTTTGGTCCCCTTTTCTTTAACGGTAAAGGAACACATGCCAAATTGTCCAAGGCCGCTGAAACTCCTTGAATATTACTCCTAGGACTCAAAGAAAGTGTTTCACACCACTCTCTCCCATTTTGGCACTTTTTGGAGCCTTAGGACACAAGTTCCAGTTTTGGTCACTTTTGGTCCCCTTTTTCTGAGTAGCAACGGAACATGTGTGAAACTCATCTCAGGCCGCTGAAACTCCTTGAATATCAATCCTAGGACTCAAAGAAAGGGTTTCACACCACTCTCTCCCCTTCTAGCACTTTTTGGTGCCTTTGGACACAAGTTCCAGTTTTGGTCACTTTTTGTCCCGTTTTGCTTAGTGGCAATGGAACACGTGCAAAACTCATCTCAGGCCGCTGAAACTCCTTGAATATCACTACTAGGATTCAAAAAGAAGGGTTTCTTACCACCTTCTCCCCTTCTGGCACTTTTTGACGCCTTTAGACCTAAGTTTCGGTTTTGGTCACTTTTGGTCCCCTTTTCCTTAACGGCAAAGGAACACATGCCAAATTGTCCCAATCCACTGAAACTCTTTGAATATCACTCCTACGACTCAGAGAAAAGGTTTCTCAGCATTCTCTCCCCTTTTGGCGCTTTTTGGCGCCTTTGGACACAAGTTCCAGTTTTGGTCAATTTTGGTCCCCTTTTGCTTGGCGGCAACTGAACATCTGTGAAACTCATCTCAGGCCGCTGAAACTCCTTGAATATCACTCCTGGGACTCAAAGAAAAGGTTTCACACCACTCTCTCCGCTTCTAGCACTTTTTGGCACCTTTGGACACAAGTTCCAGTTTTGGTCACTTTTGGTCCTGTTTCGCTTAGTGGCAATGGAACACGTGCGAAACTCATCTCAGGCCGCTGAAACTCCTTGAATAACACTACTAGGATTCAAAAGAAAGGGTTTCTCACCACCTTCTCCCTTTCTGGCACTTTTTGACGGCTTTAGACCCAAGTTTCGGTTTTGGTCACTTTTGGTCCCCTTTTCCTTAAAGGCAAAGGAACACATGCCAAATTGTCCTAGTCCATTGAAACTCCTTGAATATCACTCCTACGACTCAGAGAAAGGGTTTCTCAACACTCTCTCCCCTTTTGGCACTTTTTGGCGCCTTTGGACACAAGTTCCAGTTTTGGTGACTTTTGGTCCCTTTTTGCTTAGCGGCAAGTGAACATGTGCGAAACTCATCTCAGGCCATTGAAACTCCGTGAATATCACTCCTAGGACACAAAGAAAGTGTTTCACACCACTCTCTCCCCTTCTAGCACTTTTTGGCGCCTTTGGACACAAGTTCCAGTTTTGGTCACTTTTGGTCCCGTTTTGCTTAGCGGCAATGGAACACGCGCGAAACTCATCTCAGGCCGCTGAAACTCCTTGAATATCAGTACTAGGATTCGAAAGGAAGGGTTTCTCACCACTTTCTCCCCTTCTGGCACTTTCTGAAGCCTTCAGCACAAGTTCTCGTTTTGGTCACTTTTGGTCCCCTTTTGCTTACGATAAAGGAACATGTGCGAAACTCGTCTCAGGCCGTTGATACTCCTTAAATATCACTACTAGGATTCAAAAGGAAGGGTTTCTCACCACCTTCTTCCCTTCTGGCGCTTCCTGATGCCTTTGGACCCAAGTTCCCGTTTTGGTCACTTTTGGTCCCTTTTTGGTTACGAAAGAGGAACACATGCGAAACTCTTACAAGGCGACTGAAACTCTTTGAGTATCACTCCTAGGACTTAGAGAAAAGGTTTCTCAACACTCTTTCCCCTTCTGCCACATTTTGGTGCCTTTGGACCCAAGTTTCAGTTTTGCTCACTTTCGGTCCCTTTTTCGTAAGCGGCAAAGGAACACGTGTAAAACTTGTCTCAGGCAGCGGAAACTCCTTGAGTATCACTACTAGCATTCGAAAGGAAAGGTTTCTCACCACCTTCTCTTCTGGCAGTTTCTGACGCCTTTGGAGCCAAGTTCCCGTTTTGGTCCCCTTTTGCTTACCGATAAAGGAACACGTACGAAACTCTTCCCAGGCCACTAAAACTCCTTGAATATCACTCGTAGGACTCAGAGAAAAGGTTTTGCAACACTCTCTCCCCTTCTGCCACATTTTGGTTCCTTTGGACCTAAGTTTCAGTTTTGGTCACTTTTGGTCCCTTTTTGCTTAGCGGCAAAGGAACACGTGCCAAACTCTTCCCAGACCGCTTACACTCCTTGAATATCACTCCTAGGACACAGAGAAAGGGTTTCACACCACTCTCTCCCCTTCTGGCACTTTCTGATGCCTTTAGACCCAAGTTTTGATTCTGGTCACTTTTGGTCCCCTTTTCCTTAGCGGCAAAGGAACGCGTGCCAAATTGTCCCAGGCCGCTTAAACTCCTTGAATATCACTCCTAGGATTCAAAGAAAGGGTTTCACACAACTCTCTCCCCTTCTGGCACTTTTTGGCGCCTTTGGACACAAGTTCCAGTTTTGGTTATTTTTGGTCCCCTTTTGCTTAGCGGCAACAGAACACTTGCGAAACTCATCTCAGGCAGCTGAAACTCCTTGAATATCACTACTAGGATTCGAAAGGAAGGGTTTCTCACCACCTTCTCCGCTTCTGTCACTTTCTGATGCCTTAAGACACAGGTTCCCATTTTGGTCACTTTTGGTCCCCTTTTGATTAGCGGCAAAGGAACAAATGCGAAGCTCGTCTCAAGCAGCTGAAACTCCTTGAGTATCACTACTAGCATTTAAAAGGAATGGTTTCTCACCACCTTCTCTTTCTGGCACTTTCTGACGGCTTTAGACCTAAGTTCCAATTTTGGTCACTTTGGGTCCCCTTTTAAGTGACGGCAAATGAACACGTGCCAAACTCGTCCCAAACTGCTGAAACTCCTTCAATATCACCCCTAGGACTCAAAGAAAGGGTTTCACACCACTCTCTCCACTTCTAGCACTTTTTGGTGCCTTTGGACACAAGTTCCCGTTTTGGTCACTTATGGTTCCCTTTTGCTTAGCGGCAAAGGAACATGTGCAAAACTAGTCTCAGGCTACTGAAACTCCTTGAATATCGTAGCTAGGATTCAGAAGGAAGGGTTTCTCACCACCTTCTCCCCTTTTAGGACTTTCTGACGCCTTTGGAACCAAGTTTCCTTTTTCGTCACTTTTGGTCCCCTTTTGCTTAGCGATAAAGGAACATGTACGAAACTCTTCCCTGGCCACTGAAACTCCTTGAATATCGCTCCTAGGACTTAGAGAAAGGGTTTCTCAACACTCTTTTCCCTTCTGCCACATGTTGGTGCCTTCGGACCCAAGTTTCAGTTTTGGTCACTTTTGGCCCCCTTTTGCTTAACGGCAAAGAAACACATGCCAAACTCGTCCCAAGCCGCTGAAACTACTTGAATATCACTCCTAGGACTCAAAGAAAGGGTTTCACACCACTCTCTCCCCTTCTGGCACTTTATGGCGCCTTTGGACACAAGTTCCAGTTTTTGTCTCTTTTGGTCCCCTTTTGCTTAGCGGCAACAGAACATGTGCAAAACTTGTCTCAAGCCGCTGAAACTCCTTGAATATCACTACTAGGATTCAAAAGGAAGGGTTTCTCACCACATTCTCCCCTTCTGGCACTTTCTGACTCCTTTAGCCCAAAGTTTTGATTTTGATCGCTTTTGGTCCCCTTTTCCTTAACAGCAAAGGAACACGTGCCAAATTGTCCCAGGCCGCTGAAACTCCTTGAATATCACTCATAGGACTCAAAGAAAGGGTTTCATACCACTCTCTCCCCTTTGGACACAAGTTCCAATTTTGGTCACTTTTGGTCCCTTATTGCTGAGCGGCAAAGGAGCACGTGCAAAAATCATCTGAGGCCGCTGAAACACCTTGAATATCACTACTAGCATTCAAAAGGAAGGGTTTTTCACCACCTTCTCCGCTTCTGGCAATTTCTGATGCCTTTGGACCGAAGTTCCCATTTTGGTCATTTTTAGTCCCCTTTTGCTTATCGATAAAGGAACACGTGCGAAACCCTTCTCAGGCCACTCAGACTCCTTGAATATCACTCCTAGGACTTAGAAAAGGGTTTCTCAACACTCTCTCCTCTTCTGCCACATTTTGGCACCTGTGGACCCAAGTTTCAGTTTTGGCCACTTGTGGTCCCCTTTTGCTTAGCGGCGAAGGAACACATGCCAAACTCGTCCCAGGCTGCTGAAACTCCTTAAATATCACTCCTAGGACTCAAAGAAAGGGTTTAACACCACTCTCTCCCCTTTTGGCACTTTTTGGTGCCTTTGGACACAAGTTCCAATTTTGGTCACTTTTGGTCCCATTTTACTTAGCAACAATGAAACTTGTGCGAAACTCGTCTCAGGCCGCTGACACTCCTTGAACATCACTACTAGGATTCAAGAGGAAGGGTTTCCCACAAGCTTCCCCCCTTCTGGCACTTTCTAATGCCTTTGGACACAAGTTCCCGTTTTGGTCACTTTTGGTCCCTTTTTGCTTAGCGGCAAAGGAACACGTGCGAAACTCGTCTTAGGCCGCTGAAACTCCTTGACTATCACTACTAGGATTCAAAAGGAAGGGTTTCTCAACACTCTGTCCCCTTCTGCTACATTTTGGTCCCTTCGGACCCAAGTTTCAGTTTTGGTCAATTTTGGTCCCATTTTGCTCAGCGACATAGAAACACGTGCCAAACTCGTCCAGGCCGCTGAAACTACTTGAATATCACCCTTAGGACTCAAAGAAAGTGTTTCACACCACGCTCTCCCCTTCTGGCACTTTTTGCTTTACCGGTAAAGGAACACGTGTGAAACTCATCTCAGGCCGCTGAAACTCCTTGAATATCACTACTAAGAGTCAAAAGGAAGGCTTTCTCACCACCTTCTTCCATTTAGGCAATTTTTGATGCCTTTGGACCCAAGTTCCCATTTTGGTTACTTTTGGTCCCTTTTTGCTTACCGATAAAAGAACACGTGCGAAACTCTTCCTAGGCCACTGAAACTCCTTGAATATCACTACTAGGACTTAAAGAAAGGGTTTCACACCACTCTCTCCCCTTCTGGCACTTTTTGGCCCCTTTGGACAGAAGTTCCAGTTTTGGTCACTTTTGGTCCCTTTTTGCTTAGCAACAATGGAACACGTGCAAAACTCATCTCCGGCCGTTGGAACTCCTTGAATATCACTACTAGGATTCAAAAGGAAGGGTTTATCACCACCTTCTCCCCTTCTGGCACATTCTGATGCCTTTGGACCCAAGTTCCCGTTTTGGCCACTTTGGTCCCTTTTTACTTACGATAAAGGAACACGTGCGAAACTCTTCCCAGGCCACTGAAACTCCTTGAATATCACTCCTAGGACTCAGAGAAAGGGTTTCTCAACACTCTCTCCCCTTCCGCCACATTTTGGCACCTTTGGACCCAAGTTTTAGTTTTGGTCACTTTTGGTCCCCTTTTGCTTAGCGGCAAAGGAAAACGTGCGACACTCGTCTCAGGCCACTGAAACTCCTTGAATATCAGTCCCAGGACTCAAAGAAATTGTTTCACACCACTCTCTCCCCTTCTGGCACTTTTTGGAGCCTTTGGACACAAGTTCCAGTTTCAGTAAATTTTGATCCCCTTTTGCTTAGCGGCAAAAGAACATGGGTGAAACTCGTCTCGGGCCACTGAAACGCCTTGAATATCAGTACTAGGATTCAAACGGAAGGTTTTATCACCACCTTCTCCCTTTCTGGTACTTTTTGACGCCTTTACACCCAAGTTCCAGTTTTGGTCACTTTTGGTCTCCTTTAGCTTAATGGCAAAGGAACACATGCCAAACTCATCCCAGGTCGCTGAAACTCCTTGACTATCACTCCAAGGACTCAAAGAAAGGGTTTCCTCCAATCTCTCCCCTTTTGCAACATTTTGGCGCCGTTACACCCAAGTTTCACTTTTGGTCTCCTTTTGCTTAGCGGCAAAGCAAAACGTGCGACACTCGTCTCAGGCCGCTGAAAGTCCTTGAATATTACTACTAGGATTCAAAAGGAAGGGTTTCTCACCACCATCTCCCTTTCTGGCACTTTCAGACGCCTTTGGACACAAGTTTCAGTTTTGGTTACTTTTGGTCCCTTTTTGCTTAGCGGCAAAACAACACGTTCGAAACTCGTCTCAGGGCACTGAAATTCCTTGAATATCACTACTAGGATTCAAAAGGAAGGGTTTTTCACCACCTTCTCCCCTTCTGGCACTTTCTGACACCTTTGGACCCAAGTTCCTGTTTTGGTCACTTTTGGTCCCTTTTTACTTACCGATAAAGAAACACGTGCGAAACTCTTCCCACGTGAATATCACTCCTAGGACTCAAAGAAAGGGTTTCACACCACTCTCTCCCCTTCTGGCAATTTTTTGGCGTCTTTGAACACAAGTTCCAGTTTTGGTCCGCTTTTGCTTAGCGGCAAAGGAACACGTGCCAAACTCATCCCAGGCCGTTGAAAGTCCTTGAATATCACTATTAGCATTCAAAAGGATGGGTTTCTCACCACCTTCTCCCCTTCTGGCACTTTCTGACGCCTTTAGACCAAGTTCCGATTTTGGTAACATTTGGTCCCTTTTAGCTTAGCGACAAAAGAACACATGCCAAACTCGTCCCAGGCCACTGAAACTCCTTGAATATCACTCCTAGGACTCAAAGAAAGGGTTACACACCACACTCACCCCTTTTGGCACTTTATGGCGCCTTTGGACACAAGTTCCAGTTTTGGTCACTTTTGGTCCCTTTTTGCATAGCGACAAAGGAACTGGTGCAAAACTCGTCTCAGGCCACTCAAACTGCTTGAATATCACTACTAGGATTCAAAAGGAATGGTTTCTCACCACCATCCCCCTTCTGGCACTTTCAGACGCCATTGGACGCAAGTTCCCGTTTTGGTCACTTTTGGTCCCCTTTTGCTTACCGATAAAGGAACACATGTGATAATCACGTCGCAATGGTATCAAACAAGCTAGATTTTCTCAAAAATTATGCAATACAAGAAGCAAACCTAGGTCATCTCTCAAGGACATAAAATGCATTTTATTTTTAGTTCCATCATGCAATTTCAAATTAGATTGGGGGAGGATTTGTTTTGAATTTAAACGACAAAATAACAAAAACGAAAATTAAGGATTATGAAATTTAACCAATTCAAGATCTCAATCCCTACAATGCAATTCTCGTCGTTCACACAAATATAATCCCAACGAATTTCCAATCACACTAATTCAATGCGCATTAATAACCCTAAAATCTAAATCTAGATTATGAATTCCATCAAAACAAGAATTGCAATCGCAAACCCAATGCTCTAACGAAATTCAGAATAATTGATTGATTGAATTAGGTGAATTCCTTTATTTCAAATCTGAAATTCTCATTCTCTGTTTAGAATGCAAATGAAAATTCAATATCATGAAAAACATAATTATTCTAATCAGAAAAGAGAAGGAAGAGAGAGAATTCGATAGAACCTAATTCACAAATGCAATGTAGTTCTTGAAACCTTGAACTGATTGATGGATTAGCCTTGCTTCATAATCATGTTGCTCGACCAATTAGAGAAGGGGATGAAGTTTCTGAAAATAAAAGAGAGGGAGATGAGAGGAATCCTTACGAAAGCTTTTTTATTTCAAATTCTGAAAATTAAGGCAAAAAAGAGGGAAAAAGATTCCCCACGCGAAATCATAAACCCTATTTAAAGACAAAATAATTGGGCTTAATTAAGGCCCAACTTCCTAACGAGGTTCCTAAAACCCTAATTAAGCAATGTCAACAATAAAACCAAATTTTGAAAAATTCATTGCAGGACCGCAACATTGTGACGTCGTTTTGGGCCTGAATATGTTCGAACTGGGCTTTTCTTGCAACACAGAAGTTGTAGATCTCTCTCTTATCTTTCCAGGGACACCAATTTTGTCCAATTCCGAGTAGTGTAGCTCTAGATATGGTCTTTTCAAGAAACTGTGTCAAAACAAGAATTTATGGCGGGAATTAAGAAAGATTTAAATTTAAATCCTAAATGACTTACCAACACAAATCTAAACTAACACATCAAAATAATATACTAAAAAGACTCAATTAAATCGAAAACATAGAGAGAAAGATGTATTAAAATATGACTATCAACATGCGAAACATTTTCCAGGCCACTGAAAATCCTTGAATATCGCTCCTAGAACTAAGAGAAAGGGTTTTTCAACACTCTCTCCCCTTCTGCCACATTTTGGCGCCTTTGGACGCAAGTTTTGGTTTTGGTTACTTTTGGTCCGATTTTGTTTAGCGACAAAGGAACACGTGTGAAACTCGTCTTAGGCCGCTAAAACTCCTTGAATATCACTACTAGGATTCAAAAGGAAGGATTTTTCACCACCTTCTCCCTTTCTGGCACTTTGTGACACCTTTGTACCCAAGTTCTCGTTTTGGTCACTTTTGGCCCTCTTTTACTTACCGATAAAGAAACACGTGTGAAACTCTTCCCACTTGAATATCCCCCCTAGGACTCAGAGAAAGGGTTTCACACCACTCTCTCCCCTTTTGTCAATTTTTTGGCATCTTTGAACACAAGTTCCAGTTTTGGTCCCCTTTTGCTTAGTGGCAAAAGAACACGCGCCAAACTCATCCCAGTCCGTTGAAAATCCTTGAATATCACTATTAGCATTCAAAAGGAAGGGTTTCTCAATACTCTCTCCCCTTGTGCCATATTTGTCGCCTTTGGACCCAAGTTTCTGTTGTAGTCACTTTGGTCCCTTTTTGCTTAGCGGCAAAGGAACACGTGCCAAACTTGTCCAAGGCCACTGAAACTCCTTGAATATCACTCCTAGGACTCAAAGAAAGGGTTTCACACTACTCTTTCCCCTTCTGGCACATTTTGGCACCTTTGGACACAAGTTCCAGTTTTGGTCACTTTTGTTCCCCTTTTGCTTACCGATAAAGGAACACGTACGAAACACTTTTCAGGCCTCTGAAAATCCTTGAATATCACTCCTAGAACTAAGAGAAAGGGTTTTTCAACACTCTCTTCCCTTCTGCCACATTTTGACGCCTTTGGACGCAAGTTTTGGTTTTGGTCACTTTTGGTCCCCTTTTGCTTAGCGACAAAGGAGCACGTGCGAAACTCGTCTTAGGCCGTTGAAAATCCTTGAATATCACTATTAGCATTCAAAAGGAAGGGTTTCTCAACACTCTCTCCCCTTCTGCCATATTTGTCGCCTTTGGACCCAAGTTCCAGTTTTGGTTAGTTTTGGTCCCCTTTTGCTTAGCGGCAAAGGAACATGTGCAAAACTCGTCTTCGGTAGTTGAAAATCCTTGAATATCACTATTAGCATTCGAAAGGATGGGTTTCTAACCATCTTCTCCCCTTCTAGAACTTTCTGACGCCTTTAGCCCCAAGTTCCGATGTTGGTAACTTTTGCTTAGCGGTAAAGGAACACATGCCAAACTCGTCCCAGGCCACTGAAACTCCTTGAATATCACTCCTAGGACTCAAAGAAAGGGTTTCACACCACTCTTTCTCCTTCTGGCACTTTTTTGCACCTTTGGACACAAGTTCCAGTTTTGGTCACTTTTGGTCCCCTTTTGCTTACCGATAAAGGAACACGTACGAAACATTTTCCAGGCCACTAAAAATCCTTGAATATCACTCCTACAACTAAGACAAAAGGTTTTTCAACACTCTCTCCCCTTCTGCCTTATTTTGACGCCTATGGACGCAAGTTTTGGTTTTGGTCACTTTTGGTCCCCTTTTGCTTAGCGGCAAAGGAACACATGCCAAACTCGTCCCAGGCCGTTGAAACTCCTTGAATATCACTACTAGGATTCAAAACGAAGGGTTTCTCACCACCTTCTCCCCTTTTGGCACTTTCAGACGCCTATAGGCCCAAGTTCCAAATTTTGTCACTTTTGGCCCCTTTTTGCTTAACAGAAAAGGAACACGTGCCAAACTCATCCCAGGCCGCTGAAACTCCTTGAATATCACCCTAGGACTCAAAAAAAGGTTTCAGACCACTCTATCCCCTTCTGGCACTTTTTGGCGTCTTTGGACATAAGTTCCAGTTTTGGTCACTTTTGGTCTCTTTTTGCTTAGCGGCAAAGGAACACGTGTGAAACTCATCTCAGGCAGCTGAAACTGCTTGAATATCACTCCTAGGACTCAAAGAAAGGGTTTCACACCATTCTCTACACTTCTGGTACTTTTTGGCGCATTTGGACCCAAGTTCCAATTTTGGTAACTTTTCATCCCCTTCTGCTTAGTGACACAGGAACACGTGTGAAATTCGTCTCAGGCCACTGACACTTCTTGAATATCACTACTAGGATTCAAAACGAAGGGTTTCTCACCACCTTCTCCCCTTTTGGCACTTTCTGACGCCTATAGGCCCAAGTTCCAAATTTTGTCACTTTTGGCCCCTTTTTGCTTAATAGAAAAGGAACACGTGCCAAACTCATCCCAGGCCGCTGAAACTCCTTGAATATCACCCTAGGACTCAAAGAAAGGTTTCAGACCACTCTATCCCCTTCTGGCACTTTTTGGCGTCTTTGGACATAAGTTCCAGTTTTGGTCACTTTTGGTCTCTTTTTGCTTAGCGGCAAAGGAACACGTGTGAAACTCATCTCAGGCCGCTGAAACTGCTTGAATATCACTCCTAGGACTCAAAGAAAGGGTTTTACACCACGCTCTCCCCTTCTGGCACTTTTTGGCGTATTTGGACCCAAGTTCCAGTTTTGGTCACTTTTGGCCCCTTTTGCTTAGTGGCAAAGGAACACGTGCGAAACTTATCTCAGGCTGCTAAAATTCCTTGAATATCACTACTAGGATTTAAAAGAAAGGGTTTCTCACCACCTTCTCCTCTTCTGGCACTTTCTGACGCCTTTGGACCTAAGTTCCCATTTTGGTCACCTTTGGTCCCCTTATACTTACTGATAAAGGAACACGTGCGAAACTATTCCCAGGCCACTGAAACTCCATGAATATCACTCCTAGAACTTAGAGAAAGGGTTTCACAACACTCTTTTCCCTTTTGCCACATTTTGGGGCATTCAGACACAAGTTCAAGTTTTCGTCACGTCGGGTCCCCATTTGCTTAGCGGCAAGGGAACACGTGCGAGACTCATTTCAGGCCGCTAAAAGTCCTTGAATATCACTACTAGGATTCAAAAGGAAGGGTTTCTCACCACCTACTCCCCTTCTGGCACTTTTTGGCACCTTTAGACACAAGTTCCAATTTTGCTCACTTTTGGTCCCTTTTTGCTTAGCGGCAAAGGAACACGTGCGAAACACGTCATAGGCCGCTCCTTGAATACCACTACTAGGATTCAAAAAAAAGGTTTCTCACCACCTTCTCCCCTTCTGGTACTTTCTGACGCCTATGGACCCAAATTTCCGTTTTGGTTATTTTTGATCCCCTTTTGCTTATCGATAAAGGAACTCGTGCGAAACTCTTCCCTGGCCACTGAAACTCCTTCAATATCACTCCTAGGACTCAGAGAAAGGGTTTCTCAACACTCTCTCCCCTTCTGCCACATTTTGGCGCCTTTGGACCCAAGCTTCAGTTTTGGTCACTTTTGGTCCTTTTTTGCTTAGCCACAAAGAACACGTGCCAAACTTGTCCCAGGCCGCTGAAACTCCTTGAATATCACTACTAGAATTCAAAAGGAAAGGTTTCTCACCACCATCTTCGCTTCTCGCACTTTCTGACGCCTTTGGACCAAAGTTCCCGTTTTGGTCACTTTTGATCCCTTTTTACTTACTGATAAAGGAACATGTGCGAAACTCTTCCCAGGCCACTGAAACTCCTTGAATATCACTCGTAGGACTCAGAGAAAGGGTTTCTCAACACTCTATCCCCTTCTGCTGCATTTTGGCACCTTTCAACCAAAGTTTCAATTTTGGTCACTTTTGGTCCCCTTTTGCTTAGCGACAAAGGAACTTGTGCGAAACTCATCTAGCACGTTCTAACACCTTTTGACCCAAGTTCAAATTTTGGTCACTTTTGGCCCCTTTTTGCTTAATGGCAAAGGAACATATGCCAAACTCGTCCCAAGCCACTGAAACTCCTTGAATATCACTCCTACGACTCAAAGAAGGGTTTCACACCCCTCTCTCCCCTTCTGGTACATTTGGAACCTTTGGACACAAGTTCCAGTTTTGGTCACTTTTGATCTCCTTTTGCTTAGCAGCAAAGGAACACGTGTGAAACTCGTCTCAGGCCGCTGAAATTGCTTGAATATCACTACTAGGATTCAAAAGGAAGGGTTTCTCACCACCTTCTCCCCTTTTGGTTATTTCTAAGGCCTTTAGGCCCAAGTTTCAGTTTTCGTCACTTTTGGTCCCCTTTTGCTTAAGGGCAAAGGAACACGTGCCGTACTCGTCCCAGGCAGATAAAACTCCTTGAATATCACTCCTAGGACTCAAAGAAAGGGTTTCACATCACTCTCTCCCCTTCTGCCACAATTTGACAGCTTTGGACCCAAGTTTCAGTTTCGGTCACTTTTGGTCCACTTTTGCTTAGTCGCAAAGAACACGTGCCAAACTCGTCACAGGCAGCTGAAACTCCTTGAATATCACTCCTAGGACTCAAGGAGAGGGTTTCACACCACTCTCTTCCCTTCTGGCAATTTTTCGCGCCTTTGGACACAAGTTCCAGTTTTGGTCACTTTTCGTCCCTTTTTGCTTAGTGGCAAATTAACACGTGCGAACCTCGTCTCAGGCTGCTGAAACTCCTTGAATATCACTAGTAGGATTCAAAAGGAAGAGTTTCTCACCACCTTCTCCCCTTCTGGCATGTTCTAACAGCTTTAGACCCAAGTTCAAATTTTGGTCACTTTTGGCCCCTTTTTGCTTAATGGCAAAGGAACATATGCCAAACTCGTCCCAAGCCGCTGAAACTCCTTGAATATCACTCCTACGACTCAAAGAAGGGTTTCACACCCCTCTCTCCCCTTCTGGTACATTGTGGAGCCTTTGGACACAAGTTCCAGTTTTGGTCACTTTTGGCCCCCTTTTGCTTAGTGACAAAGGAACACGTGCGAAACTTATCTCAGGCTGCTAAAACTCCTTGAATATTACTACTAGGACTCAAAGAAGGGTTTCTCACCACCTTCTCGCCTTCTGTCACTTTCTGATGCCTTTGGAGCCAAGTTCTCATTTTGGTCACTTTTGGTCCCCTTTTGCTTACCGATAAAGGAACACATGTGAAACTCTTCCCAGGCCACTGAGACTCCTTGAATATCATTCCTAGGACTCAGAGAAAGGGTTTCTTAACACTCTCTCACCTTCTGCCACATGTTGGCACCTTTGGACACAAGTTCCAACTGTGGTCACTTTTGGTCCCCTTTTGCTCACTGATAAAAGAACACGTGCGAAACTCTTCCGAGGCTACTGAAACTCCTTGAATATCCCTCCTAGGACTCAGAGAAAGGGTTTCTCAAACTCTATCCCCTTCTGCCGCATTTTGGCGCCTTTCAACCAAAGTTTCAGTTTTGGTCACTTTTGGTCCCCTTTTGCTTAGCGTCAAAGGAACATGTGCCAAACTCGTCCCAGGCCGCTGAAACTCCTTGAATATCACTCCTAGGACTCCAAGAAAAGGTTTCACACCACTCCCTCCCCTTCTGGCACTTTTTGGCACCTTTGGACACCAGTTCCATTTTTGGTCACTTTTGGTCCCCTTTTGCTTAGCGGCAAAGGAACACGTGAGAAACTCGTCTCAGGCTGCTGAAACTCCTTGAATATTACTACTACGATTCAAAAGGAAGGGTTTCACACCACTCTCTCCCCTTCTGGCACTTTTTGGCGCCTTTGGACACAAGTTCCAGTTTTGGTCACTTTTGGTCCCTTTTTGCTAAGTGGGAAATTAACACGTGCGAACCTCGTCTCAGGCTGCTGAAACTCCTTGAATATCACTAGAAGGATTCAAAAGGAAGGGTTTCACACCACTCTCTCCCCTTCTGCCACTTTTTCGCGCCTTTGGACACAAGTTCCAATTTTGTTCACTTTTGGTCCCTTTTTGCTTACCGATAAAGGAACACGTTCGAAACACTTCCCAGGCTACTGAAACTCCTTGAATATCACTCCTAGGACTCAGAGAAAGGGTTTCTCAACACTCTATCCCCTTCTGCCATATTTTTGCACTTTTGGACCCAAGTTTTGATTTTGGTCACTTTTGGACCACTTTTGCTTAACGGCAAAGGCACACGTGCCAAACTCATCCCAGGCCACTGAAACTCCTTGAATTTCACTACTTGGATTCAAAAGGAAGGGTTTCTCACCACCTTCTCCCTTCTTGCACTTTCTGACAGCTTTAGACCCAAGTTCCGGTATTGTTTACTTTTGTTCCCTTTTTGCTTAACGGCAAAGAAACACATGCAAAACTCTTCCCAGGCCGCTGAAACTACTTGAATATCACTCCTAAGACTCAAAAAAAAGGGTTTCACAGCACTCTCTCCCCTTTTGACACTTTTTTGGCACCTTTGCACACAAGTTCCTGTTTTTGTCACTTTTGGTCCCCTTTTGCTTAGCAGCAAAGGAACACGAGCGAAAGTAGTCTCAGGCCGCTGAAACTCCTTGAATATCACTACTAGGATTCAAAAGGAAGGGTATCTCACCACCTTCTCCCTTTCTGGCACTTTCTGACGCCTGTAGACCCAAGTTTTAGTTTTGGTCACTTTTGGTCCCCTTTTGCTTACCGATAAAGGAACATAGGCCAAACTTGTCCAAGGCCGCTGAAACTCCTTGAATATCACTCCTAGGACTAAAAGAAAGTGTTTCACACTACTCTTTCCCCTTCTGGCACTTTTTGGCAGCTTTTGACACAGGTTCCAGTTTTGCTCACTTTTGGTCCTCTTTTGGTTAGCGGCAAAAGAACACTTGCAAAACTCGTCTTAGGCTGCTGAAACTCCTTGAATATCAATACTAGGATCTAAACGAAAGGGTTTCTCACCACCTTGTCCCCTTCTGGTACTTTCTGATGCCTTTGGACCCATGTTCCCGTTTTGGTCACTTTTGGTCCCTTTTTGCATACTGACAAAGGAACCCGTGTGAAACTATTCCCAGGCCACTGAGACTCCTTGAATATCACTCCTAGAACTCAGAAAAAGGGTTTCTCAACACATTTTGGGGCATTTGGACACAAATTCGAGTTTTTGTCACTTTGGGTCCCTATTTGCTTAGCGGCAAAGGAACACGTGCGAAACTCATCTCAGGCCGCTGAAACTCCTTGAATATCACTAGTAGGATTCAAAAGGAAGGGTTTCTCACCACCTTCTCCCCTTCTGGCACTTTCTGACGCCTTTAGACCCAAGTTCAAATTTTGGCCACTTTTCGCCCCTTTTTGCTTAATGGCAAAGGAACACATGCCAAACTCGTCTCAAGCCGCTGAAATTCCTTGAATATCACTCCTAGGACTCAAAGAAGGGTTTCACACCACTCTCTCCCCCTCTCGTACTTTGTGGAGCCTTTGGACACAAGTTCCAGTTTTGGTCACTTTTGGTCCCTTTTTGCTTAGCGGCAAAGGAACACGTGCGAAACTCTTCTCAGGCCACTGAAACTCCTTGAATATCACTCCTAGGACTCAGAGCAAGGGTTTCCCAACACTTTCTCCCCTTCTGCCACATTTTGGCGCCTTTGGACCCAAGTTTCAGTTTTGGTCACTTTTGGTCCCCTTTTGCTTAGCTGCAAAGAACACGTGCCAAACTCGTCCCAGGTTACTGAAACTCCTTGAATATCACTCCTAGGACTCAATTAAAGGTTTCACACCACTCTCTCCCCTTTTGCCACTTTTTGGCTCATTTGGACACAAGTTCGAGTTTTGGTCACTTTAGGTCCCCATTTGCTTAGCGGCAAAGGAACACATGCGAAACTCATCTCAGACCACTGAAATTTCTTGAATATCACTACTATGATTCAAAAGGAAGGGTTTCTCACCACCTTCTCCCCTTCTGGCACTTTCTAAAGCCTTTAGACCCAAGTTCAAATTTTGGTCACTTTATGGCAAAGGAACACATGCCAAACTCGTTTCAGGCTGCTGAAACTCCTTGAATATCACTTCTAGGACTCAAAGGAAGGGTTTCACACCACTCTATCCCCTTCTGGAACTTTGTGGCGCCTTTGGACACAAGTTTTAGTTTTGGTCACTTTTGGTCCCCTTTTGCTTCGTGGCAAAGGAACATGTACGAAATGCGTCTCAGGCAGCTGAAACTCCTTGAATATCACTACTAAGATACCAAAGGAAGGCTTTCTGACCACCTTCTCCCCTTCTGGCACTTTTTGACGCCTTTAGACCCATGTTCCAATTTTGGTCACTTTTGGTCCCCTTTTGCTTAACGGCAAAGAAGCATGTGCCAAACTCGTCCCAGGCCGCTACAACTCCTTGAATATCACTCCTAGGACTCAAAGAAAGGGTTTCACACAACACTCTCCCCTTCGGGCACTTTTTGGCGCCTTTTGACACAAGTTTCTATTTTGGTCACTATTAGTCTGCTTTTGCTTAGCGGCAAAGGAACACATGCGAAACTCGTGTCAGGCCACTAAAACTCCTCGAATATCACTACTAGGATTGAAAAGGAAGGGTTTCTCACCACCTTCTCCCCTTCTGACACTTTCTGACACCTTTAAACTCAAGTTCCGATTTTGGTGAATTTTGGTCCCCTTTTGCTTAACGGCAAAGGAGCACGTGCCAAACTCATCCCAGGGCGCAGAAACTTCTTGAATATCACTCCTAGGACTCAAAGAAAGGGCTTCAAACCACTCTCTCCCCTTCTGGCACTTTGGCTCCTTTGTACACAAGTTCCAGTTTTGGTCACTTTGGGTCCCATTTTGCTTAGCGGCAAAGGAACACGTGCGAAACTCATATCAGGCCGCTGAAACTCCTTGAATATCACTTCTAGGATTCAAAAGGAAGGGTTTCTCACCACCTTCTCTCCTTTTGGCACTTTCTAACGCCTTTGGACCCAAGTTCCCATTTTGGTCACATTTGGTACCCTTTTGCTTACTGGTAAAGGAACACGTGCAAAACTCTTCCCAAGCCACTGAAACTCGTTGAGTATCACTCATAGGACTCAGAGAAAGGGTTTCTCAACACTCTCTCCCCTTCTGCCATATTTTGGTGCCCTTGGACCCAAGTTTCGATTTTGGTCACTTTTTGCTCCTTTTTGCTTAACGGGAAAGGAACATGTGCCAAACTCGTCTCAGGCTGTTGAAAATCCTTAAATATCACTCCTAGGACTCAAAGAAAGGTTTCAGACCACTCTTTTTCCGTCTGGCACTTTTTGGCGCCTTTGGACACAAGTTCCAATTTTGGTCACTTTGGGTCCCCTTTTGTTTATCGACGAAGGAACATGTGCAAAACTAGTCTCAGGCCACTGAAACTCCTTGAATATCACTACTTGGATTCAAAAGGAAGGGTTTCTCACCACCTTCTGGCCTTCTTGCACTTTCTGATGACATTAGACCCAAGTTCAGGTATTGGTTACTTTTGGTCCCTTTTTGCTTAACGGTAAAGAAACATGTGCAAAACTCTTCTCAGGCCGCTGAAACTACTTGAATATCACTCCGAAGACTCAAAGAAAGGGTTTAACACCACTCTCTCCCCTTTTGACACATTTTTGGCACCTTTGCACACAAGTTCCAGTTTTGGTCACTTTTGGTCGCCTTTTGCTTAGCAGCAAAGGAACACGTGCGAAACTAGTCTCAGGCCGCTGAAACTCCTTGAATATCACTACTAGGATTCAAAAGGAAGGGTATCTCACCACCATTTCCCCTTTTGGCACTTTCTGATGCCTGTAGACCCAAGTTCTAGTTTTGGTCACTTTTGGTCCCCTTATGCTTACCGATAAAGGAACACGTGCGAAACTCTTCCCAGGCCACTAAAACTCCTTGAATATCACTCCTAGAACTCAGAGAAAGGGTTTCTCAACACTCTCTCCCCTTTTGCCACATTTTGGGGCATTTGGACACAAGTTCGAGTTTTGGTCACTTTGGGTCGCCATTTGCTTAACGGCAAAGGAACATGTTCGAAACTCATCTCAGGCCGCTGAAACTCCTTGAATATCACAATAGGATTCAAAATGAAGGGTTTCTCACCACCTTCTCCCCTACTGGCACTTTTTGACGCCTTTAGACCCAAGTTCAAATTTTAGTCACTTTTGGCCCCTTTTTGCTTAATGGCAAAGGAACACATGCCAAACTCGTCCCAAGCCGCTGAAACTCCTTGAATATCACTGCTAGGACTCAAAGAAGGGTTTCACACCACTCTTTACCCTTCTCGTACTTTGTGGAGCTTTTGGACACAAGTTCCAGTTTTGGTCACTTTTGGTCCCCTTTTGCTTAGCAGCAAAGGAACACGTGTGAAACTCATCTCAGCCCGCTGAAACTGCTTGAATATCACTCCTAGGACTCAAAGAAAGGGTTTCACACCACGCTCTCCCCTTCTGGCACTTTTTGGCTTATCTGGACCCAAGTTACAGTTTTGGTCACTTTTCGTCCCGTTTTGCTTAGCGGCAAAGGAACACATGCGAAACTTGTCTTAGGCCGCTAAAACTCCTTGGATATCAGTACTAGGATTCAAAAGGAAGGGTTTCTCACCACCTTCTCCCCTTCTGGCAATTTCTGACGCCTTTATACCCAAGTTTCGGTTTTGGTCACTTTTGGTCCCCTTTTGCTTAAGGGCAATAGAACATGTGCCAAACTTGTCCCAGGCCGATGAAACACTTTGAATATCACTCTTAGGACTCAAAGAAAGGGTTTCACATCACTCTCTCGCCTTCTAGCACTTTTTTGCGCCTTTGGACACAAGTTCCAGTTTTGGTCACTTTTGGTCCCCTTTTGCTTAGCGGCAAAGGAACACGTGCGAAACAAGTCTTAGACCGCTCCTTGAATACCACTACTAGGATTCAAAAGAAAGGGTTTCTCACCACTTTCTCCCCTTCTAGTACTTTCTGACGCCTTTGGACCCAAATTCCCGTTTTGGTTATTTTTGGTCCCTTTTTGCTTACCGATAATGGAACAAGTGCAAAAGTCTTCCCTGGCCACTGAAACTCCTTGAATATCACTCCTACGACTCAGAGAAAGGGTTGCTCAACACTCTCTCTCCTTCTGCCACATTTTGACGGCTTTGGACCCAAGTTTCTATTTTGGCCACTTTTGGTCCCCTTTTGCTTAGCCGCAAAGAACACGTGCCAAACTCGTCCCAGGCAGCTGAAACTCCTTGAATATCACTCCTAGGACTCAAAGAAAGGGTTTCATACCACTCTTTCCCCTTCTGGCAATTTTTTGCACCTTTGGACACAGGTTCCAGTTTTGGTAACTTTTGGCCCCGTTTTGCATAGTGGCAAAGGAACAGTTGCAAAACTCGTCTCAGGCCGCTGAAACTCCTTGAATATAACTACTAGGATTCAAAAGGAAGGGTTTCTCACCACCTTCTCCTCTTCTGGCACTTTCTGACGCCTTTGGACCCAAGTTCCCATTTTGGTCACTTTTGGTCCCCTTATGCATACTGATAAAGGAACAGGTGCGAAACTCTTCCCAGGCCACTGAAATTCCTTCAATATCACTCCTAGGACTCAGAGAAAAGGGTTTCCCAACACTCTCTCCCCTTCTGCCACATTTTGGCGCCTTTGGACCCAAGTGTCAGTTTTGGTCACTTTTGGTCCCCTTTTGCTTAGCCACAAAGAACACGTGCCGAACGCGTCCCAGGTTGCTGAAACTCCTTGAATATCACTCCTAGGACTCAATTAAGGGTTTCACACGACTCTCTCCCCTTGTGCCACATTTTGGCGCCTTTGGACCCAAGTTTCAGTTTTGGTTACTTTTGGTGCCCTTTTGCTTAGTGGCAAATGAACACGTGCGAAACTCATCTCAGGCCACTGACACTCCCTGAATATCACTACTAGGATTCAAAAGGAAGGGTTTCTCACCGCCTTCTCCCCTTCTGGCTCTTTCTGACGCCTTTAGACCCATGTTCTGGTTTTGGTCACTTTTGGTCCCCTTTTGCTTGACGGCAAAGGAACTCGTGCTAAACTCTTCCCAGGCCGCTGAAACTCCTTGAATATCACTCCTAGGACTCAAAGAAAGGGCTTCAAACCACTCTCTCCCCTTCTGGCACTTTGCTGCCTTTGTACACAAGTTCCAGTTTCGGTCACTTTGGGTCCCTTTTTGCTTAGCGGCAAAGGAACACGTGCAAAATGTGACGCCTAAAAATAGAGAGATTTTTTTAAAAAAACAGGAGAAGCGGAAAGATAAACACATTCTTTGAACTCACATCTAGCATATCATATCTCTGCTTAGAGGTTTATGGCCTCAAAATATAATAACAAAACCAAAGTAGAACAACAACAATACTCCATCATAACTGAATAACTTCATGCAATAGATAGGGAAATAGTTAGTAACAGTCTCAGAGTACTACAACTTGATAAGGTAAAATGACATAATTAAAGTGCATAAAATTAACATAGTTCAGAGATACATGGAATGAAACAGACTGACTCCCTAAAAGTAGTTCCCTAAGAAACAACAACAGACAAACTATCCCAATCAGCCGAGAGGAGAATAATTCTCCATAGGATCAGACTCCTCAGAAGAGGTGGGGGAAGAAGACGTAGCGGTAGTAGCGGCATTCCCTTCATCATTGTCCTCTATCCAGCAGCAGTGCTAGGGGCCGAAAGAGAGATAAGGAAGGGTGAACGGAGTGGTCGAAAAGTAGGGGACATATACGATGATCTAGCCTCATATCTGACTGAGGATTCCACCACATGGACATCCCTCTCAGCAGGTGCAGGCAGGGAATCAGAATGCAGAGGGGGGAAAGGTATAGGTGTGGGCGAAGGTCTAGCACTGGGGCTATGAGGGTCAACACAAGTGGGTGAGGGTGAGGCGGATAGAGCGAGATAAGGTAGCTGTGTGTCTCCAGGAGGAATAGAGAAAACAATCTCAATAGGACCTTCAGTCACGTACTCAGTAATCCATGAACCTCCACTATATCGTCCCTGAAGGGTGTAGGCACGACCACTGAAAATGCTCTGTTGGGCCGCAGCGTCGAACACCCACATGTCTTCCTCAGAGGAAAGGACCAGTACTCTCATTCCGTTCCTGGCCATCTATAATGCATTGAAAGTAAAACAGAGACAATATAGCCAAAGGGTGAGTTCTCCAAACACGATTTAACATATAGTTGCCATACCCCAAGGAAGGTGGCGTTTCAGACACAAGCATATCAATTACTACAAGGCATAACAATTAATACATTCCACCATCATCATGAGACATACATATAATATGATAACAATCATTAGCATGCAAGAGCAATTTCACAGTCAAGAACAATCCACTGCCTACTAATGATGCTCATGATGCATGGATGCAATTCCTACCCTCATTATACATCTCTAAAATTTCTCTTTTCTATGCATATGGTATGCATGGGGATCCCTTACTCTACTGCTAGCGACTTGCCCAGCTTTTAGTGTAGAGTTCATCATGATAAGGTCAAGTCGTGTGGCGATCGGAGGACCCCATTCCTTGCATCACAATTTGCACAGAAAACATTCATTTCATTATTCCAAGAACACCCAAAACTGGTGCTAGCCCCAAACTGGGTCTCTTCGGGAATGGACCTCAACAACCCTAGGATATGGAGTCCTTGTCGGGCTTGGCTAAGGCTTGCAAGTAGGGTCATGACCCGGTCACAGAGAGCTCTGCTGCGCCATCTAGGTCGACTGTTCCCCCTTTCGCCACCCCCGATAGGTCTACTCGGGACCGAACTTCCAATACCTACAGCTGTGCCTCTGTTGTGCCATCAAGTCGTTCAAGAAAATGATATGATGCATGAAACATTTTTATGTTCATAGTTCCCATAAGCAGATAAGGCACATTCCATCATCTTATAATCTTTACCATCCAAGTTTCATGAAGTCACACCATCCAGGCACAAGTTTTACCATCCTTCATCGTTAAAAAATAAAGGTGATTACGGTTTAAAGCCATATCAATCACATTTTTCCAGCACTTGTACATAACCATATTCAGAACTTTCCTAACTTCAAAGCTTGGCCAAATTAAAACATACACTTCTTTTCTCACAAAGTCAATCACTCAAACTCACAACCAACAACAATCATTCAACCAATTAAATTCAGCATGGGTTCAATCAATTAATTCAAGGTAAAATGCTTCCAATCTCTTTGATTATACCTAGATAAAACAAGGCATCAAGGCACGAAAACACTAATCTTTTCCCTAAGAGTTAAATCTGTCCAGCACTCACGTTTATTATTTTACTTAAGTTTTCTAACATACTAAAGTAGGAAAATCAACATACAAAGACTCTAACTCATTGTCCAAGTTTTGTGATTTTAATTTATAAGAAATCAAGCTTTTAGGGACACAAGACCGAGGCATATACAAGGGTTCTCCTTTCAAAAATTTGGTTGTTAAACACTTTAGTTCACACATTCGCCAAGGTTCAATCCAAGCATGACATCTCCAAATAATTTGCATCACTTATTGTCCAAACCGAAAATCATTCAAGTTTATTGGTCCTTCCATTTTACAAGGTTAATGTCCATGGTCCATTCTCATGCTCCCAATTTATTTTAAAGTTCTAAAATACGAAATCCTTGCCTTTTTCCTCATAACGTTCAAAATTATCCAGCCTTATGAACCTCCTTATTACTTCCTTCTTTTTCAATCATCACACCACTAAATCAAGGGAAATTTCGTGCAAAAACAAGGTTTCATCATCTAAGTGCAGTACATCGAATTTCCTAAGAGATGTCCAAACTTTCAAGAGTGAAATCGAAATACATAGGGCTGAAATTAACATGCAATGATGCAAAATTAATGTGTAAATCTGTGGTTTCTTGATTCCAAGGGTCAATCAATATTTGAACAAGAGATCAAGTCAAAAGGTATACAAATCCGAGACATGCAAATGGAAAGATAACACACTCTTTGAAGGGATTCAACATGCAAAAATCAGATTCAAGTCACTTACACATGCAGTCCAAAATACAATAGTTTATCAAGGGAAAACAAGCAAGAACATCAAATCGCAACATGCAAAATCAAGCAAGGTGAGAACTCCCCCTTGCCTTTGATTTTTGGACATGAGATTGAAGAGAGAAGGGCTGGAAATTGTTGATCTTCAAGGGAAGCTTGCTGGACCGAAAAACAGTGGCAAGATTCTTCAAGTTCTCCCTCTAAAGTGGGTTCCTTCAACACGAAAATTAGAAAGAAAGGTGGAGGAAGGTGCTATGGTGTTAGGCTCCCCCAAATCAAGGAAGTAAAGATGAGAAATGGCTTACCTCTTTGGTGTTGTGGTCTCGGTTTGAAGAAAGCAAGCAAGGAACAAGGTGAGTGCTTGGAGTCTCTCAGTTTTGGCCTTGAAAAGTTGAGAGAATGTGAGATTTTTGGGGAGGGGAGGTCTCGGTTTGAAGAGAGGATGGAGAGAATGAGAAAGTGGAAAGGTTTCAAGAGAGAGTGTGAGATAGTTTCTTGGTTTGGTGCAGCAAAAATGCAAATTCGGACCAAGTGTCCCCTTTTGCATGAAAGGTGAAAATGAAATGGCCAAGGGAATGGATTCACGACCCTAGGCTCCTTGGATAAGGTTCTAAGGCTTCCAATTTTGCAATTGGCCAATTGAAGTAAAAGGATTGTTGCATGAAAAGGGGCTCACAGTTTTTTGTGCATCAATAGTGAATTTTAGAAAGGCTTGCAAGTAACACTTAGTGTATTTTGATAAGCAAGCTGCATGGAATGGTCTAGGCTGCATGCACACGGTCTTTGGTGAGGCAAGTTCCAAGAATCGGCACAAGTATCAAGGCTTAAAGCTTTGGACAGCATGCATGCAAAATAATTGGCCGACAAGGAATTTGACGCGACTTGGTTGACATTTGAAAGGACATTTGACATGGTGGCAATTTCAAGGAAATGATGTTGGAATTTGTAAGACAAGACAAGAAAGTTCTGAAGTGACTTGGTCTACGAATCGGGGAACAAGATCCATTCCATGCAATCTTAGTGGCCGAACTAGATTTTTGGGATCTTCAAGGGAATGATTACTAGATCTGGTGAAATTCCGTGCAAAATTATGACAGCTAAGTAATCATTGAAAATCCAAAGTAATGATTATCAAATCTCACGCTTTTCGAGAGAGATAATTATGATAAATATATTTATTAATTAATTATTATTATTATTATTTTGAATAATTCAAATAGAACGAAAATATACTTTCTAGACAGAATTATCAGTAGACACTTTAGACAGTACTACAGAGTAAACTAGTCCTGGATGATCCTGAAACCAAGTATTGCATGCAATTTTCCCTAAAATTCCAACTCTAAAATAAATCACTATTCTAAAAATTTTAATTTCCATCTACTCCTTCTGATACTAGAAAGTCAGAGACAGCGAGAAGTTCTAATCCAAGAGTTACTAATTAATTCTTGAAATTTGGGGCGTTACACGAAACTCCTCTCAGGCCACTAAAACTCCATGAATATCACTACTAGGATCCAAAAGGAAGGGTTTCTCACCACCTTCTCCCCTTCTGCCACTTTCTGACGCCTTTAGACCCAAGTTCTGGTTTTGGTCACTTTTGGTCCCCTTTTGCTTAACGGAAGAGGAACACGTGCCAAATTTGTCCTAGGCCGTTGAAACTCCTTGAATATCACTCCTAGGACTTAAAGAAAGGGTTTCACACCACTTTCTCTCCTTTTGGCGCTTTTTGGTGCCTTTGGACACAAGTTCCAGTTTTTGTCACTTTTGGTCCCCTTTTGCTTAGTGGCAAAGGAACACTTACGAAACTCGTCTCAGGCTGCTGAAACACCTTGAATATCACTACTAGGATTCAAAAGGAAAGGTTTCTCACCACCATCTTCCCTTATTGTACTTTCTGACGCCTTTGGACCCAAGTTCCTGTTTTGGTCTCTTTTCCTCCCCTTTTGCTTATCAATAAAGGAACACATGCAAAACTCTTCCCAGGCCACTGAAACGCCTTGAGTATCACTCCTAGGACTCAGAGAAAGGGTTTCTCAATACTCTCTCCCCTTCTGCCACATTTTGGCGCCTTTGGACCCAAGTTTCAGTTTTGGTCACTTTTGGTCCGCTTTTGCTTAGCAGCAAAGGAACAAGTGCGAAACTGATCCCAGGCCGCCAAAACTCCTTGAATATCACTCCTAGGACTCAAAGAAAGGGCTACACATCACTCTCTCCCCTTCTGGGACTTTTTGGTGCCTTTAGACATAAGTTCCAATTTTGGTCACTTTTGGTCCCTTTTTGCTTAGTGTCAAAGGAACACTTGCAAAACTCGTCTTAGGCCGCTGAAACTCCTCTTATATCACTACTAGGATTCAAAAGGAAGAGTTTCTCACCACCATCTCCCCTTCTGGTACTTTCTGACGCCAGAGGACCCATGTTCCCGTTTTGGTCACTTTTGGTCACCTTTTGCTTACTGATGAAGGAACACGTGTGAAACTCTTCCCAGGCCACTGAAACGCCGTGAGTATCATTCCTAGGACTCAGAGAAAAGGTTTCTCAATACTCTCTCCCCTTCTGCCACATTTTGGCGCCTTTGGACCCAAGTTTCAGTTTTGGTCACTTTTGGTCCGCTTTTGCTTAGCAGCAAAGGAACAAGTGCGAAACTGATCCCAGGCCGCCAAAACTCCTTGAATATCACTCCTAGGACTCAAAGAAAGGGCTACACATCACTCTCTCCCCTTCTGGGACTTTTTGGTGCCTTTAGACACAAGTTCCAGTTTTGGTCACCTCGAATATCAGTATTAAGATTCAAAAGGAAGGGTTCTCACAACCTTCTCCCCTTCTGGTACTCTCTGACGCCATTGGACCCAAGTTCCCTTTTTGGTCACTTTTGGTCACCTTTTGCTTACTGATAAAGGAACACATGTGAAACTCTTCCCAGGCCACTGAAACTCCTTAAATATCAATCCTAGGACTATGAGAAAGGGCTTGTCAACACTCTCTCCCCTTCTGCCACATATTGGCGCCTTTCGACCCATGTTTCTATTTTGGTCACTTTTGGTCCCCTTTTGCTTAGCGGCAAAAGAACACGAGCCAAACTCGTCCCAGGCCACTGAAACGCCTTGAATATCACTCCTAGGACTCAAAGAAAGGGTTTCACACCACTATCTCCCCTTCTGCCACTTTTTAGCGCCTTTGGACACAAGTTCCAATTTTGGTCACTTTTGGTCCCCTTTTGCTTACAGCAAAGGAACAGGTGCGAAACTCTCCAGGCCACTGATACTCCTTGAATATCACTCCTAGGACTCAAAGAAAGGTTTATCAACACTCTCTCCCCTTGTGCCACATTTTGGTGCCATTGGACCCAAGTTTCAGGTTTGGTCACTTTTGGTCCCATTCTGGTTAGTGGCAAAGGAAAACATGGAAAACTCGTCTTAAGCCACTGACACTGCTTGAATATCACTACTAGGATTCAAAAGGAAGGGTTTCTCACCACCTTCTCCCCTTCTGGCTCTTTCTGACACCTTTAGACCCAAGTTCTGGTTTTGGTCACTTTTGGTCCTGTTTTGCTTAACGGCAAAGGAACACGTGCGAAACTCTTCCCAGGCCGCTAAAACTCCTTGAATATCACTCCTAGGACTGAAACAAAGGGTTTCACACTACTATCTCCCCTTCTGGAACTTTTTAGCGCCTTTGGTCACAAATTCCGGTTTTGGTCACCTTTGGTCCCATTTTGCTTAGCGGCAAAGGAACACGTGCAAAACTCGTCTCACGCCGCTGAAACTCCTTGAATATCACTTCCAGGATTAAAAAGGAAGGGTTACTCACCACCTTCTCCCCTTCTGGCACTTTCTGATGCCTTTGGACCCAAGTTTCGATTTTGGTCACTTTTGGTCCCTTTTTGCTTACCTATAAAGAACATAAACGAAACACTTCCAAGGCACAGAAACTCCATGAATATCACTCCTAGGACTCAGAGAAAGGGTTTCTCAATACTCTCTCCTCTTCTGCCACATTTTGGTGCCTTAGGACCCATGTTTCGGTTTTGGTCACTTTTGGTCCCCTTTTGCTTAGTGGCAAAGGAGCATGTGCGAAACTCGTCTAAGGCTGCTGAAACTCCTTCAATATCACTACTAGAATTCAAAAGAAAGGGTTTCTCACCACCATCTCCCCTTCCGGCACTTTTTGACGCCTTTGGACCAATGTTCCCGTTTTGGTCACTTTTGGTCCCCTTTTACTTAACGATAAAAGAACATGTGCGAAACAATCCTAGGCCACTGAAACACCTTGAATATCACTCCTAGGACTATGAGAAAGGGTTTCTCAACACTCTCTCCCTTTCTGCCACATTTTGGTGCCTTTGGACTCAAGTTTCAGTGTTGGTAACTTTTGGTCCCCTTTTGCTGAGCAGCAAAGGAACACGTGCCAAACTCATCCCAGGCTGCTGAAACTCCTTGAATATCACTACTATGATTCAAAAGGAAGGGTTTCTCACCACCTTCTCCCCTTCTGGCACTTTCTGATATCTTTGGACCCAAGTTTCCATTTTGGTCACTTTTGGTCCCCTTTTGCTTACTGATAAAGGAACATATGCGAAACTCTGCCCAGGCCACTGAAACTCCTTGAATATCACTCCTAGGACTCAAAGAAAGGGTTTCACACCACACTCTCCCCTTCTGGCACTTTTTGTCGCCTTTGGACACAAGTTCCAGTTTAGGTCACTTTTGGTCCCCATTTGCTTAAGGCGAAGGAACACATGCCAAACTCTTCCCAGGCCAAATGCATCACAACCAAGAACCTTTTGCCCTTTGCAAAAGTGTGGAGCACCTTTATTTTGAGTTCATTCATGCCTGTTAGGCATAGCTCCACTCTAGCAATGAAGAAAGCTGAACTCTTATATGCTATAGTCAATGATTTTTATATAGATGTAGAAGAAGTGATTAGTGGATGCATTCTGGACATCCTCAAGAGAAAAAGAGATTCTCTAGCTTTCCCTTTGTTAATAATTGTTCTTTGTGAGGATGCAGGTATTCAAATCAGAGATTATCAAATCAAAATTAGAGTTGCACCTCCAATTACAGTAGCTATGGTGAAGGAGATTTATGCTACTGTCTCTTGCACATCAGCAGCCCCAATTCCCTCCTAGTTTAAAAGAGAGAATCCAACCACAATGAAGGAGAAGATAGCCTTCATGGCTGAAAGACAAAACTTCTTAGCTGAGAGGCAGAATAAGTTGCACAGCAGTATGAAGGCTGGCATCATGCTCCTGGAAGGTGTTCTCATAAACATTGGTCAAAAGATGGGCATGACCAAAGAAGACTTGTACTACACTCTAGATCAAGCAGAGAATACCCAATGCCTGAGGTCAGCTGTCTTCAAAGACCTCCCCATCTACAGAACTCATTTTCCCCCACTAGTAGCTGCTGCAGAAGAGGAAGAAGATGATGAAGAAGAGGATGATTTGGAAGATGAGGATGAGGATGAAGATGAAGAGTATATTAGGAATTTAAATTCTATCATTAGTTTAATTTTTGTAAAAAGATTGTAATTAGAATTTCAGACTTTTGAGTGTTATACTTACATTTTAGTTTTATTTTGGTTGGAGAAATGTCACTTTACGGTGCAAGAAGGAATAGTGCTTTGCCATAAGATTTCAATTAGAGGGATGGAGGTTGATCAAGCTAAAATAGAAGTGATTAGTAAATTACCTCCACCTGTGAATGTGAAAGAAATTAGAAGTTTCTTAGGCCATGCTAGGTTTATAGGAGGTTCATTAAAGATTTTTCTAAAATTGCCAAACCTCTTAGTGACTTGCTTGTAAAGGATGCAGCATTTGTATTTGATGAATCTTGTATGCATGCTTTTACTATTTTAAAAGAAAAACTGATTTCTGCTCCAATTCTTGTTAAACTTGACTGGACTATACCATTTGAGCTAATGTGTGATGCAAGTGACAATGCAGTGGGTGCTGTATTAGGACAAAGAAAAGATAAAAGGCTATATGTAATTTACTATGCTAGTAGAGTGCTAAACTCTGCACAAATTAATTACACAACCACTAAAAAAGAGTTGCTTGCTATAGTATTTGCTTTTGATAAGTTCAAGTCTTATTTAGTAGGGTCCAAGGTTGTGGTATATACTGACCATGCTGCTCTGAAATATTTGTTTTCTAAGCAGGATGCTAAACCAAGACTGCTGAGATGGATTCTACTACTCCAAGAATTTAAGTTAGAAATTTGAGATAAGAAAGGAAAAGAGAATGGTGTTGCAGACCATCTATCCAGAATTCCATTAGACACATTGCCATCAGATTACTTGGATATGAATGAAGAATTTCCTGATGAAAAGCTGCTAACTGTGGATGAATTACCTTGGTTTGCTGATATAGCAAATTTTAAGGCCACTCAGCACATTCCAAAGAGAATGAATTGGCAGCAAAGAAAGAAATTTCTTCATGACAACAAGTTCTGTATTTGGGAAGATCTTCATCTATTCAAAGTTAGAGTAGATGGCATTTTAAGAAGATGTATTCCACAGAAAGAACAAGTTGATATCCTATGGCATTGCCACAATTCATATTATGGAGGCCATCATGGTGGATCAAGAACAGCTGCCAAAGTATTACAAGCTGGATTTTTCTGGCCTACATTGTTCAGAGATGCAAAAGTTTATGTAGAAAACTATGATAAATGCCAAAGAGTTGGTAACATTTCCAGAAGACATGAGATGCCTTTGAACAATATCTTGGAGGTAAAACTGTTTCATGTATGGGGAATAGACTTTATGGGACCCTTTCCAACTTCTTTTTCTCATGAATACATACTTGTGGCAGTAGATTATGTGACTAAATGGGTGGAAGCTATACCAACCAGAACAAATGAAGCCAAAGTGGTGATTTCCTTCATAAAGAAAAATTTTTTTTCAAGATTTGGAATGCTAAGAATTCTGATTAGTGATGGAGGATCACATTTCTGCAATAAATACCTTGATATGTATGGAGTAAAAAATAGAATAGCAACTCCTTATCATCCTCAAACAAATGGACAAGTGTAAATTTCAAACAGAGAAATCAAGAAGATCTTAGAGAAAGTAGTCAGTAACTCAAGAAAAGATTGGTCAACGAAGCTTGATGATACATTATGGGCATATAGAACTGCATTCAAAACACCAATTGGTATGTCACCATATCAATTAGTGTTTAGGAATTCATGTCATCTTCCTGTGGAACTTGAACATAGAGCATATTGGGCTTCTAAATGGCTGAATTTTGATTCAACCAAGGCTGGAGAAAAGAGAGTGCTACAACTACATGAACTGGAGGAATTCAGACAATTTGCACATGAAAATGCAAAACTGTATAAAGAAAGGACTAAAAGAATACATGATAGATTCATCCTGCAGAGAGAATTCAAACGAGGGTAGCTAGTTTTACTATTTAACTCTAGATTGAAGTTGTTTCCTGGAAAACTTAAGTCTAGATGGTCAAGACCTTTTATGGTAAAGGAAGTATCTCCCTTTGGTGCTGTGTTACTTGAAGATCAGAGAGAAGGGAGAAAATTTAAAGTCAATGGCCAAAGACTGAAGATTTATAATGGAGGAGAATTCAATAGGAACACCTTTTGCATTAACTTGGTTTCTTAGCAGTGAGGAACATTTAATGTCAAGCTAGTGACATTAAAAGAGCGCTTTGTGAGAGGCAACTCACATTTCTAAACCATTTTTACTCTATTTGCATTTTACTTAAACTTTGTTAATTCTTTATTTCAATTTCTGCAATTTTCTGATTTTAGATTCTTTTTTATATTTGTTTTAGGAATAATGTGTTAATTCAATGAAGGTTCATGTTGTGGATGCATAAATGAGATGATTGAAATTGAATGCATGAGGCAATTAAGTTTCTAAGGAGCTTTGAATAACAAAAGGAGTCACTATTTTGCAGAAAAGTGATCACGCAGAGCTTTAATTATAGGGTTCCATTCTGAACAATCACTTTTGCTGATGAAAGTGATCACGCAGAGGAGCAAGGAACGACACCCTTCTCTGGAACAATCACTTTTGTTGATGAAAGTGAACACGCAGAACCCTTTGGAAGACACCCTTCTCTAGAACAATTACTTTTCCCAGTGAAAGTAACCACGCCCAGGCTTAAATAGAGGTAATGTGATGCGCGTAGTTACTTTTTCCAATAATAGTGATCACGCACATGAGTAATATGTAGTTACAAGTCAAGGTTGATGCGCGTTACCACTTTTTCTAGGAATAGTAATCACGCAGAAGGATACTACCTGCACGTGATCACTTTTTCCAAAAAAAGTGAACACGTGCAGCTCATTTCAAATTACTCAATGCAAAGCTCTCTGGAACGTTCACTATTTCTAACAATAGTGAACGCGTATGCTATTTACCCTCAAAGTGTTCACTCTTTCTAGCAATAGTGAACACGCACACAACATCACCTCTATAGCTTCCATTTTTTCTGAAAAAAGTGGCCACGTGCAGTAAGCGTGTCCATTAAAATGCATAAAAGGAACCACACAGAGCCATTTTCATAATCTCAAATCTTCATTTCTTCATCTCATTTCTCAATTTCTTGGTTTTTCTGACCCTTTGCTGAACGAAATCAATTTCTAAGAAATCAATTGAAGTTCATTCAACACATTTCTCCAAATCCAGGTCAGTATTCTACTTCTCTGATTTAGAAATTAGGGTTCTTCATTTTGCAGAATTGTGGATAACACTGAGTAATGGAAAAACAAAAATTTTCTTGTTAATAACTAATCTGAATATGAAATTACAAGGCAATGTAGAGTAATTCTCACTTCAATTGATAGATTTATTAGATGAAAAAGACCTACATTGACAGATTGCATGAGTTAACCTTAGACTTAAAGTGAAAAATAGTTAGAAAGAAATTTCTGCATAAATGTAACTCTTGAACTCTAGCATTTTGCATTCAAAATCATGAATATCTGAGTTTAAATGCTTTAAGGAACCATATTCTACATTGTTATGATATTCTTATGTTCTGTATTGTTCATATTCTGCTATTTTGAAATTGAAAATGTCTTGCAGAATTTTTATTACATTGCATTCATATCTTTCAGTGTATTGAAATATTCTTTTTATGCAGGAAATTTTAAAAAATGGTAAGGACATTAGACAACACTCTAGTTGGCTCTTCTAGAGGTACTCTTAGAACAAAGAGAGGAAGATTAGCAGGAGCCTCTTCATCAAGGCCAAATCCTCAACATGATCCAAGGTTCAAGAGCATAGCTCATGAGAATTATTTCAGAGCTAATATCTTGAGAAGAAAGATTATCCAAGATAGAGCAGTTGAGATAGCTGAAGACCATTATCAAGAATACAAGGAGGAAATTCAGAAAGAGAATGGGAATCCTTCTGCATGATGGCTGGCATTGGCTGGAGAGACATTACACAGGAATTTTATGCCAATGCCATAAGATTCAAGGGAGATCAGCTGCCAAAATACCATTCAATGGTCAAGGGGATGACAGTTGATTTTTCTGCTGCCAACATCAATAGAGTCCTCAACATTAAGACTCGAAAACAACCTGGGCAGCAGGACTTTAAAGCGTTCAGGGATGCTAAAGACAAGGACTATGTTCAAGTCCTTGAGAGGATTGGGAAACCAGGGACTACTTGGTAACTGAATTTATCAGAAAAGCCCAAATGCATTACAACTAAGAACTTTTTGCCCTTTGCAAAAGTGTGGAGCACCTTTATTTTGAGTTCATTCATGCCTGTTAGGCATAGCTCCACTCTAGCAGTGAAGAGACCTGAACTCCTATATGCTATAGTTAATGATTTTTATATAGATGTAAGAGAAGTGATTAGTGGATGCATTCTGGACATCCTCAAGAGAAAAAGAGATTCTCTAGCTTTCCCTTCGTTAATAACTGTTCTTTGTGAGGATGCAGGTATTGAAATTGGAGATTATCAAATCAAAATTAGAGCTGTACCTCCAATTACAGTAGCTATTGTGAAGGATATTTATGCTACTGTCTCTTGCACATCAACAGCCCCAATTCCCTCCTAGTATAAAAGAGAGAATCCAACCACAATGAAGAAGAAGATAGCCTTTATGGCTAAAAGACAAAATTCCTTAGCTGAGAGGCAGAATGAGTTGCACAACAGTCTGAAGGCTGGCATCATGCTCCTGGAAGGTGTTCTCATGAACACTGGTCAAAAGATGGGCATGACCAAAGAAGACTTGTACCACACTCCAGATCAAGCAGAGAATGCCCAATGCCTGAGGTCAACTGTCTTCAAAGACCTCCCCATCTACAGAACTTATTTTCCTCCACCAGCAACTGCTGCAGAAGAGGAAGAAGATGATGAAGAAGAGGATGATTTGGAAGATGAGGATGAGGATGAAGATGAAGAATAGATTAGGAATTTAAATTTTTGTCATTAGTTTAATTTTTGCAAATAGATTGTAATTAGAATTTCAGACTTTTGAGTGTTGTACTTACATTTTAGTTTTATTTTGGTTATGAACAATTCTGTTTTAAATATCTACTAGCTTTGAATTTTATTAAATTTTTATCTGATAATTGATGAACAACTTGTGATGTTTTTGTGCAGATCATGCTCTCAAACTCTGAACAAGGAGCGCATGGAATGATTGAAATATGCACAGCTACCATGAAAGGGGGGGTTTAATTCTGTACCTCTATTTTCATGTGTACAGCTTACATTTTGCATAAAATATTCACAAGTTAGAAAAATATTAAACTGCATTAGATTTTGTTTTCTTGATAAATAAACCTGATTTTCACCTGATTGAAATTCTTATTGTTAAATTATATAAGTTGTTTTTCTCATTCTTAACATGATTGTCATAATTGTAAATTTGCAAAGGAGGTAGAGAATATAGGCAAGCTTACGGCAGAGTTTGATGAATTTGGTGATGCTGAGAGCAAACACAAGCTTAAACACTGATTGAGTTAGAGAAACACTTTCTGAGAGCCGTGATAATATTTCTCAACTCTGTTTGCGTGTAGCTTTAATGATTTGCTTGATTGAAATGAATGAGATTGTGCAGCAAACAGATAATTCAAGTGTGACTATCATGATGAAGAATTGGTGAGTGACTTAGTGAGAAAACAATTAGAATGCATTGAAGTAAAATGGATTTTTAATCTGAATTTTTTTGAAAAATGTAAAAAGTTTTTGGATTCCAATTAATAAGAATTTACACCCTTGATATGTTCTAATTTGCTTGATGACAAGCAAAAATTCAAGTTTGGGATAGTGATAAATCCATATTTTACTAGTATTTTACAATAGCTTTTAGTGCAATTAATAAAGAAAACATGCTAGAAATAGTAGAAAATCTTTAAAAAATAATAAAATGTTGCATGTCACTTTTAAACATAGTTATTTTAAAATTTATTGATTTTTTATGTAAAAAGTGACAATTCAAGTATGCTTTTGTAGGGAATTCTGAGGTAAGTTCATGAGGATTGGATGATCAAAGTAAAAATAGAAGAAAAGTAGCAAAAATTGGAGGAAAGAAGTTGATAATTGAAGAATAGCCTCTAAATGATCACTTTTGCTGGTGAAAGTGATCACTCCAGAACAATAAAATGAAGAAGAGCTTCTGCGTAATCACTTTTGTTGGCAAAAGTGATCGTTCCAGAGAGGTTGCATTGAGAAAAGCTTCTGCATAATCACTTTTTATGGAAAAAGTGAGTGTTCTAGAGAGTCCTCCAAGAAGAGTTGCTGTGCGTGTTCACTATTATCCACAAAAGTGAACATGCGCAAGAAGGTAGCCTCCGCGTGTTCACTATTTCTAGTAGAAGTGAACACGCGCATGACATTAGTAAGGGAAGCTTCAGCGTGGCTATTATTTTCAACAAAAGTGAACACTTTGAAGTGCGTGTGGCTACTATCACCAGCAAAAGTGAACACGTGCAAGTGAAAATGAAGAATTAGCCTCTACGTGATTACTATTGCTGGCAAAAGTGATCACGCCAATAGAGCGAGAATTCTATAAAAGACAGTTAGCTCAGGAATTTTGTAGATTTTGTTCATTTTTCATTTTCCATTTTGTTTTTGTTGTTGAGAGAGTTAGAGAGGGAGATTGAGGATGAACACCAAGCTTCTTTTGTTGAGGGATCAGATTGGAGATTGGCTTGAAGATGTTTCTTCTTTGTTCATTCTCTTCTTCTTTTCTCTTCTCTTCTCTTTTTGTAATGTTTGCTTAAACTCTTTGTGGTTAGGAACTGTGAGTCTAAAATAGAAATGTTGAATTGAATTTGGATCTGAACAATGAGTTTTGGATTGGATTGAGTGATTGATTCTACTGTTAAAGTAGTGATTTAATGGAAATTTCATCAACTAATCATAGAGGAACTCTTATCAATGGGAACTGAATTTGCTTCTCAGATCTGAATTAATTGCCAAGGTTATTGGTTTCTTAGGGATAAGATATCTTAATCTTGCAATCTTTTGGTTTCTTAAACTTAATACAGCATTTGATTAGATTAGATCTAAGGGATTAGAATGATTTGATTAGATGCCAGATTCATTGAGGCAAGGGATTGTCCTTTGATTAATATAATGTGAAACTGATTGTCATTCCATCTAAATGCTTGAAAGTTCAGAACTTTATTGATTCAATGTTCAAGTTTTGGTGAAACAATTTCCTCACTACTCTTTCTACATCTATTTACTATATACTTTTATCCTAACTGTTCTGTTTTACTTTCTAATTTCATTTTTGATACATTCATACCAAATCCATCTGAAATTTGTAAAGCTCAACTAATTGTGATCTTATGAAGTGGTAATTGAGAACTTTATTCCCTGAGGACGATACTTGGAACTCAATTTGATTCTAAGATTTTTCATAACTTGCTACAACAACACTACTACACTTGCTAGTCAGTTTACTTTCAATGCAACAGCAGTTGTAAAAGTAACAGTGTCTCACCACCTTCTTCCCTTCTGGCACTTTCTGACGCCTTTGGACCCAAGTTCATGTTTTGGTCACTTTTGGTCCCTTTTTGCTTACCAATAAAGGAACACGTGCGAAACTCTTCCAGGCCACTGAAACTCCTTGAATATCACTCTTAGGACTCAGAGAAAGGGTTTCTTCACACTCTCTCCCCTTCTGCCACTTTTTGGCGCCTTTGGACACAAGTTCCAGTTTTGGTCACTTTTGGTCCCTTTTTGCTTAGCGGCAAAGGAACATGTGCCAAACTCGTCCCAAGCCATTGAAACTCCTTGAATATCACTCCTAGGACTCAAAGAAAGGGTTTCACACCACTCTCTCTCCCCTTCTGGCACTTTTTGGTACCTTTGGACACAAATTCTAATTTTGGTCCCCTTTTGCTTAGCGGCAAAGGAACACATGCAAAACTCATCTCAAGGTTTCTCACCACCTTCTCACCTTCTGGCACTTTTTGGCGCCTTTGGACCTAAGTACCCGTTTTGGTCACTTTTGGTCCCTTTTTACTTACCGATAAAGGAAAACGTGCAAAACTCTTCCCAGGGCACTGATACTCCTTGAATATCACTCCTAAGACTCAAAGAAAGGGTTTCTCAACACTCTCTCCCCTTCTGGCGCATTTTGACGACTTTGGATCCAAGTTTCAATTTTGGTCACTTTTGGTTCCCTTTTGCTTAGCATCAAAGGAACACTTGCGAAACTCATCTCAGGCCACTGACACTCTATAAATATCACTACTAGGATTCAAAAGGAATGGTTTCTCACCACCTTCTCCTCTTCTGGCACTATCTGACACCTTTGGACCCAAGTTCCTGTTTTGGTCACTTTTGGTCCCCTTTGCTTACCGATAAAGGAACATGTGCAAACTCTTCCCAGGCTACTGAAACTCATTGAATATCACTCCTAGGACTCAAAGAAAAGGTTTCTCAACACTCTCTCTCCTTCTGCCACTTTTTGGCACCTTTGGACACAAGTTCCAATTTTGGTCACTTTTAGTCTCCTTTTGCTTAACGGCAAAGGAACACATGCCAAACTTGTCCTAGACCGTTGAAATTCCATGAATATCACTCCTAGGAATCAAAGAAAGGGTTTCAGACCACTCTCTCCCCTTCTAGCACTTTTTGGCGCCTTTGTACATAAGTTCCAGTTTTGGTCACTTTTGCTTAATGGCAAAGGAACACGTGCGAAACACGTTTCAGGTCGCTGAAACTCCTTGATTATGACTAATAGGATTCAAAAGGAAGGGTTTCTCACCACCTTCTCTCCTTCTGGCACTTTTTGATGCCTTTGGACCCAAGTTCTCGTTTTGGTCACTTTTGGTCCCTTTTTGCTTACCGATAACGAAACACGAGCGAAAATCTGCCTAGGCCACTGAAACACTTTGAATGTCACTCCTACGACTCTGAGATAGGGTTTCCCAACACTCTCTCACCTTCTGCCACATTTTTGGCGCCTTTGGACCAAAGTTTAGATTTTTGTAACTTTTGGTCCCTTTTTGCTTAGCGGCAAAGGAACACGTGCGAAACTCGTCTCAGGCTGCTGAAATCCTGGAATATCACTACTAGGACTCAAAAGGAAGGGTTTCGCACCACTCTCTCCCTTTTTGGAACTTTTTGGCGCCTTTGGACACAAGTTCCAGTTTTGGTCACTTTTGGTCCCCTATTGCTTAGCGGCAAAGGAATACGTGCGAAACTCGTCTCAGGCCCCTTAAACTACTTGAATATCACTAGTAGGACTCAAAAGGAAGGGTTTCCTGCAGATTTTGTAATTCTAGACATGGAAGTGGATGCTAATATTCCATTGATATTAGGAAGGCCATTTCTTGCAACAGGGAGAGCTTTAATAGATGTGCAGAAAGGTGAACTTATGCTTCGAGTTCAAGATGAGAAGGTAGTATTTAATGTGTTTGAAGCTTTAAAATATCCAGTTGAAGATAATACATGTATGAAGGTAGATATACTGGATGCTTTTATTACACAACACCATATTAATGAATTTGATGAAACTGCTGTGTTAGAAGAAATAATATCTGCAGGGAATGACAAATCTGAAACTCTGAATGAAGAATACATCATGAAAGTGCAGCAACAATTGGAAGCCCTGCCAATTCAAAAATCTGCAGAAAATTCAGTAAAGGAGGAGCTGAAAAATGATGTTAAAGAAGAGGAAAAGCAGAAGCTAGAGCTGAAACAGCTTCCCTCTCATCTGCGGTATGCATTTCTGGATGAGAAACATGAGAATCTAGTCATCATCAACAATGAACTCGAGGAAGAACAAGGGGAAAAATTGCTGCAAATCTTAAGAGAACACAAATATGCAATCGGCTGGAGTATTGTAGATTTGAAAGGTATAAATCCTTCATTTTGTAAGCACAGAATTTTATTTGAAAAGAATTTTAAGCCTATTGTGCAACCACAAAGGAGGTTGAGCCTAGCCATGAAAGAGGTAGTTAAGAAAGAGGTCATGAAGCTGCTAGATGTAGGAATAATATACCCAATTTCTGACAGCAATTGGGTGAGTCCAGTCCATGTTGTTCCAAAGAAAGGGGTCATGACAATTGTACCTAATGAAAAGAATGAACTCATCCCTACTTGGACTGTGACTGGATGGAGAATGTGTATAGACTATAGGAAGTTAAATGATGCAACCAGAAAAGACCATTTCCCACTACCATTTGCAGATCAAATGCTAGAAAGACTTGTTGAACATTCATTTTATTGTTTCCTTGATGGTTATGCAGGATACAATCAAATAGCCATAGATCCTTTGGATCAAGAGAAAACTGCATTTACATGTCCATTTGGAGTCTTTGCATATAGGAGAATGCCATTTGGTTTATGTAATGCCCCTACCACTTTCCAAAGTTGCATGCTTTCTATTTTTTTTGATTTGGTAGAAAACATCATAGAGTTGTTCATGGATGACTTCTCTGTTTTTGGTGATTCTTTTGATGATTTCTTAGCTAATTTATCCACTGTTTTGTAGAGATGTCAAGATACTAACCCTGTGTTGAATTGGGAGAAGTGCCATTTTATAGTACAAGAAGGCATTCTCCTTGGTCACAAAATTTCAGAGAAAGGAATGGAGGTGGATCAAGCTAAGATAGAAGTCATTAGTAAATTGCCTCCACCTATCAATGTTAAGGGAGTTAGAAGTTTTTTAGGACATGTTGGTTTTTATAGAAGGTTTATAAAAGATTTTTCCAAAATTGCTAAACCCCTGAGTAATTTACTTATAAAGGATGCGATTTCATATTTGATGATAATTGCTTGCATGCATTTTCTTTTTTAAAAGAGAAATCGATTTATGCACCTATCCTTGCAAAACAAGATTGGAAATTACCTTTTGAACTCATGTGTGATGCAAGTGATAGTGCAATGGGTGCTATGTTAGGACAGAGGAAAGATAGGAAATTGCATGCTATTTACTCTTCAAGTAAAGTGTTAAATCTTGCACAAGTGAATTACATAATAACAAAAAAAGAACTTCTAGTTGTTGTATATGCTTTTGATAAGTTTAGATCATATTTAATTGGTTCGAAAGTGATTGTATACACTGATCATGTTGCTCTTACATACCTTTTGACAAAACAGGGCCCAGATTATTAAGATGGATTCTGCTTCTCCAAGAATTTGAACTAGAAATTAAAGACAAGAAAGGGAAAGAAAATGGGGTTGCTGACCACCTATCTAGATTACCATTGGAGAGTTTAACCACTGAATCATTGGAAATAAATGAAGAATTTCTAGATGAAAAGTTGTTTGCAGTGGAAAACATGCCTTGGTTTGCTGACATTGCAAATTTTAAGGCAACTCAATTCATTCCAAAGAGGTTTACTTGGCAGCAAAAGAAGAAGTTCTTACATGATAGCAAATTCTATGTGTGGGAAGACCCATACCTGTTCAAAATTGGAGTGGATGGATTACTTATAAGGTGCATTTCACAAAGTGAGCAAGTTGAGATACTATGGCATTGTCACAATTCAGAATATGGAGGCCACCATGCAAGTTCAAGGATTGCTGTAAAAGTTTTGCAAGCAGGTTTCTTTTGGCCTACACTTTTCAAAGATGCCAAGAAGTATGTGGAAAACTGTGATAAATGTCAAAGAACTGGAAATATTTCAAGAAGACATGAGCTGCCATTAACCAACATCTTAGAAGTGGAGCTATTTGATGTATGGGGGATTGATTTCATGGGACCATTTCCCCCATCATTCTCACACGAATACATTTTAGTTGCAGTGGATTATATTTCTAAATGGGTCAAAATAATTCCCACCAGATCAAATGATGCAAAGGTAGTGATTTCTTTTATAAGAAAGAATATTTTTTTCAAGATTTGGTGTGCCTAGAGTGCTGATAAGTGATGGAGGTACTCACTTCTGCAACAAGTATCTTGAAGCTGTATTAATGAAATATGGTGTGAAGCATAAGGTTGCTACTCCATACCATCCACAAACAAGTGGACAAGTGGAGGTTTCAAATAGAGAAATCAAGCAAATTCTAGAGAAAGTAGTGAACAGCTCAAGGAAAGATTGGTCAAAAAGACTGAATTCATTGTGGGCATATAGGACTGCTTTTAAAACTCCAATTGGTATGTCTCCATATTAGTTAGTATTTGGAAAGGCTTGTCACCTACCCCTAGAGCTGGAACATAGAGCATATTGGACTACCAAGTGGCTTAATTTTGATCTATCAAGTGCTGAAAGGAAGAGAGTTATGCAACTGCACGAATTGGAGGAATTTAGACAGCAAGCTTATGAGAATGCAAAGTTGTACAAAGAAAGAACCAAGAGAATCCATGACAAGTTCATTCTGCAAAAAGATTTCAGACCTGGCCAGCAAGTACTATTATTTAATTTAAGATTAAAATTGTTTCCAGGGAAATTGAAATCTAGATGGTCAAGACCATTTTTAATTAAGGAGACTTCTCCCTTTGGGGCAATCCTTATAGAAGATAAAAAAACAGGGAGAGAATTCAAGGTCAATGGCCAAAGATTGAAGATCTATCATGGAGAAGAGTTTATAAGGAACATCTCATGCTTGAAATTAATTCCTCTTAAGTGAGGAACAACTAATGTCAAGCTAGTGACATTAAAGAAGCGCTTGTGAGAAGCAACTCACATTTCTAACCCATTTTAATCTTTCTCTAATATTTTTAGAATTCTGTATATTAATGTTTTGCAAATTTTTGCTATTTTGCAAATACTCTGCAAAAATGCTGCTGAATTTGATTTTTTGAGGTGTAACTGGACACTTAAATTGAGAATTGATGTGGTGAATGTGTATTTGAATGTTTAAAATTCTGCATAATCAGATTTTACAACTTTCTGAAATTTCTGCAAATTGATTCTGTTGCATATCTCTGCTGAGGTGGATTGGTATTTGAATTGAGATCCAACGTGTCTAATGTGTATCTGTAGAATTAGAAATCTATATAATCATGTTTTGCAATTTTATCCAAGTTCTGCATATATGTTGCTACAGCTGTTTTCTGAATTGAATCTGATAAATAATTAGAGATTTGAAATTGAGAAAAGTAAATTGAAGGATTAGAGTATGAGATTAATGAAAGGAGTCACTATGTTGCAGGAAAGAAGCTACGCAGAGAATAGATTTTGAGGATCTCTGTTGGAACAATCACTTTTACTGATAAAAGTGATCACGCAGAGACAAATGGGAAAACTAGCTCTCTGGATCGTTCCCTTTTATTGGCAAAAGTGGCTACGCATAGGTAAGTATAACCTGGACCTCTGTGCGTTATTACTTTTATTAACAAAAGTTGCAACATAGCTGCGCGTTATCACTTTTCCCAGTAATAGTGACATCGCGCTCCTTACTCTAAAAAATACACTCTCTGGAACATTCACTCTTATGAATAATAGTGATAACACTAGGACTTTTAAAAATATAAAGGTCACTTTTATTCTCAAAAGTTGTCACGTGCTTAGGCGTTCCTATAAATACTGCTAAGGGTGAATACGCACATACGCTTTTAAACCAAAAATCCCTTCCCTCTCTGAGAGCTCTCTAACCATCAATCTCTGCATTGCGCTTCAGAAGATTCTTCTTCCTTGTTCCATATTTGAACATCATTTCTGCATCTCCAACCAAGGTATATTTCCTTTATTTGTGAAATCTGTGATTGGGGTTTTTGGTATGTGTTTAAATATTTTGGGGAAGTTGTTGAAAAAGGATAACTAGGAATGTTCGAAGCATTTAAATCAATTTGGGGAATAGAAAATACTGAGATTAGGTTTTGCTGTAATTTGAGTTTTCTGAGAAGATTCATCTCTGCATTGCACTTTTCACATTAACAAAATTCTGCAGAAACTGACTTGACCTAAAAAGATTCAAATTGAGTTTTGATTGAAAGATATTGAATTTGAAAGTTTGAAATTATATACTATGCTGTGTTCTGCATGTATTGTTTTGTAAAATGTAGATATTAGTGTTGGGAAAACTATTCTAATATTATTTGCTTCAAGAATGGAATGGACAATACTTTGAATTAGTCTTTCCCTGTCAACTATGACAATTTTGCTAGATAATTGACACTACATTGCACGCTATATGTATCACAGTCTGCAGCATTTTAGTTGACTTAAATTGAAGTGTGTGAATTGGTTGATTGGAAATCTCTGAATATGACTATTTAAAATTACCTACTGGGATGAAATCACTTCTACATTAGTCTGAAAATTATAATAAGTAAGTTGCAGCAATATTTTTGAAAAATTGAATGAGACCTGGATGATTCCTCTGTGTTAACCTGAATTTATATCTGAGGAATTAACATGCTTTGATTGTGAATGCTTAAGTGTGTGCAGTTGTGTGTCGGTAGTCATATGTTGATTTATCTTGACAATAGATTGCATGTTATATTGTTAGAAGAATTGAATTTTGTTTGATTGAATTTTCTTCAGTACAGAAATCTATACTATCACAGCTGGATATTACAATATTAAAATGTCTAATTGCTTCTTCATTTGCAGAAACTGAAAAAAAATGGTTAGAACTTCCTTCAATACACCCGTGGGCCCTCCTAAGAAAAAGCAAACTGCATCTTCTCTCACTCCTAAGAAGAAGCAAGCTGCATCTTCCACAACTCCAAGAAGAAGATCCAGCAGAAATCTTCAAGCTGCAGCAGCAAAGAGGGCTAGAAATGATGGTGTCTCAAGTTCCTCACCTATTTAAATCTCTGACCCACCTCAACCAAGATCACCTGAACCTTCACGTTCTCCACCACCTCAGACAAGATCCCCTACACTGTCATCTTCCCAATCACCTCAACCAAGAACAACTGTACCTTTAGGATCTTCACCACCTGCCACACATGACCCCAGATTCAGATGTTTGGCTCATGAAAACTTTTTCAGAGCCAACATTTTGATAAGAAAAATTGTTCCCGACAGAGCATTCCAAATAGCTGGGAACAATTACCCAGAATTCAAAGAGGAAATCCAAAGAAGAAGCTGGGAACTTTTCTGTGCAACAGCTAGCCTGGCTTGGAGGAAAATAACTCAGGAATTTTATGCAAATGCTATGCGATTCAAGGGAACTAAATTCCCTAGGTACAGCACAACGGTCAAAGGGATGAGGATAGACTTCAGTCCTGCTAATATCAACAGGGTGTTAGAAATCAATGCTGAAAGACACCCTGCACGGTTGGATTTCACCTCATTCAAGAAGAGTCCTCATATTGATTATGTACAGATTTTGGAGAAAATTGGCAGGCCAAGTACAACTTGGAAGTTGAATTAGGCCAAGAAGCCAAAAATGTATAATCACCAAGAACTTGCTGCCTTTTGCCAAGGTGTGGAGCATGTTCATCCTGAATTCTTTCACGCCAGTAAAACACAGCTCAACCTTGGCAATGAAGAGGACTGAATTGCTGTTTGGAATAGTATGGATATGTACATTGATGTGGGGGAGATAATAAGTGACTGCATCCTTAATATTTTGAAGACCAAGAGGGATTCTTTGGCCTTCCCTTCAATCATCACACTGTTCTACGAAGATGCAAGAGTAGAGTTTGGGGAATATCAAGAAAAGATCAGAGCTGCACCCCCCATCTCCGTATCTATGGTAAAAGAAATTTATGCCACCACTTCTTACACTTCCGCAGCCCCAATTCCTTCCCAATATAAAAAGGAGAAACCAATGCTGATGAGAGATGCATTGAAGCTGATGGCTGAGAAACAAAATCAACTTGCTGAAAGGCAAACTGAGCTGCACAACAGTCTCAAAGCTGGAACAATGTTGCTGAATGTGTAATGCTCAATATTGGACAAAAGCTGGGAATGACTAAAGAGGAGATGTATCACACACCTAATTTGGCAAAAAATGCTCAGTGTTTACGATCCTTTGTGTTTAAAGATTTACCAGTCTATAAAACACACATTCCACAGCCAGTAGAAGAAAAGGAGGTGGAAGAAGAAGAAAAAGATGAAGAAGAATTAGAGGAAGACACCTCAAAGGAGAAAGATGCAGCAGATGACTAGTTTAGGAATTTATTTTCTGTCATTAGGAGTTTTGTAAATTTCTATAGTGTCAAACTTTTTGGGTTATAATTACAATTTGGTACAATTTGGTTTAATTTTCACATAACTATTCTGCATTTACGTTAGCTTTCCAATTAATTGCCTTTTACTTGCCAATTGATGGAATTTTGGTTTTGTGCAGAAAATGTCACAATCACACATCACTCATACACGATGGATGATGACACTTGCACAAGCTGCCATGAAAGGGGGGTTATTCCTTACCTCTTAATTCATGTGTTAGCTACATAATACACTAGACATTTACTGATAATAATATAGATTAGGAGCTATTTTCTGCGAATTAAATGCAAGAGGATTAAAAATTTTGTGAATTCTGTTTGAATTTCTTTTTAAGTTGTTTTTCCCATTCTCAAAATGAGATCACACTTGTATTTTCAAAAATGAGGCAGTTGCCACTAGATGCATATATTTCTGAAAAGTGCATTGTGTTTTCATTAATCCACATGATCACTTATAAATGCCTAGTGAGACTTGAGTTGCCTATTTCTTTATCTTATATGATTAATCATATTTGGCTGCATTCTCTAGAACTTCCCCTTGCTCTTAATTAAATATGCATGTTTACAGTTTTCACACACATGATGGAGGCCATGTTTGATATACTTAGTTAGCCTAAATGCCTTCCTTTATGCTTGAATGTCCTAGTTCAACCCTTTGACCTTAATATCCTTTTCTTGAATTAACCTCAATACAAGCCATAATTTATAAGTTTGGGGTAGCATCCATTTTGTGTTGCTTGAGGACAAGCAAATTTATAAGTTTGGGATAGGGGCATGACAGGCTATCTAAAGTCAGAAAATAAAAATACAGTGTTGCAGAAAAATAAAGAAATTATGCAGAAAAACTGGCTGCAGGAAATTCTAAAAAGTGAAAAAAAATATGAGTTCAAGAGAAAAAGAATTACAGCAAAATGCTGCAGAAAAAGAAAATTTGAACTTATGAAAGCAAGGAAAGAAAAATCCATATGAAAAATCTGTTGCACAAAAACAAATTATTTACTGTAATATTGAGGAAGTTATTGAGAAATGAGGCAAAACAAGGTTAGTTTTTCAGTCATTCACTCAAAATGCCTCTGATTTTTTTTGAAATTGCATTTGCTTCCTATTTTGTTCAATATCTACCTTAACTTAAGCCTTGATTATCACCTGCAAAAAGCCCTGTTGATGCGTGATTGACTGTACTAAGCAGAGGAGATGGAGAAATTGGGCAAGCATATGGTAGAGTGTAGTTGAATTGATGATTAAAGATAAAAAAACAAGTACCTAAACACTGTTAAGCAATGAGAGAAACGCTGTCTAGTGAGAAGTGATCATGCTTTTTAATGTTTCTCACATGAACTTGGCTGATATATATGAACTTAGATAGCAATTCTTGCTTAAAATTTGATGAATGCATTGTGATTGCAATGATGAGTAATTGGATAAACATCTTACATAAAAATTATGCACAAAACACAGAACTATAAATTACAAATCTTAGAAAAATAGTTTGTGAGATGATTCTTGAAGAATGGAGGAATTATCCTTGGTTTAGTTTGATTTGCTTGAGGACAAGCAAAAATTCAAGTTTAGGGTAGTGATGAATCCATATTTTTACTGATATTTTAGCATAATTATAACACATTTGATAAGAAAAATATATGAAGAAAGCAGAAAAACTCAAAAAAAGAGAAAGAATTGAAGTTTTGTTTAAATTTGTAGTAATCTTAGCAATTGTGAAATTTTTGCTTAGGAATTAAGTTTTTAATCTTGTTTTTGAAGGAATAATTTGAGCAAGGATCATGAAAATGGAGGCTTGATGACAAGGAAGAGGAAAGAAGCAAGTCTGGACTCCAAAAACACAAGAACAAGAAAGTGCAGACTGGGCGTGATCACTATTGTCAGTGAAAATGATCACTCCAGAGCTCAAAGAAGAAGTGAAGCCTGGGTGTTACCACTTTTATCATTAAAAGTGAGCGTTCCAGAGAGGCAAAATATCAGGAAAGCTTCGCGTAACCACTATTATCATCGAAAGTGAGCATTCCAGAGAGCCTTCAACTTGGCGAGTTGCGCGTAATCACTTTTATTCATAAGAGTGATCACACGCAACCACTTGAGCTTTGTGTTGTCACTTTTATCAGCAAGAGTGATAGTTCCAGAGAGTTCTCAATATCAGGAAAGTTGCGTGTGGCCACTTTTTCTCATAAAAGGGTTAATGCGCAACCATAAACCTTTTGTGTAGCTACTATTTCTCATAAAAGGATGTCGCGCAAATCTGGGAAATTTTATAAATACCAGAAATGTTCCAAAATTGGGGGATTCTCGTTAGAGGAAGTGAGAGAGAGGAGTGGGGATTCGGATCTTGGAGCTTCACAAAGAGACATTGAAGTGGAGCAAGCTTCCATAGTGATTCTGAGTTTCTTTTTCTCTTTCTTTTTCTTTCTCTGTTGTCATGGCTGTGTAATTTCTTCATAGTTAGGGATTATAGATCTGAAATGAACATGTTGAATTGATTTTGGATCTGAATTTCAAGCTTTGGAATAGATTGAGTGATTAATTCTACATTTACGTAGTAATTGAATGGAAATTTGATTAACTAATTTTAGAGGAACTCTTGTCAATGGAAATTGAATTTGTTCTTCAGATCTGAACCAATCACCGAGATTATAGTTTTTTTAGGGATAAGAGACTTTGATCATGCAATCTTCTAGTTTCTTACACTTAAAGAAATATTGAATTGAATCAGATCTAACGAATTAGAATGGTTTAATTGAATGTTAGGTTCACTGAGTTAAGGAATTAACCTCTGAATAATATAACGTGAAACTGATTGTCATTCTTTCCAATTGCTTGCTAATTTAGAACTTTATTGATTAAGCATTGGAGTTTTAGTGAAGCAATTCCCTAGCTATGGTTTCTCTCTTTGTTATCACATAATTGTTTGTTCATTGTTCTATTTTCTGCAAGTTTCTTTTACTCCTAATTGTTCTGGTTTGTTGTTATTACATGTTACAACTCTTCTTCCGAATTTGTATGGCTCAAATGGTTATAATTCTATAAAGTGGTACCTGAAATCAAAATTCCCTGTGGAGACGATATTTGGATCTTAATTTTACTCATTACTTGCTGCAATCCTAGTGCACTCGCTAGTATTAGATTACGAACAACATTTCTCAACACTCTCTTCCCTTCTGCCAAATTTTGGTGCCTTTAGACCCAAGTTTCAGTTTTGGTGACTTTTGGTCTCCTTTTGGTTAGCAGCAAAAGAACACGTGCCAAACTCGTCCCAAGCCACTGAAACTCCTTGAATATCACTCTTAAGACTCAAAGAAAGAGTTTCACACCACTCTCTCCCCTTCAGGCACCTTTTGGCACCTTTGGACCCAAGTCCCGTTTTGGTAACTTTTGGTCCCCTTTTGCTTACCGACAAAAAAACACATGCGAAACTCTTCCTAGGCCATTGAAACTCCTTGAATATCACTCCTAGGACTCAGAGAAAGGGTTTCTCAACACTTTCTCCCAAGCTGCCATATTTTGGCAGCTTTGGACGCAAGTTTTGGTTTTGGTCACTTTTGGCGCCCTTTTACTTAACGGCAAAGGAACACGTGCCAAACTCGTCCCAGGCCGCTGAAACTCCTTGAATATCGCTCCTAGGACACAAAGAAAGGGTTTCACACCACTCTCTCCCCTTCGGGCACTTTTTGGCGCCTTTGGACGCAAATTAGTGTTTTGGTCACTTTTGGTCCCCTTTTGCTTAGCGGCAAAGGAACACGTGCGAAACTCGTCTCAGGCCGCTGAAACTCCTTGAATATCACTACTAGGATTCAAAAGGAAAGGTTTCTCACCACCTTCTTCCCTTCTGGCACTTTCTGACGCCTGTGGACCCAAGTACCCGTTTTGGTCACCGATAAAGGAACATGTGCGAAACTTTTTCCTCGACCACTAAAACTCCTTCAATATCACTCCTAGGACTCAGAGAAAGGGTTTCTAAACACTCTCTCCCATTCTGCCACATTTTGGCGCCTTTGGACCCAAGTTTTGGTTTTGGTCACTTTTGGTCCCATTTTGCTTAGCAGCAAAGGAACATGTGCCAAAGTCATCCCAAGCCACTAAAACTGCTTGAATATCACTCCTAGGACTCAAAGAAAGGGTTTCACACCACTCTCTCTCCTTCTGGCACTTTTTGGCGCCTTTGGACACAAGTTCAAGTTTTGGTCACTTTTTGTCCTTTTTTGCTTAGCGGCAAATGAACACGTGCGAAACTCATCTCAGGCTGCTGAAACTCCTTGGATATCACTGCTAGGATCCAAAAGGAAGGGTTTCTCACCACCTTCTAGCCTTCTGGCACTTTCTAAGGCCTTCGAACCCAGGTTCCCGTTTTGGTTACTTTTGGTCCTCTTTTGCTTACCGATAAAAGAACACGTGCGAAACTCTTCTTAGGCCTCTGAAACTCCTTTAATATCACTTCCAGGACTTAAAGAAAGGGTTTCTCAACACTCTCTCCCCTTCTGGCACATTTTGGCAGCTTTGGACCCAAGTTTCGGTTTTGGTCACTTTTGGTCTCCTTTTACTTAACGGCAAAGGAACACGTGCCAAACTCGTCCCAGGCCATTGAAAAATCTTGAATATCGCTCCTAGGACTCAAAGAAAGGGTTTCACATCACTCTCTCCCCTTCTAGCACTTTTTGGCACCACTGGACACAAGTTCTAGGTTTGGTTACTTTTGGTCCTCTTTTGCTTAGTGGCAAACGAACATGTGCAAAACTTGTCTCAGGCCGCTGAAACTCCTTGAATATCACTACTAGGATTCAAAAGGAAGGGTTTCTCACCACCTTCTCCCCTTCTGGCACTTCCTGACACCTTTGGACCCAATTTCCCATTTTCGTCACTTTTGGTCCCATTCTCCTTCCCGATAAAGGAACACGTACGAAAGTCTTCCTAGGCCACTGAAACTCCTTGAATATCACTTCTAGGTCTCAGAGAAAGGGTTTCTCATCACTCTCTGCCCTACTACCACATTTTTGCGCCATTGGACCCAAGTTTTGGTTTTGGTCACTTTTGATCCCCTGTTGCTTAGCGGCAAAGGAACACGTGCGAAACTCATCTCAGGCCGCTGAAACTTCATGAATATAACTACTAGGATTCAAAAGGAAGGGTTTCTCACCACCTTCTGCTCTTTTGGCACTTTCTAACGCATTTATACCCCAGTTCTAGTTTTGGTCACTTTTGGTCCCTTTTTGCTTAACAGCAAAGGAACACGTGCAAAAGACTTCGCAGGCCACTGAAACTCCTTGAATATTACTCCTAGGACTCATAGAAAGGGTTTCACACCACTCTCTCTCCTTTTGGCACTTTTTGGCGCCTTTGGACACAAGTTCGAGTTTTGGTCACTTTTGGTCCCCTTTTGCACAGCGGCAAAGGAACACGCGCTAAACATATCTCAGTCCGCTGAAACTCCTTGAATATCACTACTAGGATTCAAAAGGAAGGGTTTCTCACCACCTTCTCCCGTTCTGGGAATTTCTGACGCCTTTGGACCCAAATTCCCCTATTAGTCACTTTTGGCCCCTTTTTGCTTACCAATAAAGGAACACTTGCGAAACTCTTCGCAGGCCATTGAAACTCCATGACTATCACTCCTAGAACTCTCAGAAAGGGTTTCTCAACACTCTCTCCCCATTTGCCACATTTTGGCAGCTTTGGACCCCAGTTTCAGTTCTGGTGCATTTTTGTCCTCTTTTGCTCAGCAGCAAAAGGAACACGAGCCAAACTCGACCCGAGCTGCTGAAACTCCTTGAATATCACTCCTAAGCCTCAAAGAAAGAGTTTCACAGCGCTCTCTCCCCTTCTGGCAGTTTTTGGCGCCTTTGGAGACAAGTTCCAGTTTTGGTCACTTTTGGTCTGCTTTTGCTTAGCGGCAAAGGAACACGTGCGAAACTCGTCTCAGTCCACTAACACTCCTTGAATATCACTACTAGGATTCAAAAGGATGGGTTTATCACCACCTTCTCCCCTTCTGACACTTTTTGGCGCCTTTGGACACAAGTTCCCATTTTGGTCACTTTTGGTCCCTTTTTGCTCAGCGGCAAAGGAACACGTGCGAAACTCGACTCAGGCTGCTGCAACTCCTTGAATATCACTACTAGGATTAAAAAGAAAGGGGTTTCTCACCACCTTCTCCCTTTCTGGCTCTTTCTGATGCCTTTGGACCCAAGTTCCCATTTTGGTCACTTTTGGTCCCGTTTTGCTTAGCGGCAAAGGAACACTTGCGAAGCTTGTCTTAGGCCGCTGAAACTCATTGAATATCACTACTTGGATTCAAAAGGAAGGGTTTCTCACCACCTTCTCCCCTTCTGGAACTTTCTGACGCCTTTAGCCCCAAGTTCTGGTTTTGGTAACTTTTTGTCCCCTTTTGCTTAACGGCAAAGGAACACGTGCCAAATTCATCCCAGGCCGCTGAAACTCATTGAATGTCACTCCTAGGACTTAAAGAATGGGTTTCACACCACTCTCTCCCCTCCTGGCACATTTTGGTGCCTTTGGACATAAGTTCCCGTTTTGGTCACTTTTGGTCCTTTTTTGCTTAGCGGCAAAGGAACACGTGCAACACTCATCCCAGGCCGGTGAAACTCATTGAATATCACTCCTAGGACCCAAAGAAAGGGTTTCACACCACTCTCTCCCCTTCTGCCACTTTTTGGCGCCTTTGGACACAAATTGCAGTTTTGGTAACTTTTGGTCCCCTTTCGCTTAGCAGCAAAGGAACACGAGCGAAACTCGTCTCAAGCCACTGAAAGTCCTTCAATAACACTACTAGGATTCAAAAGGAATGATTTCTCACCACCTTCTCCCCTTCTATCACTTTTTGACGCCTTTAGACCCAAGTTCCAGTTTTGGTCACTTTTGGTCCTCTTTTGCTTACCAATAAAGGAACACGTGCGATACTCTTCCCAGGCCACCGAAACTCCTTGAATATCACTCCTAGGACTCAGTGAAAGGGTTTCTCAAGATTGTCCCCCCTTCTGCCACATTTTGGCACCTATGGACCCAAGTTTTGATTTTGGTCACCTTTGGTCCCTTTTTGCTTAGCGGAAACTGAACACGTGCCAAACTTGTCCCAGGCTGCCGGAACTCCTTGACTATCACCACTAGGATTCAAAAGGAAGGGTTTCTCACCACTCTCTCCCCTTCTGGCACTTTTTGGTGCCTTTGGACACAAGTTCTAGTTTTGGTCACTTTTGGTCCCGTTTTGCTTAGCAGCAAAGGAACACATGCGAAGCTCGTCTCAGGCCGCTAAAACTCGTTGAATATCACTACTTGGATTCAAAAGGAAAGGTTTCTCACCACCTTCTCCCCTTCTGGCACTTTCTGACGCCTTTAGACCCAAGTTCTGGTTTTGGTCACTTTTGGTCCCGTTTTGCTTAGCGGCAAAGGAACACGTGCGATGCTCATCTAAGGCTGCTGAAACTCCTTGAATATCACTACTATCACTTTTGGTCCCCTTTTGCTTAATGGAAAAGGAACACTTGCCAAACTCGTCCATGCCGCTGAAACTCCTTGAATATCACTCCTACGACTCAAAGAAAAAGTTTCACACCACTGTCTCCCCTGCTGGCACTTTTTGGCGCCTTTGGACACAAGTTCCAGTTTTGGTCACATTTGGTCCCCTTTTGCTTAGCAGCAAAGGAACACATGCGAAACTCATCTCAGGCTACTGAAACTCCTTGAATATTATTACTGGGATTCAAAAGGATGGGTTTCTCACCACCTTCTCCCGTTCTGGCACTTTCTGACGACTTTGGACCCAAGTTCCCGTTTTGGTCACTTTTGGTCCCCTTTTGCTTACCGATAGAGGAACACATGCGAAACTCTTCCCAGGCTACTGAAACTCCTTGAATATCGCTCATAGGACTCAGAGAAAGGGTTTCTCAACACTCTCTCCCTTGTGCCACATTTTGGCACCTTTGGACCCAAGTTTCGATTTTGGTCACTTTTGGTCCCCTTTTGCTTAGCGGCAAAGGAACACGTGCCAAACTTGTCCCAGGTCGCTGAAACTCCTTGAATAACACTACTAGGATTCAAAAGGAAGGATTTCTCACCACCTTCTCCCCTTCTGGCACTTGCTGACGCCTTTGGTCCCAAGTTTCAATTTTGGTAACTTTTGGTCCCTTTTTGCTTAACGGCAAAGGAACACGTGCCAAACTCATCCCAGGCCACTGAAACTCCTCGAATATCACTCCTAGGACTCAAAGAAAAGGTTTCACACCACTCTCTCCCCTTTTGGCACTTTTTGATGCCTTTGGACATAAGTTCTACTTTTTGTCACTTTTGGTCCCCTTTTGCTTAGCGGTAAAGGAACACGTGCGAAACTCGTCTTAGGCCGCTGAAACTCCCTGAATATCACTACTAGGATTCAAAAGGAAGGGTTTCTCACCACCTTTTCCCTTCTGGCACTTTTTGATGCCTTTAGACCCAAGGTCCAATTTTGGTCATTTTTAGTCCCCTTTTGCTAACCAGCAAAGAAACACATGCAAACTTGTCCCAGGCTGCTGAAACTCCTTAAATATCACTCCTTGGACTCAAAGAAAAGGTTTCACACCACTTTCTCCCCTGCTGGCACTTTTTGATGCCTTTGGAGATAAGTTTCAGTTTTTGTCTCTTTTGGTCCCCCTTTTGCTTAGCGGCAAAGGAACACGTGCCAAACTCGTCTCAGGCTGCTGAAACTCCTTGTATTCACTAATAGGATTAAAAAGGAAGCATTTCTCACCACCTTCTCCTATTCTGGCTCTTCTAACGCCTTTGGAACCAAGTTCCCATTTTGTTCACTTTTGGTCCCCTTTTACTTACCAATAAAGAAACACGTGCGAAACTCTTCCCGAGCCACTGAAGCTCCTTGAATATCACTCCTAGGACTTAGAGAAAGGGTTTCTCAACATTCTCTCCCCTTCTGCCACATTTTGGCGCCTTTGTACCCAAGTTTCGATTTTGGTCACCTTTGGTCCCCTTTTGCTGAGCGGCAAAGGAACACGTGCCAAACTTGTCCCAGACCGCTGAAACTCCTTGACTATCACTACTAGGATACAAAAAGGATGGTGGCTCTCATTAATGGTCTAACTCAGTGTGCATGGTACCAGAATAATGGAAGACTTAAGTACACCCACTATTAGAATCTAGTGAACATTTAATATAAATAAGGAAGGTTAAATGTGCAGTTCTACTCAAATTTCAGAAAGCATATCACACAATCAAATAATAAGAATTTAAAAGAACTATGTAACATTAATAACAATCATCAGGGGAATAAAAGAAATGGGGTCCATTCATTTGTCTCAAAAGACTATCTCGCCCCAGGTCGATCTCACTAACCTTGGGTTAAGTCAAGGTAACTTCATCACATAATCATATAGACATGCACATACGAAATTAACTAAACATACCCTGGGAAAAATAATTATGCAAGCAGGGAACATAATATGTTTAAACAGTTGTAGCAAGAACTAAACTAGAGTCCTAAAATTAAATAAAAGAGTTACTAATTAATAATCAACACTCTCTGCTACGCAGGCCAAAATTTGGGATGTTACAACACTCCCCTCCTGAGAAAAATTTCGTCCTCAAAATTTAACACTAACCTGATACGAAGAGGTACGGGTAACGTTCCCTAATTCCTTCTTCACGATCCCACGTAGCTTGACTCTCATCCACTACGTCCTATATTACTTTAACTAAAGGAATCTCCTTATTTCGAAGTCGCTTGATTCTGTGATCGCCGATCCGGTGGGGTGTAACTTCGAAAGTTAAGTTCTCTTTAAGGGGTATGTGGTCTACTTTGATAACGTGACACGAATAGACTACATATCTCCTAAGTTGAGACACATGGAACACATTATGAAGTTTGGACAGGCTTAAGGGTAAAGCAATTTGATATGAAGACTCTCTTATTCTCTTAAGGATTTGGTAAGGGCCAATGAATCTAGGACCAAGCTTCTGATGCTTTAGAATTCGACCGACACCTGTATGCGAGGTGACCTTTAAGAATACATGATCTCCTTCCTTGAATTCTAGTGGACGTCTCCTTTTATCGTAGTAGCTCTTTTGTCTGCTTTGAGTTGCCCTTAGTTATCCCGAATATCTCTAATCTTCTCGGTAGTCTACTGAACTAACTCTGGGCCGATGAGTATTTGTTCTCCTGTTTGATACCAACATAAGGGTGTTCTACATCTACGCCCGTACAATGCCTCGAATGGGGCCATACCGATGCTAGAGTGATGGCTGTTGTTATAAGTAAACACTATCAGTGGCAGATATTCATCCCAACTTCTGCTACTCTTTAGGCTGCATACTTGTAGTAGGTCTTCCAATGATTGGATAGTCCTTTCGGACTGCCCATCGATTTGGGGATGATAAGCTGAACTAAGACGTAACTTTGTTCCCAAGGCTTAATGTAGACTCGCCCAAAACCTTGATGTGAAACGTGGATCTCTATCTGAAATGATACTCTTGGGAATTCCATGCAGGCAAACAATCTCCTTGATATAAAGTTGAGTCAATTTCTCTATAGGATATTTAGAATTTATGGGAATAAAGTGGGCAGACTTAGAAAATCTATCCACGATTACCCATACCGCATCATGTCCCGTTGACGTCCTTGGAAATCCTGATACGAAATCTATTGCAATGTCATCCCACTTCCACTCAGGAACTTCTAGGGGTTGTAATTGTCCAGTCGGTCGTTGATGTTCTATTTTGGCCTTTTGACAAGTCAAGCATAAGGCCACAAAACTAGCAATGTTTTTCTTCATTCCCATCCACCAGAAATCTTTCTTTAAGTCTATGTACATCTTTGTTGATCCAGGATGGATACTGAGTTGACTTCTATGAGCCTCTTCAAGAATCATTCGTCTAAGCTCATCTTTGTCCGGCACACAAATTCTCTCCTTGTACTTGATCATCCCTTGGTTATCTTTGCATATGTTGGGTTCTCGCCCTTTCTCTTTGGCTTCCAATCTCTCTTCAAGAAATTTGTCTTGCTCTTGAGCAGCCTTAATCTGATCTTTGAATTGATTAGTCACTCAGAGCACTCCACAAATCAAGCTGTTGGATCTCACGCAAACATCGAAGTTAAGACTTTGGAATTGTTCAAGGAGTTCAAATTCCTTTACCATCATTGATGAGGCATGCAATGCCTTTCGACTCAAGGCGTTAGCTACAATATTGGCCTTTCCTGGGTGATAATGAAGTTCAAAATCGTAATCTTTAAGGAATTCCATCTATCTTCGTTGGCACATATTCAGCTCTCTCTGATCAAAAAGATATTTCAAACTCTTATGGTCCCTAAACACTTCAAACTTGGACCCGTAAAGATGATGTCTCCAGATCTTGAGGGCGAAGACTACTACGGCTAGTTCAAGATCATGCGTCGGGTAGTTCTTCTCGTGAGGATGTAATTGTCTGGATGCGTAGGCTACTACTTTTCATTCCTGCATCAACACATACCCAAGTCCTTGGTGAGATGCGTCACAGTACACTTCAAACTTCTCTTGGGGGTCCGGAAGAATTAATATCAGGGCCGAGGTCAATCTCCTCTTCAACTCTTGAAAGCTAGCCTCGCACTTTTGATCCCACGCAAAAGGTTGATCCTTTCGGGTCAAACGAGTAAGAGGGGTGACAATCTTCGAGAATCCCTCAATAAATCATCGATAATATCCAGCAAGTCCCAGAAAGCTACGGACTTCTGTCACCGTCTTCAGTGGTTCCCAAAGTAGAAAAGCTTCTACCTTGGTTGGGTCAACTGCAACACCTTCCTTAGAAATAACGTGCCCTATGAAATTCATCGCTTCAAGCCAGAATTTGCACTTTGAGAGCTTAGCATACAGTTCTTTTTCTCGTAAGAGTTCCAAAACAATCCTCAGGTGCTGCGCATGTTCTTTAGGACTTCATGAGTAGATAAGAATATCATCAATAAAAACTACCACGAATCGATCCAAATAAGGGTGGAACACCCGATTCATGTAATCCATGAATACAGCAGAGCATTAGTCACGCCAAAAGGCACGACCAAATACTCAAAGTGACCATATCACATTCGAAAAGCCGTTTTCGGAATGTCGTCCTTCTTGACTCGAATCTAATGGTATCCCGACCTTAAGTCTATCTTTGAAAACACGGACACTCCTTTTAACTAGTCCATTAAGTCGTTGATCTGAGGCAAAGGGTATTTGTTCTTGATAGTTACCTTGTTAAGCTGGCGGTAATCCACACAAAGTTGCATACTTCCATCCTTTTACTTGACGAGTAGGACAGGGGCTCCCCACGGAGACACACTCGGTCTAACGAACTATTTTTCAAACAACTCTTCTAATTGTTGTTTCAATTCAGCAAGCTCTACTGGTGACATTCGATAGGGTGCCATAGAGACTGGTCCAGCGCCAGGAACCAAATCTATAGAGAATTCAACTTCTCTCTCTGGAGGCAATCCAGGCACATTCTTAGGGAAAACTTCAGGGTATTCCCTAACGATAGGTATCTCATCAAGCACAAGGTCATTTTTAGGGTCTTCAACAGTAAAAGTTGTGAAAACTTATGGCCTCACATCCCTTGGAGTATGGGTACACTGAGCATCTTTACCTTCTTGAGTTCTACCTTTGGTCCTTTCAACATTACACGAATTGAAAACTAACCTCTTATTGGGACAGTCTAACATGACATGGTTGGTGGAAAGCCAATCTGTACATAGGATGACATCCAAATCAAAGAGGGGTAAACAAATTAAGTCGACAATGAATTCTTGACCTTCCAAGCAAACATTACAATCATGACAAACAAGGGAGGTGGCAATAGAGGGAACGGTAGGGGTAGAAACAATAAGATTTCCAGTCGTACGAGAAATAGGCAACTTCAACTGCCTCACACAATCATTGGAAATGAAAGAATGTGTTGCCCCCGAATCATATAACACTCTTAACGAAACATCATTTATAACACACGCACCTTGGATAAGACCTTCTGCATGAATGGTTTCAGTACCACTCATCGTGTACACACGCCCCCTTACGTTAGGCCTCCCAGAAGGATTCCTAGAGTTGCTGGGGTTTGACTGACGATGATTCCCCATTTGATTCTAACCTCCATTGTTATTACGATTCCCAGTCCAGTTTCTTCCCTTATCGTTTCCTCCCGTATCATTTCTCACTAGGTGGCAAGAAGAGCTATAGTGACCCTGTTGGCCACACCTAAAACAAGTCACTGGGTTACGATGGCAATCTCACTGGAGATGAGGTCCTCCACAACTATAACAATGTAGCTCAAGTCAACTCGGTCCTCCACGATCTGGTCTTCTAATGCTAGGAGGATTTCTCCTTGGCTGATGGTCAGGACGGCTGTATGGCTTTTTTCCATCTCATATCTCCCTCCTCTTGAAGTCAAAACTTCCTCCACTCCTTTAGGGCCCGGTATTCTTCCATGCAGCTTGTCTTGCTTTAGTGTCATCTTCATAGATCCGACACTTATCCACTAACTCAGGAAAATGTGCAATTTGTTGATAGCCAATTGCTTGCTTGATATCAAGTCGAAGTCCACTTTCGAATTTGGAGCACCTAGCTCGATCATCAGTGTGGGAAAAATAGGAGCAATACCTTGACAAATCATCAAACTTGGCCGCATACTCCCCTACGCTGGTACTTCCTTGCTTTAGGTTTAGAAACTCTGGCTCTTTCCTCCTCCTAAGATCCTCAGGAAAATACTTCTCAAGGAATCTACGCCGAAAGGTAGGCCAATCAATAGCAGTTCCATCAGTCACCAGCTGTTGGCAGGCGATCCTCCACCAATGTTCTGCCTCACCCACGAGCATGAATGCTGCATAGACAACCTTCTCGCATCTGGACATGCCATGGCCTCAAATATTTTCTCCAACTCCTCCAACCAGAGTTGGGCTCCATCAGGGTCAAATCCATCACAGAAATGAGAAGGCTGGTTCTTACGGAACTCGGATAGTCCTCGGTTTGGAGCGTGCTCGTGCTGCCTCTCCAGGATACCCACTACTCTCTCGAGTAAGGTATCAATAGTAGCATTCCTCTGTCTCCAAGCCATAGAACTCTGAAAAACAGTCGCAGGTAAGTAAGACAGTAGGAACACCCTAAAACTAAGATCCATAAATCACATACTAATAGAACATACAACAATACTATTTCATCATTCAATTCACACAAGAATGGGTAGTTAGGACCATACCCAGGGCCGAATGGATTGAACTGCTCTGATACCACTAAAGTGTAACACCTAAATTACTACCAAGATCCTATCTTCTAAAAATATAATTTGAAGGCTTTTCGAAAGTTGTGTACCCAACCGAACATGAACAAGGAATCATTCATTCGACATTAGTGTGAAAACAAACAACAAATTCACAATTTAATTCATAAATGAGTGTACATTATCCTTTAATCCTTCATTCAAATTTGTTCTTCACTAAAACATGTATATTGAATTACGTTTTATTAGCATACTTAGAAATTTTGTTATCATTCTACATTTTCTCAGATTAATTTCTTTTATGTAAAGAAGAAGGTGAGCGTTCAACATCATATGCTTCGTGGAATGAAATTCTGAAATCATAATAAGAGACATGTAATTAGAAAGAAAAATATGATTATGTGCATAAAGTCTCTAGTTCAAACGGTCCAAGGTAAAACCATCATGAAACGAACAAAAAGAAGACCTCATAGTTCAGTATTTCAAAAATAATTATAAACAGCCTTGAAGAAGAAAAGAAAGAAAATATAAAACTTAAGAGCAGTGTTCATCCATGACAAGAAAAAAAAAACATCTACATATAAAACTCTAGCGGAAAGGAATCCTCACTATGCTCGGATTCCATTCCATTAGAATCAGGTGAAGCATCCACGGGTTGAGGGCGAGGAGAGGGTGGCAAGTCGTCCGGGTCGCTGTCAATCCAACCTATGGTAGGGGGTGGTGATCTCGAGGTGGACGGTGGTGACTGAGAAGGGTGTCGGGTGGAAGGTCCAGCTTCATCGGAAAGGGGTGCCTAAATGTTGAGAGGTTGGCGAGGAACTGGCCTGACGGAAGACGCAACCACTCCAATGTCTTTCCATTCAAGTGCGGGCGCAGGAGTAGGGCTAGGACAAGGGCTGGGTTCGGGGTCAAGGTCAGTGATAGTCTTACCTTTATCCACAAAAGTCTTATAAGACATTTGGCAGGAGGTTCATGAGACGATGGGGAAGAGGGAGGTGTATGAATGATGATACTCCGTTCAGGTGTTAGGGGCACGGAGATTTCGGCAAAAATATGGTCCATCCAGTTGGGCTTCTATTCGCCTTCAGTGAGAGGTCCCATGGACATGGAGACCACTCCCTGGTACATCAGGCGGCGCGTTACTGGGTCGTAGATCCATCCCTCCTTTCCCCCCGAATCCTCTCCCCAGATCCTCGCTCGGAGTGGGTCCATCTGCCATGCATTCATGCAACATACAACAACAACAAGACAAGACGCACACCTAAAACAAAAATAGAACAAAAAGGGTGAGCTCAATACATTCAATCATCAGAAATTGAGTAAGCAATAAAATCAACACAACATTAACGAACCTACTGACTCATAGTGCAATAATCACATTATCATAACATAATATTCATCAAACAGCCACAAAATGCAAATAAAGTAAATGGGTTCATCATAACATAATTATAATAAAGGTAATTAAAACGTCACTACTTCTTCTATTCGTCCTTATCTTTTTCCCCAGTCAAGATGATCGAAGGCCCTCATTCCCTACAAGCACATTTCGTATACAATTCTTCAGGGACATTTCCCTTCTTCATAAATTTTAATTCCTCAGGAATAAGTCCTTCCAGATCTTGGAAATGCTTGCTCGCATCAGGATTAGTGGAGGCTTTGATGGCGATGTGTCCCAACCGCGGTGAGCTATTCTGCGCCATTAGGGCAACCCCCCTCCACTGCCCCCAAGGTTCTTCCCTTGAACCTGAACACTCACATCCCTCAGCTGTGCTAAACTGTGATCTTGACTCTCCAACCTTCCTATCATGCACGTAAAACAGTTTTGTATTTGCATCCTCTTCACACCATTAGAACACGCATTTCATCCTCAAAGGTCACAAATCACATAACCACTCACGCTCATAAGAGCTAGCACGTACAAAGAAGAGAAAGATCATTCATCCACGGTCTAAGAATAAAAAGAAAAAGAGAGAAGATGGAGATAATAAAGAGAATTTCTTTGAATCGTCATAGTAGAAATGTACTTCCACAAGCAAAATAATCATCAAAGAGTCAGAGGAATAACCACAAGCTTAATCATACATGCAACTCATTTCTACCACAATTCTTTTCATAAATTAGTGATTAGCTAGTAGGAAAAATCCTTCAAGGTTAAGAAAAAGGGTTCCTTGGTCACGCAACGTCAAACCAAGAAAAGATGAGAAATTCTTCAACTAAAACAAAGAGGTAGGGGAATAATTGACGAAAACCGAAAAAACACAGATTCTTAGAGTTATTTTAACATACAATCGGATATTCATCAAACAAGAAAAAATCATGTAAGGTTTTCAATATCATGGACAGGAAAATAGTAATCCCACTCATCCACACTCATTCGAGTTACCACACATCATTTTTAAGTCGTATTCAAATAAAGAAGTAGGGGGATAAAGAGAAAGTTGTTTGCATGTCACTTTTAATCTTATTAGAAACGAAAATGGGAAGGAAGAATATTAATCACGTTCAATCACGCAATATGAGCAAGCACATTCATTCACACACACAATCACGAACTTCCCTAACCTTGTTTGGTTCAAAAAAGAGATGAGAAGTGGAAAGTTTAGCCTCGGTGTTGGTAAGAACTTCAAGCACAGCTTGAGTCTTGGATGGCAGCACAATCGTTGAGGGATGCAAGTTGTGTTGGAAACTCTCTAGGGTTCTTCGTACTTTCAAGGGGGGTGGTGACGAGAAACGTTGCTCACAAGAATGAGAGTTAAGGGGATTGTTTGGTGTGTGGGTGAGAGAACGTTTGAGAGGGAAAAAAGAGACGAGGTTAAGAGTGTTTTGAATATGAGAAAAGAAAAAGGTGCGTGAGAAATTAAGTAGTGATATTCAAGGAGTTTCAGCAGCCTGGGAAGAGTTTCACACGTGTTCCTTTATCGGTAAGCAAAATGGGACCAAAAGTGACCAAAATGGGAACTTGGGTCCAAAGGCGTCAGAAAGTGCCAGTAGGGAAAAAGGTGGTGAGAAACCCTTCCTTTTGAATCCTAGTAGTGATATTCAAGGAGTTTCAGCGACCTGAGACAAGTTTCGCACGTGTTCCTTTGTCGCTAAGCAAAAAGGGACCAAAAGTGACCAAAACCAAAACTTGGGTCCAAAGGAGCCAAAATGTGGCAAAAGGGGAGAGAGTGTTGAGAAACCCTTTCTCTGAGTCCTAGGAGTGATATTCAAGGAATTTCAGTGGCCTGGGAAGAGTTTTGCACGTGTTCCTTTATCGGTAAGCAAAAGGGGACCAAAAGTGAACAAAACGGGAACTTGGTTCCAAAGGTGTCAAAGAGTTCCAGAAGGGGAGAACGTGGTGAGAAACCCTTCCTTTTGAATCATAGTAGTGATATTCAAGGAGTTTCAGCGGCCTGAGACGAGTTTAGCATGTGTTCCTTTGCCGCTAAGCAAAAGGAGACCGAAAGTGACCAAAACGGGAACTTGGATCCAAAGTCGTCGAGATGTGGTAGAAAGGAAGAGAGTGGCGTGAAACCATTTCTTTGAGTCCTAGCAGTGATATTCAAGGAGTTTCAGCGTCCTTGGCCGAGTTTGGTACGTGTTCCTTTGCTGTTAAGCAAAAGTGGATCAACACTGCCAAAACTGGAACTTGGGTCTAAAGGCGTCAGAAAGTGCCAGAAGGGGAGAAGGTAGTGAGACACCCTTCCCTTTGAATCCTAGTAGTGATATTCATGGAGTTTCAACGGCCAGAGACAGGTGTCGCGCGTCTTCCTTTGCCACTAAGCAAAAGGAGACCAAAAGTGACCAAAACTGGAACTTATGTCCAAAGGTGCCAAAAAGTGCCAGATGGGGAGGGAGTGGTGTGAAACCCTTTCTTTGAGTCCTAGGAGTGATATTCAAGGAGCGTCGGCAGCCTGGGACGAGTTTGGCACGTGTACCTTTGCTGTTAAGTAAAAGAGGACCAAAAGTGACGAAAACCAGAACTTGGGTCTAAATGCGTCAGAAAGTTCCAGAAGGGGAGAAGGTGGTGAGAAACCCTTCCTTCTGAATCCTAGTAGTGATATTCAAGGAGTTTCAGCGGCCTGAGAAAAGTTTCGCACGTGTTCCTTTGCTGCTAAGCAAAAGGGGACCAAACGTGACCAAAACTGAAACTTGGGTCCAAAGGCGCCAAAATGTGGTAGAAGGGGAGAGAGTGTTGAGAAACCTTTTCTCTGAGTCCTTGGGGTGATATTTAAGGAGTTTTAGTGGCTTGGGAAGAGTTTAGCATGTGTTCCTTTATCGGTAAGCAAAAGGGGACCAAAAGTGACCAAATAGGAACTTGGGTCCAAAGGCGTCCGAAAGTGCGAGAAGGGGAGAAGGTGGTGAGAAGCATTTAAAGGTGCCAAAAGGTGCTAGAATGGGAGAAGGTGGTGAGAAACCCTTCCTTTGAGTCCTAGGAGTGATTGATGGTACGAATTTTTGCTACTCGTTATGCACAAAGATTAGCGTTAATCCTCATGAAATATGCAAAGAAATGAATGCAGTACTAGGGTGTTATCCTAGGTCGTCTCCAAGGAATTTTTGGTTGGGAACATACATCGAATAAGTGTAAACATAGATTTTAAAGCAAGTAAATTGGGGGGAGGTTTGTTAATTTCCAAATTTTAATCAAGACAAAAATGTAAACTAGTGAAATTCAATCAGTTAAGAAGAGTAATCCCTAGTCAATCAATGAGTTCTATCCCTATTCTTTCAAATGATTCAATAATCCCCTTTTTTTCCCTTAAATTAAGTTAATCTAACAAGCGAAAATTAACTTTAGCATCCCAATTAAAATTAAGCATCTTAATGGGCTCCAATCTCTATCCCTAAGATTAAGCAATCTCAAAGATTAATCAAAATGAAGCAATTTTTGATTAGAATTTTGTTTGGGTAATTTAGGGTTCATTAAGCAATGTTTCCCTCATGTAAATTTCATTTCATTCAGAGATTGGGGTCAATAAATTCAAGGAAAGAAAGATTTGTATTGCAATTAATCCCAAGAATTCAAGATTCATGTGCATTGACTAGGAATTACAAGGAAGTTTAGCCCTCCATGTGGATGGGCTTCACAAATGAAAGAAAGAAATACAAGAACGTAAGAACCATTAATGTAAAATCAACGAGAATCAAAGAAAAATTGGAAATTAAAACCTATAATGGACCCATGGCTGTCACCCAAGGCTTCAAAGCTCTGGAAAGAAAATGTCCTAATTTGGCAAAGAGAATGAAAGAAAAATAAATGTTCAAGTCCCTGTACCCTAATTCCTAAAATCTATTTATAGTGGAGAACATGTCAGCAAAGTGTCCACTTTTGCCTTTGAAAGTGTCCATGCGCAATTTACGTAAGTTTCCCAATTCTCTGGAGTTGCCACTTTTGGACTTAGAAGTGGCTACTTTGAATGCGCGTAGCCACTTTGAAAGGCAATAGTGGCCACGCGCAACATTCTTCCAAAATGGCGTCCCTGAAGCTTCTGGAGTTGCTACTATTGGACTTGGAAGTGGCAACTTTGGATGTGCGTAGCCACTTTGAAAGGCAATAGTGGCCATGCGCAAAATGCTTCCAAAATGGCGTCCCTGGAGCTCTCTGGAGTTGCCACATTTGGACTTGAAAGTAGCTACTTTGGAACCTTTAATGCCCAGACTTGCTGTAGTTGCCACTTTTGCTCCTAAAAGTGGCTACTTTGGGGGCAACTTTCATCCAAGGGCCAAGATTTCTCAAAATTAACTTGGGAACTCTGCAAAATTATCAAGATAATTAAAATTGCAATCTATATCTATGAAATTAAATGCAAATTAACCAAAAATTAATAAACCTATGATATTTACTCAAAATGTGATTTCTATTATTTGCACTATCTAAGTCCATTTTTTCTATCAAAGAGCACCAAAAAGGCAAGTAAAAATATAATAAAAAGTGGATTCATCACAACCCCAAACTTAAACTTTTGCTTGTCCTCAAACAAATCAAAATTCAAACAAATTAAATGAAGAGGGTTGAATTTATCCAAAAATTTTTTTAGAAATTTTCATTTCAACTTCATGCTTTAAGTAGCATTTCCAACATTTTCACAACCATAGACTCATTCAACAGAGGAATCATATTTTATGTCAAATATTCCATACAAAGTCCCACGAAATTGAAACAAAATAATCAAGCAGGATTTCATGTGACTCACATAATGCAAAGAAACTATCCATCTCACAAGGTGGTGTTTCACTCATCACTCAATAACATTTCAGGCTAAGTGTTTTCCCTCAATCCATGCATTTTGCCTCACTCTACCATAGGCTTGCCCATATTCTCAATCTCCTTTGCCTAGACACAATGAACCACCTATCATGAGGGCTTTGTTGGTCACAAATGGGGTTAGGATAGGCTCAAATTTAACCAAGGAGGGTGAAAAGATCAAGTGGGTACTCAAGAAGAGGGAGTTCTTTTGAGTGATTTAGTGCAACAACTAGAGTGGAATGCCATAAATGATGTAGCTTAAGAGGTTCAAGCATTCTTTCACCACATTTTTTTTTTAATTTTTGCTTATGTGGAAATCCTTTTTCAACTTAAATGCCTTGCTATATTTTTCTTTCTTTCTTTTCTCCTTTTTCATTCATTCATTCATATTTTTGTGATATCATGGACTTTAACAATCATTTTTTTTTACATGTATTATAAACATGTATGCTGTCCACCACCCCAAACTTAAGACATTGCTTGCCCTCAAGCAACTACAAGCATAATCAACACCCCAAACTTAGTTTCTTGCACTCAATCTTGAGGCAATTCAAAAGAAATACCTCTATTAAGGAAAGGGAATTACTTTTGTTAACAAAGTTTGGCAAAAGCAAGAAGTGGGGAACAAGGAAGTGAAGTGCAAGGGTGGGGGGAAGGGTATGTGCAAAGAAGGCCTCAATCATCCAGATGAAAAATTGCCCAATGCATATTTAATTAAGAAACAAGGCAAGTTCTAGAAGATGAATGCAAAAATACATGTAATATGCACACAGAAAAAAAAAAAAAAAAGTAAGAGGCCCAATTCACTACCATGGTAAAGATGACAAGAACTTGCAACAATGTGAGCACAATTCACCCGGCAAGAAAATATGTTCAAAATGTTAGGAACGGAAATATGTACAAAAATGAGAATGAGTATGGGTTGGATGGGAAATGTAATCAGAGCATAAAAGCAAAATTATAAAACAGGACTACATTAAAAAGAAAAGAGAATAATTGAAATGAAGAAATATTTTTGTCTTTTATCTAGTACGGTGCAGGAAAAGTAAGCTATAAATAAATACAAAATAGAGACAAAGAGTTCACCCCCCCCCCCTTTTATAGATGTTGTACTCAAAGTTCAGGGGCATAATGATGCTCCTCCTGATGAAACTGAGGGCATCTAAGCAGAGAAAGAAAAGAAAACACGAAAGGTTGACTAAGTGGCATCTTCATCAGAGGTGGATGAGGTGACTTCTTCATCTTCCTCTGCATCTTCTGCTTCCTCTAAGGAACTAGAGCTGGGGGCATCTCTCGGTGCATTGGGATTAAGTCCATAAAAGATGCATTCTATTGGCAAAGCATAGGGCCCAAATGATACATACAATTGCAATTAAGTACAAAATAAATGGTGTGGCAAACGTTCATCTTGTATAGCAATTGACTATAAAACACAACGTGGTTGCTAAGTTTAAGGGCCATAACACAGCAATAGTGAAATTAAAGTCACGAAAAGCATGTTTAACACCCAAAAAGGCCAACAATTAGAGATAATTATAGCAGGGGCATGAGAATCAAGTGCAACAATAAGAAAATACCATGGAATTTGAGAAGCAAAACAGCAAAATGGAGAGGTTAGAACTCAATGTAAATGGACATGAATTGAATTTAGACATCAATATGCATGAATATGAAAAGGAATGGCATAATGGGCATGTTTGAGAACATAAAAATAAGGGGAATAGGTATAACGAAAATAACAAATGAAATTCATAGCAAATGGAAATGGGCGTGGCCACTTTTGGGGACAAAAGTGGGAACATTGAACATGGTGGCAGCCACACATGGCCATTGGGTGCAATTAAAGGACCTCACCTACTCTAATTCATACAAGAATGCTTAATTAAACAAGAAATTCACATCAATTTCAACATATAAAGGCATAATTAAAAAGCCCCAAATTAGGGATCCAAGAACCCTAACCCATGAATTAAGAGAGGTTGAGAGATTTACCTTGCTTGGAGCTTTGGGTGTGGCGGCGGAAGTGAAAATGTGAGGATTGGGGTTGCAAAAACTCAATTTGGGAGGTGGAGGAGTGGTGTTGTGAGGTGCGTCGTGAGTTAAGTGCTTGAGTGGGTGTTTGTGGGTGTGTGTCGTGAGTGACGTGAGGTGGGCGTTGTGACTTTGAAGGAATTTAGGGGCTACGTGCAGTGGGCTGGCCCAAAGTGTGGTGCACGTGGTCACTTTCAAGTGAGAAAGTGGCAACTACAGTGAGGTTGTGTGTGTGGGCATATGCGCGTGGTTACTTTGGTGTTGGAAAGTGGGAACTACAGTGGGTTATTTTGTGGGACAAGTGTGCATGGCCACTTTCAAGTGAGAAAGTGGCAACTACAGTAAGCCAAAATTCAAAGTGAATTTGAGCGTGGCTACTATGGGGCTTCAAAGTGGGAACTCCAGAGAATTCCTCTTTGTGAGCATATGCGCGTGGTTACTTTCATTGAAGAAAGTGGCAACTACAGTAAACCCCAAAATGCAAAGTGAATTGCGCGTGGCTACTATTGGACTTGAAAGTGTCCACGTGCAATTATTGACCTCCTGGGTGTCAAAGTAGCCACTTTTACTCTTAAAAGTGGGAACCACAGAGAGAAATATGGTTACCTTGAGCCAAAGTGACCACTATGGCTTATTAAAGTGACCACTCTCACAAAAAACAATTTGTACCAAGCATGAATGAGTACCCAAAGTGTTTGCTGCTGCCACAATCCCTACAAAAATTCTGAGTCCACAGAAAATTATTCACATAAAATTGAAAAAACAAAAACTTAATTGAAAGAATGCAAAGGGAAAGAACAAAATTCCTTATTCACGTGTGAGTTGCCTCTCACAAAGCGCTTCTTTAACGTCATTAGCTTGACGTGCGAAGTGATTTACTCATGACAGGGGTCTTGGTTGAAGGAATTGATGGGAGAGTACACATCCAACTCTTCAATCTTCTCCAAGGGAACTAAGTTCTCCAAAAAATGCTTCAGGCGATGTCCATTCACTGTGAAACATTTGTTAGTGGATTCACTCTTGATTTCCACTGCACTATTAGGAAATACTTGTGTAACTGTGGATGGACCAATCCACCTGGAATGCAGCCTTTCAGTCATGAACGTGAGACATGAGTTGAATAGAAGCATCTTTTGACTTACACAGGACTTTCCTCTACCTATCAATTTATCATGATACTGCTTGGTTCTCTCCTTGTAGGTTCTTGAGTCTTCATATGCTCCTAAGTGCAGCGCTTCTAGTTCTTGGAGTTGTGGCTTCCTTTTCCTCTTCCTCTTTCTCTTTCTTTTCCTCTGAAGCTGCTTCACTAGTTTAGTCCCCTCTTTCAATAGAATTTTGTGCATGCACAGGAGAGGGCTAATACCAGGAATGTCAGCTAAAGTCCATCCAATAGCTCTCCTGTGCCTTTTAATTACTTCCAACAATATCTCCTCTTGATCGCCTTCAAGCTTGGTGGAAATAATGACCGGGAGCTTCTTATAATGTTCTAGTAGGGGCTTCAACTCCAATGTGGGAGGTTGCTTTACAGAAGAAAGTGATTTGGCACTTTCATTTGACAAAGTCTCTGCAATATTCAAACCAAAGGTGTTAGATTCAATTGTACTTGTGCTCAATACATCACATTCTAACCCTATGGAATTTTCAGGTTCATCAACGTTGAAAGTAGTAGAATTTGCATTCAAATAATTAGAAATCTCAGCACAAATGTCACACAGAGAAGAACTATTACACGATTCACAATTGTAAGTATCTACACAATCAGAAAAATTAAGGAGAGAGTCTCCTCCTAGAAATTCAGACAAACTATCATCTATTAATTCATCAAGATGGTTAATGTGGAAAACAGAGTGTTTTTCATTTGGGTGCTTCATAGCATCCAGTATGTTAAAGCAGACAACACTGTCTCCAAACTCCATAGTAAGTGATCCGACATGCACATCAATCTTTGTTCTCGCAGTCTTTAAGAATGGTCTTCCCAAAATGATTGGTGCAACACTATCCATTGACTCTGTCATGTCAAGGATGTAAAAATCAGCTAGAAAAATGAGGTCATTCACCCTCACTAACACATCCTCCACAAGTCCAGCTGGATGTGCTGTGCTCCTGCTTGCTAGCTGGATGATGACACCTGTGGGCTACAATGGTCCAAGAGACAAAGATGTGAAGATAGATAAAGGCATAACATTAATAGATGCACCTAAATCAAGCATGGCATTATCTATCCTATTGTTGCCTATAATGCAGGGAATAGTAAACGTCCCTGGATCTTTCCATTTCTCAGGCATGGAAGTTTTCTGCCTCTCAAAAAGAGCTGATACATTCCTCCTCATGTTCACTCTTTCATTACCCTTTAGCCAACTTCCATGAGTGCACAAGTCCTTAAGGAATTTGGCGTACTTTGGGATTTGCTTGATAGCATCTAACAAGGGGATATTGACTTCAACTTTTCTGAAAGTATCTAGAATTTCTTTATCAACCTCTTCTTGCTTCTTGCTGGGCTGAACCATTCTTTGAGGGAAGCGAATAGGAATGGACCTCTCCTCTTTGTCTACCACTTTTGGTTGACATGGTGTGGGCATAGGTGCAGGTTGCTCTTGGCTCTTAATCTCTCCTCCTTCACCTTCTGCAGCTAAAGTGCAACTACGATCCTTCTCCTTAGGCATTTCTGGCTCTTGCATCACCTTACCAGATCTCAAGGTAATGGCACTCACATTCTTTGGGTTTGTTACAGTTTGTGCAGGGAGATTACCAGAACCTTGAGATTAAAGTTGATTTACGGATGAAGCAAGTTGACCCATTTGATTCTCCAAGGTCTTGATACTTGCTTGAGTCTGTTGTTGGAAGGCCTGACTCTGTTGTTGGAAATTAAGATTATTCATGGTGAGTTGCTTCACAAGGTCTTCCAAAGATGACTCACTCTTTTGAGTTGCAGGAGCTAGTGAAGGAGATGTTTGATGGTGGTGTTGAGATGAAGATGATGGATGGTGATGTTGTTGGGTTGAATATGGCTTGCTTTTTCCAGCTTGATGCGGTTGGAAATGATTGTTGGATGGTTGGCTAGAGCCTTGATGCTGTGCATTTCGTCCCACCTTAAGTTAGGATGGTTCCTCCAACCAGGATTATATCTATTAGAAGATAAATCCCAGCTTTGTTGTTGTTGCGGCTGCTGAAAAGGGAATTTATTAGCATAAATATTAGCAGCATAAGCTTGAGGATTACCTTCCGAAGATTCAGTTTCTTGCAATGTGGGGTAACTATCAGTGAAGTGATCCGTAGAAGAACAAATCCCACAAAGCATTGCTGGAATAGATGGAGGTGGAGGTGTATATGCAACAGAATTCTTTTGGATGGATGCCAACTGTTTTACCATAGAAGCCAATTTATCTAGCTTATGCTCCACCTTGTGTGAATCCGAAGTTTGAATTTCATTGACACTCCTGGACATGAGAGAATTTTGCCTTGTCGCAAACTGTTGAGAGTTAGCTGCCATATTTTCAATGAGGTTTCTAGCGGCAGCGGGAGTCTTGTCAACTAAGGCTCCCCCACTAGCTGCGTCGATCATGCTCCTATCCATTGGGTGTAAGCCCTTATAGAAGTACTGGATTAGGAGTTGGTCACTTATCTGATGATGCGGGCAGCTAGCACAAAGTCTCTTGAAACGCTCCTAATATTCATACAAACTTTCCCTTTCCAGCTGCCTAATACCACATATTTCCTTTCTTATTGAGGTAGCTCTTGAGGCAGGGAAAAATTTTTCCAGGAACAATCTCTTGAGGGTGTCCTAACTTGTAATAGATCCGGGAGGAAGGTAGTAGAGCCAATCCTTCGCGGTGTCCATTAATGAGAAAGGAAAAGCCTTCAATTTGACATACTCCTCTGGAAAACCTTGTGGTCTCATGGTGAAACATACAATGTGAAACTCCTTCAAGTGTTTGTGAGGGTCTTCACCTGCAAAACCATGGAATTTAGGTAGAAGGTGAATTAATCTGGTTTTCAAAACAAAAGGGGCATCCACATTTGGATATTGGATGCACAATGTTTGGTATGTGAGATCCGGTGCAGTTAGCTCCTTAAGAGTCCTCTCATCACCTGCCATTGCTCCAAAACTAGAGTCAAGCGAAAATGTAGAAGTGTAAACAGAAATTGGTGTCACAGAGTGCAAAGATGCAGTGGGAGATGGTTCAGAGTGATCAGAGTGATCCCTATGTGTCCTAATGTTCCTATGAAAAGTCTTATCAATCTCCTGGTTTAATGGATACAAATCTCCAGGGTTTGATCGGGTCATGCACAAGATATCAACTAACTAATTTGAAAGCAAATTGAGTAAATGAAATAACAAGAACAATTTGAAATCTCTCTGCAGAATTATGCAGCAAAAGTGCAGAAAAATAGAGTAATATGTAGCAAAATGAGTGCAGAAAATTGAAAGTGAGTAATTGAAAAATTGCAGCACTTGAATGAAGAAAATCTTGCAATAACAATGCAGAAACAGACCACAAAATTTGTATGGCTATCAACACAACACAAAAACTCAAAATGAAACAAACATACTAACATGAAGAACACAAAAACAGAGCACTAATCATATCCAACATAAGTTCAGCACCAAAAATTCCCCGGCAACGGCGCCAATTTGATGGTATGAATTTTTGCTACTCGTTATGCACAAAGATTGTCGTTAATCCTCATCAAATATGCAAAGAAATGAATGCAGTACTAGGGTGTTATCCTAGGTCATCTCCAAGGAATTTTTGGTTGGGAACATACATCGAATAAGTGTAAACATAGATTTTAAAGCAAGTAAATTGGGGGGAGGATTGTCAATTTCCAAATTTTAATCAAGAGAAAAATGTAAACTAGTGAAATTCAATCAATTCAAGGACTTTCAGCGGCCTGAAACTTGTTTCAAATGTGTTCCCTTGCTGGTAAGCAAAAGGGGACCAAAAGTGACCAAAACCAAAACTTGGGTCCAAAGGTGCCAAAAAGTGCCAGAAGGGGAGAAGGTGGTGAGAAACCCTTCCTTTGAGTTCTAGGAGTGATATTCAAGGAGTTTCAGCAGCCTGAGACGTGTTTCGCACCTGTTCCCTTGCCGGTTAGCAAAAGGGGACCAAAAGTGACCAAAATCGGAACTTGGGTCCAAAGGTGCCAGAAGGGGAGAAGGTGGTGAGAAACCCTTCCTTTGAGTCCTAAAAGTGATACTCAAGAAGTTTCAGCGGTCTAAGACGTGTTTCGCACGTGTTCCCTTGCCGCTTTGTAAAAGGGGACCAAAAGAGACCAAAACCAGAACTTGGGTCCAAAGGCGCAAAAAAGTGCCAAATTGGAGAAGGTGGTGAGAAACCCTTCCTTTGAGTCCTAGGAGTGATATTCAAGGAGATTTAGCGGCCTGAGACGTGTTTCGCACGTGTTCCCTTGCTAGTTAGCAAGAGGGGACCAAAAGAGACCAAAATCGAAACTTGGGTCCAAAGACGCTAGAAGGGGAAAAGGTGATGAGAAACCCTTCCTTTGAGTCCTAGAAGTGATATTCAAGGAGTTTCAGCGGCCTGAGATGTGTTTCGCACGTGTTCCCTTGTCAGTAAGTGATGAGTCCACATTTTGTTAGTTTGTTACTTGTCATTTTAATGTTTCTTAATAGAAAAAGTAAGCTTAGGAATTGTAAATAACATAAAAACATAATTTTGGTCAATTGTCATAGGTTTCTTAATTTTTGGTTAATTTACATTGATTTATATAGATATAGTTTGCAATTTTGATCATTTGAATAATTGTGCAGGAGTTTCTAGACTTTTTCCATGGATTTTTAGCATTTGAGAAAGTTTGAGGTGAAAGTGATCACTTTGGAGTCCGTAGTGAACACTACAGCAAGCTAGTATTGGAAAGGTAGACAAGAGTGATCACTATGAACCCATAGTGACAACTCCAAAAAGGCCAAAGAGCACAAGGCTTGCGCGTAGCTACTATGGAACCATAGTGGACACTCTGGAGCAGCCAAATTTATCACTCTGATGCCAAAGTGACAACTCCAGTGAGGGCAAAAACATAGGACCTGCGCATAAACATTATGGAGCAAGAGTAATCACTTTGGGCCAATGCGCATTATCACTATGAAACCATAGTCGTCACTTTGGGCAAAAATTTCTGCACTATAAATAGAATTTGAGAAATTAGGGTACGAGCTTTTGACATTTCCTTAGATTCTTTTGCCACTTTTGGAGCATTTTTGCAGAGTTTAAGATCCTTGGTTGACAGCCAAGGCTAATTTAGGGTTTGATTTACAATTTCCTTTCATTTTCCTTTTGTGTCCATCTTGAATTTGTAACAACCATCCCTATGGAGGGCTAAACTTTCTTGTAATCCTTAGTGAGTTCATGGGTTTTTGAATCCCTGGGTATGAATGTTAATATAATTTCCTTTCTCTCATGAATTTACATTTCCCAACTCTTTGAGTTGAATTAATTGTTGAATGAGGGGGATATTGCTTAATTAACCCTAATTCATTTTACTGAAATTATTGACTTATTTTGCTTAATCCTAAGTTAATTTCTAAGGTAGCGTTATCTTGGGGATGAGAGGTTGGAGCTCATATAAATTGCTTAATTCATATAGGAATCTAAGGTTAATTCATGCTTTTTGAGTTACCCTAATTTAGAGGAAGAAGAAAAATATTGAATCTTAAGAGGGATAAGGATAGAATTGCATGAACAAACTAAGGATTGCACATTTCATTGATTGGATTCATTAATTTCGTCACTTGCCTTTATATTAAAAATTAGAATCACACAAAACCCCCTTGTTTTAATTGCTTTCATCATAAATGTTCACAACATGTTCAATGTATGTTACAAGCTAAAGTCTTTGGAGACAACCTAGGTTTGCACCCTAGATTACATAAATTTTTCTGCAAATTTTGATGAAGGTTGACGACAAATCTTTTTGCAAAACAAAATGAAAACCTTATCGTTCATCAAATTGGCGCCATTGCTGGGGACTTTGGTGTTAATTTTGCATTGAACTGGTTAGTTGCTCTGTTTTAGTGTTCTGTTTTCAATTTTTTTTTTACATATTTTTGTTCTGTTTTTGCTGCAAAATTCTGCAGAATTTGTGCTTGTGTGCTGCATATTTTCGTGTCATAGTTTGCAACTTTGTTTTGTTTTTGCTGTTTGGTGTGAATGCTTTAATTTACTGCACTTAGTTATTAGTTTTTCTGCATAATTTTCATCTGAATTTTTCTGCATTTTTTGTTGTCTCATTTAATTTACTTCTTTCTATTGTTCATAGTTAATTTCTAGTGCATGACCAGATCGAATCCTGGAGACTTGTATCCACTTGATCCAGAGATTGATAGGACATTTCATAGTAGCATTAGAACACATAGGAATAGTTTTGAACATTTTGAGGAGTCTTCATTTCCTTCATCTATCTATTCATCACCTCATTCATTAGAATTTGAAATTGAAAAAATGGCTGACAATGAAAGAACATTAAAGGAACTAGCTACATCGGATGTAACATATCAAACTTTATGCATACAGTATCCTGATATTGATGCTCCTTTTGTACTAAAGACTGGACTAATACACTTGTTGTTAAGATTTCATGGCCTTGCAGGTGAGGATCCACACAAAAAGCTCAAGGAGTTCCACATTGTTTGTTCAACCATAAGGCCACAAGGTGTGCTTGAGGAGCATGTCAAATTAAAGGCTTTTCCATTCTCTCTGATGGATGCAGCCAAGGATTGGCTTTACTATCTCCCTCCAGGATCCATTGCTAGTTGGGACAACTTGAAGAGACTTTTCGTGGAGAAATTTTTCCCAGCATCAAGAGCTGCGTCCATAAGAAAAGAAATATGTGGGATAAGGCAGCTTGAAAGAGAAACCCTTTATGAATATTGGAAAAGATTCAAGAGATTGTGTGCTAGCTGCCCTCATCACCAAATTAGTGATCAATTGTTAATACAATACTTTTATGAGGCACTACACCCTATGGACCGAAGCATGATAGACGCCGCAAGTGGAGGGGCGTTGGTTGACAAAACTCCAGTTGCAGGTCGCAACTTGATTGAGAACATGGCCGCCAATTCCTAACAATTTGCAACAAGGCAAAATTCTTGTGTTACCAGAAATGTGAGGGAAGTACAAGTTGCTGAATCTAGTAAGCTGGAACACAAACTTGATGAATTAGCATCCATGGTGAAGCAATTGGCTTCCATGCAAAAGAGTGCTTCTGCATCTTCACCTCCTCCACCATCCATTCTAGCCATGTTGTGTGGTATTTGCTCAGCTATAAATCACTACACTGATAGCTGCCCCACACTACAAGAGTTTGACACTTTAGAAGGTAATCCTCAGGCTTATGCTGCAAACATTTACACTAATAAATTTCCTTTTCCAAATTCGCAGCAACAATCCAATTGGGATCTATCTTCCAATAGATACAACCCAGGCTGGAGGAACCATCCAAATCTAAGATGGGGAAGCAATTCTCAACAACATAATCTGCAGCAAGGCACTCAATACCAAGCACATCATGCTGGCACAAATAGATCCCATTAATCCCAACATCAACCACAACAAGCCCAGCACCATCATCAACCATCTTCTTCACAACCAAGTGCATCCCAGAAAAATGAACCATCATTGGAAAAGCTCATGAAGCAATTGACCATGAACAACATCACTTTCCAGCAGAGAACCGAGGCTAGTATCAAGACTTTGGAGAATCAAATGGGACAGTTAGCCTTCTCTCTAAACTAGATGCAATCTCAAGGCTTAGGGAACCTCCCTGCACAAACTGTTGTGAATCCCAAAAATGTGAGTGCAATCACCCTGAGGTCTGGAAAAGTGATGCAAGAGCCCACAATGCCCAAAGAGAAGGAAGACTCAAGCTGTACTCCAGCTATAGTTGGTCAAAATGGAGAGGAAATGACTCAAGAACAACCAGAACCTACTCCTACCCAACCAAAGGTAGCATAAAATGTTGAAAAGCCAATTCCTCTACCATTCCCTCAGAGAGTTATCCAGCCAAGTAAAGAGATTGAAGAGGCTGAGAAAGAGATTTTTGAGACCTTTAGGAAGGTAGAGGTGAACATACCTCTACTAGATGCAATCAAGCAAATACCCAAGTACCCCAAGTTCTTGAAAGACTTATGCACCCATCGGAGGCATCTTAAGGGTAATGAGAAGGTAAATATGGGTAGGAATGTGTCTTCACTTTTTGAAAAACAAAGGTCCACAATGCCTGAGAAATGTAAGGACCCAGGAACTTTCACTATCCCATGCATTATTGGTAATAATAGGATTAAAAATGCCATGCTAGATTTAGGAGCATCTATAAATTTCATGCCTTTGTCCATTTTTACTTCACTGTCTCTTGGCCCTTTACAGCCTACAGGTGTGGTTATTCAGTTAGCCAATAGAAGCATAAAAATCCCAGCTGGGATTGTTGAAGATGTACTAGTTAGGGTGAATGATCTCATCTTTCCAGCTGACTTTTACATTTTGGACATGCAAGAGGGAGAGTCAATGAAGAGTGTTGCACCAATCATATTGGGAAGACTGTTCTTGAGGACCGCAAGAACAAAAATTGATGTGTATGCCAGGACACTTACCATGTAGTTTAGGGACAACATTATGCGCTTCAACATACTTGATGCTATGAAGCATCCATCTGCAGAACATTCTGTCTTCCAAATTGATTTATTTGATGATTTGATAGATGAACAATTTTCTAAATTTTAGAAATAGATTTTTCTTTTGATTTTACTGAATGTATTGATACTTCCATTTGTGAGTATTGTAATAATTCTTCTATGTGTGACTCTTGTAATTCTGACTTTTTGAATGTGAATTCTGCAAATTCTAATATTGAAGAGATTAACAAATTGATAGGGGAAGAATGTGATGTTTTGAATTCAGCAAGTACAATTGAATCTAACCCCTTTGATTTGAATGTTATAGAGATTTCTTCTACTAAGAGAAGGGTGCTAAGCCAGTAAGGCAGCCTCAGAGGAGGGTAAATCCTATTATTCTAGACGTGGTGAAGAAGGAGGTCACCAAGTTGCTGCAAGCTGAGATTATCTACCCTATATCAGACAGCACTTGGGTTAGCCCGGTCCAAGTGGTCTCAAAGAAATCTAGACTCATTGTGGTGAAGAATGAAAAAGATGAGTTGATACCCACTAGAGTCTAGAATAGTTAAAGAGTCTGCATAGACTACAAAAGGCTTAACCAAGCAACCCAGAAGGATCACTTCCCATTGCTTTTCATTGATTAGATGTTGGAAAGGTTGGCTGGTAAGTCTCATTATTGTTTTCTTGATGGTTTTTCTAGTTATTTTCAAATTTGCATAGCACCTGAAGACCAGGAAAAAACCACTTTTACATGTCCTTTTGGCACTTTTGCCTATAGGAGAATGCCCTTTGGCTTATGCAATGCTCCAGGAACATTTCAAAGATGTATGTTAAGCATTTTTTCTAGTGGAGCATTGTATAGAAGTTTTTATGGATGATTTTACCGTGTATGGCCCATCTTTCTCTACATGTTTAAATAATTTGGAAAAAGTATTGAAAAGATGCATTGATACTAACCTTGTGCTTAATTTTGAAAAATGCCATTTCATGGTAGAGCAAGGTGTAGTGTTAAGCCATATCATATTGAAAAGGGAATTGAAGTAGATGCTACAAAACTTGATGTTATTGCACAATTGCCTTACCCCTCTTGCATTTGAGAGGTTTGTGCTTTCCTTGGCCATGCAGGATTCTACAGGAGATTCATTGAGAACTTCTCCAAAATTTCCATTCCCCTATCTAAGCTTTTGCAAAAAGAGGCTGAGTTCAATTTTGATGAAAAGTGCAAGGAAGCGTTTAATATGCTTAAGGAAGCCCTGACCACCACACCCATCATTCAACCTCCAGATTAGACCACACCATTTGAACTAATGTGTGATGCATCCAATTTTGCAGTGGGGGCTGCATTGACACAGTGGGTTGGTAAGTTTCCTCATACCTCATATCATTTATTATGCTTCTAAAACTTTGGATTCAGCACAATGTAATTATACCACAACTGAAAAAGAATTGTTGGCCATAGTTTTTGCACTGGACAAGTTTAGATCATATCTGTTAGGGTCAAAAGTTGTGGTTTTTACTAATTATTCTGCCTTGAAGTATTTGTTGAAAAAGACAGATTCTAAGCCTAGGCTTATAAGGTGGATGCTTGATAGCATGCATTATTTGTGCACATTTTCAATCCTTTAGAGTGTGTAAATTACCTTTCATGTTCCCTTATTTCACAAATTATGGCATTTCCTAGTTAATTGGATGATAGGAACTCAATTTCAATTAATGTCTAAATTCTGTTTTTAGACCTGCACTCACTTTTTTGATCATAACTTTTTCCATAGATGTTCGTTCGGTCTGATTCCAGTTGCATTGGATTCCTCATTTTCTGGGCTATAAAATTCATACGCAGATCATCCAAATTGGAGCTGTTTTCTATTTGCTATGAATTTTTGAAGTTAGGAAAATTGTGCAGGAATTTTCGTATTCGAATTTTGTTCTTCTAATTTCATTTCATTTGTATTAACATTTCATTAGCTTGTAATTTGGGCTGTTTAATCACACTTGTGGGCACTTCCTTTTAGTGTTGGATCTGATTATAAGTGGTGCCTATTAATATGTTAGAGGCTCCACTTTGCAAACGTTTTTGTTTTTGTTTTTACACATTTTTTTAAATTCGATTTTGGCTTCTAAAATTCTCTCTCAAATTTTCTCTCTTCTCTGGGTGTGACTTTTCGTTTTCTTCTTTCTTCTTCTCTCTTCTTGACTTGGCTGAGCATTGGATTCAATGGAAGGCTAGGCTTCTTGGATTGATACACAAGGAATAGGGAATTGCAAGGAAGATTCATAGTGGCTCCAAGTTTGAATTCTCTTTTCTCCTCTTCTCTTTCGTTTTTCAAGATATTGATAATGTTTGGGGATAAGAATTGAATTGAATTGCAATTGTAGTTTGATTCATGAAATTGAATTAGATTGATAGATCTATTAGTCAAATTCGTAATCTAGTTTGTTAGCAAATTCGATTGAATTAGTTAATGGATTAGATGTTCAAACTAGGGAAACAATGAAGGATGTTGTTTACATGAACCTATGACTTGTGGATCAATTAATTCTCATTTGATTTCTCTTTTATTCCAAAATTTTATGTGTTTGATCAGATTATTCTTAAACTTTCAAAATTCCCCATTCTTTTGTTTCATTTTAACAATTCGGCAAAGAAGAATTAGATAAAAACATGTCCTCGAGAATTCGACCTTGGTTGACATTATTCTACAAATAATTGTGAAAACCTTGTGCATTTGATAAGTGTTCGATAAAGCTATATCAAATTTGGCGCCGTTGCCGGGGACACGTTGTAGCTTTTGATTCATTTTCTAGTTGTTAGTTATATGGCATTTCCATTCTGTGTGTTGCATCGATTTTGATAGTTTCTGTTCTGTGTTCAAGTGTTCTTCATTATGTGCAAATTATATCTGTGATTTGTGTTTAGTTCATTTGCATTGGATTATGTCGTATACCTGTAGCATTGTGTCGTTTTGAATTCTACAATTGTGTAATTCTGTTCTGAAATTCTGTTTCTGTTTCTGATAGTGCATTTTGTGGCAATTCATGTAATTCTTTGTGCATTCTGTTTTCATTTGTATAATTGTGATTAAGTCCAATTTGTGTGGTGTATGTTGCATTACCCTTGCTGTTGCTGAAAACAGAAATCAGAAAAACAGAGGACTAGTAGAAATCACTTTGCCTTGCTGATCACACTATTCATCCACTATTCACTAATTTTGAAAAATTCCAAAAAAGATAGTAAATGATAGAATTTTGACCTGAATTTTTGTATGCACATTATATTTGATGTCTATTAGTGTGTAGAGTTGGTAGAATTGAAAAATCATTTGTAGAGAAAGAGATACACCTTCGTGGTAAAGAAAAATTTTGTGCAACTTAAAAATGGCATAACTTTTGCTAGAAAACTCCAAATTGAGCATATTGCATATGCATTTGGGGTAGAAAAAAATTTCCTATCAAATGCAACCTACTTTACCAGTTGAGGCTGCCCAGAATTTCAAAAATCACCTATTTTCTAAAAGTTTTTTATTTTTTAGCATTTATTGACCTATTTTTCTTGATTTTAGGCTTCTAGTTTCCATATCAGATCAATTCCAAAATTCTGAAAATTTTTGTGGTGTCATCTTACATCAAAAATAGATTTATCATCAAGTAAGATTTCAATTTTCCCACCTCTGCTTGGTACTTGCTTTGTAAAGTGACATTATTCATGCATTGTGTGCTTGCTGTTTTTGATGTTTGTGATCTTGTATGACTAGGTCCAGGTCTAAGCATTTGTTTGACATTGATCCTGAGATAGATAAGACATATCATAGACTCCAGAGAGGTCAACGTAGTGTGCATCATAGTAGTAATGATAGGAGTCATAGTAGAGAACATTGTAGACTTGATTTGAGCAGTGATTCTTATTTTAGTGATTCTGAATTTGGCACTTCTATTTCTGATACATTGTCCACTCATTCTGATACCATGGCACATAATAATCACGAGAGAACACTTAAGCAGTTAGCTGCACCTGATGTTACGTACCAACCATTAGGCATTCAATATCCTGATATAGATGTTCCTTTTGAGCTTAAGTCTGGACTAATCCACCTTTTGCCTAAGTTTAATGGTAGTGCAGGTGAAGATCCTCACAAACACCTTAAGGAGTTTCATATAGTGTGCTCGACCATGAGGCCGCAGGGAGTTCCTGAAGATCATATCAAGCTAAAGGCTTTTCCTTTCTCACTGGATGGAGCACGCAAGGATTGGTTGTATTAATTGCAGCCAGGGTCTATCACATGCTGGATAGACATGAAGAGGATGTTTCTAGAGAAGTTCTTCCCTGCATCCAGAGCTGCAACTATAAGAAAGGAGATAAGTGGGGCATCAGACAGATGTCCCAAGAGAGTTTGTATGAGTACTGGGAGAGGTTCAAGAAGTTGTGTGCCACCTGTCCACACCATCAGATTAGTGACCAGTTACTCATTTAATACTTTTATGAAGGCCTTGCTCCAATGGAGAGGAGTATGCTTGATGCAGCCAGTGGTGGAGCCTTGATGGATAAGACACCTAGTGCAGCAAGGGCTTTGATTGATAACATGGCAGAGAACTCTCAATAATTTAGCACAAGAGCCATGACACCTATGAGAGAGGTTCACAATGTCCATCAACCTAACCATATATGCCAGCAGAGAATAGACTTGAGAGCAGAATCGAAGAGCTTACTACATTTGTGAGGCAGCTAGTTGTTGCCCAACAAGCTGCACCACAAAGGCCGAGAGATTGTCAAATATGTTCTTCCATTGAGCATGCTTCGAATTGTTGTCCCTTGCTTCAAGAGGGAAATCAAAAAGCCTCTGTCCAAGGATTTTTTAGTGGAAGACAAGATCAATATAGAGCTTCCAACTTCCAGCAACCAGAAATGAGGCAGCAGCACCCCTACAGGTTTCAGTATCAATCTCATAACGCTGCATTTAATGATCATCCTAACATGAGATATGGTGTTTCTGAGCAGTAACAGGGCACTGGACAAGCAAGTAGAGCTTATAGACCACCTCCTATGAGACAACAACAGCAAAATTCTGAACCTTCATTGGAGGACCTGGTGAAGCAAATGGCAAAGAGCAACCTGCAGTTCCAACAAAATGTGAATGCTTCCATTCAAGACTTGTAGACTCAGATTGGTTAACTAGCTACCACTGTAAATCAGTTTAAGTCCCAAGGTTCTGGACAACTCCCTTCTTAACCAGAGATTAATCCTAGAAATGTGAGTGCTATTGTGTTGAGTGGGAAGGAGCTGTTGGATGGCCAGAAAAATAAGGAGATGCAATGTGATGTTGAGACTGAGATGCAGCAAGAAGACAAAGGAAAACAAGCTATGGCTACACCTTCTCAAAGTGATTCTAAAGTTGTGTATAAGCCACCTCTCCCTTTTCCCAATAGAGTGGCTAAGCCTAAGCTAATAACAGATCTTGATAAGGAGCTTTTTGACACCTTCAGAAGAGTAGAAGTGAACATTCCACTTCTAGATGCCATAAAACAGATTCTGAAATTTACAAAATTCCTCAAGGAGTTGTGCACCAACAAGAGGCGACTCAAGGGAGATGAGAGGATTAGCATGGGCAGAAATGTGTCAGCCCTTATTCAACCAAACCTTCCACAAAAATGCAAGGATCCTGGCACTTTTACAGTCCCGTGTACCATAGGGAATTTCACCTTCAGCAATGCTTTACTTGATCTTGGTGCCTCCATCAATGTGATGCCTACATCAATATATAGGTCCTTGAACCTTGGTCCATTGAAGCCAACTGGTGTAGTCATTCAATTGGCAAATAGGAGTACCACACACCCTGCTGGAGTAGTGGAAGATGTCCTTGTAAGAGTGGATAAGTTGATATTTCCTGCAGATTTTTATATTCTGGACATGGCAGAAGAGTCTAGCATTCCCACATTGATCCTTGGTAGACCATTCCTTAAAACAACAAGGACAAAGATTGATGTGCATTCAGGAATTCTGTCCATGGAGTTTGGTGATGATGTTATGCATTTTAATATTTTTGAGTCCATGAAACATCCTACAGAGTTGCATAGTGTATACCATGTAGACATCATTGATTTATTAGTTGATGAATATTCTGATGCATTGATTGATGATTATTCTTGTACATGTACCTCTGTAGAATTATGTAAAGTATGTGCTGAAATTGATGAATTCTTGTTAGGTGATAATGATGTTTCATTGGATGATGCAGCAGGAGCAGATTTAGGAAGCTTTGGCTTGATTACAGTAAGTACACATACACCTAACACTGCTCCCACATGTGCTGCTGCAGATTTGGATTTGGATGTTTCCATTAGAACACTTCCTTCTATTGTGCAACCACCTACACTTGAATTGAAACCTTTGCCCAAACATTTGAAGTATGCATTTTTAGAAGCTAATGATAAATTACCTGTGATTGTTTCTGCAGATTTGGATGCTGCACAAGAGGAGAAGTTGTTGCAGACTTTGGTAGCCCACAAACAAGCAATAGGCTGGACTCTAACGGACATTCCAGGAATTAGTCCATCTACTTGCATGCATAGGATCTTGCTAGATGATGATGCAAAGCCTGTGAGACAGCCCCAAAGGAGATTGAATCCCATTCTTCTAGAGGTGGTGAAGAAAGAAGTAAGCAAATTACTGGCTATCGGCATTATTTACCCCATTTCGGATAGTGAATGGGTGAGCCTTATACATTTAGTACCCAAGAAGACTGGCATAACCATTGTGAAGAACCAGCAAGATGAATTTATTCCCACTAGAATTCAAAATGGGTGGCGTGTTTGCATTGATTATAGGAAACTAAATGTGGCTACCCGCAAAGATCACTTCCCCTTGCCTTTTATTGATCAAGTCTTGGAGCGGATAGCAGGGAAGTCTCAATACTGTTTTCTAGATGTATTTTCTGGTTATTTTCAGATTCACATAGCCCCAGAAGATCAACATAAGACTACTTTCACATGTCCTTTTGGCACCTTTGCATATAGACGTATGCCTTTTGGACTTTGTAATGCACCCGGTACTTTTCAACGATGTATGATGAGCATTTTTGCAGATTTCTTAGAGGATTCCATTGAGGTTTTTATGGATGATTTTACTGTTTTTGGGTCTTCATATGATTCTTGCTTAGATAGCTTGTCTAGAGTTTTAGATAGGTGCATTGAGTCCAACTTGGTTTTGAATTATGAAAAGTGTCATTTTATGGTGAATGAGGGGACTGTATTGGGGCATGTGATTTCACATAGGGGCATTGAGACAGATAGAGCTAAGATTGATGTGATTGTTTCTTTACCTTACCCCACATGTGTGCGAGAATTACGCTCTTTTCTAGGTCATGTAGGTTTTTATAAGCGCTTTATTAGAGATTTTAGCAAGATTGCATCTCCATTATCCACTCTTTTGCAAAAGGATTATGACTTTGTCTTTGAGCAGGCTTGTAGGGATGCCTTTGATGAGTTGAAGAGAAGCCTGACTTCCACACCTATCATTCAGCCACCTAGATGGGAAATTCCATTTGAACTCATGTATGATGCCTCAAATTTTGCAGTAGGTGTTGTGCTTGGCCCAAGAGTGGAGAAGCAACCTCATGTCATAGCTTATGCTTCTCGTACCTTGGACAGAGCACAAGCGAATTACACTACCACGGAGAAAGAGCTTTTAGCCATTGTTTTTGCTTTAGATAAATTTCGTTCATATTTGCTAGGCTCTAAAGTGATTGTATTCTCTGATCATGCAGCTTTGAGATACTTGCTTAAGAAGTCTGATTCTAAACCTAGATTGATTCGTTGAATGTTTCTTTTGCAGGAATTTGATATTGAGATTAGAGATAGGAGTGGGGCTGAGAACTTAGTGGCGGATCACTTGAGCAGAATTCAGCAGCCACTTGAGGATCTTCCCATTCATGATACCTTTCCGGATAAGCAACTTTTGCACATTAGAGGGCATGATCCTTGGTATGCAGATTTGGTGAATTATCTTGTTTCCAAGGAGATTCCTTCCTACTTTTCTAAAGCTCAAGTTGCCAAGTTGAAGAGTGATTCCAAATATTACATTTGGGATGATCCATACCTATGGAAGATGTGTAGTGACAAGATCCTAAGAAGATGTGTGCCTGAAATTGAGTTCCAATCCGTGCTTCGATTTTGCCATACCCTTGCTTGTGGTGGACACTTTGGACCTCAACATACAGCTCGAAAAATCTTAGATTCTGGATTGTTTTGGCCCACTATATTCCGGGATGCACACACTTTTTGTAAGACTTGCGAGCGGTGCCAAAGGACGGGGAATATTTCACATAGGAATGAGATGCCTCAATTGCCACTTCTTTTCTGTGAGGTGTTTGATGTATGGGGTATTGATTTTATGGGTCCCTTTCCTATTTCATTTGGCTTTGTGTATATTTTGTTAGCAGTGGACTATGTCTCCAAGTGGGTGGAGGCAAAGCCCACTCGTACTGATGATGCTCGTGTTATTGTAGATTTTGTTAGATCACATATTTTCTGCAGGTTTGGATTTCCTAGAGCTTTGATTAGTGACCAAGGATTGATAGTCATATTTTAATACATCTTTCTCTCTATGTTTTCGATTTAATTGAGTCTTTTTAGTATATTATTTTGATGTGTTAGTTTAGATTTGTGTTGGTAAGTCATTTAGGATTTAAATTTAAATCTTTCTTAATTCCTGCCATAAATTCTTGTTTTGACACAGTTTCTTGAAAAGACCATATCTGGAGCTACACTACTCGGAATTGGACAAAATTGGTGTCCCTAGAAAGATAAGAGAGCGATCTATAACTTCTCTGTTGCAAGAAAATCCCAGTTCGAACATCTTCAGGCCCAAAACTACGTCACAATGTTGCGGTCCTGCAATGAATTTTTCAAAATTTGGTTTTATTGTTGACATTGCTTAATTAGGGTTTTAGGAACCTCGTTAGGAAGTTGGGCCTTAATTAAGCCCAATTATTTTGTCTTTAAATAGGGTTTATGATTTCGCGTGGGGAATCTTTTTCTCTCTTTTTTGCCTTAATTTTCAGAATTTGAAATAAAAAAGCTTTCGTAGGATTCCTCTCGTCTCCCTCTCTTTTATTTTCGGAAACTTCATCCCCTTCTCTAATTGGTCGAGCAACATGATTATGAAGCAAGGCTAATCCATCAATCAGTTCAAGGTTTCAAGAACTACATTGCATTTGTGAATTAGGTTCTATCGAATTCTCTCTCTTCCTTCTCTTTTCTGATTAGAATAATTATGTTTTTCATGATATTGAATTTTCATTTGCATTCTAAACAGAGAATGAGAATTTCAGATTTAAAATAAAGGAATTCACCTAATTCAATCAATCAATTATTCTGAATTTTGTTAGAGCATTGGGTTTGCGATTGCAATTCTTGTTTTGATGGAATTCATAATCTAGATTTAGATTTTAGGGTTGTTAATGCGCATTGAATTAGTGTGATTGGAAATTCGTTGGGATTATATTTGTGTGAACGACGAGAATTGCATTGTAGGGATTGAGATCTTGAATTGGTTAAATTTCATAATCCTTAATTTTCGTTTTTGTTATTTTGTCGTTTAAATTCAAAACAAATCCTCCCCCAATCTAATTTGAAATTGCATGATGGAACTAAAAATAAAATGCATTTTATGTCCTTGAGAGATGACCTAGGTTTGCTTCTTGTATTGCATAATTTTTGAGAAAATCTAGCTTGTTTGATACCATTGCGACGTGGTTATCAAAATGGCGCCGTTCCCGGGGACATAAGTCATTTTGTTTTTATTTCATCATTCTGTGATTGTGTGTTTTTGTGATTCACTCTTCTGCGTTTGCGTTTTCGTGTGCATTTTCTTGAGTGTTTTCGTTTTCGTCGTAGGAATTCTGTTTGTCTATTTTTTTTTTGTTTATTACATTTAGTTTTGCAGATTTAATTCGTGTTTTTAGTGTTTAGTTGTGTGATTGGTGCCATTGTGGTCAATTGTGTGTGGCTGGATGCGAAAAACAGAGGACTAGTAGGAATAGAAAACATAGATGCTGCATAATTGCTATCAGATTTCACTGTTCATCGTGCACTGTTCACGTACTGTTCACACACTATTCATCCGATTTTGAAAAATTCCAAAAAAAAAAAAAATAGCTAGAGATTGAATTTTGATCTGAATTTTTGTGTCCACATTTCTTTTAGTGTCTATTAGTGTTTAGAGTTGGTAGATTGCAAAAATCATTTATAGAAAAAAAGATACATCTTGGTGGCCGAGAAAATTTTTGCGAAACTTCAAAGTGGCATAACTTTTGCTAGAAAACTTAGAATTGAGCTTATTGCATATGCATTTGGGGTAGAAAAAAATTTCCTATTCAATGCAACCGTTCCACCGGTTGAGGCTGCCCAGAATTTCAAAAAAATTGCTTGTTTTCAAATTTTTTTCTTTTTTTTTCAGTATTTATTGACCTATTTTTCTTGACTTTAGGCTTCTAGTTCCCATAGCAATTCAATTCAAAAAAAAAAAAAATTCTGAAAATTTTGTGGTGTTTTCCCATACCAAAAAGAGATTTATCATGGTCCCCCTTCATTCATATCTTGCATTTTGATGGTACTTGCTTTGTAAACTGACTTTGTGCATTCATTGAGTATTTTCTATTCTTGTTGGTTCTAACCTTGAATGACCAGGGCCAACCCTGTTATATTGCATGAACCTGACCCTGAAATAGAAAGAACACTTCGGAGGATAAGATCAAGTAAAAACAGTGGTAGTGGTAGTGGTAGCTTACTTGGTGATTCTGAAACTATTACTGTTATTCCTGTTGTTAGGGAGAACATGGCTGATAATCCTGAGCTAACTTTGAAGGAATTGGCCACACCTAATGTTGTGTATCAGTCATGGTGTGTCCAATATCCTGAAGATGAAACAACCTCTTATGAGCTTAAATCTGGACTTATCCATTTGTTGCCAAAGTTTCATGGACATGCAGGTGAAGATCCTCACAAGCATTTAAAAGAGTTCCATGTGGTGTGTTCCACCATGAGACCACAAGGAGTGCCTGAAGACCATGTCAAGATGAAGGCGTTTCCCTTCTCCTTGGATGGTGTTGCGAAGGATTGGCTCTACTTCCTACCTTCAACAATCACCACATGGAATCAAATGAAGAGGTTATTTCTGGAGAAATTCTTCCCTGCCTCTAGAACTGCTGCAATAAGAAAAGAGATTTGTGGTATAAGGCAGCTGAATGGAGAGACCTTGTATGACTACTGGGAGAGATTCAACAAGCTGTGTGCTACCTGCCCTCACCATCAGATAAGTGAGCAATTACTAATTCAATATTTTTATGAAGGGCTAACTTTGATGGACAGGAGCATGATAGATGCAGCAAGTGGAGGAGCATTGATGGACAAGACACCACAGGCTGCGAGACAGCTTATTACAAACATGGCAGCCAACACTCAACAATTCGGATTCAGAGGAGCCGCTAAGGGAGTGAATGAGGTAGCACTTGGTGCTGGTACTGGTGCTGTTCATGGCGTGGAAAATCAAAGGCTGAAAAACAAAATCAATGAGCTTACCACCATGGTGAGGCATTTGGCAATTGGCCAACAACAAGTGGATCCAGTAAATGAGCAGCTAGCAAGAGTCTGTGGGATATGTACTTCCACTGAGCATCCTACAGATTCATGCCATACCCTGCAAGAGACGGATGCGAATGTTTCTAGAATCTACACCAACCAACAGCAGCAATATAGATCTCCACACCAACAGCAGAATTATAACCCGTACTCCCAGACATATAACCCGGGCTGGAGAGATCATCCAAACCTGAAATGGGGGCAGCAGCAACAAGGTCAACAATCTTCATTTCAACCTGCTGCAGGCAAATATCAGCCTCCATTCAGGCAACAGCCACCTCTACCTTCAACACCTCCTCCTGCACAAAGGAGCGAGCCATCATTCCAAGAGATGATGCAACAGATGGCTGCAAACAACCTGCAGTTTCAACAGAACATGCAAGCAACCGTTCAGGATTTGAAGATTCAGGTTGGACAGCTAGCCACTCAAGTGAGTCAGATTCAGTCTCAAGGCTCCAGTAATTTGCCTTCTCAAACAGTCATGAATCCAAAGGGCAATGTGAGTGCTATTACCCTGCGAAGTGGAAAAGAGTTACCAGCAGTTGTAGCTGCAGCACCAGATTCTGAAAATGAGAGTAGTGCCACTGAAAAACATGTTCCGTTGCCTTTCCCGAGCAGACCAGCAGCAGCAAGAAAAAACCCAGAGTCGGACAATGAGTTGCTGGACATGTTCAGCATAATAGAAGTAAATATTCCCCTCCTTGACGCCATCCGACAAGTTCCAAAATATGCAAAGTTCCTAAAGGAATTGTGTACTAACAAGAGGAAGCTAAAGGGCAATGAGAGAGTGAGCATGGGAAGAAATGGCTCTGCACTCCTCCAGAATAAAAATGTGTCTGCAATCATTCCACAAAACTTGCTCCCTGAGTTGCCACAGAAGTGCAAGGATCCAGGAACTTTCACCATCCCTTGCACTATTGGAGAGGTAGTTTTTACAAATGCTATGCTGGATTTAGGTGCTTCAATTAATGTTATGCCTGCATCTGTTTTTAGATCCTTGCAGATTGGAGATTTGATTCCTACAGGAATTGTAGTCCAGCTAGCAAACAAGAGCACTGTGCAGCCACTTGGTGTCGTAGAAGATGTTCTTGTCAAAGTTGAGGACCTCCTTTTCCCTGCTGATATTTATATTCTAGAGAAGGAGGATGACTCCTTGACCATGCTACATTGATCCTTGGGAGACCATTCTTGAGGACGGCGCGAACAAAGATAGATGTGCATGCAGGGACCCTTTTTATGGAGTTTGGTGACAATTTGGTGCGGTACAACATTTTTGAGGCAATGAGACACCCAATGAAAATCATTCTGTTTTCGGTTGGATGTTATTGATTTACTTGTTGATGATTGTACAAATTTAGATGATTTGTTTGCTGATTCCTCAGACCTTACTGACCTATCATGTGCTTGTGATGATTCTTCTATGTGTGCTGTTTGTAGTGTTGATGTTGCAGGTGCAGCAGATATGGTTACACCAGTAGATGATTCACTACCATCAGTTGATCTAGCTCCATCTCCATCAATAGAGCTTAAGCCTTTACCTGCACATCTGAAGTATGCTTACCTAGAGGACAACCAGCGACTTCCTGTCATTATAGCTTGGGATCTCAAATCTGATCAAGAGGAGAGATTACTGCAGGTCTTGAGAGATCATAGGAAGGCCATTGGTTGGACCCTTGCTGATCTTCCTGGAATTAGTCCTGCCATTTGTATGCACCGAATTTTATTGGAGGATGAGTTTCGACCTGTGAGACAACCACAGAGGCGACTCAACCCTACTATTCTAGATGTTGTAAAGAAGGAAGTCACAAAGCTACTGGCAGCAGGTATTATTTATCCTATTTCTGACAGTAAGTGGGTTAGTCCTGTGCAGGTGGTCCCAAAGAAGACTGGGATGACTGTGGGATGACTGTGGTGAAGAACCAGGATGATGAGTTGGTTCCAACTAGAGTTCAAAATAGTTGGCGAGTTTGCGTAGATTACAGGAGACTTAACCAGGCAACTCGCAAGGATCATTTCCCTCTTCCATTCATCGATCAGGTATTGGAAAGGCTGGCAGGTAAATCCCATTACTGCTTTTTAGATGGATTTTCTGGGTACATGCAGGTTCATATTGCACCGGAGGACCAGCACAAGACCACATTCACCTGCCCATTTGGCACATTTGCTTACACTAGGATGCCATTTGGCTTGTGCAACACTCCGGGCACCTTTCAAAGGTGTATGGTTAGTATATTTTCTGACCTTTTGGAGAGTTGCATGGAGGTGTTTATGGATGATTTTACTGTCTATGGTTCTTCATTTGATGCATGCCTAGAGAATTTATCTAAGGTGTTACATAGGTGCATCCAAACTAACCTTGTGTTAAATTTTGAAAAGTGTCATTTTTTGGTCACACAGGGTATAGTCTTGGGTCACTTAATCTCCAGTCAGGGTATTCAGGTTGATAAGGCTAAAATTGATATCATTGCTTCTCTACCTTACCCCACTTCTGTGAGAGAAGTGCGTTCCTTTCTTGGACATGCAGGTTTTTACAGGAGGTTTATACAGCACTTCATCAAGATTGCATAACCAATGTCCAAGCTGCTGCAGAATGAACTATAGTTTGTTTTTTATGAGCCCTGTCGCCTAGCTTTTCAGAGTCGAAGAGGCGGTGACCACCACACCCATTGTTCACCCACACGATTGGGAGCTTCCTTTTGAACTCATGTGCGACGCATCCAACTTTGCACTTGGAGCTGTTTTAGCTCAGCGGGTTGGGAGACTTTCTCATGTTATAGCCTATGCTTCTCGCACGATGGATGCAGCTCAAGTTAATTACACCACTACTGAGAAAGAGCTTCTAGCTATTGTATTTGCCTTAGATAAATTTCGTTCATATTTGCTAGGCTCTAGGATTATTGTGTTTTCTGACCATGCAGCTTTGAAATTCTTGTTGAAGAAGCCCGATGCTAAACCTAGATTGATCAGGTGGATGCTTCTCCTTCAGGAGTTTGATGTTGAGATCAGAGATAGGAGTGGTGCGAGAGAACTTGGTAGCGACCACTTGAGTAGGATTGAGGGAGGGAATGTTGATCCCTTTCCTATTAGAGATGATTTTCCTGAGGAGCGATTGATGCGATTGCATGATATTACTCCTTGGTTTGCTGATATTGTGAATTACTTGGTTGCTGGTGTCTTTCCTCCAGATGCATCTAGAGCACAAATAGCCAAACTGAAAAGTGAGGCTAAATATTATGTTTGGGATGACCCTTATTTGTGGAGATTTTGCAGTGACCAGGTAATCCGCAGGTGCATTCCAGATCAGGAGATCCATTCTGTGCTTCAGTTTTGTCATAGTTCACCTGTGGGAGGACATTATGGATCATACAGGACAGCTAGGAAGGTGTTGGAGAGTGGGTTTTACTGGCCTACCATTTTCAGAGATGCACATCAGATCTCTAGCACCTGTGAGCAGTGTGAAAGAGCAGGGACGGCCATTACACACAGACATGAGATGCCCCAGCAACCGATCATTTTTTGTGAGGTTTTTGATGTTTGGGGTATTGATTTTATGGGTCCATTCCCTGCATCTTTTGGTTACACATTCATTTTACTAGCTGTTGATTATGTTTCTAAATGGGTGGAGGCTAAGGCCACCAAAACTAATGATTCCAAAGTTGTTGTGGATTTTGTTAGATCCAACATTTTTTGCAGATTCGGTGTGCCTAAAGCCATTATCGGTGACGGGGAAGCCACTTCGCAATAGGAGCATGCGAGGCTTTGCTTCATAAGTATGGGGTTGTGCATAGAGTGTCTACACTTATCATCCCCAAACTAATGGGCGGCGAGGTTTTTAACAGTGGAAATCAAGCAGATTTTGCGAGAAGATAGTCCACCCCAATAGAAAGGATTGGAGCAAATTTTTGGAGGATGCTCTTTGGGCCCATAGGACGGCTTCTGGGACACCGATTGGGATGTCCCCTTACAGGATTGTGTTTGGTAAAGCATGTCATCTGCCCGTTGAGATCAAGCATAGAGCATATTGGGCGGTTAGACATTGTAACTTAGAGTTTGAACAAGCAGGTATGGAAAGGAAGCTTCAATTACAACAACTTGAGGAGCTTCGCTTGGAGGCCTATGAGAGCTCGAAGATCTATAAAGAAAAAGTCAAACGTTTTCATGATAGAAATATTTTGAGAAAGGAGTTCAAAGTGGGCCAACAAGTGCTTTTGTTCAATTCCCGCCTAAAACTTATAGCCGGTAAACTTAGATCTAGATGGGATGGTCCTTTTGTTATTACTAATGTGTTTTCCCATGGTGCAGTTGAGATTAAGAATGAAGTTACCGGTAGCATTTTCAAGGTCAATGGACATCAACTCAAGGAATTTCATCAAAGTCCAAAGTTGGAGGAGAAAAATGTAGAAAGCATAGCCTTGGAAGCACCAACCCTTGGACCTTGAGGGAGTTTTTTCCCCATTCTGTATTCTTTGAAATTGTCTTTGTTGTGTTGCTGCATTGAGGGCAATGTGATTTTTAGTGTGGGGAGATGCATGCATATTATGTTGCTATTTTCTGTTTTCATTTTCTGTTCTGCTGTTTCTATTTTCATTTTTCATTTTCTGCTGTTTCTGTTTTGCTGTTTTCTATTTTCATTTTTTTTTTCTGCTGTGCTGATTTCTACAGATTTCATTTTCTGTTCTGTAGTTTTTGTTTTTGTTTTCTACTGCAGTTTTCGTTTTCTGTTGCAGATTTTGTTTTTCTGCTGCTGTTTATAATTCTATTTTCTGTTTTTCTGCTGTTTTGGAGTACGAATTTTGCATGTTTTTGTGCCTCTACTTTTCTGTTTTGATGATGTTTTGTTAGAGTAGTTACACAAATTTTCATTATTTCCTTTTAATTTCTAGATGTAGGAATTGCGAAAGTTGTTATACCATTTTTAGTTGATAGGTTGCAATACTTGATATGAGTCATTTTTACATTTTTAGTTGAGCAAGTTACTTGAAAAAGGATGAGTTTGATTCATTAATGATAGAATATGAGCCTTGTGAGAATTTTGAGCATATTTTACTTCTTTCTTGTGTGATTTCACTCATGTTGCTAGATTACCTTTGGTTTTGCCTTGTATCTTTTTGAAGCTTCTTGTCACATGCATTATTGATATGATTTAGGCCTTCTTTCAAAATGTAGCCACTTTGCAAAATTGACTTACCTCGCATTAATTCCACTTGTTTACCCCCTTTGAGCCTTTATAACTCTTCCTTGACTTTAGCTCATTATGAACTATAAAAAAAAAATTAAATAACCATGATGTTCCATAACCTTAGGGATTAAAGGAGCTTTGGAATTGTTTTAGGAATGGGTCTTTAATAAGTGTAGGGGTACTTCTAGGGAATGCTTATTCTAAATTGTGGATATTGATGTTGAGTTGTTTGGTATTAAAAAAAAAAAAAAAGGGCTTTCGTAAAAAAAAAAAAAAAAAAAAAAGAGTGTGTTGCAAGACATAGGATTTAGGAGATGTTTCAAGAGATAATCCCTTTGCTTATTTGAACTTATTCCCCATTGCTCCTCTTTTCTCTTTGGTTGTTTAGCCTTAATATCTTTCTCACCTAACCTTTACCTTGGCCACATTACAAGCTAAATAAAAGTCCTTTTGATCTTTAATTGCATGTGTTTCAAGTTGTGGAAATTAGAAGCTTGTCAAAACTTAAGTGTGCTAGTTTTCATGTTGTGATTGAGTGTAAACACTAGCCAATTTTTTTATTTTTTTTTAGAGTTAAGAGCTATATATTACCTTGTGAGGTTCTATCATTGTTGAATCTTTCTTTATTTTGACTTGTCTTCTTGCTTACTCTTAATGTCATTTGTGTCTCATAGATTTTTTGTTGCCTTGATTCTAGAAGTGTTTGTTCTCTTTCTTTATTCTTTGCATTGGAAATTCATTAGAAAGTTTTGAGAATTTTTGTAAGTTTTGCCCCAGAGTGCAAAGGATTAAGTGTGGGGGTATTTGATAGTCATATTTTAATATATCTTTCTCTCTATGTTTTCGATTTAATTGAGTCTTTTTAGTATATTATTTTGATGTGTTAGTTTAGATTTGTGTTGGTAAGTCATTTAGGATTTAAATTTAAATCTTTCTTAATTCCCGCCATAAATTCTTGTTTTGACACAGTTTCTTGAAAAGACCATATCTGGAGCTACACTACTCGGAATTGGACAAAATTGGTGTCCCTGGAAAGATAAGAGAGAGATCTACAACTTCTCTGTTGCAAGAAAAGCCCAGTTCGAACATCTTCAGGCCCAAAACTACGTCACAATGTTGCGGTCCTGCAATGAATTTTTCAAAATTTGGTTTTATTGTTGACATAGCTTAATTAGGGTTTTAGGAACCTCGTTAGGAAGTTGGGCCTTAATTAAGCCCAATTATTTTGTCTTTAAATAGGGTTTATGATTTCGCGTGGGGAATCTTTTTCTCTCTTTTTTGCCTTAATTTTCAGAATTTGAAATAAAAAAGCTTTCGTAGGATTCCTCTCGTCTCCCTCTCTTTTATTTTCGGAAACTTCATCCCCTTCTCTAATTGGTCGAGCAACATGATTATGAAGCAAGGCTAATCCATCAATCAGTTCAAGGTTTCAAGAACTACATTGCATTTGTGAATTAGGTTCTATCGAATTCTCTCTCTTCCTTCTCTTTTCTGATTAGAATAATTATGTTTTTCATGATATTGAATTTTCATTTGCATTCTAAACAGAGAATGAGAATTTCAGATTTGAAATAAAGGAATTCACCTAATTCAATCAATCAATTATTCTGAATTTCGTTAGAGCATTGGGTTTGCGATTGCAATTCTTGTTTTGATGGAATTCATAATCTAGATTTAGATTTTAGGGTTGTTAATGCGCATTGAATTAGTGTGATTGGAAATTCGTTGGGATTATATTTGTGTGAACGACGAGAATTGCATTGTAGGGATTGAGATCTTGAATTGGTTAAATTTCATAATCCTTAATTTTCATTTTTGTTATTTTGTCGTTTAAATTCAAAACAAATCCTCCCCCAATCTAATTTGAAATTGCATGATGGAACTAAAAATAAAATGCATTTTATGTCCTTGGGAGATGACCTAGGTTTGCTTCTTGTATTGCATAATTTTTGAGAAAATCTAGCTTGTTTGATACCATTGCGACGTGGTTATCAAAATGGCGCCGTTGCCGGGGACATAAGTCATTTTGTTTTTATTTCATCATTCTGTGATTGTGTGTTTTTGTGATTCACTCTTCTGCGTTTGCGTTTTCGTGTGCATTTTCTTGAGTGTTTTCGTTTTCGTCGTAGGAATTCTGTTTGTCTATTTTTTTTTGTTTATTACATTTAGTTTTGCAGATTTAATTCGTGTTTTTAGTGTTTAGTTGTGTGATTGGTGCCATTGTGGTCAATTGTGTGTGGCTGGATGCAAAAAACAGAGGACTAGTAGGAATAGAAAACATAGATGCTGCATAATTGCTATCAGATTTCACTGTTCATCGTGCACTGTTCACGTACTGTTCACACACTATTCATCCGATTTTGAAAAATTCCAAAAAAAAAAAAAATAGCTAGAGATTGAATTTTGATCTGAATTTTTGTGTCCACATTTCTTTTAGTGTCTATTAGTGTTTAGAGTTGGTAGATTGCAAAAATCATTTATAGAAAAAAAGATACATCTTGGTGGCCGAGAAAATTTTTGCGAAACTTCAAAGTGGCATAACTTTTGCTAGAAAACTTAGAATTGAGCTTATTGCATATGCATTTGGGGTAGAAAAAAATTTCCTATTCAATGCAACCGCTCCACCGGTTGAGGCTGCCCAGAATTTCAAAAAAATTGCTTGTTTTCAAATTTTTTTCTTTTTTTTTCAGTATTTATTGACCTATTTTTCTTGACTTTAGGCTTCTAGTTCCCATAGCAATTCAATTCAAAAAAAAAAAAAATTCTGAAAATTTTGTGGTGTTTTCCCATACCAAAAAGAGATTTATCATGGTCCCCCTTCATTCATATCTTGCATTTTGATGGTACTTGCTTTGTAAACTGACTTTGTGCATTCATTGAGTATTTTCTATGCTTGTTGGTTCTAACCTTGAATGACCAGGGCCAACCCTGTTATATTGCATGAACCTGACCCTGAAATAGAAAGAACACTTCGGAGGATAAGATCAAGTAAAAACAGTGGTAGTGGTAGTGGTAGCTTACTTGGTGATTCTGAAACTATTACTGTTATTCCTGTTGTTAGGGAGAACATGGCTGATAATCCTGAGCTAACTTTGAAGGAATTGGCCACACCTAATGTTGTGTATCAGTCATGGTGTGTCCAATATCCTGAAGATGAAACAACCTCTTATGAGCTTAAATCTGGACTTATCCATTTGTTGCCAAAGTTTCATGGACATGCAGGTGAAGATCCTCACAAGCATTTAAAAGAGTTCCATGTGGTGTGTTCCACCATGAGACCACAAGGAGTGCCTGAAGACCATGTCAAGATGAAGGCGTTTCCCTTCTCCTTGGATGGTGTTGCGAAGGATTGGCTCTACTTCCTACCTTCAACAATCACCACATGGAATCAAATGAAGAGGTTATTTCTGGAGAAATTCTTCCCTGCCTCTAGAACTGCTGCAATAAGAAAAGAGATTTGTGGTATAAGGCAGCTGAATGGAGAGACCTTGTATGACTACTGGGAGAGATTCAACAAGCTGTGTGCTACCTGCCCTCACCATCAGATAAGTGAGCAATTACTAATTCAATATTTTTATGAAGGGCTAACTTTGATGGACAGGAGCATGATAGATGCAGCAAGTGGAGGAGCATTGATGGACAAGACACCACAGGCTGCGAGACAGCTTATTACAAACATGGCAGCCAACACTCAACAATTCGGATTCAGAGGAGCCGCTAAGGGAGTGAATGAGGTAGCACTTGGTGCTGATCTTGGTCTTTGTTCATGGCGTGGAAAATCAAAGGCTGGAAAACAAAATCAATGAGCTTACCACCATGGTGAGGCATTTGGCAATTGGCCAACAACAAGTGGATCCAGTAAATGAGCAGCTAGCAAGAGTCTGTGGGATATGTACTTCCACTGAGCATCCTACAGATTCATGCCATACCCTGCAAGAGACGGATGCGAATGTTTCTAGAATCTACACCAACCAACAGCAGCAATATAGATCTCCACACCAACAGCAGAATTATAACCCGTACTCCCAGACATATAACCCGGGCTGGAAAGATCATCCAAACTTGAAATGGGGGCAGCAGCAACAAGGTCAACAATCTTCATTTCAACCTGCTGCAGGCAAATATCAGCCTCCATTCAGGCAACAGCCACCTCTACCTTCAACACCTCCTCCTGCACAAAGGAGCGAGCCATCATTCCAAGAGATGATGCAACAAATGGCTGCAAACAACCTGCAGTTTCAACAAAACATGCAAGCAACCGTTCAGGATTTGAAGATTCAGGTTGGACAGCTAGCCACTCAAGTGAGTCAGATTCAGTCTCAAGGCTCCAGTAATTTGCCTTCTTAAACAGTCATGAATCCAAAGGGCAATGTGAGTGCTATTACCCTGCGAAGTGGAAAAGAGTTACCAGCAGTTGTAGCTGCAGCACTAGATTCTGAAAATGAGAGTAGTGCCACTGAAAAACATGTTCCGTTGCCTTTCCCGAGCAGACCAAAGAAGAAGAAAAAACCCAGAGTCGGACAATGAGTTGCTGGACATGTTCAGCAGAATAGAAGTAAATATTCCCCTCCTTGACGCCATCCGACAAGTTCCAAAATATGCAAAGTTCCTAAAGGAATTGTGTACTAACAAGAGGAAGCTAAAGGGCAATGAGAGAGTGAGCATGGGAAGAAATGGCTCTGCACTCCTCCAGAATAAAAATGTGTCTGCAATCATTCCACAAAACTTGCTCCCTGAGTTGCCACAGAAGTGCAAGGATCCAGGAACTTTCACCATCCCTTGCACTATTGGAGAGGTAGTTTTTACAAATGCTATGCTGGATTTAGGTGCTTCAATTAATGTTATGCCTGCATCTGTTTTTAGATCCTTGCAGATTGGAGATTTGATTCCTATAGGAATTGTAGTCCAGCTAGCAAACAAGAGCACTGTGCAGCCACTTGGTGTCGTAGAAGATGTTCTTGTCAAAGTTGAGGACCTCCTTTTCCCTGCTGATATTTATATTCTAGAGATGGAGGATGACCTGCCCAGCCATGCTACATTGATCCTTGGGAGACCATTCTTGAGGACGGCGCGAACAAAGATAGATGTGCATGCAGGGACCCTTTTTATGGAGTTTGGTGACAATTTGGTGCAGTACAACATTTTTGAGGCAATGAGACACCCAACAGAAAATCATTCTGTTTTCAGTTTGGATGTTATTGATTTACTTGTTGATGATTGTACAAATTTAGATGATTTGTTTGCTGATTCCTCAGACCTTACTGACCTATCATGTGCTTGTGATGATTCTTCTATGTGTCTTGTTTGTAGTGTTGATGTTGCAGGTGCAGCAGATATGGTTACACCAGTAGATGATTCACTACCATCAGTTGATCTAGCTCCATCTCCATCAATAGAGCTTAAGCCTTTACCTGCACATCTGAAGTATGCTTACCTAGAGGACAACCAGCGACTTCCTGTCATTATAGCTTGGGATCTCAAATCTGATCAAGAGGAGAGATTACTGCAGGTCTTGAGAGATCATAGGAAGGCCATTGGTTGGACCCTTGCTGATCTTCCTGGAATTAGTCCTGCCATTTGTATGCACCGAATTTTATTGGAGGATGAGTTTCGACCTGTGAGACAACCACAGAGGCGACTCAACCCTACTATTCTAGATGTTGTAAAGAAGGAAGTCACAAAGCTATCGGCGCAGTATTATTTATCCTATTTCTGACAGTAAGTGGGTTAGTCCTGTGCAGGTGGTCCCAAAGAAGACTGGGATGACTGTGGTGAAGAACCAGGATGATGAGTTGGTTCCAACTAGAGTTCAAAATAGTTGGCGAGTTTGCGTAGATTACAGGAGACTTAACCAGGCAACTCGCAAGGATCATTTCCCTCTTCCATTCATCGATCAGGTATTGGAAAGGCTGGCAGGTAAATCCCATTACTGCTTTTTAGATGGATTTTCTGGGTACATGCAGGTTCATATTGCACCGGAGGACCAGCACAAGACCACATTCACCTGCCCATTTGGCACATTTGCTTACACTAGGATGCCATTTGGCTTGTGCAACGCTCCGGGCACCTTTCAAAGGTGTATGGTTAGTATATTTTCTGACCTTTTGGATAGTTGCATGGAGGTGTTTATGGATGATTTTACTGTCTATGGTTCTTTATTTGATGCATGCCTAGAGAATTTATCTAAGGTGTTACATAGGTGCATCCAAACTAACCTTGTGTTAAATTTTGAAAAGAGTCTTGGGTCACTTAATCTCCAGTCAGGGTATTCAGGTTGATAAGGCTAAAATTGATATCATTGCTTCTCTACCTTACCCCACTTCTGTGAGAGAAGTGCGTTCCTTTCTTGGACATGCAGGTTTTTACAGGAGGTTTATACAGGACTTCAGCAAGATTGCATTACCATTGTCCAAGCTGCTGCAGAAGGAAGTAGAGTTTGTTTTTGATGAGCCCTGTCAGCTAGCTTTTCAGGAGCTGAAGAGGCAGCTGACCACCACACCCATTGTTCAGCCACCTGATTGGGAGCTTCCTTTTGAGCTCATGTGCGACGCATCCAACTTTGCACTTGGAGCTGTTTTAGCTCAGCGGGTTGGGAGACTTTCTCATGTTATAGCCTATGCTTCTCGCACGATGGATGCAGCTCAAGTTAATTACACCACTACGAGAAAGAGCTTCTAGCTATTGTATTTGCCTTAGATAAATTTCGTTCATATTTGCTAGGCTCTAGGATTATTGTGTTTTCGACCATGCAGCTTTGAAATTCTTGTTGAAGAAGCCCGATGCTAAACCTAGATTGATCGGGTGGATGCTTCTCCTTCGGGAGTTTGATGTTGAGATCGAGAGATAGGAGTGGTGCGAGAGAACTTGGTAGCAAACCACTTGAGTAGGATTGAGGGAGGGAATGTTGATCCCTTTCCTATTAGAGATGATTTTCCCGAGGAGCGATTGATGCGGTTGCATGATATTACTCCTTGGTTTGCCTGATATTGTGAATTACTTGGTTGCAGTGTCTTTCCTCCAGATGCATCTAGAGCACAAATAGCCAAACTGAAAAGTGAGGCTAAATATTATGTTTGGGATGACCCTTATTTGTGGAGATTTTGCAGTGACCAGGTAATCCGCAGGTGCATTCCAGATCAGGAGATCCATTACATTAGCTTCAGTTTTGTCATAGTTCACCTGTGGGAGGACATTATGGATCATACAGGACAGCTAGGAAGGTGTTGGAGAGTGGGTTTTACTGGCCTACCATTTTCAGAGATGCACATCAGATCTCTAGCACCTGTGAGCAGTGTGAAAGAGCAGGGACGGCCATTACACACAGGCATGAGATGCCCCAGCAACCGATCATTTTTTGTGAGGTTTTTGATGTTTGGGGTATTGATTTTATGGGTCCATTCCCTGCATCTTTTGGTTACACATTCATTTTACTAGCTGTTGATTATGTTTCTAAATGGGTGGAGGCTAAGGCCACCAAAACTAATGATTCCAAAGTTGTTGTGGATTTTGTTAGATCCAACATTTTTTGCAGATTCGGTGTGCCTAAAGCCATTATCAGTGACAGGGGAAGCCACTTCTGCAATAGGAGCATGCAGGCTTTGCTTCATAAGTATGGGGTTGTGCATAGAGTGTCTACAGCTTATCATCACCAAACTAAAGGGCAGGCTGAGGTTTTTAACAGGGAAATCAAGCAGATTTTGCAGAAGATAGTCCACCCCAATAGAAAGGATTGGAGCAAATTTTTGGAGGATGCTCTTTGGGCCCATAGGACGGCTTACCGGACACCGATTGGGATGTCCCCTTACAGGATTGTGTTTGGTAAAGCATGTCATCTGCTCGTTGAGATCGACCATAGAGCATATTGGGCGGTTAGACATTGTAACTTAGAGTTTGAACAAGCAGGTATGGAAAGGAAGCTTCAATTACAACAACTTGAGGAGCTTCGCTTGGAGGCCTATGAGAGCTCGAAGATCTATAAAGAAAAAGTCAAACGTTTTCATGATAGAAATATTTTGAGAAAGGAGTTCAAAGTGGGCCAACAAGTGCTTTTGTTCAATTCCCGCCTAAAACTTATAGCCGGTAAACTTAGATCTAGATGGGATGGTCCTTTTGTTATTACTAATGTGTTTTCCCATGGTGCAGTTGAGATTAAGAATGAAGTTACCGGTAGCATTTTCAAGGTCAATGGACATCAACTCAAGGAATTTCATCAAAGTCCAAAGTTGGAGGAGAAAAATGTAGAAAGCATAGCCTTGGAAGCACCAACCCTTGGACCTTGAGGGAGTTTTTTCCCCATTCTGTATTCTTTGAAATTGTCTTTGTTGTGTTGCTGCATTGAGGGCAATGTGATTTTTAGTGTGGGGGGAGATGCATGCATATTATGTTGCTATTTTCTGTTTTCATTTTCTGTTCTGCTGTTTCTATTTTCATTTTTCATTTTCTGCTGTTTCTGTTTTGCTGTTTTCTATTTTCATTTTTTTTTTCTGCTGTGCTGATTTCTACAGATTTCATTTTCTGTTCTGTAGTTTTTGTTTTTGTTTTCTACTGCAGTTTTCGTTTTCTGTTGCAGATTTTGTTTTTCTGCTGCTGTTTATAATTCTATTTTCTGTTTTTCTGCTGTTTTGGAGTACGAATTTTGCATGTTTTTGTGCCTCTACTTTTCTGTTTTGATGATGTTTTGTTAGAGTAGTTACACAAATTTTCATTATTTCCTTTTAATTTCTAGATGTAGGAATTGCGAAAGTTGTTATACCATTTTTAGTTGATAGGTTGCAATACTTGATATGAGTCATTTTTACATTTTTAGTTGAGCAAGTTACTTGAAAAAGGATGAGTTTGATTCATTAATGATAGAATATGAGCCTTGTGAGAATTTTGAGCATATTTTACTTCTTTCTTGTGTGATTTCACTCATGTTGCTAGATTACCTTTGGTTTTGCCTTGTATCTTTTTGAAGCTTCTTGTCACATGCATTATTGATATGATTTAGGCCTTCTTTCAAAATGTAGCCACTTTGCAAAATTGACTTACCTCGCATTAATTCCACTTGTTTACCCCCTTTGAGCCTTTATAACTCTTCCTTGACTTTAGCTCATTATGAACTATAAAAAAAAAATTAAATAACCATGATGTTCCATAACCTTAGGGATTAAAGGAGCTTTGGAATTGTTTTAGGAATGGGTCTTTAATAAGTGTAGGGGTACTTCTAGGGAATGCTTATTCTAAATTGTGGATATTGATGTTGAGTTGTTTGGTATTAAAAAAAAAAAAAGGGCTTTCGTAAAAAAAAAAAAAAAAAAAAAAAGAGTGTGTTGCAAGACATAGGATTTAGGAGATGTTTCAAGAGATAATCCCTTTGCTTATTTGAACTTATTCCCCATTGCTCCTCTTTTCTCTTTGGTTGTTTAGCCTTAATATCTTTCTCACCTAACCTTTACCTTGGCCACATTACAAGCTAAATAAAAGTCCTTTTGATCTTTAATTGCATGTGTTTCAAGTTGTGGAAATTAGAAGCTTGTCAAAACTTAAGTGTGCTAGTTTTCATGTTGTGATTGAGTGTAAACACTAGCCAATTTTTTTATTTTTTTTTAGAGTTAAGAGCTATATATTACCTTGTGAGGTTCTATCATTGTTGAATCTTTCTTTATTTTGACTTGTCTTCTTGCTTACTCTTAATGTCATTTGTGTCTCATAGATTTTTTGTTGCCTTGATTCTAGAAGTGTTTGTTCTCTTTCTTTATTCTTTGCATTGGAAATTCATTAGAAAGTTTTGAGAATTTTTGTAAGTTTTGCCCCAGAGTGCAAAGGATTAAGTGTGGGGGTATTTGATAGTCATATTTTAATATATCTTTCTCTCTATGTTTTCGATTTAATTGAGTCTTTTTAGTATATTATTTTGATGTGTTAGTTTAGATTTGTGTTGGTAAGTCATTTAGGATTTAAATTTAAATCTTTCTTAATTCCCGCCATAAATTCTTGTTTTGACACAGTTTCTTGAAAAGACCATATCTGGAGCTACACTACTCGGAATTGGACAAAATTGGTGTCCCTGGAAAGATAAGAGAGAGATATACAACTTCTCTGTTGCAAGAAAAGCCCAGTTCGAACATCTTCAGGCCCAAAACTACGTCACAATGTTGCGGTCCTGCAATGAATTTTTCAAAATTTGGTTTTATTGTTGACATAGCTTAATTAGGGTTTTAGGAACCTCGTTAGGAAGTTAGGCCTTAATTAAGCCCAATTATTTTGTCTTTAAATAGGGTTTATGATTTCGCGTGGGGAATCTTTTTCTCTCTTTTTTGCCTTAATTTTCAGAATTTGAAATAAAAAAGCTTTCGTAGGATTCCTCTCGTCTCCCTCTCTTTTATTTTCGGAAACTTCATCCCCTTCTCTAATTGGTCGAGCAACATGATTATGAAGCAAGGCTAATCCATCAATCAGTTCAAGGTTTCAAGAACTACATTGCATTTGTGAATTACGTTCTATCGAATTCTCTCTCTTCCTTCTCTTTTCTGATTAGAATAATTATGTTTTTCATGATATTGAATTTTCATTTGCATTCTAAACAGAGAATGAGAATTTCAGATTTGAAATAAAGGAATTCACCTAATTCAATCAATCAATTATTCTGAATTTCGTTAGAGCATTGGGTTTACGATTGCAATTCTTGTTTTGATGGAATTCATAATCTAGATTTAGATTTTAGGGTTGTTAATGTGCATTGAATTAGTGTGATTGGAAATTCGTTGGGATTATATTTGTGTGAACGACAAGAATTACATTGTAGGGATTGAGATCTTGAATTGGTTAAATTTCATAATCCTTAATTTTCATTTTTGTTATTTTGTCGTTTAAATTCAAAACAAATCCTCCCCCAATCTAATTTGAAATTGCATGATGGAACTAAAAATAAAATGCATTTTATGTCCTTGAGAGATGACCTAGGTTTGCTTCTTGTATTGCATAATTTTTGAGAAAATCTAGCTTGTTTGATACCATTGCGACGTGGTTATCAAAATGGCGCCGTTGCCGGGGACATAAGTCATTTTGTTTTTATTTCATCATTCTGTGATTGTGTGTTTTTGTGATTCACTCTTCTGCATTTGTGTTTTCGTATGACTAGGTCCAGGTCTGAGCATTTGTTTGACATTGATCCTGAGATAGATAAGACATATCATAGACTCCAGAGAGGTCAACGTAGTGTGCATCATAGTAGTAATGATAGGAGTCATAGTAGAGAACATTGTAGACTTGATTTGAGCAGTGATTCTTATTTTAGTGATTCTGAATTTGGCACTTCTATTTCTGATACATTGTCCACTCATTCTGATACCATGGCACATAATAATCACGAGAGAACACTTAAGGAGTTAGCTGCACCTGATGTTACGTACCAACCATTAGGCATTCAATATCCTGATATAGATGTTCCTTTTGAGCTTAAGTCTGGACTAATCCACCTTTTGCCTAAGTTTAATGGTAGTGCAGGTGAAGATCCTCACAAACACCTTAAGGAGTTTCATATAGTGTGCTCGACCATGAGGCCGCAGGGAGTTCCTGAAGATCATATCAAGCTAAAGGCTTTTCCTTTCTCACTGGATGGAGCACGCAAGGATTGGTTGTATTAATTGCAGCCAGGGTCTGTCACATGCTGGATAGACATGAAGAGGATGTTTCTAGAGAAGTTCTTCCCTGCATCCAGAGCTGCAACTATAAGAAAGGAGATAAGTGGGGCATCAGACAGATGTCCCAAGAGAGTTTGTATGAGTACTGGGAGAGGTTTAAGAAGTTGTGTGCCACCTGTCCACACCATCAGATTAGTGACCAGTTACTCATTCAATACTTTTATGAAGGCCTTGCTCCAATGGAGAGGAGTATGCTTGATGCAGCCAGTGGTGGAGCCTTGATGGATAAGACACCTAGTGCAGCAAGGGCTTTGATTGATAACATGGTAGAGAACTCTCAATAATTTAGCACAAGAGCCATGACACCTATGAGAGAGGTTCACAATGTCCATCAACCTAACCATATATGCCAGCAGAGAATAGACTTGAGAGCAGAATCGAAGAGCTTACTACATTTGTGAGGCAGCTAGTTGTTGCCCAACAAGCTGCACCACAAAGGCCGAGAGATTGTCAAATATGTTCTTCCATTGAGCATGCTTCGAATTGTTGTCCCTTGCTTCAAGAGGGAAATCAAAAAGCCTCTGTCCAAGGAGTTTTTAGTGGAAGACAAGATCAATATAGAGCTTCCAACTTCCAGCAACCAGAAATGAGGCAGCAGCACCCCTACAGGTTTCAGTATCAATCTCATAACGCTGCATTTAATGATCATCCTAACATGAGATATGGTGTTTTTGAGCAGTAACAGGGCACTGGACAAGCAAGTAGAGCTTATAGACCACCTCCTATGAGACAACAACAGCAAAATTCTGAACCTTCATTGGAGGACCTGGTGAAGCAAATGGCAAAGAGCAACCTGCAGTTCCAACAAAATGTGAATGCTTCCATTCAAGACTTGCAGACTCAGATTGGTTAACTAGCTACCACTGTAAATCAGTTTAAGTCCCAAGGTTCTGGACAACTCCCTTCTTAACCAGAGATTAATCCTAGAAATGTGAGTGCTATTGTGTTGAGTGGGAAGGAGCTGTTGGATGGCCAGAAAAATAAGGAGATGCAATGTGATGTTGAGACTGAGATGCAGCAAGAAGACAAAGGAAAACAAGCTGTGGCTACACCTTCTCAAAGTGATTCTAAAGTTGTGTATAAGCCACCTCTCCCTTTTCCCAATAGAGTGGCTAAGCCCAAGCTAATAACAGATCTTGATAAGGAGCTTTTTGACACCTTCAGAAGAGTAGAAGTGAACATTCCACTTCTAGATGCCATAAAACAGATTCTGAAATTTACAAAATTCCTCAAGGAGTTGTGCACCAACAAGAGGCGACTCAAGGGAGATGAGAGGATTAGCATGGGCAGAAATGTGTCAGCCCTTATTCAACCAAACCTTCCACAAAAATGCAAGGATCCTGGCACTTTTACAGTCCCGTGTACCATAGGGAATTTCACCTTCAGCAATGCTTTACTTGATCTTGGTGCCTCCATCAATGTGATGCCTACATCAATATATAGGTCCTTGAACCTTGGTCCATTGAAGCCAACTGGTGTAGTCATTCAATTGGCAAATAGGAGTACCACACACCCTGCTGGAGTAGTGGAAGATGTCCTTGTAAGAGTGGATAAGTTGATATTTCCTGCAGATTTTTATATTACGGACATGGCAGAAGAGTCTAGCATTCCCACATTGATCCTTGGTAGACCATTCCTTAAAACAACAAGGACAAAGATTGATGTGCATTCAGGAATTCTGTCCATGGAGTTTGGTGATGATGTTATGCATTTTAATATTTTTGAGTCCATGAAACATCCTACAGAGTTGCATAGTGTATACCATGTAGACATCATTGATTTATTAGTTGATGAATATTCTGATGCATTGATTGATGATTATTCTTGTACATGTACCTCTGTAGAATTATGTAAAGTATGTGCTGAAATTGATGAATTCTTGTTAGGTGATAATGATGTTTCATTGGATGATGCAGCAGGAGCAGATTTAGGAAGCTTTGGCTTGATTACAGTAAGTACACATACACCTAACACTGCTCCCACATGTCTTTGCTGCAGATTTGGATTTGGATGTTTCCATTAGAACACTTCCTTCTATTGTGCAACCACCTACACTTGAATTGAAACCTTTGCCCAAACATTTGAAGTATGCATTTTTAGAAGCTAATGATAAATTACCTGTGATTGTTTCTGCAGATTTGGATGCTGCACAAGAAGAGAAGTTGTTGCAGACTTTGGTAGCCCACAAACAAGCAATAGGCTGGACTCTAACGGACATTCCAGGAATTAGTCCATCTACTTGCATGCATAGGATCTTGCTAGATGATGATGCAAAGCCTGTGAGACAGCCCCAAAGGAGATTGAATCCCATTCTTCTAGAGGTGGTGAAGAAAGAAGTAAGCAAATTACTGGCTGCCGGCATTATTTACCCCATTTTGGATAGTGAATGGGTGAGCCTTATACATTTAGTACCCAAGAAGACTGGCATAACCATTGTGAAGAACCAGCAAGATGAATTGATTCCCACTAGAATTCAAAATGGGTGGCGTGTTTGCATTGATTATAGGAAACTAAATGTGGCTACCCGCAAAGATCACTTCCCCTTGCCTTTTATTGATCAAGTCTTGGAGCGGATAGCAGGGAAGTCTCATTACTGTTTTCTAGATGGATTTTCTGGTTATTTTCAGATTCACATAGCCCCAGAAGATCAACATAAGACTACTTTCACATGTCCTTTTGGCACCTTTGCATATAGACGTAGGCCTTTTGGACTTTGTAATGCACCCGGTACTTTTCAACGATGTATGATGAGCATTTTTGCAGATTTCTTAGAGGATTCCCTTGAGGTTTTTATGGATGATTTTACTGTTTTTGGGTCTTCATATGATTCTTGCTTAGATAGCTTGTCTAGAGTTTTAGATAGGTGCATTGAGTCTAACTTGGTTTTGAATTATGAAAAGTGTCATTTTATGGTGAATGAGGGGACTGTATTGGGGCATGTGATTTCACATAGGGGCATTGAGACAGATAGAGCTAAGATTGATGTGATTGTTTCTTTACCTTACCCCACATGTGTGCGAGAATTACGCTCTTTTCTAGGTCAAGTAGGTTTTTATAGGCGCTTTATTAGAGATTTTAGCAAGATTGCATCTCCATTATCCACTCTTTTGCAAAAGGATTCTGACTTTGTCTTTGAGCAGGCTTGTAGGGATGCCTTTGATGAGTTGAAGAGAAGCCTGACTTCCACACCTATCATTCAGCCACCTAGATGGGAAATTCCATTTGAACTCATGTGTGATGCCTCAAATTTTGCAGTAGGTGTTGTGCTTGGCCAAAGAGTGGAGAAGCAACCTCATGTCATAGCTTATGCTTCTCATACCTTGGACAGAGCACAAGCGAATTACACTACCACGGAGAAAGAGCTTTTAGCCATTGTTTTTGCTTTAGATAAATTTCGTTCATATTTGCTAGGCTCTAAAGTGATTGTATTCTCTGATCATGCAGCTTTGAGATACTTGCTTAAGAAGTCTGATTCTAAACCTAGATTGATTCGTTGAATGTTTCTTTTGCAGGAATTTGATATTGAGATTACAGATAGGAGTGGGGCTGAGAACTTAGTGGCGGATCACTTGAGCAGAATTCAGCAGCCACTTGAGGATCTTCCCATTCATGATACCTTTCGGGATAAGCAACTTTTGCACATTAGAGGGCATGATCCTTGGTATGCAGATTTGGTGAATTATCTTGTTTCCAAGGAGATTCCTTCCTACTTTTCTAGAGCTCAAGTTGCCAAGTTGAAGAGTGATTCCAAATATTACATTTGGGATGATCCATACCTATGGAAGATGTGTAGTGACAAGATCCTAAGAAGATGTGTGCCTGAAATTGAGTTCCAATCCGTGCTTCGATTTTGCCATACCCTTGCTTGTGGTGGACACTTTGGACCTCAACGTACAGCTCGAAAAATCTTAGATTCTGGATTGTTTTGGCCCACTATATTCCGGGATGCACACACTTTTTGTAAGACTTGCGAGCGGTGCCAAAGGACGGGGAATATTTCACATAGGAATGAGATGCCTCAATTGCCACTTCTTTTCTGTGAGGTGTTTGATGTATGGGGTATTGATTTTATGGGTCCCTTTCCTATTTCATTTGGCTTTGTGTATATTTTGTTAGCAGTGGACTATGTCTCCAAGTGGGTGGAGGCAAAGCCCACTCGTACTGATGATGCTCGTGTTATTGTAGATTTTGTTAGATCACATATTTTCTGCAGGTTTGGATTTCCTAGAGCTTTGATTAGTGACCAAGGATCACACTTTTGCAATCGTACCATGGATGCCTTGCTTCAAAAGTTTGGGTTTATGCATAGAGTTTCCACACCATACCACCCCCAAACTAACGGACAAGCGAAAATCTCCAATCGGGAAATCAAGCAAATTTTGGAGAAGACTGTCCAACCTAATAGGAAGGATTGGAGTTTGCACTTGGAGGATGCTCTTTGGGCTTATAGGACAGCCTACAAAACACCCATAAGGATGTCTCCTTATAAGGTTGTTTTTGGAAAGGCATATCACCTACCGGTGGAAGTGGAGCATAAGGCATATTGGGTAATCAAGCAATGTAACTTGGATATAGATGCAGCGGGTTCTCATAGGAAGCTTCAATTGCAAGAGTTGGAGAAGATTCGTACGGAGGCATATGAGAATTCCAACATCTACAAAGAGAGAACCAAAGCATTCCATGATAAGAGGATAGGCCAGAAAGAGTTTCATATTGGTGATAAAGTTCTTTTATATAATTCTACACTTAAGTTGATGCCCGGTAAGTTGAGATCTAGATGGGATGGACCTTATCTTGTTATTAATGTTTTTCCTTATGGTGTAGTTGAGCTTCAAGACATGGGATTCCAAAGGAGCTTCAAAGTTAATGGGCATAGACTTAAAGTTTTTCACGAGGACTTGAAAGAGCATGCACAAGAGGAGGAGGAGTCTACATTTGGATTGGCCATTTACCCTTGATTGATAGGGGAGTTTTTCTTTCAACTCCCTCACTTTTGGATTGTTTGGATTGTCTTTTTGCTTATTGTGTATACATTGAGGACAATGTGGATTTTAAGTGTGGGGGGGTGATTCATGTCACTCATTTTGTACATATTTGATTTTTTTATTTGTGTTTCATGTTTTAATTTGTTTGTGTGTTGTAATTGTTGTACATAACTCAATTAGGTGATTTTTCATGGCTTTGATGGATTGATTAAATCATGCTTCAGTTTGATAGGTAGACTTTGAGAATCTTGTATATTGGATTATGTGTGGTAGATTATTGTTGTGTGACTCTAGAACTTACCTTGAGCCTTTTTGAAATTACATTTCCATATGCATGCATTTAAAGAAGCCAACCTTGCACTATGTCCATTGTTGAGCCCCCTTGAGCCTAATATTTTCAATTTTTTTTTGTGATCTTAACTCATTACAAACCAAAAGTGTAAAACCATGTGATGACCCAACCTTAGGGATTTAAGAACTTTGGAATTGTTTTGGGAATGATCATAGAAATAAGTATGGGGGAATTCTCTTAGAAAATGCAATTTTGGTTGGTTGGTTGTTTGTGTTGTTTATCTTGTAGCTTGGAGGTTTTAGTGGAGCTGTTTTGTTTTGTTTTTTTGTTTTTAAAAAAAAGAACAGATTTGGAAAATAAAAAGAAATTTAGCCCCAAATTACCAAAAAGGGGAGCAAATAAAGAAAAGAAAAAAAAGTGAGAAAAAGGAACTAAAAAGTAAGCAATAAATAGAGGAAAGTGAAGCCCACTGATATCCATTTGAGGATTGGTTCATTGTATTGCATTGCATTATGTTTTCACTTAGGGGACTTACTTTCACATTTACTTTCTTTGCATTCATTCTCCATTGTTCTTATTTCCTCTTTGGTTTTAGCTTGCTCACCCTTGTGGTTTTCCTACCTTCATCCTAGCCCCAATACACCCTATGCAAGACCTCCTGATTTTTGTGTGTATATGTGTATTCTAGTGGAAAAGTAGGCAATAAGCAAGCCTAAGGTTGATCATACTTCATTGATTGTGCACTTGAGTGATACATTTTACCTTAAACACTTGAGAGATTGAGAGTATGTCTTGAGAGGATTTTACAACATATATTTCTCTTGCATTGATTTGATGAGTTTTACCTTGTTGAGTTGGAGTGTGTGAATTGATTTTTCATTATCGCCATGGAATATTGAGCTTGGTTGAGTTTTGTCCACCGATTGATATTTTGAGTTCCATACTTTGCCCGGAGTACAAAGTCTTAAGTGTGGGGGAATTTGATAGCATACATTATTTGTGCACATTTTCAATCCTTTAGAGTGTGTAAATTACCTTTCATGTTCCCTTATTTCACAAATTATGGCATTTCCTAGTTAATTGGATGATAGGAACTCAATTTCAATTAATGTCTAAATTCTGTTTTTAGACCTGCACTCACTGTTTTGATCGTAACTTTTTCCACAGAAGTCTGTTCGGTCTGATTCCAGTTGCATTGGATTCCTCATTTTCTGGGCTATAAAATTCATATGCAGATCGTCCAAATTGGAGCTGTTTTCTATTTGCTATGAATTTTTGAAGTTAGGAAAATTGTGCAGGAATTTTTGTATTCGAATTTTGTTCTTCTAATTTCATTTCATTTGTATTAACATTTCATTAGCTTGTAATTTGGGCTGTTTAATCACACTTGTGGGCCCTTCCTTTTAGTGTTGGATCTGATTATAAGTGGTGCCTATTAATATATTAGAGGCTCCACTTTGCAAACGTTTTTGTTTTTGTTTTTACACATTTTTTTAAATTCGATTTTGGCTCCTAAAATTCTCTCTCGAATTTTCTCTCTTCTCTGGGTGTGACTTTTCATTTTCTTCTTTCTTCTTCTCTCTTCTTGACTTAGCTGAGCATTGGATTCAATGGAAGGCTAGGCTTCTTGGATTGATACACAAGGAATAGGGAATTGCAAGGAAGATTCAGAGTGGCTCCAAGTTTGAATTCTCTTTTCTCCTCTCCTCTTTCGTTTTTCAAGATATTGATAATGTTTGGGGATAAGAATGGAATTGAATTGCGATTGTAGTTTGATTCATGAAATTGAATTAGATTGATAGATCTATTAGTCAAATTCGTAATCTAGTTTGTTAGCAAATTTGATTGAATTAGTTAATGGATTAGATGTTCAAACTAGGGAAACAATGAAGGATGTTGTTTGCATGAACGTATGACTTGTAGATCAATTAATTCTCATTTGATTTCTCTTTTATTCCAAAATTTTATGTGTTTGATCAGATTATTCTTAAACTTTCAAAATTCCCCAATCTTTTGTTTCATTTTAACAATTCGGCAAAGAAGAATTAGATAAAAACGTGTCCTCGAGAATTCGACCTTGGTTGACATTATTCTACAAATAATTGCGAAAACCTTGTGCATGTGATAAGTGTTCGATAAAGCTATATCAATGTTCTTACTTCAAGAATTTGATTTGGAGATCAAGGATAGAAGTGGAACCCAGAATTTGGTAGTCGACCACCTGAGCAAGATAGAGGGAGTTCTTGACCCTATTCCAATTCTAGATGATTTTCCTAATGAACAACTCTTGGAGTTGTATGCTTCACAGGCACCCTAGTATGCTGATATTGTTAATTTTCTTGTTGCAGGAGTCTTTCCAGCAAGTGCATCAAAAGCTAAAAAGGGTAGGATAAGGAGTGATGCCAAACATTACGTTTGGGATGACCCTTATTTATGGAAATTCTACAGTGACCAAGTCATCAGAAGGTGCGTGCATAATGAAAAAATTCCATCCATACTTCAGTTCTGTCACGCCTCAGCTGTAGGAAGTCATCAAGGACCTTAGAGGACAGCAAGAAAGGTGCTGGATGCAGGGCTGTATTGGCCATCTGTTTTTAAAGACTCATGGCAAGCATATTCTACCTGTAAGAGATGCCAAAGAGCGGGAGGAGTAATTACATGGAGATAAGAGATGCCCCAACAGCCTATTCTCTATTGTGACATCTTTGATGTCTGGGGTATTGATTTTATGGGGCCATTCCCTTCCTCTTTTGGTTTTCTTTATATACTCCTTGCTATTGATTATGTCTCAAAATGGGTGGAAGCTAAAGCAACCAAAACTAATGATGCTAGAGTTGTTGCAGAGTTTGTTCGTAGCAACTTATTTTGCAGGTTTGGAATTCCTAGAGACATCATTAGTGATCAAGGAAGTCATTTTTGCAATAGGACTATGGAAGTCTTGTTGAAGAAATATGGAGTTGTACACAAAGTTTCCACTGCCTACCACCTACAGACAAATGGGCAAGCTGAGCTCTCTAATAGAGAAATCAAGAAAATACTTGAGAGAGTAGTGCAGCCCAACAGAAAGGACTGGAGTCGCAGGCTTGATGATGCCTTGTGGGAACATAGAACAACATTCAAGACACCCTTGGGAATGTCACCATACAGGGTGGTCTATGGAAAAGCCTGTTATCTGCCAGTTAAGGTGGAACACAAAGCTTATTGGGCAGTAAAGGCTTGCAACATCCATCATGACTCAGCTGGAGAACAAAGGAAATTACAGCTGCAAGAGTTGGAGGAGCTACGTCTTAAAGCCTATGAGAACTCCATAATTTACAAGGAAAGGACCAAACAATACCATGACAAGAAGATTTCAAGCAAAGAGTTCTATGTTGGTCAAAAGGTTCTCTTGTTCAATTCTCGTCTTAAACTCATGCCTAGAAAGCTCAAATCAAGGTGGCTTGGACCTTTCACTACTACAAAGGTATTTTCCCATGGTGCAGTGGAGATCATAAGTGACTCCACTAGCAAAAGCTTTATGGTGAATGGGCACCGCCTGAAGGCATTCTTGCAAACCTCAGCTACCTTGGAAGAAGTTGAGGAGATTAACTTGATATCACCATGCACCAACCTCCATTCCAACCCTTGGCTCCCATAACTCATTTCATACGTCAAGCTAATGACGTTAAAGAAACTCTATGTGAAAGGCAACTCACAAGTTAATTAAGAATTTTTTTGTTTTTATTTTTATTTTTATTTTTATTTTTTATTTTTTATGGTTCTTTTCATTCAATGAGCACTTTTATGATTAATTGAGCTATGAATTGAGATGAATTAAACATGGGTCTATTACATGTCCTTCATTCTTTTTACAATGGACAGTTTTAAATTTTGAAATTGCTTTATGCAGAGACCATAGGAAGTCCCTATGCACCAAGACCTATCCAAGGTGTCCACTTCCATTTCATGGTAGTTACTTTCATGCTAAGGTGAGTGAACCCACTCTCTGTAGTTTTCACTTTCAGCCTATAGTGATCACTTTGAAGAGGTTTTTGGGTCATGAGTCTGCGCGTAATCACTCCCAGTTCATAGTGAACACGCGCAGATGACTGGAATATAGAAGGCTCTCTGTAGTTATTACTTTGGTTCCATAGTAATAACTACAGAGGCATCTCCTGGACTAACTTTGATACGCATAGTTACTCCCATTTCACAGTAACTACGCCAAACCACTTCAAAAAATGGTTTCTCTGTAGTTATCACTTTCACACCATAGTGATTACCCGTGCCACTTCACTTGCCAAATACAAATGCGCGTGTTTACTATGGTTTGAAAGTGATAACGCCCAAAACCTATATAAACTGAAAATGTTCACTCTCTCACCCACTCTCACTCAACCTCTGAGCGCTCTCACCCCCGTTTCCAATCCTTCTACAAATTCCCTTCCCCTTTGCATTGATTTGTGCTAAGACTCACCCATTCATATAATTTTGCACCTCTCAGGCTCCTATCCAGGTAATTCTCCAAATTTACCTTCTCTTTATATTAGGGTTCCTCATTTAGTAATTTGGGATTTTTAAATTCTAGACGTATGAACTGAAAATTGCTTAGGGAAACTAGTAACTTGCGCATATTTGCATGATTCCAGGGGAGGGGGAATGTTGATTTAGTTTCATTTACCGTATTTTGTGCGATTTCCCCTAGCGTAACCACTGTCATTTTGGAATTTCGGATTGGGATTTTATGCTGTTCAATTTCTGTGTATATTTTGTTTGTTGAAGTACGTCTTGAATGATTAAAAGGAACTGGAAGCATTCTAGTGGGACAATTTGTGTATTTTTCATTGATCGAAACCTAGAGTGTTCACTCCTATCTAAAAAGTTTAAGTTTAGGTTTCGTTATTTGTAAAAATTTTAACTAGAAGTATATTTGTTGAAGTCTGTGATTGCCTAATTGAGAACAATTGTTAGTGTTCGTTTTGGTACAATTACTGCATTCTGCATGGTTGATCCCTAGAGTGTTCACTCTTACTTGAAAATTTTAATTTGGGGCTTCAAAAAATTGGGGTTAATGAATCCCAACTACAATGTGGAGTGTATTTGTCTATTTGGGAGTGATTACAAAAGTTCATTGGTTAATTTGTTGCATACTGCATTGTCAAACCTTAAGGTAGTTACCCCGAGAGTGCTTATTTTGAATGTTCTAATTGACAATTCCTGGACTGCAATTGATAATGCACAATTGTCATTGTAGGATGCTTGTATGATTGTAGGATGCTGGAGCATTTAATTTGGTTATTTTGTCGAATTTAGAATTGTTGAACCTTAGGGTAGCCTATCCCACCTGCAAAAATGTTTGAAGTTGAACATTCTGCTGCTATGTTGGTGCTTATGTGTAATGCTTAATGTGTGCTGCAATTCTTAAATTTATGGCTATTTGGTCCTGAATATGCCCCCATAGTGTTTCCTGGAATCTGCAAAAGTGATTATTTGATCTAAGAATCAGAATGGCATTTGGGGATATTTGATACCTTGAATACTGACAGATTTTATCATTGTTACACTTCCACTGCACACACTCCATTGGCCCTGTGCACCTCTTTAATGTGCTGGAAATCTGCATATCTTCACATGAATCATACATCATTTCACCTTGCTATCCAGTTGCATTCATAGTGAAGAATTCCTTTGAACTTTAATCCAATTGCTTTGTCTACCTGATTTCTTTTTGAATTCTATGCAACACAACTGACCATACATTTTGCACTTCTCTGTACTGAATCCAGACTGAAATTCAAAATGTTGCTGAGTGTAATTGTAGTTTCATTTGTCCTTTTGTTGTGATAATTTCTGAATCTCCCTAACTGCAACCATGCATGATTCTTTGTAAATGCTTTCTGCAAATCAAAATTGAACATCCTTGTTATTTGTTTGCATAGTTCTTGACACTTTGCTGCCATACAGAGTGGTCTGTTACCACTTGTTTGCTTTATGTGCACTTAATTTCAGTTTGTTGTATCATTGCCTATGTCAAATTTGGTTGCCTTAATGCTGTTTTGCCTGAACCATAATGTGATCACCTTGACATTGTATCCTATTCCTAATATTCTGATTTTACTGTCTCAGTTAGTTGAATATTATTTTATTTGATATACATCATTACTGCAGAATATCTCACACAGATTCCTTTGTTTCTCTGCAGCAAAAATGGTCAACACACCAAGGAAGAGCACTCCAAGGTCCAAGAGGGCCAAAACAGCTGGTGCCTCTTCCTCTGCACCTCCACCTAAACCATGATCCCAGGTTTAGGTCTTTGGAGCATGAAGAATATTTTAAAACAAATATCTTGAGAAGGAAGCTGGTGTAGGACCGTAACTTTGAAATTTAAGAAGGCACCTATCCCTAATTTGGGGAGGAGATTCAGAGAAGAGGATGAGACCTTTTCATAACCTGTGCTGGAAATGAGTGGAAGGAAATCACCCAAGAGTTCTTTGCCAACGCAATGAGGGTTAAAGGCGACACTCTCCCTCCCAGACACAGCATGGTGAGGGGAAAACTGATCAACTTCACCCCCTCCAACATCCAAAGAGTTCTGAATATCCCAGCTATGCATAAGTCAGCTGGCCAACTAGACTTTACCACCTTTACATCCAAGAGGATAAGGACTACAAGCCTATTCTTGAAACTGTCTGCAAAGAAGGTGAGAATTGGGAGTTTGACTGCAAGATGCAACATAAGAACTTGACCACCAGGCACCTCATCCCTGCAACAAAAATCTGAAGTGTCTTCATCCTCAGTTCTTTTATGCCAGTTCTCCACTCCTCTACCTTAGCAGTGAAGAGAGCAGAGCTTATTTATGCCATTCTGACAGGAATGCCCATCCATGTGGGTGAGGTAATCTGCAGTGTCATCATGGACATCTTGAGCAGGAGCAGAGATTCCATGGGTTTTCCATCCATTATCACCATGCTATGCCAAGATGCTGGGGTAGATTTTGGTGACTACCTGCAGAAGATTAGAGCAGCTCCTCCTATTGCTACTGCAATGGTGAAGGACTTCTTCAAACCCAGAAAGATTGCTAACCCAGGACTATCCCTACCAGCTGACTACAGGAGGGATACTCCAATGAGGATGAGGGAGCAGATGAAGTAGCTTGCTCTGAGGCAAGATTCCATTCATGCTGGGCAGAAAGCCCTCATGACTCTGATGGATACTATGCTACTGAACATAGGAAAAAAGCTAGGGATGACTACCACGCAGATTTATGAAGCTCCTACTTTCAGTGCCCCTTACCTGCGAGCAGCAGTCCAGAGTGACCTTCCACCCTTTTCTCCTCCTGCCTCTACTAGAGCTGAAGTAGATGACAGCAGCTCCAGTACCTCAGATGACGACCTTCCAGCAGTAGCAAAAGAAGATGATGACTCTTCCTTTTCCAGCTTTGATGAAGATGCTATCTAGTCTTAGTTTTTTCTTTTTCACTGCACTCACTTTTCACTTACTTTCTGCTATTTTCCTGTATTTACTGCTAACCATCAATTCCTTGTAAATATCGCACATTTCTGTTTCCACCTTTACTGCTTCATTTTCGTATTGTCTTTCTTAATTTGAACATCTCCAACATTTTCGTTTATATATATATATATATATATATATATATATATATTCCATTTTCTAGCTTTATGTTTGCTCCCTATACTGAATTTTGTGTATATTTGTGCAAAAAGTGTCCTCAGTTCCATCAAGAGGAGCATGAATTTGACCCCCTAAGTTGTGATTCTACTTTCTATGAAAGGGGGGGTGATCTCTTTGCCTCTGTTTTCATTGTTCTTAGTCTAATTTTCTTGCACAGTGTTAAATGAAAATACAAAAATATTTTCCTTATTTCTCTTTTAATACAGTCCAGTTTTGTAATTCCATAGTTACATTCTGATTGCACTTCCCATTCAACTTATGATCATTCTCAGTTTTTGAATATTTTCATTCCTACCATGCTGCGCATATTTTCTTGTAAGGTGAATTGTAATCACATGTTGTTAAGTAATTATCACCTTTTACCGTGGTAGAAAATTAAGCCTTTAAATTCCTTTTTGTGTGCAATTTACATGTATATTTGTATTCATCTTCTAGAACTTGTCCTGCTTCTTAATTGAATATGCATTGTGTAATCTTCCATCTAGATGATTGAGGCCATATTTGCACGCACTCACCCACCCTTCAACACCATTGCACCTAATTTCCCTTGTTCTACATTCCTTCTTTTGCCAAACTTAGTCTGTAAAAATATCTTCCTCCCCTTAATAGAGGTATTTGTCTTGAGTTGCATTAAGAGTGGATGTAATAAACTAAGTTTGGGGTTCTGATTATGATTGTAGTTGCTTGAGGACAAGCAAGCTCTTAAGTTTGGGGTGGTGAGGATTTTACATGTCAATATTACATGTCAAAAAAAAAATTGCTTGAATTTGAAGAAGAGAATTATTTTCAAAGTCTATAAAAAAATGATGATGATAGAAAAAGAAAAAGAAAAAGAAATATAGCAAGTCAGTTTGATAGAAAAAGGATTCTCCACATAAGGCAAAGTAAATGAAAAATATGGTGAAAGAGTGCTTGAATATCATTTGCTGCATCATTTTATGCATTCCACTCTTAGTTGTTGTACTCACTCACTTAAAGGAATTCCCTTCTCTTAAAAACCCACTTGAGCTTTTGACCCTCCTTGATCAAAATTTGACCTAACTTAATACACTTGTGACCAACAAAGTCCTCTTGATAGGTGGTTCATTGTGTCTAGGTAAAGGAGATTAAGAATATGGGTAAGCATATGGTAAGGTGAGGCAAATTGCATGGATTGAGAGAAAACACTTAGCATGATATATTGATGAGTGAAGAGTGAAACACCATCTTGTGAGGTAGATAATTTCTTTGCATTATGTGGATTACATGAAACATTGCTAGATTTTTGGTTTAGTTTAGTGTGACTTTGCTTGGAATTAATTGATTTGGGCATGATTTCTTTGTTGAATTAATCCATGATTGTGGAAACATTGGAAGTGTCAATTAGAGTTTGATTTTGGAATGAAAATTTTGAAAGAAATTTTTTTGGATTAATCCAACCTTCTTGCAAGTAACTTTATTGAATTTTGATTTGTTTAAGGACAAACAAAAGTTTAAGTTTGGGGTTGTGATGAGTCCACATTTTATTAGTTTTTTTACTTGTCATTTTAATGTTTCTTAATAGAAAAAGTAAACTTAGGAATTGTAAATAACATAAAAAATAATTTTGGTCAAATATCATAGGTTTCTTAATTTTTGGTTAATTTACATTGATTTACATAGATATAGTTTGCAATTTTGATCATTTGAATAATTGTGCAGGAGTTTCTAGACTTTTTCCATGGATTTTTAGCATTTGAGAAAGTTTGAGGTGAAAGTGATCACTTTGGAGTCTATAGTGAACACTACAACAAGCTAGTACCAGAAAGGTAGACCAGAGTGATCACTATGGGTTAGGCCAAAGAGTACAAGACTTGCGCATAGCTACTATGGAACCATAGTGGACACTCTGGAGCAGCCAAAGTTATCATACTGATGCCAATGTAACAACTCCAGAGAGGGCAAAAACACAGGACCTACGCGTAAACACTATAGAGAGAGGGTAATCACTTTGGGCCACTGCGCGTTATCACTATGAAACCATAGTTGTCACTTTGGGAAAAAAATTTTGCACTATAAATAGAATTTGAGAAATTAGGGTACGAGCATTTGACATTTCCTTAGATTCTTTTGCCACTTTTGGAGCATTATTGCAGAGCTTAGGATCCTTGGGTGACAGCCAAGGCTAATTTAGGGTTTGATTTACAATTTCCTTTCATTTTCCTTTAATTCTTGCATTATGATGTTGATTTCCTTTTGTTTCCATCTTGAATTTGTAAGAACCATCCCTATGGAGGGCTAAACTTTCTTGTAATTCTTAGTGAGTTCATAGGTTTTTGAATCCCTGGGTATGAATGTCAATATAATTTCCTTTCTCTCATGAATTTACATTTCCCAACTCTTTGAATTGAATTAATGGTTGAATGAGGGGGATATTGCTTAATTAACCTTAATTCATTTTAATGAAATTGTTGACTTAGTTTGCTTAATCCTAAGTTAATTTCTAAGGTAGCGTTATCTTGGGGATGAGAGGTTGGAGCTCATATAAATTGCTTAATTCGTATGGAAATCTAAGGTTAATTCTTGCTTTTTGAGTTACCCTAATTTAGAGGAAGAGGAAAAGTATTGAATCTTAAGAGGGATAAGAATAGAATTGCATGAACAAACTAAGGATTGCACATTTCATTGATTGGATACATTAATTTCATCACTTGCCTTTATATTAAAAATTGGAATCACACAAAACTCCCTAGTTTTAATTGCTTTAAGAGTAAATGTTCACAACATGTTCAATGTATGTTACAAACTAAAGTCTTTGGAGACAACCTAGGTTTGCACCCTAGATTACATAAATTTTTCTGCAAATTTTGATGAAGGTTAACGACAAATTGCTGTGCAAAACGAAATGAAAACCTTATCATTCATCAGTAAGCAAAAGGGGACCAAAAGAGACCAAAATTAGAACTTGGGTTTAAAGGCGCTAGAAGGGGAGAAGGTGGTGAGAAACCCTTTCTTTGAGTCCTAGGAGTGATATTCAAGGAGTTTCAGCGGCCTGAAACTTGTTGAACACGTGTTCCCTTGCCAGTAAGCATAAGGGGACCAAAAGTGACCAAAACTGAGACTTGGGTCCAAAGGCACCAAAAGGGGAGACGGTGGTGAGAAACCCTTCCTTTGAGTCCAAGGAGTTTCAGCGGCTTGAGACTTGTTTCACACGTGTTCCCTTACTGGTAAGCAACAAGGGACCAAAAGTGACCAAAACTGAAACTTAGGTCCAAAGGCCCCAAAAAGTGAGAAAGTGGTGAGAAATCCTTCAATTGAGTGCTAGGAGTGATATTCAAGGAGTTTCAGCGGCTTGAGACGTGTTTCGCACGTGTTCCCTTGCCGGTAAGCAAAAAGGGACCAAAAGTGACCAAAACTGAAAATTGGGTCCAAAGTCGCCAAAAAGTGCCAGAAGGGAAGAAGGTGGTGAGAGACCCTTCCATTGAGTCCTAGGAGTGATATTCAAGGAGTTTCAGTGGTTTGAGATGTGTTTCGCACATGTTCCCTTGCCAGTTAGCAAAAGGGGACCAAAAGTGACCAACACCGAAACTTGGGTCCAAAGGCGCCAAAAAGTGCCAGAATGGGTGAAGGTGGTGAGAAACCATTCCTTTGTGTGCAAGGAGTGATATTCAAGGAGTTTCAGCAGCCTGAGAGGTGTTTCGCACGTGTTCCCTTGCCGGTAAGCATAAGGGGACCAAAAGAGACCAAAATTGGAACTTGGGTCTGAAGCTAGAAGGGGAGAAGGTGGTGAGAAACCCTTCCTTTGAGTCCTAGGAGTGATATTCAAGGAGTTTCAGCGGGCTGAGATGTGTTTCGCACGTGTTCCCTTGTCGGTAAGCAAAAGGGGACCAAAAGTGACCAAAATCGAAACTTGGGTCCAAAGGTGCCAAAAAGTGCCAAAAGGGGAGAAGGTGGTGAGTAAGCCTTCCTTTGAGTCCTAGGAGTGATATGAAAGGAGTTTCAGCAGGCTGAGACGTGTTTCACACGTGTTCCCTTGCCGATTAGCAAAAGTGGAACAAAAGTGACCAAAATTGAAACTTAGGTCCAAAGGTGCCAAAAAGTGCCAGAATTGGAGAAGGTGGTGAGAAACCCTTCCTTTGTGTCATAGGAGTGATATTCAAGGAGTTTCAGCGGCCTGAGATGTATTTCGCACGTGTTCCCATGCCGATAAGTAAAAGGGGACCAAAAGAGACCAAAACTGGAAATGGGTCCAAAGGCACCAAAAAGTTCCAGAATGGGAGAAGGTGGTGAGAAACCCTACCTTTGAGACCTAGGAGTGATATTCAGGGAGTTTCAATGGTCGAGACGAGTTTTACACGTATTCCTTTGCCGGTAAGCAAAAGGGGACCAAAAGTGACCAAAAACGAAACTTGAGTCCAAAGGCGCCAAAAGTGCCAGAAGGGGAGGTGGGGAGAAACCCTTCCTCTGAGTCCTAGGAGTGATATTCAATGAGTTTCAGCAGCCTAAGACGTGTTTTGCACGTGTTCCCCTGCCGGTTAGCAAAAGGGGACCAAAAGTTACCAAAATCAAAACTTGGGTCTAAAAGCGCCAGAAGGGGAGAAGGTGGTCAGAAACCCATCCTTTGAGTCCTAGGAGTGATATTCAAGGAGTTGCAGCGGCCTGAGACGTGATTCGCACGTGTTTGCTTGCCGGTAAGCAAAAGAGGACCAAAAGTGACCAAAATCAGAACTTGGGTCCACAGGCGCCAAAAAGTGCTAGAAGCGGAGAAGGTGGTCAGAAACCCTTCCTTTGATATTCAAGGAGTTTCAACGGCTTGAGACATGTTTCACATGTGTTCCCTTGTCAGTTAGCAAAAGGGGACCTGTGACGCCTAAAAATAACAGGATTTTTTTTTTTTAACAGGAGAAGCGGAAGGATAACACACTCTTTTAATTCACCTCTAGTGTATCACATTTCAGTTTGGAGGTTTGTGGTCTCGACATATAACGTCAAAACTACGTAGAACAACAATAATAACAATACACCATCATAACTGAATAACCTCATGCAATAGATATGGAAATGTTTGGTAATAATCTCAGAGTACTGCAACTTAACAAAGTGAAATGACATAATTAAAGTGCGCAACACTAACATAGTCCAAAGATACATGGAATGAAACAGACTGACTCCCTAAGAGCAGTTCCCTAAAAACCACAACAGACAAACTATCCCAATCAGTCGAGAGGAGAATAATCCTCGATGGGATCGGACTCCTCAGAGGATTTCGGGGAAGCGAAGCTAGAAGAAGCATCGTCTTCTGTGTCCTCTACAATCCATCCAGCAGTGCGAGGTGGTGAACGAACTGTGGTAAAGGGCGAGTAAGTGTTTGGGTAGGTAGGGAGCATGTGGGGCAGTACATCATCATTCCTCACTAAGGGTTCAGCCATATATGTATCTCTCTCAATGGTCACAGGGGGTGGAGTAAGTTCCTGAGTAGGGAATGGTACAGGCGTAGGTGCTGGTCTAGAACTGGGAGTACGGGGATCAACAGACATGGGAGAAGGGGTAGCTGCAAGTGCAGGATAAGGTAGGTGAGAGTCTCTAGGTGGGGTGGAGAAAACAAGCTCAATGGGGGTATCAACCACAAAGTGGGTGGTCCATGAGTGTCCGACATCTTGTCCATGAATCACCCGTGCCATTCCATGGAAGATGCTTTGCTATGCTGCCGCGTCGAACACCCAGATGTCCTCCTCAGATGGCAGGATCCATACCTTCACTCGGAAGCTGGTCATCTGTATAGGGCATATACAAAGGTACAACAACACACACAAACAGGGGTGAGTTCTCCAAACACAAACAAGCATTCAATAGCCGTACCCCAAGGAAGGTGGCTTTTCACACCATCACTCAAGTCACATCATCATCCACTCTCAGAACAAACATCATTACAATATAAGTCAATTCATACTTTTCACAGATAATCCCTAGGTTCATCAAACTAATAATGCACATGATGCATGAATGCAAGTTCCATTCCTCACTATCCGTCCCTCAAATTTTCGTATTAATGCATATGGTATGCATGGGGATCCTTTACTCTACTGCCAGCGACTTACCCAGCATTTAGTGTAGAGTTCACAATTTCATATCCAAGTCGTGTGGTGATCGGAGGACTCCATTCCCTGCATCACAATTGCACAGAAAAGAATTCATATCATTATTCAAAAACACCCAAACTGGTGTTGGCCCCAAACTGGGTCTCTTCGGGAATGGACCTCAACGACCCTAGGATGTGGAGTTCTTGTTGGGCTTGGCTAAGGCTTGCAAGTAGGGTCACGACCCGGCCACAGAGAGCTCTGCTGCGCCATCTAGGTCGACTGTTCCCCCTTTCGCCACCCCCGTAGGTCTACTCGGGACCGAACCTCCAATACCTACAGTTGTGCCTCTGTTATGCCATCAAGTCGTTCCAAAGAAATGTTATGATGCATGAAGTGTGGTTCTCCTTTCTCACGTCAAGGTGTTCTCAATCTTGGGTCACATGGAATTCAAGCACAGAAACAAAGCCCTCACAAGGCTTGCTCAATCACTATTCACTTTCTCTTCTAGCATAGATTTGCCAAGCAATAAAGTTTAAGGATCACACACAAGCTTCCAATCCCACCAATGCACATCCACTGTTTCCCAACACATAATTCTCAGTGATTTTGACATAACCCTCTCAGATTTTCCCACCCAAATCCTATTACATTAACTTACTATATTAACACTACTCACTTTATCATTTCCTTTATTATTAACCATACTACCTCCTACTTTAAATATGACTTATCTCCACTTTTCTCTATCTCTCTGGTTTTTCCTTTTAGTTATTTTCTAATTACGTGTATTGACTCCCGACTACCTGTTTAATTCAAGGTTACTTAGTTTCGTTCTAATTCTTTTTAGGTTCATTAATATCAGTCCTCACGCGATAGGTTCCATTAAGCCAATAGTGAGATCTTTCTAAGGATGGCCTTTATTGATTAACTCCTATATTCAGTCCCTTAATTACCATCTCCATACCTTTAATTAATATCCTTTTAGTTTAGGTAAACTTTCCATCAAAAAGGGCTACGCTTGATTCTCTCCTTTTATTCCTTGTATAATGTAATGAACATGATGCATGATTCATCTTAGTGCTCACAGATTTAAGAGCAAACAGCAAACACACTCTATCATTATGCAGTCCTTATCACCCATATTTCATCAAAATTATCACAATTTTAAGTACAACTTTTAGGATTTCTCATCATCAAAATCGAGAGTGAATAGTTCTCACTTTCTTGTCCACCACAATTTTCCAAAACACCACATGCATAAAGCTTTTCAAACCAAGTGAACACATCCATCACAATCAATTCAATCATCCATCATCCAACACGGTTTTCAATTCCTAAGTGTAGTTCAATATTCTAGGCTTTCTCCATGCAAGATCAAATCTGTCCAGCTTTTCCACTAGATTTTTATCAAACTAAAAATTATATAACACAAAGGAAATGAACATGCAATGACATAGTTTCATCGTCCAAGTGGAGGGGCAACATTTCCAAGTGACATTCGAATTTCTAAGGGAAAACCGAAACACTTAGGGGCTGAAATCAACATGCAATGGCTTCCATTTCACATGCAATCCAAGGTTTATTGATTACAAGGATAAATCCACATTTTAAACAAAGAATCCAGCCAAACAAAGGTGAAACCGAGGCATGCACAAAGAGATCCAAAGCATTTCATGGTTAAAAATTAACATGCAAGGGAAAGAATATGTTGATCAAGTTCACGGTTCATGGTTTCAAGAAGAAAATGTCATTAGTTCAAGGGTTCTACCAAGGGAACATAAAAACCGAGACATGCACAAAGAAAGATCCACATCCACACATCAAAGTTTCAAGCTTTTTAGGAATTAAAGTTGATTGAAAGTGAAATCAAACTCTTTGGGAGATAACCGAGACATGCAACAAGGAAATCCATACACTTTTTGGATAAAACTTAACATGCAAGTTCAGATTTGAAGTTCTTCCAACATGCAGTCCAACACACACTAATTTTTCAAGGAAAAATGTGTAAGAACAGCCAAGAGATGGACATGCAAACACGTCAATTGTGAGAACTCCCCCTTGCCTTGATTGTGATGAAAATTTGTGAGCAAAAGGAGTTGATCTTGGCTGGTTCTCCAAAGGAAAGTTGCTGGACCGAGAGGGTGAGTCTCAAACTTCAAACTTTCTCCTCTTGGTTAGGTTGTCTTCCTCGGTTCTTTGAAGAGAAAAAGGGGAAAAAGCTTCAAATGGTTAGGATCAAGTGAAAAAGGAAGTTTTTTAGAATTTTTGGTGTTAGGCTTCCATGGATCTTCAAATCAAAGAAGGAAAAAGGATGAGAAAGCTTACCTCTTTGAAGGAAGGGTCACGGTTTTGAAGAATCAAGCAAGAGAATGAAAGAGTGAAAGCTTGGAGCTCCTTGGCTTGTCTTGGAAGGTTGAAAGGATGAGAATTTTTTGAGAGATTTAGGGAGGGAGGGTCTCGGTTTCTTTGAAGAAAAAGAGAGAATGGGACTTGAAAGGATTTTTGAGAGGAAGGGTGGAGGGCTCACAGTTTTTGAGTGAAAAAAGAGAGGAAATGAGGTGGTTTGGTCTATTTATATGGAGTGTTTAATTTTCCTTTGCCAATTAGAGCCTAATGCTCACGGTTTGGGCTTTGTGGGGTAATTTCCAATTGCAAAACTGCACCAAATTAATTTGAAGCAATTTGGAAGTGGAATTTGGTAAATTGGTGCAAGGAAAGAGGTGTCATGATTTTTTGTGCATGAATAGTGAATTTTGGGAAAGCTTGTAGGCAAAGTTAGTAAAATTCAGGAAGTTAAGTGAATGGAATACCCTAGGCTGCATGCACACGGTTTGGATATCACAATTTCCAAAATTTTGCACAAAAATCCAAAGGTAAGATTTTGGACAGCAAATGCATGAAATTTGGTTGGCTGAGAAAAATGCGACATGACTAGGTTGTCACTTGGACGAGACTTTTGATGTGGTGTTAAGTTCAAGAGAATGTGATTGGTTAGAATAATTATGATGTCGGCAATTTGGAAGACATGAAAAGAAAGTTCTGAAATGACTTTACCGACAAATCGGGAGACAAAATCCCGTGCATGGAATTCTAGTGGTCAATACTAGATTTCGGAATATCGGGGCAATCACGATGTTTGTAAAATAGGGGACAAGGTTTGTTTGCATGAAAATCTAGTGGCCGATACTAGATTTGGAAATCTCCGGGTAATAATTGCTAGATCTCACAAAATTTTATGCAATGATTTTGATGGCTAAGAAATCATTACTAAATCTTTGTAATGATTAGGAAATCTTTACAATAATGATTTCTAGATTTCGTGAGATTCCGTGTAAAATTTTGACGGCTAATGAATGATTACAAAATCTTAGCAATGATTACAAAATCTCACGTTTTTCAAGGCGAATACCTTTGATTTGACAATTTAAATAAGATAAAATTTTAACTTTCGGGATAGATTATCAGGGGCATTATGAACAGTACAATTGAACATACTCAGGAAAATCCTTGGACGATATTGAAACTATCTATTTGCATGCAGTTACCTTAAAATACCGAATTCGGAAATAATTTAATATTCTAAAAATAAAAATGCAGCATCTATCTAATTACTCCGACGCTAGCAAGCCAGAATAAGCTAATAATTGAAATCTAAAGACTACTAGCTAATTCACAAAAATTGGGGCGTTACAGGACCAAAAGTGACCAAACCCGAAACTTGGGTCCAAAGGCGCCAAAAAAGGAGAATGTGGTAAGAAACACTTCCTTTGATTCCTAGGAGTGATATTTAAGAAGTTTCAGCCGGCTGAGACGTGTTTCGGACGTATTCCCTTACCGATAAGCAAAAGGGGACCAAAAGTGAGCAAAACCGAAACTTGGGTTTAAAGCCGCCAAAAACTGCCAGAACAAGAAGGTGGTGAGAAACCCTTCCTTTAAGTCCTAGGAGTGATATTCAAGGACTTTCAGCAGGCCTGAGACATGTTTCGCATGTGTTCCCTTTCCGGTTACCAAAAGTTACCTAAATCGAAACTTGGGTCCAAAGGCGCCAGAAGGGGAGTAGGTGGTGAGAAACCCTTCCTTTGAGTCCTAGTAGTGATATTCAAGGAGGTTCAATGGCTTGAGACAAGTTTTGCACATATTCCTTTGCCGGTAAGCAAAAAGGGACCAAAAGTGACTAAGACTGAAACTTGGGTCCAAAGGCGCCAAAAAGTGCCAGAATGGGAGAAGGTTGAGAAACCCTTCCTTTGAGTCCTAAGAGAATTCAAGGAGTTTCAGTAGCCTGAGATGCGTTTTGCACGTGCTCCCTTGCCGATTAGCAAAAGGGGTCCAAAAGAGACCAAAACCAAAAGTTGGGTCCAAAGGCGCCGAAAAGTGCCAGAATGGGAGAATTTAGTGAGAAACAGTTCCTTTGAGTCCTAGAAGTGATATCCAAGGTGTTTCAGCGGCCTGAGACATGTTTCGCACGTGTTTCCTTTCCGGATTGTAAAAGGGGACCAAAAGAGACTAGAACTAGAACTTGGGTCCAAAGGCGCCAAAAAGTGCCAGCATGGGAGAAGATGGTGAGAGACCCTTCCTTTGGGTCCTAGGAGTGATATGCAAGGAGTTTCAGTGGCCTGAGATGGTTTTTGCATGTGTTCCCTTGCCGGTAAGCAAAAGGGGACCAAAGGAGGCCAAAACTGGAACATGGATCCAAAGGTGCCAAAAAGTTCCAAAATCGTAAAAGGTGGTGAGAAACCCTTCATTTGGGTCCTAGGAGTGATATTCAAGGAGTTTCAGTGGCCTGAGATGGTTTTTGCATGTGTTTCCTTGCCAGTAAGCAAAAAGGGACCAAAAGAGACCAAAATCGAAACATGGGTCCAAAGGCGCCAAAAAGTCCCAGAATGGGAGAAGGTGGTGAGAAACCCTTCCTTTGATTCCTAGGAGTGATATTGCAGCAATTTCAGCAGCCTGAGACATGTTTTGCACGTGTTCCTTTGCCGCTAAGCAAAAAGGGACTAAAAGAGACCAAAACCAGAACATAGAGGCAAAGGCATCAAAAAGTGCCAGAATGAGAGAAAGTGGTGAGAAACCCTTCCTTTCAGTCCTAGCAGTGATATTTAAGGAGTTTCAATGGCTTGAGACGAGTTTTACACGTATTCCTTAGCCAGTAAGCAAAAGGGGACCAAAAGCGACTAAAATCGAAACTTGGGTCCAAAGTGCCAAAAAGTACCAGAATGCGAGAAGGTGGTGAGAAACCCTTCCTCTAAGTCCTAGGAGTGATATACAAGGAGTTTCAGCGGCCTAAGATGTGTTTCGCACGTGTTCCCAGCAGTAACCAAAACGGGACCAATAGTGACCAAAATCGAGACTTGGGTCCAGAGGCGCCAGAAGGGGAGAAGGTGGTGAGAAACCCTTACTTTGAGTCCTCGGAGTGATATTCAAGGAGTTTCAGCGGCCTGATATGTGTTTCGCACGTGTTCCCTTTCTGGATAGTAAAAAGGGGCCAACACTGGAACTTGGGTGTAAAGGTGCCAGAAAGTGCCAGAAGGGGAGAGAGTTGTGAGAAACCTTTTCTTTCAGTCCTAGCAGTAATATTCAAGGAGGTTCAGTGGCCTGAGATGTGTTTTGCACGTGTTACCTTGCTGGTTAGCAAAAAGGGACCATAAAAGACCAAAACTGGAACTTGGGTCCAAAGGAGCCAAAAAGTGCCAGAAGGGGAGAAAGTGATGAGAAACCCTTTCTTTGAGTCCTACCAGTGATATTCAAGGAGTCTCAGCGGCCTGAAACAAGTTTTGCACGTATTCCTTTGCCAGTAAGCAAAAAGGGACCAAAAGAGACCAAAACCAGAACTTGGACCAAAGCGCCAAAATGTGTCAGAATGAGAGAATGTGGTGAGAAACCCTTCCTTTGACTACTAGGAGTGATATTAAAGGAGTTTCAGCGTCCTGAGACTTATTTCTCATGTGTTGCCTTTCCGGTTAGTATAAGAGGACCAAAAGAGACTAAAACTAGAACTTGGGTCCAAGGGCGCCAAAAAGTATCAGAATGGGAGAAGGTGGTGAGAAACCCTTCATTTGGGTCCTAGGAGTGATATTCAAGGAATTTCAGTAGCCTGAGATGGTTTTCGCATATGCTCCCTCGCAAGTAAGTAAAAGGGGACCAAAAGAGACCAAACCGGAACATGGGTCCAAAGGCGCCAAAAAGTTTCAGAATGGGAGAAGGTGGTGAGAAACCCTTCCTTTGAGTCCTAGGAGTGATATTCAAGGAGTTTCAGTGGCCTGAGACCTGTTTCGCACGTGTTCCCTTGCCAGTTAGCAAAAGAGGGCCAAAAGAGACCAAAACCAGAAGTTGGGTCCAAAGATGCCAAAAAGTGCCAGAATGCGAGAAGGTGGTGAGAAACCCTTCCTTTGAGTCCTAGGAGTGATATTCAAGGAGTTTCAGCGGCCTGAGACCTGTTTCGCACGTGTTCCCTTGCCGGTTAGCAAAAGGGGGCAAAAAGAGACCAAAACCAGAAGTTGGGTCCAAAGATGCCAAAAAGTGCCAGAATGGGAGAAGGTGGTGAGAAACCTTTCCTTTGAGTCCTAGGAGTGATATTCAAGGAGTTTCAGCGGCCTGAGACCTGTTTCGCACGTGTTCCCTTGCCAGTTAGCAAAAGGGGGCAAAAAGAGACCAAAACCAGAAGTCGGGTCCAAAGATGCCAAAAAGTGCCAGAATGGGAGAAGGTGGTGAGAAACCCTTCCATTGAACCCTAAGAGTGATATTCAAGTTGTTTCAGCGGCCTGAGACGTGTTTCCCACGTGTTCCTTTGCCAGGAAGTAAAAAGGGACCAAAAGTGACCAAAATCAAAACTTGGGTCCAAAGGCGCGAGAAGGGGAGAAGTTGTAAGAAATCCTTCCTTTGAGGCCTAGCAGTGATATTCGAGGAGTTTCAGTGGACTGAGACGAGTTTCGCACGTGTTCCATTGCCGGTAAGCAAAAAGGGACTAAAAGAAACCAAAATCGGAACTTCTGTGTAAAGGTGCCAGAAAGTGCCAGAAGCGGAGAGTGTGGTGAGAAACCCATTCTTTGAGTCCTGGGAGTGATATTCATGGAGTTTCAGTGGCCTGAGACGTGTTTCGCATGTGTTCCCATGCCGGTTAGCAAAAGGGGACCAAAAGAGACCAAAACTAGAACTTGGGTCCAAAGGCGCCAAAAAGTGCCAGAATGGGAGAAGGTGGTGAGAAATCCTTCCTTTGAGTCCTTGGAGTGATATTCAAGGAGTTTCAGCGGCCTGAGACCTGTTTCGCACGTGTTCCCTTGCCAGTTAGCAAAAGAGGGCCAAAAGAGACCAAAACCAGAAGTTGGGTCCAAAGATGCCAAAAAGTGCCAGAATGCGAGAAGGTGGTGAGAAACCCTTCCTTTGATTCCTAGGAGTGATATTGCAGCAATTTCAGCAGCAAAAAGGGACTAAAAGAGACCAAAACCAGAACATAGAGGCAAAGGCATCGAAAAGTGCCAGAATGAGAGAAAGTGGAGAGAAACCCTTCCTTTCAGTCCTAGCAGTGATATTTAAGGAGTTTCAATGGCTTGAGACGAGTTTTACACGTATTCCTTAGCCAGTAAGCAAAAGGGGACCAAAAGCGACTAAAATCGAAACTTGGGTCCAAAGTGCCAAAAAGTACCAGAATGCGAGAAGGTGGTGAGAAACCCTTCCTCTAAGTCCTAGGAGTGATATACAAGGAGTTTCAGCGGCCTAAGATGTGTTTCGCACGTGTTCCCAGCAGTAACCAAAACGGGACCAATAGTGACCAAAATCGAGACTTTGGTCCAGAGGCGCCAGAAGGGGAGAAGGTGGTGAGAAACCCTTACTTTGAGTCCTCGGAGTGATATTCAAGGAGTTTCAGCGGCCTGATATGTGTTTCGCACGTGTTCCCTTTCTGGATAGTAAAAAGGGGCCAACACTGGAACTTGGGTGTAAAGGTGCCAGAAAGTGCCAGAAGGGGAGAGAGTTGTGAGAAACCTTTTCTTTCAGTCCTAACAGTAATATTCAAGGAGGTTCAGTGGCCTGAGATGTGTTTTGCACGTGTTACCTTGCTGGTTAGCAAAAAGGGACCATAAAAGACCAAAACTGGAACTTGGGTCCAAAGGAGCCAAAAAGTGCCAGAAGGGGAGAAAGTGATGAGAAACCCTTTCTTTGAGTCCTACCAGTGATATTCAAGGAGTCTCAGCGGCCTGAAACGAGTTTTGCACGTATTCCTTTGCCAGTAAGCAAAAAGGGACCAAAAGAGACCAAAACCAGAACTTGGACCAAAGCGCCAAAATGTGTCAGAATGAGAGAATGTGGTGAGAAACCCTTCCTTTGACTACTAGGAGTGATATTAAAGGAGTTTCAGCGTCCTGAGACTTATTTCTCATGTGTTGCCATTCCGGTTAGTATAAGAGGACCAAAAGAGACTAAAACTAGAACTTGGGTCCAAGGGCACCAAAAAGTATCAGAATGGGAGAAGGTGGTGAGAAACCCTTCATTTGGGTCCTAGGAGTGATATTCAAGGAATTTCAGTAGCCTGAGATGGTTTTCGCATATGCTCCCTCGCAGGTAAGTAAAAGGGGACCAAAAGAGACCAAACCGGAACATGGGTCCAAAGGCGCCAAAAAGTTTCAGAATGGGAGAAGGTGGTGAGAAACCCTTCCTTTGAGTCCTAGGAGTGATATTCAAGGAGTTTCAGTGGCCTGAGACCTGTTTCGCACGTGTTCCCTTGCCAGTTAGCAAAAGAGGGCCAAAAGAGACCAAAACCAGAAGTTGGGTCCAAAGATGCCAAAAAGTGCCAGAATGCGAGAAGGTGGTGAGAAACCCTTCCTTTGAGTCCTAGGAGTGATATTCAAGGAGTTTCAGCGGCCTGAGACCTGTTTCGCACGTGTTCCCTTGCCGGTTAGCAAAAGGGGGCAAAAAGAGACCAAAACCAGAAGTTGGGTACAAAGATGCCAAAAAGTGCCAGAATGGGAGAAGGTGGTGAGAAACCCTTCCTTTGAGTCCTAGGAGTGATATTCAAGGAGTTTCAGCGGCCTGAGACCTGTTTCGCACGTGTTCCCTTGCCAGTTAGCAAAAGGGGGCAAAAAGAGACCAAAACCAGAAGTCGGGTCCAAAGATGCCAAAAAGTGCCAGAATGGGAGAAGGTGGTGAGAAACCCTTCCATTGAACCCTAAGAGTGATATTCAAGGAGTTTCAGCGGCCTGAGACGTGTTTCCCACGTGTTCGTTTGCCAGTAAGTAAAAAGGGACCAAAAGTGACCAAAATCAAAACTTGGGTCCAAAGGCGCGAGAAGGGGAGAAGTTGTAAGAAATCCTTCCTTTGAGGCCTAGCAGTGATATTCGAGGAGTTTCAGTGGACTGAGACGAGTTTCGCACGTGTTCCATTGCCGGTAAGCAAAAAGGGACTAAAAGAAACCAAAATCGGAACTTCTGTGTAAAGGTGCCAGAAAGTGCCAGAAGCGGAGAGTGTGGTGAGAAACCCATTCTTTGAGTCCTGGGAGTGATATTCATGGAGTTTCAGTGGCCTGAGACGTGTTTCGCATGTGTTCCCATGCCGGTTAGCAAAAGGGGACCAAAAGAGACCAAAACTAGAACTTGGGTTCAAAGGCGCCAAAAAGTGCCAGAATGGGAGAAGGTGGTGAGAAATCCTTCCTTTGAGTCCTTGGAGTGATATTCAAGGAGTTTCAGCGGCCTGAGACCTGTTTCGCACGTGTTCCCTTGCCAGTTAGCAAAAGAGGGCCAAAAGAGACCAAAACCAGAAGTTGGGTCCAAAGATGCCAAAAAGTGCCAGAATGCGAGAAGGTGGTGAGAAACCCTTCCTTTGATTCCTAGGAGTGATATTGCAGCAATTTCAGCAGCCTGAGACATGTTTTGCTCGTGTTCCTTTGCCGCTAAGCAAAAAGGGACTAAAAGAGACCAAAACCAGAACATAGAGGCAAAGGCATCGAAAAGTGCCATAATGAGAGAAAGTGGTGAGAAACCCTTCCTTTCAGTCCTAGCAGTGATATTTAAGGAGTTTCAATGGCTTGAGACGAGTTTTACACGTATTCCTTAGCCAGTAAGCAAAAGGGGACCAAAAGCGACTAAAATCGAAACTTGGGTCCAAAGTGCCAAAAAGTACCAGAATGCGAGAAGGTGGTGAGAAACCCTTCCTCTAAGTCCTAGGAGTGATATACAAGGAGTTTCAGCGGCCTAAGATGTGTTTCGCACGTGTTCCCTTGCTGGTAACCAAAACGGGACCAATAGTGACCAAAATCGAGACTTGGGTCTAGAGGCGCCAGAAGGGGAGAAGGTGGTGAGAAACCCTTACTTTGAGTCCTCGGAGTGATATTCAAGGAGTTTCAGCGGCCTGATTTGTGTTTCGCACGTGTTCCCTTTCTGGATAGTAAAAAGGGGCCAACACTGGAACTTGGGTGTAAAGGTGCCAGAAAGTGCCAGAAGGGGAGAGAGTTGTGAGAAACCTTTTCTTTCAGTCCTAGCAGTAATATTCAAGGAGGTTCAGTGGCCTGAGATGTGTTTTGCACGTGTTACCTTGCTGGTTAGCAAAAAGGGACCATAAAAGACCAAAACTGGAACTTGGGTCCAAAGGAGCCAAAAAGTGCCAGAAGGGGAGAAAGTGATGAGAAACCCTTTCTTTGAGTCCTACCAGTGATATTCAAGGAGTCTCAGCGGCCTGAAACGAGTTTTGCACGTATTCCTTTGCCAGTAAGCAAAAAGGGACCAAAAGAGACCAAAACCAGAACTTGGACCAAAGCGCCAAAATGTGTCAGAATGAGAGAATGTGGTGAGAAACCCTTCCTTTGACTACTAGGAGTGATATTAAAGGAGTTTCAACGTCCTGAGACTTATTTCTCATGTGTTGCCTCTCCGGTTAGTATAAGAGGACCAAAAGAGACTAAAACTAGAACTTGGGTCCAAGGGCACCAAAAAGTGTCAGAATGGGAGAAGGTGGTGAGAAACCCTTCATTTGGGTCCTAGGAGTGATATTCAAGGAATTTCAGTAGCCTGAGATGGTTTTCGCATATGCTCCCTCGCAGGTAAGTAAAAGGGGACCAAAAGAGACCAAAACCGAAACATGGGTCCAAAGGCGCCAAAAAGTTTCAGAATGGGAGAAGGTGGTGAGAAACCCTTCCTTTGAGTCCTAGGAGTGATATTCAAGGAATTTCAATAGCCTGAGATGGTTTTCGCATATGCTCCCTCGCAGGTAAGTAAAAGGGGACCAAAAGAGACCAAAACCGGAACATGGGTCCAAAGGCGCCAAAAAGTTTCAGAATGGGAGAAGGTGGTGAGAAACCCTTCCTTTGAGTCCTAGGAGTGATATTCAAGGAGTTTCAGTGGCCTGAGACCTATTTCGCACGTGTTCCCTTGCCAGTTAGCAAAAGAGGGCCAAAAGAGACCAAAACCAGAAGTTGGGTCCAAAGGTGCCAAAAAGTGCCAGAATGCGAGAAGGTGGTGAGAAACCCTTCCTTTGAGTCCTAGGAGTGATATTCAAGGAGTTTCAAGCCTGAGACCTGTTTCGCACGTGTTCCCTTGCCGGTTAGCAAAAGGGGGCAAAAAGAGACCAAAACCAGAAGTTGGGTCCAAAGATGCCAAAAAGTGCCAGAATGGGAGAAGGTGGTGAGAAACCCTTCCTTTGAGTCCTAGGAGTGATATTCAAGGAGTTTCAGCGGCCTGAGACCTGTTTCGCACGTGTTCCCTTGCCAGTTAGCAAAAGCGGGCAAAAAGAGACCAAAACCAGAAGTCGGGTCCAAAGATGCCAAAAAGTGCCAGAATGGGAGAAGGTGGTGGGAAACCCTTCCATTGAACCCTAAGAGTGATATTCAAGGAGTTTCAGCGGCCTGAGACGTGTTTCCCACGTGTTCCCTTGCCAGTAAGTAAAAAGGGACCAAAAGTGACCAAAATCAAAACTTGGGTCCAAAGGCGCGAGAAGGGGAGAAGTTGTAAGAAATCCTTCCTTTGAGGCCTAGCAGTGATATTCGAGGAGTTTCAGTGGACTGAGACGAGTTTCGCACGTGTTCCATTGCCGGTAAGCAAAAAGGGACTAAAAGAAACCAAAATCAGAACTTCTGTGTAAAGGTGCCAGAAAGTGCCAGAAGCGGAGAGTGTGGTGAGAAACCCATTCTTTGAGTCCTGGGAGTGATATTCATGGAGTTTCAGTGGCCTGAGACGTGTTTCGCATGTGTTCCCATGCCGGTTAGCAAAAGGGGACCAAAAGAGACCAAAACTAGAACTTGGGTCCAAAGGCGCCAAAAAGTGCCAGAATGGGAGAAGGTGGTGAGAAATCCTTCCTTTGAGTCCTAGGAGTGATATTCAAGGAGTTTCAGCGGCCAAAGACATGTTTTGCACGTGTTCCCTTGCCGGTTAGTAAAAAGGAACAAAGGAGACCCAAACTGGAACTTGGGTCCATAGGAGCCAAAAAGTGCCAAAATGGAAGAAGGTGGTGAGAAACCCTTTCTTTGGGTCCTAGAAGTGATATTCAAGGAGTTTCAGCAGTCTGAGATGTGTTTCGGATGAGTTCCCTTGCCGGTAAGCAGAAGGGCACCAAGAGAGACCAAAACCAAAACATGGGTCCAAAGGCGCCAAAAATTTCCAGAATGGGAGAAGGTGATGAGTAACCCTTTCATTGAGTCCTATCGGTGATATTCAAGGAGTTTCAGCAGCCTGAGATGAGTTTCGCACGTGCTCCCTTGCCGGTTAGTAAAATAGGACAAAAAAAGACAAAAACCGAAACTTGGGTCCAAAGGCGCCAGAAATGCCAGAGGGGGAGAGAGTGATGAGAAACCCTTTCTTTGCGTTCTAGTAGTGATATCCAAGGATTTTTAGTGGCCTGAAACGTGTTTCTCATGTGTTCCCTTGCCGGTTAGCAAAAGGGGACCAAAGGTGCCAGAACGTGCCAGAATGGGGGAAGGTGGTGAGAAACCCTTCCTTTGAGTCCTTGAATGGATATTAAAGGAGTTCAGTGGCCTGAGACGAGTTTTGCATGTGTTCCTCTGCTAGTAAGCAAAAGGTGACAAAAGGAGACCAAAACCAGAACTTGTGTCCAAAGGCGCCAAAAGGGGAGAAGGTGGTGAGAAACCCTTCCTTTAAGTCCTAGCTGTGATAGTTAAGAAGTTTTAGCGGCCTGAGATGAGTTTTGCACGTGTTCCTTTGCCAGTGAGTAAACAGGGACCAAAAGAGACCAAAACCGGAACTTGGGTGCAAAGCAGCCCGGAAGAGTCAGAGGGGGAGAGAGTGGTGAGAAACCTTTCCTTTGAGTCCTAGAATGATATTCAAGGAGTTTCAGCGGCCTGAGACGAGTTTTGCACGTGTTCCTTTTCTGGTAAACAAAGGAGGACCAAAATAAACAAAAGCTGAAAATGGGTTCAAAGGCGTCAGGAAGTGCCAGAAGGGAAAAGAAAGGTGAAAAACCATTTCTTTGAGTCCTAGGAGTGATATACAAGGAGTTCAGCTGCCTGAGACAAGTTTTACACGTGTTCCTTTGCCGGTAAGCAAAAGGGGACCAGAAGAGACCAAAATCGGAACTTGGGTCCAAAGGCGCCAAAAAGTGCCAGAGTGGGAGAAGGTGGTGAGAAACCTTTTCTTTGAGTCCTTGAAGTGATATTCAAGGAGTTTCAGCGGCTTAAGTCGAGTTTTGCACGTGTGCCCGTGCCAGTAAAGTAAAAGGTGACCAAAAGAGACCAAAACCATAACATCAGTCCAAAGGCGCTAGAAGGGGAGAAGGTGGTGAGAAACTCTTCCTTTGAGTCCTCGGAGTGATATTCAAGAAATTTCAGCGGCCTGAGACGATTTTTGTACATGATCCTTTGCCGGTAAACAAAAGGGAACAAAAAAAGACCAATACTGGAACTCGGGTACAAAGGCGCCAGGATGAGCCAAAAGGGGAGAGAGTGGTGAGAAACCCTCCTTTGAGTCATAGGAGTGATATTCAAGGAGTTTCAGCGGCCTTAGATGTGTTTCGCATGTGTTCCCTTGCCGGTAAGCAAAAAGGGACCAAAAGAGACCAAAAGCGAAACTTGGGTCCAAAGGCGCCAAAAGGGGAGAAGGTGGTGAGAAACCTTTCCTTTGAGTCCTAGGAGTGATATTCAAGGATGTTCAACTGCCTGAGACAAGTTTTGCACATGTTCCTTCGTCGGTAAGAAAAAGGGGACCAAAAAAGACCAAAACTAGAACTTTGGTCCAAAGGCGCCAAAAAGTGCCGGAAGGAGAAAAGGTGGTGAGAAACCCTTCCTTTATGTCCTAGAATAATATTCGAGGAGTTTCAGCGGCTTGAGACAAGTTTTGCACGTGTTTCTTTGCCGGTAAGCAAAGGGGGACCAAAATAAACCAAAACTGGAACTTGGATGCAAAGGTGCCAGGAAGTACCAGAAGGGAAAACAAAGGTGAGAAACCCTTTCTTTGAGCCCTAGTAGTGATATATAGGGAGTTCAGCTGCCTGAGATGAGTTTTGCACGTGTTCCTTCGCCAGTACGCAAAAGGGGACCAAAATAGACCAAAATTGGAACTTGGGTCCAAAGGCGACAAGAAGTGCCAGAGCGGGAGAAGGTGGTGAGAAACCCTTTCTTTGAGTCCTTGAAGTGATATTCAAGGAGTTTCAGTAGCCTGAGACGAGTTTTGCACGTGTTCCCCTACGGGTAAGCAAAAGGTGACCAAAAGAGACCAAAACCAGAAGGGGAGAAGATGGTGAGAAACCCTTCCTTTGAGTCCTCAAAGTGATATTCAAGGAATTTTAGTGGCCTGAGACGAGTTTTGTACATGTTCCTTTGCTAGTAAGCAAAATGGGACCAAAAGAGACAAAAACAGAAACATGGGTGCAATGGCGCCAGGAAGTGCTAGAAGGGGAGAGAGTGGTGAGAAACTCTTTCTTTGAGTCATAGCAGTGATATTCAAGAAGGTTCAGCAGCCTGAGACGTGTTTCACATGTGTTCCCTTACCGGTAAGCAAAAGGGGACCAAAAGAGACTAATACCGGAACTTGGGTCCAAAGGTGCCAGAAGGAGAGAAGGTGGAGAGAAACCCTTCCTTTGAGTCCTAGCAGTGATATTCAAGGAGTTTCAGTGGCCTTAAAAGAGTTACGCACGTGTTCCGTTGCTAGTAAGCAAAAGGGGACGAAAAGAGGCCAAAATCAGAACTTGGGTGCAAAGGCGCCAAAAAGTGCCAGAAGGGGAGAGAGTGGTGAGAAACACTTTCTTTGAGACCTAGCAATGATATTCAACGAGTTTCAGCGGCCTGAGACAAGTTTCGCTCATGCATAAGAGGATCAAAAGAGACCAAAACTGGAACTTGGGTACAAAGGCGCCAGAAAGTGCCAGCAGGGGAGAGAGTAGTGAGAAACTCTTTCTTTGAGTCCTCTGAGTGATTTACAAGGAGTTTCAACGGCTTGGGAAAGTTTCGAACATGTTACTTTGCCTGGAAGCAAAAGGGGACTAAAAGAGACCAAAATCGGAACTTGGGTCTAAAGGCGCCAGAAAGTGCCGGATGAAGAGAAAGTGGTGATAAACCCTTCCTTTGAGTCATAGGAGTGATATTCAACAAGTTTTAGCAGCCTGAGACATATTTTGCACGTGTTCCTCTGCCGGTGAGCAAAAGGTGACCAAAAGGGACCAAAACCAGAACTTGGATCCAAAGGTGCCAGAAGGGGAGAAGGTGGTGAGAAACCCTTCCTTTGAATCGCTTACCGGCAAAGGAATACATGCAAAAATCGTCTCACGCCGCTGAAATTCCTTGAATTATCACATCTACGACTCAAAGAAAGGGTTTCTCATCACTCTCTCCCCTTCTAGGACTTCCCGGCCTTTTTGGACCCAAGTTCCTGTTTAGGTCTCTTTTGTTTCCTTTTTGCTTACCAGCAAAGGAACACATGCAAAACTCGTCTCAGGCCGCTAAAACTCCTTGAATATCACTTGTAGGACTCAAAGGAAGGGTTTCTCACTACCTTCTCCCCTTCTGGGGCCTTTCGAACCCAATTCCGGTTTTGGTCTCTTTTGGTCCGCATTTGCTTACCGGCAAGGGAACACGTGCGAAGCTTGTCTCAGGTCACTGAAACTCCTTCAATATCACTCCTAGGACTCAAAGGAGGGGTTTCTCGCAACCTTTTCCCAATCTAGCACCTCTGGACCCAAGTTCCGATTTTGTTCACTTTTGGTCCCCTTTTGCTTACTGGCAAGGGAACACGTGCGAAACACGTCTAAGACCGCTTAAAATCCTTGAATATCACTGCTAGGATAGAAAGAAAGGGTTTCTAACTGATAGTCATATTTTAGTACATCTTTCTTTCCATGTTTTTGGTTTAATTGAGCTTCATTAGTGTATTATTTTGATGTGTTAGTTTAGATTTGTGTTAGTAAGTAATTTAGGATTTAAATATATATCTTTCCTAATTAACGCCACAATTTCTTATTTTGACCCAGTTTCTTGTAAAGACCGTATCTAGAGCTACACTACTCGAAATTGGGTAAAATTGGTGTCCCTAGAAAGACAAGACAGAGATATACAACTTCTCTGTTGGGAGAAAAGCCCAGTTCGAGCATCTTTAGGTCCAAAATTGCGTCACAATGTTGCGGCCCTGCACTGAAATTTTTAGAATTTGATTGTATTGTTGGTTGATTTTACTTAGTTAGGGAGTTAGGTCTTAATTAAGCCCAATTATTATGTCTATTACTTAGTTAGGTGTTTAGGAAACTCATTAGGGAGTTGGGCCTTAATTAAGCCCAATTATTTTGTCTTTAAAAAGAGGTTATGACTCCATGTACGAATCCTTGTTTTTCTTTTCCCATAATTTTTCAGAATTCAAAAAGTCTTTATTTTAAATTCTTTCCTTTATTTTCGTCTCGCTACCTTCCATCTTTTCATATTTTCTGGTTTTGGCTGAAGCAAGCATGATCATGAAGCAAGGCTAATCTATCAATCGGTTCAAGGTTTCAAGAACAACATTGCATTTGAGTTTCGGGTTAGGTTCTATCGAATTCTCACTCTTTCTCCTTTTTTCTGATTAGGATAATTTCATTTTTCATGATCTTGATTTTTCGTTTGCATTCTAAACAGAGAATGAGAATTTCAGATTTGAAATAAATGACTTCACCTAATTCAATAAATTAATTGTTCTGAATTTCGTTAGAGCATTGGATTTGCGATTACAGTTCTTATTTTGATAGAATTCATAATCTAGATTTAGATTTTCGGTTATTAATGTCATATTGAATTAGTGTTGATTGGAAATTTGTTGGAATTGTATTCGTGTGACAATGAGAATTGCGTTGTAGTTATTGAGATCTTGATTTGGTTGAATTTCATATTTCGTTTCATTATAATTATTCTTTGTTCTTTTCTTTTCTGCTGTTTACAATTTAATTCAAAACAACCCTAAGCTAATCTGAAATTACATGATGGAACCAAAAACAGAATGTATCTTATGTCCTTGTGAGATGACCTAGGTTTACTCCTTCTATTGTAAAATTTTTAAGAAAATCCAGTTTGTTTGACACCATTGCGACGTGGTTATCAAAATGGCGCCGTTGCTGGGGACATAAGTCAATTTGTTTTTATTTCATCATGTGTACTAACTGATTCGGTGTTTATGTGTTTGTGCTACATTTCATCTGTATTTTTATTTCATAGTGCATTTTGTTTGTCTATTCCGTTCTGCGTATTGTGTTTGTGTTCGTTTGCAAACTCTGAAACTAAGTATTGTGTGTTTCTGTGTTTTCTGTGTTTGTTTGCATATTTCGTTTTGCATTTCAATTCGTATGTGTGTGTTGATCAATTCGTGTTTTAATGTTTAGTCGTGATCCTTTGATTGTCTATTCCATTATTTCATTGCAATTGAGTGTGTGATTGTGATTGGTTCCCTTGTGGTTCAATTGTTATGGCTGCATGCAAAAAACATAGTTGTTGCATATTTTGATATCGGATTTCACTGTTCATGCACTATTCATCAGATTTTGAAAAATTCCAAAAAATACCTAGAGATTGAATTTTAATCTGAATTTTTGTGTCCACATTTCTTTTAGTGTCTATTAGTGTTTAGAGTTGGTAGACTGCAAAAATCATTAATAGAAAAAGAGATACATTGTGGTGGCCAAGAGAATTTTTGTGAAACTTAAAAGTGGCATAACTTTTGCTAGGAATGTCATAATTTAACCCACCACACATGACTTTGGGGTAGAAAAAATTTCCTATCCACTACAATTTGCTTTGCCAGTTGAGGCTGCCCCAATTTTCAAAAATCGCATGTTTTCTAAAAGTTTTTTATTTTTTAGCATTTATTGACCTATTTTTCTTGATTTTAGGCTTCTAGTTTCCATAGTAAATCAATTCAAAAAAATCTGAAAATTTTTGTGGTTCTTATACCAAAAAGAGATTTATCATGGTTCCACTTCATTCATATCTTGCATTTTGATGGTACTTGCTTTGTAAACCTACTTTGTGCATTCATTGAGTACTTGTTCTTTTTGGTTCTGACCTTATATGACCAGGGCCAACCCTACTGTAGTGAATCAACCTGATCCTGAGATAGAAAGAACACTTTGTAGGATAAGAGCTAGCAAAAACAGTAGTAGTGTACTTGGTGTTTCTGAAACTATTAATCCTATTGTTAGTGAATCTGAGATTGAAATTGAGGACATGACTGATAACCCTGAGCTAACAGTCATGGTGTGTCCAATATCCTGAAGACGAAACAATTTCCTATGAGCTTTTAAATCTGGACTTATCCATTTGTTGCCAAAGTTTCATGGACTTGCAGGTGAAGATCCTCATAAGCATTTAAAAGAGTTCCATGTGGTGTGTTCCACCATGAGACCTCAACTGCTTGAAGACCATGTCAAGATGAAGGCGTTTCCTTTCTCTTTGGATGGTGTTGCAAAAGATTGGCTTTACTTCCTACCTTCAACAATCACTACATGGAATCAAATGAAGAGGTTATTTCTAGAAAAATTCTTCCCTGCCTCCAAAACTGCAGCAATAAGGAAAGAGATTTGTGGTATAAGGCAGCTGAATGGGGAGACTTTGTATGACTACTGGGAGAGATTCAACAAGCTGTGTGCTACCTGCCCCCACCATCAAATAAGTGAGCAATTACTAATTCAATATTTTTATGAGGGACTAACTTTGATGGACATGAGTATGATAGATGCGGCAAGTGGAGGAGCATTGATGGATAAGACACAACACGCTGCAAGGCAACTTATTACAAACATGGCAGCCAACACTCAACAATTCGGATTCAGAGGAGCTGCTAAAGGAGTGAATGAGATAGCACTTGGTCTGGTAATAGTGCTGCCTATGGTGTGAAAAATCAGAGGCTGGAAAACAAAATCAACGAGTTGACCACCATGGTGAGGCACTTGGCAATTGGTCAACAACAAGTAAATGCAGTAAGTAAGCAACCAGCAAGAGTCTATGGCATATGTACTTCTACATTGCAAGAGACAGATGCGAATGTTTCTGGAATCTACACAAACCAACAGCAGCAATATAGATCTCCAAATCAGCAACATCAAAATTACAACCCATACTCCCAGACATATAATCCAGGTTGGAGAGATCATCCAAACCTGAAATGGGGGGCAACAGCAGCACCAGCAACAACAAAGCCAACAACCTTCATTTCAACCTGCTGTAGGCAAATATCAGCCTCCATTCAGGCAACAGCCACCTCCACCACCCCCTCCTGCACAAAGAAGTGAGCCATCATTCCAAGAGATGATGCAACAGATGGCTACAAACAACCTGCAGTTTCAACAGAACATGCAAGCAACTGTCCAAGATTTAAAGATTCAGGTTGGACAGCTAGCAACTCAATTGAGTCAGATTCAGTCTCAAGGTTCCAGTAATCTGCGTTCTCAAACAGTCATGAATCCAAAGGGAAATGTGAGTGCTATTACACTGCGAAGTAGAAAAGAATTACCAGCAGTTGCAGCTGCAGCACCAGATTCTGAAAATAATAGTGATGCAGCCACTAAGAAACATGTTCCACTGCCCTTCCCAAACAGACCAGTAGCATCAAGAAAAAAACCAAAGTCAGATAATGAGTTGCTGGACATGTTTAGCAGAATAGAAGTAAATATCCCTCTCCTTGATGCCATCTGACAAGTTCCAAAATATGTAAAGTTCTAAAAGAATTATTTACTAACAAGAGGAAGCTGAAGGGTAATGAGCGAGTGAGTATGGGGAGAAATGGTTCTGTACTTCTCCAGAATAAGAATGTGTCGGCGATCATTCCACCTGAGTTACCACAGAAGTGCAAAGATCCAGGAACATTCATCATTCCTTGCACTATTGGAGAGGAAGTTTTTACAAATGCTATGCTGGATTTAGGTGCTTCAATTAATGTTATGCCTGCATCTGTTTTTAGATCATTGCAGATTGGAGATTTGATTCCTACAAGAATTGTAGTCCAGCTTGCCAACAAAAGCACTGTGCAGCCACTTGGTGTCGTGGAAGATGTTCTTATCAAGGTTGAGGATCTTTTTTTTGATTTTTACATTCTAGAGATGGAGGACAACCTACCCAGCAATGCTACATTAATCCTTGGGAGACTATTTTTTAGGACAGCACGAACAAAGATAGACGTGCATGCAAGGACCTTTTCTATGGAGTTTGGTGACAATTTGGTGCATTTCAACATTTTTGAAGCAATGAGACACCTAACAGAGAATCATTATGTTTTTAGTTTGGATGTTATTGATTTACTTGTTGATGATTGCAAAAATTTAGATGATTTGTTTGCTGATTTTGCAGATTTCACTAACCCATCCTGTACTTGTGATGATTCATCTATGTGTGCTGTTTGTAGTGTTGATGTTGCAGGTGTAGCAGATATAGTTACACCAGTAGATGTTTCAACACTAGCAGTTGACCTATCTCCACCTCCATCAGTAGAGCTTAAGCCTTTGCCTGCACATCTGAAGTATGCTTACTTAGAGGACAATAGCGACTTCCTATCAGTATAGCTCGTGATCTCAACTCTGATCAAGTGGAGAGATTATTGCAGGTTTTGAGAGAGCATAAGAAAGCCATTGGTTGGACTCTTGCTGACCTTCCTGGAATTAGTCTTGCTATTTGTATGCATCGAATTTTATTGGAGGATGAGTTTTGACCTGTGAGACAGCCACAAAGACGACTCAATCCTACTATTCTAGATGTTGTGAAGAAGGAGGTCACAAAGCTACTGGCAGCAGGTATTATTTATCCCATTTCTAACAGTAAGTGGGTTAGTCCTGTGCAGGTGGTCCCAAAGAAGACTGGGATGACTGTGGTGAAGAATCAGAATCATGAGTTGGTTCCAACTAGAGTTCAAAATAGTTGGCGAGTTTGTGTAGATTACAGAAGACTTAACAAGGCTACTCGGAAGGATCATTTCCCTCTTCCATTCATCGATCAGGTTTTGGAGAGGCTGGCAGGTAAATCTCATTACTGCTTTTTAGATGGATTTTTTGGATACATGCAGGTTCATATTGCACCAGAGGACCAACACAAGACCACATTGACCTACCCATTTGGCATATTTACTTACACCAGGATGCCATTTGGTTTGTGCAACGCTCTGGGCACCTTTCAGAGGTGTATGATGAGTATATTTTCTGACCTTTTAGAGAGTTGCATGGAGGTGTTTATGGATGATTTTACTGTCTATGGTTCTTCATTTGATGCATGCCTAGAGAATTTATCGAAGTTACATAGGTGCATCCAAACTAACCTTGTGTTAAATTTTGAGAAGTGTCATTTTTTGGTCACAGAGGGTATAATCTTGGGTCATTTAGTCTCCAGTCAGGGTATTCAGGTTGATAAGGCTAAAATTGATATCATTGCTTCTCTACCTTACCCCACTTCTGTGCGAGAAGTGCGTTCCTTCCTTGGACATGCAGGTTTTTATAGGAGATTTATAGAGGACTTTAGCAAGATTGCACTGCCGTTGTCCAAGCTTCTGCAGAAAGAGGTAGAGATTGTTTTCGATCAGCCTTGTCAGCTAGCTTTTCAGGAGCTAAAGTGGCGGCTTACCACCACACCTATTGTTCAGCCACCTGATTGGGAGCTTCTTTTCGAGCTCATGTGCGACGCATCCAACTTTGCACTTGGAGCTGTTCTAGCTCAGCGGGTTGGGAGGCTTTCTCATGTAATATCTTATGCTTCTCACACATTGGATGCAGCTCAAGTTAATTACACCACTACTGAAAAAGAGCTTCTAGCTATTATATTTGCTTTAGATAAATTTCGTTCATATTTGCCAGGCTCTAAGATAATTGTATATTCTAACCATGCAGCTTTGAAATTCCTATTAAAGAAGCCCGATGCTAAACGCAGATTGATCAGATGGATGCTTCTCCTTTAGGAGTTTGATATTGAGATCAGAGATAGGAGTGGTGCAGAGAATTTGGTAGCATATCACTTGAGTAGGATTGAAGGGGGAATGTTGATCCCTTTCTGATTAAAGATGATTTTCCTGAGGAGCAGTGGATGTAGTTACGTGATATTACTCCTTGGTTTGCTAATATTATGAATTACCTGGTTGTAGGTGTCTTTCCTACAGATGCGTCTAAAGCACAGATAGCCAAACAAAAAAGTGAGGCTAAATATTATGTTTGGGATAACCCTTATCTATGGAGATTTTGCAGCGACCAAGTGATTCGAAGGTGCATTCCAGATCAGGAGATCTATTCTGTGCTTCAATTTTGTCATAGTTCACCTGTTGGAGGACATTATGTATCATATAGGACAGCTAGGAAGGTGTTGGAGAGTGGGTTTTACTGGCCTACCATTTTCAGAGATGCACATCAAATCTCCAGCACCTATGAGCAGCGTGAGAGAGCAGGGATGGCCATTACACAGAGACATGAGATGCCCCAACAGTCGATCATTTTATGTGAGGTTTTTTATGTTTGGGTTATTGATTTTATGGGTCCATTTCCTGTATGTTTTAGTTACACATTTATTTTACTAGCTGTAGATTATGTTTCCAAAAAGGTGAAGGCTAAGGCCACCAAAACTAATGATTCTAAAGTTGTTGTGGATTTTGTTAGATCTAACATTTTTTGCAAGTTTGGTGTGCCTAAAGGCATTATCAGTGATAGGGGAAGCCATTTCTGCAATAGAAGCATGCAGGCTTTGCTTCATGAGTATGGGGTTGTGCATCGAGTGTCTACAGCTTATCATCCCCAAACTAATGGGCAGGCCAAGGTTTTTAACAGGGAAATTAAGCAGATTTTGCAGAAGATAGTACACCCCAATAGAAAATATTGGAGCAAATTTTTACATTTTTAGTTGAGCAAGTTACTTGAAAAAGGATGAGTTTGATTCATTAATGATAGAATATGAGCCTTGTGAGAATTTTGAGCATATTTTACTTCTTTCTTGTGTGATTTCACTCATGTTGCTAGATTACCTTTGGTTTTGCCTTGTATCTTTTTGAAGCTTCTTGTCACATGCATTATTGATATGATTTAGGCCTTTCTTCAAATTGTAGCTACTTTGCCAAATTGACTTACCTTACATTGATTCCTCTTGTTTACCCCCTTTGGGCCTTTATAACCCTTCCTTGATTTTAGCTTATTATAAGCCATATAGTGAAAAACCATGATGTTCCATAACCTTAGGGATTATAGGAGCTTTGGAATTTTTTGGGAATGGGTCTTTAATAAGTGTGGGGGTGCCTTTAGGAAATACTTCTATATTGTGGATATTGAGTTGTTTGGTATTTAAAAAAAAAAAAGAAATAAAGAAAGAAAAGCAAGCAAAAGAAAAAAAAAAGTATATATATATATATGTGGAAAACTATTGGGGTTAGGAGATTTTTCTACGGGTAATCTTTTTGCTTTTTTAAACTTATTCCTCATTGCTCCACTTTTCTCTTTGGTTGTTTAAGCCTAAATGTCTTTTCCATCTAACACCTTGGCCACATTACAAGCTAAATAAAAGTCCTTTTGATCTTTAATAGCATGTGTTTCAAGTTGTGGAAATTAGAAGCTTGTCAAAGCTTGATTGTGCTAGTTTTCATGTTGTGTTGAGCATAAATACTAGCCAAAAATATTTTAGAGTTGAGAACTATACACTATCCTGTGAGGTTCTATCATTTTCAAATCTTTCTTTATTTTAACCTGCATTCTTGTTTACTTTTAATGTCATTTGTGTCTTATTGATTGTTTGTTGCCTTGATTCTAGAAATGTTTGTTCTCTTTCTTTATTCTTTGCATTGGAAATTCATTAGAAAGTTTTGCCCCTGAGTGCAAAGGATTAAGTGTGGGGGTATTTGATAGTCATATTTTAGTATATCTTTCTTTCCATGTTTTTTGTTTAATTAAGCTTCATTAGTGCATTATTTTGATGTGTTAGTTTAGATTTGTGTTATTAAGTAATTTAGGATTTAAATATAAATCTTTCCTAATTTCCAGCATAATTTCTTATTTTGACACAGTTTCTTGGAAAGACCATATCTGGAGCTACACTACTTGGAATTGCGCAAAATTAGTGTCCCTGGAAAGATAAGACAGAGATCTACAACTTCTCTATTGGGAGAAAATCCCAGTTCGAGCATCTTCAGGTCCACAATTTCGTCACAATGTTGCGACTCTGCACTGAAATTTTCAGAATTTGATTGTATTGTTAATTTTACTTAGTTAGGGAGTTGGATCTTAATTAAGCCCAATTATTATGTCTTTTACTTAGTTAGGTGTTTAGGAAACTCATTAGGAAGTTGGGCCTTAATTAAGCCCAATTATTTTGTCTTTAAATAGAGGTTATGACTCCATGTACAAATCTTTGTTTTCCTTTTCCCAACAATTTTTCAGAATTCAAAAAGTCTTTATTTAAATTCTTTCCTTTATTTTCGTCTCGCTACCTTCCATCTTTTCATATTTTCTGGTTTTGGCCGAAGCAAGCATGATCATGAAGCAAGGCTAATCCATCAATCAGTTCAAGGTTTCAAGAACAACATTGCATTTGAGTTTCGGGTTAGGTTCTATTGAATTCTCGCTCTTCCTCCTTTTTTCTGATTAGGATAATTACGTATTTCATGATATTGATTTTTTGTTTGCATTCTAAACAGAGAATGAGAATTTCAGATTTGAAATAAATGAATTCACCTAATTCAATAAATTAATTGTTCTGAATTTCGTAAGAGCATTGGATTTGCAATTGCAATTCTTGTTTTGATGGAATTCATAATCTAGATTTAGATTTTGGGTTATTAATGTCATATTGAATTAGTGTTGATTGGAAATTCATTGGAATTGTATTCGTGTAACAATGAGAATTGCGTTGTAGTTATTGAGATCTTGATTTGGTTGAATTTCATATTTTGTTTTGTTATAATTATTCTTTGTTCTTTTCCTTTCTGCTGTTTAGAATTTAATTCAAAACAACCCTAAGCTGATTTGAAATTACATGATGGAACCAAAAACAGAATGTATCTTATGTCCTTATGAGATGACCTACGTTTACTCCATCTATTGCAAAATTTTTCAAAAAATCTAGTTTGTTTGATACCATTGCGACGTAGTTATCACTAAGGAACGGGAACAAAACTCCTATCAGGTTGCAGGAACTCCAAGGAAGTTACTCGTAGGACTCAATGAAAGGACTCGCCTCCGCTGTCCCTTCTTTTGGCGCTTCCTGGTGTATTTGGACCAAACTTCTGATTTTGCTCCCCTTTTACTTAGGAGCTATGGTACACATGCAAAACTAGTTTCCGGCCACTAAAACTATTTATAAATGACCCCTAGCTCTCAAAAAAATGGTTTCCGACCGCCGTCTCCCTTTCTGGCACCTTCTGGCCCAAGTTCTGGTTTTGGTCTCTTTTGGTCCCCTTTAGCTTAGCGGCTAAGGAACGGGCACAAAACTCATATCAGATCGCACGAACTCCATGCAAGTTACTCGTAGGACTCAAAAGAAGGACTCACCTCCGCTCTCTCTTCTTTTGACGCTTCCTGGTGCATTTGGACCAAAGTTTCGATTTTGGTCCCCTTTTGCTTAGCGGCTATGGAACGAATGCAAAACTAGTTTTTGACCACTGAAAGTGTTTATAAATGACTCCTAGGACTAAAAAACATGGTCTTCCACTGCCGTCTCACCTTCTAGTGCCTTTTGGTTCAAGTTCTAGTTTTGGTCTCTTTTGGTCCCCTTTTGCTTAGCTGCTAAGGAATGGGCACAAAACTTCTATCTGGTCGCAGGAACTCCATCGAAGTTACTCGTAGGACTCAATGAAAGGACTTGCCTCTGCTGTCCCTTGTTTTGGCGCTTCCTGGTGTATTTAGAGCAAAGTTTCAATTTTGATCCCCCTTTGCTTAGCAGCTACGGAACACATGCAAAACTAGTTTCTTCCCACTGAAACCATTTATAAATGACTCTAAGGACTCAAAAAAATAGTTTCCCACGGCTGTCTCCCTTTTTGGTGCCTTTTGGCTTAAGTTTCGCTTTTGGTCTCTTTGGGTCCCCTTTTAATTAGCTGCTAAGGAATGGGCACAAAACTTATCTTAGGTCGCACGAACTCCATGAAAGTTAATCGTAGGACTCAAAGGAAGGACTCGCCTCTGCTCTCTCTTTTTTTGACGCTTCCTGGTGTATTTGGACAAAAATTCTGATTTTGATCCCCTTTTGCTAAGCAGCTATGGAATGCATGCAAAACTAGTTTTCAGGCACTGAAACTGTTTATAAATGACCCCTACCTCTCAAAAATATGGTTTCCCACCACCGTTTCCCTTTCTGCACCTTCTGGCCCAAGTTTCGATTTTGGTCTCTTTTGGTCCCCTTTTACTTAGCTCCTAAGGAACGGGCACAAAACTCATATCAGGTCGCAGGAAATCCATGCAAGTTACGCGTAGGACTCAAAAGAAGGACTCGCCTCCGCTCTCTTTTGTTTTGACACTTTCTGGTGCATTTGGACCAAAGTTCTGATTTTTGTCCCTTTCTGCTTAGCGGCTACGGAACGAATGAAAACTAGTTTCTAGCCGCTGAAACTATTTATAAATGACTCCTAGGACTCAAAAACATGGTTTTCCACTAGCATCTCACCTTCTAGCGCCTTTTCGTCCAAGTTCTAGTTTTGGTCTCTTTTGGTCCCCTTTTGCTTAGTTGCTAAGGAACGGGCACAAAACTCCTCTTAGGTCGCAGGAACTCCATGGAAGTTACTCGTAGGACTCAATAGAGGGACTCGCCTCTGCTCTATCTTCTTCTGGCACTTCCTGGTGTATTTGGACCAAAGTTCCAATTTTAATCCCTTTTTGCTTAGAAACTACGGAACGCATGAAAAACTAGTTTTCGGCCCATGAAACTGTTTATAAATGACCCCTAGCTCTCAAAAAAATGGTTTCCCACCGCCGTCTCCCCTTGTGGCACCTTCTGGCCCATGTTCTGGTTTTAGTCTCTTTTGGTTCTCTTTTCCTTAGCTGCTAAGGAACGGGCACAAAACTCATATCAGGTCGAAGGAACTCCCTGCAAGTTACTTGTAGGACTCAAAGTAAGGACTCGCCTCTGCTCTCTCTTCTTTTGACGATTTCTGGTGTATTTGGACCAAAATTCTGATTTTGGTCTTCTTTTGCTTAGCGGCTACGGAACGAATGCAAAACTAGTTTCTGGCCACTGAAACTGTTTATAAATGACTCCTAGGACTCAAAAACATGGTTTTCCATTGCCGTCTCACCTTCTAGCGCCTTTTGGTCCAAGTTCTAGTTTTGGTTTCTTTTGATCCCTTTTTGCTTAGCTGCTAAGGAACGAGCACAAAACTCCTCTTAGGTCGCAGGAACTCCATGCAAGTTACTCGTAGCACTCAAAGTAAGAACTCGCCTCCGCTCTCTCCTCGTTTGATGCTTCCTAGTGCATTTGGACCAAAGTTTCGATTTTGGACCCCTTTTGCTTAGCGGCTACGGAACGCATGCAAAACTAGTTTTTGGGCACTGAAGTTGTTTATAAATGACTCCTAGGACTAAAAAAAATTGTTTTTCACTGCCGTCTCACCTTCTGGCGCCTTTTGGTCGAAGTGCCAGTTTTGGTCTCCTTTGGTCCCTTTTTGCTTAGCTGCAAAGGAAAGGGCACAAAACTCATATCAGGTCACAGGAACTCTTTGCAAGTTACTCGTAGGACTCAAAGTAAGGACTCGCCTCTGCTCTCTCTTCTTTTGACACTTCCTGGTGCATTTGGACCAAAGTTCTGATTTTGGTCCCCTTTTGCTTAGCGGCTATGGAACGCATGCAAAACTAGTTTCCAGGCACTGAAACTATTTAAAAATGACTCCTAGGACTCAAAAAAATGGTTTTCCACTACCTTCTCACCTTCTGGCACCTTTTGGTCGAGGTTCCAGTTTTGGTCTCTTTTGGTCCCCTTTTACTTAGCTGCTCAGGAATGGGCACAAAACTCCTCTTCGGTCGCATGAACTCCATGCAAGTTACTCGTAGGACTCTAAGTAAGGACTCGCCTCCACTCTCTCTTCTTTTGACGCTTCCTGGTGCATTTCGACCAATGTTCCGATTTTGGTCCCCTTTTGCTTAGCGGCTACGGAACGCATGCAAAACTACTTTCCGGGTACTAAAACTGTTTATAAATAACTCCTAGGACTCACAAAAATGGTTTTCCACTGCCGTCTCACCTTCTGGCGCCTTTTGATCGAAGTTTCAGTTTTGGTCTCTCTTGGTCCCCTTTTGCTTAGCTGCTAAGGAATGGGCACAAACCTCCTCTTGGGTCGGAGGAACTCCATGCAAGTTACTCGTAGAACTCAAAGTAAAGACTCGCCTCCTTTGGTCACTTTTTGCTTAGCTGCTAAGGAACGGGCACAAAACTCATATCAGGTTGCAGGAACTCCTTGCAAGTTACTCGTAGGACTCAAAGTAATGACTCGCGTTTGCTCTCTCTTCTTTTGACGCTTCCTGGTGCATTTGGACCAAAGTTCCGATTTTGGTCCCCTTTTGCTTAGCGACTACGGAACGCATGCAAAACTAGTTTCCAGGAACTGAAACTAATTATATATGACTCCTAGGACTAAAAAAAATGGTTTTCCACTGCCATCTCACCTTCTGGCGCCTTTTGATCGAAGTTTCAGTTTTGGTCTCTCTTGGTCCCCTTTTGCTTAGCTGCTAAGGAATGGGCACAAACCTCCTCTTGGGTCGAAGGAACTCCATGCAAGTTACTCGTAGAACTCAAAGTAAAGACTCGCCTCCACTCTCTCTTCTTTTGACGCTTACTGGTGCATTTGGACCAATGTTCCGATTTTGGTCCCCTTTTGCTTAGCGGCTACGGAACACATTCAAAACTACTTTCCAGGCACTAAAACAGTTTATAAATGACTCCTAGGACTCACAAAAATGGTTTTCCACTACCGTCTCACCTTCTGGCGCCTTTTGGTCGAAGTTCAAGTTTTGGTCTCTTTTGGTCCCCTTTTGCTTAGCTGCTAAGGAATGGGCACAAAACTACTCTTGGGTCACAGGAACTCCATGCAAGTTACTCGTAGGACTCAAAGTAAGGACTCGCCTCCACTCTCTCTTCTTTTGACGCTTCCTAGTGCATTTGGACCAAAGTTCCGAATTTGGTCCCCTTTTGCTTAGCAGCTATGGAACGCATGCAAAACTAGTTTCTAGGCACTGAAACTGTTTATAAATGACTCCTAGGACTCAAAAAAATGGTTTTCCACTATAATCTCACCTTCTGGCGCTTTTTGGTTGAAGTTTCAGTTTTAGTCTCTTTTGGTCCCCTTTTGCTTAGCTGCTAAGGAACGAGCACAAAACTCCTCTTAGGTCGCAGGAACTCCATGCAAGTTACTCGTAGCACTCAAAGTAAGGACTAGCCTCCGCTCTCTCCTTGTTTGATGCTTCCTGGTGCATTTGGACCAAAGTTCCGATTTTGGTCCCCTTTTGCTTAGCGGCTTCGGATCGCATCCAAAACTAGTTTCCAGGCACTGAACTGTTTATAAATGACTCCTAGGACTCAAAAAAAATGGTTTTCCACTACCATCTCACCTTCTGGTGCCTTTTGGTCAAAGTTCCAGTTTTGGTCTCTTTTGGTCCCTTTTTGCTTAGCTGCTAAGGAATGGGCACAAATCTGCTCCTGGGTCGCAGGAACTCCATGCAGGTTACTCGTAGGACTCAAAGTAAGGACTCGCCTCCACTCTCTCTTCTTTTGACGCTTCCTGGTGCATTTGGACCAATGTTCCGATTTTGGTCCCCTTTTGCTTACCGGCTACGGAACGCATGCAAAACTACTTTCAGGGTACTAAACGTGTTTATAAATGACTCCTAGGACTCACAAAAATGGTTTTCCACTGCCATCTCACCTTCTGGCGCCTTTTGGTCAAAGTTCCAGTTTTGGTCTCTTTTTGTCCCCATTTGCTTAGCTGCTAAGGAACGGGCAGAAAACTCATATCAGGTCGTAGGAACTCCATGCAAGTTACTTGTAGGACTCAAAGTAAGGACTTACCTTCGCTCTCTCTTCTTTTGACGCTTCCTGGTGCATTTGGACCAATGTTCTGATTTTGGTCCCCTTTTGCTTAGCGGCTACGGAACGCATGCAAAACTTGTTTCCGGGCACTGAAACTATTTGTAAATAACTCTTAGGACTCAAAAAAATGGTTTTCCACTGCCGTCTCACGTTTTGGCGCCTTTTGGTCAGTTCCAGTTTTGGTCTCTTTTGATCCTCTTTTGCTTAGTTGCTAAGGAACGGGCACAAAACTCATATCAGGTCACAGGAACTCCATGAAAGTTACTCGTAGGACTCAAAGGAAGGACTCGCCTCCACTCCCTTGTCTTTTGGCGTTTCCTAGTGTATTTGGACCAAAGCTCTGATTTTGATCCCCTTTGGCTTATTAGCTACGGAACGCATGCAAAACTAGTTTTTAGCCACTGAAACTGTTTATAAATGACTCCTAGCACACAAAAAAAATCGTTTTCCACTGCAGTCCCACCACTTAGCGCCTTTTGGTTCAAGTTCCAGTTTTGGTCTCTTTTCGTCCCCTTTTGCTTAGCTGCTAAGGAACAGGCAGAAAACTCATATCAGGTCGTAGGAACTACATGCAAGTTACTCGTAGGACTCAAAGTAAGAACTCACCTCCGTTGTCTCTTCTTTTGACGCTTCCTGGTGCATTTGGACCAAAGTTTCGATTTTGGTCCCTTTTTGCTTAGCGGCTACAGAACGCATGCAAAACTAGTTTCCGGGCACGAAAACTGTTTATAAATAACTCTTAGGACTCAAAAAAATGTTTTCCCACTGCTCTCTTCCCTTCTGGCCCAAGTTCCAATTTTGTCTCTAATGAATCCATATTTTTACTGATATTTTACCATAATTTTAGCTCATTTAATAAGGAAAATATATGAAGAAAGCAGAAAAACTCAGAAAAAGAGAATGATTGAAAGTTTTATTTCAATTTGTAGTTATTTTTGCATTTGTAGAATTTATGCTTAGTTCTTAAGGAATTTATCTTGTTTTTGAAGGAATAATCTGAGCAAAAGTCATGGAAATGGATTATCAATGGAAAGGAAGAGGAAGAATGGCAATGTTGGACTCCAAAATACAAGAATTATGGGATACAGGCTGAGCGTGATCACTATTGTTAGTGAAAGTGATCATTCCAAAGCCTAAATGAGAAGAGGAGCCTGTGCGTAATCACTTTTAGTTACAAGAGTGAGCGTTGCCAGTGTGCGTTATCACTTTCGCCAACAAAAGTGAGCGTTCCAGAGAAGACTCCATTCCTGATGAGCTGCGCGTTGTCACTTTCGTCAACGAAAGTGAGCGTTCCAGAGGCACTTGTATCAGGACAGCTTGCGCGTGATTACTATTACTCACGAAAATGATCACACGCAGCCCTTTGACCTCCTGCGTTGCCACTATTATGAATAAAAGTGAATGTTCCAGAGAAGCCTTCAACTCTGCAAGTTGCGCGTGGTTACTCTTACTCTTGAAAGTGAACACGCGCACTACATAAAGCTTCTGCGTGGTTACTCTTGTGAAGAAAAGTGACAACGCGCAGAACTGGGGTTTCTATATATACATGATTGAAGCGCGAAAACGGGGATCTTTTACTCATTTTCTGTTTTGTTAGTTAGATTGTCGTTGAGAGAGAGTGGAGAGAAGATTGGGGTCGAAGCTTGAAACTCCAAGAAGAGGGATTGGATTGGAGTTCGTGGCCATGGCTGCTCTGCATTCTTCTTCATCTTCTTCTTCTTCTTTCTCTGTTTTTGTTGCAATGTGTGCTTAATTTCCCATAGTTAGGGATTTATGGAACTCGAATTGATGTATTGATTCGACTTTATCTTTTGAACTTTAAGTTCTTGGATTAATTGAGTTATTAATTCTGCTTTTCATGCAATCTTTGAATGGAAATTCATTTGATTAATCAAGAGGAATCTTTACCAATGGGAATTGGATTGTTTGCTCCGATCTGAATTGGCAACCAGTGTTTAGGGATTTCTTAGGGATAAGGAGACCTAATTCTGCAATGTTATAGTTCTAATTCTTAATGCAACCTGAAATTGAATCTCACCTAAGGGATTAGGGAGGTTTAGTGGATTGTTAGGGTCAATGAGTTAAGGAATTAACCTTTGGCTAGGTATATGTGAACTGATTGTCAATTATTCAATTGCTTGAATGTTCAGAGGATTTAATTGGATTGATATTGATATTCTTGTGAAATAAATTCCTAACTATCCTTCATTGCTATTTCATTTCATCACAATTTTATACTCTGTTTGTCTGCAAGTTCTTTACCTTTAATTGCTTCAGTTTAGTGTTGTTATATGACACAAATCTCATTCCAAAATTTGTATGACTCAAATGGTTATAATTCTGTGAAGTGGTACTTGAACCTAAATTCCCTGTGGAGACGATATTTGGTTCTTAAATTTACTTATCACTTGCTGCAATGCTAGTATACTTGCTAGTGTAGATTGCTAACAATAAGTTTTTGGCGCCGTTGCCGGGGAATTTGAGTTTCAATATCATTAGTAACATAAGAATAGCTAGATTGAGTATTTTGTTTCTCTGAATTTCTGTAGTATTAGTCTGTAGTTAGACATTTTGTCCATTCTGCGTAATTCTGCAGCTTTTAAACTTGTGTTTCAATTACTTTTACTGATATTTGCTGCATAATTTTTGTGGTGCACTTCTAAATACTTACTTGTAGTTTACTTTTGTTTCATTTTGATTTGTATATGCGTGGCAAAAATAAAAACAAATCAACTCTAGTCTTTGATCCTGACATAGACATAACTTTAAGGAGATTGAGAAAAGAATCTAGAGTAGAAAAATTCATAGGGAGTCATAGTGAATTAGAAGCTGTCCATTCTCCAGAATTTCAGAACAATCCTAGAGTAAACAGAACACCTACATCTTTGAGACAACTAAATTTAGAAATAGAGATGGCAGAACAAAATAGAATTAGAACATTAGGGGACTATGCAATTCCTAACATGCAAGGTTTTAACTCTTCTATAATTAGGCCAACTATTCAAGCCAACCATTTTGAGATTAAACCTGCCCTACTACATTTAGTCCAACAGGATCAGTTTTTTGGAGTAAATTCTGATGATCCTAACCTGCATATTTCAAATTTTCTGCAGCTATGTGACACTATAAGAATGAATGGAGTTAGTGAAGAAGCTATCAGATTAAGACTATTTCCTTTTTCCTTGAGAGATAGAGCAAAATGCTGGTTACAAGCTCAACCACAAGGAAGCATCACAACCTGGACAGAACTTGTGAATAAGTTTTTAATGAAGTACTTCCCTCCATCCAAAGCTGCTAAGTTGAGAGGAGAAATTACATCCTTTGTGCAGCAAGATGGAGAATCATTGTATGAAGCTTGGGAAAGATATAAAGAATTGCTTAGGAGGTGTCCACATCATTGTATTCCAGATTGGATGCAATTGGAAACTTTTTATAATGGGATGAATGCAGTAAAAAGAACAATGGTTGATGCTGCTGCAGGAGGTTCATTAAATACAAAGTCCTTAGAAGAAGGTCAAAGGATTATTGACATGATGGCATCTTCAATGTATCAGAATTCAAACTCAAGGAATCAAGGAAGAAATTCTGGTCATGAAGCTAAGGTTCTGGAAACTTTTCTTGCACAAAATCAGCTACAAAATCAAATGTTTTCAGAACAATTAGCTGCCTTAACACAACAAATCAACAATCTGCAAACAGGGAGTATGGCTACCAGTCAGTTAAGTTGTGATTTTTGTGGAGGAAACCATGCAAATGGTGCATGTGAGGCATCCACAAGTGAACCACAAGAGCAAGTGAATTATATGAATAATTTTTAGAGACAACAGCCATCATATCCCCTTGGATTTCAATTTTCAAATAATAGAACTCAGCAGTATTCTAATTGGAATAATCAATATTCTGCTGCAAAGAATTCTAACTCAAATTTGCCTTTTTCTAATGCAGGTCCAGCAACACAACAGCCTTATTTTCAGAGGAATTCATCCACTCAACCTCAAGGAAATCAAAAATTTTCCAGACCTATGAATGAGAAGTTGACCGAGATGGAAGAGACTATGCTGCAATTCATGAAGGTGACTCAAACAAGCTTCAAAAACCAAGAAGCCTCCATGAAGAAACTAGAGACACAGATCGGACAATTAGCTGAACAATTATCTAGCAGGATGAAGGAAGATTTCTAAGCAATACAAGAATCAATCCTAAAGAGCAATGTCAAGCCATAACTACAAGGAGTGGAGTTGTAGTTGCAAGCCCTAAACCAAAGAAAAGAAAGTGAATGCTGCAGCAGAAAGAAATATTGAACAAGATCTGCAGCAAGGAAATTTTAAGCTATTGATGAAAGACCATTCAGAAGAAAAAGTAGATGTTCCTATCAATTCTGAAAGGAAAACCAAAAAGCAACTCTTTGAGGAAGCTTGTAAGCCAATAGACCCAGAAAAATACAAGAGGCTGCCCTATCCTCAAAGAGTCCAAAATCCTAAACAAGAGGAACAATTTGAAAGGTTTATGAAAGTCTTTAAGAAATTACAAATTAACATTCCTTTTGCAGAAGCTTTGGAGCAAATGCCCTCATATGCAAAGTTTATGAAAGAACTACTTTCTAGAAAAAGAAAGCTAGAGCATGATAAAATAGTACCTTTGACAGAGGAGTGCAGTGCCATTCTCAAGAGAAAACTTCCTCAAAAGCTGAAAGATCCTGGATCATTTAGCATTCCTTGTGAAATAGGAAACTGCACTGTGGGAAGAGCATTGTGTGACTTGGGAGCAAGCATAAATCTGATGCCATTGGCTGTTCTGCAGAAACTTGGCATAGAGGAAGTGAAGCCCACCAACATTACACTGCAGCTAGCTGATAGATCATACACTTATCCATATGGAGTTGTTGAAGATTTATTAGTTAAAGTTGACAAGTTCATTTTTCCTGCAGATTTTGTAATTCTGGACATGGAGGTGGATTCTAACATTCCTTTGATCCTAGGGAGACCATTTCTTGCAACAGGGAGAGCTTTAATAGATGTGCAGAAAGGTGAACTCATGCTTCGAGTTCAAGATGAGAAGGTAATATTTAATGTGTTTGAAGCTTTAAAATATCCAATTGAAGATAGCACATGTATGAAGGTAGATATATTGGATGCTTTCATTACACAACACCATATTAATGAAACTGATGAACTTGCGGTGTTAGAAGAAATAATATCTCATAGGAGCAATAAATCTGAACTTCGCATGGAGAATACAAGATGGAAGTGCAGCAGCAACTAGAAGCTCTGCCAATTCAAAAATCTGCAGAAAATTCAGTGAAGGAGAAGCTAGAAAAGGATGATAAAGAAGAGGAAAAGCAAAGGGTAGAACTGAAACAACTTCCTTCACACCTGAGGTATGCATTTCTGGATGAGAAACATGAAAATCCAGTTATCATCAATAATGAACTTAAGGAAGAACAAGAGGAAAAAATCTCAGAATTTTGAGAAAACACAAATCTGCAATTGGATGGAGTATTGCAGACCTGAAGGGTATAAATCCTTCATTTTGTAAGCACAGAATTTTATTTGAAGAGAATTTCAAACCTGTTGTGCAGCCACAAAGGAGGTTAAATCCAGCCATGAAAGAGGTAGTAAAAAAAGAGGTTATAAAGCTGTTAGATGCAGGAATAATATACCCAATTTCTCGACAAAGAATTGGGTAAGTCCAGTCCAAGTTGTTCCAAAGAAAGGTGGTATGACAGTGGTACCTAATGAAAAGAATGAACTTGTCCCTACTAGGACTGTGACTGGATGGAGAATGTGCATAGACTATAGAAAATTAAATGATGCAACCAGAAAAGACCATTTCCCACTACCATTTGCCGATCAAATGTTAGAAAGACTTGCTGGACATTCATTTTATTGTTTTCTTGATGGGTATTCAGGATATAATCAAATAGCTGTAGATCCTTTAGATCAAGAGAAAACTGCATTTACATGTCCATTTGGAGTCTTTGCATATAGGAGAATGCCATTTGGTCTATGTAATGCCCCTGCCACTTTCCAAAGATGCATGCTTTCCATTTTTTCTGATTTGGTAGAAGACATCATAGAAGTATTCATGGATGATTTCTCTGTTTTTGGTGATTCTATTGATGATTGTTTAGCTAATCTATCCACTGTTTTGCAAAGATGTCAAGACACTAATCTTGTCTTAAATTGGGAAAAGTGCCATTTCATGGTACAAGAAGGCATTGTCCTTGGTCACAAAATTTCAGAGAAAGGAATGGAGGTGGACCAAGCTAAAATAGAAGTCATTAATAAATTGCCTCCACCTATCAATGTTAAAGGAGTTAGAAGTTTTTTAGGACATGCTGGTTTTTATAGAAGATTCATAAAAGATTTTTCCAAGATTGCTAAACCCTTGAGTAATTTACTTGTAAAAGATGCAGATTTCATATTTGATGATAATTGTTTGCATGCATTTTCTGTTTTAAAAGAGAAACTGATTTCTGCACCTATTCTTGCAAAACCAGATTGGACACTACCTTTTGAACTCATGTGTGATGCAAGTGATAGTGCAGTGGGTGCTGTGTTAGGACAGAGGAAAGATAGGAAATTACATGCTATCTATTATTCAAGCAAAGTGTTAAATCCTGCACAAGTGAATTACACAACAACAGAAAAAGAACTTTTAGCTGTTGTACATGCTTTTGATAAGTTCAGATCATATTTAATGGGTTTAAAAGTAATTGTATACACTGATCATGCTGCTCTTAAATATCTTTTGACAAAGCAGGATGCAAAGCCCAGATTATTAAGATGGATTCTACTCCTCCAAGAATTTGAGCTAGAGATCAAAGACAAAAAAGGGAAAGAAAACAGTGTTGCTGACCACTTGTCAAGATTACCACTTGAAGTCATACCATTTGGAGTGGAACAAATTAAAGAAGAATTTCCAGATGAAAGCCTATTCAAGATTGAATCACAGCCCTGGTTTGCTGATATAGCCAACTTTAAAGCTACACACCATGTTCCAAATTGGATGAATTAGCAGCAGAGAAAAAAATTCTTCCATGATAACAAATATTATGTTTGGGAAGATCCACTGCTGTTCAAAATTGGAATAGATGGATTGCTGAGAAGGTGTATACCAGAGGAAGAGCAGCAAGATGTTTTGTGGCATTGTCACAGTTCAGAATATGGAGGACATCATGGAAGTTCAAGAACAACAGCAAAAGTTTTGCAATCTGGACTTTTCTGGCCAACTTTGTTCAAAGATGCTAAGAACTATGTGGAAAGGTGTGATAGATGCCAAAGAATGGGGAATATATCTAGAAAACATGAGATGCCATTACAAAATATACTTGAAGTAGAACTGTTTGACATGTGGGGAATAGACTTCATGGGTCCTTTCCCTACCTCATTCTCGAATGAGTACATGCTTGTAGCAGTGGACTATGTTTCCAAATGGGTGGAAGCAATTCCTACCAGAACCAATGATGCTAAGACTGTTATTGCATTCATTAAAAAGAACATTTTCTCAAGATTTGGAGTGCCCAGAATTCTGATAAGTGATGGAGGAAGCCATTTCTGCAACAAATATCTAGAATCAGTCCTAGAGAAGTATGGAGTAAAGCATAGAATAGCTACACCCTATCACCCTCAAACAAGTGGTCAAGTGGAGGTTTCCAACAGAGAAATAAAACAGATTTTGGAGAAAATAGTTAGTAGTTCAAGGAAGGACTGGTCTAAGAAAGTGGATGATGCTTTGTGGGCATACAGAACAGCTTTCAAGACACCAATTGGCATGTCTCCTTATCAGTTAGTATATGGAAAAGCCTGCCATTTACCAGTGGAACTAGAACATAAAGCTTTTTGGGCTGTGAAATGGTTGAATTTTGATCAAGTTAGTGCAGGAAATAAAAGATTGTTACAGCTGCATGAATTAGACGAGTTTAGACTCAATGCATATGAAAATGCCAAAATGTATAAGGAAAGGACCAAGAAGCTGCATGACAAGTTTATTCTGAAAAGAGATATAAAACCTGGGCAGTCTGTTTTGCTTTTTAATTCAAGGTTGAGATTGTTTCCAGGGAAATTAAAATCTAAGTGGTCTGGACCTTTTGTGGTGAAAGAGGTATTTCCATATGGTGCTGTACTAATAGCAGATCCAAAGGATGGGAGAGAGTTCAAGGTGAATAGACAAAGACTAAAAATCTATCATGGAGGTCAATTTGAGAAAGCCCAAGTGTGCTTGAAATTGGTTCCTCTTGAGTGAGGAACAACTAATGTCAAGCTAGTGACATTAAAGAAGCGCTTTGTGAGAGGCAGCTCACACTTCTTTCCCTTTAGATTTTGTTAATTTCTGGTTTTTAGTTTTATTTTTCTGCATGATCTGAGTTCTGGTTGTTTTGCAATTGTTTTGACAGTGAAACTGGTAGTTTGTTGGAACTTCCACTTTGAGCCTAAAAATGTGGTTAAGCATAAGCTAAAAGGGTCTGCAAGGACTGTTATAATTGCTAGAACATCCACTTTCTAACCCATTTTAAGCTTCCTATTTTGTTTTAGAATTTTCATTGTTCATGTTAGTTAAATTTCTGTAATTTCTGCAATAAAATTCTGCTAAATCTGTCATTTGTAGCGAATCTGATAAATGCAATTGGACTTCATACTATAATGTGTTATGGAAAAGTCAAAATTGCATTGTGAATATGTTAAGTAGAAATTCTGCAGAATTCAACCTTGGATGAATGTTGCATATGTAATTAAAGGTGAACATGATGAGGGAAATAGTTATTTTATATGGTGAGTGTGTATCGGAATGATTATGATTTGTTAAGTGAGCCAATTAAAGTTTGGAGAACTTGGATTGATGAAAGGAATCACTCTTTTGCAGGAAAGCAATCACGCAGAGATGGAATTCTGAGATTTCCCCTCTGGAACAATCACTCTCGCTGATGAGAGTGATAACGCAGAGGCAGATGAGAAAAACACACTCTCTAGATCACTTCCTTTCCTTGTCAAGAGTGATCACGCGCAGGTAAGTATAGAATATTTCATAGCGCGTTACTCCTTTTACTGATAAAAGTAACCACGCTCAAGCAATAAGCCTGCGCGTTATCACTTTTCCCAGCAATAGTGATAACGCGCATTGCATTCAAAATTTCCAAGCTCTCTGGAACACTCACTTTGTTCGACAAGAGTGATAACGCAGAATTTTATTAATAAGGGAACGTTCACTTTTCACTTAAAAAGTGGGCACGTGCAAACGCGTGACCCCAGATTCAATATAAAGGAACCATGCTCACATCCATTTAAACCTAAATCCCATTTCCCTCTGAAATTTCTCTAACTTTCAATCTTTCGTGAAGCAACCAGCAAGCAATTTCTCCCTCTTTTTCATTGTCATTCACATTTTTGAAGCTCAAGGTACGTTCTCTGCATTCTCTGAAATTGTATTTAGGGTTTTTCTTTGCTGCAACTCTGGAAAAAGGTCAAAAATGGCAAATGGGGAAATATCTTGAGCGTATTCGATTTAAGGAACTTTAAATACTGTGAATAGGTTTTCAAAGTCATTCAATCTCCTCTGTTAACATATTCACATCTGCATTATGCGAAAAATCTGAACATGACTTTGAAAGAAATAGAAATATTCCAGTTGCCATCAACGAAAATACTCTTTGCATGAAATATTTGAATGTTGATGTCTGAACTGAGTTGTATGGAACAAATTACTGCTGTATATTGCACTGCCTGATTGTACAGATAGCATACTAATGGTCCTGCATTAAGCTGATATTTGGTCTCTGATGACAATGAATAAGTGCACTGCTCTAATTGTATGTAATTCAAAGAAACAATAGGCAATATTATGGATGGAATTTTACTGTCAGAAGATAATTTCTTTTAGAAACCATTAGTAGTTGAAATCTGGTTGAACATTGTGATTCTTTTTGCATCTATGTGTTAACCTGATGTGCTTTGAAAGTGTGCATTCTCAACTACAAATTTAAAGGTTTAACCAATTTTGACTGTGATTGCTTAGTAATTTGCAATAGTGCTTGTGTGTTTATATGATTACATTCTCATGACAACAACTGATTGTAAAAAGACAAATTGGAATTCTGCACATGGATTGATTGAATTTATCTAGTAAAGAGATGTATACTGTCACAATTCTGTGTCATGAATTTTAAACTGTCAAATTACTTGCTTGTTTTTGCAGCCGTTTCAAAATGGTCAGAACTTCGTTGAATACACCAGTTGGACCTGCTAAGAAGACCAAAGCTAAATCTGCCAGCAACACTCCAAGAAGGAGATCTATCAGGAATATGCAAGCTGGAACAGCCAGGAATTCTCCAACCACAAAAAGAGCAAGAACTGCTGGTGTCTCACCGTCCTCACCCATTGAAATCGCTGACCCTCCTCAGCCAAGAGTAACCACACATGCAACCTCTTCACCACCTCAGCTGACCAGAAGAAATGCTCCTTCTACCTCTACCCCTACTGATCATGATCCAAGGTTCAGGAGTATTGCTCACGAAAACTATTTCAAGGCAAATATTCTGAGGAGGAAGATTATCCCAGATAGAGCCTTTGAAATTGCTGAAGGAAACTACCCTGAGTACTCAGAAGAAATTCAGAAAAGGGGATGGGACAACTTCTGCTCCTTGGCTGATAATGGTTGGAGAGAAATTACACAGGAGTTTTATGCAAATGCAATGCGGTTCAAGGGAGACCAAATTCCCAAATTTCACACAATGGTCAAGGGTATGAGGGTGGATTTCACTGCTGCCAACATCAATCGAGTGTTAGAAATTTACACTGAAAGGCAACCTGGGCAGATGGACTTCACTGACTTTAAGAATAGTCCAGACAAGGATTATATTGAAATCCTGCACATAATTGGAAAGCCAGGCACAACTTGGCAGCTGAACCTCGCCCAGAAACCCAAGTGTATCACCACCAAGAACCTGCTACCATTTGCTAAAGTCTGGAGTACTTTTCTGTTGAACTCTTTCATGCCAGTCAAGCATAGTTCAACCCTGGCAGTAAAGAGGGCTGAATTATTGTTTGCTATCGTTAATGATATGTACATTGATGTGGGGGAAGTAATTAGTGAATGTATCTTAAACATTCTGAAAACAAAAAGAGATTCACTAGCCTTTCCCTCATTAATCACTTTACTTTGTGAGGATGCAGGGGTTGAAGTTGGAGACTACCAAGAGAAAATCATATCTGCTCCCTTGATCTCTGTCTCAATGGTAAAGGAAATCTATGCCACCACCTCCTGCACTTCAGCTGCACCTATCCCCACCCAGTTCAGAAAGGAGAAACCAATGAAGATGAAGGACATCTTACATCTTTTGGTTGAAAGGCAAAATCAATTGGCTGAACGACAAACTGAGCTTCACAGCAGTTTGAAGGCAGAAACTATGCTAGTGGAATGTGTGTTGATGAATATTGGTCAGAAAATGGGAATGACTAAAGATGAACTTTATCACACACCAGATTTGGCCGAGAATGCTCAATGTCTACGCTCATCAGTCTTTAAAGACTTGCCAATCTACAAGACTCAATTTCCACAGCCAACTGAAGAAGTGGTGGAGGAAGAGGAAGATGAGGAGGATGAGGAAGAAGATGAAGATGAAATTTCTGATGAAGAGGATGCCCAAGATGACTAGTTTAGAATTTTTGTTCTCTTTTCTATTAATTCAAATTTTCTCTTGATGGTTTTGTAATTAAGTTTCAAATTTTTTTTTTTGGTTTCATTTTAGAATTTGGGTTTGTAATTTGCACACTTGGTATATTTTGGTTTCATGCTAATTCTGAACAATTATGTTTTGAACACACATTAATTATGCAGAATTCAATCCCTTTTTCACTTGATAATTGACGAAATTTTTTTTGTTTTGTGCAGAAAATGTCACACTCACACAACACTCACACACATTGGCTGATGACACCTGCACAAGCTGCCATGAAAGGGGGGTTATTCCTTACCTCTTGATTCATGTGTTAGCTACACAATACACTAAAAAATTACTGATAATAGTCTAGGTTATGAGCTGTTTTCTGCAAATTAACTGCAAGATGATTGACAATTTTGTGAATTCTGTGTGAATTTATTTTTAAGTTGTTTGTCCCATTCTCAAAATGAGGTCACACTTGTATGTTCAAAAATGAGGCAGTTGCCACTAGGTGCATAGATTTTTGAAAAGTGCATTGTGTTTTCATTAATCCACATGATCACTTATAAATACCTAGTGAGATTTGAGCTGTCTAATTCTTTTCCTTGTGTGATTAATCATATTTGGCTGCATTCTCTAGAACTTGCCCTTGTTCTTAATTGAATATGCATGTTACAGTCCTCACACACATGATAGAGGCCATGTTTGATATACTTAGTTAGCTTAAAATGCCTTCCCTTATGATTGAATGTCTTAGTTCACCCTTTTGAGCTTAATATCCCTTTTCTTGAAATTACCTCATTATAATAAGCCTTGCTGAAAAACCAATTTCTACCATTCAAAAGATCAAAGGCATAATGAGTTTAATCAAGAACGAGTTTTAAAACTAAGTTTGGGGTGGCATCCAGAATTTAATTGCTTGAGGACAAGCAATGTTCTAAGTTTGGGGTAGGAAATATCTAAGTTTGAGTTCAACAAACCAGAAAGAAAGAACAAAAGTGCTGCAGCAAAATGAAAAATTTATGAAGCAAAGCTGTGAAAAGAACAAAAATGTGAGTTCAAAAGAAAAGAAGTGCAGCAAAGTGCTGCAGAAAAAGAAAAAAAGAAAATCAAAGAAAAGAAGATAGTGACTGAAAGCAAGAAAAGAGATGAAAATTCTGCTGCAAGAAAAATTCTGTTTCCTGCATAAGTGAGAGAATTAAGGAGGAATAATGCAGATCCAGGCTAGTTTTAAAACAAATCACTCAAAATGCCTCTGATCTTTTGAAATTGCATGTATTGTTTTCCATTTTCTTTGATACCTACCCTAACCTTAGCCTTGTTATAACCTGAAAAAGTCCTCTAGATGTGTGATTAATTGTACTAAGCAGAGGAGATGGAGAAATTGGGCAAGCATATGGTAGGGTGTAATGAAATTGATGATTTAGAGTGAAAACAGCACCTAAACACTGTTGAGTGATGAGAGAAACACTTCCAAGTGAGCTGTGATAATGTTGATTAATTGTACTCACATGAATTTTGATGAAATATATGAACTTAGGTAGCAATTCTTACTCAATGATGATTATGCAGTAGGAATATCATGATGAGTATTTGGATGAACAACTTGATTGAAAATTTTGCAGAGAACACAGAATTAGAAATTAGAAAAATCTAAAATAAGCAGTTTATGAACTGAATTTGAAAATGGAGGAACTTACCCTTGGTTTAGTTTGATTTGCTTGAGGACAAGCAAAAATTCAAGTTTGGGGTGGTGATGAATCCATATTTTTACTGATATTTTAGCATAATTCTAGCTCATTTAATAAGGAAAATATATGAAGAAAGCAGAAAAACTCAGAAAAAGAGAATGATTGAAAGTTTTATTTCAATTTGTAGTTATTTTCGCATTTGTAGAATTTATGCTTAGTTCTTAAGGAATTTATCTTGTTTTTGAAGGAATAATCTGAGCAAAAGTCATGGAAATGGATTATCAATGGAAAGGAAGAGGAAGAATGGCAATGTTGGACTCCAAAATACAAGAATTATGGGATATAGGCTGGGCGTGATCACTATTGTTAGTGAAAGTGATCATTCCAAAGCCTAAATGAGAAGAGGAGCCTGTGCGTAATCACTTTTAGTTACAAGAGTGAGCGTTGCCAGTGTGCGTTATCACTTTCGCCAATGAAAGTGAGCGTTCCAGAGAAGACTCCATTCCTGATGAGCTGCGCGTTGTCACTTTCGCCAACGAAAGTGAGCGTTCCAGAGGCACTTGTATCAGGACAGCTTGCGGGTGATTACTATTACTCACGAAAGTGATCACACGCAGCCCTTTGACCTCCTGCGTTGCCACTATTATGAATAAAAGTGAATGTTCCAGAGAAGCCTTAAACTCTGCAAGTTGCGCGTGGTTACTCTTGCTCTTGAAAGTGAACACGCGCACTACATAAAGCTTCTGCGTGGTTACTCTTGTGAAGAAAAGTGACAACGCGCAGAACTGGGGTTTCTATATATACATGATTGAAGCGCGAAAACGGGGATCTTTTACTCATTTTCTGTTTTGTTAGTTAGATTGTCGTTGAGAGAGAGTGGAGAGAAGATTGGGGTCGAAGCTTGAAACTCCAAGAAGAGGGATTGGATTGGAGTTCGTGGCCATGGCTGCTCTGCATTCTTCTTCATCTTCTTCTTCTTCTTTCTCTGTTTTTGTTGCAATGTGTGCTTAATTTCCCATAGTTAGGGATTTATGGAACTTGAATTGATGTATTGATTCGACTTTATCTTCTGAACTTTAGGTTCTTGGATTAATTGAGTTGTTAATTCTGCTTTTCATGCAATCTTTGAATGGAAATTCATTTGATTAATCAAGAGGAATCTTTACCAATGGGAATTGGATTGTTTGCTCCGATCTGAATTGGCAACCAGTGTTTAGGGATTTCTTAGGGATAAGGAGACCTAATTCTGCAATCTTATAGTTCTAATTCTTAATGCAACCTGAAATTGAATCTCACCTAAGGGATTAGGGAGGTTTAGTGGATTGTTAGGGTCAATGAGTTAAGGAATTAACCTTTGGCTAGGTATATGTGAACTGATTGTCAATTATTCAATTGCTTGAAAATTCAGAGGATTTAATTGGATTGATATTGATATTCTTGTGAAATAAATTCCTAACTATCCTTCATTGCTATTTCATTTCATCACAATTTTATACTCTGTTTGTCTGCAAGTTCTTTACCTTTAATTGCTTCGGTTTAGTGTTGTTATATGATACAAATCTCATTCCAAAATTTGTATGACTCAAATGGTTATAATTCTGTGAAGTGGTACTTGAACCTAAATTCCCTGTGGAGACGATATTTGGATCTTAAATTTACTTATCACTTGCTGCAATGCTAGTATACTTGCTAGTGTAGATTGCTAACAACAGTCTCTCTTAGTCCCCTTTTGCTTAGCTGCTAAGGAACAGACATAAAACTCATCCCAGGTCTTAGGAACTCCATGAAAGTTACTCATACGACTCAAAATAAGGATTCGTCTTTGCTTTCTCCACTTATGACGCTTCTTGGTGCATTTGGACCAAAGTTCCAATTTTGCTCTCTTTTTGGTCCCCTTTTGCTTAGCGGCTACGGAATGCATGCAAAACAAGTTTCTGGCCACTCAAACTGTTTATAAATGACTCCTAGGACTCATTGGTCACTCTTACCAACGAAAGTGAGTGTTCCAGAGAGTCAAAATTTCAGCGAACTCTGCGTTAACACTCTTGCTGGCAAAAGTCAGTGTCCAGAGAAGGCAAAATCTCAGACAACTCTGCATTACCACTCTTGCCAGTGAAATTGGATGTTCCAGACGTCATAACCCTTTTTATAAGGAACCAAGAACATTGTTTCTATATCACATACTTATTTAAGATAAACAAATAATAGAGAATATAAGTATAAAATTCACTTCTCATTCAAAATAAAATAAAGTTTCTTACAACAAATATCCAATAGAATAATATAATATTACATTTAGTTCATAATATTCAAAATACCCAAAATTATACTACGTAGCTCCATCTACATGAGGTCTTAAAATATAAAAAAAAGGACTTTGATGCAATATTACTCGACTCCAGCTTCTAACATTTCTCCCTTGGCCCCTCAGCCTGTGAAGTAGATGCAACACCTGCTACATCTGCTCACGTACCACCGTACGATCATCGCAGTATACACGTACACAAATACATAGAAAGAAATGCAAGGGTGAGTTTACTAAAAAAAATTAAATAAAATCATATATATAGAACAAAATATTTCTCACAACAATAGACCCATGCATTTCCAACCCATCTAATGCATAGCATGAAAACAGTTTTCAACTGGTTTCACAGCCTAAGTAATCCAGAAGGAACCGAGCTGGTCCGGGAGCGACCCATTCCGGTATCTGGATCCGTACAAAGACAAAGACAAAGAAATTTCAAGATGAACTTACCGTTACACGTCTACCTACCTAAACATGTAACTCAGCTCTATAATGATGCAAAACATATATCTCAGCATGATGCACACCGCCAAAATTATTTTAACAACTCAGCTAAGGCAAGTTTATAATAGATCAGCCAAAATCACAGCATTTTAAATCAATTAACAGCAGTTACAACTTAGAAAATAGCTTTTATTCAATAGATCTAACAAAATTATATCAAAACATGTTGAAATAGCATAATAAACCATTCAAAATGTAGTTCATAGGTTAAACTAAACTCCTCTTACCTCATAACGATGATTCACACTAGATCTACCGAATATTACTTGTTTTATAACAAGATTCACCGAAGATTTGGCTTTAGAACGAAATTTCTCCTAAGAACACCATGAACTTCTATGAGAAAGAGAAGGAGAAGAGAAATGAACGGTAAATCTAGCTTCAAACTTAAAGAAACTTACTTCAAATCCCTCATAATAGATGTAGAATCTTAGATCTGGCGAGAAATCTAAGTTTAGGAGGGTTTAATATGAGAGAAAATGGTGGTATATGGCCTTGGAACCTTTGAGAACCTTGTATAGAAGTAAAGAAATGAAAATTTCGTGTGAAACCCCTTTTTTATAGAAAATTTTTAAAATTTATTGTTCACCGTCAAAATTACTATTTATCACCAAAAATACTATTCACCACCTTATTGTTCACGCCGGAAACACTGTTCAGGACACTATTCATGCTGGAAACACTGTGCACACATACTGTACGCGTATGTGACTCAGCCATGACGTCAGGATGATGTCACTGATGACGTTAGTGGTCACTATACATACGCAATTTTTACTGTTCAGATGCAGTTTGTACGCAGTTTTACTGTTCATAGGCAATTTTACTATTCATTAACACTGTTCATACTGTATTGTTCACTTTTTTTTGTTTTTTTAAATAATTTCAAACTCCATCTAAATCTATTCTAATACCAAATAATCCTTCAATTGACATTTAGCAAGTATAAAATATTATAGATTACTCAATAATAAATAACAAGCCTGACAATTCTCCCTTCGAAAATAAATTTTCATCCTAAAAAATTTCATCCCTCAGAGAAAAAATGAGGGTACAACTCTCTCATTCTTTCCTCTAACTCCCATGTGGCATCACCAGTTACTAGGTCCCAAACAACCTTTACTAACCGAATGGACTTGCCTTTGAGTTCCTTAACTCTAGTTTCCTCGATACGATCAGCTGGGACCTCCACAACATCAGGCTTGATTACATAAGACAAATCTGGAACATACTTCCTTAGCTGCGACACATGTAGTCCAGACAACTGAGGTGGTAGCGCTAATTCATAGGCTACTGGTCCTCTATAATGTAGTATCTGATACGGTCCTATGAACTTAAGTGTTAACTTCTTGGCTCTTAAGGCTTACCCCACACCTGTAGTGCGTGATACTCTCAAGAATACGTGATCACCAACCTCAAATTCTAGAGATCTTCTGCGTTGGTCAGTATAAGATTTCTGTCGACTCTGGGTAGCTCTCAGCTTTTCTCTAATAAGTTTAACTTTCTCCTTAGTTTCTTGCAGCATTTCAGGTCCAGCCATCAAATGTACTCCATCTTGAAACCAACAGATAGGGGTTCTACACCTTCTGCCATACAGAGCCTCAAATGGTGCCATATCTATACTCAAATGATAGCTATTATTATAAGTGAATTCTACCAAAGGAAGCATATCCTCCCAATTACTCCTTTGCTTTACAATACAAGTTGCAATAAGTCTTCTAAGGTCTGAATAGTACACTCAGATTGACCATCTATCTGTGGATGATATGCAGAACTCAACCTCAACTGTGTGCCCATAACTTCTTGGAAACTCTGCCAAAACTGGGAAGTGAATCGAGGATCCGTATCAGAGATAATACTAGAAGGTACTCCATGTAACCTGACAATCTCTCTAATGTACAATTCTGCTAATTTTTCCAAGCTAAAGGTCATGTTAATTGGCAAGAAATGTGCACTCTTGGTTAGCCTATCAACTATTACCCACACAACATCATGATTTTTAACTGTTCTAGGTAGATGGGACACAAAATCCATAGTCACATGGTCCCACTTCCACTCTGGAATTTCCATGGTCTGCAACTCTCCTGGAGGGTTCTGGTGCTCCACTTTGCCTTCTGGCATGTCAAACAGGCTTTAACAAACTCAGTTATCTCCCGCTTCATGCCTAGCCACCAAAACATCTGCTTTAACTCTTGATACATCTTGGTAACACCAGGGTGAATATTGAGAATACCTTTATGTCTTTCTTCTAGAATTGCTCTCTTTAATTCAGTATCTCTAGGGACACAAACTCGACCTTGGTATCTAGAATACCATCAGTACCTTTACTAAAACCGTTTGTCTTATCTGTCCCCAAGAGAAACACAATCTGACATAACATCAGATCCCATAGTTGTTTGTCTTTAATTTCTTGTAAGAAATTATTAGTTACCACAATTCAGCTACAACTAATCTTTTCAGGTGATAAGTCCACATGTATGTTCAGGTCTTGGAATTGTTCTACGAAAAGAGTTTCACTAACTCTTAAGGAGAATGCCTGAACCACATTCCTACCTAATGCATCGACCATCAAGTTAGCTTTTCCTGGATGATATTGGAGCTGAAAATCATAATTCTTAAGGAATTCCACCCAACATCTCTGCCTCATATTTAACTCTCGCTGATCAAATAGATACTTCAGACTCTTGTGATCACTATACACATCAAACTGAGCTCCATAAAGATAGTGTCACCACACCTTCCGAGCAAAGACTATAGCAGCTAACTCAGGATCATGAATCGGGTAATTTTGCTCATGAGTTCGCAATTGGCGAGATGCATAAGCTACCACTCTCTTATCTTGCATTAACACATATCCTAATCCTGGATGGGAAGCATCACAGTACACCTCAAACGGTCGACTGGTATCAAGGAGAATCAACACCGGCAAAGAAGTTAGTCTCTACTTTAACTCATTAAAGCTTTGCTCACATTCCCCAGTCCATACAAAGGGTTGATCACAGCAAGTTAACCATGTTAATGGTGCAGCTATCTTCGCGAATCCCTCTATAAATCTCCAGTAGTAACTTGCTAGGCCCACCAAACTACGAATCTCTATGGTTGTCTTCGGCCTTTTCCACTACAACACCACTTCAACTTTGGAAGAATCAACTGCAATTCCTTTAGCTGAAATAACATGACCAAGGAACTTTACTTCCTCTAGCCAAAACTCACATTTAGACAATTTAGCATACAACTGTTTCTCCTTTAAAACACTAAGTACAGTCCTCAAATACTCTACATGTTCTTCTAACGAACTAGAATAAATCAAAATCTCATCAATAAAAACTACCACAAATCGATCTAGGAAAGGTCTAAAGATCTGATTCATGTAGTCCATAAACATAGCTGGAGCATTTGTGACTCCAATTAATGATAAGATTCGATTCAAGTGATAAGATCCAATTCATGATATATGATTCATAGCTAAAACTCACATGTCTAATATGCACAATTGATGCCTCACAACCTCACCCAATAGGTTTTACCTAGACCATGCTTTGATACCACTAAAATGTCACGACCTTTTTTATAAGGAACCGAAAACATTGTTTCTACATCACATACTTATTTAAGATAAATAAATAATAGAGAATATAAGTATAAAATTCACTTGTCATTCAAAATAAAATAAAGTTTCTTATAACAAATATCCAATAGAATAATATAATATTAAATTATACTACATAGCTCCCTCTACATGAGGTCTTAAAATATATATAAAAAAAAGGACTTTGATGTAATATTACTCGATTCCAGCTTTTAACATTTCTCCACTGGCCCCTCAGCCTGTGAAGTAGATGCAACATCTGCTACATCTGCTCACGTACCACTGTACGATCATCGCAGTATACATGCACACAACGACATAGAAAGAAATGCAAGGGTGAGCTTACTAAAAAAAATAAAATAAAATCATATATATAGAGCAAAATATTTCTCATAGTAATAGTCCCATGCATTTCCAGCCCATCTACTGCACAACATGAAAATAGTTTCCAACTGGTTTCATAGCCTAAGTAATCCAGAAGGAACCGACCCAGTCCGGGAGTGACCCATTCCGATATTTGGATCCAGACAGCACACCACAGCAGCTCAGCATGAACTTACCGTTACACGTCTACTTACGTAAACATGTAACTCGGCTCTATAATAATGCAAAACATATATCTCAGCATGATGCACTCCGCCAAAATTATTTTAACAGCTCAGCTACGGCAAGTTTATAATAGATCAGCCAAAATCTCAGCATTTTAAATCAATTAACAGCAGTTACAGCTTAGAAAATAGCTTTTATTCAATAGATCTAACAAAGTCATATCAAAACATCTTGAAATAGAATATTAAACCATTCAAAACGTAGTTCATAGGTTAAAGTAAGCTCCTCTTACCTTAGAATGATGATTCACACTAGATCTATCGAATATTACTTGTTTTATAACAAGATTCACCGAAGATTTGGCTTTAGAACGGAGTTTCTCCTAAGAACACCATTAACTTCTATGAGAAAGAGAAGGAGAAGAGAAATAAATGGTAAATCTAGCTTCAAACATAAAGAAACTTACTTCAAATCTCTCAAAATAGACGTAGAGTATCAAATCTACGAGAAATCTATGTTTATGAGGGTTTAATATGAGAGAAAATGGTGGTATATGGCCTTGGAACCTTTGAGAACCTTGTATAGAAGTAAAGAAATGAAAATTTCATGTGAAACCTCTTTTTATAGAAAGTTTTCAAAATTTACTGTTCACTGCCGGAATTACTGTTCATTGCCGGAAATACTGTTCACTGCCTTACTGTTCACGTCGGAAACACTTTAGGACACTATTCATGCCAGAAACACTATGCACACATATTGTACGCATATGTGACGTTAGCCATGATGACGTCAGCTGTCACTGTACCAATGTCAGCGGTCACTGTACATACACAATTTTGACTATTCATATGTGGTTTGTACGCAGTTTTACTGTTCAAAGGCAATTTTACTATTCATTGACACTGTTCATACTGTACTGTTCACTTTTTTTTTTTTAAATAATTTCAAACTCCGTCAAAATCTATTCCAATACCAAATAATCCTTCAATTGACATTTAACAAGTATAAAATATTATAGATTAATCAATAATAAATCACAAGCCTGACACCAGAGAGGAGTGAATCAAGGCTAGCTGCACGTGGTTACTCTTGCTTTCAAGAGTGATCATGCGCAACCACTTGAGCTTCTGGGTTGCTACTCTTACCAGCAAAAGTGACAGTTCTAGTTTCCAAAAACCACATGAGCTTCTGCGCGGCCACTCGTACCAGCAAGAGTGATAATGCCCAAAATCGAAATTTCTATAAATACATGTTTTAAGCTCAGAACTCGAGGTCTTTTGCTCATTTTCCATTTTTTCAATTAGAATCTCATTGAGAGAGAGTGAGAGAGAGGATTGGGGACAAATTTTGAAGCTCCAAGAAAAGGCATTGGATTGGAGCTCGTGGAGATGGTTTCTCTACAATTCTTCTCTTCTTCTCCTTCTTTCTCTTTTTCTGTTACAATGTTTGCTTAATTCTCCATAGTTAGGAGTTTATGGAACTCGAATTGATGTTTTGATTTGACTTTTGCTTCTGAATTTTGAGTTCTTGGATTAATTGAATTGTTAATTTTGCTGTTATTGCAATCTATGAATGGAAATTCGTATGGTTAATCAAAGAGGAACATTTACCAATGGAAGTTGGATTTACTTCTCTTATCTGAGTTAGCAATCAGAATTGGGGGATTTCTTAGGGATAAGGAGACCTAATTTTGCAATCCAAAGGTTCTAAGTCTTAATACAACTTGAAATTGAACTTCACCTAAGGGATTAGGGTGGTTTAGTTGCTTGTTAGGGTCAATGAGTTAAGGGATTAACCTTTGGCTATTATTATGTGAAACTGATTGTTAATTAACCAAGTTCTTGAATGTTCAGAGGCATAATTGAATCAATATTGACATTCTTGTGAAGTATATTCCTAACTATTCTTTATTCTTATCACATTTCATCATAGCTTTCACACTCTATTTTTAGTGCAAGTTTTTCACCTTTTAATTGTTCTTGTTCTTGATTTCTAAACACTACAAATCTTCCAATTTCATATGGCTCAAATGGTTATTGTTCTGTTAAGTGATAATTGATTTCCTAATTCCCTGTGGAGATAATATTCTGATCTTAAAAATTACTTATTACTTGCTGCAATTCCTAGTGTACTTGCTAGTGTTTAGAATTGTAAACAACAAGTTTTTGGCGCTGTTGCCGGGGAATCTCGTGTTTCAATATCATTAGTATCAGAAAGGTAGTTTAGATTGAGCATTTATTTTTGTTGTTTTGCTTTTAAGTTTTTCTACATGATTTTTTTGCATTTTGTGTAGTTTTCTACACTATTTTCTGCAATTTTCTGCATTTTTCTACATAATTTCATTTTTCATTTCTCTACATCATTTTCTATTTGAATTCTGCATAATTCTGCAGTTGCTAGACTTGAATTTTATATGCTTTTGCTGATATCTTCTGCATAATCTTTGTTGTGCATTGCTGAATAGTGATTTGTAGTCTAATTTTGTTGCATTTTTATTTGTATATATGCATGGTAAAAATAAGAATAAATCAATTCTAGTCTTTTATCCTGACATAGACATAACCTTAAGAAGATTGAGAAAGAAGCTAGAACAGAAAAATTCATAGGAATTGATAGTGACTTAGAAGTTGTCTATTCTCCAGAAATTTAGAATACTCCTAGAGTAAAAAGAACACCTACACCTTTGAGACAACCAAATTCAGAAATAGAGATGGCAGAGCAAAATAGAAATAGAATATTAGGGGACTATGCAATTTCTAACATGCAAGGTTTTAATTCTTCTATAATTAGGCCAACTATCCAAGCTAACCATTTTGAGATTAAACCTGCCCTATTACACTTAGTCCAACAGGATCAGTTTTCTAGTGGAAATTCTGATGACCCTAACCTACATATTTCAAACTTTTTGTAGTTGTGTGATACCATAAGAATGAATAGGGTTAGTGAAGAAGCCATCAGATTGAGATTATTTCCTTTTTCCTTGAGAGGTTGAGCCAAATGCTAGTTGCAAGCTCAACCATAAGGAAGCATAACAACTTGGATAGAACTTGTGAATAAGTTTCTAACTAAATATTTCCCTCCATCCAAAGCTGCTAAGCTAAGAGGAGAAATTACATCCTTTGTGCAACAGGAAGGAGAATCTTTGTATGAAGCTTGGGAAAGATATAAGGAGCTGCTAAGGAGGTGCCCACACCATTGCATTCCAGATTGGACGCAATTGGAAACTTTTTACAATGGAATGAACACATCAACAAGAACAATGGTTGATGCTACTGCTGGAGATTCCTTAAACACGAAATCTTTAGTAGAAGCTCAGAGGATTATTGAGATGATGGCATCTTCAATGTACCAAAATTCAAACTCATGGAATCAAGGAAGAAACTTTGGTTATGAAGCTAAGGTTTTGGAAACCTTTCTTGCACAGAATCAACTACAAAATCAGATGTTTTCAGAACAAATAGCTGCCCTAACTCAACAAATCAGCAACCATCAAGTAGAGAGTATGCCTACCAGTCAGCTAAGCTGTGATTTCTGTGGAGGAAATCATGCAAATGGTGCTTATGAGGCATCTACAAGTGAACCACAGGAACAAGTGATTTATATGAACAATTTTCAGAGACAACAACCCTTATATTCTCCTAGATTTCAATTTTTGAATAATAGAAGTCAGTAGTATTCTAATTGGAATAATTAATATTCTGCTGCCAAGAATTCTAACTCTAATTTACCTTTCTCTAATGTAGGTACAACAACACAATAGTCTTATTTTCAGAGGAATCCATTCACTCAACCTCAAGGAACTCAGAAATTTTCCAAACCTATGAATGAAAGGTTGACTGAGATGGAGGAAACCATGCTGCAGTTTATGAAGGTGACCCAAACAAGCTTTAAGAACCAAAAAGCTTCTATGAAGAAACTGGAAACCCAAATTGGACAATTAGCTGAACAGTTGCCTAGCAGAGATGAGGGTAGATTTCTAAGTAACATATTAATAAATCCTAAGGAGCAATGTCAAGCCATCACTACAAGGAGTGGAGTTATGGTTGCAAGTCCAAAAGCTGCAGAAAAGAAAGTCAAAGATGTAGCAGAAGAAAGGAGAATTGAACAAGATATACAACAAGGAAACTTCAGATTATTAAAGAAAGAGCAATTAGAAGAAAAGTGGAAGCTCCTACAAATTCTGAAAGGAAGACAAAGAAATAACTCTTTGAAGATGCTTGTAAGCCAATAGATCCAGAAAAATACAAGAGGTTGCCTTATCCTCAGAGGGTTTAAAATCCTAAACAGGAAGAACAATTTGAAAGGTTTCTTAATGTTTTTAAGAAATTACAGATTAACATACCTTTTGCAGAAGCCTTGGAGCAGATGTCTTCATATGCAAAATTTATAAAAGAACTACTTTTCAGAAAAAGGAAGCTAGAGCATGACAAAATAGTACCTTTAACAGAGAAGTGCAGTGCCATTCTCAAGAGAAAGCTTCTTCAAAAACTCAAAGATCCAAGATCATTCAGCATTCCATGTGAAATAGGATAATGCTCTGTTGGAAGAGTATCGTGTGACTTGGGAGCAAGCATAAACTTGATGCCTTTAGCTATCATGAAGAAACTAAGCATAGAAGAAGTGAAACCCACCAACATCAGATCATACACTTATCCATATGGAGTTGTTGAAGATTTATTGGTTAAAGTTGATAAGTTCATTTTTTCTACAGATTTTGTAATTCTGGACATGGAGGTGAATGCTAATATTCCTTTGATCCTAGGAAGGCCATTCCTTGCAATAGGGAGAGCTCTAATAGATCTGCAAAAAGGAGAATTTATGCTTCGAGTTCAAGATGAGAAGGTAGTGTTTAATTTGTTTGAAGCATTGAAATATCTAGCTGAAGATAATTCATACGTGAGAGTAGATATATTGGATTCTCTTATTACATATTATCCTATTAATGAATTTGATGAAAATTCTGTGTTGAGAGAAACCATAGCTGCAAGAAATACAAATTCTGAGATTTGAAAAACAGAACAAATGATGGAAATTGAGCAGCAACTAGAAGCCCTGCCAATTCAAAATCCTGTAGAAAATTCAGTTAAAGAGAAACTAAAAAATGAAGTCAAAGAAGAGAAAGAGCAGAAGCTAGAGCTTAAGCGGCTACCATCCCACTTGAGGTATGCTTTTCTGGATAAGAACTATGAGAATCCAGTCATCATCAACAATGAGCTCAAAGAAGAACAAGAGGAAAAGTTGCTGAGGATCTTGAGGGAACACAAATTTGCAATTGGCTGGAGTATTACAGATTTGAAAGGTATAAATCCTTCTTTTTGTAAGCATAGAATCGTATTTGAAGAAAAGTTTAAGCCCGTTGTGTAGCCACAAAGAAGATTGAACCCAGCCATGAAAGAAGTAGTCAAGAAAGAGGTTATGAAGTTGTTAGATGCAGGGATCATTTATCCAATTTCTGACAGCCAATGGGTGAGTCTAGTCCAAGTTGTCCCTAAGAAGGAGGAATGACAGTTGTACCTAATGAAAAGAATGAACTCATCCCTACTAGGACTGTTACTGACTGGCGTATGTGTATTGACTATAGGAAGTTAAATGATGCAACTAGAACAGACCATTTTCCACTACCATTTGGAGACCAAATGCTGGAGAGACTTGCTAGACATTCATTCTACTGTTTCCTTGATGGTTATTTAGGATACAACCAAATAGCAGTGGACCCTATGGATCAAGAGAAGACTGCATTCACATGTCTATTTGGAGTCTTTGCATATGGAAGAATGCCTTTTGGATTATGCAATGCTCCTACCACCTTTCAAAGGTGTATGCTTTCCATTTTTTCTGATTTGGTAGAAAACATCATTGAAGTGTTTATGGATGATTTTTCTATTTTTGGTGATTCATTTGATGACTATTTAGCTAATCTATCCATTATTTTACAGAGATGTCAAGATACTAACCTTGTGTTGAATTGGGAGAAATGTCATTTCATGGTCCAAGAAGGCATTGTTCTTGGCCATAAGATTTCAGAAAAAAGAATGGAGGTGGACTAAGCAAAAGTAGAAGTCATTAGTAAACTGCTGCCACCAATCAATGTTAAGGGAATTAGGAGTTTTTTTAGGATATGCTGGTTTTTATAGGAGGTTTATTAAGGACTTTTCAAAATTGAAAAACCTCTTAGTGATCTACTTGTGAAAGACGCTGATTTTATATTTGATGATGCTTGTTTGCATGCATTTTCTGTTTTGAAAGAAAAACTGATTTCTGCACCTATACTTGCAAAACCAGATTGGAATTTGCCTTTTAATCTAATGTGTGATGCAAGTGATAGTGCAGTGGGTGCTATTTTAGGACAAAAAAAGGATAGGAAATTGCATGTCATTTATTATTCTAGTAAAGTTTTAAATCTAGCACAAGTAAATTACATAACCACAGAAAAAGAACTCCTTATTATTGTGTTTGCCTTTGATAAATTTAGATCGTACTTGATGGGTAATTATATATACTGACCATTCTGCACTTAAATACTTGTTGTCAAAATAGGATGCCAAGCTAAGATTGCTAAGATGGATTTTGCTGCTACAAGAGTTTGAGCTGGAAATTAGAGATAAGAAAGGAAATGAAAATGGGGTAGCTGACCACTTGTCTAGACTTCCATTGGAAAGTCTGACCCTTAACTCATTGGAAATTAATGAAGAGTTTCCAGATGAAAGGATTTTTGCAGTGGAAGATATGCCTTGGTTTGCTGATATGGCAAATTTTAAGGCTACTCAATTTATCCCAAAGAGGTTCACTTGGCAGCAAAAGAAGAAGTTCTTACATGATAGCAAATTTTATGTGTGGAAAGACCCTTATTTGTTCAAGATTAGGGTAGATGGTATAATTAGGAGGTGCATTCCACAAAGTAAGCAAGCTAAGATTCTATCGCATTGTCACAATTTAGAATATGGAGGCCACCATGCAAGTTTAAGGACTGTTGCAAAAGTCTTGCAAGCAGGTTTCTTTTGGCCTACTCTCTTTAAGGATGCTAAGAAGTATGTTGAAAGTTATGGTAAATGTCAAAGAACAGGCAACATCTCTAGAAGGCATGAGCTACCATTGACAAACATTTTAGAAGTAGAGTTATTTGATGTATAGGGGATTGACTTCATGGGACCTTTTCCCCCATCATTTTCGCATGAATACATCTTAGTGGCAGTGGATTATGTTTCCAAATGGGTGGAAGTCATTCCTATAAGATCAAATGAGGCCAAGGTAGTGATATCTTTTATAAGAAAGAACATTTTTGCAAGATTTGGAGTACCTAGATTTCTGATAAATGATGGAGGTGCTCACTTTTGCAACAAACATCTTGAAACAGTATTAATGAAATATGGTGTGAAGCACAAGGTTGCTACTCCATATCATCCACAAACAAGTGGACAAGTGGAAGTATCAAACAGATAAATCAAGTAGATTTTGGAGAAAGTAGTGAGTAGTTCAAGAAAAGATTGGTCAAAGAAGCTAGATGACTCCCTATGGGCATATAGGACTACTTTTAAAACTCAAATTGGTATGTCACCATATCAATTAGTCTTTGGAAAGGCATGTCACTTACCTTTGGAGTTAGAGCACTGAGCTTATTGGATAATAAAGTGGCTGAACTTTGATTTACCAAGTGCTGGAAAGAAGAAAATTCTGCAATTACATGAATTGGAGGAGTTTAGACAACAAGCCTATGATAATGCAAAGTTGTATAAAGAGAGAACCAAGAGAATTCATGACAAATTCATTCTGTAAAGAGAATTCAGACCTGGCCAGCAAGTGCTGTTATTCAATTCTAGGCTGAAACTGTTTGCAGGCAAACTGAGATCAAGATGGTCTGGGCCTTTTCTGATAAAAGAAACATCTCTCTTTGGAGCAATTCTGATTGAGGATCAAAAGACAGGGAGAGAATTCAAGGTTAATGGCCAAAAATTTAAGATCTATCATGGAGAGAAGTTTACAAGGAATATCTCTTGTATGAAATTGGTTCATCTTGAATGAGGAACATTTAACGTCAAGCTAGTAATGTTGAAGTGAACCTGGTAATTGATTAGAGATTTGAGATGGTGAATTGATAGCCATGTCGCAGTGGTATCAAAAACTACTAAATTCCTGACAAAAACATGTAGTTCAGGGAGCAACCTAGGTCATATCTCACAAGGATGCAAATGCACATTGCTCTAATCTCAATTATGCATAAAAGGTTGTATGTTTGGGGGTTTTGTGATTAAATGCAGAAATTGAATTGCAAAATTAAAATGCAGAAAATGAAATTACAGAGAATTGAAATGCAGCAAACGAAATTGCAGAGAATTGAAACCGAAAGTTAAAATCGAAATCCAAAGCACAAAAATCCAAAACTAAAATTGAATGAAAACCGAATTTGTTTAAATCTCTTCTGCATAACAAACAATTAATCAATTGATTGTTATATGCACAATTCAATCGAACAATGCTTCTATACAATTGTAAAAATGTGAGATCAAAAAACAAACTCGGAGCATCAAAAAGGTCTTGAACAAATGCGATTTGGACTTTGGCAATGAAATTGAAGGGGAAACATAGCAGAAATCATCTCGAATTTGAAAAATCTTAAACGTCTTTCAATTGTAATTGCAAAGGCATACGAATTCGGAATGGAAAAATGCAAGAAAAGAAGAAGAATGGTAAAAAAAAATGAGAGGTTCAATTGGAAGCAGGAAAGGTATTGCAAACTGAAAAATGAAAAAATGAATCAAAAATCCTTTCCCAATCAGCCCCTGACCTCTATAAATACTAATCCTAAAAGAGCAAAATCGAGTGGGCCAAAGCTGGGCCGAAATTAAATACAAAAGAACTGCAAAATAAAAGCAAAATAAAAACTATACAATAGTCAACTAAAAGTCTAAACTTCTAAAATTCATAGAAAATAGCTCCGGACTCCAAACAGCATGATCCAAATATCCAAAATTAAAGCCCCGGAAGTAAGGAATCCAATGCAAAAAGAATCAGCCAAAAAGGATATCTACAGAAAAAGTTATGGTCAAATTAGTAACCAAAGGTCAGAATAGAAAACATGAACAAAAGTATTTTATTTTACAAAAATTCCTAATGAATATGATAAATGCAAAAACACATTAAATGGAAGAAATAAGGGAATCAAAAGACATGTAAAGGATGAAATAAGACTATGAATGTGGGAACAAAATATGAGCTATCATGAATGTGTATTTGAAGGTTTAGGATTCTGCATATTCATGTTTTACAATTCTCTGAAAATTCTGCACATATACTGTTGCATCTGGTTTTCTGAAGTGAATCTCATAATTGATTAGAGATTTGAGGCTGTGAGAAGTAAATTGAAAGATTAGAGTGTAAGAAGTGAGTTTATTAAGGTTTTAGATGCATTTGATTAATAAAAGGAGTCACTATTTTGCAGGAAAAAAGCTGCGCAGAGAATGCATTTTGAGGATCTCTAATGGAACAATCACTTTTACTGACAAAAGTGATCACGCAGAGGCATCAAGGTAAACACGCTCCTCTGGAACACTCATTCTCACTGATGAGAGTGATCACGCAGAGGCAGATGAGAAAACATACTTTCTGGAACGCTCACTTTCCTTGGCAAAAGTGGTTACGCACAAGTAAGCTTGATTTATCTTTTGTGCGTTACTCCTTTTTGTGAAAAAAGTTGCAACACTGCTTGCGCGTTATCACTTTGCCCAGCGATAGTGATAACGCGCCCCTTACCCATAAAATTTAACTCTCTGGAATGCTCACTCTAATCAGATAGAGTAACCATACTGAGTGTCTTAAATGATGTAACGTTCACTTTTCCTGTTTAGAGTTGTTACGTGCCCAAGTGTGACTATAAATATAAAACAAAGTGAACACACACACACTTTTACACCTGAAAATTCCTCTTCTCTCTAAACGTTCTCTGCGATTTCAATCCTTGCATACATCAACCAAGCAGCAACAAGCTTTTTCCCAATATTTCTACATCCTTTTCGTTAGGTACGTGATCCTCTTCTCTCTGAAATAGTGGATTAGGGTTTTCTGTGTTAATGTTTTGGGGTAACTGAAAAAAAGGGTAATAGGAAATTGTTTTGAGGATTATTTGACTCAATAAAAGCATGAACAATACACTGAATAAGTTTCCTTGTCATTTAAATTTTTTTTTAAAAGATTTGAATCTGCATTACTTTGATTGAATCATTTTTGCTAAAAACGATTGGGTTGAAAAACCATGTTTGAAAAATTAGTTGAAACCTGAACATATTGCTCTCTGCTACCCTGTTTCGTTGTAATAGTGAATGCATTCCTAACTTCCAAATTAGGAATATTTAAATTTCTCTAAAGCTGATTGTTTAAAGTTGTGCATCTGTATGTTTTCTGGTTTTAAAGTTAGAAGAAAATCTCAAATGAGTAATGGAACATTGTTCTGATATGATTTTATTCAACAATTGAAATAGGCAAGGCTTTGAATAAGTTTTCACTGTCATTTATGATTTTATTGGAAAATTTAAACCTGCATTATACAGTGGTGGACATTATATGAACAAAATTTCTACAGAAATTAGGTTGACATAATAAGACTTCAGTGAAAATGTTTGAAGTGAAATTGTTGAGTATGATTATCTAAAGGTATCTATTGCTCTGAAATACAATTGAATTCTTGAAAAATGTTATGATAATCAACACTGCAGTATTATGATAAATAACTTTTTACTGACAATGTGTGAGTTGAAAAACTGTGTTTGACAATTGGTTGAGATTTGTGAATCTTCTTCTGCATTACCATGAATTTCTGTAAAAGTGTGCATTCTATAGGGAGGTTAATTTAAAATTCTCTAAATTTGGTTAATCAATTCTGTGCATCTGTGTTTTTATATCTGAATATTGATATACCTTGTTTTACTCAAATAGCTCTTATGTTGAAACTACAGGGTTTTGTTGAAATTTGGTTATAACATGTAATAATCTCTCTGCATTAATCTGATATGTTTTGAGAGTGTGCACTTTGAACTCATATATTAGGATTTAATAGGATTTGATTGTAAATGCTTAAGCTTGTGTGGTTGTATGTTTGTGTGTGTATGTTGAATTATCTTAATAGTAGTCTGCATGATTATAGTGTTAGAAAAATTGAATTTTACAAAATTGCTTGATTGAACTTTCTGCAGTACAGAAATTTATACTTTAACCATTATATATTAAAAATTGAAACTGTCAAATTACTTCCTTTTTGCAGAAACTGAAAGATGGCCAAAACTTCTTTGAACACACCAGTTGGATCCTCTAGGAAGAATCAAGCTGGATCTTCCAGCAACACTCTAAAAAGGAGATCCAACAGGAACATTCAAGCTGGAACCTCCAGAAATATTCCTAAATCAAAGAAGGCCAGAACAGATGGTGCTTCAGCTTCCTTACCAATCGAAGTCTATGATCCAAGGTTCATAAGTATTGTCCATAAGAACTTCTTCACGGCAAATATTCTGAGAAGGAAGATTGTCCCAGACAGAGCTTTTGAAATAACTGGAGATAATTACCCAGAATAGAGGGAAGAAATTCAGAAGAGGGATTGAGAATCTTTCTGTTCTTTAGCTGGAATGGGTTGGAGGGAAATAACCCAGGAGTTTTATACCAATGTTGTGAGGTTCAAAGGAGACAAATTCCCTAAGTTCAACACAATGGTGAAGGGAATGAAAGTGGACTTCACTCCTGCCAATATAAACAAAGTGCTGAACATAAATTCTACACAGCAGCCTGGACAGCTAGAGTTCAATGTCTTTAAGAATAGCCCTGACAAGGACTATGTGGAAATTCTGCAAAGAATTGGGTGGCCAGGAACAACTTGGAAGCTGAACCAGTCCAAGAAGCCCAAATGCATTGTCACCAAACAACTGCTGCCATTTGCCAAAGTGTGAAGCACTTTCATTCTGAACTCCTTTATGCCAGTCAAACATAATTCAACATTGGCTGTGAAAAGGGCAAAACTTCTTTTTGCAATAGTCAATGATTTATATATTGATGTGGGAGAGGTCATCAGTGAATGTATTTTAAATATTATGAAAACCAAGAGAGATTCACTTTCCTTTCCTTCATTAATAACATTACTTTGTAAGGATGCAGGGATCGAGGTTGGAGATTACCAAGAAAGAATTAGGTTTGCACCTCCCATTTCTATCTCTATGCTGAAAGAAATATATGCTACCACTTCCTGCACTGCAGCAGATCCAATTCCCTCTCAATTCAAAAAGGAGAAGCCAATGATGATGAAGGATACCTTGAAGCTGATGGCTAAAAGGCAGAATCAATTAGCTGAGAGATAAACTGAGCTGCATAGCAATGTCAAAGCTGGCATAATGCTATTAGAGTGTGTGATGCTAAATATTGGTCAGAAAATAGGGATGACCAAGGATAAAATGTATCACACTCCAGAATTAGCAGAGAATGCTCAGTGTCTATGGTCTTCAGTTTTCAAGGATCTGCCAATCTACAAGACCCATTTCCCACAGGAAGCTTATGAAGAGGTGGTAGAGGAAGAAGATGACGAGGAGGAGGAAGATGATGAAGAAGAGGAAGAAGAATCCTTAGATGCTAAGGATGCAGCAGATGAATAGTTTAGGAATCTATTTTCTGTCATTAGAAATTTTGTAAATTTCTATAATTAAGTTTCAAATCTTTTTGGGTTTGTAACTACAATTTGGTACATTTTAGTTTAATTTTCACATCTCTGTTTTGAATATCTGTTAGCTTTCCAGTTAATTGCCTTTTTACTTGCCAATTGATAAGTTTTTGGTGTTTTGTGCAAAAAATGTCACAATCATACAACACTCACATACAATGGATGTTGACACCTGCACATGCTGCCATGAAAGGTAGGTTATTCTTTACCTCTTGTTCATGTGTTAGCTTCATAATACACTCAAATGTTCTGAAAAACACAAAAATATTAGAGTAGATATTAAACTGCTTCTGAGAATCAAATGAAGTCTAATTGATAATTCTGTGAATTCTGTTTGATTTTGTTCTTTTTAAGTTGTTTTTCCCATTCTCAAAATGAGAGCACACTTGTATTTTCAAAATGAGGCAGTCTTGCCACTAGGTGCATATAATTCTGAAAAGTGAATTGTGAGTTCATTGATTAACATGTCACTTACAAATCCCTAGGGAGACTTGAGCTGCATGCTTCTTTTTCATGTGTGAGTAATCATATTTTGCTGCATTCTCTAGAACTTGTCTTGTTTTTTGATTGAATATGCAATTTACAGTTTTCACATATATGATGGAGACCGTGTTTGATTATGCCTAGTCAGCCTAAATGCCTTCCTTTGTGATTGAATGTCTTAGTTCACCCCTTTGAGCTTAATGTCCTTTTTTTTGAAATTACTCCATTATAAGCCTTTCAAATGAAAAGAGGCATAGTGAGTTTACTCAAGAATGTGTTTTAAAACTAAGTTTGGCGTGACATCCATATTTTAATTGCTTGAGGACAAGCAATGTTCTAAGTTTGGGGTGGGAAATAGCAAGCTATTAAGTTTTAAGTTCAAAAAGTCAGAAAGAAAGAACAAAAGTGCTACAGAAAAATGAAGAAAATATGCAGCAAAGTTGTGCTGCAGAAAGATGAAAAAAAAAATGCAGCAAAGTTGTCAAAAGAGCAAAATGAGAGTTCAAGAGAAAGATTTACAGCAAACTGCTGTAGAAAATGAAAAAAAAATTCAATGAAAAGAAGATAGTGAATGAAAGCAAGAAAAGAAGAGAAAGAAAATGAAAATTCTGCTGCACGAAAATAAATTTGTTTGCTGCATAAGTGAGAAAATCAATGATAAATAATGCAGTTTCAGGCTCGTTTTAAAATCATTCACTCAAAATGCCTTTGATCTTTTGAAATTTCATGAATTGTTTCAAGTTTGTTCAACACATACCTTAACCTTAGCCTTGTTATAACCTGAAAAAGTCCTCTGGATGTGTGATTACATGTATCAAGCAAAGGAGATTGAGAATATGGGCAAGCATATGGTAGAGTGTAGTTAAATTGATGATTTAGAGAGAAAACAGTACCTAAACATTATTAATTGATGAGGGAAACACTTCCAAGTGAGCTGTGATCATGTTTATTAATTGTGCTCACATGAATTTTGATGAAATATATGAACTTAGATAGCAATTCTTACTCAATGATGATTATGCAGTATGAATATCATGATGAATATTTGGATGAACAACTTGATTGAAAATTTTACAGAAAACACATAATTAGAAATTGGAAAAATCTGAATAAGCAGTTGTGAATTTTGAAAATGGAGGAATTACCCTTGATTTAGTTTGATTTGCTTGAGGACAACCAAAAATTTAAGTTTGGAGTAGTGATGAATTTATATTTTTACTAATATTTTAGTGTAATTCTAACCCATTTGATAAGGAAAATATATTAGAAAAGTAAAAAAAACAGAAAAAAAAAAAAAAGAATAGTTGAAGGTTTTCTTTGAATACTTAGTTATTTTAGCATTTGTAAGATTTCTGCTTGTAAAATAACAATTTAATCTTGTTTTTGTAGGAATAATCTGAGCAAGGTTCATGGAAATGGAAGATCAATGGAAAGGAAGAGGAAGAGTAGCAATTCTGGACTCAAAACACAAGAATTATGGAATGCAAGTTAGGAGTGATCACCATTGTCAGTGAAAGTGATCACTCCAGGGCTTAAAGGAGAAGTGAAGTTTGGGCGTGGTCACTTTTATCAGTGAAAGTGAGTGTTCCAGAGAGTCAGAATTTCAGCAAACTCTGCATTAACACTGTTGCTAGCAAAAGTGAGTGTTCCAGAGAAGGCAAAATCTCAGACAACTCTGCATTACCACTCTTGCCAGCAAAATTGGATGTTCCAGATAGGAGTGAATCAAGGCAAGCTGCACGTGGTCACCCTTGCTCTCGAAAGTGATCACACGCAACCATTCGACCTCCTGTGTTGCAACTCTTACCAGCGAAAGTGATAGTTTCAGTTTCTAGAAACCATATGAGCTTCTGCATGGCCACTCTTATCAGCAAGAGTGATAATGCTGAAAATTGGGATTTCTATAAATACATGTTTTAAGCTCAGAACTCGAGGTCTTTTTCTCATTTTCCATTTTTTCTGTTAGAATCTCGTTGAGAGAGAGTGAAAGAGAGAATTGGGGTCAAATTTTGAAGCTCCAAGAAGAGGCATTGGATTGGAGCTCGTGGAGATAGTTTCTCTACAATTCTTCTCTTCTTCTCCTTCTTTCTCTTTTTCTGTTACAATGTTTGCTTAATTCTCCTTAGTTAGGAGTTTATGGAACTTGAATTGATGTATTGATTTGACTTTTGCTTCTGAATTTTGAGTTCTTGGATTAATTAAATTGTTAATTCTACTATTATTGCAATCTATGAATGGAAATTCGTATGGTTAATCAAAGAGGAACATTTACCAATAGAAGTTGGATTTCCTTCTCTGATCTGAGTTAGCAATCAGAATTGGGGGATTTCTTAGGGATAAGGAGACCTAATTTTGCAATCCTAAGGTTCTAAGTCTTAATGCAACTTAAAATTGAACTTCACCTAAGGGATTAGGGTGGTTTAGTTGCTTGTTAGGGTCAATGAGTTAAGGGATTAACCTTTGGCTATTATTATGTGAAACTGATTGTCAATGAACCAAGTTCTTGAATGTTCAAAGGCATAATTGAATCAATATTGACATTCTTGTGAAGTAAATTTCTAACTATTCTTCATTCTTATCCTATTTCATCATAGCATTCATACTCTATTTTTACTGCATGTTTTTTACCTTTTAATTGTTCCTATTCTTGATTTCGGAATGCTACAAATCTTCCAATTTCATATGGCTCAAATGGTTATTGTTCTGTGAAGTGATAATTAATTTCCTAATTCCCTGTGGAGATGATATTCTAATCTTAAAAATTACTCATTACTTGCTGCAATTGCTAGTGCACTTGCTAGTGTTTAGAATTGTAAACAACACCTAGCACCTTTTCACCCAAGTTCTGGTTTTGGTCTCTTTTGGTCCACTTTTGCATTGCGGAAAAGGAACAGGTGCAAAACTAGTCTCAGGTTGCTGAAACTCCATGGAAGTCACTCCAAGGACTCAAAGGAAGGATTCCCCATCGCTAACTCCCTTTCTTACGCGTCCTGGAGCATTTGGACCCAGGTTCCGATTTTGGTCTCTTTTTGGTCCCCTTTTGCTTAAAGGCTATGAACCACGTGCAAAACTAGTCTCAGGTCACTGAAACTCCATGAACATCACTCATAGGAATCAAAGGAAGGGTTCCCTACTGCTCTCTCTCCTCCTGACGCTTCATTGTCCATTTGGACCCAAGTTTCGATTTTGGTATATTTTTGGTCCTCTTTTGCTTAGCGGCTAAGGATGGCTTGGAAAACTAGTCTCTGGCTGCTGAAACTCTTTGAAAATGACTCCTAGGACTCAAAGAAAAGGTTTTCCACCTCTCTTTCCCCTTCTGGCGCTTCCTACCGCTTTTTCGCCCAAGTTTCGATTTTACTCTCTTTTGGTTCCCTTTTGCTTCGCATCAATAGAATGCATGCAAACCTAGTTTCGGGCCACTAAAACTGTTTATAAATGACTCCTAGGACTTAAAGAAAAGGTTTCCCACTGTTCTCTCTCCTTCCAGCACTTCCTAGCGCCTTTTGGCCCAACTTTTGATTTTGGTCACTTTTGGTCCCCTTTTGCTTAGCAGCTACGGAATACATGCAAAACTAGTCTCCGACCATTGAAACTCTTTGAAAATGACACTTAGGAATACACTGAAGTGTTTCCCACTGCTGTCTCCCCTCCTGGCGCCTTTTGGCCCAAGTTCTGATTTGTGGTCTCTTCTGGTCCCCTTTTGCATAGCTGCTAAGAAACAGCCACAAAACTCATCAAAGGTCGCAGGAACTCCATGAAAGTTACTCGTATGATTCAAAGGAAAGATTCCTCTCTGCTCTCTCCTCTTCTGACGCTTCCTGTGCATTTGGACCAAAGTTCCACTTTTACTCTCTTTTTGGTCCTTTTTTGCTTAGCGGCAACGTAATGCATGCAGACTCTATTTTTCAACCACCTAAACTATTTATAAATGGCTCATAGGACACAAAAAATGGTTTCCCACTCCTCTCTCCTTTTCTGGCACTTCCTAATGCTTTTTGGTCCCTTTTTGCTTAGCAGCAAAGGAACGCGTGCAAAACTAGTTTCTGACCATTGAAACTCTTTGAAAATGACTCCTAGGACTCAAAGAAAAGGTTTCCCACCGCTCTCTCCCCTTTTGGCGCTTCCTAGTGCCTTTTGGCCCAAGTTCCAATTTTGGTCTCTTTTGGTCCCCTTTTGCTTAGCGGCTAAGGAATGGGTGCAAAACTAGTTTCAGGCCGCTGAAACTCCATGGAAGTCGCACCTAGGACTCAAAGGAAGGGTTCCCCATCGCTCACTCCCCTTCTCACGCGTCTTGGAGCATTTTGACCTAGGTTCCAGTTTTGGTCTCTTTTTGCTCCCTTTTTTCTTAAAGACTAAGGACCGTGTGCAAAACTAGTCTCAGGCCGCTAAAACTCCATGTAAGTCACTTCTAGGACTCAATGGAAAGATTACCCTCTGCTCTCTCCTCTTCTGACGCTTCCTGTGCATTTAGACCAAAGATCCAATTTTAGTCTCTTTTTGGTCCCTTTTTGCTTAGCGGCAACGGAATGCATGCAAACCCTATTTTTCAACCCCTGAAACTGTTTATAAATGACTCGTAGGACTCAAAAAATGGTTTCCCACCCCTCTCTCATTTTCTGGTACTTCCTAATGCTTTTTGGTCCCCTTTTGCTTAGCGGCAAAGGAACGCGTGCGAAACTAGTTTCTAGACACTTGAACTCTTTGAAAATGACTCCTAGGACTCAAAGAAAGGTTTCCCACCGCTCTCTCCCCTTTTAGTCCCCTTTTGCTTAGAGGCTAAGGAATGGGTGCAAAACTAGTCTCAGGCCGCTGAAACTCCATGGAAGTCGCACCTAGGACTCAAAGGAAGGGTTCCCCATCGCTCGCTCCCCTCTCACGCGTCCTGAAGCATTTGGACCCAGGTTCTGGTTTTGGTCTGTTTTTGGTCCCTTTTTGCTTAAAGGCTAAGGACCACGTGCAAAACTAGTCTCAGGCCGCTGAAACTCCATGAACGTCACTTATAGCAATCAAAGGAAGGGTTCCCTACTGCTCTCTCCCCTCCTGACGATTCATTGTGCATTTGGACCCAAGTTTCGACTTTGGTGTGTTTTTGGTTCTCTTTTGCTTAGCGGCTAAGGAAAAGGTGGAAAACTAGTCTCTGGCCACTCAAAGTCTTTGAAAATAACTCCTAGGACTCAAAGAAAATGTTTCCCACCACTCTCTCCTCTTCTGGCACTTCCTAGCGCCTTTTCGCCCAAGTTTCCATTTTTGTTTCTTTTGGCTTACTTTTGCTTAGCATCAACAGAATGCATGCAAACCTAGTTTTTGGCCACTGAAACTGTTTATAAATAACTCCTAGGACTCAATGAAAAGGTTTTCCACCGCTCTGTCCCCTTTTGGCACTTCCTAGCGCCTTTTGGCCAAAGTTCCAATTTTGGCCTCTTTTGGTCCCCTTTTGCTTAGCTGCTAAGAAACGGGCACAAAACACATCTCAGGTTGCAGGAACTCCATGAAAGTTACGCATAGGAATTAAAGGATGGATTTCCCTCCGCTCTCTCCTCTTCTCACGTTCCTGGTGCATTTGGATGAAAGTTTCGATTTTGGCTTCTCTTGGTCTCCTTTTGCTTAGCGGCTAAGGAACGGGTGCAAAACTAGTCTTAGGCCGCTGAAAATCCATGGAAGTCGCACTTAGCACTCAAAGGAATGGTTCTCCATCGCTCACTCCCCTTCTCACGCGTCCTGGAGCATTTGGACCTAGGTTCCAGTTTTGGTTTTCCAAAAGCTCTCTCCCCTCCTAGCACATTTGGGCTTAAGTTTCGATTTTGGTTTGTTTTGTTCCCTTTTTACTTAGTAGATAAGGAATGAGTGGAACACTTGTCTCTGGCCACTGAAACTCATTGGAAATGACTCATAGGATTCAAAGGAAGATTCCTCATTGCACTTTCCCATCCTAGCGCTTTCTGGCGCATTTCAACCCAATTTCTGATTTTGGTATCTCTTTGTCCCCTTGTACTTAGTGGCTAAGAAACGAGTGCAAACACTCGTCTGTGACTGTTGAAACTCCTTGCAAATGACTCCTCGGACTCAAAGCAAGGATTTCCAAATGCTCTCTCCCCTCCTGACGCATTTTGGCTTAAGTTTTGATTTTGGTTTGTTTTGTTCCCCTTTTGTTTAGCAGATAAGGAATGAGTGGAACACTTGTCTCTGGCCGCTGAAACTCATTGGAAATGACTCCTAGGATTCAATGGAAGGATTCCCCACCACACTTTGCCTTCCTAGCGCTTTCTGGAGTATTTGGGCCCAAGTTTCTATTTTGGTCTCTTTTGGTCACCTTTTGCCTAGCAGCTAAGGAATAAGCGCAAAACTTATCTCTGGCCACTGAAACTCAATGGAAAAGACTCTTAAGACTCAAAGGAAGGATTCTCAACCGCGTTTTCCACTCCAGGTACTTTCTGGCATCTTTGGGCTAAGTTTTGGTTTTGGTTTCTTTTGCTCCCTTTTTGGTTTGTGGCAAAGGAACGCATGCAAAACTCGTGTACGACCGCTGAAACTACTTGGAAATAAACACTAGGACCGAAAGGAAGGGTTCTTCACCGCTCTCTCTCATCCTGGGGTATTTGGGCCCAAGTTTCGATTTTGGTTTCTTTTGGTCCCCTTTTGCTTAGCAACTAAAGAATAAGTGCAAAACTTATCTCTAGCTACTGAAACTCATAGGAAATGACTCCTATGACTCAAAGGAAAGGTTTCCCACTGCTCTCTCCCATCCTGGCGCTTGCTGGCGCATTTCAGCTCAATTTTCTGATTTTGGTCTCTCTTGGTCCTCTTGTGCTTAGCGTCTAAGAACCGAGTGCAATCTTGTCTGCTACTGCTAAAATTCCTTGAAAATGACTCCTAGGACTCAAAGCAACGGTTCCCAAACGCTCTCTTCCCTCTGGGCGCATTTGGGCTCAAGTTTCGTTTTTTGTCATTTTCGGTCCCCTTTTGCTTAGCACTTAAGGAACAAGTGCAAAACGTGTCTCTGGCCGCCGAAACTCATTGGAAATGACTCTTTGGACTCAAAGGAAGGATTCCCCACCGCACTTTTCCTTCCTAGTGCTTTCTGGCTCATTTGGGTCGAAGTTCTGGTTTTGGTCTCTGTTGCTGCCTTTTTGGAAATGACTCTTTGGACTCAAAGGAAGGATTCTCCACCGCACTTTTCCTTCCTAGTGCTTTCTGGAGCATTTGGGCCCAAGTTCTGGTTTTGGTCTTTGTTGCTGCCTTTTTGCTTAGCGGCTAAGCAATGGGTGCAAAACTCGTCTGCGACCGCTAAAACTAATAAGAAATGACTCCTACGACTCAAAGGAAGGGTTCCCCACTGCTCTATCCCCTCCTGACGCTTCCTTGTGCATGTTGACCCAAGTTTCAGTTTTGGTGTAGTTTTGGTTCCCTTTTGCTTAGCGGCTAAGGAATGCGTGCAAAACTAGTCTCGAGCCACTGAAACTCTTTGAAAATGACGCTTCCTTTTGCTTAGCGGCTAAGGATTCCCCACTGCTCTCTCCCATCCTAGCGCTTCCTAGCGCATTTCAGCCTAAGTTTCAATTTTGGTCTCTTTTGATCCCTTTTTACTTAGTGGCTAAGGAACGCGAGCAATTGTTTGTCTCTGGCCACTAAAACTCATTGGAAATGACTCTTAGAACTCAAAGGAAGGATTCCTCACCACGCTTTCCCCTCCTGGCGCTTTCTAGCGCATTTGGGTCCAAGTTTCGGTTATGGTCTCTTTTGGTCCCCTTTTGATTAGCTGCTAAGGAACGAGTGAAAAACTTGTCTCTGACCACTGAAACTCATTGGAAATGACTCTTAGGACTGAAAGGAAAGATTCCCCACCGTACTTTCCCTTCTTAGCACTTTCTGGTGCATTTGGGCCCAAGTTCTGATTTTGGTCTCTTTTGCTCCCTTTTTGCTTAGTGGCTAAGGAACTGGTGCAAAACTCATCTGCGACCGCTGAAACTAATAGGAAATGACTCCTATGACTCAAAGGAAGGATCCCAACCGCCCTATCCTCTGCTGGCGTATTTGGGCCCAAGTTTCGATTTTGATCACTTTTAGTCCCTTTTTGCTTAGTAGTTAAAGAACGAGTGCAAAACTTGTCTTTGGTCGCTGAAATTCATTGGAAATGAGTCCTAGGATTCAAAGGAAGGATTCCCCACCGCGTTCTCCCTTCCTAGCGCTTTCTGGAGCATTTGTGCCCAAGTTTCAGTTTTGGTCTTTGTCACACTTCAGAAGAGAAGTAGATTTGACTAGCAAGTGTACTAGTGTTGATGTAGCAAGTTATAAAAATGATAGAACTGTATTAGAGTCCCAAGTATCGATCTCAGAGAATAAAAGTATTCAATTACCACTTCATAAGGCCACATTTAGTTGAGCTCATGAATTTCAGAAGGAGTTTGAAAGTAAAATTGATAAATGTTGAACTCAGAAGAAAAACAGAACAATTAACATGCAAATGTTTGATTAACAGATATGGAAAACATAGCTAGGGAGATGTTTCACCAAAACTTCAATGTTGAATCAATAAAGTTCTGAATTTCCAAGTAATTAGAAGGAATGACAATCAGTTTCACGTTATATTATTCAAAGGTTAATTCCTTAACTCAATGAACCTAACATTCAATCAAATCACTCTAATTCCTTAGATCTGGTTCAATTAAATGTTGCATTAGGTGTTAGAAACCAGAAGATTGCAAAATCAAGTTATCTTATCCCTAAGACATCTATAATCCTGGTAATTGATTCAGATCTGAAGAACAAATTCAATTTTCATTGACAAGAATTCCTCTGTAATTAGTTAATCAAATTTCCATTCAATCACTATGTAAACTATAGAATCAATCACTTAATCCATGTAGAGGCTTATCTGGTGATCTGGAAGACTGGAATGATCACTTTCATTCATAAAAGTGGCAACGCTAGAAGTCGAGTTATGCGCGTGTTCACTTTCATGAGTAAAAGTGGCCACGCGCAACTTGCCTTGCTATATGCCTCTCTGGAACAATCTGGAAAGCTCACTTTTGCCAGCGAAAGTCGAGTTATGCGCGTGTTCACGTTACTCGCTAAGACTGAGAGTTCTCTGGAAAGCTCACTTTTGCCAGCGAAAGTGACAATGCGCTACTTGCTAAGTTTGGAGCTTGTTTGGAACGCTCACTTTCACCAACGAAAGTGGTAACGCACACTATGTTCTTCTAAGAAACTCTTTGTTACACTCACTTTCACTGACAATAGTGATCATGCCTAGCTCAAACTCCATAAACCGTGTTCTTTGAGTCCAGACGTGCTACTTTTCCTCTATCTTTCCATTAATCTTCCATCTTCATGAACTTTGCTTAGAATTTTCTACAAAAACATGCTTGAATTATTAATTTTTATATAGAAAATACACAAATGTTAAAATAACTATGTATTTAAAGAAAACCTTCAATCATTCTATTTTTATAAGTTTTTCTGCTTTCTCCAACATATTTTCTTTATTAAATAGATTAAAAATATAGTAAAATACTAGTAAAAATATGGATTCATCACCACCCTAAACTTGAATTTTTGTTTGTCCTCAAGCAAATCAAACCAAACAAGGGTAAGTTCATCCACTTTTCAAAAATTCCATTAATAGACTGCTTTTCTCAAATTTTCCAATTTTCAATTCTGTATTTTCTGATTTCCTAATTCAATCAAGTTATTCATCCAATCACTCATCATGATAATCACACTGCATTAATCATACTATGAGTAAGAATTGCTATCTGAGTTCATGTATTTCAGCAAAGTTTATGTGAGCAAAATTAAGAAACATGATCATAGCTCACTGGTAGTGTTTCCCTCATCACTCAATAGTGTTTAGGCTCATTGTTTTCTCTCTAAATCATCATTTTTACCATACTTTACCATAGGCTTACATATATTCTTAATCTCCTCTATAAAAATATAACAAATTACATATCAAGAGGACTTTTCAAGTAAAATTGAGATTAAAGGACAAGTAGGTGTTCAATCAAACTGGGAAGCAATATGGTTAATTCCAAACAAAAAAGATGCAATTCAAGTAGATGAAATTCAAAATTTAGAATGAGCTTTCATTCTCTTTTCTTCCATTCAATTATGTACAGCATTTTATGATTTTTGCAGCATTTAATTGCTTTTCATGTATCAATTTATGCATTTATGCACAAATTTCTTTTCTATTTTTCACACTTTCTATTTCTTCTTTTCAATACTTTTCTTTTCATTTTTCTCTTTTCAAATGACTCAGATTTTTGTTGTTACTTTTCTTTTCAAATACCTCATAACTTTGCTGTTACCCACCCCGAACTTAAAACTTTGCTTGTCCTCAAGCAATGTCATACAATATCACAACATGTCACCCCAAACTTAATTCTGAAAATCATCTTTGGTTAAAATCAAATTGCCTCTTTCTTATTTGGATAGGTCTCATGGTTTTTCAGTAGGGCTTGTATTGAAGTTTACCAAAAGAAAGGTTAAAGGCTCAAAAGGGTGACCTAAGAATTTCAGCACAAGGGAGGTTTATTTAGGCTCTAAACATGAACAAAGAAGGCCTCTATCATATATGTGAATTGTACATTTTACAAATTCAATTAAGAAACAATGCAAGTTCTAGAGGTACAGCAAAATATGAGATCAATCAACACACAGCAAGAATGCATGAGGTTCAAGTCTCACCAAGGATATTTAAGTGAACATGTTAATCAATGAAGCTCACAATTCATTTTTTTAGAATTATATTCACACAGTGGCAAGACTATGTCATTTTGAAAATTACAAGTGTGATCTCATTTTGAGAATGGGAAAAACAACTTAAAAAGAAAAAATAAATCAGAATGCACAGAATGTCAATTAAAATGCAATTATTTCACATAAAACAGTTTAATATCTATACTACTATTTTTGTGTTTTTCTAAAAATTTTTCAGTGTATTATGAAGCTAACAGATGAACAAGAGGTAAAGAATTAACCCCCCTTTCATGGCAGCCTGTGCAGGTGTCAACATCCTTGTGTTTGAGTGTTGTGTGATAATGACAAATTCTGCATAAAACACCAAAAATTTCTCAATTAGCAAGTAAAAAGGCAATTAGCTGCAAAACTAGTAGATATTTAAAACAAAAATATTCATAACTAAAATTAAACCAAAATGTACCAAAATGTACTTACAATCCCAAAAGTTTGAAATTTAATTACAAAAATTTACAAACATTCTAAATGACAGAAATTAAAAAGTCCTAAGCTATGTATCTGTTTCATCCTCATGTGAGGTTTCTTCTTCCTCTGATTCCTCTTCTTCTTCTTCTTCTTCTGCCTCCTCCTCCAGTTCAGCTGCTTGTGGGAAATGAGTTCTGTAAATTGGCAGGTCTTTGAAAACTGAAGAGCACAGGCACTAAGCATTTTCTGCCAAATCTAGTGTGTGGTATATCTCATCCTTAGTCATTCCCATCTTCTGACCAAGGTTCAATAAAACACACTCTAGCAGCATAATTCTAGCATTAACACTGCTATGGAACTCAGTCTGTCTCTCAGCCAACTGGTTTTGCCCTTCAGCCATTAATGATAGTGTGTCCTTCATCTTTATTAGCTTTTATTTTCTAAACTGAGAGGGGATGGGGGCTTCTGAGGTGTAGGAGGTGGTGACATAAATCTCTTTCACCATAGATACAGAAATAGATGGAACAAATCTGATGCTTTCTTAGTAGTCACCAAACTCTACCCCTGCATCTTCACAAAGCAAAGTTATTAATGAAGGAAAGGCTAGTGAATCTCTCTTTGTTTTCAAAATATTTAGGATACATTCACTTATGACCTCTCCCACATCAATGCACATGTCATTGATAATGGCAAAAAGAAGTTCTGCCCTTTTTACTGCGAGTGTTAAGTTGTGCATGACGGGCATAAAAGAGCTCAGGATGAATGTGCTCCAAACTTTAGCAAATGGCAGCAAATTTTTTGTGGTGATGCACTTGGGCTTCTTGGCTTGGTTTAGCTGCCAAGTTGTGCCTGGCCTTCCAATTCTCTGCAAAATTTCCACAGTCTCTATCTGAACTATTCTTAAAGGTACTGAACTCCAGCTGCCCAGGTTGCTTCTCAGAATTGATATTCAGCACTCTATTGATGTTGGCAGCAGTAAAATCCACTTTCATCCCCTTGACCGTTGTGTGGAATTTGGGGATTTTATCTCTCTTGAATCTTATGGCATTGGCATAGAACTCTTATGTAATTTCCCTCCAGCCCATGCCAGCCATAGAGCAAAAGGAGTCCCATTCCCTTTCCTGGATTTCCTCCTTGTATTCAGGGTAATTATTTCCAGCAATCTCAAATGCTCTGTCTGAGACGATCTTCCTTCTGAGTATATTGGCCCTGAAGTAGTTTTCATAGGCCAGACTCCTAAATTAGGGGTCATACATTTCTATAGGCCTTAAAGTTAAGGCTCCATCCATTCTACCCCTCTTTGATCTTGGAGTGCCTCTGGAAGATCCTACTGGAGTGTTGTTTGATGTTCTTGCCATTTTCAGTTTGCTGCAATGAAAAATCAATTTAACAAGTTAAAATTGCAATGCACAGAGGTAAAAGTACAGATTGCTGCTATGAAGAAAAATCAATTGAACAAGTTACAGAAATTCAATTTTTCCAACAAGTTAACATATAGTCTGCTGTCAGGATATGTCAATATATAGATGCAAAAGTACAGATGCATAACACTTAGCAATCAAATTGAGAGGTTTTTAATTTATATCCATAATTTGTAAGTTTAGAGTCATACTCTCACAAAAAAATAGGGTAACGTAGAGGGATATTTTCAGGCTTTTAAATTTTCACAGAATTCTTCAATTCAACAAACATACTTTTCATTAGAATAATGCAGAACTATTTGGCATGAAATTTGTCAAACCTTTAATCTAGTATAGAGCATCAGCTAATATTAGACAATCACATTTAAAAATTTCAAGTCAAACATTTTCACTGAAGTCCTTCATATCAACTCAAATTCTGCAGAAAGCTTGTTCAAATATATAGTAATGCAGGTTCAAATCTCTAAATAAGAACATCAACAATAAAGTGAAAACCTAGCCACAATATCTTTTCGTTCCATGTTTGAATTAAACAACTCAGAATATTTTCTCATTTGCCCTATTCAAACATTTTCCAAAGCTTTCAAACGTACAGAGAACCCTAACCACAGATTTACAGAAATGAAGATGAGTGTACCTGGAAGAGATTCAGAAATGTAGATGAAAGTGAGAGAAAGAGGAATATGCTTCTGGGTTGCCATGCAGAGAGTGAGAGTCAGAGAGCTGGCATAGAGAAATGGAATTTTTAGATTTAATAGTGTGTGCGTGTTCACTTTAAGCAATATTTATAGTCATGCGTGTGCACGTGATTACTCTTTAAGGAAAAAGTGAATGTTATAGTATTAAAGGCATCCAGCGTGGTTACTATTTTTCAACAAAGTGAGCATTCCAGAGATGTTGTTTTTTATGATTGAAATGCGCGTTGTCACATTGCTAGGCAAAGTGACAACACGCAAGCTTATTTCTTGAGAGTGATCACTTTTGTCAATGAAAAGAAGAACGCACAAAGGATCTTTCATACTTACCTGTGCGTGGTCACTTTTTTTCAAAAAAAGTGAGCGTTCTAGAGAAGGGTGTCTCCTTCATACTTCTGCGTGGTTACTCTTATCAGCAAGAGTGAATGTTCCAGAAGGTGTGTTTTCTAGTTAGCCTCTATGTGATCACTCTCATCAGCGAGAGTGATTGTTCCAGAGGAGGGTGTTACTCTTCATGCCTTTGCGTGATCACTTTTATTAGCAAAAGTGATTGTTCCATAAGGGAACATCAAAATGCAATCTTTGCGTGACTCCTTTCCTGAAAAAGAGTGACTCTTTTCATCATTCAAAGTTCTCTAAAACCTCAAGTAGCTCACTTATTCAACTCTAATCCTTTCAATACACACTCACAACGTCAATTCTCAGTTCATTTATCAGATTTTTCCCTCAGAATACAGATGCAACAGTAATGACAGACATGAAATTGCGGAATTTGAACAAACTGAATAACAGAAACTTAAATGCAATGCAATAATAGTAAAAGGGTTCAGAAATGTGAGTTGCCTCTCACAAAACGCTCTTTTAACGTCACTAGCTTGACGCCTATTGATCTTTAATTCTAAGAGATGATTTTGATGATAATGGCTCTTGCTCTATCTTGAAACATTTTCCCTTTTTCTCATCAACTTGTAGCTCTTCATTCAATTCATAACCTGGATGAAATAACAGTGGAGGAACTTCCAGTAGCTTGATAAATTCAATAAGCTTCTTTCCCTCCTCTTTATCATTTTGATATGCCACTGCAACATGGACTTCTCTTATAACAGAATCATCCTTCTATTTTTCCTGCTTGAAATTTTGCAGTCCTTGAGGAAATGGAAGCTTTTGGCATTTAACTGTATCTGTTAGCTTGCAAATATCTTCAAACAACTGCTTTTTGGTTCTTTTCGGTTGTGTCTTGCTACTGTCCTTTAGTTTTTCTTTCTTTAAAATCGTTAACTGCTCTTCCTTGCAATCCTCTTGTTGCTTATCTTGAATGTTGTTTTCTTTAGATTCATCTAATGCCTCCTTTATCTTAGTAGCTTTAGGACTTGAAATTCCCACCTCCTTTCTTATGCAGAAAACTTGTCTTTGCTCTATTGGATTCATAATGGTATTGCTAGGCAACTTTTCATCATTCCTATTTAACAATTGCTCTGAAATTTCTCCTATATGTATCTCCATCTTCTTCATGGATGCATCTTTATTCTTGAAACTTGACTGAGTAAATTCTATGAATTGGAACAAAGCTTCTTCAAGTTCATTATTTCAGTTTTGAAGAGTCTTTGAAGGTTGTTGTTCTCTTTGAAGTTTAGAATATGATGCTTGAAAATAAGGCTGTGAAAATTGAGAACCAGAGAATGGTGTTGTTGCAATAATCATTTGTTGATTCCAATCATAATATGGTAGACTCATATTAGCTTGACACTGATAATTATAAGAAAGGTAGATTGAGGTCTCTTTTAGGCCCAACTTTCAATTTTGGTCTCTTTTGGTCCCTTTTTTACTTAGTAGATCAGGAATGCATGCAAAACTTGTCTACGACTACTGAAACTCATAGGAAATGACTCCTAGGACTCAAAGGAAGGGTTCCCCAGTGCTCTCTCCCAACTTGGCACTTTTTAGCCCAAGTTCTGATTTTGGTCTCTTTTGGTCCTCTTTTGCTTAGCGGTTAAGAAACGCGTGCAAAACTTGTCTGCGACTGCTGAAAATCCTTGAAAATGACTCCTAGGATTGAAAGGAAGGGTTCCCATCGCTCTCTCCCATCCTTGCGTATTTGGGCCCAAGTTGCAATTTTTGTCTCTTTCGCACTTTCCTCTTTTGGCGATTTTTGGCACATTTTGCTTAGCAGCTAAGGAACGCATGCAAAGCACGTCTGTGATAGATGAAACTCCTTGGAAATGACTCTTAGGACTCAAAGCAAGGGTTCCCAACCACTCTCTCCCCTCCTGGCGCATTTGGGCTTAAGTTTTGACTTTGGTTTCTTTTGGTCCCCTTTTGCTTAGCAGCTAAGAAACGAGTGAAAAACTTGTCTACGACCGCTAAAACTCCTTGGAAGTGACTCCTAGGACTCAAAGTAAGGGTTCCCAAATGTTCTCTCCCCTCCTATCGCATTTCGGCTCAAGTTTCAATTTTCGTCTCTTTCGCGCTTTTCCCTCCTGGCAGTTTCTAGCACATTTGTGCCCAAGTTTCAGTTTTGGTCTCTTTTAGTCTTTTTTTGCTTAGTGGCTAAGGAACATGTGTGAAGCCAGTCTGCGACAAGTGAAACTCCTTGGAAATGACTCCTAGGACACAAAAGAATGGTTCCCTACTGGTCTCTCCCATCCTGGCATATTTGGGACCAAGTTTCGATTTTGGTCTCTTTCACGCTTTACCAAGTTCAAATTTTGGTCCCTTTTGGTCCTCTTTTGCTTAGTGGCTAAGGAACGCGTGCAAAACTCGCCTGCAACCGCTAAACACCTTGGAAATGACTCTTCGGACTCAAAGCAATGGTTGCCAACCGCTCTATCCCCTGCTAGCATATTTGGACTCAAGTTTTGATTTTGGTCTCTTTTGGTCCTTTTTGCTTAGCAGCTAAGGAACAAGAGAAAAACTTGTTTTGGCCACTAAAACTCATTGGAAATGACTCCTAAGACTCAAAGTAAGGATTCCTACCCGCGTTTTCCCCTCCTAGCGCTTTCTGGTGCATTTGGGCTCAAGCTTTAGTTTTGGTCTCATTTGGTCCTCTTTTGCTTAGCGGCTAAGGAACACATGTAAAACTCGTTTGTGACCACTGACACTGATAGGAAATGACTCATATGACTCAAAGGAAGGGTTCTGCACCGCTCTCTCCCATCCTGGCGCTTCTTAGCGCATTTCAGCCCAGGTAATGATTTTGGTCTCCTTTGGACCTCTTTGGCTAAATGGCTAAGGAACGCATGCAAAATTGTCTCCGACTGCTGAAACTCCTTGGAAATGACTCCTAGGACTCAAAACAATAGTTCCCAACTACTCTATCCCCTACTGGCGTATTTGAGCTCAAGTATCAATTTTGGTCTCTTTTGGTCCTTTTTGCTAAGCAGCTAAGGAATGAGTGCAAGACTTGTCTCTGGCCACTGAAACTCATTGCAAGTGACTTCTTGGACTCAAAGGAAGGATTCCTCACTGCATTTTCCCCTCCTGGCGCTTTCTACCGCCTTTGGGCTCAAGTTTCAATTTTGGTCTCTTTTGGTTCCCTTTTGCTTAGCGGCTAAGGAACGTGTGCAAAACTCGTCTGCAAGCACTGAAAGGTAGATTGACACTGATAATTATAAGAAAGGTAGATTGAGGTCTCTTTTGGGCCCAAGTTCCAATTTTGGTCTCTTTTGGTCCCCATTTGCTTAACGGATAAGGAATGCGTGCAAAACTCGTCTGCGACTGCTGAAACTCATAGGAAATGACTCTTAGGACTTAAAGGAAGGGTTCCCTACCACCCTATCATTCTGGCATTTTTCAGCCCAAGTTCTAATTTTGGCCTCTCTTGGTCCTCTTTTGTTAGTGATGAATCCACATTTTACTAAACTTTTATACATCATTTATCATTTTTTTATAGAAAAGAATAGACTTAGATAGTGTAAATAAGATGAATATTCCAATTAGGCTAAATAATATAGAATTCTTAATTTTTAGTTATTTTACATTGATTTAGATAGTTTATTTTACATGTTTTGATCATTTGAATAATGTGGCTTAGATTTTGAGGAATTTGAGGTGAAAGTAACTACTTTCAAGATTGATAGTGATAACTAAAGCAAGCTACTTTCAGCAAAGGGCCAAAGTGATCACTTTTAAAGTTAAAAGTGAAAACTATAGCAGCCCAGAATCCACTAAGTCTGAGCGTGGTTACTATGAAAGTTTATAGTAATCACTCCAGAGCATGTAGAATTGAAGGTGCTGGGTGTAGTTACTATCAAAGTTCATAGTGATAACTCCAGAGAGTCCAAAATGCCCCAGTGCTACGCGTGGTTACTATCAAAGTTGATAGTAGACACTACAGAAAGGCAAAACCCAACTAATGCTGCGCGTGTTTACTATAAAAGAAAAGTAATTACTTTGGAGGGCATTGACTTTAGTATAAATAGATTTTTACCAAATTAGGGTAGAGAGTTCTTACAGTTTTTGAACCTTTTTTCTTCTTTACTAAATTTAGGACATTTTCCAGAGCTTAGGGCAACCTTGGGTGACAGCCAAGGGTCCAACCTAGGGTTTGGTTTCTCATTTCTCTTGCTTTTACATTAATGCTAATGAGTTTTCTGCATTTCCCAACTGCATTTTTGACCCCCATTTCCATGGAGGGCTAAATTTTGTGTAATCCTTAGTGAGTTGACATGGATTCTTGAGTTCCTTGATTTTAATGATAATATAATTTCTTTCTTCTCATTAATTACTTCTTCCTTGTCTCTTGAATTGAATTAGTGGTGAATGAGGGGGATATTGCTTAATTAACCCTAATTCATTTTAAGGAGATTCTAAACTAGGGATTTCTTAATCCTAGGTTTAATTCTAAGGTTGTTTAACTTTGGGATGAGGGATTAGAGCCTAGCAAATTATGTAATTTCATTAGGACCATAAGGTTAATTTTTGCTTGTTAAATTAACCTAATTCATGGGAGAGAGGATGAACATTAAATTGTGAGTGGAATGAGGATAGAATCTTTGTGGATGAACTAAGGATTGCTGATTTCTATTGTTTGAATTAATTAAACTTGTTTGCTTATTGCTCTTTATATTAATTTGAAACCACAAAACCCCCCATTTTAATTGCTTGTTCAATTAATGCCTTCAACATGTTTAGTGAAGATTAATAGCCAATGTTCACGGGAGACAATCTAGGGTAACCCTAGTACTACATTAATTTGTTTAAATTTTGATGAGGATTTACGACAAATCTTTTAAACACAACATGAGAAAGTTCGTTCATCAAATTGGCACCGTTGCCGGGGAACATTGGTGTTGATTTTTCATAAACATGTTATTTGCTCTGTTTTTATTTTCGTTTTCTGCATGTTTAGTGAATTCTCTTTGAACTTTTGCATTACTTTAGTATAGTTGTAGTTTCATAGGTAAGTAGAGATATCTTGCATTTAGGTACAACTGCAACTGTGAATTCTGCATTTTGTGAACTTTGATTTCTGCACTTTAGTTTACTGCAACTGCATTTTCGTTTGCTGCATAATTGCCCTATTTCTGCTGCATAATTCTGTAGAATTCTACAAAATTTAATCAATAGGTGGGCAAACCTTTTGTTTTATTTTACTGCACATTATATTTAATTTTTCTGCATAATAGTTTCCTTCATAATTTGCACTTTAGTTACTTCTTTCATTCAATTTCTTTTCAATTTCCATAGGTAATTCCTAATGAATGACCAGATCAAATTTGAGAGATTTATATCCTCTGGACACTGAAATTGATAGGACATTCTTAAGAATCTTAGGAACCTTAGGACAAATAGAGAAAACTCTGCACATACTGAGGAATCATTCCATCTTCCATATATTCTTCTCTGCATTCTTTAAATTCTGAACCTTTAAAAATGCCAGAAAATGACCTGACACTTAAGGAGCTTGCCGCGCTAGACGTGACTTACCAGACTTTGTGTATCCAATACCCGGATGTGGATGCCCTTTTTGTTCTTAAAACTGGCCTAATCCATCTTTTACCTAAATTTCATGGCTTTGCAGGTGAAGATCTATATAAACACCTTAAGGAATTTCATATTGTTTGCTCTACAATGAGACCACAAGGTGTGCCTGAAGAGCATGTGAAATTGAAGGCTTTTCCATTCTTTCTTATGGATTTAGCTAAAGATTGGCTATATTATCTTCCACCTGGCTCTATTACAAGTTAGGACACCCTCAAGAGATTGTTCCTGGAAAAAATTGTCCCTGCCTCAAGGGTTGCCTCAATAAGAAAGGAAATATGTGGTATTAGGTAGGTGGAAAGGGAAAGTTTGTATGAATATTGGGAGCTTTTCAAGAGACTTTGTGCTAGTAGCCCCTATCATCAGATAAGTGACCAGCTCCTAATCCAATACTTCTATGAGGGGTTACACCCAATGGATAGGAGCATGATTGACACAGCTAGTGGGGGAGCCCTAGTTGATAAGACTCCCGTAGCCGTAGAAACCTCATTGAGAATATGGCAGCTAACTCTCAACAGTTTGCTACAAGGAAAAATTCCATCATGTCCAGGAGTGTCAATGAAATTCAAACTTCAGATTCACACAAGCTAGAGCATAATGTAGATGAGTTGGCTTCTATGGTAAAATAGTTGGCATCCATCCAAAAGAATTCTGCTGCGTATACACCTCCGCCTCCATCCATTCCAGCTATGCGTTGTGGGATCTGTTCATCTACAGATCACTTCACTGATAGTTGTCCCACATTGCAAGAAATTGAATCTTCGGAAGGTAATCCTGAAGCTTATGCTGCTAATATTTTTGCTAATAAATTTCCTTTTTAGCAGCCGCAGCAATAACAAAGCTTGGATTTATCTTCTAATATATATAATCCCAGTTAGAGGAACCATCCTAACTTAAGGTGGGGAGGAAATACACAACATCAATGCTCTAGCCAACCAGCCAACAACCATTTCCAACCACATCAAGCTGGACAAAGCAAGCCATATTGAGCCCAGCAACATCACCATCCATCATCTTCATCTCAACAGCACCATCAAGCATCCTCTTCACTGGCTCCTGCACCTCAAAAGAGTGAGTCATCCTTGGAAGACCTTTTAAGCAAATCACTATGAGTAATCTCAATTTCCAGCAACAGAGTCAGGCTTTCCAGCAATAGACTCAAGCAAGTATCAAGACCTTGGAGAATCAAATGGGTCAACTTGCTTTATCCCTGAATCAACTTCAATCTCAAGGTTCAGGCAATCTCCCTGCATAAACTATAAGAAACCCAAAGAATGTGAGTGTCATTACCTAGAGATCTGGTAAGGTGATGCAAGAGCCAGAAATGCCTTAGGAGAAGAATCCTAGTTGCACTCTAGCTGCAGAAGGTGAAGGAGGAGAGATTAAGAGCCAAGAGCAGCTTGCACCTATGCCCACACTATGTCAACCAAAAGTGGTAGACAAAGAAGAGAGGTCAATTCCTATTCCTTTCCCTCAAAGAATGGCTCAACCTAGCAAGAAGCAAGAAGAGGTTGACAAAGAAATTCTGGATACCTTCAAAAAGGTTGAAGTCAATATCCCCTTGTTAGATGCTATCAAGCAAATCCCAAAGTATGCCAAATTTCTTAAGGACTTGGCACTCATAGAAGGCGGCTAAAGGGTAATGAAAGAGTGAACATGGGGAGGAATGTATCAGCCCTTTTTGAGAGGCAGAAAACTTCCATACTTGAGAAATGCAAAGATCCAGGGACGTTTACTATTCCCTACATTATAGGCAACAATAGGATAGATAATGCCATGCTTCATTTAGGTGCATCTATTAATGTTATGCCTTTATCTATCTTCACATCTTTGTCTCTTGGACCATTGCAGCCCACAGGTGTATATCAATTATGGAGGAAATTTTCAAAGACCTGAATTTACCTTTCCTCATGTATATCAATATCAAGCTAATATGAGTCAGTCATATTATAATTGGAATCAACAAATTTCTACTGCAACAACACCTTTGTCAAGTCCTCATTATTCACAACCTTATTTTCAAGCATCATATTCTCAACTTCAAAGAGGACAACAACCATCAGAGGCTTCTCCAAAAAGAATGAATGAACTTGAAGAAACTTTGCTCCAATTCATGGAATTTACTCAATCAAGTTTCAAGAATCAAGAGGCATCCATGGAGAAGATGGAGATGCAAATAGGACAAATTTCAGAACATTTATTAAATAGGAATAATGAGAAATTGTCTACCAACACCGTTGTAAATCCTATAGAGCAATGCTAAGCTGCTTTCACAAGGAATGAGGTGGAAATTTCTAGTCATGAAGTTGCTGAGAAAGAGAGAGCATTAGATAAATTTGAAGAAAACAAGATTCAAGATAAACAACAAGAGGATTGCAAAGGAGTGCAATTAACTATTTTAAAGAAAGAAGAACCACAGGACAGCAGCAAGACCCAACCAAAAAGAACCAAAAAGTGGTTGTTTGAAGATGCATCTAAGCCAATAGATTAAGCTAAACACAAAAAGCTTCAATTTTTTCAAGGAGTGCAAAATTTCAAGCAGGAAAAACAAAAGGATGATTCTGTTATAAAAGAAGTCCTTGTTGCAGTGACATATGAAGACAATGAAAAGGAAGGAAAGAAACTTAATGAGCATACCAAACTGTTGGAAGTCCCTCCAATTTTATTTCTCTCAAGTTCTGAATTAAATGAAGAGCTGCAAGTTAGTGAGAAAAAGAGAAAACATTTACAGATAGAGAAAGAGCCCTTATCATCAAAATCATCTCTTAGAATCAAAGATCAATAGGCGTCAAGCTAGTGACGTTAAAAAAGCACTTTGTGAGAGGCAACTCACACTTCTTTCTTTTTAGATTTTCTTAATTTCTATTTTTTTTATTTCATTATTTTACATGATTTGAATTTCTAGTTATAAGTAATAAATTTTTTTTATGGGAGTAAAAGTGTCAACCTATATAGGAGTTTTCTGAGTTGGAGTGCTGGAACATCCATTTTCCTCAGCATAACAACATATATACTTTAGGATTATTTCTCTGTTCCTTTCTAAATTTTTAGCCATTAAATTTTGATAGAATTTAGATTAATTTTAAATTTTGGTTAATTTTGAATTTTAGAATTCCGCATGCTTCTAAATTTTTAGTATGATGGAGTAGTTAATTCTGAGTTTTCATATAATTAAATGTGTATAATCTGAGTTTTGATTTTGCAGGTGTTAATTCAAACAGAGAAGAATGAGACAAAGTGATATAATTGTGTTTAAAAGAATGTTCATTAATTGAGTAATCACTTTGAGGAAGAAGAGTTGAGGCACAGGAGCTATTTTCTGAAATTTGATCATTAAAGTGAACACTTTAAGTGCATAAAGTGTCCACGTGCAACTATGCACAGCTACTCTAACTGTTTGAAGTAGCTACGCGCATCTGAACGAAGCAAGGGCACAGTTACTCTACCCATTTGAAGTAGCTACACATATTATATTTCATTTACATGACTCTAGCATGTTCATTTTCCCCATTTAAAGTTTCTACCTAGTTTGCGTAGCTACTTAAAGTTCTAAGAGTGATAACGCGAAACCACAAAACCCTAAGCTCTCAAAACCCTAGTCCTAAAATTTGATTTTCCTACTTATCATTGGGTACCTTTGTGTTGATTATCTACAGTACCATTACATACGAGTAGGATTACACCATTATTGCACTCCAATTCTACGTAATTCTTCCTCCAATTTTAAATTTTCTGATTAGGGTTCTTGAAGGGAATGAATTGGGGAAAATTTGGAAATTTGGATTGAGGGTAAATTCTGTGAAATTGTTTATTCGAATAGGTAATTGAAGGGTGAAAGAGTTAATTCCATGCTGAAAATATCATTTTTAATTGAGATTCAACACTGAATTAGGGTTTTTCCACATGAACATGATGTTGTGTTTGGTATTTGAACATAGGGCTTATTCTCTATGAAATTTATTGTGATTGGACTGCATTGTCATGTTAGAAATTGTGTACATGCACTCTGCATAATTCTGAAATAATTTTTGATAATTGTCTGTGCAGAAAAGGTTGTCATAGTAAATTTAGTGGGTGTTAATGTAAGTTTTGATTGTTGTAATGGATTGATTATGATGTTCTGAATTTCTAGTTATTGAATTTCACTTCACTGCTCTAAAATTCACATGTTTACCATTGAAATTTGATTGGAATATGGCCTGATCACAGTGCATTACATTACCACACTGCACTTGATTGATTAAAAATTTGAGTTGAACCTGAATGCTATTTTGCACTCTGTATTGCTGAAATATGATGATTTGTACTTGATTGATGATTTGTTGATGACGCATACAGTCTTAGGACAATATTTTCTCCGTAATTTGAGTTAGAAAAAGTGCTTAGTTTTCTGAAATATTTGCTGTAATTTTGACAAATCTTGAAACTCATTCTTTCCATACTTAATTTGTGATTTCAGCTAAAATATGGCAAGCACACCTAGAGAAAATATTAAATTAAAGAGGGGCAGATTTCCAGGTGCCTCATTATCAAGGGCTATACCTGATCATGATCCAAGATTTAAAAGCAAAGCTTATGAGAACTATTTCAAGGCAAATATTTCGAGGAGGAAGATAGTTCATGATAGGAACCTTGAGCTAGCTGAAAAGTGATCATCCTAAATTTGTGGAGAAAATTCAGAAGAGAGTAAGGACTAAGGGAGAGCAATTACCTTATCACTACATCATGGTTAGGGGTGTAGAGGTGGATTTTTCTGCTATGAACATCAATAAAGTTTTGCAAATTTCTGTTAAGAAGGAAATTGGGCACCAGGGCTTCTCTGATTTTGGAAAGAAAATGGGCATGACCAAGGAGCAACTGTATGAATTTAAGGTGGAGAATGCATAGTGTTTGAGAGCTACTACCTTCAACAACCTCCCTCTCTTCAACACTTGTGTCAACATTCCTTCAGGAATTTTTCAGAAATGGATGAAGAAGATGAAGATGAGGAAGACAGTACAAAAGAGGAAGATGCAGAAGATTAGCTTAGAATTTTATTTTTATTTCTGTTTTCTTTAAATTTAATATTGTATAATTCTAATAATTAGGACTTTTATTTTCTGCAATTTTTAGTTAGTTACTTTTGAGTTGTTAAAGACAGTTTGGTTCATTTTTAGTTGTAATGAATTACAATTTTATTTGCTTTAAAATTTTGTAGTTTTATTTGGCTTATTTTTCTGATTAATTGATGGAAATTGTGATGTTTTATGCAGACCATACTCTTATAACTCAGAACTGAAGCACATTGGATATTGACACTTGCACAGCTGCCATGAAAGGAGGGTGAATTTTGTACCTCTTATTTCATGAGTTTAGCTTCATTATCACTAAAAATACTCCCAGAAAAACATAAAAATATTAGATTAGATCATGAACTGACTTCTATGAAAGCATTGTATTTGATTGCATTTCTATGAATTCTGTTTTCTTAATTTCATAAGTTGTTTTTCCCATTCTCACATGATTGTTATACTTGTAATTTTCAAAAGGAGGTAGTCTTGCCATTTTGTGCACATAATTCTGAAAAAAGTGGATTGTGAGCTTAATTGATTGACATTATCACTTAAAAATTCCTTGGTGAGATTTGAGCCTCATGCTTAAGCATTTTTTATGCATGAAATTTAATCTCATTTGTTGCTGCACCTCTAGAACTTGCTTTGTTTCTTAATTGAATATGTAATTTGCATATCTCACATATATGATGGAGGCCTTCTTTGATCATGCTTAGCTAGCCTAATAAACCTCCCTTTATGTTGAGAATCCTAGTTCACCTCTCTTGTGTCTTTAACCTTTTTCTTTGAAAAACCTCAATTTAAGCCTTACTAAAAAACCATAGTCCTATCCAAATTAGAAAGAGGCAATTTGAGTTTAATCAAAGATGAATTGTTTTTTTAAACTAAGTTTGGGGTGGCTTCTTATTTTGCATTGCTTGAGGACAAGCAAAGTTCTAAGTTTGGGGCGGCCAGCAGCAAAGCTCTGAGTTATTTGAAAAGAAAAATGAAAAGCAAAGTGTTAAAAAGTGTGAAAAATAGAAAAGAATTGAGAAAAAGAAATTCTCTGTATAATTGATGCAATGATAGTTCTTTAAATGCTGTAAAAATTCTATAAATTGTGTGCAGATTTCGATGAATGAGAAAGATGAGGTAACCTCAATTTAAGTTTTGAACATTCATCTACTTGAATTGTATCTTTTCTGTTTGGAAGTAACCACATTGTTTCCCTAATTGATTGAACACTTACCTGTCCTTTAACCTCAATTTCACCTAAAAAAGTCCTCTTGATATGTGACTTGCTGTATATTTGCAGAGGAGATTGAGAATATTTGCAAGCCTATGGTAAACTGTGGTAAAAATGATGATTTTGAGAGCAAACATTAAGCCTAAACACTGCTGAGTGATGAGGGAAACACTACTTGTGAGCTATGAATCATGTTTCTCAATGTTGCTCATATGAAACTTTGTTGAATTACATGAATTCAAATGGCATGTTTTTTTTTTTATTAAGTGGTTAAAACAGTGTAATGATCATGTTCATCAATGGATGAATAACATGACTTGGATGAGAAATCAGAAAGATACAGAATTGGGAATTAGAAGTTTTGAAAAATTAGTTTGATGATTGAATTCTTGTCGATTGGATTAATCCCTTTCCATTTTGTTTGATTTGATTTGCTTGAGGACAAGTAAAATTCTAAGTTTGGGGTGGTGATAAATCCATATTTTACCATGTTTTTAGCATAGTTTTTGGTTAATAATTAGGAAAATAGTTCTAAAATAAACTTGAAAAGATCACAAAAATTAAATAATTAGTATAAATTATTGTTTTGTTGAAATATTAAAAATTGTTTAGATTTTTTGTAGGAGTTCATGCAAAAGATAGAAAGTTGTTGAAAGTGTTTAAAGGAAGGATTAAAAGCTGAAATTAAAAAAGAAAAGTCAAAGAATCAAGCTTGAAGAAATCCTAAGAGTTGGGCGTTACAACTCCAAGTGAATGGCGTTTGAATGTGGAAAGAAGAAAATACAGCACTGTGTCTGCGTGGCTACTTTGAGTGATGTGCGTTAACACTCCAGCAATTGTAACTGGATAACTGCCATTGCATTGAAACGCTTATCACTTAAAGCCTTGGCGCACAACAGAGAGTGAAAACGCATAGCAGATGAAAACGCATATCACTTTTTACCATTTTTTTGTTTTCTTTTCATTTCCACACCTTAGGAGAGTTAGAGAGGGAGATTGGGGGCGACTTCCAAGCTCTGGACCTTGAGGAATCAGGCTGGGAATTGGATTTATGAAGAAATTCTGCTGCTCCTTTTCTCCTACTCCTTCTTTCTCTTTTTCTTTTAGGAACATGTTCTGATTTCTTTTTGTTATGGATTGATGGATCCGATTTTGATATTGTAAATTGATTGTGGATCTGGATTTTAAGATCTTGATTTTATTGAACGTTTAATTTTGTTCTTAATGCAATTGTGAACTAATCCTTCATTCAATTGAACTTAGAGAAATCTTCATCAATGGAAATTGAGTTTATTTCTCATATCTGAATTAAATGTCAATGTTATGGATATCTTAAGAATAAGAATTTGTGATCTCTTAATTTCTAATGCCTAATGCAATGTTTGATTGAATTACACCTAAGGAATTAGGGTAGTTTAGTTAGATATTAGGATCAATGAGGCAAGGAATTGTCTTTTGATTAATCTAGTGAAATTGATCATCAATCAATTAACGAACTTAGAGTTCAGATCTACTTCAGTTTGGCAATTGATAAAGAGGTGAAATCAATCCTAACTTCATTTACATATCATTTCATTTCTAAATTTGTACCTTTATTTTGCTGTATTTTTTAGATTTCTGCACTTTATTGTTCTTGTTTCTTAAATGATTCAAAACACTCTAAATTCGTTTGGCTCAACTAGTTATTGATTTGTGAAGTGGTAATTGATAGACTTAATCCCTGAGGATGATACTTGGGACTCACATTAATTTCCAAATTTTATTACTTTCTACAACTACCTAGTACACTTGCTAGTTAGTTCTCAAATTGTGTATCATAAAATCACTACCAAAACTTAATACGAAATTGAACTATCAAACAGAACTAAATTAAAAACAGAAAATAAATGGTACAATCTAACTATTTTCTAGTTACTAATGATGTTAAGAACTAAGATCCCTGGCAACGGCGCCAAAAACTTGATACACATTTTCTATTGTAGTACTTAAATGGTGTAATTCACTACTAGCAAGTGTATTAGGTAGTTGTAGCAAGTTATAAAATATAGAAATCAGATTGAGTCTCAAGTATCATCCTCTAGGATCTTATTTTTAATCACCAATTCACAAGAAAATAACCATTTGTACCAAACAATTCATTGAACAAGTTTCAATATGCAAGAAAGTAAATTTCAGAATCAAAGTTCAGAGTGAAAACAAAATCAATATATCAATTCTAGATCCATAAATCCCTAACAAAAAGAGTTAGAAACACATTACAATGAAATGAAGAGAAGCAAGAAGAAAAGAAGACGAAAAGTAGAGAGCCATCTCCATAGCTTTGTCTTCCCCCAGATTCCTCTAGCAAAGAAGAACAAAATTTGCTCCTCTCTTCTCCCTCTGACTTCCCTTGGAAGTTAAAACGGTTACAACTGAATACCAAAAACTAAAAATGACAAAAAGCTCTTTTTTCTAAGTTTCTAATTCCTATTTATAGAGTTCCTCTAATTCTTTGACTTAACCCTTGGAATTCTAAAAGTTAGTTATTCCCAGGTGTTTTGGAATCTTCTAAAAGTGATACAAAAGCTCCAAACATCCAGAATTGGCGAAAAAAAGAAGTTATAAAAATTGCAGAGTTTTGTGCCAAAACACGCAATGGCTGGAGTGAAGGCGCGCGGTTGCACGCCTTGGCTGTAAGTGATGTGCATTGCAATGCGCTCTTGCGCGCCAAAGCTTCAGATGATGTGCGTTTCAATGCACAGCACTTCAGTGAACGCTTCTTCCATATGCTCAGCTCTGCATTGCTATGCCATCTGTTATGAGTTGCCACTCTCTATTGCGCGCCAAAGCTCCAAGTGATATGCGTTTCAACGCAATGGCAGTTATCAAGTTACAAATGCTATAGTGTTATCACACATCACTCAGAGTAGTCACGCAGACACAATGCCATATTTTCTTCTTTCCACATTCAAACGCCACACTTGGAGTTTTAATGCCCAGCTCTTAGGATTTCTTCAAGCTTGATTCTTTGACTTTTATTCTTTAATTTTAGCTTTTAATCCTTCCTTTAAGCACTTTCAACAACTTTCCATCTTTTGCATGAACTCCTACAAAAATCTAAACAATTTTTAATATTTCAACAAAATAATAATTTATACTAATTATTTTATTTTTGTGATCTTTTCAAGTTATTTTTAGAACTGTTTTCCTAATTATTAACCAAAAACTATGTTAAAAACATGGTAAAATATGAATTTATCAATAAGACATTCCATAGGAATCTTAGGAACCTTAATAGACAAAACTCTGCACATATTAAGGAACCATCTTCACCATCTTCTCCATCTTCCATATATTCTTCTCTGCATTCTTTAAATTCTGAACCTTTAGAAATGGCAGAAAATGACTTGACACTTAAGGAGCTTGTCGCACCGGACGTGACTTACCAGACTTTGTGTATCCAATACCCAGATGTGGATGCCCCTTTTGTTCTTAAAACTGGTCTAATCCATCTTTTACCTAAATTTCATGGTCTTGCAGGTGACGATCCATATAAACACCTCAAGAAATTTCATATTGTTTGCTCTACAATGAGACCACAAGGTGTCCCTGAAGAGCATGTCAAATTGAAGGCTTTTCCATTCTCTCTTATGGATTTGGCTAAAGATTGGCTATATTATCTTCCACCTGGCTCTATTACAAGTTGGGACACCCTCAAAAGATTGTTCCTGGAAAAATTTTTCCCTGCCTCAAGGGCTGCCTCAATAAGAAAGGAAATATATGGTATTAGGTAGCTGGAGAGGGAAAGTTTGTATGAATATTGAGAGCGTTTCAAGAGACTTTGTGCTAGCTGCCCCCATCATTAGATAAGTGACCAGCTCATAATCCAATACTTCTATGAGAGCTTACACCCAATGGATATGAGCATGATCGATGCGGCTAGTGGGGGAGCCCTAATTGACAAGACTCCCGCAGCCGCTAGAAACCTCATTGATAATATGGCAGCTAACTCTCAACAGTTTGCTACAATGTAAAATTCCATCACGTCTAGGAGTGTTAATGAAAATTAAACTTCAGATTCACACAAGCTGGAGCATAAGCTACATGAGTTGGCTTCTATGGTAAAACAGTTGGCATTTATCCAAAAGAATTCTGCTGCATATACACCTCCATCCATTCCAGCCATGCTTTCTTGGATTTGTTCATCTACGGATCACTTCACTGATGGTTGCCCCACATTGCAAGAAACTGAATCTTTGGAAGGTAATCCTCAAGCTTATGCTGCTAATATTTTTGCTAATAAATTTCTTTTTTAGCAGCCGCAGCAACAACAAAGCTAGGATTTATCTTCTAATAGATATAATCCCGGTTGGAGGAACCAGCCTAACTTAAGGTGGGGAGGAAATGCACAGAATCAAGGCTCTAGCCAACCAACCAACAACCATTTCCAACCGCATTAAGCTGGACAAAGCAAGCCATATTCAGCCCAGCAACATCACCATCCATCATCTTCATCTCAATAACACCATCAAGGATCCTCTTCACTAGCTCCTGCACCTCAAAAGAGCAAGTCATCTTTGGAAGACCTTATGAAGCAACTCACTATGAGTAATCTCAATTTCCAGCAACAGAGTCAGGCTTTCCAACAACAGACTCAAGCAAGTATTAAGACCTTGGAGAATCAAATGGGTCAACTTGCTTCATCCCTGAATCAACTTCAATCTCAAGGTTCAGGCAATCTCCCTGCACAAAATATAACAAACCGAAAGAATATGAGTGCTATTACATTAAGATCTGGTAAGGTGATACAAGAGCTAGAAATGCGCAAGGAGAAGGATCCTAGTTGCACTTTAACTGCAGAAGGTGAAGGAGGAGAGGTTAAGAGCCAAGAGCAGCCTGCACCTACGACCACACTATGTCAACCAAAACTGGTAGACAAAGAAGAGAGGTCCATTCCTATTCCCTTCCTTCAAAGAATGGTTCAGCCTAGCAAGAAGCAAGAAGAGGTTGACAGAAATTATGGATACTTTCAAAAAGGTTGAAGTCAATATCCCCTTGTTAGATGCTATCAAGCAAATCCCAAAGTACGCCAAATTCCTTAAGGACTTGTGCACTCATAGAAGGTGGCTAAAAGGTAATGAAAGAGTGAACATGGGGAGGAATGTATTAGCCCTTTTTGAGAGGCAGAAAACTTCCATGCCTGAAAAATGCAAAGATCCAGGGATGTTTACTATTCCCTGCATTATAGGTAACAATAGGATAGATAATGCCATGCTTGATTTAGGAGCATCTATTTATGTTATGCCTTTATCCATCTTCACATCTTTGTCTCTTGGACCATTGCAGCCCACAGGTGTCATCATGTGGAGGCACTTGGTCTTTCTTGCTGACTTCTACATCTTGGACATGCAAGAAGAAAAGCCAATAAAAGGAGCTGCACCAATCATCTTGGGGAGGCCATTCTTGAAGATGGCCGGACCAAAATTGATGTGCATGTTGGAACTCTCACTATGGAGTTTGGAGAGAGTGTGGTTCGCTTTAACATACTAGATGCTCTGAAGCACCCACCTGAGGAGTATTCAGTTTTCCACATTGATGTTCTTGATAGATGATAGTTTTGTTGAATTTTTAGGAGACTCTTTCGTTGATTTTTCTGATTGTGTAGATACCATAGATACTAAAATTTGTGAATATTGTACTAATTCATCTTTGTGTGATATTTGTATTGCTGATTTTCTGGATTTAGATTCTGCAACTTCTGACATTAATGACATTGAAAAATCAAAAGGGATAGAATGTGGTTCGTTGAGTACAGCAAGTATAATTGAATCTAAACCTTGTGGTTTAAATGTTGCAGAAATCATTTCAAATGAAAGTGCTAAAGCACTGCCTTCAGTTGAGCAGCCTCCCACCTTGTAGCTTAAACCCCTGCCTGAGCATTTAAAATACGCCTATTGGCCATAGTATTTGCTTTGGATAAATTTAGATCATACTTGCTAGGGTCAAAAGTTGTGGTGTTTACTGATCATTCTGCTCTTAAGTTCCTTTTGAAAAAGACAGATTCAAAGCTAAGGCTAATAAAGTGGATGCTTCTACTTCAAGAATTTGATGTAGAGATAAAGGATAGAAGTGGAGCACAAAATTTGGTGGCAGATCATCTGAGCAGGATAGAAGGAGTCCCTGAACTCACTCCTCTAAAAGATGATTTCCCTAATGAGCAACTATTAGAGTTGTGTACTTCAAAGTTGCCTTAGTTTGTTGATATTGTAAACTTTTTAGTTGTAGGAGTTTTTCCAACAGATGCACCAAGGAGTAAAAGGGAAAAGATCAAGAATGATGTCAAGCATTACCTCTGGGATGACCCCTATTTGTGGAAGTTCTGTAGTGATCAAGTGATTAGGAGGTGCATTCCTGAGGAAGAAACTGCATCAGTTCTGCATTTCTACCATGCATCCACTGTAGGAGGCCACCTTGGGCCTCAAAGGACTGCAAGGAAAGTACTGGATGCAAGTTTTTATTGGCCTACAATCTTTAAGGACTCTTGGCAAGTGTGTTCTACATATGAGAAATGCCAAAGAACTGGAGGGGTAATCACCTTAAAGCATAAAATGCCTCAACAATCCATTTTATACTGTGATGTATTCGACGTTTGGGGTATAGACTTCATGGGTCCTTTCCCTTCTTCCTTTGGTTTCTTATATATTTTGCTTGTTGTAGACTATGTCTCTAAGTGGGTAGAGGCTAAGCCCACAAGAACTAATGATTCAAGAATGGTTGCAGATTTTGTGCGTACTCACTTGTTTTGTAGGTTTGGAGTACCTCAAGCTTTGATCAGTGACCAGGGTACCCACTTCTGCAATAGAACCATTAAGACTCTACTGAGAAAGTATGGAGTAGTGCACAAAGTATCTACACCTTATCACCCCCAAACCAATAGGCAGGCTAAGCTCTCCAACAGAGAAATTAAGAAGATTTTAGAAAGGATTGTTCAGCCAAATAGGAAAGACTGGAGCAAGCGTCTTGACGATGCTCTTTGGGAATGTCACCTTACACAATTGTCTATGGAAAAGCCTGCCACCTCCAGTAGAAGTAGAACATCATGCTTATTAGGCAGTTCGAACCTGCAATATGGACATAGACAAAGCTAGAGAACAAAGGAAATTGCACTTGCAAGAATTAGAAGAACTTCACCTTGAATCATATGAAATCTCCAGAATTTATAAGGAGAAAACAAAGGCCTTTCATGATGGAAAAATAGCAAGGAAAGAGTTTTTCATAGGTCAAAAAGTTTTGCTGTTCAATTCCCGTTTGAAGCTCATGCCTGGAAAACTCAGATCTAGGTGCATCGGACCCTTCACTGTGACTTCCATTTCTTCTTATATAGCAGTGGAGGTAAAAAATGAATCCACAAATAAGTTTTTTTAAAGTGAATGGCCATCGCCTAAAGCCTTTCCATGGGAATCCTACACTTGAGGCTAATGTGGAGGAAGTTTTCCTAGAGCAACCTCCAGCTGTTCTTGATTCTTTGGTTATTTTGGAGGGAGAGCTCCATAAAACGTCAAGCTAGTGACGTTAAAGAAGCGCTTTGTGAGAGGCAACTCTCAGTTTTTACAGCACTTTCTAGTTCTCTTTTCATTTCAATAAGCATTCTTTCATTTGAGCTGTGTTCCTAGTCATGTTGCTTAGTTCATGCTGCATAAACATTTTGTTCAACACCTGACTCATTATTTGATTGATGATTTGTTCATAATTTTTGTAGAGGAAAAATTGCTTTATTGGAACTCAATTTATGCATATATTCATGGAAGTCCAAGTAGAGAGGGAGGAATAATCATTTCCATGACACCAAGCATTCACTTTAGAAAGAATTTTGAAGTTTGCCATGAAGGTAATCACTTTCCCAAGCCATAGTGGTCACTTTCCACCAAGGTATGTGACTTTGTTCTCTGTAGTTCTCACTTTCAATTTCCATAGTGATCACTTTGAAGGCTTTTAAATTCATTGGTCTGCGCATAACTACTATGAAAGTTCATAGTAGCCACGCGCAGCACTCTGGGAAAATACACATGAAGGGCGCCTCTGTAATGGTCACTTTGAACTTTCATAGTAACCACTACAAAAACCGTTTTTGAACATTTGATGCATGTAGTTACTATGAAAGTTCATAGTAACCACACGCAGCCTCTTTTGAATTAACTGAGAAAGGCACCTTTGGAGTGATTACTATGAAAGTTCATAGTAACCACGCGCACCCCATTTTTGCTAAACCCCTTGAACGTGTCTACTATGATTCTTAAGAGTAACCACGCCCAACATTTTCATATAAATAGGGCGCCTTTCACGTTCACTCTCACTCTTCATTTCTGAGAAATTTTCACTCTTCTTTAAATTTCCTGAGCACCCACTCCCTCGAATTTAATTCCTTTCATTTGAACGTCAATTCCCTACACTTTTGCACTTGATTTGAACTCCAATCCAGGAAATTTCCTCTTCCTCACTCTCTACGTGTCACGACCCCTTTTTTATAAGGAACTGAGAACATTGTTTCTACACCACATACTTATTTAAAATAGGTAAATAATAGATAATATAAGTATAAAATTCACTTCTCATTCAAAGTAAAATAAAGTTCCATACAACAAATATAAGGAAAAAGGACTTTGATGCATTATTACTCAACTCCAACTTCTAACTTTTCTTCACTGGCCCCTCATCCTGTGAAGTAGATGCAACACCTGCTACATCTTCTTACGTACCACCGTACGATCATCACAGTACACACGCACACAACGACATAAAAAGAAATGCAAGGGTGAGCTTACAAAACATAAAATAAAATCATATATATAGAGCTAAATATTTCTCACAGCAATAACCCCATGCATTTCCAGCCCATCTAATGCACAGCATCAAAATGGTTTTCAACTGGTTTCACAACCTAAGTAATTCAAAAGAAACCGAGCCGGTCCGGAAGTGACCCATTCCGATATCTGGATCCAGACAGCACAGCACAGCAGCTCAGCATGAACTTACCATTACACGTCTACCCACCTAAACATGTAACTCAGCTCTATAATGATGTAAAACCTATATCTCAGCATGATGCATATCGCCAAAATTATTTTAACAGCTCAGCTAAGGCAAGTTTTTAATAGATCAGCCAAAATCTCAGCATTTTGAATCAATTAACAACAGTTACAGCTTAGAAAATAGCTTTTCTTCAATAGATCTAACAAAATAATATTAAACCGTTCAAAACATAGATTATAGGCTTAAAGTAAACTCCCCTTACCTCAGAACGATGATTCACACTAGATCTACCGAATATTACTTGTTTTATAACAAGATTCACCAAAGATTCAGCTTTAGAACGGAGTTTCTCCTAAGAACACGATGAATTTCTATGAGAAAGAGAAGGAGAAGAGAAACAAACGGTAAATCTAGCTTCAAACTTAAAGAAACTTACTTCAAATCCTTCAGAATAGACGTAGAATCTCAGATCTTGCGAGAAATCTAAGTTTAGGAAGGTTTAGTATGAGAGAAATGGTGGTTTACGACCTTAGAACCTTTGAGAACCTTGGATAGAGGTGAAGAAATAAAAATTTCATGTGAAACCCCCTTTTATAGAAAATTTTCAAAATTTACTGTTTACCGCTGAAATTTACTGTTGATCGCCGAAAACACTGTTCATCACCTTACTGTTCACGCTGGAAAACATTGTTCAGGGCACTATTCATGTCGGTAAACACTGTGCACGCGTACTGTACACGCACTGCACGCGTATATGACATCATCCATGACGTCATGATGATGTCACTGATGACGTCAGTAGTCACTGTACATACGCGGTTTGTACTATTCATACGCGGTTTGTACTATTCATAGGCGATTTTACTGTTCATTGACACTGTTCATACGGTACTGTTCACTTTTTTTTTTTTTATAATTTCAAACTCCATCTAAATATATTCGAATACCAAATAATCCTTCAATTAACATTTAACAAGTATAAAATATTATAGTTTACTCAAAAATAAATCAGTTTCTGCAGGGATAATTGTATGATTTTAAGTTAGTGGGGTGATTAATTTTATTCTGTGTGTGCAAATTGACATGCTTGAACCCTAGGGTAGGTACTTTCAAAATTCGTAGTGATTACTCTGTTTGTAATGTTGAAATTCTGCTTCCCTTAGGTTCGTTTTAGTCTGGAATGTGATTTTTATGCCTTGAAATTCCAATTCTCATGATTAGAAATCAATTTGCAATTTTCCTTGTGAATTTGAAGTGTTTTTGCTTTGGAGTAGTCACTATTAACATTCATAGTAACTACTCTCTATGAATATATTGTGTTCTGCTCATTTCATACACTCATTGCTGATCTGATTCAGTTGCACTGCCCTGTTATTACATTTTCACTCAGTCCTTATTCTGAATTCTAGAAATTTGATTTGAAATTAGACCCATATTGCTGCACATGCTTTTTACCTTAGCTGATCTAGTTGAATTCATCCTATGCATAGTTATTCTCTGCACATTACATGTCACAGCTTGATTCAAAAGTTGGTAATTAGTTTGTTGGATCCAAATGCACTCTGTGTTTAAATTTTCCATTCAACTACTATCCCATGAACCTCTTTTTCAGACCATGATTCAATATATGACATGTGCTTTTCTGCATTTTACACACATGAATTATGGATTTCATTTTGAAATTGTTTTTGCTATCATAGTAATTAGCTGCCAACACATAGTAATCACTTTGGGCTGAAAACTATTTCCTTCTCAACTGGACCTAATTTGTTGCTTGAACTTGCAAATGTTATGTGTCTACATGCTATTTTTATGTTGCTAAGCTTCACTTAATCTTAGTGGCCACTTTTATCATTTCAATATTGCAAAAACTGGCATAGTTCAGTTCATAGTGACCACTCTGCATATGCCTAAATGTCTGTTCTGTCACTGTCAAAGTAGTTACTATCAACTAGCACAGTAGTTACTTTTGTATGCAGAATTACTCTGATTTGCCTCAATTTTCTCTTATTCATGCACATTTGCTGTGAAATTATGCCCATACACTACCTCTACATTCTGTCATGCTTTATTGCCAAAGGGACTACTCTCATTCATCATAGTAGCTACTTTCTTCTGCAACAATGTTGTAAATTGCTTGCATTTTCACTCTTTCATTTCCAAATGGTGTGAAATTCTTGCTACATGGTTAATTCTGCACTATCACTCATTTATCCCTTTTTCTATGTGCAGATTAATGGCAAACACTCCTAGAAAGAATGCACCCAGGGCCAAGAGGACCAAGACAGCTGCTGCTTCTTCATCTAGGCCTCAGCCTACACATGATCCCAGATTTAGGTCCCTGGCTCACGAGAATTTCTTTAAAGCCAATATTCTCAGACGACACATTGTCCAGGATAGGAATTTTGACCTGCAAAAAGGGACCTACCCTTAATTTGAGCAGGAAATCCAGAAAAGGGGATGGGATTTGTTTACTACATATGCTAGGCATAGGTGGAAGGACATCACCCAGGAGTTCTATGATAATGCCTTCTGGGTTAAGGGAGATGATTTCCCTTATAGGCACTCCATGGTAAGAGGCAAGGTGATAGACTTTAACCCTGCCAACATCCAGAGGATCCTCAACATCCCTCTTCCTGAAAAGAGGCCTGGACAGTTGGACTACACTACTTTCAGCTACTTGGAGGAAAAGGACTACAAGTCAATCCTCCAAACAATATGCAAGGCTGCAAAGAATTAGGAATTTGACATGAAGCTGCAGCTCAAGAATCTGACTACAAAGCACCTCCTTCCACCTACCAAAGTCTAGAGCAGCTTCATCCTTAGCTCCTTCATGCCAGTCATGCACTCATCTACCCTAGCAGTGAAGAGGACAGAGCTAGTTTATGCCATCATGACAGGGATGCCCATCCATGTTTGCGATGTTATTAGCAATGCCATCATGGAGATCCTATCTAGGAAGAAGGATTCCATGGGTTTTCCCTCCATCATTACTATGCTCTGCCAGGATGTTGGAGTTGACTTTGGGGAATATCACCAGAAAATCAGAACAGCTCCCTACATCACCATAACTATGGTGAAGGAGCTGTTTCAAGCTAAGAAGAGCTCAGCCCCAGAGATGCCTCCTCAAGCTACAAGAAGGAAAGGTTTCCCTTCCAAAATGAAGGACCAGTTAAAGGAAATAGCTCTGCGACAAGATGCTATACATGCTAGTCAAAAGGCTGCTCTGACCCTCATAGAGACTATGTTGCTCAACATAAAGAAGAAGGTGGGGATGACTGCTGACCAGATCTACTATGCCCCCACCTTCACAGCCCCTTATCGTCGAGCAGCAGTTCAAAATAATCTTCCGCCTTTCACACCTACAGCAGAAGAGGAGGAAGATAACAGCTCAAAGGGGGAGCCAGTACTAGACCCAGTTGCAGCAGCAGAGGGGCAGGATGATGAGGACACCGACATTGATGCAGTTGATGATGACCTATCCTCCAGCTCTGATGAGGATGCAATTTAGCTTCAATTTTCTATTTTTGTTATTTATTTAACCTTCTCTTTCATTGTACATATTTTTTCTGCTAATTTCCCTGTAATTAGTACACTTTTCCATTTATTTTCCCTGCCTTTAATTTTTCTTTATTGCTTCTACTTTGAACAACAACTTAACTCTTTTATGCTATATACATATATTATCTGAGTTTGAGTTATTTTGTTCTTCTGGTGCTAAATTTATTGTCTCTTTGTGCAGAGAATGCCCTCAGTTCCATCAAGAGGAGCATCAATTTTTATTTTTTTTGCCCATGAGTTGAGGCACTATCATTCATGAAAAGAGGGGGTGAAGTTCTTTGCCTCTATTTCATATACTCAACCTCATTTTTCCTGCACAATTATACAACAAAATACAAAATATATCTTTGTTCTTTTTCTTTTTCTTTTTCATTGAATCCAATTTTTTAATTCCAATTCTAAACTCTTACTGCAATTTTCATTCAATTCATGAACACACTCTACTTTTGTAAATAATTTTCTCTCCATGCCATGATGAATATCTTTTCTTGCAAGGTGATTTATCCTCACATGATGTTAAGTAGTTATCACCATTTTTACCATGGTAGAGAATTGAGCCCCTAATTTCCTTTCTGTGTGTATGTTCCATGTAATTTTGCATCTATCTTCTAGAACTTGCCCTGTTTCTTAGTTGAATATGCATTATGCAATTTTTATCTAGATGATTGAGGCCTCCTTTACACACACACACCCACTCACTGTCAGGCTTGTGATTTATTATTGAGTAATCTATAATATTTTATACTTGTTAAATGTTAATTGAAGGATTATTTGGTATTGGAATATATTTAGATGGAGTTTGAAATTATTTAAAAAAAAAAGTGAACAGTATCGTATGAACAATGTCGAATGAATAGTAAAACTGCCTATAAACAGTACAAACCGTGTATGAACAGTAAAAATTGCGTATGTACAGTACTAGTAACTTCATCAGTGACATCATCCTGACGTCATGGCTAATGTCACAGTGCGTATACAGTATGCGTGCACAGTATTTTCGACATGAATAGTGCCCTGAACAGTGTTTCTAACGTGAACAGTAAGGCGATGAACAGTAAATTTCAAAAAATTTCTATAAAAAGGGAGCTTCACACGAAATTTTCATTTCTTCACCCCTATCCAAGGTTCTAAGGCCAAATACCATAATTTTCTCTCATACTAAAACCTTCTAAACTTAATTTTCTCGCCAGATTTGAGATTCTACGTCTATTCTGAAGGATTTGAAGTTTCTTTAAATTTGAAGTTAGATTTACCGTTCGTTTCTGTTCTCCTTCTCTTTCTCATAGAAGTTCATGGTATTCTTAGGAGAAACTCCATTCTAAAGTTGAATCTTCGGTGAATCTTGTTATAAAACAAGTAATATTCGGTAGATCTGGTGTGAATCAATGTTGTGAGGGAACGAGCTTGATCACCTCAGTTCAGACATGACTGATGTAGGAAACTTGGTATATGATACTTGGGTAAGCTATAGGTGAGTTGTACTATGTGAATAAGAGGCTGTTAAGTTAAGGTGTAAATGATTACTGAGATAAGTGTGTTTGCTATGCTGTGTGAAATGCTGATATGATGTTATGCTCAGTGCTAAATTGATTAAATTATTATGATATACTAAGTATGAATATATCACTGTAAGTTGAATTTGTGAATATAGCTATGTGGTGGTATTGCTAAATATGTTAAACGTTAGTAATCTAAGCTAGTTTATATATTAGGATGGCTAGACCGAGAAGATCTACTACAAACCCTCCTCCTACTGACATGAATCAAATGGCTCACGCCATGGAGGCCATGGCAACCACTGTGAGGCAGAGTCTAGATAAGATTCAGCAGCAGCAAGCAACAAATCAAGTCGCTGCTACATCACAAACAGCAGCAGCTACTGCCTCAGCTGCACCTCCTCTTGAATACCAAGGGTTGTCAGAGTTCAGGAAGAATGACCCTCCTCAATTCACGGGGATGGATGGACCAGATGCTGCTGAACTCTGGATCAGGAGATTGAGAAGATCTTCCTAACCATAGGTTGTGCCGAGGAGAGGAAGGTGTTATATGCTACGTATATGCTGCAGGGGATGCAGAGATGTGGTGGAACAGAGCTCGTGCTGTGCTGGAGGCCTGAGGTGAAGTCATCACTTGGGCTGTATTCAGAATTAGTTTTCTAGGAAAGTTTTTTCCTTCTCATGTTCGTGCTACCAAAAAGTGGGAGTTTCTAAACTTGGTGCAGAGAAACTCATCAGTCTATGAGTATGCAATACAATTTGAGCGGCTCTACAGATTTTATTCTCACCCAACCTCGGAGGAGTGGAGATGTCAGAGGTTTTCAGACGGGCTGAGAACTGACATAAAGAGGATTTTGATCTCACTCAGGATCACGGAATTTGCTGACTTGGTGGATCAAGCCACCATTATAGAGAGTCTTAATGCAGAGGATGTTGATGGAGTTGGGAAGGCTCCATCTAGTAGAGCCGCTAGCAGTTATGGTAATGGAGGTAAGGGTGCTAAGAAGGGCCCATACAGTCGGTCGCTACGCCAACAACAGTCTCAATCATCTCAGTCGAGGGGATCGACAGCATCAGCCCCAGTGCCAGTAGGGACTGTTACTTCTGCATTTTAGCCTAGGGGAGCAACTTTTTCCGCTCCTAGAGCCTCAGCGCCGCAGATTGTTAGATGTTTTAGGTGTGGTAGGCCACACTACCTGAGCTAGTACCCACAGATTGATGTCAGAGTTTGCTTCTCGTGCCAGCAGCCAGGGCACCTTGCTAGGGACTGTCCTACGCCTAGTGGGGCAGTTTTGTCTTCTGGTAGCGCCTTGCACGTTGTTAGGCCTAAAGCGACTAGGGCTCCAACGACAACCAGATCGAGAGCAAAAGGACGTGTATTAACTACTTATGCATCATAGGCAGCCCAGGCGACGGATCTTGTTCAGGGGATAGCGATAGTGGCAAGTACTTCTCTTTCTGTATTGTTTGACTCTAGAGCCACGTACTCTTTTATTGCGGACATTTGTGTGAGAACCTTAGGGTTACCAGTGAGCGATCTAGGATATGAATTGGTAATATCGACACCTACTTTAAGTTCGATTAAGACTTCGACGGTTTGTGTTAGGTGTCCTATAGTAATTGAGGGACGAAAGTACAAAGTAAATCTTATTTGTATCCCGATGTCAGGGTTAGATGTAATCCTAGGTATGGATTGGCTAACTACCAATCGTGTGCCAATTGATTGTGGTCGGAGGTGTTTAATCTTTCTTGAGCAGCAAAGCTATGTGGAATTAATTGCCAAGTAGAAACATCCTTAGATGAGGGAGTATCTTGTTTTGTTTTGTTGGGAGTTATGAATGCAGAAGTGGAGTAAAGCCTTCAGTCAATGCCACTAGTACGGGAATTCCCTAAGATTTTTCCAGAGGATATTCCTGGAATACCTCCACATAGAGAGGTAGAGTTTGCTATAGATTTGATTCCTGGAGCTGAGCCAGTGTTTGTAGCACCGTATAGAATGGCGCCAAAGGAGTTGATGGAGCTTAAGGAAAAGATTGAGGATCTAATGCGGAAACAGATGATTAGGCCGAGTGTGTCGCCTTGGGGAGCACCAGTTCTCTTGGTGAAAAAGAAGGACGGAAGTTCTAGATTATGTGTTGATTATCGCAAGTTGAATAAGTTGACAATTAAGAATAAGTACCCGTTGCCACGGATCGATGATTTGATGGACCAACAGAGAGGTGCTAAGGTATTCTCTAAGATTGATTTGAAGTCTGGATACCATCAGATCCGAGTGAAGGATGAAGATATTCCTTAGACTGCTTTTCACACTAGATATGGCCATTATGAGTATATAGTGATGCCCTTTCACAAATGCTCCAGCTATGTTTATGGACTACATAAATCAGATCTTTAGACCTTTCCTGGATCGATTTGTGGTAGTCTTTATTGATGATATTTTAATTTATTCTAGTTTGTCAGAGGAACATGAAGAGCATTTGAGAATTGTACTTAGTGTTTTAAGGGAGAAACAACTGTATGCTAAATTGTCTACGTGTGAGTTTTGGCTAGAGGAAGTGAAATTTCTTGGTCATGTTATTTCAGCTAAAGGAATTGCAGTTGATCCTTCCAAAGTTGAAGCGATGTCGCAGTGGGAAAGGCCAAAGACAGCCACAAAGATTCGTAGTTTTGTGGGCCTAGCAAGTTACTACCGGAGATTTATAGAGGGATTTGTGAAGATAGCTGCACCATTAACATGGTTAACTCATCGTGATCAACCCTTTGTATGGACTGAGGAATGTGAGCAAAGCTTTAATGAGTTAAAGTAGAGACTAGTTTCTTCGCCGGTGTTGATTCTCCTTGATACTAGTCGACCATTTGAGGTGTATTGTGATGTTTCCCATCAGGGATTGGGATGTGTGTTGATGCAAGATAAGAGAGTGGTAGCTTATGCATCTCGCCAATTATGAACTCATGAGCGAAATTACCCGATCTATGACCTTGAGTTAGCTGCTGTAGTCTTTGCTTTGAAGGTGTGGCGGCACTATCTTTATGGAGCTCAGTTTGATATGTATAGTGATCACAAGAGTCTGAAGTATTTATTTGATCAGCGAGAGTAAAATATGAGGAAGAGACGTTGTTGGAATTCCTTAAAGATTATGATTTTCAGCTCCAATACCATCCAAGAAAAGCTAACGTGGTGGCCGATGCATTAAGTAGGAATGGTTCAGGCATTCTCCTTAAGAGTCAGTGAAACTCTTTTGATAGAACAATTCCGAGACCTAAACATACATGTGGACTTATCACCTGAAAAGATTAGTTGTAGCCGAATTGTGGTGACTAATAATTTCTTACAGGAAATTAAAGACAAACAACTGTGGGATCTGATGTTATGTCAGATTGTATTTTTCTTAGGGACAGATAAGACAAATGGTTTTAGTAAAGGTGCTGATGATATTCTCAGATGCCAAGGTCAAGTTTGTGTCCCTAGAGATACTGAATTAAAGAGAGCAATTCTAGAAGAAGGACATAAGGGTAGTCTGAACATTCATCCTGGTGTTACCAAGATGTATCAAGATTTAAAGCAGATGTTTTGGTGGCCAGAAGGCAAAAGCGGAGCACCAGAGCCCTCCAGGAGAGTTACAAACAATGGAAATTCCAGAGTGGAAGTGGGACCATGTGACTATGGACTTTGTGTCCCATCTACCTAGAACAGTTAGGAATCATGATGCAGTGTGAGTCATAGTTGATAGGCTAACTAAGAGTGCACATTTCTTGCCAATTAACATTACCTTTAGCTTGGAGAAATTAGCAGAATTGTACATTAGAGAGATTGTTAGGTTGCATGGAGTACCTTCTAGTATTATCTTTGATAGAGATCCTCGATTCACTTCCCAGTTTTGGCAGAGTTTCCAAGAAGCTATGGGCACACAATTGAGGTTGAGTTCTGCATATCATCCACAGACAGATGGACAATCTAAGCGTACTATTCAGACCTTAGAAGACTTATTGCGGACTTGTATTGTTGAGCAGAGGAGTAATTGGGAAGATATACTTCCTTTGGTAGAATTCACTTATAATAATAGCTGCCATTTGAGTATAGATATGGCACCATTTGAGGCTCTGTATGGTAAAAGGTGTAGAACCCCTATCTGTTGGTTTCAAGATGGAGTACATTTGATGGTTGGACCTGAAATGTTGCAAGAAACTAAGGAGAAAAGTTGAACTTATTAGAGAAAAGCTGAGAGCTACCCAGAGTCAACAGAAATCTTATGCTCACCAACGTAGAAGATTCCTAGAATTTGAGGTTAGTGATCATGTATTCTTGAGAGTATCACGCACTACAGGTGTGGGGTGAGCCTTAAGAGCCAAGAAGTTAACACCTAAGCTCATAGGACTGTATCAGATATTACATCGTAGAGGACCAGTAGCCTATGAATTAGCGTTACCACCTCAGTTGTCTGGAATACATAATGTTTTCCATGTGTCACAGCTAAGGAAGTATGTTCCAGATTCGTCTCATGTAATCAAGCCTGATGTTGTGGAGTTACGAGATGACTTGTCTCTGGAGGTTTCAGCTGCTCATATCGAGGAAACTAGAGTTAAGGAACTTAGAGGTAAGTCTATTCGGTTAGTAAAGGTTGTTTGGGACCCAATAACTGGTGATGCCACATAGGAGTTAGAAGAAAGAATGAGAGAGTTGTACCCTCATCTTTTCTCTCTCTGAGGGATAAAATTTTCGAGGACGAAAATTTATTTTCAGGGGGAGAATTGTGAGGCTAGTAATTTATTATTAAGTAATCTAAAATATTTTATACTTGTTCAATGTTAATTGAAGGATTATTTGGTATTGGAATAGATTTAAATGGAGTTTGAAAAAAAAAAAGTGAATAGTACTGTATGAACAGTGTCAGATGAACAGTAAAACTGCCTATGAACAGTGCAAACTGCGTACAAACTGCGTACAAACAGTACAAACCGCATATGAACAGTGAAAACTGCGTATGTATAGTGACTGCTGACGTCATCAATGACATCATCATGACGTCATGGCTAACGTCACGTACGTGTACAGTACACGTGCACAGTATTTTCTGGCATGAATAGTGCCCTGAACAGTGTTTCCAGCATGAACAATGAGGCAGTGAACAGTGTTTCTGGCGATGAACAGTAAATTCCAATGGTGAACAGTAAATTTTGAAAATTTTATATAAAAAGGGGGTTTCACACGAAATTTTCATTTCTTCACCCCTATCCAAGGTTCTCAAAGGTTCTAAGGCCAAATACCACCATTTCTCTCATACTAAACCCTCCTAAACTTAGATTTCTCATCAGATCTGAGATTCTACGTCTATTCTGAAGGATTTGAAGTAAGTTTCTTTAAGTTTGAAGTTAGATTTACCGTTCGTTTCTCTTCTCCATCTCTTTCTCATAGAAGTTCATGGTATTCTTAGGAGAAACTCCGTTCTAAAGCTGAATCTTCGGTGAATCTTGTTATAAAACAAGTAATATTTGGTAGATCTAGTGTGAATCATCGTTCTGAGGTAAGGGGAGTTTACTTTAAACTATGAACTACGTTTTGAATGGTTTAATATGCTATTTTCAAGATGTTTTGATATGATTTTGTTAGCTCTATTGAATAAAAGATATTTTCTAAGCTGTAACTGCTGTTAATTGATTTAAAATGCTGAGATTTTGGCTGATTTATTATAAACTTGCCTTAGTTGAGCTGTTAAAATAATTTTGTAAGTGTGCATCATGCTGAGATATATGTTTCACACCATTATAGAGCCCAGTTACATGTTTAGGTGGGTAAACGTGTAACGGTAAGTTCATGCTGAGCTGCTGTGCTGTGCTGTCTGGATCCAAATACAGGAATGGGTCGCTCCCGGACCGGTTCGGTTCCTTCTGAATTAATTAGGCTGTGAAACTAGTTGGAAACCGTTTTCATGTTGTGCATTAGATGGGCTGGAAATGTATGGGGCTATTGCTGTGAGAAATATCTTGCTCTACATATATGATTTTATTTTTATTTTTGTAAGCTCACCCTTGCATTTTTTTCTATGTTGTTGTGTGCGTGTGTATTGCGATGATTGTACGGTGGTACGTCAGTAGATGTAGTAGATGTTGCATCTACTTCACAAGCTGAGGGGCCAGTGAAGAAATGTTAGAAGCTAGAGTCAAGTAATATTGCATCAAAGTCATTTTTCCTTATATTTTGAGACCTCATGTAGACGGAGCTGCGTAGTATAATTTTGGTGTTGTGAACATTATGAACTAAATGTAATATCATGTTGTTCTACTGGATATTTGTTGTAAGAAACTTTATTTTATTTTGAATGAGAAGTAAATTTTTATACTTATATTCTCTACTATTTATTTATCTTAAATAAGTATGTAATGTAGAAACAATGTTTTCGGTTCCTTATAAAAGGGGTCGTGACACTCACCCTTGCCCACCTTTGCACCTTATTGCACTACATCCCTTTCTTTTGTCAAACTTAGTTTGCCAAAACATTTTTCCTCCTATCAAGAACGTATTTCTTTTGAGTAACATCAAGAGTGAATGCAAATACTAAGTTTGGGGTGTTGATTTTGACCGTAGTTGCTTAAGAGACAAGCAACCTCTCAAGTTTGGGGTGGTGAACATCATATATGTTACTAATACATGTCAAAAAAAATTGTTTAAATTTGAAAAAAAAAAAGAAAAAAAAAAGGGAGTGGTTGCCAAAGTTCAAGAAATCATAAAAGAAAGAATGAAAAAGGAAAGAAAATAAAATGAAGCAAGGTCCAAGAGACTGAAGAGATCTTCACGTAATGAAAAATGATGAAAAACAAGGTGAAAAAAAAAATGCTTGAACCTCTTAGGCTACCTCATTTGATGCATTTCATTCTAACTGATTGTATTCACTCACTCAAAAGGATTCCCTTATCTTGAAAACCCACTTGAGCTTTTGACCCTCCTTGATCAAATTGAACCTTACCTATCCCTATTTGTGACCAACCAAGTCCTTTTGATAGGTAAATCATTGTATTAAGGCAAAGGAGATTGAGAATATGGCCAAGCATATGGTAGGGTAAAGCAATTTGCATGTATTGAGGGAAAATACCTAGCTTGAAACACTGACGAGTGAAGAGTGAAACACCACCTTGTGAGCTAGATAATTTCTTTGCATTGTGTGAAGTATGATGAACCTTGTTGAATTTTTGTTTCACTTGTATGGGACTTTGCATAAAATTAATTGATATGAGTGTGCTTTCTTTGTTGAATGACTCCATGATTTTGAAATGGAGGAAGTGTATATTAGAGTTGAAAGATTGGAATAGAAAAATTTTGAGAAAAAAAATTTTGAATAAGTCCAACCCTTTTTACTTAAGTCCTTGAATTTTGGTTTGCTTGAGGACAAGCAAAAGTTTAAGTTTGGGGTTGTGATGAATCCACATTTTACTAAATTTTTATACATCATTTATTACTTTTTATAGAAAAAAATAGACTTAGATAGTGTAAATAAGATGAATATTCCAATTAGGCTAAATAATATAGGTTTCTTAGTTTTTGGTTAATTTACATTGATTTAGATAGTTTATTTTACATGTTTTGATCATTTTAATAATGTAGCAGGAATCCCCAAGCTTATTTTGAAGAATTATTGGATTTTGAGGAATTTCAGGTGAAAGTAACTACTTTCAAGATTGTAGTGACAACTACAGCAAGCCACTTCTAGCAAAGGGACCAAAGTGATCACTTTCAAAGCTTAAAGTGACAACTAAAGCATCCCAGAATCCACTAAACATGCGCGTGGTTACTATGAAAATTCATAGTAATCACTCCAGAGGATGCAGAATTGAAGGTGCTGTGCGTAGTTACTATCAAAGTTCATAGTGACAACTCCAGAGAGTCCAAAATGTCCCAGTGCTGCGCGTGTTTACTATGAAAGAATGAAAGTAATTACTTTGGAGGGTGCTAGCTTTAGTATAAATAGATTTTTGCCAAATTAGAGTAGGGAGTTCTTACACTTTTTGAACCTTTCCTCTTCTTTACTAAATTTAGGACATTTTCCAGAGCTTAGGGCAACCTTGGGTGACAGCCAAAGGTCCAACCTAGGGTTTGGTTTCTCATTTCTCTTGTTTTTACATTAATGTTAATGAATTTTCTGCATTTTTAAACTGCGTTTTTGACCCCCATTTCCATGGAGGGCTAAATTTTGTGTAATCCTTAGTAAGTTCACACGGATTCTTAAGTTCCTTGATTTTAATGATAATATTCTTCTCATGAATTATTTCTTCCTTGTCTCTTGAATTGAATTAATGGTGAATGAGGGGGATATTGCTTAATTAACCCTAATTCGTTTAAGGAGATTCTAAACTAGGGATTGCTTAATCCTAGGTTTAATTATAAGGTTGCATAACTTTGGGATGAGAGATTAGAGCCTAGCAAATTGCGTAATTTCATTAGGACCATAAGGTTGATTTTCGCTTGTTAAATTAACCTAATTCATGGGAGAAAGGATGAATGTTAAATCTTGAGTGGAATAAGGATAGAATCTTTGTGGATGAACTAAGGATTGTTGTTTTCTATTGTTTGAATTAATTAAATTTGTTTTCTTGTTGCTCTTTATATTAATTTGAAACCACAAAACCCCCTAATTTTAATTGCTTGTTCAATTAGTGCCTTCAACATGTTTAATAAAGATTAATAGCCAATGCTCACGGGAGACAATCTAAGGTAACCCTAGTACTACATTAAGTTGTTTAAATTTTGATGAGGATTTGTGACAAATCTTTTAAACACCTCAAGGAAAAACATCATCATCATGGGTCTTTGATTTGAGGTAAAAGGGGACTCTACCTTATCTCAATTTGCTAGAGATTCATTTATTTTGCTATGTGTAGCAATGTGTATAAACATGTGTATTGATGCATATTTTGTGCTTGATATGAGGTATTCCATGTTACTTAATATTGGGTGTGATAGGGTATGGTATTTGTGTTGCAGTTATCGTACGGTGGTACGTGAGTATAAAGTACAGGTAATGTGCCTACTTCTCAAGTTGGACGGTCTGACTGAGAGACATCAGAGTTGGCATGTTAAGAGATTGTAGTGTTAATCAAGTTGTCAGTCTAGGTTTTGATAATCAATTTTACTTCTTTAACCAAAGGACAATTCCTTGCCTCATTAATCGTAATACCTAATTAAATCTTCCTAATTCTTTAGGTGAAATTCAATCAAATATTGCATTAAGTTTTAGAAATTATAGGATTACTAGATTATGATACTTATTCCTAAGATCTCAATAATCTAGGCATATGATTAAAATATTAGAAATAAACTTAATTTTCATTGATGAAGATTCCTCTAAGTTCAATTGAATGAAGGATTAGTTCACAATTGCATTAAGAACATAATCACATACTCAATTCAATTAAAATCTCAAAATTCAGATCCACAATTATATCACAATATCAAATCTGGATTCATAGATCCCTAACCAAAAAGGCTTAGAACAACATTACAATGGAAGAAAGAAAAGTAAGAGAATCAGAAGACAATGACAAGGAGCAGAAGAACACCTTTAGCAATGAAGCTTGAAAGTCGCTCCCAATTAGATTTTAGCATGCTTTTTGGAAGAATTGTAACTTTATTTATTTTGTTAATTTAGGTCTTAGTGGCAGGTCTAGACTATTTAGTTACAGCTTTGAAGAAATATAATTATTGGATTGTAAATATGTATTTTTGAGCTCCATATTAAGCAACCTCTGTATATTTATAGTTTTTGAGTTGTATGAAAATGCCCTAGAGATTTTATTTTTCCATTGAGATGGTGGATTTTATTTCTGAAAATTGTCCTGAGTTAAGTTTTATTTTATTTTATAAAAGAAAAAAATTATACATATTGTGATTGAGCTAAATGTCATTAATTCTTACAAAAAGGGGTTGTGACAATTGAGGCTAAGCGTAGTCCCTTTCAGTGCCAAAAGTGTGTGTTTCAGCATGGAAAACTTCCCTTAGGCCTGCATGTAACCACTTTCCATGCAAAAAGTGGATGTTCCAAAGAGCTTTGTATATGAAGGACTGATGAATCCATATTTTTACTAATATTTTAGCATAGTTCTAACCCATTTGATAAGGAAAATATATGAGAAAAGCAGAAAAACTCAAAAAAATAGAATGATTGAAAGTTTTATTTCAATTTGTAGTTATTTTAGCATTTGTGAGATTTCTACTTAGAAATTAAGAATATAATCTTGTTTTGGTAGGAATAATTTGAGCAAGGTTCATGGAAATGGAAGATCAATGGAAAGGAAGAAGAAGAGTAGCAATTGTGGACTCAAAAACACAAGAATTCTGTAATACAAGCTGGGCGTGATCACTATTGTTAGTGAAAGTGATCGTTCTAGAGCTTAAAAGAAGAAGGGAGTCTGGGCGTGGTCACTCTTACCAGCGAAAGTGAGTGTTCCAGAAAGTTTCTCAGAAGAACATGTTGTGCGTTAACACTCTTGCTGGCGAGAGTGAGCGTTCCAGAGAACCTCAATCTTAGCAAACCTTTGCACGACCACTCTTGCTAGCGAAAGTGAGTGTTCCAGAGAGACTAAATTTCAGCAAGCTCTGCGTAACCACTTTTACCAGTGAAAGTGGATGTTCCGGAGAGACCTTAACTTGGGAAGTTACGCGTGACCACTTTTACTCATGAAAGTGAATACACGCAATTACTCAACCTTCTGCGTTGCAACTCATATCATTAAAAGTGATAGTTCCAGTCTTCCAGAATCACATGAGCTTTTGCGTGGCTACTCTTATGAAACAAAGTGACAACGCCTAGAGTCGGGAATCTTATAAATACCATATTAAGCTCAGATTTCAGGGTCTTTTGCTCATTTTCTGTTTTTCACTTCATTTCTTTGTTGAGAGAGAGTCAGAGAGAGGATTGGGGACGAACATCAAGCTCCAAGAAGAGAGATCAGATTAGGGATTGTTGAAGATAGATCTTCTACGTTCTTCTCCTTCTTCTTCTTCTTCTTTCTCTTTCTCTGTTACAATGTTTGTTTAATTCTTTGTAGTTACAAACTTATGGACCTTGAATTGATGTATTAATTTGCTTCTTGCTTCTGAAATTTGAGTTTTCAGATTAATGAGGTTGTTAACTCTACTGTCATTGCAATATTTGAATGGAAATTTGTTTGATTAATCAAAAAGGAACATTTGCCAATGAAAGTTGGATTTGCTTCTCTGATCTGAATTAGCAACCAGAATTAGGGATTTCTTAGAAATAAGGGAACCTAATCCCGCAATCTTATCGTTCTAAGTCTTAATGCAACTTGAGATTGAACTTCATCTAAGGGATTAGGGTGGTTTAGTTACTCGTTAGGATCAATGATTTAAGGGATTAAACTTTGACTATTAATAAGAGAAACTGATTGTCAATTAACCAATTGCTTGAATGTTCAGAGGCATAATTGAATTGATATTGACATTCTTGTGAAGTAAATTCCTAACAATCATTCATCCATTTCTAATCTCAACATCAAATTATGTACTCTGTTTTCTGCAAGTTCTTTACCTTTTAATTGTTCTTGTTTCTTGATTTCTGAATGTTACTACTCTTGCAAATTCTTATAGCTCAACTAGTTATTGTTCTGTGAATTGATAATTGATTTCCTAATTCCCTGAGGAGACAATACTCTGATCTTAAAAATTACTCATTACTTGCTGCAATTCCTAGTGCACTTGCTAATGTTTAGAATTGTAACAACAAGGACCCTGCGTGTAATCACCCGATGCGTTGAAAGTGGAAGTTCTAGAGCTTGAGAAGAGTGAAAGGGGTTGTGCATGATCACTTTCACCACTAAAACTTATCACTTTAAAGTACATAGGTGATGAAGGCCCTACATGTAATCACTCTTGGTGCAAAAAGTAAAAGTTCCAGAGAACAGTAATGAGAAAAAGGCTGCGCATAAACACTTTCACTAATGAAAGTGAAGGCTCTAAAGACCTTTGCACATTAACACGAGTCAAAATTCTAGAATGTTTTCGTTACAAAAGAGTTGGGCATTAACACTATGGGCAACTAAAGTAATAAAGCCAAAAGCATGAGAAACTTATAAATAGCCAAAAACCAATAATTAAAAGGGCCTTTTTTTTTCTTTTCCATACACTTAGAGGAGATTGTAGCATTTTCATTTTTTAATCTTCCTTTTTCTACTTTTTCTGTAATTCTAAATTTCATTGTAATAGAAGGCTAAACCTTTGGATTAATTCACTGAATTGACATCCTAATCTTAGGGATTTGAGCTATTGTTCTTGAATTGTTCCAATTCTTTGATCTAATCTTTTTTCTTCTCCCAATTTTGTACATGACTTTAATTGATTGAGGTATAATTGCTTAATTGAATATCTAATTGAATTTCACTTTGAGATTCTTAATTTACATGTAATTCAAATTTTGTTAGGTGTTTATCTCACAAGATTCGAATTAAATTGAGAGAGAGCTTGTAACGCCCCAGATTTTTGTAATGATATTTGATATATTAATATAAGTGTGTATGCGGATTTTCATACATTTGTATGTTTGATTGATGTATATGATGATGTGTATATATGTGTAATGACGTGGACATGTATGAATGTGTGAAAAATGATTGTGAAGAGGTCTGTATAGTGTGGTCGAAATGTGACGTGGATTGCGACTGGACTAGAATTGATTAATTATATATGTGTGTGTGTATATATAGGCTAAGTGTAGGTGCTGCAGGGTATTCTCGCTGTCGCGATAAGGCTCTAGGAGAAGAGCATGAAACTGTGTCATTCTCATTCTAGTGAGACGATTCTCGCTGTAGCGAGAAGGCACTAGGAGAAGGGGGTAAGACTGTTGCGTTCTCAGTGTAACAAGAGTTTTCTCGCTGTAACAAGATTCTGCAGAAATTAGAGTGCAGTTTCGTCTAAGAATATCTTGCTGTAGCAAGAATGTCACAACCAGAAGGGGATTTAAAGGGTTTAGGGTTTGGAAAATTTCATTTCTCATATCTCCCTTTGAAATCTCTTCAATTCTCTCATCTCAAAATCCTATTTTACCGATTAAATTGCTTTCAAGGCCGTTTGAAAGTTCGATTGAAGGTTGAAATCACGTTTGGAGCATTTGGAGGATGAAATTCGTGTAGGGATCACTTTCCTTGTTGATTTTGTGTGTGAGTCTTCATTCTGAGGTAAGGGAGGACTCTACCCTATCTCATTTTGTTAAGATTCGTTTATTTTGCTATGTGTGACAATATGATTGAAATAGGATGTGGAAACACGTGTGTTGATTGGTATTTTGCCCTGGATATGATGTATTTTATGTTGGTTGATATTGAGTGTGATGGGGTGACTTGATTGTTGTAGGGTTTGTGTGAAAATCTAATGTTTGTCTATAATGTGATTGAGAATGTGAATGAAATGTGTGTAGATATGCCATTGATTGATGATGTATGATATGAAATGATGGGAAAGTGTATGATGGCATGTCGAATGTGAACGTGAATGTAGATGTGGTTGTGTTTGAATATGTTGGAATGTTGTGAATGGTTCAGCGATACACTAGGACTGTGGAAGATGGGGGCGGTAAAATACCTTGGGGAAAAGAGGGTTGTGGTGGCACCAACAGTGAGCGTGGGTGCATCACAGGCCACACACTCTCCTCCTGACTCATCTCCTGACTAACACCTTTGTCAAAGGGCTCGTGACCGCACACGTCGTATTCGTGAGGTAGGGGCTAACCAACAATGATTCATGGTGTGAAACTGTGATCATAGTGCCACAGTGAGCACACGTGTGGGATATTTGTTAGTGCAGTAAGCACACCTGTCTGTAAATTGAAATGGAATATTGAAATATGTTGCTTGTGATTGCTGATGTTTGGTTTGGAACGTGTTAGAAAATGTGTGGAATAGGGAAGGTGAGACTCTATGCTTGTTTGTGTGTGTATGATAGTGTTGAGCACACCTGTCTGTAAATTAAAATGGAATATTGAAATATGTTGCGTGTGATTGTTGATGTCTGGTTTGAAACATGTTAGAAAATGTGTAGAATAGGGAAGGTGAGACTCTATGCTTGTTTGTGTGTGTATGATAGTGTAGAGTACTCACCGTTACATGTATTTTTCAGATGACAAAGATGATCAGCACCGGACTCAGTGAAAGGATGAATGACACTACTATAAGGCCTCAATTTTATTTTAAAAATATGATGTAATTGAATTAGTTCTGTAACAGTTACTCAATACAAATTTATAAACTCTTATTATTTTGAAATGCTTTGGTAAAATTATATGTTGGGAGAATATTTTAAATAAAAATTTTATTATTTCCATTTTACAAAATTCAATATTTCAAAATTAAATTTAAAATATTACAGAATTCATAAGATTTTATGCTTGAAATGTTAATCTTCTATCAAGAAGTGCTTAATTTCTCATTATTTTAATCGATCATGCATCGTTAGATGGCCTCCATCAAATGCTGGTGTAAAATTGATTTGCCAAGTTAGTATGGTGTAATTGCAGCTTTCAATATGACTGACTATACTCCATTTCATGTAGATGATGAATTTGAAGATTACAGAACAAATAATTTCTTAGAATAAGGGAATAATGAGAACATCAATGGAGACAAAGCCCAAGATCATAATCCATTATGAGAGCCAATGACTAGACCTAAATCAAAGAAGGCCCAAGAAACACTTGCTAAGACTTAGATTTTTAATAAAGGACGTAAATATATAAATATTTTTGGTCACAATAAGATATAAACTCAAAGTACTTGAAGTTAAATATGTTCCTTTTAAGTACTAGAACATCTTATTGATGCTTTTTGCTTAAAGGATAAATATTTAGATTTTACTTTTAATGGGGCAAATTCCTAATTTGCCTAAACAAGATTGTACTAAACTATTAAGCTTAAAGAATCAAAAGTAGAATATGAATTTTATTCTTAATTGTGAGTTCTCTCTTTGCTAAGGTATTTCCTACATTCATTGATCTTACCAAAAAGAAATTTTTTTCTTGTTAACGATCTCAGACTTATCAAACCTCATTCGTAGCATCTTCAAAAATTCAATCTCTATTTCATGTTTAAGTTGTCTCCACCTAATTATTCCCAATTCTACAATTTTTTTGAGTTCCTAAACAATTCCCAAATTTCAGAACTCGTCAGTTTCATTCAAAACAACGCAATATCACTCAATTTTATAGTCAGAACAAGATCTTTTACCGCATTTTAAAATCATTCCAATCTGATACGTATAGCGTGAGATATGGCCATTTCTTACCGAACATGTTTTGTTTTATTTTAATCCCATGTATCAAATCCTAATAGGTCTGAAAATTCAATGGGTAGGTTGATCCTTGTCACACACTTTAGTTCAAACTTATTTGTGAAAGAAATAAGTTACTCAAACTTACTCAACCCGTTTGTTTAAACAAGTCTAAAAGTTAAATGACTTGATATAAAAAGTTTGAAACTAACAAAATCTTTGTTTCTAGGGATGATGATTTTGTGCACCCATATCCGGGACATGCGACACATGGAAATCTCCGTATCCATTATATCGCAACATCTATACTGTCTCATCCTATATTATATATATCGAAGAAAAGTAGAATGGAACACGAAAATAAAATAGATCAGAAATCACACAAGTAATCGATTCATGCATACTTCAGTATAAGATAAAAAAAAGGGCCTCAGGACAACCCTGAAACTCCGCAAAGATAACCAGTACGTGGGTTATCGAACCATCTCTGATACATGCTATAGATGTCCTGTGAATCGTAAGTCAACCAAATAATGATTAGATGAAGTGCAATTGTGATAACGAGTGGCGCAACTGCTTTTTGTCTATAACTTTATCATAAACTCAATACACCCAGAGCGCTAACCCCACAATTCCACGATCACAAATCAGGGGCTCCTCATTCCTGATGAGAAACAAAAAATCATGTTAGAGGAATAATTGCTTTATTTTTTCGAAAACCCATACTGGCAAAGAACTTCAACTTTATTAATAAATAAAAACTGTTGAGAAAAAACAAAACTATCCAATTTGACACATGTAAAGGATTGTCAAAGTAAAGTTGAAGTTCTTGATTCCGAAGTTTTATATTAGTTCTATAATTAGTTATCATCAGTAATATCACTGATTTCTTCAAATATTAAAAGTTCTTGGGTAAAAGAAGCCTGTTAAAACACATTCCACCAAAAAGAATAGGATCTACCTAAGCAACTAGGTATATGACGCAACTATATAATATCACCATTCAAGACGCATACAGGGCGGCAACAGAATCTACCTTGTATTTTGTCCCAGAGCACAAGAACCCACACTGTCATTCAATGTAGTACTTATTTTTTAAAGGCACAAGAAGCTTGCCAGAATGCTGTTGAATCTCACACCCAAGCTCAACCTCCATTAAACGATGATTTTCCTTTGAGCGATTCATTAGAAAAGAAACCCTTAAATCATCACCTTCACTCACATGTGTAGGAGAATGCAAGAGAAAAACCTGTCAAATGATTAAAATATATGATAATAACATGATTCCATTGGATAAAAATTTTACGACTGAAACAATTAAATGCCACATAGGGAATAAATGGTCCCATCCATCAGAAAGTATAAAGTTAAGCCTTTGTCAGTTTCCCACTATAAAAACTTTTAACTTGCATTTTAACAAAATAGACCAAGCACTTTAAGGGCGTGCTTGAAGCAAACTGAAGCACAACACAAGCAGCAAGCAGCTGAGTCATAACACAGGTTTTTTATTTTTCTGCTATTTGGAAGATATTGTACAAGTAGTTCTGGGCAGGAGTAGAAGAAAGGATGGAGGAGGGTTGAGGAAGAGGATTCTTGGAAGAAAATTAGTGATAAGAGGAAGATTGCATTGGGTATTTATGACTTCTGTCCTATGTTTCGTCTTTGTTTTATCATGTCCTATGGCAATTATTAAAGTAAAACATTGAACAAGTATCGTTGTGTTGTCCAACCTTTTTTTGTCAAATCAAGCATGCCCTGTCTTAAGAGTAGGAACCATCTATTCTTTCCACGGTGTTCCACTTGTTGTCAAAAGTAATGAATTTTTATTGCAGCTAATGATAATTGTTGAGAAAGAGAAACAAGGCATAAGGCCAGTGCGTCTGAATACACAGCAGAGCAATTTACTTATAATAATAATTCATAATAAATACTAGATTTTTAGTTATTTAAAATCACGCTAATTACGATACATCAAGCTTGTGATATATAACCGATAGAGGCTCTCTTAACGGTTTAGTGAAGATATTGATGAAATCACATTTAAGCTAATATTTTACTCTATTTTAATATCTTTTGGAAATTAATTCATTAAATTTTATTTAAAATAGTATTAAAAATTTATAAATTAAGTCAGTTTTACTTTAGTACGAGTTATTGAATAATTATAATTTTTAAGCAAATTTATTATAAATTTAACTAATTTAAGCTTTTTTTATTTTATAGGACAAATTGGAAAGAAAAATGCCTTGAAAAAACCAATAAATTACGACACTAATTTTGTAATGTCTCAAATTTTTGTAATGATATTTGATATATTAATATACGTGTGTATGCAAATTTTCATACGTTTGTATGTTTGATTTATGCATATGATGATGTGTATATGTGTGACATGCATAAATGTGTGATTGTGAAGAGGTCCGCATAATGTGGTTGAAATGTGATGTGAATTGCGACTGGACTGGAATTGATTAAATGTGTGTGTGTGCGCGCGCGCGTTGTAGGGTATTCTCGCTATAGCAAAAGGCGCTGAACGAAGAGCATGAAACTGCGTCATTCTTGCTGTAACAAGAAGGCACTGGGAGAAAAGGGTGAGACGGTTGCATTCTCGCTGTAATGAGAGTTCTCTCGCTACAGCGAGAGGGCGACAGTGGAGGGTGTATTTTTGGGTGCTGTCTCGCTGTAACAAGATTCTGCAGAAATTAGAGTGCAGTTTCTTCTGAAAATATCTCGCTATAGCAAGAGTGTCGCGACCAGAAAGGGATTTAAAGGGGTTAAGGTTCTGGGAATTTCATTTCTCATATCTCCCTTCGAAATCTCTTTAACTCTTTCTTCCCAAAACCCTATTTCGCCGATTAAATTGCTTCCAAGGCCGTTTAGAAGCTAGATTGAAGGTTGAAATCATGTTTGAAGCATTTGGAGCACAAAATTCGTGTGGGGAGCACCTTCCTTGTTGATTTCGTGTTTGTGTCTTCATTTCGAGGTAAGGAGAGATTCTACCATATCTCATTTTGCTAGAGATTCATTTATTTTGCTGTGTGACAATATGATTGAAATAGGATGTGGAAACACGTGTGTTGATTGGTATTTTGCGCTGGATATGATGTATTTTATGTTGGTTGATATTGAGTGTGATGGGTAACTTGATTGAGGTAGGGTTTGTGTGAACATCTAATGTTTGTGTATAATGTGATTGAGAATGTGAATGAAATGTGTAAGGAAAAATTAATATAGTTATTTTTTAAGTATTTTTTGTTACATCAACGAGTAGTATCCATAATATTGCTTGGGCACTTGAATATTAGTACTCACTCGTTCCAACACTAAATTTTAGGGTTGTATCTTGTGTCTTCCCAAATCCTCTAAAACTTTCTTCTACCAGCATTGTGTGGTTGTATTTTGTGTTTCTAAATTATTGTAAAATGGATTCTAAGTTAAACTTTATGTAATTCTTTTGCAATTAAATTTAATTCACATTTTCTAACATTTTGCAAAGGATTACTCATGTTCTTAATGCATCAACTAACTTAAGTCACTTGTATGATTAAATCATTAATCATAATAAACATATTAGTTTAATATTCAGATTTGGAGTAAAGTCTTTCGTGCTTTTATATTGCTAGAACATAGGGATGAAGTTGCATTGTACTTGTTAAATGCTACACATGTTCCTAGTTAAATTTTACTGAGATGTCAGGTTTTACTAACTACGAATTAGGATAGAATGCAAAAACATTCAGTTTTATTACACTAGCAATCTGGATAATGCAAAGAATACTAGAGATCTAAATTAAATTTGCTACTTCTGTTTTAGTTTTGTATAAAAATTACATAATTTTACTTATCTACTTAATGCTTCATTTGGATGGACACATTGATTTTATATTTAGACTTGAAGTGAGTTTCATTGTTGTTCTAACTGCCTAGACATAAGAATTAAAGCTTCAATGTGATTAATATAATCAAAGATCATGCAATGTTTGTATGAACACTAAAATGGATATTTATTCTACATGAGGTGAGATCTAGAAGAATTTCTATACATGGTGTGTTCATGTGTCAGTTGTTGTGTTATACTATGTTGCTTTGTGTTGTTCATTGCATTTGTTTTGTATCATTTGCATCATTTCAGAATATAATATCTCAAAATTACTTCCTCAACTGAAAATGTTTTTAGATAGTTCTTACTAGTATAATGTATAGTTTTATTTTCTTTCTGAGTTTGACCAGAGATTTAAAGATGTACCATTGACTAATTGGTTCAATCCTCGTAGAAACGATAACTTTCTATACTCTTTAAAATGACTGGTGCACTTATCATAGTTGTTTACATCTGTAAAAATTTTAGAAATAATGCATTAGATATATACCAATTGATCATTACAATTAACAAAATCGAGTAACAATATCTCTAAATAAAATCTTTTCTATCTCAATGTGATTGGTTTTCTCATGAAAAATTAGATTTGAGGCAATATGAGGATCAGCGTAATTATCACAGAATAGGGTCATTTGTGTATCTCTCCAAACATCAATTTCTTTAGTAGCTATTTAAGACATGAGTTCACATGTGGCTAAAGTTATGGCTTGATACTTTGATTCTGCACTTAATCGAGCAACAATGCTTTGCTTCCTTTTTTTTCAAAGAGATCAAGTTGTCACTAATGGAAACACAGTATCCAGAAGTGGACCAGAATCTATAGGAGTGTACCCTATCTGCAGCTAAATATCCCACAATTTGAGAGTATTATTTGTCTTCATAGAGACTTGTTTTGGGAGTTTCCTTGATAAATTTTATGATGTGAATAACTGTATCCCAATGTTCTTCTTTATAAGGAACGTTAAGAAATTAACTCCCCACACTTACAAGAAAAGAAATATCAAGACGAATAACAAATAATTTTAATTTTTTCCACAAACCTTTTGTATTTCTCTAGATCTGCAAGAGGCTTGCCCTTTCCTAATAGGAGTTTAATATTAGGGTTCATATGAGTATTAACAAATTTAATACTCATCTCAACCCTATCACTTGTAGAATGTCAATGACATACTTTGAAGACTCAAGAAAGCAAGAGATGGAGAAGTCAATGCCTGATGAAGAATGGATGAAGGCATACTATTAATTAAGTAATAGACTGTAAGAACATCACTCCTAAAGCTTTGTTTGGGAGCTTGGAGGGGGAGGGAAGGAAAAGGTTTGAAGGGGGTTAAACCCTTCCTTTGTTTGGATCTTTAATATTGAAAGGAGAGGGTGATAGAGGTTTAAGTATATAAATTATATTATTATATTTTATATCTTTTATTTATATTTTTTTATTTTTACAAAAAATAAAAAATAAATATTTTTTTTAAAAATTAATAATTTTAAAATTAATATTTTTATTTTTTTATAAATTTTAAAAAAAATTCTCACTTGGAAAACTAACATTAAAGAAAAAGGTAAAAGTCTTAATCATGAAAGAATACGAGAGAATAGGAGAGAGAAAATTCTCAAATAATCCCCCAGATTGGAGGAACTTAAAAAACTAGCATTGAGAGGACTTTTGTAACTCCCAAACAAGAGTTAAGCCCCCTTAACCTCTCCCTTCCCCTCCCCTCCCCTCCCCTCCTAAATATAGCTCCCAAACATAGCCTAAAAGATATGAGCATGAAGAAAACAGATATAAGCAATCATAAGAAGATTTTTGTTGTTAATTTCAACAACTCCATATTGTAAAGGAGTATGATATGTCTAATGAAGAATCCCACGTAAGATCATGAAAGAACAACGAGAAAGACATGTTTTTTGGCATCATCACTTTATAAAGTACGAATTGAAATGTCAAATTGAGTTTTATTTTATTATAAAATGACTGAAAGATAGAAAATAACTCAAAATTATCTTTCATTAAATAAAGTCAAATATATATATATATATAAAAAATCATTAATAAAAGTGTTTTAAGTATTTTGACCTCAAACAAAAGATGACATGACTAAGACCCAAGACATATGAATGAACTAAAACAAAGGAAGACAAAACGCAACTAATGACACAACTAGGAAATGAACTATGAACATGTTTACCTAATTGGTGTGACTTATAACATAAAGAAGACAATGATAAATCCATATTTTAATGGATGTTCAGTTAGTTTTCTAGTAGTTTTTTAATAGAAAATTATAGTTAGGAAGGTTAAAATCTCATAAAAAAATTGATAATTGTTCAAATAATTCAATTTTGTTTGAAATAACTCAATTTGTTTGGATTTAATAGTGTTCTTATGCAATTTTTGCTGTTGAATGAGTTTTGTAGAAGATTCCAAGAGAAACACATGAATTGAAAGCTTTAAGAGGTCAATTTGGCTTAGCATAGTAACTTTCAATGGAGAAAGTAAACATTCCAGAGGCCTAGACTGTTAAGTTTGTAGTCTAAGTTCCAAAGTCCTTGAGTTGTATTCTAAGTTACAAAGTCCCACATTGCTTAGTTTACAAAATTGACAACTTATTCTTCCTATATAATGACACCCCTTGTAAGCTTTATATGCATCAAAATAAAAACTCTTCCTAGTGTTGCCGTGGACGTAGGTACATACAAAGTGTGCCGAACCACGTAAATAGTTGTCTTTCTCTCTATCATTTTTCTTCTAAATGCCAGTTGCCTAACATAGACTTCACTTTTAGTTGTGAAAGTAAGCATTCCTAAAACTTTGGGAGTGAGATATACTAAGCGTAGTCACTTTCTCCACCAAAAGTGAGCATTGCAAAGGCTTTTGAGAGGATATACCTAACTAAAAGTGAGTGTTCTAGAATGCTGTCAGGAGAAAGACCTTACACATAAACACTTAGTGCAGAAAGTGAGTGTTCTAGAATACTGTCTCAAGAGAGAAGCTGCACGTAAACACTTCCCCAACTAAAAGTGAGTGTTCCAGAATGCTGTCAAGAGAAAGACCCAGCGCATAAATACTTTTACTGCAGAAAGAAAGTGTTTTAGAATGCTGTTATTTTAGAAGAAGCTACACGTAATCACTCTTGGCACCAAAAGTGATTATGCTAGAATCATGGAAAATCTGTAAATAGCTTTAAACTCAAATTTTTTAGGATCTTTTCTTATTCTTTTCTTTTCCACACTTTTAGAGAGTTGGAGTGAGAGGATTGAGGGCAAATTTCAAGGCTTAAATCTTGAGGAATCAAGCTATGAATTGGATTCATGGAGATCATCTTCAACTTCTCTTTTACTTTCTTTCTCTCATTCTTTTGTAATGTTTTAATTCTCCTTGGTTAGGGATTGATGGATCCGATTTTGATATTGTAACTTGATTGTGGATTTGAACCCTAAGATCTTGATTAAATTGAACATTTATTTCTTTAATGCAATTATTGGATGAACTATTCAATTTAATAGAAAGAGAATTTTTATCAATGGAAGTTGAGTTAATTTCTCATATCTGAATTGAATGCTAAGGTTATTAATATCTTAGGAATAAACATTCATGATTTTGTGTTCTATTAATTTCTAATACCTAAAATATTTGATTGAATTACACCTAAAAAATTATAGTTAATTGAATATTAGGATTATTGAGTTAAGATATTGAACTTTGATTAAATTAGTGAAATTAATCATCAATCAATCAAAAAACTTAGGAGTTCAGAGCACATTCATGTTTCCAATTGACAAATTGGTGAAATCATTCCTAACTCCATTTTATCTATCATCTCACTTCTGAATTCTTCACTCTGTTTTGCTGTTACTCTTTGATATTTATTGCTTAATTCTTCAAATGTTCAAAACACCTCAAGTTTCTAATAGCTCAAATAGCCTTTTGATCTATGAAGTGGTAATTGAATGAATCCTTAAGAACGATACTCAAAACTTAAAAATTCTGAATTTTATTACTTACTATAACTACCTAGTACACTTGCAAGATAGGACTCTAAGTGCCTGACAAACAACTTGAAGAGACCCAACACTAACAACTTCAAGTTGACAAGACTGTGAGGGCACAGTTGAGTGGGAACTATGAGTGGAGAGTCTACTACTGAACCAATATGAGAGGATTGTAAAAGTTGGTACAGACATTAGGACTCACATCTGAAGTTAATAATCCTCCCTGAAATTCAATTCTACAGATTAATAGAATCTTTGGTAAATGAAACAACACAATCAAGAGTAGAGGGATGTAGCCACAAAGTATTCAAGAAATCAAGCGCCAACAATAGTCATAAGGTCATGACAGACTAATAAAGCCACTTGTGTTATTGATATAGAGACTTATCTAGTGACCATATAGCTTCACGTCTCATTGGCACAAAAAACAAATCGAATAGAGGGATGAAGGGTTGCCTTAATTATACAACAAAGTTGGACATCAATCTTCTTCCATGGAGGGTGATTATCCTCAGCAATAGTTTCAGCCTTCGTGGTAAAACACTCTTTTGTAATCTTGTCAAACAACTTAAAGACAAATATTAAAGCACAAGAAGTATAATTTTTGCTATCCAATTGCTCAGTAGAAAGAGGAGCAGTGATGTGGTTGGCAAAAATGGCAGGTTCAGCCTGAACAAGTCAAGTGCAACCATGGGCAGCACTGAAGAGAGAAAAAAGTTGTGAACAGTACCTACTGGAGAGAAAATGTTGAAAAACAAATCAGAAACCAAGTATTCAACATTTCTGAAACAATTTTACGCTAATGAGCAGTAGGCCCACCGAGAATGCATGAATTAGGATTGCCCTCTCATCAAACTCTAATACCATGTTGAGAAAGAGAGAAACAAGAAGGCATAGGATGAATCATTGTGTTTGAATACATAGTGAAACTATCTATTTTTAATAATAGTGCATAAAAAATATCCGATTTTCAGTTATCTAGGATCACACTAATTACACAGCTACCTTATTTACATAGTTATCCTATTCACATAGTTACCATATTTACATACATTAATCTCAGCAATAATATGACACAGTAATACTAACAACACATTCTTTTAAACACATTTTTCAATACCCTACTAATTGGTGCAGTTTTAAAAAATCAAAAGCAATTTTTATAAAGTGATAAATTTAATAGGGAAGTTCTTTGACATTTTTAAAGGATGGAATCGCATGTGTTCATTCAAAATATAAGTTATTTTGCAGACAAAACCACCAAGTTGATACAATACAAACCTGTTGGCCCCAATGTGTACCATAATCTACACTAGGAGCTGTAGTTAACTCAATCTCATGTTCAGCTGGATCCTCACATCTTCCCTAACAAGTAAAAACAGGAAACATTAGGCTTTGTTATATTTGGTAGTCATAATGCCATTAAAAGGTCAGAGTAATTTACCCGAAAATGTACATCAAACCACCCACCAAATCCACACAATTTTGTGGTGTCCATGGTTATTGACAAAGAAAATTTTGATCTAACTTTCTCTATGTCAGTCACTGTGGCAGTTAAACAATCAATTTCCTTTATTATAGCAGCAGTTCCTATGACTTGATGTGGATGAAGGTTGCTCCACAATGATGTCTACAGAAATCAAAGTAAGCATAAGTCAAGTTTCTTGTGCAATAGAAAATTCAATGTTACCAAATAAATTATTTTTCTATATTATCTTTTGGCACTGATTTAGCCTGACAGGAGCTAGTTTCAATGTGCAATATTCATATATCCAGGAACACTAGCAAATAATAAACAGTTCAAGTTCATCATTTTGCAACCATATATTTCAATTTTATGTAGTTGCTTATAGTCAAACTTGTAGATCAATCCTAGGATCTGACAAGGGAAGTAGGCACATAAACAAGGAATTGTAATTTGTAACATGTAGTGTAAGAGCAGAGTGCTAAAATAGCAGTCTCAAAGTATTGCAGCTAGGGGTGCTCAAAATAGCAACGACGAGAGACACCCCAGTAAAATGCAGAACGAGATCAGAGGTGAGAGATAGATCAGAAATGAGAGTGATCGGAGATGAGAGGGAAATGTTTTTGACTAACAAAGAGGGCAGAAGAGATCCTCATCTTGACAACATTGGTCACTCCCAATTTGTTGGAGTACCTTACATCCAAACATCTATGACAATCAACTCTTGGCTGCAATGGGGCATCTTTTGAGGGATTAGTTAAGGTCTATTTAATGTGGCCATGTTTTTTAATTTGGCAGTTATTAGTGAATTATGCTCTCTCTCCTACACTTTAGTGTGTACTTGATGTTCTCAATTGTTTCAGAGGTGACCAGAGTGTAAAGGATAAAGCTATTTTTGTGCTTAGTATGACCTGAGTTTTTTATCCACAATTCTAAGCTATTTCTTAGATTGACCAGCTTGATAATGTGTTTTGGTATGTAAATTGGTTGTTTTGAGGTGCTAGAGACAATAAAAAAATCAATCTGTTTATTTCTGTCTCTTATCTGTCGCTTTATTTTTTCCTATGCACACAGCAATTTGTTTTGCTGCCAAATGCTTCACTTATGAATCAATATTTGGTTCAGAGTGCTTTCTGTTCTTAAATTCTTGTATCAAAATTAACCTTTCCTGAGGATGGCTAGCTTATTATAGGAATAATATTAGAACAAAATTGACTCATAACAGATGCTATAGGAAAATTCACTTATTTTTCATTCAAGTCAAATTTTAACTACCATATTTTTTATTGCAATAAACCAGTTTGTTTTTTTTTTTAATTTTAAAATGATTTAATGCAGTGCACACACTTGCACATGGACTGCACACATCCCTCATGATCCATTTGACACAAGCACTCACTCACTCACATTTGCACACTGTCATGGCAGACAAGGTGCCCATAAATTCACATCAGCAAGGGCTTCTGGATCAAAGAGAGACTCACACAATGAAAAGGCTAGAAGAGGATTTCTAAAATTGATTTTACATTAGGGTAGGTAAAGTAATTTTCTGCAAGTAGCCTGACCTACTACATGTGCTCTTGATCGATCTTAGGAATGCACAATTCCCTGGCTTCCTACACTCCAGCATGCAATCCTACCACAATCCCAGCAAAATGAGTTCTAAGTTGGCTTTAGGATTGTTGAATTCAGTAGAACACACAAAATTGTGCATGAACCTCCACAAAAATTTAACAACCATGATAATGATACCAAATTTAACTTTTACACATTTTGCTAATTTTAAACAAATACAGAGACCAACAGCTAGGACCCAAAATGAGTCATGTGGTCCAAAAGGGCAAATGATCCATCAATCATTTAATGGCCCCAAGGTCTGGAATGTCTATACTAGAAGGAATAGAGGTAGAATGGGAGAAAATTAAAAAGCTGACAGTGAGAGAAGGAAAAGCAGAGTTAGTTGCTGGTGGTGGGCGAATGTTAATAAATAGGCTATATATGTGAGAAGGGGACCTCTTTTGGGAATTATTAAGTTTGTCATGAATGGAGGGCTCTAGCTCTCTACAGAAGCCTTGCTCTATGGCAGTAATCAGTTTATCCTATTTGCAATTCCATCATTACACAAATAACAACCTCAATTTTCTTCTATCTTTTAACCTTTCTTGCCATGGAATTCTGGTTGTGTTCCTCTGCTTTGTATCACCAACTTAATATAAAAACTGATGGACTTCCAACCATGATTAAATTTTCATTTAACTAAGAATATACCAATAAACTTAAGGCACACTGGAAGTATACAACTTGCCTGTAGATAGTATTTCTTCTGCTCCACTGAAAAAGGCTTCGTTAAAATGCTCATATCAACACCATAGAAGGCTTTTGTTTCATCAACAAAGTTGTGCCAATCGTCCATAGCTGACTGGTAATCATCCATTTTGTGATCTCCCATTCCAGTCCTGATAGGTGCCATCCACATGCGAGCATGACTAGGATACCTGCCAAAACATAGTCTCTTAAATCACCAATTGTAAAGGTAACACCAAAAGCTACCAAAGAAATACTCATACACACTAAAGACTTTCATAACAATCATAACTACTTTCATGACAAACAGTTTCCTTCAAAGGCAATAACCAAATAATTTATATATAGGCTATCCCTATTGGTAGTGTAACAAAAAGAGCACAGTAAGCACAACATGCGACGACAAAGAAACAACTAATGAACAGATTGACAAGTATAGGACCTGGGAAATGCATTCCTTATTCTTTTGCCTCAAAGTATAGGACCTGGGAAAGGTTTTAAATTTTTCTGTGTCTGGTTTAGCACCGTATATTGTTGACTAATGACTAATGATTTTGAGGCTATTCCTGTTCTGTTGATCAAGGTAGTTAAATTGGGATTCAAATTGTGAATCGTAAGACTTATTTTTTGAATCGTGAATTGAATCGTATCTTGAATCATAGATCAATAATTTAAAACATAAATATAAGAGCATTGTAACATAAAGAAATATCAAAACATCTATATATTAACATTTTGAAGTCAAATAGTACATAGCTAACAATGTGACATACACTTGTAAGCAAACTAGGATTCATATCATACCAGTCAGTCACATTACCCAAAAAAAGAGTGACTACTCAAATTCCATATAGTCTTTCAAAAAGATAAACAAAAAATGACAGCAAGTCACTATAGCAAAAGTTCAAATGGATAGTGTATGATCATTCATCATCCCCATGTCACTTAGTTCATCCTCTTCATCTTCCAAAATCAAAAAGTTCTTTCTCTTCCACCCCATGTCTAATAATGTCTTCAATTTCATCTTCATCTCCTATTATAGATTTTTCCTTCTAATCAGCTTTGGCATTTAAGTTTCTTGGACCTATAAAACCAAAATAATGGAACAAGCATGGCAATAAGTATTTGAGTAATTAACTTTTAGTATTTTTGTTCAGGTTCTACTTCTTAGTCTAAACAAATACCTCTCTCTCTTTTCTTGCTTAGAGCTCCGTCATCAAAAGTATATCCATCCATGAAGCATCATTTCGTAAGCATGGATCCTCTTTCTCAATAATCCATTCATCTTCCGATTCAATATCAAATAAGCATATGGGATCATAAGTCTCTCTCCTCTCTTCTCTAATTGTAGGTTATATTAACATACACAAGTGCATTTAGTCTTTGTTGTTCCAAGCAATTTCTTCTTTTAATGTGTACTTGATCAAATATACTCCAATTTCTTTCACACCCTCTCCACCATAACTCTCCCACCAAAGAGCTATCAAAATTCAAAACAAAATATGTATAACCAATTAGCAAAATATGTCATGTTACTTATTGATTTATTATTATTTGTAAAGTTAACAAAGTATGAAGATTGAAGAGTTACCAGATTGCTTCTTGTCTCTAAGCTATCGCCATATTCATTTCAAACAATCCCTTGGGCTTAAACTTCTCAAGTTGTTGATCAATTAAAAATATTTTCCTTCTATCTGAAACCATTCTTTATGCTTTCATATAAACCATACAAAACCTCACTAGCTCTATTAAAACTTTTGTCATAATGGAACCTAACCAAACAATAAAAAAAATTAAGGATGAATAGGCAATTGTATGAAATTTAAGAGATTAAGAATCTCTTCTTACCTAAGATTGAGATAATAGACAGATGCATGGAGGTCTATGTATTTGTAAGTTTCACGTAGTATCAACAATCTTCTACACTTTTTTATACCTTGACCCTTTCATTTGAAAATTTTCAGCAATTGCTCCATTGCTATATTAATATATGGCATGATTGGTTTTGAATTACCATCTACAAGTCCTGTACTTTCACAAGTGAAATTACACACTTTAGACAATATTTGATGGATTTCCAAAATTTCTCATCACTCAACACTATGCTCATCACTTGCTTAGCCAGAAGCAAACTCTTCTGAAGTAAACAGATCAAAGAGCATTCTTTTGTTGCATAATGCAATTTAATGTGAGAGAAGCAATTGGAAACCTTGTTATGGCTGGTCTAGCTAACTCCCTTCCCTTGGAATGCTTTTTGTACAAATTAAGGACCCATGTATGCCTATATATGTAAGTTGTAATTTTCTTTGCATTTGTATTGGTAGCATAAAAAATTGGAAGTTCTCTCCAATATCCTCTAGAACTAAATCAAGGCAATAGGCTGCATAAGGTGACCAAAATAATTTAGTTCTCTTCTCTTCTAACATTTTTCCTGCTGCTACAAGGTTAGAAGCACCATCTATTACAACTTGCACTATATTTTCTTCCCCAATTTCATCTAACTTGCTATCCAATTATTCAAACATTTGTTTGGCATCCTTAATTACATCACTAGTATCAATAGATTTTAGAAAAACAGTCCCACTAAGTCTGTTAACAAGAAAATTAGTTAGTGTCATTTCCCATCTGTCCAACAATCACACATCAAAGTGCAGTCCTATTTCTCCCATTCACTTTTGTATTTCTCCAAATTTTGATGGTTGCTATCAATTGCTTTTTTCAAAAAAGAGACTCTTGCTTCATGATAAGTAGAAGGTTTTAAACCCCTACCAAATTCTCCAACAGCTTTCACCATTTCAATAAAATGGGAACTTCTTCCCAAATTAAATGTAAAGTCATTAGCATATATGCATTTGCAAATTTCTTGAATGACAACATCTCTATCTTTGAACATTGTATTCATTGTTATTTGCTTTAGAGTTTTAAATGTCCCTCCATTTTTTTTTACTAACAAAAGAATCCATACTTCCCTTTTGATGACCACTTGCATCTTAGGTCTTAACTTCTTCAAAATACTCCAAGCTACTTTCACCTTTTTTCTTTTCTTTCTCTTCCAATAGTTTGATGAATATCTCTTCTACCTCATCTTGAACACTTGTATAGGCATAGGCACTTACATTTGCCCTTGGGGGGGGGGGGGGGGGAACACTTTCACAGCATTTTCACATAATATCACCTTCTTTTGTTTTTCTGGTAAGACCCATTTATCTCCCTAAACAGCAAACAGTAAGCAAAAAGAAGTGCAGAAGCCAAATGAAAAATAGGAAACGTGGCAAAGGGAGGGGGGACGAGTAGAAATATTGAATAAGGAGTGGGAAGTTGAGAGAACCACAATAATGCACTAGTAGACAATAATGCAATAGGGAATAGCATGAAACAACGTGTGTGAAGAAGAGGAAAGCGCAGGAATGGGAAGGGAATGGGAAAACAAGGTTTTCTTTCCATATTAAAGAGTTGGTTGACCGGCAAAGGCAGTATTACATAGAAATTGGTATTTTTGCAAAAAAAAAATATAAATAAAAAAAAGGCTTTTAGGGTTTTACTGAACCCAGCCACGCTGACTCGACCCCATTCTTGCGCAATCTGGTTTGCACTTGAATTGTGCACCGCCAAGGAGAATAGTGGTTCAGCAGCAATTCCTACGATTCCTGCGATTCGTGACCTAATTCTGGATGCAAAACAATTCTTCCCATGATTTTTATCCCTGCGTCACAAATTTGTATCGATTCAGTAGTTTTGTATCGTGTTTCATGCGATACTAACTACCTTGTTGTTGATAACTAAAGAATACACTAAAAGAAGAAAATTTTTGCCTTGTGTAGGCTCTTAGTTTTAATGGTTTTGTTAGCATCAGCTCTAATAGAGGAATTTAAACATCTAAAAGTAGTAAGTTTGTATTGAAAAATACAACATTATACTTTTCTTATTCTAAATGCAATAAATACTTCCTTTCTCAATAAAAACTTACTACTTTCAGTTGCTTAAATTTAACCTTAATGCTCCATTTGGATGAGGGGTGAAATATAGAGGAAAGAAATAGGAAGGTAAGAAATAGAGTGAAAAAGATGTGTGTTTGGATTGGTTGAAATAGGACCAAAAGAAATGAAAAAAATATCCTCCACTTATTTAGATGAGTAAAAAAGATAGTGGAAAGAAATAACTTATATTAAAAAATTATTTATGATAATTATAAAAAATATTTTAATTCAAACCTCCCCTCCCAACTTCCCTTCATTTTGGGGTTTTTTTGGGCCCCACATGATTTTTATTCCCTCTCCCCATCCAAACAGACCCTAAGAGTTTATATTAACATTTTCCTAGTTTTAATTATGTAAAAGAAATATTGTTGGCAACATTTTGCAAACATAATGTAGAAAGAAAACCAAATACATAGTGACTAAAAATACTAAGTTACAACTATATCATATGAAGAATGAACTACACTATCCATTTTATCACAATTTAGAAAGACAAATGGAAGAATGGTAAGGAATAGATGCACATCGAGAACCCACTAAACATTAATCCATGTAAATGTAACAAAATTCAACACATATTCTCTGCTTTCTGGCAGAAAAATAGTTACAACAATACATACATCACTCCTGTAGGTTTGAGCCAGCGGTCACGAGCATGTATAACTGAATCAAACATAGATTCACGTAGAAGAAAATAACCCATCCACTCAGAGATGATCACGTCAACTGCAAGTCACACAACAACATTTAAGATCAGCAATCACAATGATGTTCAACAAAGCATAATTTAGATATAGAGAAAAAGTTTTCACACTTACTCATAAAACAAAGAGAGCAAGGTGTTTGTTTAGTTTAAACTTTAAGAAAACATTTGTGTTTAAATTTCTTATTCACCAACAATTACCAAAAATTATTATTTTCAAGGATTGGCACATCAAAAAATTTGTTTTCATGCCATGCAAATCTTTGAATATAAAAAGAGAGTAAAAACAAGATGTCACTTTTGTAATTATCAACGAAAACAGGAAGCATTCCATCAAACCCAACAGGGCCCTAACAGCTCTCTAACCTTTCTCTGGCAGGGTAACTTCCTCCATCGATCCTTCAATGACCTCAACCACGTGGTGGAGATTATTCGCTTTGACAAGCGCACGTGCGTGTTCAGACATCTTAGTAGCTTCCACTGCATAAACCTTCCTAGCACCTGCTTGTGCTGACCATATAGCAAGAATGCCACTTCCAGTACCCACATCCAACACAGTCTTCACCCCATTCAGTTCACAAGTAAGCTCACAATCACACACACATAAAACATAAACACAACTAACAACCCCAACCATTAACCAACGTACTCAAGTTATATGACAATAGCAAGGTTACTACCACCCTACTTAATCCATTTCAACAACTGCATAATTTTCATTAGTATTATTTTTTTTTTTTTAATCCAAAATGCAAAATGAGACGGCAATTTTATGGAAAATAAGAGAAGATAATGAAGATGGTGACCTTGCCAGTGAAGTGACATTTGTTTTCAAAAATAGCATTGAAGTATGCGTCCATGCGAACGCGATCGGAGAGCATCTCCTTCTGATGGTATAAGAAAGCATAGGTGCAGAAGTACTGGGCATAGTCGACGCCTTTGTGGACGGTGGCGCTTTGGTCACAGGCGACGTCGTTTGCAGAAGTTCCCATGTTACTTACTGTTTCAGTCACCGTTCCTCTCCTCCTCCTTTTAATTTTTAGGGCAGGGTTGGTTTGCTTAGCTTCTCTACGGTTACTTTATATCCCCTGTCTACTACTTTACAAATAGAGAATTTTTTATTTATTTAGATAAATGAAAAATAAATATATAAATTATTTTTTAAGAGACGTTCGTACCAATTAAAAATATTTAATTTAAATATTTAAATAAAAATATTTATTTTTATGTTATAACAAAATTTATATAATAAAAATTAAAGAAATCAATCCTTCTCCACCTTTCATCTTCTTCTTTTTTATACATCACAAGACACTTTTTTTTACTCTGTTATTAAAAAAATATTTTTAAAAATTAATTATCAAAAATATAAAGAAAAATTAATATAGTTATTTTAAGTATTTTTTGTTACATCAATCAGTAGTATACATAATATTATAATAAAAATATAAATTCTATTTCATAATATTAAAATTTTAAATAACAATTAACAAATTTAAAATAAAATTTAGTATTTTTATACTAAGAATTAAAATTTAACTAAGAAGTAATTATTTAAAATATAAATTTAACATGTATTTATTAAGAATTAAAATTTAACTAATCAATACTTAATTTATAATAAAAATATAACTATATACTAAAAATTAAAATTAACAAACCAAAATTTCTATCATCAATGGATGAAAGTAAGAAATAGTCTTATTAATATTAGGATTCTCCTTTTGTTTGTGTTATTTATTTATTTTAGAATTTTTATTTCAAGAAATTGAAGAAGGATAGAGTCTTATAAAGATAAAGCAATCTTGAAGCAAAACACTTCAACAGGGAGGAGGATTTTTGAAAGAGAGAAATTCAAATAAGTTAAAAATAAAAGTTTTTGTTAGAAAAAAGCAACATAAAAAAAAAAAGTTGAGTCAAAGAGTAAGAATGTAATTTCCTTAATTTCTTGCAAATAAAATTTATAAAAAAAATAATTATATGAAAGAAAGACAATAAACTAGATTTCTTTATATTTATAATATAAAAACTTGACAAAATTTAAAAAAATTTCTTCATTATTCAATTCGTTAAAAATAAAACAAAAATGTATGTAAAGAGATAAAAGTTAAATCATGACTTGCTAAATAAATTTGCATCAAAATAATAGCAAAATATGTGTATATATTATCATTTAAATACAAAAGTTTATATATAAAAAGATTGATCTAAAATACACTAGGTCCTAATTAGCAAATCTCTCCCACACCAAAACACTAAGACTACGTCCTAGTTATCATCACTATGTCAGCCCTATCTCAGCTAGATTTTTTGGAGTTAGGTCCTAATCCTCTCCAAGATCTCTAGTGTTAGCCACAACCTTAGTACTAGTCACTCATTCCGAGGTAAACTGGTTTGGTCTTTCATGATAGTCATAATGTAGGAAAGTATATATACATAATTCACGACATATGGCATCCAAACCAAACCTCTGTATATGTATAAACAAAGTGTAGTGGATTCTACCACTAATAGAGTAATCAAAAGAAACATTATACCCTATTGTCATTTCTAGAGTAAATACATTATCAGATCCATCCAATGTTACAATGGTGAATGGTGGCTCATGGCGAAAACCAAAACTATTGCCATAAAGTTATGGCGGTTGCCATGGCGGGTTATGGCGAATATAATAAAATATATAAAAAAAATACTATAGGTCACAGGAAATGATAAAAAATAATTAACTCAAAATATATGTAGCATAACCCACAATCCAAAGCATAATTCAATACAAAATATGCAGTCATCAAATGTTAACTTAACAATAGAAACAAAGATTATCATATAGTCCTCTTCTTCAACTTCGATATAATCATCTTCTTTCTCATTCACTAAGGCATATCCCTCCTCCTCCTCTTCTTCCTCAGATTGTGGAAGATTAATTTTTAATTCATCTTCTGTTTCTTCTGACATCTCTTCATCTTCTAATTCTTCATCATCTTCTTCAATTACTATTTTTTCTTTTTCTTTTACTGTTGAACATGCCTTGATCTTGGAAACTTTTGTAGCTTTGATAGTAATACCACTTGATGGACTCTTTCTTTTCTTAGAATGGCACCTAGTATATGTTAAAAGTTGCTCAATTTAAAGTCTGATCACCATAAAAAACCAACTCATTTCCAACATCCTCATCATGAGCATCATCATTCATCCCTCCAAACAATGACTAATTACACTCATCAATGTCATTGAGTATAATTGGATCAATTACATCTTTAAAATTGTAACATTGTTTGAGTTGTTGGTTATATTTCACATAAACCAAGTCATGTAATTTTTTGTGATCAAGCTTATTCTTCTTCTTTGAATGAATCTGCAACGTGAGTGTAATTGAAAAAATTATTAATTAGTTTCTTTCTAATTTCTAGAAGAAAGTAGTAGGCTTGATAGATAAGAAATTACATGCTCAAAAACACTCCAGTTGCATTCACATCTAGATGCACTACATGTCAAGCTCAATATTTTGATAGTTAATTGCTGCAAATGTGGAGCTGAATGTCCATACATTCTCCACCATTGAGCTATAAAATGAAAGATGAATTATAATTATAAAGATGAATTATAACATTAAAATTAAAATGTTGAAGTTTTTTATGAATTACTAGGAGCAATGTTTTTTCTTTGTGAATTTGCAAAGCTGGACCCAAAGAGACCACCCCACTCTTATAAATTGGTAATTCTAGTATGTTTTGTTGCACATTCCGACTTGACACCAACCTCTTAATATAATCATACAACCAATTTGTAACTTCCAAATCAAATTGTATTTAAGGGTTGTCATAATAGAACTCTGGGTTTAAAATGTGACCAACTACATGTAATGGACGATGAAGCTGATAAGTCCATTTATTATCAATGATTACAAATACATATTTGTATTTGCTTTCATTATTTTTGAATGACTTCATAATAGTTTCTTTACCTTTCTCCATTGCTTCATATATATACCCCATGACTGATCCTCTTTCCCTATCAACCAAAGGTAACACCCAGACAAGAAGAGCCATGATTTTCAAAGTATATACCACATTATTCTAAAATACAAGATTCAATAGAATTTTTGTTGTTTGCTTCCCTTTAGATTCCTTTGACAACTTGTTTTACGCCACTCCTCAAAAGTAAACATCTTTCTAAGATTTGCTTTTTCTTGATGAAGTATTTCTAATGATAGAAAAGAAGTTGCAAATCTAGTAACTACCTGTCTCACCAATTCTCTCTTATTTGTAAAATTTCTCAACAAACTCAAGGTACTTGAATGACTGTAGATAAAGCCAACAATAGACATTTCCCTTTGAATTGTCTTCTTTATCAAGGGAAACTTTCTAATATCTTCAAGCATAAGATCTATGCAATGAGCTGCACAAGGAGTCTAATAAAAATGTTGTTTTTTTGCTTCCAACATCTTACCAACCAAGATATAATTGTTTTCATTATCAGTTATCAGTTGCATAACTTTATCTTCTCCAAAGCATCAAGCATCTTAAATAATTTTTCACCGGTCTTCATAAAATTAAATCCATCAATGGACCTCATAAACATAGTCTTAACAGAAGAGTTAGACCAAGAAATTAATCAAACATCTTTGCCTTCGATCTGCCCATGCATCTGACATGATGGAATAACCATATTTGCTCCCTTTCTTCTTGTGATCTCTTATCAAAGAATCAATATATTCTATCTCTTTCTTAAGAAGTGGAACTTGAATATCATGATAACTTAGAGTTGGTAAATTTAGATCAAAGGCACCAACAGCTGTGAACATTTCTTGAAAACTCTTCAGTTTAACAAGGTCAAAGGAAAGGTGAAACCAAAATTGAGCTATGTATTAATGGACCCTTGCCTTAGCTTATTTGTCACATCGTTCTCTTATCAATGGCACTTGTTACACTTAGGATACAATAGTATAGCTCATATAAATTTACTAACTAGCCAGTGTACTAGATAGTTGTAGCAAGTAATAAAATATGAAAATTAGTGTGAGTCCCAAGTATTGTCTACAAGGATCTTGTTTTTAATTACCACTTCACAATTTGACAATTAGTTGAGCCAAACAGTTCATTAGAATGATTTACAACACGTAAAAGTAAAGGATAACAACAATAGGAAGTAATGAAAGTGCTATAAAACAGAATTATGAAATTTGTGTTGAGATGAGATATAAATGAATGAGAGTTAGGAATTTATTTTACCAAAATATCAGTATCAACTCAATTATGCCTCTGAACATTCAAGTATTTGATTGATTGACAATTAGTCAAAGGTTAATTCCATAACTCATTGACCTAACATTCAACTAAATCACCCTAATTCCTTAGGCGAAATTTAATTCAATGTTATATTACTAATTAGAACCTTAAGATTGTAAAACTAAGATCACTTATCCCTAAGAAATCAATAATTTTGGTAATCAATTTAGATCTAAGAAACAAATCCAATTTTTATTGCTAAAGGCTCCTCTTTATTAATCAATTAAACTTTCATTCAAAGACTTACTTTAGTAACAGAATTAACTACTCAATCCAATCAAACACTCAAAGTTCAGAGTCAAAAATCAAATCAATACACCCATTTTAGATCCATAAATCCCTAACAAAGAGGTTTAGAACAACATTACAAATGGAGAAAGAGAAGCAAGAGAAGAAGAGAATAAGGAGCAGAATAACATCTTCCAAAACTCAATCTTCACCTTGATTCCTCTAGAAATAAAGCTTGAAAGTCGCTCTCGATCCCTCTGTCACTCTCTTTGGAAGTTAAAATAATTGGAAAGTGAAAAATGACCAAAGATCCCAAATCTAAACTCTTAACTACTATTTATATTTTCCCTCCTCTCTCTATGTTGACACTTTAATCATTGAGAGTAATAACATGGAAAGCCTTCTAGAAGCTTCTAAGACTGAAGTAGGAACTCCAAACGTCCAAAGTTGACACTTAAAAGTGATTTTCAAAAGTCTGTTATTTTGCGTAAATACTTTCAGTAGCAAGAGTGTCCACGTGTATGTGTTCTGTGTGAATTTGCCTTGCGCGTAGTTACTTTCAGTAGCAATAGTGTTTATGCGCAAGACCCTTCATGAATCTGTTGCTGGAGTGATAACGTTCAACACTTAGAGTTGTTACGCAATTGATCTTCATAGATTTTCTCCTTCAAAGTGTTAACTCTATGCACCCAAAGTTATTATGCCTAGCACATATCACTTGATTCCTGATCTCTTAAGCTCAATTCCTCTAGTTTCTTCACTTCAATCTTCAACTTAAAAGTCTCTAGCTCAAACTTTTGCACAAAATAAAGTCTTTTTAAGCAGAATTGTCCAAAATTGGAATAAAATTTAAAAATTCTGAACTATTTACACAATTATGAATATCAATGCAATTTTTATGGTATTTTCAAGTTTATTTAATATTTAACTACTTATTTACTAACAAAAACTAGGCTAAAAATATAGTAAAATGTGGATTTATCAGCACTTTCTGGCTTTCTGCAAAACAAGTCCATTGGCCCTTTCTGATTCCCCATGGCAAGGCTATGAGTTTGGGCATCTCAAAGTTGTTTTGATTCTTTTTTTCCTTTTGATATATCTCAATCTTTCTTCTAATTTCTTCTGGATACTTGGGACAAGCTTTCACGTTACCCTTCTTTCCAATCAAATGTTGTTTCACTCTAGTGATTCCAGCACTTGTAACTTTTCCACAAAAGTTACATACAAATGACCATATTTCTATCCTAGGTTAGAACGATTAGAAGCTCTTGAACAATTTGATGAAGATTCTTGTTGTTGAGCCATGTTAAGGGAAATTGAAATAAAGAGAATTTTTTTGAGGAAAAGTAGAGGAAAAATAGAGATGTAGGAGAGGTAGAAATTGAAGGATGGAAAGGGTAAAACTGAAATAAGGGAAATAAAGAAAAAACTGAGAGGGAAAATTTTTAAAAAATGGCTACCAAAAAAAATGGAGTCTCCAAATCCCTTGTTCCAAAACAAGAACCTGTGTACCTTTGGGTTTGTAAGCCTTGTCTCCAAAATTTAAACAAACTAGAACTATGTGTACACTTTGCATTTGGCATTCAATATTTTGACCCTTCATATAAATTGAACAATTTAATTCATTCCTTTACTTTTGCTTTCAAAAAATCGAGACCCCTTTCTCACATTTCTCTCACTTTTGCCTCCCAAAAGCTGTGAAGCCTCCACACTCTTTCATTCTCTCAAAGTTTTCTCATCTTTTTCCATATTCTCTCAAAAGAACCTAGAGGTTCCCAACCCCAAAGCCTCACCTTTTCTCATCCTTACTTTACAAGTTCTTCACCAACATATTCCACCATCTTCTCCTCAAGAATCCGTGCAGCAAGAGCTTGATTGGAGGAAGGACTCAAGCTCTCTTTGTGCAATTTTTCTCGTTTCAGCCCTTTTCTTCTTTATTTCACGTCCTACACTCAAAGGCAAGGGGGAGTTCTCATTTACTTGTTTATTGAATGATTTTCCTTAGCTGTATTTTGTGAAAATCCTTGAAAAGTTTGTGCCTTTCTCTTCAATGATTCATGGTGTTATGAATTTCTTTCTTGCATGTTTAAGTTTCCCTTTATGCATGTTGATGAGAAGGTTGTCGCTACCTCTATCAAAATATATTAACAAAATTATGTAGTGCTAGATTGAATCAACCACGGTCGTCTTCTTGTGAACATTGGGTATAGGATTATACATCAAACATAACATGAGCACTAAATCCTAAAAATAAACAGAGGGGTTTTGTGGTGGTTTAAAGATCTTAATAATTCAAAATAGAAATACAAAATTAAGAAAATCAATCAACAAATTATTAGATTAATTCCTAGTTTATCCATAATTGGTTCAATAATTAGTTAACTAAGAGTCAAATACTAATTTCCTTATAGACTTGAATTAACCGAAACCAAATTTGATGAAAAGGTTGTCGCTACCTCTATCAAAATATAAACATAATTAATGTAGTGTTAGATTGAATCAACCTAGCTTGTCCTCTTCTGAACATTAGGTATAGGATTATACATCAAACACAACATGAGCACTAAGTCTAAAAAATAAACAGGGAGAGGGTTTTGTTGTTTTCAGATTTAAAAACATTCAAGCAAGAAACTAAGTTGGAAAAATCAATTAATAAAATATATTAATCCTTATTTCATCCATATTGGTTCCAGCATAAATCCTCCCAAGTATTAACACATCATTTATTCCTTAGAATTAAGCAAACTTAAAACCTAACCTAGAATTAAGCAAACTGAGTTTTGAACCCTTGATAAAAATGAAATTTAGATTGATTAAGCAATAACCTCCATTTAATTCTTAACCCAAATTTCAAGGAATTAGGGAAAGTAAAATTCACGAAAAGAAATTTGTATTGGCAATCAAACCAAGATTTCAAGAACCTTTATAAACTTACTAGGGATTAATAAACAAAAATTAGCCGTCCATAGGAATAGGGTTGAACATTACAAGAGATGATGTTTAACAAAGTCAAAGGAAATTAAAGTAAATTGAAAAAGAAACAAGATGAAGTAAGAAAGAAACCACAATTGAACCTTTGGTAGCCACCCAAGGTTCTGACCTAAGCATCTGCAAAGTGTATGTAAATGAAAAGCGTAATAAATGACAAAATAATCCCTATCCTAAAAGTGAAAAACCTATTTATAGTTAACGCTTCTCGGAGTGATCACTTTGGCTATTGATAGTATTCACGCCCAGCCCATTGCATTTTCTCTTCTCTATAGTGTTCACTTTACTAGCAAAAGTGATTAAGTGCAGCAAGCTATGACTAGAGAAAGTAATCACATGTAGCTTCGCTGGGTACACAAGCTTGCGCGTAATCACTGTGAGTAGTGAAAGTGATTATGCGCAGCCTCCCTTCATGAAATGCTCTTTGTAGTGTTCACTATCATTAGTGATAGTGAACACATGCAATTTCACCTCTCAAATCTGGCTTTGTAGTTACTACTTTCAAAGTGATTACTTTAGGTATTGAAAGTAGTTACTTTCACCTAATTTCTTCTCAAGAGCTTAACTCTTATAGATTTTGTCCAAAAATTCCTGCACAATTATTTTAGTGAACAAAATTGCAAAAGATAATTACAAAATCAATATAAATTGAACCAAAAACAAGAAAGCTAGAATGATTGGTATATTTGAGATTTTTATGATATTTACAATTTCTAACTTCATTTTTTCATTAAAAATTTATGAAAAGATAGGTAAAATATTAACAAAATGTGGATTCATCACATGTTATTTCCTACTCTCACATGTCTTTGTTTCTCCTCTTGAACTTGAATTCAACTTCAAAACAAATTACTTCTTGAAATGTTGGTATTTGAATGCTTGCATGTTGATCTTGTAATCTTGTATGTTTTGGTTTTCTCTCTCTAAACTTGGTTTCATCTTTAAAATAAAATTCTGCCCATGGATGATGAAGCAAAGTGTTGCATGTTAGCTTTCTTACCTTGCATGTCACGAATCTTAGTGAAAAAATTTCTGGACAATTTTGATTTTTACTAAAAAGGACTTGTATTTCCATGCTTTGGTGCCTTGAAATTTTGGAAAGAACATGAAGATGGCTTGTGTGAATTTGGAGTGATGATTAAATTGCTTGTATATGTGTGGAGAACTTAACCCTTTTGGTTTATGTTGCACTGTGTTGTTTTTCCCTTCTATATGTAAATACAGATGGATAAGAACAAGGTGAAGGTATGGATCCTACCTTTTGAGGAGGATATGTGGGTATTTGACGTTGCAGCCCAACAGAGTATATTTTGCAGACTTGCTTGTGTGATTCATGGATAGGAGAGTGGGGACTCATGGATTACCCAGTATGTTGTAGAAACCCCCATTGAGATAGTATTTTTTGTTCCTCTTGGTGATACCCAGTTACCTTACCCTGCCATGTCTGTTATTCTAACTCCATTTTCTATTGACCCTCGTACTCCTATATCTGGGCCAGTCCCTGCACCTGTGCCTTTTCTTTGTGTGCATCATGTTTCACCTCTTGTACCAGCTGAGAGAGATGTCATGTGGTGGAATCCTCTGTTAGGTACGAGACTACACCATCTTATATGCACCATGCCTATCCATATATCCTTTCGCCCTTCACTGTTACTGATCAATTAAATTTTTATAACATTATTTCCTCTCATTCCTAACTTATTAATCCTCTTTTGTGCCTAATTGGTTAAATTGGATCATTTTATGATGTTTGAATTTTATTTAGGCTTTATTTAATTTTTCTAGTATTTGGCAAAATCTGATACTATTTTAGTTTCTGGACCATATCTTGAGTTGTAGAACTCCTTTCATTGTGATTCTTGATTTGTAGGAAACCTAAGATAAAGATGCACAATTACGATGAGAGGTCAGAAATCAATTCTGATGATAAGAAGCTAAAACTGGGCCTTGAAAAAGTTGGAACGCTGAAGTCATGGATCCTGAGCAAGGTGCAGTATTTGGCCCATATCTCAGTCCACAGATGTCCAATTAAGCCCATTCTAGTGGCGTTTTGAAGCTAACATCCAAGGCTACAATTTTCCTTCAGTCCACGAACAAAAAAGAGGCCGTTTTCATAGCCGAAAAAATGGAACAAAGTGATGAATAGAATTTTTGAATTTTAAGTAATTTTTGGCTCTTCTCTTCTCTTCTCTCTCTCGTTCTCTCTCCCCTTTATGAATTGTTTCCCTCCATTCATGGAGGCTTATAATTTCATCTAGTTCAAGGATTGAAAAAGGGCTGAGATACTCTTGAGGATCGGTTTCGCAATTTATTCAACAATAAATTCGGTTTCATCTCTTCCTTCTTTCTCCTTTTGCTAATTATGATTTCAAATTGAAGTTCTTTGTTTGGATTGATTATTATGCAGTTATTTGATTACATATTATTCGGTTGATGTATGTAATTAATTCTTGAAGGAGTGTGAATTAGATTTTCAGGTTTGAGATCTAAGATTAATGACATTGGTGAATTAAATTAACATAAATCAATTAGGTTCTAGAGGTTTCTGAACTTTGAGCGAATTGTGTGTTAATCGAATGCATGAGGGTTCTCGTGTGAATGCTTAATTTGAATTGAGGTTTCATTCAAATTTAATATTAATCACTAATTTGTTGGTTGATGAATCTTCTTGAAATCCGATGATAGAGTAGTCGTAGTTCTTTTAAATTCTTGGATTAGAGTTTTTAATTCTTGTTAACTTTTGATTCTAATTAGTGTTATTCTATAAATCAAAACTTCTTTAATTTTATAATCGTATAACATTATCATCATTGGGAGACGACTTAGATTGCACCTCTTACTACATAATTTTTATGCAATTCAATTTTTATTAATTTGTCCGAACGCGACACTCGCGATCAAATTTTGGCACTGTTGCCGGGGATGATGATGTTATTTGATTATGTAATTCTGTGTTAGTGTGATTGTATTGCATATTTTGTGTTGCGTTTTACATCTAATTAGGATTATGCATAATTAGCATTTTTCAACGAATTAGGATTGTGCATAATTGATGAATTCACTTTTTATTATATTTTTACTTGCCTTTTTGGTGCTCCTTGATAGAAAAAAATGGACTTAGATAGTGCAAATAATATAGAAATCACATTTTGAGTAAATATCATAGGTTTATTAATTTTTAGTTAATTTGCATTTAATTACATAGATATAGATTGCAATTTTAATTATCTTGATAATTTTGTAAAGTCCCCAAGTTAATTTTGAGAAATCTTGGCCCTTGGATGAAAGTTGCCCCAAAGTAGCCACTTTTAGGAGCAAAAGTGGTAACTACAGCAAGTCTGGGCATTAAAGGTTCCAAAGTAGCTACTTTCAAGTCCAAAAGTGGCAACTCCAGAGAGCTCCAGGGACGCCATTTTGGAAGCATTTTGCGCGTGGCCACTATTGCCTTTCAAAGTGGCTACGCGCATCCAAAGTAGCCACTTTCAAGTCCAATAGTAGCAACTCCAGAAGCTCCAAGGACGCCATTTTGGAAGCATGTTGCGCGTGGCCACTATTGCCTTTCAAAGTGGAAAGAGATTGGAGCCCATTAAGATGCTTAATTTTAATTGGGATGCTAAAGTTAATTTACTCTTGTTAGATTAACTTAATTTAAGGGAAGAAAATGGGATTATTGAATCATTTGAAAGAATAGGGATAGAATTCATTGATTGACTAGGGATTACGCTTCTTAATTGATTTAATTTCACTAGTTTACATTTTGCTCTTGATTAAAATATGGAATTTGACAAACCTCCCCCCAATTTATTTGCTTTAAAATCCATGTTTACACTTGTTCGATGTATGTTCCTAACCAAAAATTCTTTGGAGATGACCTAGGATAACACCTTAGTACTGCATTAATTTCTTTGCATATTTGATGATTTGTGCATAACAAGTAGCAAAAATTCGTTTCATCAATAATTAGCATTTTTGCATTTAGCATAATTGTGTCTATGCATTCTGTTTTAATAGCCTTTGAATAGCATAGTAGGTAGTCATCTATCCTTGCTTAGTATTACATCATTCAATTCTCTACATTTTGTGTTGTGTTCCTGCATTTTTGCATTCTGTATTCGTCAAAAAGTACACGGCCATGTATCTGAACGTGTAGATCTCTGTCCAAACTTAAAAGTGACATAACTTTTTGCATACAACTCCTATTTCTTATTTTAATATATGCATTTCATATAGCTCGACGAGATCTATGCAATGGTAATAGGTCGGGGGTCGGTTGGTGGTTTTTGAAAAAAAAATTATTATTTCTTTTCATTCTTATTTAGATATTATGGCTCAGAGAATTTTTTATATGGCTGATCATAGAAGACTAGAGAACAAGCTAGATGATTTTAGCTTCTTTGATCGAGCAATTGGCATTGTCACAAATGGCTACAATGTTGTGTGAAATTTGTAATTAACCTAAACATCATACTATTTCTGTCCTATTTTGCACGAGCCTACAGGTTGGATGAATCATTCAAACTTGGGATGGGATAATTTTATGCAACAACAATATTAACCCCCATCACAAATTTCTGCACCTCCCAAGAATGAGTCTTCCATGGAAGAGTTGATAAGGGAATTGAAAATTAACGATATGAAACTCCAACATAGAATAGAGACCAGCATCCAGGATCTGCAAACACAAATTGGTCAGTTGGCAACAGTAAATGAGCTGAAGTCTCAAGGTCCTGTAATCTGTCTGCACAACCAGTTGTTGAACCAGAGATTGTTACTTTAAGTTCAAGAAAGACCATTCAAGACTTGCAAGAACAGCAACCAATGGATGAAAATCCTAATGCTACCGCTCCAGGAAGTGATTACAGTCCAGCAAGTGCAAAATTTACTTCTACTCCTCATGCTACTGCTACTAATGCAATAGAAAATTTTGAGCAAACTGTTCCTTACTCATGTCAGTCGGTTTTCCATATTGATTCGTTAGATAATTTAGTCGATGATAATTTGGCTGAGTTTTCATATTATATTGATTGCAGTCCAACAAGTGTAGAATTTGCTCTTACTGCTCATGCCACTTCTACCGACGCAAAAATAAATTTTAAGCAACCAGTTCCTCTTCCATTTCATTCGGTTTTACATGATAATTTGTTGAATGATTTAGTTGATGATAATTTGGCTGAGTTTTCTGAATTTTTAGATTGTATTAATTATCCTAACCTAGCCAATTATCCTAATTCTTTTACTTGCGATGCATGTAATGATTCTGCAAAATGTAGCATTTGTGTTGAGATTGATACATATGTTTATGGTGATTTTGATGTAGCTATTGCAGATTCTAAAAAAGTAAATCATGATGCATCCACTGCAGATTCTGCTCCAATTCTTACATTGTCTCCTTCTCTAAAGTTGCCCCCTGCATTTGAGTTAAAGCCATTTCCTGAGCAGTTGAAATATAAATATTACATCATTGTATATTTAAGGGAGCATCCTAGGTACAGCAGCAAGACACGATATTCTGCACATCAAGGAAATGAAGAGCATGAAGAGAAGCTTATTAAGTTCATGAAGCAGCTGGAAATCCCTTCGCGATTATTTCTTCCATGTTCTCAATTAAATGAAGTGCTGCAACTTTATGAGAAAAAGGAGGAATATTTAGGGATACAACTCACAATTATTTTTTTTCTTTTAGAAGTTTTCAATTTATTTTCTGCATTCAATAATGGTCTTGCATTTGAGCTTCTCACCTCAAGTTCTTTTCTGGTAAGCTTCATTCTAGGTGGTTTGGTCCTTATATCGTGACTAAGATTTTTCCCTATGGTGTTGTGCAGATTTTGGAGCTTGGAACAGATAAAGTACTCACAGTGAATGGCCACCGCTTGAAGTCATTTCATGAGGACGTACCCTTGGAGACCACTGAGGAGGTCCGCTTACTAGCGACCACTTATGCTTGATTAGGGAGTTCCACTTTCTCTTGCCTTACTACATTTACATTGAGGACAATGTAAAATTGAAGTGTGGGGGGGGAGAGTAATAGGTTTTTATTATTTAGCATTGTTTTTGTTTTGTTTTATTTTGTTTTGTTTTATTTTTCTTTGTAGAATTGCAAGTTGTTGAGTTAAAGTATTAGTCATTAAGGAGGATAGAGTTCCTACAATATTTCATTTTTGCTTCTTCGTCTTGATATATGTGAATTGGATGATTGATTTTGATTTGTATGATTGAGTATGTTAGACTTTATCTTTGTGAGCCTTATTTTTGGATGGTTGAAATTCATGCCATTCTTTTCTTTCTTGTGTGCTTTCCCTCTTAGATTTTGTCATTTTAGAACATGTTTTGATTCTTCTTTGAGGCTATAATTTTCATATGCAATTACGAACATGATAGAGGCATTTCTTTCAAATTTGTACCCACTTGGCCATATAGCTTACCTTGCATTTTGCCCTTTGTTTAGCCCCTTTGAGCCTTATTGATCATTCTTTGGCTTCTAGCACGTTATAAGCTTTAAGTGAAAAACCATGTTATACCTAACCTTAGGGAATAGGAAGTGCATTAGTTTCATTAATGTTATTGCATTTCAAGTGTGGAGGTTCAGAAAGAATGCAAGAAGAAAAAAAAAGAAAAAAAAAGAAGAAAAAATATAATAATAATAATAATAATTACAAAGGAAACGGGAAATTTTGATGAAGGGAAAAGGAAGTCCAAGAAGAATAAATGTATGTTATGGCTTGATTTGTCTCAGGACCAATGTTATTCCTATTCTCTTCGGTTGTATCTTGTCATATCCTCATATTTCCCTACCCTTACCTTAGCCCCATTACAACCATTGAATAAAGTCCTCTTGATTTGTGTTTGCATATGATTGTAAGTAGTAGAGAAGTAGAAGGTTAACAAGCTTATGTTAATGCATTGTCTTTTGAGGTGAGTTGAGTGAAACACTTTGAACCATACACTTGAGAGTTGAGTTGTATACACTATCTTGTGAAATCTTTCATGCTTGATCTATACACTTTGAATGATATTGCTTGGCTTGCATTTTTGAGAGGTTGGGAGTTGGATGTTTGATTGTTGTAGAACTCTTGATGCTTTATTTGATCTTGTGTCCCTAAGTTCAGCACTTCTAAGGATTCATTGGAGAATTTGTTTATTTATTTTGATTATTCTATAATTTTTTAGGTTACATGTTTTTATTTGCTTGATTGTGTCTTACATGAGGACATGCAAAAGCTAAGTGTGGGGAAATTTGATCAATTGGATTTTTATAACATTATTTCCTCTCGTTCCTAGCTCATTAATCCTTTTTTGTGCAATTGGTTGAATTGGATCATTTTATAATGTTTGAATTTTATTTAGGTTTTATTTAATTTTTTCAGTATTTGGCAAATTATGATACTATTTTGGTTTATGGACCATATCTTGAGTTGTAGAACTCTTTTCATTGTGATTCTTAATTTGTAGGAAATTTAAGAGAAAGGTGCACAATTCCTATGAAGAGGTCAGAAACCAACTCTGATGATAAGAAGCTGAAACTGGGCCTGGAAAAAGTTGGAATGCTGAAGTCATGGATACTGAGCAAGGTGCAGTATTTGGGCCATATCTCAGTCCACAGATGTCCAATTAATCCCATTCTAGTGGCGTTTTGAAGCTAACATCCAAGGCTAAAATTTTGCTTCAGGCCACGAATCAAAAAGAGGCCGTTTTCAAGCCAAAAAATGGAACAAAGTGACAAATGAAATTTTTGAATTTTGAATTTTAAGTTATTTTTTGCTCCTCTCCTCTTCTCTCTTCTCTCTGTTTTTCATTTTTTTTTCCTTTTATGAATTGTTTCCCTTCATCCATGGAGGCTTAGATTCCCATCTATTCCAAGGATTGAAAAAGGATTGAGACACTCTTGAGGATTGGTTTTGCAATTTATTCAACAATAAATTCAGTTTCATCTCTTCCTTCTTTCTCTTTTTGCTAATTATGATTTCGAATTGAAGTTCTTCGTTTGGATTGATAATTTTGTAGTTGTTTGATTATATATTATTTGGTTGATGTATTAATTAATTCTTGAAAGAGTGTGAATTAGATTTCCAGGTTTGAGATCTAAGATTATTGGCATTGGTGAATTAAATTAACACAAATCGATTAAATTCTAAAGGTTTCTGAACTTTGAGCGAATTGTGTGTTAATCAAATGCATGAGGGTTCTCGTGTGAATGCTTAATTTGAATTGAGGTTTCATTCAAATTTAGTGTTAATCACTAATTTGTTGGTTGATGCATCTTCTTGGAATTCGATGATAGAGTGGTCGTAGTTCTTCTAAATTCTTGGATTAGAGTTTTTAATTCTTGTTAACTTTTGATTTTAATTAGTGTTATTCTATAAATCAAACTCACTCTAATCCTTGAACTAGATGAAAGTATAAGCCTTCATGAATGGAGGGAAACAATTCGTAAAGGGGAGAGAGAATGAGAGAGAGAAGAGAAGAGAAGAGCAGAGAAGAGCCAAAAATTAAATTCAAAATTCCAAATTCAAAATTCTGTTCGTGACTTTGTTCCATTTTTTTGGCTATGAAAACGGCCTCCTTTTGATTTGTGGCCTGAAGGACAATTGTAGCCTTGGATGTCAGCTTCAAAACACCACTAGAATGGGCTTAATCGGATGTCTGTGGACTGAGATATGGCCCAAATACTGCACCTTGCTTAGGATCCACAACTGCAGTATTCTGACTTTTTCTAGGCCCAGTTTCAGCTTCTTATCATCAGAATTGGTTTCTGACCTCTGCATAGGAATTGTGCACCGTTCTCTTAGATTTCCTAAAAATCAAGTATCATAATGAAAGGAGTTCTACAACTCAAGATATGGTCCAGAAACCAAAATAGTATCAGAATTTTCCAAATACTGAAAAAATTAAATAAAGCCTAAATAAAATTCAAACATCATAAAACGATCCAATTCAACCAATTAGGCACAAAAGAGAATTAATGAGCTAGGAATGAGAGGAAATAATGTTATAAAAATCTAATTGATCAAATTTCACCACACTTAGCTCTTGCGTGTCCTCATGTAAGACACAATCAAGCAAATAAAAATATGTAACCTAAAAAATTATAGAATAATCAAAATAAATAAACAAATTCTCCAATGAATCCTTAGAAGTGCTGAACTTAGGGACACAAGATCAAATAACGCATCAAGATTTCTACAATAATCAAACATCCAACTCCCAACCTCTCAAAAATGCAAGCCAAGCAATATCATTTAAAGTGTATAGATTAAGCATGAAAGATCTCACAAGATAGTGTATACAACTCAACTCTCAAGTGTATGGTTCAAAGTGTTTCACTCAAGTCACCTCAAAAGACAATGCATTACCATAAGCTTGTTAACCTTCTACTTCTCTACTACTTACAATCATATGCAAACACAAATCAAGAGGACTTTATTCAATGGTTGTAATGGGGCTAAGGTAAGGGTAGGGAAATATGAGGATATGACAAGATACAACCGAAGAGAATAGGAATAACATTGGTCCTGAGACAAATCAAGCCATAACATACATTTATTCTTCTTGGACTTCATTTTCCCTTCATCAAAATTTCCCATTTTCTTTGTAATAATTTATTATTATTATTATTATTTTTTTATTTTTTATTTCTTTTTCTTCATTTTTTTTCTTTTCTTCTTGCATTCTTTCCGAACCCCCACACTTGAAATGCAATATCATTAATGAAACTAATGCACTCCCTATTTCTTAAGGTTAGGTATAACATGGTTTTCCACTTAAAGCTTATAATGTGCTAGAAGCCAAATCTAAAAATTTTTGTTGTGTTTTCTTATACCAAAAAGAGATTTATCAAGGCTTCACTTCATCCATATCTCACATTTTCATGGTACATGCTTTGTAAATTGACATTGTTCACTCAATAAGTGCTTATTAAGTGTGATGTTCTTGGTGATTTTAACCTTGCATGACCAGGTCTAAAGCAGGTACACTGTATCCATTAGACCCTAAGTGATGAGGACCTCACTAGCTTGGGGAGCTTGAGCCAAGTAGAGGATGCTTTGGAGGGACTTCAAGGCCCTATGACTAGGTCAAGAGTTGAGAAGCCCTAGGCAAGCTAATGGGCCTATGAGTCAGCTTGGGCCTAAGCCCATAGAAGGCAAAACTTTGAAGACCTATTCCTATTTCTCTTGTATCATCCATGATTCTTAGGTCTCATAGTGTATTTTGTAACTTGGACTTTTGCCTTCTTGTGTAGTTGGGCCTAGCCCAATAGCTAGTGTAGCTTGTTGCCTATATAAGGCATTTTCCTTTGTATTTTGATAACTTTGGTTTATTTTTCAGATTTGAAGAAATCTAGTGAGTTTTGAGAAACTCCTTTTTCTCTCAAGTGATCTTGGTAGAGGCCTTGAGTTTACTTCTTACTGATGGATCTTCCATCATGGTGAAGATCTTGTGGCTTATCTTGTTGAGAGTGGCGCCAATATCCATCTCATTCTTCTTCCACTTTTTCTTTGAAATTCCTTGTCTGATTGCATTTTTCATCAAGGAATCAAGGATCAGTGATTGGTGTTTCTCTAGGAACGATCCGCACAATCAAAGGAATGAAATAATTCCTATATCACTGAGATTCAGACGACATATGCAAGGCTTTGGAGATTACAACAAAGAGAATGCAGTACAAGAGATATGGTTGCAAACAAGCAAGAGAAAACTTTGAAGGAGCTAGCTGCCCCTGATGTTGGCCATCAGCCACTCTGCATCCAAGTGCCCCAGTTACAAGAGGGCGCAGCCACCTATAAATTGAATTCTGGTTTGATACATTTGCTACCCAAATTTCATGGATTGGCAGGAGAGGATCCACACAAACACTTAATGGAGTTCCATGTAGTCTACTCTACCATGCAACCAATAGATGTGCTTGAAGACTTTGTGAAGATGAAGGCATTTCCATTCTTATATGTAACGTGGCTAAAGATTGGCTTTACTTGCAGCCAACACCAATTACTACCTAAAATGACATGAAGAGGAGATTCTTAGAGAAGTTCTTTCTTGCCTTCAGAATTACAGCAATCAGAAAAGAAATAAGTGAGATTAGACAACTGTAAGGAGAGACTTTGTATGAGTATTGGGAGAGGTTTAACAGACTTTATGCAACCTATCTAAATCACCAAATTAATAAGCAGCTGCTGATCCAATATTTTTATGAAGGTCTACTTCTTATGGAGAGAAGCATGATTGATGCGGCTAGTGGAGGAGCTATGATGGACAAGACCCTGGCAGTTGCAAGGTATTTGATCTCCAACATGGTAGAGAACTCACAGCAGTTCAGTCCTAGGAGTGTGACCAGATCTGTACATGAAACAATAACCAGCAATGTTGCTGTAGTTGACAATCAGAGGCTGGAAAATAAGCTTACAGGGTTAACTTCATTGGTGAGGCAACTTGTAATGGGACAGGCAATGCTGCAGACTCCACAAACATGTGGTATATGCTTAGGTGATCATTACACGGATGCTTGTCCTCAACTGCAAGAGACATCCAGTGCATCTTCTTATGTGGTGGCAGGTACACATCATCCTCCATACCAGGAGCAACACCAGTATAATCCATTTTCACCTACATATAGCCCAAGGTGGAGGAATCATCCTAACCTGCGATATGGTCTAAGCCCAACATAACATCAGCAGAGGTATAATTACTAGCAGCAACAGCCACAGCCTATGCTGCATCCTGCCCACCACCAACCAGCACAATAACAAAAGCAGCAGTAGCGAAAATACCTACCCTCTCCTATCAAATAGCAAGCACCACAGTAGCCACCTTTGCAACAACCCAATTCTGACCCTTCTTTAGAAAAACTAATAAACTAGATGGTCACACAAAGTCTGTAGTTCTAGCAGAATGTTTCAGCCACTATACAAGATTTGTAGACCCAGATTGGGTAACTAGCTACCTCAGTAAACAATCTGTAGTAGCAAGGGTCTGAATCATTACCTTCTTAACCTATGGTGAATCCCAAAGGTAATGTAAGTGCTATCACTTTAAGAAGTGGCAAGGAGCTGGATAACAACCTAGTGCAGGCCAAACCAGCCCAGTCCAATGCAGACGTCACAAAGAAGTCTATATAGTAGCAGGAGTAGCAGATACCTCTTCCATTTCCATTCAGAGCTTCTACATCAAAGAGAGCGGAGTGTGATCAAGAGCTGCTAGATACTTTCAAAAAGGTGGAGATAAATATACTGCTGTTAGATGCCATTAAATAGATTCCTAGGTATGCAAAATTTTTGAAGGGAGCTATGTATATACAAGAGGAATTTGAAGAAGAAGGCAGTCTAAACAGTCTCATTCCTGTCTCAGTCCATCCTTCTACAGAAATATGATGATCCAGGCACATTCTCTATTGGAGAAGCAACCTTTACTTATGCCTTGTTGGACTTGGGAGCTTCCATTAATGTCATGCCATCAGCTGTGTACAAAATGTTGCATTTGGGAGACTGGAAGCCAATCAATATGATCATTCAATTGGCAAACTGAAGCATAACTTAACCTTTAGGAGTGCTTGAAAGATATGTTGGTAAAAGTTAACTAGTTAATTTTTCCAGCTGACTTCTATATTCATAATGTGCAAGATGAGAGTTCTACATTGATTCTGGGGAGGCCATTTTTAATGACTGCAAGGACTAAGATTGATGTTCATACAGGCACATTGTCCATGGAATTTAGAGATGACATAGTTCACTTCAACATTTTTGAAGTCATAAAACGCCTAGCTAAAGGCCATTCCATGCTTTATGATCATTCTGTTTTTGTGATTGATGTAGGAGTAGGAGTGGATTTAGACAGAGACTTTGAGCTTTCATAGTTTTTACAATTTTCTAATTTAAACATTGATGCATTTCCCAGCTACACTTGTGACAGTGGCGTACGTGCCATCTATTCTAAGATTAATACTGCTATATCCTCTGTTTCACCTTTCTTTGCAGGTACAAATTCTGGTATTTCTATGGGTGCTAAAGTTTCACAATTTCCTTCATCATCCACACAACAGCAGCCACCACTAAAGCTGAACCCTTTGCCAGACCACCTAAAGTATGTATATTTGGATACAGAGCAGAGGCTTCTAGTAATTATTTCCAACAGCCTTTATAAGGACCAGGAGAAGAAGTTGCTAAATGTTCTGAGAATGCACAAAAAAGCCATTGGTTGGACTTTGGCTTATATCTCTAGAATTAGCCCAGCTATATGCATGCACAGGATTCTGTTAGAGGATGAGTCTAAACCTGTGAGATAGTCCCAAAGAAGACTTAATTCCACCATTCTTGATGTGATGAAGAAGGAAGTGACCAAGCTACTGATGGCTAGAATCATCTATCTCATTTTAGATAGCACATGGGTCACACCTGTGCAACTGGTGCCTAAGAAGTCTGGGATAATTGTTATGTAGAACCAGGAGAATGAGTTGGTTCCCACCAAAGTTGCCAACAGATGGAAAGTATGCATTGATTATAGGCGGCTCAACTAGGCTACCAGGAAGGACCACTTCCATCTCCCATTCATTGATCAGGTCCTAGAGAGGTTGTCAGGTAAGTCTCACTACTGTTTTTTGGATGGCTTTTCTAGTTACATGCAAATACACATTGCACTTAAGGACCAACACAAAACCACATTCACCTGCCTTTTTGGCACTTTTGCATATAAAAGAATGCCATATGGCTTGCGTAATGTACCTACTACTTTTCATCAATGTATGTTGAGTATGTTTTTTGATTTTATTGAAAATTGCATGGAGGTATTTATGGATGATTATACAGTTTATGGTTCCTCATTTGATTCATGCTTGCATAATTTGACCAGAGTTTTAGACAGATGTGTTGAGAATAACCTTGTGCTTAATTATGAAAAATGTCATTTTATGGTAACAGAGGATGTAGTCTTAGGACATCTTGTTTCTAAGAGAGGAATACAAGTTGATAAAGCTAAAATTGATGTTATTACCTCTATCTTACCTCGCATCTGTGAGGGAGATGCGTTCTTTTCTTGAAGATGCAGGCTTTTCTAGGAGATTCATTAGAGATTTCAGCAAGATTGTCCTACCACTAACCAGGCTTCTGTAGAAGGATGTGCCATTCATATTTACTGATTCATGCAAGGAGGCATTTGAGGAGTTGAAGAGGAGACTCACCACACCCCCCATCATGCAGCCATCAGATTGGGAGCTCCCCTTCGTGTTAATGTGTGATGCCTCATATTATGCACTTGGAGCTGTATTATCATAAAGAGTAGGTAAATTTCCACATGTCATAGCTTAAGCCTCTAAAACTCTTGATATAGCTTAGGTAAATTATACCACCACTTAAAAGGATCTTTTAGCTATTGTGTTCGCAATAGATAAATTTTGTTCCTATCTGCTTGTCTCCACAATAACTGTCTTTACAGATCATACTGCATTGAAATTCCTCCTAAAGAAGCCAGATGCTAAACCCAGATTACTCAGGTGGATGCTTTTCCTACAGAAGTTTGATGTTGATATAAAAGATAGAAGTGGTGTGTTGAATCAGGTTGCTGATCACCTTAGCCGTATTGAAGGGATAGTAAATCCCTTACCCATTCATGATTATTTTCTTTATGATTATTGATAAATCCACATTTTACTACATTTTTAGTATAGTTTTTGTTAATAAATAAGTAGTAAATTACCAAATAAACTTGGAAATACCATAAAAATTGCATTAATATTCACAATTGTGTAAAGAGTTTAGAATTTTAGATTTTATTCTAATTCTGAACAATTTGACTTAAAAAGATTTAATTTTTGTGCAGAAGCTTTAGCGGAGAATTTGAAGTTTATATTGAAGTAGAAAAAGCAAAAGGATTGAGTCTAAAAGAGCAAGAATCAGATGATAAGTGCTGGGTGTAACCACTTTGAGTGCATAGAGTTAATACTTTGAAGAAGAAAATCCATGAAGATCAAGCGAGTATTAACTCTAAGTGCTGAAAGTGAACACTCCAACAGCAAAAATCCCAAACAACCTTGCGCATGTACACTCTAATCATTGAGAGTAGCTATACCCATGGTTAAATCACTCACACACTTTGCGCGTGTACACTCTTGGTACTGAGAGTAGCTATGTAAAGTGCACCTGTCCGCTTATGCACTGAGAATAGCTACGCGTGAGGGTTTTCCATTCAGAACATTTGCACATGGACACTCTTACCACTTAAAGTGTCCACACAAAATAACAGAATTTTGAAAATCACTTTTGAGTGTCGACTTTGGATGATTTGATTTCTTATTTCAGTTGTAGAAGCTTCTAGAAGATCTTTCATGTATTAGATTAAGTGTAGAAGTGAAAAAGGCGGGAAAAATATTATAAATAGAAGTTAAGAATTTAGATTTGGAGATTTTGATCATTTTGTCATTTTTTCACTTTGTAACTATTTTAACTTCCAAGAGAAGTCAAATAGAGGGATTGGAAGCAACTTTCAAGCTTTATTGCTAGAAGAATTAGGGTGAAGATTTGGCCTTAGAAGATGTTCTTCTACTCCTTGTCTTCTTCTTCTCTTACTTCTCCTTCTTATATTGTAATGTTGTGCTAAACCTTTTTGCTTAGGACTCTATGGATCTAGATTTGATATTGTGATGTAATTTTGGATTTAGATCTTGAGATTTTAATTGAATTGAGTATGTGATTATGTTCCTAAAATCTTAATCATATGCCTAGGTTATTGAGATCTTAGGAATAAGTTTCATAATCTAGTAATCCTATATTTTTCAGAACTTAATGCAGTATTTGATTGAATTTTACCTAAGGAATTAGGGATGTTTAATCAGGTATTAGGATCAATGAGGCAAGGAATTGTCCTTTGGTTAAAAAAGTAAAATTGAAAATCTAGTGAAGTGATTCCTAACTAATTTTCACATAACATTTTTAATATAAAATTCGTATTTTGTTTTATAGCATTTTATGACCTTTTAATGTTCTTATTTTTTTATCTTTTTACATGTTACAAATCTTCCAAATGAATTATTTGGCTCAACTAACTGTCAATTTGTGAAATGGTAATTGAAAATAAGATCCTTGTGGACGATGCTTGGGACTTATATTGATTTTTGGAATTTATTACTTGCTACAACTTCCTAGTATACTTGCTAGTTAGTGATTTTACACAAAGAATATTACTGTATTATGATTTTAGTCACACTTCTAAGAAGAAGTTGATTTAACTAGCAAGTGTACTAGTGTTGATGTAGCAAGTTATAAAAAAATGAAAGAACTGTGTTAGAGTCCCAAGTATCGATCTCAGGGAATAAAAGTATTCAATTACCGGCCACAATTAGTTGAGCTTAATGAATTTTAAAGAGTGTTTGGAATTAAAATTGACAAATATTGAAATCAGAAGAAAAATAGAACAATGAACAAACAATTGTGAGAAAACAGAGGTAGAAACCATAGCTAGGGAGTTGCTTCACCAAAACTCCAATGTTGAATCAATAAAGTTCTGAACTTACAAGTAATTGGAAAGAATGACAATTAGTTTCACATTGTATTAGTCAGAGGTTAATTCCTTAACTCAGTGAACCTAACATTCAATTAAATCACTCTAATTCCTTAGATCTGATTCAATTCAATGTTGCTTTAAGTGTAAGAAACCAGAGGATTGCAAGATCAAGTTTTCTTATCCCTAAGAAAGCTATAATCTTGGTGATTGATTCACATCTGAAGAACAAATTCAATTTCCATTGACAAGAGTTCTTCTGAAATTAGTTAATCAAATTTTCATTCAATTACTATGTAAAGTGCAGAATCAACCACTCAATCCATTCTTAAACTTGAAATCCATATCCAAAATTAATTCAACATGTTCGTTTTGGATCTACAATCCCTAAATATGAAGAAATTACACAGCCATTGCAACAGAGAAAGAAAAAGAAAGAGAAGAAGAGGAAGAACGCAGAAGAAGCATCTTCAACTGATCTTCATTCTGATTCCTCTAGGTTGAAGCTCGGTGTTCATCCCTACTCTCTCTCTCAGACTCTCTCCACACCGAAGAACTAAGTGAAAAAGAAAAATGAACAAAAGATCAAAAAATCTGAGCGTTTATGCAATTTATAATTTTTTTTGACTCTGGGCGTTGTCACTTTGCTTCATAAGAGTGGCCACATAGAGGCTCATGTAGTTTCTGGAAGACTGGAACATTCACTTTCGTTGATAAGAGTAGCAACGCATGAGGTCCAGGAGTGCACGTGATCACTTTCGACAGCAAGAGTAGCCACGCGCAACTTGCAGAGCTGAAGGTCTCTCTGGAACGTTCACTCTTGCTGACGAGAGTGACCATGCGCTTCTAGCTATGAATGGGGTCTCTCTCGAATACTCATTTTCGCGCTCAAGTCTGCTAAGTTTGAAGTCCTCTGGAACGCTCACTTTTGCCAGCAAAAGTGACAACGCACACTGTGTTCTTCTAAGAAACACTTTGAAACACTCACTTTCACTGATAATAGTGACTACGCCCAAACTCTACTTCTCAATTAAGCTCTGGATCACTCACTTGCACTAGCAAGAGTGATCACACCTAGCCCAAACTCCATAAATCTTGTTCTTTGAGTCCAGACTTGCTACTTTTCTTCTATCTCTTCATTGATCTTCCATCTTTATGAATATTGCTCAGGATTTTCTACAAAAACATGCTTGAATTATTAATTTCTATGCAGAAAATACACAAATGCTAAAATAACTATGTATTTAAAGACAACCTTCAATCCTTCTATTTTTATGAGTTTTTCTACTTTTTCCAACATATTTTCCATATCAAATGGATTAAAACTATTTTAAAATATTAGTAAAAATATGGATTCATTAATTTTTACATAGCAATTATCTGTTTGCTCTATACTCTATAGATTCTGTACCTTGGTTTGCAGATATTGTTAATTATTTGATTACTTCTATTGTTCCTCCTCATGCATCTAGATCTCAGGTTGATAAGCTCAAAAGTGATGCTAAATATTATGTTTGGGATGATCCCTATATATGGAAATTTTGTAGTGATTAGGTTATCCATAGGTGTGTTCCTGACTATGAGTCTTAGGATATTCTGCATTTCTGTCATAAAAGATAGGTAGGAGGCCATCTTGGACCATAAAGAATAGCTAGGAGGTTATTGAACAACAGATTTTATTGGCCTACCATCTTCAGGGACGTAGCCAAGTTTTCTGACAGCTGTGAGATTTGTTAGAAAATAGGAGGGACCATCACCCGAAGAAATAAGATGCCTCAACATCCTATTATCTTCTGTGAGATTTTTTATGTTTGAGGTATGGATTTCTTGGGTCCTTTTCCTATTTCTTCTGGATATTTTTACATTTTACTTGTTGTTGATTATGTTTTCAGATAGATGGAGGCAAAGGCCACCAAAACTAACAATTCTAAAGTTGTTTATGATTTTCTCTGGACTTATATATTTTACAGGTTTGGTGTGCCTAAGGTTGTCACAAGTGATCAGGGAAGCTACTTTTGTAATAGGACCATTGCAGCATTATTCCAGAAGTATGAGGTGATACACAGAATTACTACACTATATCATCACCAAACTAATGAGTAGGCTGAGGTATTTAACAGAGAAGTCAAGCACCTATTGCAAAAGTTGGTTCGCCCTAACAGGAAAAATTGGAGTAAGTTGCTGGATGATGCTCTTTGGGCTCAGAGAACAGCTTACCGGACACCACTAGGGATGTCCCCATTTGGAATAGTGTTTAGAAAAGCATGCCACCTTGCACTGAAAATTGAGCATAGATTATATTAGACAGTGAAGAGTTGTAACATGACACTTGAGCAGGACAGAAAAGAAAAGAAGCTTCAAATTTAGGAGCTTGATACGCTTGCAAGCCTATGAGAACTCTAGGATGTATAAAGAAAAAGTCAGAAAATTCCATGATACAAAAATTCTGAAGAAAGAGTTCTCTGTGGGATAGAAAATGTTATTGTTTAACTCTCATTTGAAACTGATTGCAGGCAAGCTTCAATCTAGATTGTATGGACCTTTTGTGATTACTAATGTTTTTTCCCATGGTGCAGTTGAAATTAAGGATAAAGCTACCAACAAAGTTTTTAAAGTTAATGGTCACTAGTTGAAACTATTCCAAGAAAGTAAACCTATGGAGAAGGCTCAAAACATGTTTGAAATTGATTGCAGGTAAACTTTGATCTAGATTGGATGGACCTTTTGTCATTACTAATGTTTTTCCCCATAGTTGAAACTGATTGCAGAGCATTTGAGGACTGTACTTAGTGTTTTAAGGGAGAAACAGTTGTATGCTAAATTGTCTAAGTGTGAGTTTTGGCTAGAGGAAGTGAAGTTCCTTGGTCATATTATTTCAGTTAAGGGAATTGCAGTTGATCTTTCCAAAGTTAAAGCAGTGTTGCAGTGGAAAAGGCCGAAGACAGCCACACTACAAGAAAAAACAAATTTAGCTACGGAAATTAGCTATGGAATTATTCCATAGCAAATCTTTAGCTACTTAGCTACGGATTAGCTACGGGTAAAAATTTCGTAGCTAAATTCACAAAAATAAGTGGCGCCTTATGGCAGAAAAAAATTGCTTCAATTTAGCTACAGATTAGTTACAGGCTTTTGTGTAGCTAAGAAATTTTTAATTTAGCTACGGATTAGCTAGAAAATTTTTTTTGTAGCAAAATGAACTTATGGTGGGAATAAGTGGCGCCTTATGGTGGAAAAAATTTGCTTGGGATTAGCTATAGACTTTTGCGTAGCTAAATTGTTTTTAATTTAGCTGCATATTACCTAACAAAATTTTTCATAACCAAATTAACTTATGGTGGCGCCATCTGGGAGGAAAAATTTGCTTGAAATTAGCTACGGATTAGTTACAGACTTTTGTGTAGCTAAGAAATTTTTAATTTAGCTATGGATTAGCTAGAAAAAATTTTTGTAGCAAAATTAACTTATGGTGGGAATAAGTAGCGCCTTATGGCGGGAAAAATTTGCTTGTGATTCGCTACGGATTAGCTTCAGACTTTTGCGTAGCTAAATTTTTTTTTAATTTAGCTAAGAATTAGCTACAAAAATTTTTTGTAGCAAAATAAACTTATGGTGGGAATAAGTGGCGCCATTTGGCAGGAAAAATTTGCTTGGAATTAGTTACGGATTAACTACAGACTTCTGTGTAGCTAAAAATTTCTTAATTTAGCTACAAAAAAATTTTCATAGCAAAAGTTAAGTACAAAATATTCTTAGTGTAACTACAGAATAACTATAGAATGATTCGATAGCAAAATTTACACTTAAAAAATCTTAAGTTAGCTACAAATTAGTTTTAGAGCTTCTTTGATTTATGGTTTTTAAAAATAATATTTTAAAATAGTTTTATAGAATTATTTAAAGAATAAAATAAAGTAAAATTTGTTTGGTATTTTAATTTTCAAAACTGATTTTAAGATGAGAAAATAAAAAAATGTTGTTTGATATATTTGTTTTAAAAAATGTTTTAAAAACTAAAAAAATATATTTGTTTTTTTATTTTTTTATTTAATATTTTAAATTAAATAAATATATATTTGATATTTAATTTTAGTATTTATTATTTAAATATATTTTTATATGAAAAATAAAATATTTGATTAAAAATCTTTAAACTATTAAAGTTTAATACAATATATGAAAATAATTAATATTAAATTAAACAATAATGATTAATTTTAATATTAGAATAATTTTTAATAAAAATATAAATGATAAAAATTTAACAAATTATGAAATAATCTGAATTATTAACCCATATAAAATACTCTAAAATCTATATAAATTAGATAACCTAGATTCATTATTAAAAAAAAATCAAATAAATAAATAAAATTAAAATTTCTTAAAAGTTATTTTTATTTTTATTGATATTATTTATTAATTTATTGATATTATTTATTAACCAAATTTAGAGTTTTATTTATGATAATTGTAAATAAAATTTCTTATTAAAATAAATTAAACTTTAATTTTAAACCATAAACAAGACTAATTAGAGTTAAATAACAGTATAAAATTATTATAATAAGATAACCAATAGGGGTGCACAAAAAAATTAAATAGTTTTATTTAAATTTTAAAGTATTTGTAAAATATATAATATATTTTATGACAAATACATTATTTCATTAATTATAATATGAGTACGCAAAAAACACTAAATTATAAAAGTCCATACATTATATTGTTCCTACTCCCAAGTATAAACATTACTATTTATAAATTATATATTCAATTTAAAACTAATTTAACTTGTTGAAATTTCTTGAAATGATAGGTTGTCAATTAACTTGTTGTTAAAAGTAATTATTATGAATTTGTAGAAAATATAGGCTCTCGGGTGAGTAGTTTTAAAAAAATATTAAAAATATATAATAATATTTAAAATTTAAGATATTTTTAAATATGAAGTATTTAACGTATTACATTAACAATATTATTTTACCAAAAAATTATTTAAAATATTAAATGCTTTCTAAGATTCTAAATTAAAATATTAATAGTTTTGGATATTATTGATAATAAATATATTGAATATTAACTTAGTCATTAAATGATTAATTTTATAATTATTTTTTTTAGTTTCATGATTCACTTTTGTAGTCATGTTCACTAGATAAATTCTTAAAGATTATTTTTATTTTTTAAAATAAAATAACAACAATAATAATATAAATTAATTTTAATATTAAAATAATTTTTAATAAAAATATAAATGGTAAAAATTTAACAAAATATCAAATAATCTGAATTATTAATCCATATATATAAAACATTCTAAAATCTATATAAATTAGATAACTCTAAAATCTGAATGTTGATTACAGGAGATAGAGAAAAACTAGCAAGTTTCTTATTGAGATGTGTACCATAAAACACATAAGAACAAGGCTGGAGCATTTGTATCTGAGCACTCTAAGCAATTTGCTGTACGTGGCTTAAACTTAATTTTTTATACTATTAATTATTTTATACTATTTGATATATATATTGTTGTACATTATCATTAGCTGCCCATGTCTTTAGTTTTGCTATTTCTCTTGTATAGATATCTTCATTTGCTGACTTTCGTATGTGAGGGAGATTTTACTATTATGATTGTTAAAGATTTCAGTTTCAGGATTCTTGGCTTTGTTATTCTTTTTCTTGTGCGCTTTGTAATATGAATTGAAGATCTCAAGAAACATATAGTTATCTTCTCTTTTTTAATGAATTGAATATTATTCTCAAGTGGGTAATGTACATCTTTTGTTTGTTTTGAATTTGGTCATGTGTTGTTAGCCGTGGAAGACTTTCTATCTATTACTTATCAATAATTTCTGTTTGGGTTTCATAGTGAGTAAGGAATGTGTGACCTTATCACTGAATATAGAGTTGTAATATAATAATTATATTGTTGGATGCTTTTGGTGTTCCTGTACTGTTATGATCTCTTGGCTGCTTTATTTACATTCTTTCCTTTGCATTAGATTGACACTACATCATCTTGTGTGGTTTGCTCCTGTAGTATAATCATATAAATTATAGATAAAGTATATTTGTAGAGTTGGTTAATATTTTACTTGTAATATATACAGGACAACCTTGATAATGCAATGTCACTAAAGAATCATCTTATCCTCAAATTGACCTAGATGTGTGGTTAGAGGTTGTGGGTCCCACAAAAAAAGGACGGGTTTATGGCTTGGGTCACAACTTAGAGCAGTCAACTGATGGATTATCAACGTCTATAACTTCAGCATATGCTACTTGTAACACCTTATATTTCTTTCCTCAATATATGATAAACAGTAAAATCGCCTATAAACAGTAAACTGCGTATAAATAGTGAAATCGCGTATGTATAGTGATGATGACATCATCATGACATCATGGCTGACATCACATCCGCTTATAGTATGCGTACAGTCCGTGTACAGTACATGTGTACAGTGTTTTCGGCATGAATAGTGACCACAAACAGTGTTTCCGGCGGTGAACAGTGTTTCTAGCGGTTTTGAAAATTTTCTATAAAAAGGGAGTTTCAGACGAAATTTTCATTTCTTCATTCCTATCCAAGGTTCTCAAAGGTTCTAAGGCTATATCTCACCATTTTCTCTCATACTAAACTCTTAAACTTAGATTTTTCTTCAGATCTGTGATTCTACGTCCGTTCTAAAGGATTTCAAGTAAGTTTCTCTAAGTTTGAAGTTAGATTTACCGTTCGTTTCTCTTCTTCGTCTTTTTCTTATAGATGTTCGTGGTATTCTTAGGAAAACCTCCGTTCTAGAGTTAAAATCTTTTGTTAAATCTTTGTAAAAGCTCTGTTTTGAGGTAAACAGTCTCTACTTTATCATTTTATTATGTTTATTACTTGTATTCTCATAGATCTTGTCATGTATGTGATTATATGTGGAATACTCCTTGTTTTATGAGAAATAACCAGTGAAAAGCGAGAATAATTGGCTGTTTATGATGAATACATGATGAAAATGTGATATTATTTTCAAATAGGGCATGATAAGGTATATTGAGGATGGTTGATATGATTTTATGATTTTGTGATATGAAATATACAAAGAGATGGATGTTTTATGTTTGAATATATTGTGTTTCATGTAAAAATGATGTGTATTGTTAATATGCCATGGTTTGATGTATATGATGAAAAGTATGTGGAAATATAATGAAAAATATGTGTGAACATGATAAATGGCATATGTGAACATGTGAATATACTCAAAAGAGTATGAAATGGAAAATGATATGATGTAAATAGTTACAGAGATACACTGGGGAGTGGAAGATGGAGACGATATGGGATATCTTGGGAAAATATAGGGTGGTGAGTGACATTCAGGATTATGCACAAAATATTGTGTTCGAATGCACTACATGGCCACACACTCGTTTCCCGACTTGACTCTTGACCATTACCTTTACTAAGGGGCTGTCTATTGCATGTGTTGTATCCGTATTGCATTGGACCATTTGGCGACTATTTACATAGATGTGTAATACCTCAGAATAGAGGCATCAGATAACTGTGGCCACAGGGCACGGTAAGCGCGGATAAAAGTAAAAGAAATTGTGAATCTGTGGAATATCATATGTGTTGAGATGAAAACATGATTTATATGACACTGTGATATGTAATGCCATGATGTTTTCTTTAATCGTGATAAGATGTGTTTTGTGATGAATATGTGTGATGTATGAGTGGTAGGGTAGAGACTCACCCTTACACAACATTTTCAGGAAATCTGGACGAATAGTACTAGGCTCACAGTGCATGGATGGATGAGAACTGCTATAGGACTTAGTTATTTTGAATTATGTAATGAATATTTTCAGTTTTATAGCATTCTTTTGAAACAGTTGTAAAACTATTATTTATGATTGTTGCTAATGAAAATTTTAGAATCTTTGTTTTTCTAAAGTACTTATGAATTAATAAAATTTTACTTAATGAAACTTATATCATTTCATTGTTTCTTTCTCATTAGAGAGTTTTTGAAAGAAAAATTTATTTTACCATTTAAATTTTTATGAAAATTTAAGGTATATTGAGGAAAGAAATATAAGGTGTTACAATTTTAGTATCAGAGCAGTTCATCTAGACCAGATTGGGGTATGGGACTAACATATCTATGTTCTGTAATAGATATACTAGAATATGAAATGACTATTTGCTAATATGACTTGTTAGATGTGAATTACATGCACTAGATTTATCTATGTGTATGTGAATGATAGATTAATAAGTAATTTTAGTTTATTGCGAGATTAGAGCTATGGCTGGTAGAGGTAGATCTGCTGGTGCTACAAATGAACTCCTGGAGCGAATAACCCAAGTCTTAGAGACTTTGGCACATACCAGGAGACTGAACCAGCCGAGTATAGAGGACTTTCTTCTTTTACTAGGCATAACCCTCCAAAATTTGAAGGAAAGTTTGATCCTGAAGGAGCTCAAGGGTGGATAGCAGATGTGGAGAAGATTTTCCATGCTATGGGATGTAGAGAGGACTTATGCTACTTATATGTTGAGTGGAGAAGCTGAGGACTGGTAGAGATTTGCTAGTCAAACCCTACTGCAAGAAGATGGTTATATTCCCTGGGAGACATTCAAGGCAAGCTTCTTGGGAAATTATTTCCCTAGATATTTAAAGAAACAGAAGGCAAGGGAGTTCCTTGAGTTGAAACAAGGAAACATGTCTGTAGGTGAATATGCTGCTAAATTTCATGAATTATGATTATGACATCGCCTTCCTTGAGGTATGGCTCATGATTGATGTTTGTGTTTGTGTTGTCTTGTATTGTTCTTCTTTTATTTACATAGATGGACAGGAATAAGGTGAAGGTGTGGGTCCTTCCTTTTGAGGAGGATATGTGGGTGTTTGACTCCGTGACTTAGCAAAGTATCTTCCGTAGACTCGCCTGAGTAGTTCATGGATTGGAGAGTGGAGGTTCGTGGATCACCCAGTATGTTGTCAACACCCCTATTAAGATTGTCTTTTCTGTCCTCCTAATGACACTTAGTTACCTTATCCTGCTCTGTTTGCTTTCCCGACACCTATGTCGATTGACCGCCGTATTTCTACTGCTAGACTAGCCCCCGTGCCTGTGCCATTTCCCTTTATGACTCCTACTTCTCCACCTATGCCAATGGAGAGGGATGTCCATGTGGTGGAATCCTCCATTAGGTATACTACCATGCCATCTTATATGCACCCTGCATACCCGTCTATCTTAGTTCCATCTACTACTACTCGTTCACCTCCTCACACAGCTGGAATGATGGAGGAGAATGATGGAGGTCATGGCGCGACTACTTTCTCTAGCTTTGCTTCCCCGACATCTTCTGAGGAGTCTGATCCCAATGAGGATTACTCATCTTATGATTGATGTTGTTTATTTACTTATGTTGTAGGGGAACTGCTCTTAGGAATTTGGTCTACTTATGTTATGTTATGTTTGTTGTATTTGGATTATGTTGACCGTTCTGTTTAATTATGTACTTAACGTTTCCTCAAACTGATATTTAATCTATTTTGAGGTATTTTCTGATGATGAGTTGTGTTGATTTCATTCTATCATCTCATTGAAATTGAAGCATGGAGTGTTGAAATTAGGAAATCATATGCATGTTAACTCTTTCTCAAAGAAAGGGAATTATACTTGTAAACTATATGAAGGAAGGAAAAAAAATATTACCAGATTTTAGTTATACTTTTCTGTAATGTTCTGCAATAATTTTCTGCATAATTCATTTTTACCTCTCTATAATTTTCTAACTTCGTTTATATTTTGTTTTCTTTCTTTTTGTATACAAGGTAAAACCAAAAATAAAGTTGTTCTATTGTTTGATCTAGATATAGATAAGGATCTTAAGCAATTGAAGAGTGAAGCAAAGGCAAGGAAGTTGCAAAAGAAAGTGCAGAAGATAACATCCACTTTTGAATAATCAAGTGTGAACCAAACACTAGCAAAGGAGAACAATATGGCTAAAAACAACAGAACAATGACCTTGGGAGATTATGCCATTCCAACTATGCAGAGTTATAATTCAAGTATTGTTAGACCAACAATTGAAGCCAACAATTTTGAGATTAAACCTGCATTGATAAAATTGATACAACAAGATCAATTCTCCAGAAATGTTTTAGATGATCCCAATCTGCATCTCTATAATTTTCTACAGCTATGTGATACCATTCATATCAATGGTGTAAGTGAAGATGTTATCCACTTGAGATTATTTCTTTTTTCTCTTAGAGACAAGGCTAAATATTGGCTTCAAGCTCAACCACAAAGAAGCATCACTACTTAGGCTGACTTTGTCACGACCCCTTTTTATAAGGGACCGAGAACATTGTTTCTACACCACATACTTATTTAAAATAGGTAAATAATAGAGAATATAAGTATAAAAATTCACTTCTCATTCAAAGTAAAAATGAAGTTCCTTACAACAAATATCCAACAGATCAACATAATATTACATTTAGTTTATAATATTCAAAATACCAAAAAAATTATAATACGTGACTCCCTCGACATGAGGTCTCATATATAAAGAAAAAGGACTTTGATACATTATTACTCAACTCCAGCTTCTAACTTTTCTTCACTGGCCCCTCGGCACGTGAAGTAGATGCAACACTGCTACATCCGCTCACGTACCACCGTACGATCATCGCAAAGACACAAGACACAACGACATAGAAAGAAATGCAAGGGTGAGCTTACCAAACATAAAATAAAATTATATATATATAGAGCAAAATATTTCTCACAGCAATAACCCCATGCATTTCCAGCCCATCTAATGCACAGATGAAAACGGCTTCCAACCGGTTTCACACCTAATTAATCCGAAGGAACCGAGCCGGTCCGGAGCGACCCATTCGTTATCTGGATCCGTACAAAGACAAAGACAAAGAAATTTCAAGATGAACTTACCGTTACATGTCTACCCACCTAAACATGTAACTCGGCTCTATAATGATGCAAAACATATATCTCAGCATGATGCACGCCACCAAAATTATTTTAACAGCTCAACTACGGCAAGTTTATAATAGATCAACCAAAATCTCAGCATTTTAAACTAATTAACAACGATTCTGACTTAGAAAATAGCTTTTATTCAATAGATCTAACAAAATCATATTAAAATATCTTGAAATAACATATTAAACCGTTCAAAACATAGTTCATAGGTTAAAGTAAACTCCCCTTACCTCAGAAAGATGATTCACACTAGATCTACCGAATATTACTTGATTATAACAAAATTCACCGAAGATTCAGCTTTAGAACGGAGTTTCTCCTAAGAACACCATGAATTTTTATAAGAAAAAGAAGGAGAAGAGAAACGAACGGTAAATCTAGCTTCAAACTTAAAGAAACTTACTTCCAATCCTTCAGAATAGATGTAGAATCTCAGATCTGGCGAGAAATCTAAGTTTAGGAAGGTTTAGTATGAGAGAAATGGTGGTTTACGGCCTTAGAACCTTTGAGAACCTTGGATAGAGGTGAAGAAATGAAATTTCGTGTGAAACCCCCTTTTTATAGAAAATTTTCGAAATTTGCTGTTCACGCCGGAATTTACTGTTCATTGCCGGAAACACTGTTCACCGCCTTACTGTTCATACCGAAAAATACTGTTCAGGGCACTATTCACGCCGGAAAATACTGTACACGCGTACTGTACACGCACTGTACGCGTATGTGACGTCACCGATGACGTCGCCATCATGCATACGCTTGGTACTGTTCATACACTGTTCATACGCGGTTTGCACTGTTCATACGCGGTTTGCACTGTTCACACGGTACTGTTCACTTTTTTTTTTTTTTTAAATAATTTCAACTCCATCTAAATATATTCCAATACCAAATAATCCTTCAATTAACATTGAACAAGTATAAAATATTATAGATTACTCAATAATAAATTAGAAGTCTGACAGACTTAGTGAACAAATTTCTAACTAAGTACTTTCCGCTATCAAAATTTGCCAAGTTGCAAAGTGAAATCACCTTTTTTGTTCAACAAGATAGTGTATCTCTTCATGATGCATGGGAAAGATATAAGGATTTGCTGAGAAGATGTCATCATCATTGTATTCCAGAGTGGATGCAAATCCAAATTTTCTATGATGGGATGAATATTGTCACAAGAACCATGGTAGATACAGCAGCTGGAGGTTCATTGGATACTAAAATTGTAGAGGAAGCTCAACAACTAATTGACATGATGGCAACCAACATGTATTAGAATTTCAGTGAGTAGCATGTTGCAAGTAAGGGAGAATTTGAAACAAAGGCACTTGAGATTTTGATCAACCAAAATAAAATGATAAATCAATTACTTTCTGAATAACTTGCAGCCTTGACTCAACAAATCAATACTTTTCAAGTTGGAGCTGCAGAAACAAGCTACTTGATATGTGATTTTTGTGGAGGAAATCACATGAATGGAGCATGTGATGTATTTACACCAGAACCTTAAGAACATATTAATTACTTGGGTGATTTTCAGAGGTCTCAACCTCTATTCTATTCTGATTTTTAATATCAAGCCAATAGGAGTCAACCGCATTATCAGTGGAATCAACAAAGTCCTGCAACAAAAAGTGATATTGCAACAGTACCATTGTCCTATGCCTATTTTCAGCCTCCATGATCATATTGTCAAGCTTCTTCATCTCAACCTCCAAGAGAACCATAATTTTCAAAATCATTGGCAGAAAGGATGAATGAAATGGAGGAAACACTATAGAATTTATAGAAGTTACACAGTCCAACTTCAAAAATCAAGAGGAATCTATGAAAAAGTTGAAGACTCAAATAGAACAAATTTCACAGTAGTTGGCAAATAGGGATGAGGATACATTCTCTAGCAATACTATTATGAATTCAAGGGAGCAATGCCATGCTATCATATTAAGAATAAGATAGCTACAAAGAATGTTGAAGAAAAAGCTCCAGACAACTTGCAAAGAGGAAAATTCACTTTTTTAAGTAAAGAAAATTTGGAGGACAATAACTGCACTAAACTAGAAGGAAGAACCAACAAGAAAGAAGAAGAGAATGATTATTTTATTATAAGAGAAGTTTTTGCTGCAGTGGCATATCAAGCTGATAAAGAGGAGGGAAAGAAGCTTAATGAATATATCAAACTGCTGGAAGTCCCTCCACTTTTATTTCTCTTAAGTTCTGAATTAAATGAAAAGCTGCAAGTTAGTGAGAAAAAAGGGAAATGTTTAAAGATAGAGCAAGAGTCGTTATCATCAAAATCATCTCTTAGAACCAAAGAACAAGAGGAGTTAAGCTAGTGACGTTAAAAGAGTGCTTTATGAGAGGCAACTCACACTTCTTTCCTTTTTTTTTTAATTTCTGGTTTTTAGTTTTATTTTTCTGTATGATCTGAGTTTCTGGTTGCTTTGCAATTGCTTTGGCAGTGTAGTCTGCTGGAACTTCCACTCTGCGCCTAAAAAGTGGTTAAGCACAAGCTTAAAGGGTCTGCAAGGGTTGTTATAATTGTTGGAACATCTATTCTTCTTGCCAAGAGTAGTTACATGCTTTAGCATAACCGCATAAATACTTCATCATCATTTTTCTACCGCTTTCTAAATTTCTTCCCTTAACATTGAGCATTTACTTCCAAATTTTTCTGGGCATCAATTTAATTGCATCACTTCTACATTGTATCTGCACCTTCAGTCCAGGTAAATCTCTATCCAACCTTGCATTTCTAATTTTAGAATTCTTAAGTTGGGGAATTAGAGAAATGTTCATTGTTGTTCTTGAGTGCATGATGTCTAAATTTAATTGTTAAAACTAGCAGTTGGTTCAGAATGTGAGAGATTATAGGGAACATATTTTTTGAATTTGTTGGAGATTGATGAACTCACGGAATCTTCATACATGAATGCCTTCAATTCATGATAAATTGAATTCCTAGTGGTTCACCTCTTGATTAATGTGCTAAATTGTATCATATTTCCTGTTGAACTAAACCAAGAAAATAAAAAAAATGTATATGTTCATGATTGTTTGTGTATTACGTTTCTTTTTCCATTTTATGATGAACAATTTAGATTCTTCTTCCATTTCTCTGTTTCTGAATTCTGAATAAATATTTTGTTTGTGTACTTCTTCATGTGATTGTCACACTTCATTTTGAAAAATAAAGAGATTCTTACCATTTGTGCATGTGGATTTGTAAGGTGAATTATGAACATATTTGATTGATATTATCACCTTTATTCCAATGGTAAGAATTTGAGCTTTGTAGAATACATTCCTTCATGTGTGATTGATCATAATTTTGTTGCACCCTCTAGAACTTGCTTTTTTTTTCTTGATTGAATATGCAATTTTACAGTTCTCACATATATGACGAAGATCTTCTTTGATTGTGCTTAGTTAGCGTAAATGAACCTCCCTTTATGCTTGAATGTCCTAGTTCAACCCTATGAGCTTAATATCCCTTCCTTGATTTTCCCTCATTACAAGCCTTGATGAAAAACCATTTTAACCTTCCAAAGGAAACGAGGCATTGAGTCTAATCAAGGATGAGTTTAAAACTAAGTTTGGGGTGGCATCTAGATTTTATTTGCTTGAGGACACGCAATGTTCTAAGTTTGGGGTGGAGAATAGCAAAGGTATCTATGTTTTGGTTTCAAAAAGAAAAAAGTAAATAGCAAAATTGTGAGTTCAAAAAAAAGATATACAACAAAATGTTGGAGAAAAAAAAAGAAAATTAATGAAAAGAATGAAAAGAAAATAGTGAATGAAAGCAAGAAAAGAAAATTTGGAATTATGCTGCATGAATGAACATTGTTGTTGATCTAAAAAAATCTGTTTGCTGCATAATTGAGTGAATTATTGAAAAATAATGCAGTTCCATGCTAGTTTTAAGTTCATTCACTCAAAATGTCTCTTTTCTTTTGGAATTTCATGTATTGTTTCCCATTTTGTTCAATACTTACTTTAACCTTAGCCCTATTATAACAAAAAAAAAGTCCTTTTGGTGTGTGATTAACTGTATTAAGTAGAGAAGATTGAGAATATGGACAAGCATATGGTAGGGTGAGGTGAAAATTGATGATCTTGAGGGTAAAAACTGACCTTAAACACTTATGAGTGAGAGGTAAACACTTTCTTGTGAGTGATAATTATATCTTTCATTGATATTTTACATGTAACTTTGTTGTTTATTAGCTCGGATTTGTAAGATTCTGCACAAAAAGACTTGTTTGAGTGTGACTTTCATTGTGATTGAATGCATGAATGATTTGTTGAAAGGATATTTGCAAAGAATGATGTGGAATGAAGAACTTTGTACAATCTAAAAATAAAGTCTATGTAAAAAGATTTTCATTGTTGTTTTGATGATACCTTGAATCCCCCTTGGTGTGTTCTGGTTTGCTTGAAGACAAGCAAAAATCTAAGTTTGGGGTGGTGATAAATTTAGATTTTACTAGTATTTTACCTTAGTTTTTAATACATTTCATATGAAAAACATGATGGACAAAGCTAGAAAACTCATAAAAATAATAGAATGTTCAATTCATTTCTAAATAGTTTAATTGTTTAGATTTTGTTAATTTTCTATGTAAAAAGTACTAATTAGAACCTATTTTGCAGCAAACTCTGAGTTGAGATCATAAGGTTGGAGGATCAAGAGAGAAAGTAGAAGAAAGTAGGAAAAATTAGAATTAAGGAACAAGGTCTAGTAAAGCAAGAGTTGGGCGTTATCACTTTTGTTCACAAAAGTGATTATTCCAGAAGCTTAATATTGAAGAAAGACCTGTGCGTTATCACTTTTGTTCATAAAAGTGATTGTTCCAAAGAGTTTCCCAGCAAAGCAAAGCACGCGTATTCACTTTTGTTTATAAGAGTGAGCATTCTAGAGAGTTTCCCAGCATAGCAAAGTAGGCGTGATCACTTTTGTTCATAAAAGTGAGCATCCAGAGAGTTTCTCAACATAGCAAAGTGCATGTGATCACTTTTGTTCACAAAAGTGATCGTTCCAGAGAAGTCTCTAGCAACACAAGCTACACGTGATCACTGTTGCTGACAAAAGTGATTGTTCAAGCTGCGCGTGACTCCTGTTCGCGAGAGTGAACACGCGTAGACCATGAACCTCTGTGTTACAACTTTTATGAAAAATAGTGATCACGCCAGAAAGGCAGGAATTCTATGAATAAGAGATTAGTCCAGAAACTTGTTGTAATCTTTTCTCATTTTTTTATTTCTACACCTTAGGAGAGTTAGAGAGGGAGATTGAGGGTGACTTCCAAGTTCTGGACCTTGAGGAATCAAGTTGGGGATTAGATTTATGAAGAAATTCTGCAGCTCCTCTTCTTTTACTCTTTCTCTTTCTTTTTCTTTTAGCAACATGTTCTGATTTCTTTTTCTTATGGATTGATGGATCCGATTTTGATATTGTAAATTGATTGTGGATCTTGATTTTAAGATCTTGATTGTATTGAATGTTTAATTCTTTTCTTAATGCAATTCTTGAATTAGCTATTCAATTGAATTAAACCTCGAAGATTTTTATTAATGGAAGTTGACTTAATTTCTCATTTTTGAATTGATTGTCAAGGTTATAGATATCTTAGGGATAAGAATTCGTGATCTTGTGATCTCTTAATTTCTCATACTTAATGCAATGTTTGATTGATTTACATCTAAGGAATTAGGGTAGTTAATTGAATATTAGGATCATTGAGGTAAGGGATTATCCTTTGATTAAATAGGTGAAATTGATCATCAATCAATTAAGGAACTTAAAGTTCATATCTACTTTAGTTTTGCAATTGATAAAGAGGTGAAATCAATCTTAACTCCATTCACACATGATTTCATTTCTAAATTCATCACTCTATTTTGTTGTTATTTTCTGATTTCTATACTTTATTGCTTTTATTTACAAATACTCAAAACATCTCCAATATTCATTTGGCTCAACTAGTTATTGATTTTTGAAGTGGTAATTAATAGAACTAATCCATGAGGGTGATACTTCAGACCCAAATGAATTCCAAATTTTATTACATGTTACAACTACGTAGTACACTTGCTAGTTAGTGTTCGCATTGTGGCAATCATTATAAAGCTGAGTTACACGTTTAGGTGGGTAGACATGTAATGATAGAACATGCTAAGTTATGATGTGCTGTGCTATCCAGATCCAGATACCAGAATAGGTCGCTCCTAGACTGGCTTAGTTCCTTCTGGATTACTTAGGCTGTGAAGCCAGTTAGAAATTATTTTCATGTTGTACATTAGATGGGCTGGGAATGCATGGGATTGTTGCTGTGAGTAATATTTTACTCTACATATATGATTTTTTTTTTTGTGAACTCACCCTTGCATTTCTGTCTCTGCTGGTGTATGCATGTAACATCCTCAAAATTTTAGTTAGTTTCTACACCTTAGGCTGCAATTATACGCTACTTCAAAAACGAGGAGAATTTTTTTTTCTTTTTCTTTTGCTTTACTTTTATATTTTTTTTTTCAACTTGCTATTTTATGTGTTTCTTATGTGTTAGAGTGAATTTTAAGTCCTTTACACTTTATCGTTTGAACTTTTTGTTCTGCTGAGAATTATTCTGTTTAATTTACTTGTGTGATATGTGTGAACTTGCACTCAATATATTTTTCCTTCCATGTGTGCATATGCTGTTATTCCTTTTCTTTTCTTTTATTATCTTTCGTTTACCTAGAGATGCAACATGGGTGTGAAAACTAAAAGTCTATTTTGACCATCCTTGGCTATTGAACCTTGTTTAAAGGGGCACAGTTGGCCTATAACTCTTTGCCTACCCTCTCGGCCTTTTTAATCACATGTTGCTCTTTGATCTTTTGTATTGACACCTTTTAGAGTTCTGTATAGCATGAGAAGAAAGATTATTCGTCATAAATTATTTGTACCTTTCTAACGTGTCCTTTCAACTACCCTTCTTAAGACTCCACTCGTTCTTTTACTTCTTTAAATGCTACGTTGGTTTTTAGAAAAAGGAATTAACTCTCCCTTATGTCTAGTTATTATGCTGGTCGGATTCTTTAACTACTGTTATTAAGGGGGCTAATAATTAGTTGGCATCTCATTAATGTGCATAGAGACCACTAAGAGGCACATTAATTTCCTTTCTTAAATTCCACTAAACCATGCATTTGAAGCTTAGCACGTGAAACCAAGAGGTTAGTGGAAGTTGTAGACAACCCTTAGTGTCCAACTAGTCATTTAATGAGTATTAAAGCCTTTCTCGTTATTTCACGTCATATCTAGTTGGTTGTGCAAACATTAAGTGTAGTGGCTTTAGGAAAATGAAAAGACATTAGCAGGGAGAGAGAAGATTGGACTTGATGCGTCATAAATACATTGTTGTCTCATTAATATAGACTTTATTAATTGCATTTATTAATGTCTTTTGTGGGTGCTATGCACGTGTATCCTTTTATCTACCTTTGGGACTCTTGAGATTCCTTGCCTCTAAATATTCCACTAGCATTGCCATTAGAACTCATTTATTTCTTAATTAATGTGGCTCAAGACACCTTGACACTAGGCATTAAGGATGTTTAGTGACTCACGAACTCGAGTTATGATGAGAGAGGAAAGAGAAACTCGTGAATAGAACCCCCATTAAGCACCATTATTCTCATTTAATGTCATTTTAATGGCACCCTTTCATCTCCATGCCATTACTCTAGGAAAGAGAGACAAATGTGTGATGGCTTCGGGAATATAGAACCTTAGTGGGTTTTTAATGCTAGCCGCCCTCATTAATTGCACATTTTTCTTGACCAATCATAATGCATGCATGCCTGACCCTTAGAACACACACCTCTCAACCACTTCATCTTCAAAAATGGTTCAAAAATTGCCATTTCCACTAGTGCCTAAGAAACACACATGAGAATTTCAAGAGACAAGACCATAATTCACTTCCTTCATCCTAGCTACCGTGTTAATGACTTTTAACCACCTCTAAAAAGAAGGGACCTTCATTAAGTGGTTGTTTTACTTTTACCTGGTCCTTGCCTTTCCAGAGTATACTGGGCTTCGTCTTTTCATCTCTCTATACACCATTACCCTCTAATTAATCTCCCTTACACACTTTGTTCATTATCCTATTAAAACTTCTACCCATTATGACTCTCACCTACTACATTAACTTTTGAGTAAGACTCGAGAAAGAGGAGAGCATGATTATTCTTTATTAATTAAGTGTAGTTATAACCAACCACTTGCATTTAAATATCTCTGAGAACGCACAATGCGCAATGACCAATCCACTTCCACAGGTTTCTTAATTAATACCACATTCAATTACTATCCTTTTCTGGATGGACCCTGTATTAAATCCTCGAAGAAGTATTTAAATGATTGAAATTTTTATATGGCATTAATGGTCTTAGTAAAGTACAAAGGGCATTAAGACTTATAGTGGAAGAAGAGAGAAACTAAAGATGCATTTAATGAAGGGTTAGGTGGCCATTCTTGTATTGACACGTGATCATTGAAACAGAGCTAACACCTACTGCAAGGGAGTGAAGCGGTGAGGATTTAATGCAGTGGCCTATCTGTTCACTGACGCATATATATATATATGCATATATGAAGGAACTCAACCTTTTTTGCTGTCATTTTTCTCTCTCTAAAAAGAAAAAAGAAAAACACTTCTCGTGAAGGATGTTGAGAAGACGAAGAACTAAAACGCCGTTTTTGTTTTTTCACCTTGACCTTTCGTCAACGCCTTGTTCAAGCTTGACACCTTCTATTCCCCAAGCTAGCGGCCACAAACTTTTCACCCAAGAACTTGTCTTAGAGGAGGAACTTCTGTATCTCTTCTTTCTATCGTATGATGGAGGTCCATGTGTTTGTGCTTGAATGAGTGTTATTGTTTGTTGCATGTGCTTTTTCCTTCTTGCTCCACTCATGGATGCCATTGAAAACTACCTGCATGATAATTGTCTCTTCATCCCTCAATGTTCTGATCAAACCTAACTATTGAATAATGCTTTGATACATGCATGGGTGTGATTGTGGGTAAAGTTGATTGCATGTCACTGATGATTTCTTATTTCCATGTTACCTATATGAATATGCTTCCCTTGCTGGTTGTGATAGATGTTACTAAACAAAACCGTAATCCATGTTATTTTTCTTGAATCCATCTCATTTTCCTTTTCGGTTTAGCCCTAGAGATTAAGGCATAAATTTTTGAATCATGTGCTGAATAAAGTATTCTTCGATTTGCTTGCATGGTGGCCGATTAAAATGAAAATCTTATTGCATGTTACAACTAACGAATTTCTTGCCTCTATGTCCTTTACTTGACGTCCTGGCTATGTTTAGAAAATTTTAATTTTTCTTCCTATTGATAAATGAGCTGGGGAGAGTGCATAGAGGGGTGTGCTGGTGGAGTTTTGAATGGTGTGTGAAATTCTATTAAAACTTGTTGATCAACTTGCATGAAAATGACTTGCTCTGTGACTGTGGTGATGTAATTATGTGTATGTTTGGTTGATTATCTTGTTTAAATCATTGATTGGTATGCATGCATGGAGTTCTTCTTTATTTTCTTTTATTCCTTGAGCGAATTAATGAATTGGGAAGTGTTCTGATGAGTGTATGAAAAATGATTGAGTGTTTGATTTGATTGCATACGACTCTGCTTCCTTCCTTCCTTAGTAGAACCTTTGATTTTTGTAAATAGATCTAACTGGAGTATTGTTGACATTGAGAATTTGGTTACCTTTGACCTAAGGTTGATTTTATGAATTTATTATGTTTTGGTGTCCAGATCTTGTATTGTTTTAGCGTTCTGCAGTGTGTCACATTTAAATAAACATGTGAACCTTATCACCTTTTTAAGGATATTAAACTATAAAACCAATGCATGATTTTTGGTATGTGTTCTCTATTTATTATGAAAATTTTAAATCATTCCTATAGGAAAAATGGTTGTACTTTCTTTCCTATTTAGAAATTCATGAGATATTGTACATATTTCTATTTATTAACTGAAAATGTGAGAAAATGTTTTTTTTGTACTTTCATCCTCTAAACTAGTTGTTATTTTTCTGTGAAATTTTACACTCCTTTTTTTCTAAAATTGCTATTGTTTTTCTACATAATTTTGTATTTTTATCCTTTGAACTTAACACTACTTTCTATATTAAGTTACTATTCTACATTCTCCTGCCCACTTATTTCTACGTCAAAAGGAATACGAATATGCATATTACATCCTACTGCTTTATCATTTCTAATATGAAGAGTGAACTATTTAGCGTACTACTGCATTTTGCATGCTGCACCTTAATACATAATTATTTTTGGCATGAAAGAATAAGTTAATCAACACTTTGCCACATTTTGTGTGCTGCACCTTATTACCTAACTGTTTTAGCGTCAAATGACTCATTCTTATATTATTCTACATTTTGTATGTAATCCTACCCTAAGAACAGACCTTTCCAATGTGCATTATATTTCAAATTCTACATTGCATCGTAAAAATGAATGTCCTTTTTGTATTGCTTGATTAATGTTCTTAGTTGGATTAAAAGAATGTACTTATTTGATCTAATCTCTAATTTATTAAGTTAGTGTGATGATAATTTGAGGTCTCTACAAAATTGTGTTGAAGGTGCATGTTTGAAGTGTCACACTCAACTCGGTAAAATATGTGGAGTATTATTAGCTCCTAAACCATTGGTTGGATTATAAATACACACACACACACACACACACACACACACACACATATATATATATATCCACAGACATTTGAAATTGCTTGAGCCACAATCTAATTTTGAAATGATTAGTCCTTTTTACTTGTGTGTGACTTAATAAGCAAATGAAGATGTTGAAACTGTTGTTTATTGTTAATTCATTCTGTATGTTATGAACTTGGTGCTTGGATTTGTGATAAGGACTAAAAGCCTCAATGTGAAATGGATGGTGGTGAATGTATTCGATTGTCAACATAGAAGTGTGTGATAATTGCACCCACATAGGTGATTATATGCTTGAATGTGATATCCTTCGTGAGAAAGAGGAAGTTGAACGACATGATGGTAATAATGAAATATGGAAGGCTAATTAAACTTGTTTGTCCATGCATCATGACATGAGTTGAGATAGTTGTCAAGGTTACAATTTGGCACAACTGCGGGATGTTGTGTGTTCAGGTTCCAGGGAGAACCTTGGGGGTAGTGAAGGGGGTTGCCCCAATGGCAAGGAGTAGCTATGGTGACCGGGACATGTCGCCAGCAAACCTTCACTATTCCTAACATGAGCAAGCATTACCAGGGTCGTGGTAGGTCCATTCCTGAATAACATTCTTGAAGCGTAGGTTGTCGACAATTATTTTTTTATGAAACTTATGTTGTGATGTGATGTGGAGTAGGGAATGCATTAGGGACGTTACGAAATATTTTGCAGAAAACAACAAAATGTAGAAATGAAATTGAATTATGTAGAAAAATTGAATACCATGCAGAAAAATGTAAGAAAACTCATGCAAAAATCAATAGAAAATTATGCAGAAAATTTAGAAAGCAAAACAACAACAAAAATGCTCAATCTAGCTATCTCTCTGTTACTGATGATATTGAAAGTAAATAATCTTGGTAACAGCGTCAAAAACTTGTCACAAAGCTGAGAGACTACTAACTTGCAAGTTTATTAGGTAGTTGTATCAAGTAATAAAATTTGCAATTTAGTTTGAGTCTCAAGTATTGTCCTCAAGGATTAGTTCTATTAATTACCACTTCACAAATCAATAACTAGTTGAGCCAAACAAATATTGGAGATATTTTGATTCATTTGAGAACAAAAGTAATAAAATGCAAAATCAAAAAACCACAGTAAAATAGAGTTAAGAATGATTTTACCTCTTTATCAATTACAAAATTGAATGAGATCTGAACTCTAAGTTCCTTAATTGATTGATGATTAATTCCACTAGATTAATCAAAGTTCAATTCCTTGACTTATTGATTCTAATATTCAATTAACTATCCTAATTTATTACGTGTAAATCAATCAAACATTGTATTAGGCATTAGAAATTAAGAGATCACAAGACACGAATTCTTATCCCTAAGATATCCATAACCTTGACATTCAACTCAGATTTATAAAATTAACTCAACTTTCATTGATAAAAATCCTCTAGGTTCAATTGAATTGAACAACTAATGTAAGAATTGCATTAAGGATAGAATTAAATGTTCAATACAATCAAAGTCTTAAAATTTAGACCCACAATCAATCTAAAATATCTAAATTAGATCCATCAATTCATAACAAAAAGAAATTAGAATGTTTTTAAAAGAAAAAAGAAAGAAAGAGTAGAGAGGAGTTGCAGAATTTCTTCATAAATCCAATCCCTAACCTGATTCCTTAAGGTACAGAGCTTGGAAGTCAGCCTTAATCTTCCTCTCTAACTCTCCTAGGGTGTAGAAAATGAAAAAAATGAGAAAAGATTGCAAAAGGTATGAGTTTTTGGTTTTTTATAATTTTCTTGCCCTTTATGACATTTACACTTTGCATGCTTAAAGTGTACACGTACAAGGTCTTCTGGAACCTTCCTAGGCTGAGGTGAGCACTTTAAATGCTTAGAGTGAACACTTAAAATGGTTCTTCAAAGTTTTGTCATGTGTATTTACACTTCAAACACTTAAAGTGTAAACGTGCAACCTTCTTTCCTAGATTCTATCTCCGAAGTGTTCACTTTATATGTTTAGAGTGTTTACGCATAGGCTTCTTTTGAATTTACACCTTTGGAGTGTTCACTTTGAACTCTTAAAATGTTTATGCACATGCTTAACTTGAATTTACACCTCTGGAGTTTTAACTTTGAGCACTTAAAAGTGTACACTGTCACTTTTTCTTCTTAACTAAAGCTCTGAAGTGTTCACTTTGAACACTTAAAGTGAACACTTTCACTCCATTTTACTAAATTCACTCCAAAGTTGCACTTTATGCGCCTAGAGTGATAACTTTCAGAATAAATCATTTGATTCTTCACTCTTTAAGTCTAAATTTTCTATTTTATTCTATTTTCTCTTCTTGAATCCTTATCCTCAAGACTCTTAGCTTAAAATTTCTTTCAAGACTAGTTTAATCAACAAAATTATATTAGAATTCTATTAAATTCAAACAATTTGAGTTACTAAAGACAACAATTTACTTTATTGAATATTTATATATTTTTGTATAATTTTTCACCTTCCAAATTACATTTTTCTATCAAAAACAACGTAGAAAAATACCTAAAAATATATTATATTCTGGATTTATCACTAACTTTTATTTTTTAAAAAACTAATTTTCATTAATGTGGTTTTTAGAGAGGACTCACCTTCTGCCCCGTACATTTTTTTATATACGCTACTTATTATGTTTCACTTAACATAGAAAAGCTGTGCTTATTTTTGATATGGCAAGGTGTTTGAGGAATTGTAAGATATTGCATGACTCGAAAGACCTGTACCAACCCCATCCTTAGATCTCTATTAATTGTCGCATTCTGCATTATTGTCTCTTTTGCATTTTCTTAGTTATGACCTCACACATCCCACCTAGTTAAAATTTCTGCTATGCTTATTTGAATATCGTACATTAGCAATTGGAAATATCATACACTAAAACAACACCCCACAACATCATTCTAGACACAAGAAATATATTCTATGCTGGCATATCTTTTCTGCACTCTAGACATTCACTTTCATGATAACTTGCGAACTTCTTGTATTATTATACCTTGTACTATGAAAATATTGAATTTGACTTGATGTTGAAACCGTGTATGTTGATGAGACTTTCTACTCTTTCTCTTTTACATTTTGGTGTTATTAGGTTGATGTTAGAACTTACATGTTGGGCGTATTTTGCACTCATAAATAGGATTTCATTTCAGCCCTAAACTTTCTAAATTGTTTCAGAACCATGCCCATGTACTTGTTGTAATTAAAATCTCATTGCACTAATTGTAATAAAACTTTTTGTCACCTATATTCTTGTGGCATTATGTATTATGCAAAAGTGATACGATGTTGATTGAAGGGCTGTCCAACTTCTCTAATCCATTACATTAAGTATTCATCTTAGTGCAAAATGATTACATTGTGATTATGCTTAACTATTGAATGTGAATAACTTTGCATGAATTCTCTGGAATATATGTGTGTGGTGTCATTTATTCTATTTGTGCAATTGGTCACCTGTAACAAGATACGATAAGTATACCTATAGGTTAGCCAAGAACATTGCCTTAAAATAAAATAGTGAGTTGGAACTATTAGTGAAACACCTCTAAATAAAGTAATAGTATATTGACCAGGGAGTGAGACAATTAAAAGAATGACCATGAGGAAGGACTTAGGGATTGGGCCAGTATAAAAGGAAATTTGCTAATTACTTAAATAATTAATCAAGACTTACAACCTAAATTATTGTTTTGAAACTAACGCACTAATCCTAAATACAAAGGCTGACTAGGAAGAAAGACTAATTAAAAGGGACAAATATATGAAAATTAAGGATTTAGTGAGGACAATAGAACCTTAAAGTAGGTGATGACCAGAAGTTACCTACAACCTAAATTATTGGTTTGAGAAACAATAAATTTTGGCTTAGAACAAGTCATTTTGTGTCCTACTATATTCTACATGTTGTAGTTTGCTACATAATTATTTATAATATCAAAGAACAAGTTATTTTGCATTCTATCGCATTCTGCACCTACTGTATAATGAATTTTAGCCTAAAGGGGAATCATATTGCAATCTGCCCACTACCACTATACCTTGTTGTACAACCACTTTCGCATTTAAAAGGGACACTCTTACATTTTTGTATTATATGCCTGCACTCTACTACGCAAGTATTTTACATCAAAATAATATATTATTTTATATATTGCATCGTACCTTGAAAATCTTGTTGCTTGACTATTTTTTTCAATCAAGAAATGTTATTCTGTACCTTTGCTGCACGGTAACACTGTATCAAAGAAAATGTTATTTTGTACGTTATCATAATTTGCATTATGCATCTCTGCCACGCGAGAGTCTATATCAGAAAAGGAATACTGTTTTATATACTTTTACATTCTGCGCTTGCTGCATGATTATTTCTAACAACAAGAATGAGTTATTTAACATTTTCACTATATTCTAAATGTTGCAGCCTAATGTCCAACTACTTCTACACTTCTATTTTTCTAAACTTGCTAATCACCTTCTGCATAATTTTGCACTCCTTATCTTCTAAACCTCACTATTGTTTTTTGCATAATTCTATACTATTATTCTCTGAACTCTCTACTACCTTCTGCATAATCTTGCGCCTCTATTTCTTAAAATTATTATTAACTTTGTTTAATTCTGTATTTATATCTTTTGAGAGTTTCTCCACTTTTCTGTATAATTCAGCACTGATACTCCCTGGACTTGTTGCTATTTTTCTGCATAATTTTACTTTACTTTTCTCAGAACTCAATAATGATTTTTTTGCGCAACGAATTTACATGCTTGATTTGTAAACTCTATGCCTTATACTAAAGTCTACTATATTAATTGATAGTATGCCCTACGCTTTGGATTACCCACATATTAGACAACAAACCACTCTACACATTGAGCACCAGCACCTTCTACACTGATTTGGACTTAAATAAGGTTGTAATCCCTACATTTGTTAGAATAAGATTATGCTGAAACTATGCGAGCCACTCAATTGGCCAACTAGGACTACACCCTTGCATTCTCTTTTATTGAATTTCTTATTGTAGAAAGCATGGTATATTTACTTCCTTCTCTGTAAATTGTAGTATATTCTGCCCTGTATGATCCTATAATACTGAGTGTATGGTAATGAATCCACATTTTGTTAATATTTTACTTATCTTTTTAATAGATTTTTAATGGAAAAATGGAGTTAGAAAATATAAATACTATAAAAATTTCAATTATATCTGATAAATCCATATTTTGCCATGTTTTTAGCATAGTTTTTGGTTAATAATTAGGAAAATAGTTCTAAAAATAACTTGAAAAGATCAAAAAAATAAAATAATTAGTATAAATTGTTTATATTTTTGTAGGAGTTCATGCAAAAGATGAAAAATTGTTGAAAGTGCTTAAAGGAAGGATTAAAAGCTGAAATTAAAGAAGAAAAGTCAAAGAATCAAGCTTAAAGAAATCCTAAGAGCTGGGCGTTACAACTCCAAGTGATTGGCGTTTGAATGTGGAAAGAAGAAAATACAGCATTGGGTCTGCGTGGCTACTCTGAGTGATACACATTAACACTCTAGCAACTGTAACTGGATAACTGTCATTACGTTGAAACGCACATTACTATGAGCTTTGGCGCGCAACAGAGAGTTGCAACTCATAACAGATGGCGTAGCAACGCAGAGCTGAGCATATGGAAGAAGCGTTCACTGAAGTGCTGTGCATTGAAACGCACATCATCTGAAGCTTTGGCGTGCAAGAGCGCTTTGCAATGAAAATCACTTGCAGCCAAGGCACGCAACCGCGCGCCTTCACTCCAGCCATTTCGCGTTTTGGCACAAAACTCTGCAATTCTTATAACTTCTTTTTTTCGCCAATTTTGGACGTTTGGAGCTTTTGTATCACTTTTAGAAGATTCCAGAACACCTGGGGATAACTAACTTTCAGAATTTCAAGGATTAAGTTGAAGAATTAGAGGAACTCTATAAATAGGAATTAGAAACTTAGAAAAGAAGCTTTTTGTCATTTTTTAAGTTTTGGTATTCAGTTGTAACCGTTTTAACTTCCAAGGGAAGTCAGAGGGAGAAGATAGGAGCGACTTTTGTTCTTTTTTGCTAGAGGAATCTGGGAGAAGACAAATTGATGAAGATGGCTCTCTGTTTTTTATCTTCTTTTCTTCTTTCTTCTCTCCATTTCATTGTAATATGTTTCTAACTCTTTTTGTTAGGGATTTATGGATCTAGAATTGATATATTGATTTCGTTTTGACTCTGAACTTTGAGTGTTTGATTTGATTGAGGGATTAATTCTGTGTTTACTTGATCTTTGAATGGAAGTTCAATTGATTAATCAAAAAGTAACATTCACTAATGAAAATTGGGTTTGTTGCTTGGATCTGAATTAATTCCCAAAACTATTGATTTTCTTAGGGATAAGTGGTCCTAGTTTTGCAATCTTTTGCTTCTAATTCATAATGCAATATTGAACTAAATTTGGCCTAAGGAATTAGGGAGATTTGGTTGAATATTAGGACCAATGAATTGAGGAATCAATCTTTGGTTATTGTAAAGAGAAACCGATTATCAATTAATCAATTGCTTGAATGTTCAGAGGCAGAACTGAATTGATATTGATATTCAAGTGAAATAAATTCCTAACTTTCCTTCATTCATAATTCATTCAAATAGTACAAATTAACATTCTGTTTTTAATAATTTCTCATTTCTTTAATTCTGAAAATTTACTTTCTTTCATGTTGAAATCTATTCAATGAATTATTTGGTGCAAATGATTATTATCTTGTGAATTGGTGATTAAAAATAAGATCCTAGAGGACGATACTTGGGACTCAATCTGATTTCCATATTTTATAACTTGCTACAATTACCTTGTACACTTGCTAGTATTGAAATACACCAATTAAGTACTATGATATAGAAAATGTGTATCAATATCATTAATTGAAAGTTTGATAAGTGGAATAATTATGCAGGAATTTTTGGACAGTAATCCATGGGATTCAAGCTCTTAAGAGAAAATTAGGTGGAAGTACTCACTTCCAGCACTAAAAGTAATCACTCTAACAAGCTTTCTCTAAGGGCCAAGTGGAAGCAATCACTTCCAGCACTGAAAGTAACCACTCTAGAGCTATTTTCAAGAAGCTAGGTTACACGTGTTTACTCTTACTCTCACCATTGGTAATGAACACTTGATCGCGAGTGTCGTGCTCGGACAAATTATTAAAAATCGAATTATATAAAAATTATGTAGTATGAGGTGCAATCTGAGTCATCTCCCAATGATGATAATGTTATACGATTATAAATTTAGATGGGGTTTGATTTATAAAATAATGCTGATTAGAATAAAAAAGTTAACAAGAATTTAAAACTCTAATCCAAGAATGTAGAAGAACTACGACCACTCTATTATCGGATTCCAAGAAGATGCATTAACCAACAAATTAGTGATTAACATTAAATTTGAATGAAATCTCAATTCAAATTAAGCATTCACATGAGAATCCTCATGCATTCGATTAACACACAATTTGCTCAAAGTTTAGAAACTTCTAGAACCTAATCAATTTGTGTTAATTTAATTCACCAATGCCATTAATCTTAGATCTCAAACCTGAAAATCTAATTCACACTCCTTCAAGAATTAATTACATACATCAACCGAATAATATATAATCAAACAACTTTAAAATTATCAATCTAAATGAAGAACTTCAATTCTAAATCATAATTAGCAAAAGGAGAAAGAAGGAAGAGATGAAACCAAATTTGTTGTTGAATAAATTGTGAAACCGATCCTCAAGAGTGTCTCAATCCTTTTTCAATCCTTGGACTAGATTAAAGTCTAAGCCTCCATTAATGGAGGAAAATGAAAAGTAAAAACGGAAGAGAAAAAAAATGAGAGAGAGAAGTGAAGAGAAAAGAGGATAGGAGTGCTCTACGTAATTACAAGTGCTCTACGTAATCACTCCCAACACTGAAAGTGATCACTTTGAAGAGGAATTAGTGCAATGGACTTGCGCATAATCACTTTCACCATTCATAGGGACCTTTTTGCCATTTATTTTACTTTTTCATTTAAAAAATTTTATAGGATTAGGGTAGGAGTTATAGGCGGCTGCCCTAGACTTCCATTTTAGGGTTTCCATTTCTTTTCCTTTTCTCACTCTGTTTTTCTGGTTTTCTGAACATTAAATTCTTGTAATGTTGGATTTCATCTTTATGGAAGGCTAAATTTTAAGGATTAGTTCCTAGTATGGTTCTCAATGGTTCTTGAAGTTTGTGTTTAATTGTTATTATGAATTTTCTCTTGCACATATTTTATTTTTCCTAATCTCTTGAAGCTGAGTTAGGATTTGAACAAGAGTTGCTTAATTCAATCCAAGTTTTTTTTCTCAACAATGGATTCATAGTTCAGTTTGCTTAATTCTGAATTAGGTTCTAGGTTTGCTTAATTCCAAGGACTAGAGATTGATGTTCATGCAATTTACTTAATTTATAAGTTTATAATTAGACCATCTTTTACGGTCCATATATTTATGTTTGGCCTTTATTTATTTGTATTTTACATTGATTTCTATATTAATTATGCAGTTTAGTGTAAAAGAGGCCATAAGAGGATTTTGGATGCATTTTGGGCCTAAACTGATGAAAAATTAGGGTTTCACAGCAGTCAAGAAGCACATTAGTGCTTTAAGTTCAATTAATGAAGAACTTATAGGATTTTTAAACTCTATTAAAGAGAGACCTCAAGCACCAAGTTGATCATCTTGTCTTTTACTCTTCTATACACTTTTCATCTTGTCTCTCTTGCACAAGATTGTTGGCATACTTTTGGTGGGACTTGCTTTGAGTAACCGTATTTGAAGATTGAGAAATCATCTCTTTCTAGTTTGCTTTTCTCTATGGCTTTATTTACAATTGTTTTAGTTCTTCTCTTTAGCATGAGTAATTAAGCCTATAACTAGAACTACGAGAACTATTGTCCCTGAATTTATGAGATTTTGAAGTTTGAATCTATATTTGGTTTCTATTCGTAATTAGCTTTTATCTTATTGTGCATAATTATAATCTTAATTAATTATATCGTCAGGCTATCGTACCTTAATTAGTTAATAGATCTATAGGATAAAACAAGACAAAGGATTAGGTGGTCCAAACCAATCTTTCTCTTCCAATTGTTATTAAATTAACAAGTTCATAGTGTTTTATGCTTTCTTTAATTGATGTCTTGCATGATTATTGGGAATATTAATTTAGAGAAATGAATATTAGTATTGCATGATCATTGGATATTAATAGTATTTGTATGAATGATTAGTGATCATAAAGAAATCAAACTTAGAGTTAAACAGAAAAATAATATAAAAAATTGAATGAGAAAACTCATATGTCCTAAGTTCCTCTCCTATAAGTTTAACCAAGACGTGAGTTGTGTTATTTGCTTTTATTCATAATTTATTTTATAATTAAATTCTGATTCTTACTTAATTTCAAATCTTTTAGGCTCAAACAATTGAATTAAGTAATAATTAAGTAAAATAAGTTCCTGAAACATCTTTTAGGCTCAATCTTTGTGGGACGATATTTCAAGAACCTATTTGAGAACCATTTGTTACTTTTCGACGGGTACACTTGCCCATGCATATTAATCTTGCATGAGAATCCAAGAGTTAGTTTACGCTTGTTCCAATTAATTCAAGTTTGTGAGGGAATTAATATTTAATTCTTGGTTAACTAATGTTGAACTAACTGTGGATGAACTAGGGATTAATCTAATTTGTTAATTAATTTTCTTAATTTCATATTTCTATTTTCAATGATTAACAACTTTAAGCCACAACCAAACACCCTCTGTTTTCTGAATACAATGCACACCACATGTTTGATATTTAGTCACTCACCCAATGATTCATAAGATGACGACCTAGGTAAGCTTAGCCTAGTACTACATTTAATTTACTCATAATTTGATAAAGATAGCGACAGTCTTTCATCATATGGCTATTTTGTTTTTGCTATAAAGTTACATTAGAACTACAGGTGTATAATGTAACAACTAAATTAGGGAGTATTTTGAATTATACATGTGGTTTAGTGTGAACCGTATATTGAAACAAACATATGTGTGCGGTTTGGTACATAGTAGAATATATGATTTAGTTACATAACTATGCATAATTGTATGCTAATGCGAAGTGTGTCTTGGCTAGCTGATTATGTAGAGTGGGTTTCGAGTAATTAACCATCCAAAATATGTTCGAATTAAATGATTATTTGGTTACCAAGTTATGCATAATATTGTAAATCTAGTATCAATGGCTGAATTGTGAACAAACTCACATACATTTTGTCACAAAGTTGAGAGAAAACTAACTAGCAAGTGTACTAGGTAGTTGTAGCAAGTAATAAAATTTGGAATTCATTTGAGTCCAAAGTATCATCCTCAATAATTAGTTCTATCAATTACCACTTCACAAATCAATAACTAGTTGAGACAAACGAATATTAGAGAGATTTTGAATCATTTAACAATTGAAGTAAAAAGTGCAGAAATCAAAAAATCACAGCAAAATAGAGCTACAAATTTAGAAATGAATGATGAGTGAATGCAGTTATGAATGATTTCACCTCTTTATCAATTTCAAAACTGAATGAGATCTAAACTCTAAGTTCATTAATTGATTGATGATCAATTTCACTGGATTAATCAAAGTTTAATTCCTTGACCCATTGATTCTAATATTTAATTAACTACCCTAATTCATTAGGTGTAAGTCAATCAAACATTACCTTAGGCATTAGAGATTAAGAGATTACAAGATCATGAATTTTGTTCCTTAAGATATCATACCTTGACATTCAATTCAGATTTGAGAAATTAACTCAACTTCCATTGATGAAAATCTTCTAGGTTCAATTCAATTGAATAACTAATCCAATCAAATGTTTAATAGCAGTAAGGATAGAATTAAATGTTTAATACAATCAAAGTCGTAATTACAATTAGAAAATAAAGGGAAACAGTAAATAGCAAAAAGTATTGAAGTGGAAAGAAATAACATGCTTGTTATTTACAAATAGAGAAAGCAGAGAAACCAATAAAATCCTATTTTAATTGTCCGCATCTTTTCCTCTAAGCCCTCATCTTCTTCTTCATCATCATCTTCATCTTCATCCTTTTCCTCATCACTAGCATGTGCTACTGGGGGTGGTGGCCATTATGCTAAAAAGGAGTTATTAGTGTGCAGTTCAACAAAAACAACCCAATAAATGTACAATAACTCAAAATGGTTGTTAGTGGATAGTGCAAAATTGAGTAAGCATAATAATTTGTGGTAGTCAATGATGAGTAGTGTCATGTGCAGAATACAAGAAGTACAGAGCAATGCAGTTATTGTAGAAATGTTATGCAGAACTTTTGGCCACAAATCAACTACCTACAACTTCAAAACTCAGAATTATGCAGATTTATTACCAAAATGAAAGGTAAAATGAAAATGAAAATGTAAAGAACTGTGAATTGCCTCTAATAAAGCGCACTTTTAACGTCACTAACTTCACGACTAATGATCTTTAGCTCTAGGAGATACTTTTGGTGGTAATGGTTTCAGCTCTATCTTTAGATATTCCTCCTTTTTCTCAAAAAATTTGCAACACTTCATTTAATTGAGAACTTGAAAGAAATAAATGTAGAGGGACTACCAGCCACTTCATAAACTCAATAAGCTTCTCTTCATGCTCTTCATTGCCTTGACATGTAGAATATTGTGTCTTGCTGCTGTACTTTGGCTACTCTCTTAGATATATAATGATGTAATATTCATATTTTAAGTGCTCAGGCAAAGGCTTCAACTTCGATGCAAGAGGCCGCTCTAGAGAAGGAGGCAATGTAAAATTAGAACTGAATCTGCAGCTTGCACTTCAACAAATGCATTATGATTCATTTCCTTAAAACTTGCAATAGCTGCATCATGATTACTATATACATATGCATCAATCTCAGCATAAAAGCTACATTTTGCAGAATCAATACATGCAGCACAAGTAAAGGAATCAAAATAATTTACTAAGTTAGGATAATCAATATAATAAAAAAAATTTAAAAAACTCAGCCAGATTTGTCACGACCCTTTTTTATAAAGGACCGAGAACATTATTTCTACACCACATACTTATTTAAAAATAGGTAAATAATAGAGAATATAAGTATAAAAAAAAATTCACTTCTCATTCAAAGTAAAAATGAAGTTCCTTACAACAAATATCCAACAGATCAACATAATATTACATTTAGTTTATAATATTCAAAATACCAAAAAAATTATAATACGTGACTCCCTCGACATGAGGTCTCATATATAAAGAAAAAGGACTCTGATGCATTATTACTCAACTCCAGCTTCTAACTTTTCTTCACTGGCCCCTCAGCCTGTGAAGTAGATGCAACACCTGCTACATCTGCTCACGTACCACCGTACGATCATCGCAGTACACACGCACACAACGACATAGAAAGAAATGCAAGGGTGAGCTTACCAAACATAAAATAAAATTATATATATAGAGCAAAATATTTTTCACAGCAATAACCCCATGCATTTCCAGCCCATCTAATGCACAGCATGAAAACGGTTTCCAACTGGTTTCACAGCCTAATTAATCCAGAAGGAACCGAGCCGGTCCGGGAGCGACCCATTCCGTATCTGGATCCGAGACAAAGACAAAGAAATTTCGAGATGAACTTACCGTTACATGTCTACCCACCTAAACATGTAACTCGGCTCTATAATGATGCACAACATATATCTCAGCATGATGCACGCCACCAAAATTATTTTAACAGCTCAACTACGGCAAGTTTATAATAGATCAGCCAAAATCTCAGCATTTTAAACTAATTTAACAACGATTCTGACTTAGAAAATAGCTTTTATTCAATAGATCTAACAAAATCATATCAAAATATCTTGAAATAACATATTAAACCGTTCAAAACATAGTTCATAGGTTAAAGTAAACTCCCCTTACCTCAGAAAGATGATTCACACTAGATCTACCGAATATTACTTGATTATAACAAAAATTCACCGAAGATTCAGCTTTAGAACGGAGTTTCTCCTAAGAACACCATGAATTTCTATAAGAAAGAGAAGGAGAAGAGAAACGAACGGTAAATCTAGCTTCAAACTTAAAGAAACTTACTTCCAATACTTCAGAATAGATGTAGAATCTCAGATCTGGCGAGAAATCTAAGTTTAGGAAGGTTTAGTATGAGAGAAATGGTGGTTTTCGGCCTTAGAACCTTTGAAAACCTTGGATAGAGGTGAAGAAATGAAAATTTCGTGTGAAACCCCCTTTTTATAGAAAATTTTCAAAATTTACTGTTCACGCCGAAATTTACTGTTCACCGCCTTACTGTTCATGCCGGAAAATACTGTTCAGGGCACTATTCATGCCGGAAAACACTGTACACGCACTGTACATACGCGGTTATCACTGTTCATACGCGGTTTGTATCAATACATCGTGACGTCACCGATGACGTCAGCCGCCATCAACATACGCGGTTTGTACTGTTCATACACCACGGTTTGTACGCGGTTTGCCTGCTCATTACACTGCTCATACGATCGTTTCACTTTTTTTTTTTTTTTTTTTATAATAATTTCAAACTCCATCTAAATATATTCCAATATCAAATAATCCTTCAATTAACATTGAACAAGTATAAAATATTATAGATTACTCAATAATAAATTAGAAGCCTGACAAGATTATCATCCACTAAATTATTTAAACAAATGAATGTGGAAAATTGAATGAAATGGAAGAGGAACAGGTTGCTCAAAGTTTTCTGCTGCATTGGTAAAAGTAGCATGAAAAGCAGGTGCAAAATTTGCATTTGTTGGACTACTATTTTTGCCACAATCACTTGCTCGATCAATAGCATTAAGATCTTCATCTGTTGGTTATTGCTCTTGAGAGCCTTGAAGGGTCTTTCCTGATCTTAAGGTGATAACACTAACATTCTCTGGATTGACTATTGGTTGTGCACATAGATTACTAAAACCTTGAGATTGCAATTGATTCAAAGTGGAAGCCAACTGTCCAATCTAATTTTCCAATTTTTGAATAGTTGCTTTTGTTATCTGCTGGAAATTCATATCATTAATTGTCATTTCCCTCATCAATTCTTCCAAGGAAGGCTCACTCTTGGAAGGTGCAGCAATTTGTGGTGGAGGTCGATATTGATGCTGCTATACATGTAGAATTTGATGTTGTTACTGCTGTGTAAAATTACCCCATCCCAGGTTCGGATGATTCATCCAACCAGTAGGCTCATGCAATGTAGGACAGGAATCAGTGAGGTGTTTAGGTGAAGTACATATCTCACACAACCATGTAGCCCTCTGTGACAATGCCAACTGCTTGATCAAAGAAGCTAAATCATCTAGCTTGTTCTCTAGTTTACTATGATTAACAACATGAGTATTTTCCATCTCCTAAACTCCTCTAGTTAAGGTCACTGGATTTCTTCTAGTATTGAACTGCTAATTATTAAAAGCCATATTCTAAATTAATTTCCTTGCTACAATAGGAGTTTTATATACCAAAGCTCCTTCACTGGCTGCATCAATCATCTGCCTATCCATGGATATAAGACCCTCATATAAGTACTGGATAAAAAGTTGCTTATTAATATGATAATGTGGATAGCTTGCACAAAGCCTCTTGAATCTCTCCCAACACTTATACAAACTCTCTTTGTCCATTTGCCTTATACCACATATTTCTTTTCTGATTGAAGTCACTGTAGATACAGGAAATTTTTTTTCCAAAAACATCCTCTTTAGACCAACACAGCTAGTGACTGATGTAACACCTTAATTTATTTTAAAATATAAATAAGTTTCACAAAATGGGAGTAATAAATTTTTTCATTCAAACAATTTCCCAATGTATAAGTTCAATAAAATATTTCAAGCAAGGATGAATTACAAGTTTATATCAAAGATTACTACAGGATGAATTTTAAATACATCAAAGTTTCCAAAATAACTATCTAGTCCTATAGCAGTTTCATCCATCCCTTCACTGAGCCTAGTGTCGATCATCTTGGTTACCTGAAAAATAAATGTAAGGGTGAGTACTCTACACTATCCAACACACACAAGCATAGAGGCTCACCTTGTGCACTCCACATATTTTCTAGCATAGCTCAAATAAAGCATCCACAAACACAAGTAACACTTTATAAATATTCAATTTCAATTCACAGATAGATGTGCTCATTGTACCAACAAACATTCCACACACACGTGAGCTCACAACATGTATGCATGCTCACTGTGGCACTGTGATTGTAACATCCAAAATTTTAAGTGTCTGTTTTATGCTATTAATTGATTTTCTTGATTAATTTACATGAATAAGGTTAATAATAAATTAATTGAATATTTATTAGAATTCAAATCTATGTTGATTAGGTAGACTAGAATTAAAAATTTATAATAGAATTTCCTCTTTGTAGAGAAACCGATATAGTTTTAGTAATTTAAATTAACAGAATAAATTAATATTATTTGCCCTAAATCCAATAGTGCGGAAGCCATCCATCATACCTTGATCCAATGGCTCATAATCAACCTTGTGGCTCATTTGAGATCACAAGATTTATGAACTAATTAAAACTTTCCAAGTAACTCCATTCATCATGGCCACTTGGATATTTTGTTTTCCCTCATCTCTTTATAAATTTATCACTTCTCTCCCTCATTCTCTTCTCCATCTTTCTCCTTTTCTTAAACTCCATAAATTTTTCTCTCAAGCTCACCTACACTTACAAATTAGAAACATCTTTGGAATCAAATTGGTACTCAAAGGAGGTAGGGTTCTATCCTTATTATTATGCTTATGTGGATATGTGTGGCTGCCTAGTTTATGTTTTAAATATCTTAATCCATGATGTATTTGGTGTTTTTATTATGTATAGCTGGATTAATGGTGGGTTGGGTGAGTTTGAGGGTAGATCAAGTAGAAAAACAAAGAAGAGAAAGGAAACAGTAAGTCTGAAAATAGAATTTTCTAGGGTTTTTGTACAAATACACTATGTTGACCAATTATTAACTGTTTAAACATTGTGAAAATATTTTACAATTAAAATAGACATCCAAATATTTCTATACATATAAATTATGAAGCAATTGGATTAGTATAGAATTAGTTATAAATTTTTGAAGTTTGGTTTAAGTTTCAGATTTTGATTTTGGGCAAGTAAGCCTGCGTAAGACATAAATCATTCCACATAACTTGGATTGAGGTGAAACAAAATTTGTTAAAAAGCTAAGATATATTAATTTATACCATAAAAATTTTAGAGTCTAATTCAATTTGAGAAATTCCCAGAAATTTTCCAAAGTAACCCCTAGTGTTGTTGAGTCAGAAACAGAGCAACCTATAACAACCAAATTTAGAACCTTATAGCTTGAGTTCTATTTAACCAAATGAAATGAAACTTATTGGATAATAAAATTTGATTCCATAAATTTAAAATGATATGAACTTAGCAGTCATACACTTAGAATTCAAATTTTGGTGGATTTTAACATTTTTGAGTGCTGTTTTGGCTAATCACAGGATAGGTCATAGTAGAAAGCAAAATTCTTGAGCTGTAGTTGTCAAAACTGAATGGGACCAATTAGGTTAGAAAATAGACAAATAGGGCTTCAACATATAAAAATTTCAGGTCTATTAAAGTCATGTAGCAATAAACGTAGTAAAAATAAAACAAGGCAAAATTTATCCCTTTAAGAAAATAATTATGAATTTAAAGGTTTTATTTATTTATTTTCTATGATATGTGAATGTTTGTTTGTTAGTTGGCACTATTCATTGGAACGAAAATATGATCGTCATGTTGCATAAATTTTTTAAGAATTATGGATAAATTGTAAAATTTCAAAGAGATATGTGAGATACAATATGAAAGTTATGAAACTTTAAGATGATTGAAAGTTATAAGAAAATCCTATATCACTTGGGCCAGTCCCAGATAAAAAGTTAAGGGGAATAAGTCAATGGGAGCATTGGGGAAAGTAAACCTAACAAATCCTGTATAGGAACGAGCTCGTTCTTGATAAGCATACTATTATCCAGAAGTCTTATGCCAAGAACTCCCAGGGGACCAAGGATAAGAACATATATGAGAATTAAGCACATTATTATGTGATTGAAAGTATTTTAATTAATATTAATTCATTTCTATGTTGTTTTCAATGATAACTTTAAGTATTATTATGTCACATGTACGATTCATGTTGAGTCTTTTGATTATTTATTTAATTTCTTGTATACATGTATCATAATCATTATGATCTTGTGTATTATAAATGCTAGACATAAAATTTACTTTGTTTTAGACCATGTTTTCAATAATCACAATTGAAAGATTTTCTTATTGGTTTAGCAACCCTTTATTTAAATAAAAATTGAAGCAACTTAGAATGAAAGCGATGTCAACATAGAAGTACACAGTCCTACTGAGAATTTTAGAAATTCTCATGCTACTTAGTTTCTGTTTCATTCTCAGATCTGCATGATGGACGCAACAACAATGATCTACATTGAGTTCTCAGATGTACAGTGGGCCACGATAGTAGTTGTAGGACACTAACCTTAGTTCTAAATTGTCTGGTGAGGACTTGTTAGGACTACACTTTGATGACATGGGCCACTAATCTTTTTGTATGTAGTGGTCCTTATATATATTCCTGACTATATGTAAATAACATGGTGTCTTATATATATGAATATGTCTAGTTATCTTTCTGTAAAATGTATGAGTTAAATTAATTACTATATTTATCTAGGTTATTCCATATTTGATTTTCTTTTATTTTTGTTTTTATAATGTCTCGCTCCATTATACATCCAATAATTTATTACTAAATCAATATGAAATGAATGAGTGGAATAAACAAAAATTTTATTAATGTAATGCAACTAATGCATTTAGTAATTATGACTTAAGCATAAACTAAATACAGTAGGGTGTTACAGTGATCACAGGTTTCTAATGCCTTTAACCTCAAGAACTTACTCAGTTAACACCATGGATGGTTGCCAAATAACCCCCTCCTCACAGATACAATGTGTGCAGTCACGAGCCCCTTAGCAAAGGTGTTAGTTCGAGCTCGAGTCAAGAGGAGAGCATGTGGCCTATGGTGCACCCATGATCACTATTGGTGTTGTCACAAAGCTAAGAGAACACTAACTAGCAAGTGTACTAGGTAGTTGTAGCAAGTAATAAAATTTGGAATTTAGTTTGAGTCCCAAGTATCGTCTTCAGGGATTAGTTCTATCAATTTCCACTTCACAAATCAATAACTAGTTGAGCTAAACAAAATTTGGAGTGTTTTGAAGCATTTAAGAACAAAGCAATAAAGTGCAGAAATAAGAAAATCACAGCAAAACAGAGTGACAAATTTTATTAATGAAATAATGTGTGAATGAAGTTAGGATTGATTTCACCTCTTCATCAATTGCAAAACTGAAGTAGATCTAAACTATAAGTTCCTTAATTGATTGATGATCAATTTCACTTATTTAATCAAAGGACAATCTGTAACTTCCTATACTTTGATTTAAATAAAATGAGGGTTGTTAAAGTATAATTGGAATTAGATTTAGATAGAATTTATATTTTAAAAAAATAATAATATGAACAGTAAAACCGCCTATGAACAATGTCGATGAATAATAAACTACCTATGAACAGTAAAACTGCCTATGTACGGTGACCGATAACGTCATTAGTGACATCATCATGACATCATGGCTAACGTCACATCCGTGTACAGTACGCGTGCACAGTGTTTCTGACGTGAACAATGTAAATGTGAGTGTGGCTGGCGTGCATATGCATGGGTTCATGATTTGTGCTTGTGGATATGATAACGTTGCCTGTGCCTGTATTTGTTTATTGTATTGAAAATGTGCTGGAGGTGAGACTCTATGCTTAATTGTACGTTTTGGTAGTGTAGAGTACTCACCCTTACATTCATTTTTCAGGTAATCAAGATGATCAGCACCGGACTCAATGAAGGGAGGGATGAACTGCTATAGGATTTAGATTTTATTTTGAAATTTGTTGTAATTGAACTAATCCTGTAGCAGTTGCGTGATATTAATTTGTAACCCTTGACTTATTTCGAAATCTTTTATGAAAATCTAATTATCTGATTTACGAAATTATTATTTAATTGAAATTAAATTTAAGGTGTTACAATTTTGGTATCAAAGCAGTTCATCCAAATTAGATTGCGATATCGGGCTGAAGCGTCCAAGATAAGTGTTGATTGTTTTGCTTGCCTGAATTGTAAATGTATTATTGATTTGATGTGCTAGACTGTGACTGTTAAATTGTGTAGCTTAGAATATGTCTGGTAGAAGTAGAGGTAGAGGAGCTAGAGGCACCAATGACCTCATAGCGCGCATGGCTCAGATTCTAGAAGCCATGGTGCAAAATCAAGGCAAGGAGCTGGCTGAGTATAGAGGGTTATCTGCCTTCACTAGGCATGATCCTCCAAAGTTTGAGGGTGGATTCAACCCTGAAGGATCCCAAAGGTGGGTGGCTGATGTGGAAAATATTTTCAATGCTATGTGGTGTCATGAGGAGAACAAGGTTGCCTATGCCACCTATTTGCTGTGTGGGGAGGCTGAGGACTGGTGGAGGTTTGCCAGTCAGACCCTGCCACAAGAGGATGGGTACATTCAGTGGGAGACATTCAAGACTATCTTCCTAGGAAACTAGTTTTCCCGGGACTTAAGGAAGCAGAAGGCTAGGGAATTCCTTAAGCTGAAGCAAGGAAGCATCACCGTGGGGTAATATGCAGCTAAGTTCTAAGAGTTGATGAAGTACTGGCCTCATTATCAGCATGGTGATGGAGAGGAGGATCTGTGTGCTCAATTTGAGCATGGGTTGAGGTCGAACATATGAGCTGCGGTCAGTGTGTTTCAACTGACGGACTTGCCCATTCTAGTGAGTAAGAGCAGAATTTTTGAAGCCAACTCAAGGGGGAAAACGGTGGACACTAGGGGAGCCAGCCCTGTGAGGCAAGATAAAAGACCCCGTAGGTTCTCAAGGGGACCATATTCGGGTTCGAACAGCTCTCAGTCTCGAGGAAGTTCATCTCAAGAGAGGAGTAGTGGAAGTGGTTCAGGATCGTGTTCTTTCAGAGGGCTGCTCAAGTGCTTCAGGTGTGGTGGACCACATATGGTGAAAGATTGCCCACAGCCGAGGATAACCTGCAACAACTATAGGAAGTCAGGGCACATTGCCAATGAGTGCTGGGCCGCTAAGAGAAGCGGTAGTGCAAGTACAACTCAAGGCTGAAATTAAGAGGAAGTACGGGGCCAAGTATGGGGCAGAAGCCAAGTATTCCTGGTCGAGTCTTTACTATGAGTGGAGCAGAGGCTTCACAGTCAGGAGCTGATCCGAGGTAAATGCATTATTAAAGGTCGATGGCTTGATGTGCTGTTTGATTCGGGTGCTACGCACTCTTTTATATCTGTGGACTGTGTGAAAAGTCTGAACTTGTATGTGACTAAACTGTCTTGTAATATTGTTGTGACTACCTCTACGGGTAAGTTGGTTGTGACTTCATGGTGTGTTTGGGGTGTGCAATGATGGTACATGGTAGGGAGTTCGAGGTGGACTTGATTTGTTTACCTCTTTCTTAATTGGATGTAATTCTAGGAATGGATTGGCTTGCTGCCAACCATGTGCTGCTGGACTGTAGGGAGAAGACCTTGATCTTCGGGGCAACAGTTGTAGAGGTTCCAAAGGCTGATGAGCCAGGGAGCATGGGAGAACACGATAAACGCCAAGGCTTTTATGGTTAATGTTTTCAATGGAAGCCGAATGTGTAGTGGAACCGGAATATATTCCAGTAGTCAAGGATTTCTTGGAGTTTTTTCCCAAAGATGTTTCTGTGCTACCACCTGAGAGAGAAATAGAGTTTACTATTGACCTTATTCTGGGAGCAAGCCCAATTTCTATGGCACCTTACAGGATGTCAACAGTGGAGTTGGCAGAGGTCAAGAAGCAAGTAGAAAACCTATTGCAGAAATGATTTGTGAGACCAAGTGTGTCACCGTGGGGAGCACCAGTACTCTTGGTCAAGAAGAAGGACGGAAGCATGAGGATGTGTGTAGATTACCGGCAGCTGAATAAGGTGACAGTCAAGAACAAGTATCCACTTTCGAGGATTGATGATTTGATGGACCAATTAAGAGGAGTCGCAGTGTTTTCAAAGATTGATATGAGATCAGGATATCATAAATCTGAGTGAAGGATGCAGATGTACATAAGACGGCATTTAGGAGACGGTATGGTCACTATGAGTATTTGGTGATGCCGTTTGGGGTGACCAATGCACCTGCGGTGTTCATGGACTACATGAACAGGATCTTCCATGAGTTTTTGGATAAGTTTTTGGTAGTGTTCATCGATGACATCTTAATTTATTCAAAGACTCAGGAAGAGTATGTGGAGCACTTGAGGATTGTTCTACAAATTCTGAGGGAGAGACAATTGTATGTAAAATTCTCTAAGTGCGAGTTTTGGTTGTCGGAGATTCAATTTCTAGGACATATAGTGTCAAAGGAAGGAATCATGGTAGACCCTGCAAAAGTAGAAGTAGTGGCTGAGTGGTCGAGGCCGACGAATGTGACAGAAGTGCGCAGTTTCCTTGGATTGGCAGGCTGACCCACAAAGGAAAGGAGTTCAAATGGACCAAGGGGTGTGAAGCTAGTTTCTTGGAGCTGAAGATAAGGCTGACTTTGGCGCCGGTGTTGGCTCTACCCGACCCGGAACGAAAGTTTGATATGTATTATGATGCATCTGGACAAGGACCTGGTTGTGTCTTGATGCAAGACAGGCGAGTGGTTGCTTATGTCTCAAGGTAGTTACGCTCACATGAAGTCAACTATCCAACACATGATCTAGAGTTAGCCGCAGTGATTTTTGCCCTTAAGGTGTGGAGGCACTACCTATATGGGGCGAGGTTCGAAGTGTTCAGTGACCATAAAAGTTTGAAGTATCTGTTTGATCATAAAGAGCTGAATATGCGACAGAGGAGATGGATGGAATTCCTTAAGGACTACGACTTCACATTGTCTTACCACCCTGGCAAGGCAAACGTGGTAGCCGATGCATTGAGCCAGAAATCATTGCATATGGCGGCAATGATGGTGAAAGAGATGGAGTTGATTGAGAAATTTCGAGACATGAATTTGGCCATGGAGGTGAGGCCAGGGAGTCTATATCTTGGAGCGACGACGATTCACAATAACTTTCTGGTGTATGTCCGAGATGCTCAGCAGGGAGTGCTTTCCTGCAAGACATGATGAGACAGAAGGATGAGGGAAAGGACTTGGATTTCCACCACGATGAGAACGGGGTGATTAAGTTCCAGAACCGAGTGTGCATTCCTCAAGTGGATAAGTTGAGATGGATGGTGCTTGAGAAAGCACATAAGAGCAGGATGAGTTTTCACCCCAGTGCAACTAAAATGTATCAGAACCTCCGGAAGAGTTTTTGGTGGAATGGTATGAAGAGAGATGTGGCTGAATATGTAGCTAAATGACTAACTTGCCAGAAAGCGAAAGTAGAGCACCAATGTCCACCTGGATTGTTACAGCCGCTGGAGATCCCTGAGCGGAAGTGGGATAGTATTTCCATGGACTTTGTTTCTGGATTGCCTAAGACCAGGAACAACCATGATGCCATCTGGGTGATAGTAGATCAGTTAACTAAAGCTGCACACTTTCTCCTGATCAACATGAAGTATAAATTGGAGCGACTTGCAGAGTTGTATGTGCGGGAGATAGTCAGACTGCATGGGGTGCCGACTAGTGTGGTGTCCGATAGAGATCTGAGGTTTACCTCAAGGTTTTGGGAGAGCCTGCAACGGGCATTGGGGACTAATTTGAGGCTAAGCTCGGATTATCACCCACAGACTGACAGTCAGACTGAACGGACCATCAAATCCCTGAAGGACTTGTTGAGGGCTTATGTGCTTGAACAGCAGGGAACTTGGGAAGAGTGCTCGCCGCTAGTGGAATTCACGTACAATAACAATTACCATGCTAGCATCGGAATGGCGCTGTTTGAGGCCTTGTATGGGCAGAGGTGTAGAACTCCGTTGTTTTGGTATGAAACTAGAGAGGCGACTTTGTGTTTGCTGGATATGATCCAAAGAAAGAACGAGCAAATCATAATGATCAGAGATAAAATGAAGGCTACCCAGGATCGATAGAAGAGCTATTATGATAGGAGGTGAAAGCCATTGGAGTTTCAGGTGGGTAACCATGTATTTTTGAAAGTCTCACCTGTAACCGGAGTTGGGAGAGCTCTGAAATCTCGGAAGCTGTCTCCTAAGTTCATTGGGCCATTTGAAGTGCTGAGTAAGATTGGTCCTGCTGCATATCGGATAGCGTTGCCTTCGAATCTCTCAAATCTACATCCGGTGTTCCATGTGTTGCAGCTCAGGCAATATGTGCCCGATCCTTCCCATGTGATTGATCTTGACCCGATTTAAGTGAGAGAGGACTTGTCGTATGACGTATACCCAGTGAGGATTGCTGATCACCGTGTTAAACAGCTGAGGGGTAAAGAGATATCATCGGTGAAGGTAGTTTGGAGCTCAAGTGATGAGGGAGATGCCACATGGAAAATGGAGAGTAGAATGAGAGAACTGTACCCAGGGTTATTTTTGTAGTTTGTGTGTTTGGTTGAATTTCAGGGATGAAATTCCTTAAAGGAGGGGAGAGTTGTAACGTCCTGAATTTTGATAATTATACATATATATATATATATATATATATCTAAATGTATATTCATGTGTGTATGTATGTATATATATGTATGATTGTTTGGATTGGGCTGGTTGGGTGTTGTTAGCAATCTACACTAGCAAGTATACTAGCATTGCAGCAAGTGATAAGTAAATTTAAGATCCAAATATCGTCTCCACAGGGAATTTAGGTTCAAGTACCACTTCACAGAATTATAACCATTTGAGTCATACAAATTTTGGAATGAGATTTGTATCATATAACAACACTAAACCAAAGCAATTAAAGGTAAAGAACTTGCAGACAAACAGAGTATAAAATTGTGATGAAATGAAATAGCAATGAAGGATAGTTAGGAATTTATTTCACAGAATATCAATATCAATCCAATTAAATCCTCTGAACATTCAAGCAATTGAATAATTGACAATCGGTTCACATATACCTAGCCAAAGGTTAATTCCTTAACTCATTGACCCTAACAATCCACTAAACCTCCCTAATCCCTTAGGTGAGATTCAATTTCAGGTTGCATTAAGAATTAGAACTATAAGATTGCAGAATTAGGTCTCCTTATCCCTAAGAAATCCCTAAACACTGGTTGCCAATTCAGATCGGAGCAAACAATCCAATTCCCATTGGTAAAGATTCCTCTTGATTAATCAAATGAATTTCCATTCAAAGATTGCATTAAAAGCAGAATTAACAACTCAATTAATCCAAGAACTTAAAGTTCAGAAGATAAAGTCGAATCAATACATCAATTCGAGTTCCATAAACCCCTAACTATGGGAAATTAAGCACACATTGCAACAAAAACAGAGAAAGAAGAAGAAGAAGATGAAGAAGAATGCAGAGCAGCCATGGCCACGAACTCCAATCCAATCCCTCTTCTTGGAGCTTCAAGCTTCGACCCCAATCTTCTCTCCACTCTCTCTCAACGACAATCTAACTAACAAAACAGAAAATGAGCAAAAGATTTTTAGTTTTCACGCTTCAATCATGTATATATAGAAACCCCAGTTCTGCGCGTTGTCACTTTTCTTCACAAGAGTAACCACGCAGAAGCTTTATGTAGTGCGCGTGTTCACTTTCAAGAGCAAGAGTAACCACGCGCAACTTGCAGAGTTGAAGGCTTCTCTGGAACATTCACTTTTATTCATAATAGTGGCAACGCAGGAGGTCAAAGGGCTGCGCGTGATCACTTTCGTGAGTAATAGTAACCACACACAAGCTGTCCTGATACAAGTGCCTCTGGAATGCTCACTTTCATTGGCAAAAGTGATAACGCGTAGCTCATCAGGAATGGAGTCTCTCTGGAACGCTCACTTTCGTTGGCGAAAATGACAACGCGCAGCTCATCAGGAATGAAGTCTCTCTGGAACGTTCACTTTCGTTGGCGAAAGTGATAACGCACACTGGCAACGCTCATTCTTGTAACTAAAAGTGATTACGCACAGGCTCCTCTTCTCATTTAGGCTTTGGAATGATCACTTTCACTAACAATAGTGATCATGCCCAGCCTGCATCCTATAATTCTTGTATTTTGGAGTCCAACATTGCCATTCTTCCTCTTCCTTTCCATTGATAATCCATTTCCATGACTTTTGCTCAGATTATTCCTTCAAAATCAAGATAAATTCCTTAAGAATTAAGCATAAATTCTACAAATGCGAAAATAACTACAAATTGAAATAAAACTTTCAATCATTCTCTTTTTCTGAGTTTTTCTGCTTTCTTCATATATTTTCCTTATTAAATGAGCTAGAATTATGCTAAAATATCAGTAAAAATATGGATTCATCATTGGGCTGAGTGTAGGGAGAGATACTGAGCTGTTCTCGCTGCAGCGAGAAGGCCCTGAGAAGAAGGATCAGAACTGTGGCCATCTCGCTGTAACGAGAGAGCGACAATCTGCGGTGCATTTCTGGGTGCAGTCTCGCTGTAGCGAGATTTTGTAGAAACCAGAGTACAGTTTTCTCTGGTTTTTTCACTGCAACGAGGAGAATATCTCGCTGTAGCAAGAGTGTCGCGACCAGAGTGGTATTTGAAGGGTTACTGTTCAAGAAAAGGGTTATTTTCATGATTTCCCTCTCTCTCCTTCACGATTCTCTCTACCCAAACCCATTCCTACCTATTAAAAGCCCTCCAAGACCGATTGGAAGCTAGATTGAGGATTGGGGAAGTGTTTGGAGCTCTTGGAGGTAAGTTCTATGGCTAGGATTTTGGTTTTCATCCCTTACTTTCATTTTTTGAGGTTTTCCTTAAGTTCCCTTATAATTTCTGTGTGCTTTAGGGATAAAATCCGTGTGGGGAAGCAATTCCATCAACGTTTCATGTCGGGTTTCCATTTTTGAGGTAAGGGGAGTACTTTACTTTTGTTATCTTTGTTAGGAATGAGTTTATTTGAATGAATATAGTAATGTGATAGAAATAGGAAATGAGGGTATATGTATTGATGAATTGTACGAATTGAGTTGAGTCCGGAGGTGTCTGACCTCTGGTATATTGTGTGAAATTAAGTGATGTGCTTGTGTTGGTTGCCATTGGATGCAAGGAAATAGGCTAGGGGCTGTATAATTGAATGAACATTGTGTGTGAAAAGTTGGGCCTGAGGGCCGTGTAATATTAATGGAAATAGGCTAGGGGCTGTGTGTCTTGAATGAAATGTGGGCCTAGTGCCGTAACTGTTAAATGTGGGCTATGTGCCGTATATCAAAATGTGTGTGACTGAGGCATGCAACGCCGTTGTAATGTACTGTGAATGATTCAGCGATACACTGGGGGTGTGAGAAATGAGGACGGTAGAAATACCTTGGGGAAGAGGGAGTGGTGGTGACACTGACTGTGGAATGGGTGCACCACAGGCCACACACTCTCTTCCTGCCTAGACCTCTGACCATTACCTTTGCTGAGCGACCCGTGACTGCCCACGTGGTATCCATGAGGCAGGGGTAACCGGCAACCATTCATGGTGAAAATCTGTGATCACAGTGTAAATGTGAGTGTGGCTGGCGTGCATATGCATGGGTTCATGATTTGTGCTTATGGATGTGATAACGTTGCCTGTGCCAGTATTTGTTTAATGTATTGAAAATGTGCTGGAGATGAGACTCTATGCTTAATTGTATGTTTTGGTAGTGTAGAGTACTCACCCTTACATTCATTTTTTAGGTAATCAAGACGATCAGCACCGGACTCAATGAAGGGAGGGATGAACTGCTATAGGATTTAGATTTTATTATGAAATTTGTTGTAATTGAACTAATCCTGTACAGTTGCATGATATTAATTTGTAACCATTCACTTATTTCGAAATCTTTTATGAAAATCTGATTATCTGATTTGCAAAATTATTATTTAATTAAAATTAAATTTAAGGCGTTACAGACAATATGGTATATCTGGGAGAAATGTAGGGTGGTGAGTGACATTCGAGATTGTGCATGGAATATTGTGTTCGAATGCACCACATGACCACACACTTGTTTCCCATCTTGACTCCTAACCATTACCTTTGCTAAGGGTCTGTTTATTGCATGCATTGTATCTGTATTGCATTGGGCCATTCGACGACTATTTACATGGATGTGTAAGACCTCGGGATAGAGGCATCGGATAACTGTGGCCACAAGGCGCGGTAAGCGCGGATAAAAGTAAAAGAAATTGTGAATTTGTAGAATATAATATGTGTTGAGATGAGAATATGCTTTATATGACACTATGATATGTAATGCTATGATGTTTCCTTTAATCGTGATAAGATGTGTTTTATGGTGAATATATGTTATGTATAAGTGGTAGGGTAGAGACTCACCCTTACACAACATTTTCAGGAAACCAGGACAAATAGTACCAGGCTCACAGTGCATGGATGGATGAGAATTGCTATAGGACTTAGTTATTTTGAGCTATGTAATGAATATTTTCAATTCTATAGCATTCTTTTGAATCAGTTGTAATGAATATTTTCAATTCTATATCTTTTCATTTTTTTTCTTATTAGAGAGTTTTTGAAAGAAAATTTATTTTACCATTTAAATTTTTATGAAAATTTATCATATATTGAGGAAAGAAATAAAAGGTGCTACAATTTTGGTATCAGAGCAGTTCATCCAGACTAGACTTGGGTATGGGATTAACATGTCTATGTTGTGTGATAGATATACTAGAATATGAAATGATTATTTGCTAATATGACTTGTTAGATGTAAATTACCTGAACTAGATGTATCTATGTGTGGAGCTGAGGCTTCAAAATCAGAGGAGCTTATTAAAGGTAAATGTGTCATAAAAGACTAACTTTTAGATGTATTGTTTGATTCAGGTGCTACTCATTCCTTTATTTATGTGGATTGCATGAGATGTCTAGAATTACTTGTATCTGAATTATCTTGTGATGTTATTGTATCTACTCCTACGGGTAAGCCCGTAGCAACTTCTTCTGTGTGTTTAGGTTGTCCTGTGATGGTACATGGTAGGAGTTTTAGTATAGATTTGATTTGTTTACCTCTTTCCCAACATGATGTAATTTTGAGAATGGATTGGTTGTCATCCAACCATGTTCTATTGGACTGTAAAGAGTAAGTTTTGATTTTTGGCACTAAAGTATCAGAAAGCGCTAAACTCTTAAGTCCAAATCCGTTGGGAAATGTAATGAATGCTAAGGCTTTCATGGTTCTATTTTCAATTGAGACTAAAAGAGAAATAAAGCCTGAGTATATCCCAGTGGTGAGAGAGTTTTTAGAAGTTTTCCCAAATGATGTTACTGAATTGCCACCGGAAAAAGAGATTGAGTTTACTATTGATCTCATTCCAGGAGCAAATCCTATTTCTGTTGCACCATATAGGATGTCACCAGTGGAGTTGGCTGAGGTAAAGAAACAGGTAGAAGAATTATTGCAGAAAAGGTTTATAAGGCTAAGCGTGTCACCTTGGGGAGCACTTGTTCTTTTGGTGAAAAAGAAAGATGGGAGCATGAGGATGTGTGTTGATTATAGGCAGTTGAATAAGGTAACAATAAAGAACAAGTATCCTATTCCTTGAATTGATGACTTGATGGATCAGTTACAAGGAGCTTTCGTATTTTCAAAGATTAATTTGTGATTTGGTTATCATCAGATCAGAGTCAAGAGTGAGGATATCCCCAAGATAGCTTTTAGAACCGGTTATGGCCACTATGAGTATCTAGTTATGCCATTTGGTGTGACTAATGCTCCTGCAATATTCATGGACTATATAAATAGAATTTTCAATGATTTTTTGGATAAATTTGTTGTAGTATTTATAGATGATATTCTGATTTATTCCAAGACTCATGAAGAACATGCAGAACACTTGAGAATTGTTTTATAGATACTAAGCGAAAGATAGTTGTATGCAAAATTCTATAAGTGTGAATTTTGGTTACCACAAATCTAATTTTTGGGACATATGGTATCAAAAGATGGCATTATAGTGGATCCAGTAAAGGTGGAGGCAGTGGCTCAATGGCCAAGGCCTACTAATCCAATAGAAATTCGCAGTTTTCTTGGACTAGCTGGCTATTATAGGAAATTCATTGAAGGATTTTCTAAAATAGCTTTTCATTTGACAAAGTTAACAAGAAAAGGAAAGGAGTTTGTGTGGAATGAAGAGTGTGAAGCTAGTTTCCAAAAGCTGAAAGAAAAGTTAACATCTGCCCCTGTCTTAGTTTTACCTAATTCAGAACAGAAGTTTGATGTGTATTGTTATGCATCTGGGCAAGGGCTTAGTTGTGTCTTGATGCAAGATGGAAGGGTAGTTGCTTATGCTTCGAGGCAGTTGCGTCCTCATGAAGTTAATTATCCTACTCATGACCTAGAATTAGCCGCAGTGGTTTTTGCCCTTAAGATATGGAGACATTATCTATTCGGGGCGAGATTTGAGGTGTTTAGTAAGAATAAGAGTTTGAAATACTTGTTTGATCAGAAAGAGTTAAATATGAGGCAGAGAAGGTGGATGAAATTTTTGAAGGATTATGGTTTTACATTGTCTTACCATCCTAGGAAGGCAAATGTGGTTGCTGATGCTTTAAGTAGAAAGTCCTTGCATATGGCAAGTATGATGGTGAAAGACTTAGAATTGATTGAGAAGTTCCAAGATATGAATTTGGCAGTGGAGGTCCGAGCTCAGAGTTTGTATCTTGTGACTTTGATAATCAACAATGATTTCTTGGTTAGGGTTTATGATGCTTAACAATAAGATGTGTTCTTGTAAGAAATGATGAGGCAAAGGGGTGAAGGAAAGGATTTGGAGTTCCATTGTGATGCAAATGGATTGATTAAGTTCAAGAACCGTGTGTGTATTCCTTCTAATAATGAGCTTAAGCAGATGATACTTGAGGAAGCTCATAAAAGTAGAATGAGTTTTCATCCTAGTGCGACAAAAATGTATCAAGATATCCATAAGAATTTTTGGTGGAATGGAATGAAGAAGGGTGTGGCTGAGTATGTGGCAAAGTATGTGGCAAAGTGTTTAACTTGTCAAAAGGTGAAGGTAGAACATCAACATGCACCTAGGATGTTGCAACCATTAGAAATTCCTGAGTGGAGGTGAGATAGTATTTCTATGGATTTTGTGTCTGGTCTACCAAGAACCAAGAGTAATCATGATGCAATTTGGGTGATAGTAGATAGATTGACTAAAGTAACTCATTTTCTTTCCATTAATATAAAGTGCAAGTTGGAGAAGCTAACAGATATGTATGTGAGAGAGAAAGTCAGATTGCACAGAGTGCCAACTAGTGTTGTGTCAAATAGAGATCCAAGGTTTACATCAAGATTTTGGGAGAGTTTGCAGAAAGCCTTGGGTACTAAGTTAAAACTTAGTTCAGCTTATTGTCCACAAACTGATGGTCAAACTGAAAGAACAATACAGTCCTTGGAGGATTTGTTGAGAGCTTCTGTGATGGAACAACAAGGAACTTGGGAGGAATTTCTACCTTTGGTGGAATTCACGTATCATGTAAGCATTGGAATGGCTCCATTTGAGGCTCTGTATGGAAGACGGTGCAGAACCTCTTTATGTTGGTATGAAACTGGAAAGGCGATCGTATATGCGCCAGATATGGTTCAGAAGCAACATGAGCAAATCAAATTGATTAGAGAAGAGATGAAAATAGCACAAGATAGGCAAAAGAGTTACTATGATAAGAGGAGAAAACCTTTGGAGTTTCAGGTAAGTGATTATGTGTTTTTGAAAGTTTCACCTATAACTGGAGTTGGAAGAGCTATAAAACCTAAGAAGTTATCTCCTAAGTTTCTTAGGCCATTTGAAGTGCTAGGAAAAGTTGGTCCTGTTGCTTATGAGATTGCTTTGCCTCCAAATCTCTCAAACTTGCATCCTGTATTTCATGTATCTCAGCTTAAAAGTATATTCCTGACCCTACTCATGTGATAGAACTTGATCCTGTTCAAGTGAGAGAGAATTTGTCATATAATGTACAACCGGTGAAAATTGTTGATCGCCGTGTTCAGAAATTAAGGGGTAAGGATATTTCACTTGTTAAAGTAATATGGAATACTAGTGATGAGGGAGATCTCATGTGGGAAACTGAGAATAAGATGAGAGAATTATATCCTGATCTATTTGTAACTTAGCGAATTTCGGGGACGAAATTCCTTAAAGGAGGGGAGAATTGTAACATCTTGTACTTTGATTTAAATAAAATAAGGTTTGTCAAAGTATAATTGGAATAGATTTGGATAGAATTTATATTTAAAAAAAATTTAAAAAATTAAAAAAAATAATGTAAACAGTAAAACTGCCTATGAACAGTGTCGATAAACAGTAAAACCGCATAAGAACAGTGAAACCGCCTATGTACAGTGACCAATGACATCATCAGTGACATCATGGCTGACGTCACGTCCATGTACAGTATGCGTGCACAATGTTTCCAGCGTGAACAGTGACCGCGAACAGTGTTTTCTCATGAACAGTAATTCCGGCGGTGAACAGTAAATTTTGAAAATTTTCTATAAAAAGGGGTTTCACACGAAATTTTCATTTCTTTACTCCTATCCAAGGTTCTCAAAGGTTCTAAGGCTATATCTCACCATTTTCTCTCATACTAAACCCTCCTAAACTTAGATTTCTCTTCAAAGCTGTGATCCTACGTCTGTTCTAAAGGATTTCAAGTAAGTTTCTCTAAGTTTAAAGTTAGATTTACTGTTTGTTTCTCTTCTTCTTCTTTTTTTTATAGATGTTCATGATGTTCTTAGGAAAAACTCCATTCTAGAGTTAAAATCTTCGGTTAAATCTTTGTAAAAGCTCTGTTTTGAGGTAAGAAGGGCTCTACTTTATCATTTTGTTATGTTTATTACTTGTATTCTCATAGATCTTGTCATGTATGTGATTATATGTGGAATAATCCTTGTTTTATGAAAAATAATCGGTGAAAAGTGAGAATAGTTGGTTGTTTATGTGATTTTATGATGAATACATGGTGAAAATGTAATATTATGTTCAAATAGGGCATGATAAGGTATATTGAGGATGGTTGATATGATTTTATGATTTTGTGATATGAAATATACAAAGAGATGAATGTTTCATGTTTGAATATATTGTGTTTCATGTAAAAATGATGTGTATTGTAAATATGCCATGGTTTGATGTATATGATGAAAAGTATGTGGAAATATGATGAAAAATCTGTGTGAACATGAGAAATGGCATATGTGAACATGTGAAGATACTTGAAAGAGTATGAAATGGAAAAAGGATATGATGTAAATAGTTACAGAGATACACTGGGGGAGTGGAAGATGGAGACGTATGGTATATCTTGGGGAAATGTAGGGTGGTAAGTGACATTCGGGATTGTGCACGAAATATTGTGTTTGAATGCACCACATGACCACACACTCGTTTCCTGACTTGACTCCTGACCATTACCTTTGCTAAGGAACTGTCTATTGAATGCGTTGTATCTATATTGAATTGGACCATCCGGCAACTATTTACATGGATGTGTAAGACCTCGAGATAGAGGCATTGGATAATTGTGGCCACAGGTGTGGTAAGCGCGGATAAAAGTAAAAGAAATTTTGAATCTGTGGAATATAATATGTGTTGAGATGAGAACAGGCTTTATATGACATTATGATATGTAATGCTATGATGTTTCCTTTAATCGTGATAAGATGTGTTTTATGGTGAATATGTGTTATGTATGAGTGGTAGGGTAGAGACTCTCCCTTACACAACATTTTCAGGAAATCAAGATGAATAGTACCAGGCTCACAGTGCATGAATGGATGAGAACTACTATAGGACTTAGTTATTTTGAGTTATGTAATGGATATTTTCAGTTCTATAGCATTCTTTTGAAATAGGTGTAAAACTACTATTTCTTTTTGTTGCTGATGAAAATTTTAGGATCTTTTTTTTTTCTAAAGTACTTATGAATCAATGAAATTTTACTCTATGAATCTTATATCATTTCTTTTTTTTTTTCTTATTAGATAGTTTTTGAAAGAAAATTTATTTTACCATTTAAATTTTTATGAAAATTTATCACATATTGAGGAAAGAAATATAAGGTGTTACACAATCCCTTGCCTCAATGATCCTAATATTCAATTAACTATCCTAATTCCTTAGGTGTAAATTAATCAAACACTGCATTAGGCATTGGAAATCATGAGATCCCAAGATCACGAATTCTTATCCCTACGATATCCATAACCTTGACATTTAATTCAGATATGAGAAATTAACTCAACTTCCATTGATGAAAATCCTCTTGGTTCAATTCAATTGAATAGCAAATTCAAGAATTGCATTAAAGAAATAATTAAACGTTCAATACAATTAAGATCTTAAAATCCAGATTCATAATCAATTTATAATATCAAAATCGGATCCATCAATCCATAAGAAAAAGAAATCAGAACATGTTCATAGAAGAAAAAGAGAAAGAAAGAGTAGAAGAAGAGGAGCTACAAAATTTCTTCATAAATCCAATCCCCAGCCTGATTCCTCAAGGTCCAGAGCTTGGAAGTCGCCCCCCCAATCTTCCTCTCTAACTCTCCTAAGGTATGAAAATGAAAAAATGAGAAAAGATGCGATGTTTCTGAGCTTTTCTACAATTTATAGAATTCCCGCCTTTCATGTGTTATCACTCTTCTGCACTAAAGTAACCACGCAGAGGCCGCATGTTCACTTTTGTGAATGAAAGTGATCACTCGCATCTTGCTATGCTGGGGAGCTCTTTGCAACACTCACTTTTGCCAGCGATAGTGATCACGCATACATTGCTATGTTGAGGAACTCTCTAGAACGCTCACTTTCGCCAGTGAAAGTGACAATGCACATCTATACTCTTCTGAGAAACTCTCTGAAACGCTCACTTTCACTAACAATAGTGATTACGCCTAGATTCCCCTTCGTTTCCAAGCTCTAGAACAATCACTTTTACCAACGAAAGTGATAACGCCCAACACATCTTCATCAATTCTTGTTCCTTGTCTCCAAATTTGCTACTTTTCTTCTATCTTTCTCTCTTAATCCTCTAACCTTATGATCTCAACTCAGAGTTTCCTACAAAATAAGTTCTAATCAATACTTTTTACATAGAAAATTCACAAAATCTAAAGAATTAAACTATTTAGAAATAAATTGAACATTCTATTATTTTTATGAGTTTTCCAGCTTTTTCCATCATGTTTTTCATATCAAATGAATTAAAAACTAAAGTAAAATACTAGTTAAATCTGCATTCATCAGGTGTCACCACCATCCTCTCTTCTCCAAGGTATTTCTACCGTTGCCATCTTCCACAACCCCAATGTATCGCTGAACCATTCACAGCTTTCAACATATTCAGACACATTCACAATCACATCTAACATGCCATTCACACACATTTTCCACCATTCAAATTATTCAACATCAAGCGATGGCATAGTAACACACAATTTCATCCACAATCTCAATCACTTTGTAACTCATAGCAAATATTTGGATTCAAAACAAATGGAGATAGGGTAGAGTCCCCTCTTACCTCAAATCAAAGACCCACAACACAAATCAACAATGAAATAATACCTCATACGAATTTCATCCTAAATACATGGAAGATTTCCATGAGAATCCAAAGAGAACCAAGAAAACAGAAAAGGGACAAGAATTGAAACCTAGCCATTAAAACTCACCTCCAAATGCTCCAAACGTGATTCCAACCTTCAATCTTGCACCCAAACAGCTTTGGAGACGATTTAAACAGTGAAATAAGGTTGAGAGTCAAGAGAATCGAAGAGATTTTGAAGAGAGGAATAGGAAATGAATTTTCTAAATCCTAAACCCCTCAAATACCCTTCTAGTCGTGATACTCTCACTACAGCGAGCCATCTCTTGCTGCAGTGAGATTCCCTCACTACAACGACACCCTTTCTCACTACAGCAAAAATCTCAAACGATTTTGCACTCTGGTGTCTGCAGACTCTTGCTATAGTGAGACCCTCTTGCTACAGCAAGACTGCATCCAGAAATGTCCCCCTCTATTACTCTCTCGCTATAGTGAGGGACCTCTCACTATAGCGAGAGCGCAATAATTTCACGTCCTTCTCCCAGAGCCTTCTCGCTACACTGAGAATACCCCTATAGAACACACTAAGCCTACTTCTCAATCAATCCTGGCCAACCACAAGTTAAACATGTCCAATTTCAGCCCAATATCGATATCCACATACATTTACACATATGTATTCCCACCATCATCCAACATATACTCAAATACATAAACATAGGGCAATTCATGTATATATATATATATATATATATATATATATATATATATATATATCAAATACACATTCAAACAATAATTCATGTATTTATATTAATAATTAGTAAATTACAAAACTTGGGGCATTATAACTGATCCAGGTGGTAAATAGTATAACAAATCCTTGGCTGTGTCTTTTAATGAGAATGGGAATGCTTTCACCTTTATGTGATCCTCACGAACTCCAACTAGTCCCATGGTGGTACAAACAATGTAGAATTCTTTGAGGTGTTTATATGGATCCTCACCTGCAACACTATGAAACATAGGCAACAAATGAATCAATCCAGACTTAATTACATAAGGTATTTCTATATTAGGATATTAGATGCATAATGTCTGCATAGATACATCAGGTGAAACAAGTTCTCTCAACCATAATATCTAAATCAAAATAAGAAGCAAAGGAAGAAGTAGAAAAAGAAACAAAAACAGAGTCATTATCACTATCAGAGGTTATGTACATATGCATTAATAGACTGCCTAATTTGCTTGTGATATGTCCTATCAATTTTTGGGTCAAATGGATATAGGAAACTTGGATTTGCTCTAATCATACACTAAAGAATAACTTTGAGAATTGTAAAAGATTCTAGACAGTAGAGTGATGCAAAATTAAAGTTATGCAGAAAATTATGCAACAGAGAGAATGTAGAAAAGTATGTAGAAATTTTAAATAGAATAGAAATAGAACAAGTGTAGGACATGCGTAGATTATGTAAAATGCCAAAAATTAAAACAAAAAAATCATGTAGAATTGTAGAAGTATACACCTAGAACCTTGCAAAATTATGCAAAATTATGTAGCAGAATTTTGAAAACAGAATGTAAGGTGCATAAAATGAATACAAATTGTAGAAAATTGAAACAGAACAAATGCAGCACAAATGTAGAGTTATGCAGCAGAATTTTGAAAATAGAATATAAAATGCAAAGTGTATAAAAAAACAAAAACATAAATGAAATGCAGAAAATGCAGAAGTAAGTACATAGGAATCTATAGAATATATGCAATAAAGGTGCAGAATTATGAAAGAGTGAAAAGAAAAATTATGCAGAATAAACAAAAATTATGCAGAAATAGTGTGCTAAGAAATAAACAAAACTATGCAGTACTAGGTAAGCAATTACAAATTCAGAATTATGTTATACTACCACAATGCAATAATCAAAATAAAATAAACACACTAACATTCAAAACATAAAATAAAACAAATAACATGTTTAATATCTAATAAAGCACCAATGATTCTCTGGCAATAGCGCTAATTCGATGAAAAACTTGTCGCTATCTTTATTAAAATATGAGTAATTTAAATGTAATACTAAGCTAAGTCAACCTAGGTCATCTCCTATGAATCATTAGATAAGTGACTAAATATCAAACATATAGTGTGCATTGTATTCAGAAAACAAGGGGCGTTTGGTTGTGGTTTAAAGCCCTTAATCATTCAAAATAGAAATACAAAATTAAGAAAATCAATCAATAAATTAGATTAATCCCTAGTTCATCCATAGTTGGTTCAATCATTAGTTAACTAAGAATTAAATACTAATTCCCTAACAGACTTCAATTAATTGGAACAAACGTCAATTGATTCTTGGATTCTTATACAAGATTTAGCAAATTACATGAACTCCAATCTCTAGTCCTTGGAATTAAGCAAACCAAAAACCTAATTCAGAATTAAGTAAACTTAACTATGAATCTCTTGTTAAGAAAAGAACTTGGATTGAATTAAGCAAACAACTCTTATTCAATTCCTAACTTAGATTTCAAGATATTAGGAAAAATAAAGTCTGTGCAAGAGGAAATTGGTGTTAACAATCAAACTCAAACTTCAAAAATCGTTGTGAACCATATTAGAAATTAATCCTAAAAATTTAGCATTCCATAAAATGGAATCCAACATTACAAACAATCAGTATTCAGAAAATTACAAAAAAAAGTGACAAATGGAAACCCTAAAGTGGAGTTCTTAGGTAGCCGTCCAAAACTCCTACCCTGATCCTATAAAATTTTAAAAATGAAAAAGTACAAGAAATGGCAAAAAGGTCCCTCTTTTCTAATTGGGGGATCTATTTATAGTAAAATTAACGTTTTCCTGTAGTAATCACTTTGAATGGTGGAAGTGATTACGCGCAGGTCTCATTGCAGTGCTGTCCTAATTGAAGTGATTACTATGAATGTTGCGATTAACTACGCACAGTGAAAGTGATCACTATGAATACTAGAAGTAGCTATGCACAATGAAAGTGATCATTATGAATACTAGAAGTGATTATGCGCAGCTTTGCTTCCCGAAAGTGGCTTTGGAGTGTTCACTATGAATGCTGAAAGTGATTACTTTCACCATGCCTTTAGAGAGTGTTTGCTAGAATAGTTACTTTGGGTGCTAGAAGTGATTACTTCTACCTAGTTTTCTCTTAAAAGCTCAAATTCCATGGATCCTTGCCTAGAATTTTCTACACAATTATTCCAATCAGTATATTTTCAAAAGAAAATTATAAAACTATGTAAATTGAACTAAATTTAGAGAAATTTGAAATTAATAACAGAAACAACATTTTTATGGTATTTACATTTTGTAACTTCATTTTTCTATTAAAAATCTATTGAAAAGATAACTAAAATATTAGCAGAATGTGGATTCATCACCTACTATGTTTCGAAATGCACACACTTTTTGTAACACAAGCGAGCAATGCCAAAGGACTACTAATATCTTGTGCAGGAATGAGATGCCCCAACTACTTATTCTTTTCTTTGAGGTGTTTGATGTATGGGGTATAAATTTTATGGGTCCTTTTTTTGTTTCATTTAGTTTTGTTTATATTTTGTTAGTAGTGGACTATGTCTCCAAGTGGGTCGAGATAAAGGCCACTTGTATTGATGATGCTCGTATTATTGTAGATTTTGTCGAGTCATATTTTCTGCAGGTTTGGCTTCCCTAAAGCGTTGATCAGTGACCAAGGATCACACTTTTGCAATCACACATTGAATGCCTTACTTCGAAAGTTTGGGGTTGTGCATAGAGTTTCCACACCATACCACCCACAAAATAACAGACAAGCAGAAATCTCCAATTGAACAACTAAGCAAATCTTGGAGAAGACTGTCCAACCCAATATGAAGGATTGGAGCATGCGCTTGGAGGAAGCTCTTTGGGCTTATAGGACTGCCTACAAGACACCTATAGGAATGTCTCCTTATTAGGTAATCTTTGGCAAGACATGTCATCTACCAGTATAGGTGGAGCATAAGGTGTAACGAGAGATGCCTCACTGTAGCAAGAGGGCCCTAGGAGGAAGGTGTGAAATTGTTGCCTTCTTGCTGTAGCGAGAGAGCGACAGTTTGGAGTGCATTTCTGGGTGCAATCTCGCTGTAGCAAGATTGTGCAGAAAATCAAGGCATTGTTTTCTCTGAGATTTTTGCTGTAGCAAGAGAGAGTGTCACTGCAGCGAGGGGACTTTACGACCAGGAAGGGATTTAAAGGGGTTTACTGTTTGGAAATCTCATTTCTTATATCACCCTTCAAAATTTCTTCGATTTTCTAAATTTGAAGGCCTATTTCACCTATTAAATTTCCTTCAAAGCCATTTGAGAGCAAGATTGAAGGTTGGATTCACGTTTGAGGTGTTTGGAGGGAAGTTTTATGGTTAGAATTTTGGTTTCTCAACCCCATTCTCTATTTTCATGGTTCTCTTTGAGTTCTCATAGAAATTCTTCATGTAATTAGGATGGAACCTGTGTGGGGGACGATTCTAGTGTTGATTCACGTTGTAGGTCTTCGAATTGAGGTAAGGGGGGACTCTACCTTATCTCATTGTGTTTGATTTCCATTTATTCTGTTAAATATTGTAATGTAGCTGAGATAGAGGGTAGGAAACGTGTGTTTTGATGGAAATTATTGTATGTTTGAATGCAATGTGATGTGTGTTGAGTTAGTTGAACCATTGTGGGTGATTGGGTATTATGAAATGCCATTGATTGGTGATTTAATAAATGTAAATGAATATGGTCATGTGTACCGTGTACTGTAAATGATTATAGGCCTGAATGCTGTGTAATGTGAATGAATATAGGTCTGAGTGCCATATACAAATATGAGTATTGTGTGCAGTTGAAAAGTGTGTGAATAGGGCATGTTAAATTTCGTTGTACTGATGCTAAGAATGGTTTAGCGATACACTGGAGGTGTGGAAGATGGGGATGGTAGAAATACCTCGAGAAAGAGAGAGTGATGGTGACACCAATAGTAAGCGTGGGTACACTACAGACCACACACTCTCCTCCTGACCACGCGACTGCCAAGGCGGGGGTACCGACGACCATCCATGGTGTGAAACTGTGATCATAGTGCCACAATGAGCATGGCTAAGTGCAGTGAGTGCACTTGTGCATGAAATATTGTTATTGATGTAGTGAGCGCACCGGTTGTGAAATGAAATGAATTACTTGATATTGTTGCTTGTGATTATACCTGGGTCAATTGTATTTAAAATGATGCGATGCATGTGCAAGGTGTGACTCTATATTTGATTGTGTTGGATAGTGTAGAGTACTCACCCTTTCATTTATTTTTCAGGTGACCAAGACGATCAGCACCGGACTTAGTGAGAGAATGAATGATACTGCTATAGGGCTCTCAAATTTTATTTTAGAATTTTAATGTACTTGAATTAGTCCTGTAGCAGTTTCCTTGATCAAAATTTGTAAACACTTATTATTTTGGAATATTTTGTTGAACCATAATTTGGAAATCATTTGAATGAAAATTTATTATTTCCATTTTTACATAATTTATTCAATTTGGATATAGAAGCAGCTGGTTTACATAGAAAGCTTCAATTTCAAATTTTGGAGGAGATTTGTAAGGAAGCATATGAAACATCTACAAGAAGCGCACCAAGACTTTTTATGATAAGATAATAGGGCGTAAAGAATTTCATATTGATGAAAAAATCCTGTTATATAATTCTAGACTTAAGTTGATGCCTAGTAAATTAAGATCTAGATGAGATGGTCCCCTTCTTGTTGATAAAATTTTTCTTTATGGTGTTGTTGAACTTCAAGATATGGGATCTCAAAGGAACTTCATGGTTAATAGGCATCAACTCAAAGTTTTTCATAAGAACTTGCAAGAACATGCACAAGAGGAGACCACTTTTGGATTGACCAACTACCCCTATTGATAGGGGGAGTTTTTCTTACCTCTCTCTCTATTTGATTGAATTGTCTAAATTAGAGCATACTTGGACTTAGTCCACCTTACACATATATCAAAAGAAAGCATTTCATGCTAGATCAGTCAATCATACATCTTCAATTTTTTGACAGTCAAATATCTCATTCAAGCTTATATTATAACAAAAAAAAAAATCATTTTTTCTTTTATTTTTTTATTTTAAAAAATTTATGATCATACTTCATTCCCTAGTTTATGTGCAAGTTATAAAATTTAGATTTATGTCATGTTTAGTCATTCAATGTAAGTAAAGAGATACTTAACTAGCTGTATTTTCTCACATGTGAATTATTTAAAATTCAATTATACATTATCTGTTAAAACGTGTCTTATCATAAATATAATATTTTAAATATTAATTTAAATGTAATTTTAGTTATGAATATTATTAGATTTTAGATTTTATAAAAGTATATTTGTTTTTATTTTTTATATTTAATAAAAATAATATGATTTTAATTTATTGTCAAAGATGAAAAAGCATAAATATTTATATAACTTTTATAAATTAAAATGAATTAAAGTTTTAGAGACTGAAATAATAAAATATTATATTTTCAGGGAGAAATATTTCTTAAATATATATATATGATGTGAAAATTTATTCATTCTGTATTGATTATTGTTTAACCACTTAAATTTCTTAGTTAGTGACAATCGCAAATTGCAAGTAAAGATTAATTTATAAATTTTTTTAACTTGAAAGACACTTTTTGATCGATGACTTCATAAAAACCAAGTTCTCTTTATTAAGGAGGATGTGTCGATTAGCATCCAACACCACCAAAGTTGACTCCTCTCCCACAACCCATGTTCGCCACTTGTCTTCCATAATTCAATTTTCAATTACATCCTTTGGCTCTTGAATCCGTAACACATTTATCCTTAATTGCAACTCTCGTTTCATGATCACCATTCTAGTTCATCCACGTCTACTTCATCTTTTCAACACCCTCTTCCTTCTTTTTCGCTTTTTCGATACCTTAATGTTTAAAAGTCACTTTAAATCTCTACAAAGCCGAATCATTTAAATTTACTCAAGGGAATAAAATTTTCCAACGTCTATTTAAAAGTTACATTATAGTTTAGACCCACTTTTTCCTTACGAAAACGAATAAATTACTCGTGGACATTTTATATATAGTTAAATGAAAATAAAATCAGTTGTCATAACTCTCGTACTAGATGTGGATATTAAACTGTGATTTCGGACTTTTATGTACGAACTACCATATAACTTGATATAATTATCTTCACCAACCACCTTTGAATTTAGCCCTTTACAGCAAGTTAGCCATTGTGTAATAATTTGAATTTAGTACATAATAATGGCAAATAATAGAATCCGACTGGGTGTCAACTTCGTCATTAGTCTTTCGCTTTCATGTATTACATGTGCTGTCTAATCCCCTAACAATTTGAACTTGCAAGAATATACATTATAGATATTAACGATATTTTAACCCTTGTGTTCGGCTTGTAAATTAGCCCACTACTTTGAGTAGGTTTAGGTGCAAGAATGACCAGAGCAAACGAAATTTTCCAGGATTTCTTGTGCATGAAAAATTATGGTCATTCCCTATGTATACAATGATAGCATAGACCTCTGGTATTTTCAAATTGATATCTGCTTATAATAATAGCACAAAGCCCACGCTTGTTACCCAAAGGGACAGTATATTCAAGGAATCAAGAGTAAAATTTAAGTATTTTGTTTTGTGTTAATCAAAATTAAAATTTTATTTCAATTAATAATCCCAATAGATATTGAACGTTAATTTTGAGTAAAGAAGAAAACTAAAAATTCCTATAATATTGCACCACCTGAATTTTGTCAATTGAAAATTTGTAGCAGTCAGTTAAATCAATTAATCAAGTCCGAATTATAAAAAATATGTAAATGCTTGTTGTTTTACATCTAGAAGTGTAAAGATTGGGATGAGTGAACACAGCAACTCAAACACCAGCATTAATTGAAGAGTTACTTTTGAGGGAAGGATTTGGTGACCATGTTTAATTTCAGCAAGAGAAGCCTTTTAAATGGCCCCCTCTTTTGATTAAACTCACTTCCCTCGTCTTACTTTTCTCCCTTTATATCTAGGCATTCTATTCCTTGTGTACTTGTTATAAACACTGTGAAATCAAAATTGGGTGAAGCATATCCCTTTCTCTCTCCAGCGATAACGAAACCATCATGGTGCAATCAAGGAAGTTCAGAGGTGTCAGGCAGCGTCATTGGGGTTCATGGGTATCCGAAATTCGCCACCCACTTCTGTAAGCTCCGCCCCCTCTTCATCTTTCGTACGCGCTCAGGAGTTAGAAATTTATTCACACATAATCCTCTCCTCTTTCACCCTCTGTTTTCTCTCGGAAATTCCCATTTTCGCGCAGCAATTATAACCGTTACATACTTAAACCTTCGTTTCACAAAATCCTCGCCATAAACTCAAATTTTACCAAATGTAACCAGCAGACGAAATAAAATAAATAACATTTTCTAAAAAAAGTTTACAAATTAAACTTAGCAACTAAAGCGATTGTATCTCTGTTTTCAACTTTTAGTAAAATCATGTATGTAACAAAATCTAATCAATTAACATTAAACGTTATAATTTTTAATAAAACATACTTTGTTAAATTTTTATTATATATACTTTGAATACACCTTAAGAAAACTATTATATATTTACTTTTCATGTGCAATTTGAGATATGTATATAAAAAGTATATTTATTATTACAAATGAAATAAAACTTATATACGGATGGGACATGAAACAGGAAGAGAAGGGTGTGGCTAGGCACGTTTGATACAGCGGAAGAAGCGGCACGAGCATATGACCAAGCAGCTATATTGATGAATGGGCGAAATGCGAAAACAAATTTCCCAATACTAGAAACACCAAAAACCGCAGAAGAAACCCCATCTATCTCAAAGGAAATGGAAGAGATTCTTCACGCGAAGCTTCGTAAATGCGGGAAACTTCCCTCCCCTTCTATGACATGCCTGAGGCTCGACACCGAGAATTCCCACATTGGAGTGTGGCAAAAACGTGCGGGCCAGCGTTCTGATTCGAATTGGGTGATGATGGTTCAGTTGGGGAAAAAGAGAGCCAATGAAGATGGTGATAGTTCTCTACCTTCTTCTTCTTCGTTTTCTGATCGTGAACAGTCTCAACAAGTGGCAAGGCAAGAACTTGTAAGAAGGCAGATGGATGAGGAGGAGAGAATTGCGCTGCAAATGATAGAAGAATTACTCAACAGAAATTGTCCTGTTACCCCTTCATTTAATAGCGCTTACTGAGAAAGGGGAACGATGGAAGTGTTTTCTCTTCCTCTTCTTTTTCAGTTCCTTTGTGGCCTAATAATTGGAAATCATATGACTTACTGTATTTTCTTCACTTGTGATTTAAGTCATGTTTTACTTGATTTCATCTACTTTCTATTTTACGTTTACCTTCCAGGAAAATAAGAGAGCGGAGAGAACACGAGGGAACGTGACATTGTGGCTTTTATATATATATCAGACTAATTAATTGGTTTATTTACTGCCGAGTAAATCTATAAACTTATTTTTTTAAATTGTATTGCTGGTCCCGAACAAAGTAAATTGGGATTGTAGAGATGACTACAAATATATGGGTGCATCGAATTTTAGATTAATGAGACAACATTATTAAAAAATTTATTAACAATGCTTCATCAATCATGTTAAGGGATCCACCCTCATATACTTTTGTTTTCCTTTGGGGTTAAAGAGCCAAGATTAGGGACTTCTTATAGACAAAATTTTTGTACCACTATTTTAGTTAGTTTTACTACCAAGTGACCTCAAAACTCACGACGGGGAGTTCAATTGAGGTTTTAATATTTTTACAAATATTTTTGTAATTAATTTCAAAAAACAATGGCTTTGTATTCTTAAAAACAATTTCTTCCTAATAATATACGATTCGATAATCATGAGAGAAGGATATTTAGCCTTTCTAAAAAGTGTAAACTTAATTTATCTTAATTCGGCTATATATCAATCACTTATGACTTCTAGTTTCTAAATAGTGTATATAATTTTTTTTTAAATTCTTCTTTCAATAGTTTTTCTATCTTTGCATTAAGAGAATTTCTCACCTTTTCACATATAAGAAGAAAAAGAATCTCTAAAAAAACTCTCTCTTAAAGAATAGATGATACAAATTAAAGCTATATAGCTAAAAGATATATATAATAAGTTCAAGAAAAATAAGGACTACAATTTTTTTTTATGAGAAGATGCTATATAATCATTTTTTTATGTTTTTCTTTTGTAAATAGACTCTCAAAGATCTTTTAAAGTATAAATAGTCTAAAATATATACAATCATTTAGATGAGTTTCCTAAATAATTAGGATTTTCTTATAATCATTGTTTCATAGAACAAAAGTTGTCTAATCAATTTGACAAGCTCAAAATTGATTATAGACATTATATCTAATATTTGCACATTTGGAAAATGTTGTTGATTTTAAATAGAGTTCTACAAGCTCTCTAACTAACTAGTCAATTTTTTCTAATAAATTGTGTTACTTAAAAAATGTCGATTTGATATGAATTTGAAAAATTTTCTATTTTATTTGAACTATCAAATAGATATAAATTGTTTCCATGCAAACATGTACAACTACTTTATCATAATCAATACCATGTTGCCTATAGCCTTTAGTAACTTTTCTACCTATTTATTGGCATTTTTTTAATCTTAAATACCCATTATACTTCAATTGCTTTATAACTCTAAGGAAGATTTGATAGTTTCCAAGTGTCATTCTTCTTAATGACTTTGATTTCTTCCTTCATGAATTTTCTCTACCTTTGGTCTTTCATAGTTTCATCAAAATTCAAAAGTTCACTCAACAAACAAATAAAACAAATCATTTATCATTTTAATTTCATCATATAATTCTTGGAGACTTCTCATGTTTTTTAGACCTTTCACTCGAACCTTTTTTAGAAGATGATGAGATTTCATGAGTTGGTGAAAGAAGTGGAGTAGAAAACCCATTTACTTGGCCTCCTTGATCTCCTTCTTTAAAGTATGGAAAAAAGTTATGAGTGTTTTCTTCCTTTCCTAATTCTAAGCTTCATCAAATTCAATATCTTGACTCACTACTATTTTTCCATTGCTTAGGTTGTATAATTTGTAATCTTTTGAGTTTGTATCATAACCAATGAACACATACTTCACAGAAAAGTCATCAAGCTTGGATATTCCTTGGTTGAATACATGAACATATGCTATGCTCCCAAAAACTTTAAGATGGTCAACTCTTGACTTCACTTCACTTCATGTTTCTTGCGGTCTTTGTGTCACAAAAATTAGAGAATACTAACTAGTAAGTATACTAGGTAGTTATAGTAAGTAATAAAATTTAGAAATCAATGTGAGTCCCAAGTATCATCCTCAGATATTAGGTCTATCAATTACCACATCACAAATCAATAACTAGTTGAGTTAAATGAATTTGTAGAAATTTTGAATCATTTAACAAACAAAAGCAATAAAGTGTAGAAATTAAAAATCTACACCAAAACAAAGATATGAATTTAGAAATAAAATAATATGTGAATGAAGTTATGATTGATTTCACTTCTTTATCAATTGCAAAACTGAAGTAGATTTAAACTCTAAGTTCCTTAATTAATTGATGATCAATTTCACTAAATTAATCAAAGGACAATTGTAACATCCTTATCTCAAAATTCGTACAATGTATAAATCATTCTTAATCATTTAATACAAATATTGTTTGATGAATTTAATGAATTGTTTATAGCAAATTTCTGAAAATTTTCCTTAAGTTCTATATGTAAATGGAAATTTTAAAACTAACAATACTAATATAACAATAATAATAAATATTGTGAAGAATAAATAAACATCACGATTACACTACGTATTCTTCAATTTGGAAAATCTAAATATAAATTACATACATTAGCATCAAACTTTACAAACTGTTGTCAAAATGAATGGTACTTAACACAATACATACATAATCATAATATTTACAATCCAACAAACAAGTATAAGTCCCAAAGCAATTTCTCCAAAACCAACTACTGAATATCAGTCCTACTCATCTCCAGCGTCCTAACTCTCTATCTCAGCTAAGTATTCCAAATCTAGATCCTCATCTGATCTCAGGTAGTGATCACCCGAATCAACTTTAACCTCTGTATCAGTGACGCGCTTAAAGGTCTATCTGGACGGTCTTCCAAGAGAGTCGTGGTCGTGGTAGGTAAATAGATACATGAGGGTTATAGGAGTTCTAATTGTGCCTCTATGCATATATACACATAGAGTCTGGTGTATTATACTCCTAGGAAAGTCAAAAGGAACACTACAAGAGTAATCCATTTCTATCATAATAAAAACCCTAGGTTCATCATCTACAAGTATAGCAAATTTAAAATAATTTACCCTCTGATACTCATTGAATACATAATTTAACCTAAAATGTACAGAACTATCTATTAATCTAATCCTTCCTTGAGGCTCTATCCTCCATCATCCTTGAAATTATTAGTAACGATGAGTGTCTATTCCATCCATTTGCAAACACTTAGCATAAAAAAATCATAATTTTAACATAAATACAACACATTCAATTTCATGAATTCATATTCACATCACACATAACAATCAACAATTCATTATCTATTTTCCTTCCTCTTATCCCAACGCACACTCCTAATGCACTGTGATCACAGATACCGATGCCTTCAATATTTCTCGAGATTTTACTCAACTAGGTAAATAGTCACCGGTTAGCCCATGCACACAGATACAACATGTACATTGATCAGGCCCCTTAGTAAAGGCATAGTCAGGAGTCTAGTAAGGAAACGAGTGTGAGGCCATGTGATACATTTGCTCTCATAAAGAGTGTGTACACATACGCGAATGTTACTCACCACTCTACTTTTTTTCCAGATTTTCATCGTCTCTGAACTCTATACTCCTAGTGTATCTTTATAACTATTCACACTAGATCAAATCCATATCTGACTCCTAGGTCATTCTCAAATTATTCTCTTTCTCACTCATCAAATCATGCTTAGTAAAGCACTTCTAGACTAAGTCCATTCCATGCATACATTCATTGATACAATTGCAATCATAAATCATTTGATATCAACATCGTACCTTATGTCATTTTACTCAAATATATTTCATAAAATCACACAAAATCACTTAGCAAGTTTCATATCAAGTACTCATCATACAATGCAAGTAAGCATATATTAGCCATTTGACCCAACCAATCAATCAGTCTAAACAATCAAACAAACATATTTTTATTCATACCCCACACAACAGGTATCTCAATCATCTATTCTTATACCATATTCACATAACAGTGCTCTATGAGCATAAAATAAATATTATAGGATAACGATTAAATAGAGCTCTCCTTATCTCGAAGATGAGCTCACAGAGATATATTGAAAAGGATCGGGAGTTAACTATGGAAGTTCTCCTGAACACCAAGAGATATCCTTAAGAAACAAAAACAGGAAAATAATCGAAGAAACTCAAGTTTAATCAGAAGAAACTTACTTAGAGTCAATTTACTTCAATGTCCAAGTTCAACTTTGAAGAGAAAACTAAGTTTTTGAGGCTTTTATCGAGGTAAAAGGAAGAAAGATATCAGAGAAAACTTGAGAGAAGAACGTGAGTTTGAAATAGAATGAATTTCTCATGCGAGAAATCTCTTAAATACCCCTCAGCCCCGCGCGTTCTCGCTTGAGCGGCGGGTCTATCGCTTAAGCGAGATATGCAGGCAGTGGTCTCGCACCCTCTTTTTTGATATGCTCGCTTGAGCAAGACCCATCTCGCCTGAACGAGATGATGTCTAGAGAGCATGGTATTTCTCTTGTGGATTCTCGCCTGAGCAACCCATCTTGCCTGGATGAAAACCCCAGCTCACCTGAGCAAGATCACTCTCGCCTAGGCGAGGTGACAATTGGGCAACATTTATTTTATCTTGCTTGAGCGAAAATCATCTCGCTTGAGCGAGATAGTCCTACAGCAAGATATTTCTACACGTTCAATCTCGCCTAGGCGAGATTTACCTCGCCTTAGCGAGATCTTCTCCACCACAATCCTTTCAAAAATCCTTTATACTCCCTTCTAAATGCACTCGAATGTTACTTAATATTAAACAAACATAACTTACTGAAAAATGAAATGAGGATGTTACAACAATTCCTTGCCTCATTGATCCTAATATCTAACTAAACTACCCTAATTCCTTAGGTGTAATTCAGTCAAATATTGCATTAGGCGTTAGAAATTAAGAGATCACAAGATCACGAATTATTATCCCTAAGATATCCATAACCTTGACATTTAATTCAAATTTGACAAATTAACTCAACTTTCATTGATGAAAATCCTCTAGGGTCAATTCAATCGACTAGCTTATTCAAGAATTGCATTAAGGAAACAATTAAACGTTCAATAAAATCAAGATCTTAAAATCCAGATCCACAATCAATTTACAATATCAAAATTGGATCCATTAATCTATAACAAAAAGAAATTAAAACATGTTCTTAAAAGAAAAAGAGAAAGAAAGAGTAGGAGAAGAGGAGCTATAGAATTTCTTCACAAATCTAATCCCCAGCCTGATTTATCAAGGTTCAAAACTTGGAAGTCGCCCCCAATCTCCCTCTCTAACTCTCCTAAGGTGTGAAAATGAAAAAAATGAGAAAAGCTTTACAAATATGAACTTCTAATCGCTTTTTATAATTTTTTTGCCTTCTTCCATGTTGACACTTTAATCACTGAGAGTAATAACGTGGAAAGCCTTCTAGAAGCTTTTAGACTGAAGTAGGAACTCCAAACGTCCAAAGTTAACACTTGAAAGTGGTTTCCAAAATTTTGTTATTTTGCATAAACACTTTCATTAGCAAGAGTGTCGCGCACATGTGTTCTGTGTGAATTTGCTTTGCACGTAGCTACTTTCAATAGTAAGAGTATTTACACGCAAGGTTTCTAGACAAATTAGCCTTGGGCATAGCTACTTTCACTTTCAAGAGTGTGCATAGCTACTTTCAGAAGTAAGAGTATTTACACGCAAGGTTTCTAAACAAATTAGCCTTGGGCGTAGCTACTTTCAGTAGCAAGAGTGTTTACGCACAAGGTTTCTGGACAATTAGCCTTAGGCGTAGCTACTTTCACTAACAAGAGTGTTTAAGTGCAAGACCTTTCATGAATTCTGTTACTAGAGTGATAACTTTCAGCACTTTGAGTTCTTACACATTTCATCTTCATGGATTTCCTTCTTTAAAGTGTTAACTCTATGCACCCAAATTTGTTACGCCTAGCATATATCACTTGTTTCTTGATCTTTTAAGCTCAAATCTTCCACTTTCTTCAATTGAATCTTCTTCAATCCTTATCATCAAGACTTTTAGCTTAGAATCTCTTGCAAAACTAACAAAATTATATCAAAATTCTATTAAATTCACACAATTTGAATTATTAAAGACAAATATTGACTTTGTTGAATATTTATATATTTTTGTGCAATTTTCACCTTCCAAATTACATTTTCTATAAAAAAATAACCTAGAAAACTACTTAAAAAACTAGTAAATCTGCATTCATCACTTTGTTCCTTGACATTTCTTAGGTTGGTCATTTTTAAGACTACCTCCTCTAAGAAGAGAAGAACTATTTCTTAGAATTTTCAATATTTGTTTGTTCCTATACCCAATAGGTTATTAATTCCTTGGTCCATTAAGGGAGGTCACGAGAAAAAAAGAGTAAGAGAAGGGATTTACCTAATTTTTCTCTAAAGGTCATGCCTAAAACATCTCCCTTAATGTGGTTATAAGGAAAAATAGTAAGAGAAAGATTAGACTTTTTTTTTTTTTTTGGTATTTGGTGATGTTATATGTATCCTATTTTATTGGTGAAATCTATGGTTTTATTTTAACAAACTTGACTTATATATATATAACTATATGTAAATATTTATTTAATGATTATGGACTTATGTGTGAAATTTAGTTATAAAGAGTTGTTCTTTTTTTTTCTTGGCATATATTAAATTGATATAAGATTTAATAAATTAATAAAATGATAAATGCTTGTGGATAAAATTTTTGTATGAACAAAATTATAAAACCCCTCTTGACATAAAACTATCCAAGTATTTAGTTCTAAAGGATTGCATGTTATTGCAGTAAGAAAACTTGTAATAATTTCTATATTTATTAGACTTTTTGTACCTCATCTTATTTAATTTCTTTTTTTTTGTAAAACTTAAGTTTACTTTAACTCCCAACCTATTCCCTTTGATCTAAAGTTTTACATTTTTTTAACTTTGCTTATAATTTTTCTCTTGGTCTCCTTAATTGTTGTGATTCTCTATTGCTGTAGAATTCATCAATGACACCTTTATTGTACGCTTTATTATTATTATTATTATTATTATTATTATTATTATTATTGGAATAGTTAATACAAATTCAACATGAGGTGGCAAGAATATCACATATGTATGTCTAATAATTTAACTCATATATAAACTTTAAAAATTATATGGTTAAACACAACAAAACATTGATAATAGTAATATACTAGTGTCAATATCAAAATCATTGTACAATACTAAAATAAATATAAACAACAATTAAAACATAGGGCTATGAGTGTAAGTTCCTAACATTTCCATCCGATGATGCAAAAATTTTCAAAAAGGTATCAAATGCTATTGGTGTGAATCAAATATCTCACTTCTCTATATCTCCTAAGCCTAGCTTATGAAGTATTGTAGAAGGACTAACTTCACTAGTTCGTATCTTTCACTTAAGAAGGGAGAAAGAACTAGAAGATGTAAGAAGAGAATGATTATATAAGTTAGAAGAATTAGAAAAAGATAAAATTTCTATAGAAGTAGGGATATGTATAGGTATAAAAGGTGTCAGGCTTCTAATTTATTATTGAGTAATCTATAATATTTTATACTTGTTCAATGTTAATTGAAGGATTATTTGGTATTGGAATATATTTAGATGGAGTTGAAATTATTTATAAAAAAAAAAAAAAAAAGTGAACAGTACTGTATGAACAGTACCGTGTATGAACAGTGCCATATGAACAGTGCAAACCGCGTATGAACAGTGCAAACCGCGTACAAACCGTGTTTGAACAGTGCCAACCGCGTATGTACAGTGGCTGCTGACGTCATCGGTGACGTCACATACGCGTACAGTGCGTACAAGACGCGTGTACATGTTTTCCCAAGCATGAATAGTGCCCCGAACGATTTTCCCAAGATGAACAAAGAAGGCGGTGAACAGTGTTTCCGGCGATGAGGTAAGGGGAGTTTACTTTAACCTATGAACTATGTTTTGAACGGTTTAATATGTTTTGATATGATTTTGTTAGATCTATTGAATAAAAGCTATTTTCTAAGTCAGAATCGTTGTTAATTAGTTTAAAATGCCGAGATTTTGGCCGATCTATTATAAACTTGCCGTAGTTGAGCCGTTAAAATAATTTTGGTGGCGTGCATCATGCCGAGATATATGTTTTGCATCATTATAGAGCCGAGTTACATGTTTAGGTGGGTAGACATGTAACGGTAAGTTCATCTTGAGCTTTGTCTTTGTCTTTGTCTGATCCGATACTAGGAATGGGTCGCTCCGGACCGGCTCGGTTCCTTCGGATTAATTAGGTCGTGAAACCAGTTGGAAGCCGTTTTCATGCTGTGCATTAGATGGGCTGGAAATGCATGGGGTTATTGCCGTGAGAAATATTTTGCTCTATATATATATAATTTTATTTTATGTTTGGTAAGCTCACCCTTGCATTTCTTTCTATGTCGTTGTGTGCGTGTGTACTGCGATGATCGTACGGTGGTACGTGAGCAGATGTAGCAGGTGTTGCATCTACTTCACAGGCTGAGGGGCCAGTGAAGAAAAGTTAGAAGCTGGAGTTGAGTAATAATGCATCAAAGTCCTTTTTCTTTATATATGAGACCTCATGTCGAGAGAGTCACGTATTATAATTTTTTTTTGGTATTTTGAATATTATAAACTAAATGTAATATTATGTTGATCTGTTGGATATTTGTTGTAAAGAACTTCATTTTTACTTTGAATGAGAAGTGAATTTTTATACTTATATTCTCTATTATTTACCTATTTTTAAATAAGTATGTGGTGTAGAAATAATGTTCTCGGTCCTTTATAAAAAGGAGTCGTGACATTTTAGTGGTATCAGAGCATGGTCTAGGTAAACCTACGGGGTGAGGTTGTTAGGCGTCAGTTGTGCATATTAGACATATAAGTTTTAGCTGTGAATCATATATCATGTTTTTTTATTCATCAAGTTGTGAGGGAACGAGCTTGATCACCTCGATTCTCAGACATGATTGATGTAAGAAACTTGGTATATGATACTTGGGTGAGCTATAGGTGAGTCGTACTGTGTGAATAAGAGACTGTTAAGCTAAGCTGTAAATGATTGCTGAAATGAGTGTGTTTGCTATGCTATGTGAATGTTGATATGTTGTTATACCGAGTACTAAATTGATTAAATTTTTATGATATACTAAATATGAATATATCACCGTAAGTCGAATCTGTGAATATAGCTATGTGGTGGTATTGCTGAATGTGTTAAACGTTAGTAATTTTAAGCTAGTCTATATATTAGGATGGCTAGACCAAGAAGGTCTGCTGCAAATCCTCCTCCTGCTGATGTGAACCAAATGGCTCATGCCATGGAGGCCATGACAGCCTCTGTTAGGCAGAGTCTAGATATGATTCAGCAGCAGCAAGTCGCAAATCAAGCCGTCGCAACTGCAGCAGCAGCAGCCATCGCCTCAGTGCACCTCATCCCGAATACCATGGGTTGTCGAGTTCGTAAAGAATGATCCTCCTCAATTCACGGGAGTGGATGGATCGATGCGCCGAACTCGGATCGTGGAGATTGAGAAGATCTTCCTAACCATGGGTTGCGCCGAGGAGAGAAAGGTGATATATGCTACGTATATGCTGATAGGAGATGCAGAGATATGGTGGCACGGAGCTCGTACTATGCTAGAGGCCCAAGGTGAAGTCATTACTTGGGCTGTATTTAGAAGTAGTTTTCTGGGAAAGTTTTTCCCTTCTCATGTTCGTGCTGCCAAAGAACGAGAGTTTCTAAACTTGGTGCAAGGAAACTCATCAGTCTATGAGTATGCAATACAGTTTGAGCGGCTCTACAAATTTTATTCTCACCCGACTTCAGAGGAGTGGAGATGTCAGAGGTTTTCAGACGGGCTGAGAACTGACATAAAGAGGATTTTGATCCCACTCAGGATCACGGAGTTTGCTGACTTGGTGGATCAAGCCACCATTATAGAGAGTCTTAATGCGGAGGATGTTGGTGGAGTTGGGAAGGCTCCATCTAGTAGAGCTGCTAGTAGTTATGGTAATGGAGGTAAGGGCGCTAAGAAGGTACTTTTCTTTCTGTATTATTTGATTCTGGAGCCACACACTCTTTTATTGCGGACAATTGTGTGAGAAACTTAGGATTACGGGTGGGCGATCTAGGATGTGACTTAGTAGTATCGACACCTACTTTAAGTTCAATTAAGACTTCGACGGTTTGTGTTAGGTGTCCCATAGCAATTGAGGGACGAAGATACAAAGTAAATCTTTTTTGTATCCCGATGTCGGGGTTAGATGTAATCCTGGGTATGGATTGGCTAACTGCCAATCGTGTGCTAATTGATTGTGGCCGGAGGTGTTTAATCTTTCCTGAGCAGCAAGATTGTGTAGAATTGATTTCTACTAGCCAAGTAGAAACATCCTTAGGTGAGGGAGTATCTTGTTTTGTTTTGTTGGGAGTTATGAATGTAGAAGTGGAGCAAAGCCTTCAGTCAATACCAGTAGTACGAGAATTCCCTGAGATTTTCCCAGAGGATATTCCTGGAATACCTCCACGTAGAGAGGTAGAGTTTGCTATAGATTTGATTCCTGGAGCTGAGCCAGTGTCTGTAGTACCGTATAGAATGGCGCCAAAAGAGTTAATTGAGCTTAAGGAGCAGATCGAGGATCTAATGCGTAAACAGATGATTAGACCAAGTGTATCACCTTGGGGAGCCCCAGTTCTCTTGGTGAAAAAGAAGGACGGAAGTTCTAGATTATGTGTGGATTATCGTAAGTTGAATAAGTTGACAATTAAGAACAAGTACCCATTGCCGCGAATCGATGATTTGATGGACCAGCTGAGAGGTGCTAAGGTATTCTCTAAGATTGATTTGAAGTCTGGGTACCATCAGATCCGAGTGAAGGATGAAGATATTCCTAAGACTGCTTTTCGCACTAGATATGGTCATTATGAGTATATAGTGATGCCTTTTGGAGTTACAAATGCTCCAGCTGTGTTTATGGACTACATGAATCGGATCTTTAGACCTTTCCTGGATCGATTTGTAGTAGTCTTTATTGATGATATTTTAATTTATTCTAATTCGTCAGAAGAACATGAAGAGCATTTGAGGACTGTACTTAATGTTTTAAGGGAAAAACAGTTGTATGCTAAACTGTCTAAGTGTGAGTTTTGGCTAGAGGAAGTGAAGTTCCTTGGTCATGTTATTTCAGCTAAAGGAATTGCAGTTGATCCTTCCAAAGTTGAAGCGGTGTTGCAGTGGGAAAGGCCGAAGACAGCCTCAGAGATTCGTAGTTTTGTAGGCCTAGTAGGTTACTACCGGAGATTTATAGAGGGATTCGCGAAGATAGCTGCACCATTAATACGGTTAACTCGTCGTGATCAACCCTTTGTGTGGACTGAGGAATGTGAGCAAAGCTTTAATGAGTTAAAACAGAGACTAACTTCTTCGCCGGTGTTGATTCTCCCTGATACTAGTCGACCGTTTGAGGTGTACTGTGATGCTTCTCATCAGGGGTTGGGATGTGTGTTGATGCAAGATAAGAGAGTGGTAGCTTATGCATCTCGTCAATTGCGAACTCATGAGCGAAATTACCTGATTCATGACCTTGAGTTAGCTGCTGTAGTCTTTGCTCTGAAGGTGTGGCGACACTATCTTTATGGAGCTCAGTTCGATGTATATAGTGATCATAAGAGTCTGAAGTATTTATTTGATCAGCGAGAGTTAAATATGAGGCAGAGACGTTGGGTGGAATTCCTTAAGGATTATGATTTTCAGCTCCAATACCATCCAGGAAAAGCTAACGTGGTGGCCGATGCATTAAGTAGGAATGTGGTTCAGGCATTCTCCCTAAGAGTCAGTGAAACCCTTTTGGTAGAACAATTCCGAGACCTGAACATACATGTGGACTTATCACCCGAAAAGATTAGTTGTAGCCGAATTGTGGTGACTAATAATTTCTTACAGGAAATTAAAGATAAACAATTATGGGATCCAATGTTATGTCGGATTGTATTTCTCTTAGGGACAGATAAGACAAAGGGTTTCAGTAAAGGTGTTGATGGTATTCTCAGATGTCAAGGTCGAGTTTGTGTCCCTAGAGATACTGAATTAAAGAGAGCAATTCTAGAAGAAGGACAAAAGGGTAGTCTCAACATTCATCCTGGTGTTACCAAGATGTATCAAGATTTAAAGCAGATGTTTTGGTGGCCAGGCATGAAGCGAGAGATAGCTGAGTTTGTTAAAGCCTCGCTTGACTTGTCAAAAGGCAAAAGCAGAGCACCAAAGCCCTCCAGAGAGTTACAAACGATGGAAATTCCAGAGTGGAAGTGGGACCATGTGACTATGGACTTTGTGTCCCATCTACCTAGAACAGCTTAGGAATCATGATGCGGTGTGGGTCATAGTTGATAGGCTAACCAAGAGTGCACATTTCTTGCCAATTAACATGACCTTTAGCTTGGAGAAATTAGCAGAATTGTACATTAGAGAGATTGTCAGGTTGCATGGAGTACCTTCTAGTATTATCTCTGATAGGGATCCTCGATTCACTTCCCGCTTTGGCGAGTTTCCAAGAATCTATGGGCACACAGTTGAGGTTGAGTTCGCATACCATCCGCAAACGGATGGTCAATCTGAGCGTACTATTCAGACCTTAGAAGACTTATTGCGGACTTGCATTGTAGAGCAGAGGAGTAATTGGGAGGATATGCTTCCTTTGGTAGAATTCACTTATAATAATAGCTATCATTCGAGTATAGATATGGCACCATTTGAAGCTCTGTATGGTAGAAGGTGTAGAACCCCTATCTGTTGGTTCCAAGATGGAGTACATTTGATGGTTGGACCTGAAATGCTGCAAGAAACTAAGGATAAAGTTGAACTTATTAGAGAAAAGTTAAGAGCTACCCAAAGTCGACAGAAATCTTATGCTGACCGACGCAGAAGATTCCTAGAATTTGAGGTTGGTGATCATGTATTCTTAAGAGTATCACGCACTACAGGTGTGGGGCGAGCCTTAAGAGCCAAGAAGTTAACACCTAAGTTCATAGGACCGTATCGTATATTACATCGTCGAGGACCTGAGAGCCTATGAATTAGCGTTACCACCTCGGTTAATGTCCGGAATACATAATGTTTTCCATGTGTCGCAGCTAAAGAAGTATGTTCCAGATTTGTCTCATGTAATTGAGCCTGACGTTGTGGAGTTACGAGATGACTTGTCTGTGGAGGTCCCAGCTGCTCGTATCGAGGAAACTAGAGTTAAGAAACTTAGAGGTAAGTCTATTCGGTTAGTAAAGGTTGTTTGGGACCAAATAACTGGTGATGCCACATGGGAGTTAAAAGAAAGAATGAGAGAGTTGTATCCTCATCTTTTATCTGGGGAATGAAATTTTCGAGGACGAAAATTTATTTTCGGGGGGAGAATTGTTAGGCTTCTAATTTATTATTGAGTAATCTATAATATTTTATACTTGTTCAATGTTAATTGAACAGTACTGTATGAACAGTACCGTGTATGAACAGTACCGTATGAACAGTGCAAACCGCGTACAAACCGTGTTTGAACAGTGCCAACCGCGTATGTACAGTGACTGCTGACGTCATCGGTGACGTCACATACGCGTACAGTGCGTGTACAGTACGCGTGTACAGTGTTTTCCGGCGTGAATAGTGCCCTGAACAGTATTTTCCCGCATGAACAGTAAGGCGGTGAACAGTGTTTCCGGCGATGAATAGTAAATTCCGTCGTGAACAGTAAATTTCGAAAATTTTCTATAAAAAGGGGGCTTCACACGAAATTTTCATTTCTTCACCTCTATCCAAGGTTCTCAAAGGTTCTAAGGCCGTAAACCACCATTTCTCTCATACTAAACCTTCCTAAACTTAGATTTCTCGCCAGATCTGAGATTCTACATCTATTCTGAAGGATTGGAAGTAAGTTTCTTTAAGTTTGAAGCTAGATTTACCGTTCGTTTCTCTTCTCCTTCTCTTTCTTATAGAAATTCATGGTGTTCTTAGGAGAAACTCCGTTCTAAAGCTGAATCTTCGGTGAATTTTGTTATAATCAAGTAATATTCGGTAGATCTAGTGTGAATCATCTTTCTGAGGTAAGGGGAGTTTACTTTAACCTATGAACTATGTTTTGAACGGTTTAATATGTTTTGATATGATTTTGTTAGATCTATTGAATAAAAGCTATTTTCTAAGTCAGAATCGTTGTTAATTAGTTTAAAATGCCGAGATTTTGGCTGATCTATTATAAACTTGCCGTAGTTGAGCTGTTAAAATAATTTTGGTGGCGTGCATCATGCTGAGATATATGTTTTGCATCATTATAGAGCCGAGTTACATGTTTAGGTGGGTAGACATGTAACGGTAAGTTCATGCTTTGAGCCTGTCTTTGTCTTGTCTGGATCCGGATCTGAATGGGTCGCTCCTGACCGGCTCGGTTCCTTCTGGATTAATTAGGCTGTGAAACCAGTTGGAAGCCGTTTTCATGCTGTGCATTAGATGGGCTGGAAATGCATGGGGTTATTGCTGTGAGAAATATTTTGCTCTATATATATATAATTTTATTTTATGTTTGGTAAGCTCACCCTTGCATTTCTTTCTATGTCGTTGTGTGCGTGTGTCGCGATGATCGTACGGTGGTACGTGAGCAGATGTAGCAGGTGTTGCATCTACTTCACAGGCTGAGGGGCCAGTGAAGAAAAGTTAGAAGCTGGAGTTGAGTAATAATGCATCAAAGTCCTTTTTCTTTATATATGAGACCTCATGTCGAGAGAGTCACGTATTATAATTTTTTTTTGGTATTTTGAATATTATAAACTAAATGTAATATTATGTTGATCTGTTGGATATTTGTTGTAAAGAACTTCATTTTTACTTTGAATGAGAAGTGAATTTTTATACTTATATTCTCTATTATTTACCTATTTTTAAATAAGTATGTGGTGTAGAAATAATGTTCTCGGTCCTTTATAAAAAGGAGTCGTGACAAAAGGGGGTATAAGTTAAGGGGCAAGTGCAAGGACAAGTATTATGGGAGGAATATGTTGTATAATTGTTCGAATACCATTGAAACTAAGAGGTGGAGTATATGGCTCAACTACATGTAGATCTTTAAGTGTGAGTGTAATGTATCTCATTGTGATAGGAATGGAAATGAGTGGAGTTCTAATATCAGGCATGTATTGAACATATAAAAAAAGCAACGTCACGCTTATGTAGGTGTGGAATTGTCTATCCCAATTATGGCTCCAACTGCTTGTTAGGACATACTACACCATGAATCTACAATGGAAAGGATGATGTGTCATCAGTAGCCATAACATCTTTTCTTTATTTAAATAATTTTCTAATTTAAATATAGAAATATCAACATAATGTGATTAAAATAAGTGAAGGATATAGATAATTTAGAAAATATTTTTATGCATATAAAAACTGAATAAATTAAATTAAGAAAAATTTTGAACTTCTTATATATATATATATATATATATATATATATATATATATATATATCCTTCGTAACAGAATGAAAAGAAATGTGTTTTGAGATTTTAAGTTCACAATTAAATTAAAATTCCATGTCAATGATAATTTACTAATATTTCACATGTACTTTGAATCATCATTTAAAATAATTACATATTATAGTAAACTCTAAATAGATACAAAATCAATATTATTACAGTTTTCCCATTAAATTAAATGCTACACATAAGTTTTCTTCCTACGACCCGTTGCTAGTATGATCTTAGAACTAATCAATATTCTTTATTTTTTAATTTTTTATTACCTGAAAATAATATAAAAATTATTGCAATATAACAACCTTTTTATCAAGCCATCTTGTGCTCAATTTGAAGTCCATTTGATGTTTGAACAACATGCACGAACTAAGCATTTCAAATCTGTCAAAATAATCCATGACAACATAAACATATATATGTAAAATTGTTATTCTGTACCACTTGCGTGCATGAAAAATAGTTTTCAAACCCCTTTTGCGTAAATTAATTTGGAGGTCATTTCCCCAACTTAGTCCAAAATTCTCAAGCTGCCCAATGTGAAATTTTGCAAAAAATATTTTTATGAAATTACATGTAGCACAACTTTCTCTCAATTTCTAGAAAAATATGCATGTGAAAAATATTTCCTAACCATGTTCCTATATTCTAGGTTATATAAGCTTTCTAACAAGCTATCCCAAGTTTGAATTGGATTCCATTTGCTTCTCTAAAGAACGAGGATAAGTTAACAACTCATTCTCTAAATTGTGATAGTTTTACCTTTCCAAAGAACTATCTTGAGCGTGATTTGGACACCATATTACTCAATTACCCTCAATTTGGTAAGTGTACCGAAACTTGAAATTTTGGTTGTTTAGAACTAAGCACCCTATTGTACCAATACTAATTTTAGCTAACTAAAATTATTTGAATCAGTTAAAAACCTCCTTTAATGAGCTTTGTATCTGTATTCTTTAATGAGAAACACATCGGTATCTCACACGCTTCATTCGGATTCTAAATGCCTAGGTTATGGGCTCAATCGTAAGAACAACTCAGAAAAGGACGATCATCAATCCCGTTGAGAAAAACACTAGTACAACCCAAATAAGACTAGAAGTGGAGCATTTTTCCTCACCAAACTAAGTTACTCTCTAAGGTGGGGAAACTTTTATATGACTTGAGTTAGGAATTGAGGGAATGGATAAGAATACACTTGATGAAATTATTAATGTTGTGTGTGGTTTAAAGCTCTTGAGAAATCCTCACTCTTTTGAGTTTATAGACATGTATTTGATATTGAGATTGATATGTTTGCTTATGTTACTATGGTGCATATATATATGTGAAATTGTGTGATTGAATGTTAAATTAAGCAAAATTTTATGGTAAGTTTTAGACTCCTAAACTTGATGAATACCAAGGAGAATGAAAATTGTCCTTTACAACATAGCATTAAGTACACCAAAACTAGTTAAATGAACTAAGCTATAAATTAACATATGTATTCTATCTGTAACGCCTCAAGTTTTGTAATAATATTTTAATTACTATATATGTATGTATGTATGTATATATATATATATATATATAAGGCTTTCCATGTGTTTGTATGATTGAGTATGTGATGATGATGTGTATTGGATGGTGGTGTGAATGCATGAGGTGGATGTATGCGTATACGTGAGATGAATGTAGATGCTGATTGTGCATTGTGATTAGATGTACTGAATTGGTTGAACATAGATTAATTAGGTGTTTCTGGAGTGTTCTCGCTGTAGCGAGAAGGCCCTGGGAGAAGGGAGTGAGACTATGACTTTCTCGATGTAGCGAGAGGTCCCTCGCTGCAGCGAGAGAGCGACAGTAAGAGATGCATTTCTGGGTGCAGTCTCGCTATAATGAGAGGGCCTCGTTGTAGCGAGATTCTACAGAAATCAGAGTACATTTTTTTCTGAGATTTTCGCTGTAGCGAGAATGTTGCAACACCTTGTGTATTTAAGGAGTTTAAGGTTAGGAAAAACACATTTCCCATTTCCTTTTTCACCGATTAAATCGCCCCTTAAACCGTTTGTGCCCAAGATTGAAGATTGGAATCGCGTTTGGAGGTAACTCTATTGAGTTAAGGTTCTCAGTTTTTAACCTTCCTTCATCTTGATTTCTCAAGGATTATTCCATATGTTTAGGGCAAGAATCCATGTAAGAGGTGTTTCTACCGTTGATTTCATGGTAGGTGTCCATTCTAAGGTAAAAGGGAGTAAATCCCAAACCCTAACCTCTCTTAGATAGTTTAAAATGGGAAAACCATAACTATTTTAATAACTATCTAAATGAAATTTGTAATAAAGGCTGCAAACAAAACTGTTTTTAAAGGAACACTATACTTCCAATAAGCAAACGTTGTTTGGGAGTAGTTGGAATGATGCCAAACCGTAGGATAGATCACTTTGTTATTATTATTGAGAAATGTGAATGATGGATTGTACGATTTGGACTGAGTCTTAGGGTGTCTGACCTCTGACATATTGTATTGATTGTGTAATGTGTGAAATGGTTAGTAATTTTGTTATTTGCTTAATGTTGTGATGATTGAGGCATGTTGAGATTGATTGAAGATAATTTGTGAAGCATGACCTATTTATGCTATTTAATAATTGGGTATGTTAAATAAGTGAAATCATGTTATTGATACAAGTGTTTGAATATTCTTAAATAAAGAAAGAATTTTCTATGTGATGTAATCATAGTGCCACAGTGAGTGTGGCTACTATAGTGAGCGCACGTGTGAATGAATTAAATGAACGCTTAGAGAGAATTGACATGTAAGTATAACCACACTATTGAGTCTAGCCACTTGCTTGTCTTGGACCTAGAATTTGTAATAGAACCTTAACGATTGAATCAAAGAAAGCAAATGTTTGCAAAAATCTAACATCTTTTCAATCATGAGTAGTAAACTAGGTGGATAAAATTAGAAATTCAAAGAAAGAGACAAAGCTAGTGAGTTAGGGACCCTTAGTGGATGTGCTTGAAAATGTTGGTATAAGTATATGTCAATCTCTTGTGGAAATTTTCTGAATAGTTGAACATGAAATATTGATCCTGGATTTAAACCAATGCTTGAGTGTGTGATGTGAAACAAGATGAGATATTAATCTTGATTTGAATTGGCGCCTATGTGCATGATATGAAGATTAAACTCCAAAGAGAAATGAACTATTCAGATGAAAATGGGTGTGGATACCTCTCCCCTGTGAAAGAAGTCACGAGGTTATTTTATAACTGTTGTTGTGAAAGATAGGGAGGGCCTTGACGTCTAGGAGATTTAATGGAGTTGGGTGACTTATTAATATCCCTATGAGTGTCCTAGGCCCGATACTCTAGCTGGGAGTCTTCACGCGCTGCTCTTTTATCCTGACCTTCTCTTTAGGCTTATCATGTTGGTCGAGCTAGATCAGTAGGTAGAGGTTCAAGTCCCCACCATACATGCAAAATGTAGGTTGGCTAGTGAAACTCCCAACAACTTCCAATGATAGGAATGGATCCAAGAGTCACATGAGCATAACAAATAATTTTAAGCAAAACCAAAAGTCAACATATGCATAAGTCCCATGTATCATGGTCTAGCATTGAATTAGAAATGAATGAGGTGTTTGCTTATGAATGAATGAAATTATTTATATTATATTGGTTAAGTTGATTTTTGAAAATAAATATTTTATATAATTTTATATTTTCTCCTATTTATTTCTTTCTTTACTTTTAAGTCCTGATTGCTTTTATGAGTATTTGAAAAGTCTCGCCCCTCTTTTTTATTCTTGTTTTGGAAATCTTTGATGTAGTGTCCAGGGGCATAGATATACTTGAGGTTTATAAAAAGATTTTGTTAGCAAGATTGCTATGACCAGAAACATAGTTGTGTCAGTCGGATCATGGTCACACAAGGGGATTCTTATGCATGTATGGAATTTCATAGATTAACTAGGGTTATTAGAGTCAATGGGTGGATAATTCTTTGATGTTGGATTTTACTATATTGGTATGATACTAGTTAAGGATTTAACATTTACCTTATGAACTAATGTGGTATAGGACGCATTAGATCCTTGGAGTACAAGGTATAAAGTGGTATGAGATGCCTTATGCCTTGTCCAAATGTTAAGTCAATCTCAAAGACTACCAAGGAGAAAAGTCTGACAAGTTCCTTGTAACTGAAAGTGTGTTTACTTGATTGGAATATTCATATGACTGATTGTGTGAGAATGATTCACCAAGATAAGACTAAGGATCAATTTAGTTTGGGAAAACAAAATTAAAAAAAAAATTGGCATTTTCGTCATTTGGAAAAAGATCATTACATAGAGACAACATAAGGAAGATATAAAAGAGCATTGAATAATTTATCAATACAAAAGCTTATTTTCATGATGAATTGACACTGTAAGTGAAAGTAAATGTGAAAATTTTAATTTAAAAAATTAACTTCATACATAAGATTTGTAGAGAGCTCTAAATATCTAAAATGACATTCAACATTTTATTAATTAAAAAGTTATTTTTTATTATAAATTAAAACTAAATCAATGCATGCAAAAGCACACCTTTTTAAAATCATCACCTAGATACAAGATACGAGTGATGTAGTTTAGAAAAGATAACATGTTTTAAAGATAAAAAAAAAATATGTTTTGAAAGTTCAAAAAATAATTTTGCAAATTTTTACAAGAGATTAAATAATAAATATATGAAAATTAATATTATTAAGTTACATATCAAATATCAATAATCTGGACATTTATATTTTTTAAAATACATCTAATAGTTTAAAAAAATTAATTAATTTATACACTATTTACTCTACTAACTCATGTTAGCCTTTACTCTTATTATAGTGTACTTTTATTTTAATTACATGAAATTTTTTATATATATTCTTAACAAATGAAGTTGATAAAAATATACATTAAAATAATAAAAAAATATTGATACCTAAGTTCAAATCTTAAATGAGGTTAAAATTATCTAATAATATTTTAAACAATAAAAAAGTTAACTAACTTTAACCTGTACAATTTAATTAAAAATATTTTATAAACGAGATAACTTTTTATAACATTATTTTTTATTCTCTTATTATATTATTCATCTTGCGAAATCTTTTTTTTCTCTTTTTGCTTCTCTGTCTATCACTTGAAATGCAATCCGCGTTCCTTTACTAATCTTTTTTTTTCCTGCCTGTTTAAGGCACGTGAATATTGCCATACGCATGAAATCATGTAGTACTGCAATTCTTTAATACAACCCAAATGGTATCTGACTGTACCAAAATCAATCACAGCACAAATTATATAGTTTAGGAAGATTTACATAATTTATGACCTTTCCTTTTGGTCTGTTTATGCATCTGACTAGATGGAACGCACTAGGCAAACAAATTCTAGTGCCATTCTGCAAGCACTCAAATCTTTTTAATTTTTGTACTATTATCACCAGAGAATTTTGATTAATGAACAGCCATGGGAATGCATATATATGTAGTTATCAAGTGCTTCATAGATGAACTTTATTTCGGAACTTGTTTGGGATAAGGAAAATTTTCTAAGTTAAAAATCATTTTGAAGAAAATTACATTTCGACAAAATTTTGAGGGTCAAGAAGGAACAAAAAAAAAACTTGGACATAAGAGAAAATCGGAAGATTATTTAAGACTTTTAGTTTTAAGGGACACATTTCGAGCTATTTTAAGATATTTTTGTCACATTGTTGATTTTTCTCAAAACTGCTTGAAAGACAAGAAAATATTCCAAGTCCACAAAACTGAAGGCTTTTTTCGAGGAGTTTTGAGGAGTTTTCAAATCACTGACATCCAAAACTACTCGAAAAATAGAACTGGCAAGAAAAATACTCTAAGTCCACAAAACTAATGGCTTTTCGAGGAGTTTTGAGGAGTTTTCAAGTCTCTAACACTCAAAACTGCTCGAAAAACAGGACTAACAGGAAAATATTCTAAGTCCACAAAAAACTGATGGCTTTTCGAGGAGTTTTGAGGAGTTTCCAAGTCCCTGACACCCAAAACTGCTCAAAAAAACAGGAAGTAATCAGAAAATATTCTAAGTCCACAAACCTGGCTGAGCTCCAGATTTCCTCCAGAATTACTCGAAAAAAATAGGAAGTGGTCAGAAAATATTCTAAGTCCACAAACTTGGTTGAGCTCCAGAATCCCTCCAGAATTGCTCAAAAAATAGAAATGGGCAAAGAAAATATTCTAAGTCCACAAGACCAAAACAAGCTCTTAAAAACTCTAGAATGGCTCGAAAAGAGAAGTCAAGAAGAAACTATTCTAAGGCCATAACATTAAAGGAGTCTCTTAAGTTTCTCCCAGAAATACTCGAAAGTAGAAAAACAAGAGTCTTGATAGGTTAAGTCATTGAAAAATTCAAAAGCGGTTATCAGCAGTTATCAACATTCACCACTACACAAAGGAGATCGTGAGCTATAACGGTTACGAAAGAAGCCCCAATCAACAACATGATCACAAGCAATCGTGGATAATAGGCATCAACAATTGAAGGTAGTTACTAAGAAGTGCCCGAAAAAGGAGGAGAACGATGGTGGTCTTCATGTCTATAAATACTCCAAAGTACCATTTTACAAAGAGACGACTTTTTGCACCCAGACACCGCACCTAAACTCTCTGAGAGGCTGAAACCCTGCACCGCGCCAGACACCAGCTACAAGGAGACTCACGGTGGCCGTTGTTCGCCGTTGTGAGGAGTCGTACGTTTACATTCCAGCATTTACATTCCTGCATTTCAATTCAAGTTTCTTTGTTTAAATTGCTTTTGTTCCTTTTCCTGCAATTCGTTTCCTATTTTATACTCTTCTGTAACGAACTTCTACGTTGTGATTCAATTTTGCATATTTAATATTTGTTATTGTTGTTAAATTGCCTGATTTACGCATCTAATTCACCGTTACGTTAACAACACACTTAAAAGAACCTAAAGAGGATCTAATCCAGTCCCCAGATTGATCTTTAGATTATTTGTTTACAAATTATCATTTTTCACCGTAAATAGAACTATTTACCGAAAAGAAAAAAAATGTTCCCAAAACACGAAATTCTGATCCACGCACATTCACGAAATTCAAAATGAAAACGTGTACCCAACAAAAAAAAATAAAAGGACGAGCATTAGGAACGCAATAAAAGCGGAGATGCGTTGATGAACAAAATAGAAGCATCAAAGATCATAAGGCAGAAAGTAATGGACATCTCCCCACTATAAATCCACCATCCATTATCCAAGATAAGCATGAGAAAACTTTTTAAACAATAAATTTTTTGTTTTCTTCCTCAAAAGTACCTCAACCATTTTAATTGGCAACAAAAAATAACTTTTTTTTAACAATATGTAAATGACCACTTCTTCCCACTTAGAATACCCTTGTATAAGTAACAAGCAGCGGAGCAAATGCTTCCTCACATATACAAGGTTTCAAGTTCAGCCTCTAATTGTATTTAAAGTAAATGGAAGACAAAGGCTTGGTTACATTAACAATTTTGATGATGAGTTTGGGCGTACAAGCCCAACTGAAAACTGGGTTTTACTACTCTTCTTGCCCAAGCGCAGAGGACACAGTACGGTCCACTGTTGAATCCTACTACAACAAAGATTTTACCATTGCTCCTGGCTTACTTAGGCTTCATTTCCATGATTGCTTTGTGCAGGTTTGCCACTTCGATCTTCACCTTTTTTATTTTGTCACACAGAATTGTTCTTTTCTAGTCATGTTATGTTGTTTCCCACAGGGCTGCGATGGTTCAGTTTTGATCACAGGATCTTTTGCAGAGAGGAATGCATTGCCAAACCTCGGTCTAAGAGGTTTCGATGTAATTGAAGATGCAAAATCACAACTCGAGACCATATGCCCTGGAGTTGTCTCATGCGCTGACATACTAACATTGGCAGCACGTGATGCTGTCGACCTGGTATTTATTTGCAGTATAAGAGCATATTAAAAAGTATTTATAGTAATAATTGATTTAGCGGATGAATATATCTATTTAATATATAAATATTCTGTAAATATAAATTTTATAATAAATATGAGGGGAAGGAGCATAATCTTTAATCTTACCCTCGTACACGCACTAACATGGAGGTACTTTCGTTGTTCTTTCCAACTATTTATGGAGTAAACACTATATTATACGCACATAATATATTACACATTTTAGTCCTTGACCTGATTAAAACGTCACTTTAATTCTAGCTTTAGTCCCTTAACATATATACTATATTAATCATTTTAGTACTTGATTTTATTAAAACTTCACTTTAATTTCTGTTTGGAAAACATGATTTATTTTACTCTAATTATTTAACTTTAATAAGTACAGATATAACTTCTGTTTTTCAAACTTAAGGCTATAAAATGAAATTTTAAGTAAAGTGAGAGACTAAACGTGATGACTATTAACTAATACATTCAATATCTAGAACTAAAGTGAGACTCTCTTCATGATTTATTGAAAAAAATGATAGATTAGCTCTGAAAATAAATGGCAGAGTGGTGGTCCAAGATGGGCCGTGCCCACTGGAAGAAGAGATGGGAGGGTTTCTTTATCTTCTCAAGCCTCGAATTTGCCTTCTCCACTTGACCCTGTCTCTGTCCAGAGGCAAAAATTTGCAGCCAAAGGCCTTGATGACCATGACCTTGTCACTCTAGTTGGTGTGCTTTCTCGCACATTTTTTCCATGTTTATTCAATTCATATAACTATGCTACTGTGGTGTAAGTAATTTATGAATGTGCTATTTGTTTGTCTATAGGGGCACATACAATAGGTCAAACAGAATGTAGATTCTTCAGTTATCGCCTATATAATTTCACCACCACTGGCAATTTAGATCCAACTATAAATCAAGCCTTCATAGCGCAACTTCAAGCACTCTGTCCCAATAATGGAAATGGCTTGACAAGGGTGTCATTGGACAAAGATAGTCCAGCCAAATTTGACGTTAGCTTCTTCAAGAATGTGCGTGATGGTAATGGAGTTCTTGAGTCAGATCAGAGGTTGTGGGAAGATCCTACTACACAAAGTGTGGTGCAAAATTATGCAGGTAATATAAGAGGGTTATTGGGGCTTAGATTTGATTATGAATTTAAAAAGGCTATGATTAAATTGAGTAGCATAGAGGTGAAGACTGGTACACAAGGTGAGATTAGAAATGTATGTTCAAAACTTAATTAGCTAGTTTGAAATTCTTGTTATGTTCAAAACTTGTGACAAACTATTTAGAGCCAGCACACTTTTATCTCTCTTACGGAGTTTTCTTTCTCTTTTGTGGTTATTTCATAAATGGGAGGTTTGCGTCGAATTTAGAAATTTTTTTGCTTGAACTTTTTCTAACCATAAAAATCATACATAGTTTTTCTTTTTCTTGAAAGGTGTTGTCCAGTATGGCTCTTTGCTCTTTCCTTTTGGTAGTTTCTCTGATAAAAGGTTGTGGCCTGTACAATTCAATGGCAACCATTTTGTTTTTTATTTTGATTTTTTCTTGTTTACCTTTTTACCTTTGTATTTCTATAAATTTAATTAGATTTGATTCATGATCTTTTAGAGATATTTGAAGAGTTCTACCAAATTTCTCCAAACTTCTAAGAGAGAAAAAAAAAACTTTCACATGCATTAGTCACATAATTTTGTAATATATGATAAAATCTTCATATTTATCAAGTATCAAGTTCAGGGTTTAGGGAAAACTTACATGTGTCACGACCCCTTTTTATAAAGAATCAATGACATTCCGCATTACCTTTCCTCATTCATTTATTAGGTAATACATATATGAGTCCAAGAATATAAATTTTTCTAAAGTTAAACTTCAACATCCAATTTAACAAAATAACAAGTCTAAAGGGCATTCTTATACAATACTAAAAATTTACATAAATTCATACATTTACATTAGCTAATTTAGCCAGGAAGTCAAAATACAAATATTCAAAATATATTTACATTCCTTGGAGAATTTGTAACACGAAAGTGTAGACCTAATACTAAAATCTAGACTAACAACATGATTAACACTACTATTTCCTAACATGCCAACTCTGATGTCTCTCAGCTAGACCATTCAGCTTGAGAAATAGATGCATTGTCTGTCACTTCTGCTCACGTATAATTGTACGATCATTGCAACACACATACAAACACAACACAAAAATGCAAGGGTAAGCTTATAAAATTGAAAATCTTAATAATGAAATATGAATGAATATAGATAAAATCAGCACACAACTTACACATCATTAATCAAATAATGCAGCGTGTTCAACCAATTTCGAGCCTATCTAATGCAAATGTAGCGATTCAATGAACTATTTTTCAGTCTGAGAGCAACCCATCCCGGTATCTGGATCCAGACACAGCACAGCTCAACATCTTAATCAGCTCTAGAATGATTAAATTGATTATGATGCAGCACAACGAGATTAACATATCACAGCACAGCAAAATTTTATTCTTAGCTTCAGTAATACAGCAAAATGCACACTTTCATCCAGCTTCAACAACTCAGCCACACACACACATATATATTTATTTACAGCAAAATCAAGTATTTCAGTGCATAGTACAAAATAAAATTAAATAGCTCAAAACATTAATTAAATATTCTAGCATATATTAACACCATCGACTCTTATATCATAGCATTCCAGCACATCATGTTCCATCACGGCTTTCTAAACAATCATCAAACAACACAGAAATCTACTTGACTATACAAACTCTAGATTCTATTCCAAGGTTAACTTATATAGCTCACTATTCTCAGCTAGAATGAAATCATTCATATTAACATCTCGATCTCTACTAAATGAGTTAGATTAGATCAGATAAGCTCCCCTTACGTGGAACAAGTTCCAAGATTATACTCCTAGTGAGTTTCGAAGAGATAGATCAAGCGTTAGGATATAAAATAAAGCTCGAATGGCTCAGATCTACTCAGAACAACAAGGTATAAATCTCTTGAGAAAGAGAAAGAAAGAAACAAAGTAAAGACTAGAAACTGAGTTCCAAAAATTCACCTAGATCTTACTGAGATAGATGATTTCACTTTGATCGAAAAGGAATTCAGCCTTAAGAAGGTTTCTCTAAGGTAAAATAGTGAGAAAACGGAGAGAAAACAAGAAAGGAAATCTGTCTAGTGAGAAATGAATATTTTTGGGGGACTGAGGCCCCTTAAATACTCCTCTAGCCCACGCGCTCTGGCTTAAGCGAGCTAATCCTCGCTTGAGCGAGATCTACTCTCGCCTGGCCAAGAAAATCAAACAGTGGAACCTCTTAGATTTCTTTTATTCGCGCTTAATCGAGTTGTATTTCACTTGAGCGAGCAGCGTTCTCGTTTGAGTAAGATCGGGTCCAGAGAGCTACTTAGTTTCCTTGCGACTCCTTGCCTGAGCCAACTTCTCTCGCTTGAGTGAGGTTTTCTCTTGCCTAAGCAAGATCCCTACTCACTTGGATGGATTAGTAGAAGCATTCATTCTTTATGAGCTGTTAAAGACTTCGTTCGGTGCAGACTCTTTCTTCTTATACGTCTTTTTTGAGTGACCTGAATGACTGAGCTTGCTTCATTCGCTACCTTCTCTCCCGGATTGGTTGATGTTATCTCTGTTGATATTTGAAGCATAGTTTAAGTGAAAAAGATCCCTATCAGGTGAGTGTCGAGCCTTTTGATTAGACAACTCCTAGTGCCAAGCTAACTAACTAGGATTCGTTGAACTTTCGCCCTGTGACTTTGAACTTTATTCAGGAGCCTTCAATCTGGGATCATCCTTATTCGAGCCTTCTCTGTTCTCTGAGTCTGGCCGTAGTGAGTCTGTTCCAATGAAGTACAATTCTTGTAACAGTCCAGCAACTTATTCGAGACTAACGACTATCCCCACAAACCAACACGAGACTTTTCAATGTGCTTTGTCCTCACTCACACATTTCTCAAGAACTTCCCAGAAGGTCACCCATCCCATAATTGCTCCAAGTTAAGCACGCTTAACTTTGGAGTTCTTAAGTGATAGGCCACCGAAAAATAAATACATATAGGCAGTCTTTGGATCTCCATCTCATTCCGATGTAAGTTCGATTCATTCATGTGCCCCTGCCAGGTAGCCGCTTCTTGTCCGTGCCACATTGCACCGGCGATCACTCTCCACCTTTGCCTAGCGCCTAGGTGTCACATTAGCCTGTGCTCAAACTGTGCACACAAGTCCTCCTCACCATCCCCATGTTGGTAGTGAGGCCAATATTTCATCAACTATTGGAACTTCGCCACATACTCTCACTGTCATTTTACCTTGCTTCAACTCAAGGAACTCTCTAACCTTCTGTTTCCTCAGATCTCAGGGAAACTAGTTCCCTAAGAAGATTGCCTTAAAGGTCTCCCACTGAATGTAGCAACCCTTTTGTGGCAATGTTTGACTGGCAAACCTCCACCAGTCTTCCGCCTCCCCACACAACAAGTAGGTGGCATAGCTCACCTTGTGTTCCTCACGGCACCCCATTAAATTGAAGACCTTCTCAACATCCACCAACCACCTCTGAGCTCCCTCGGGGTTGAATTCTCCCTCAAACTTTGGAGGATCGTGCCTAGTGAAGGCAGACAATCCTCTGTACTTAGCCAACTCTCCGCCTTGGTTATGCACCAAGGTCTTCAGAATTTGAGCCATGCGCTCCATGAGGTCACTAGTATCTCTAGCTCCTTTACCTCTACCAGCCATGCTTACTCTAACTATAATAATTCAACAAACTACAATTCAAGCCATTAAGGTCATAATAACATTTATAATTCAGGTAAACAAAACAAATCAACACTCAGCTTGGACGCTTTAGCCCGTTACCCCAGTTCGGTTTAGATAAACCAAGCTCTGATACCAAAATTGTAACACCTTAATTTAATTTTGAAATAATAAATTTCACAAAAATAAGAAAAAAATTTTATTTAACTAAAATTCCCATCACATGGCTTCATAAAACAGTTTAAAACAATAAAGGATTACAAGTTTATATTAAAGACTGCTACAGGACTAATCGAGTTACATCATAAATTTTAAAATAAATTCTAAGTCCTATAGCAATTCATCCTTCCTTCATTGAGTCCGGTGCTGATCGTCTTGGTTACTTAGAAAATGAATGTAAGAGATAGTACTCTACACTATCCCACACACACACATGCATAACTTAGAGACTCACCTTGCATAACTATCGGTATTCTAATATATTCTACTCAAGTCTAGGTAATCACAAACAACATTTCATTCTAGTTCATAATTGATGCACTCAGGCACCAAACAATTTACACACGTGCACTCACTGCACCTAGCCACGCCCTCTGTGGCACTGTGATCACAGATTAAAACCATGAATGGTCGTCGGTTACCCCCGCCTCACGGATACCACATGGGCAGTCACGGGTCACTCAAAAAAGGTAGTGGTCAGAGGTCTACAGTGAAAAACTCAGACAAAACCGCACTCTGGTTTCTGCAGAATCTCGCTACAGAGAGACCTTTTAGCTACAGCGAGACTGCACCCAGAAATGCAGCTCAAACTGTGGCTTTGTCGCTACAGCGAGAAAGGCAAAGCTTCATGTCTCTCGTACAGCGAGAGTGCCCTGCTGTAGCATCCATACTTAGCCTGTTTTCAGCTCAATCAATCCAATCCAATTATATATATTTATATACACACATCCATACACATTATACTGACAACATCATCATTACACATTCAAATGCAAATTACATCTTTCACATTTACATGTACATATAAACACATATACATATATCAATAATAATTAATATTACAAAAATTTGGGGTGTTACATTCAATTTGAGTAATCAAGTAAATGAAGTTGGAACCTCGTTGACATATTTTAGCTTGACTTAAGAGTGCCAAATCATTATAATAGCTGCAAGAAGTTCAATAAACAGAATAGTGACCAAAGATTAGGCCTTTTTTTACTAGAAAACAAGTTTTTCATATTTTTTTTGTTTCAGTAAAATTAGATAATTTTGAAGCATCACCATGACCACTTTGCCACTTCTATAATTCAACTCACTTCTCATCTTATTTGCCAAATTTATCAATTGTTGTTGTATATGTCACACATTTTTATATACATGTTGTTAGATTGGTGTAATTATATGTATTTATCATTATTTCTATTAGTTAGGGTTGTGTAGGCTTAAACTATATGAATTATTTATATGTTTGAATATGGAATATAAAAGTTGTATTATCATCGGGTAATGAGGAGTATATTCTCAAATGCTATACTATGACATTGTCAAGTGTGGTGTGCAGAACGGATTAGAAATTAGTTATTAAGTGTGTTGTACATGAGATAAGCTAAGGAGTATGATCGAGAACCCATATAATCTCATCCGAGAGAGAGATTGAGAGTTCTGCGTGTAGGGTGTCTCGCTTGAGCGAGAACATTATCAACCATAAATTATTATGTTTGTAATTTTTCATCCACCGATGCAGAAAATTCCCCAGTTTTCCATTCTCATATGAGGCCAAAAACTTTATTGGCAATAGGTCGGCACGAAGTGATTCATCATGCTCAAACATGAGGCGATTGTTCGTATGGACACTGCCTAAAGTTAAGTAAGAAGGAATCGGGGTGGCTAGTTTTCATGGACCTATTCATATAGTATATCTAATCATATAGATGGTTGATATGTAAGATAAGTAAATTTATGCTACCAATGTGGAATTCAGGTCTCCGTGGTTCAACTAGGATCATAGTTTTAAAATTTCTACGCAAATCAGGCATTCAGTGCAAGCAACCAGAAATCTACTAAAGAGTAGCAATTTTCCTAAGCTAAGATCTAGGGGGGAGGAGCTCCAGAAAGAGAAAAAGAATGGGTGACTCTCTATGTGGCATGCGAAAAAAAGAAGCTGGGGCAGGGAGTGAGGTAGCGGGACAAAGAGATGGATGGGTGTATCTGGATCTAGGTCAATTTCCTTCTTTCTTTTTTGATTACCTTCCTCGCGTATGTCTAAGACCGAATCCTTTCGATTTTGAATTTTCAAAAGGATTATTGATTCTTAACTTTTCGAGATGAAGTTTTGACCACCTGTCAGAGAAAAAAGAACGATTGGCTCTGTATCAATGGAATCTCATCATCCATACATAACGAATTAGTGTGGTATATTCAAATCATATCATATGAACAGTAAAAACTAGCTAAGAAGGGCTATTTCAATAGAATTGTAACACCTTAAATTTAATTTCAGTAAATAAGGAATTTTGCAAATTTTTGAAATACTAAATTTTTATTTTTAATCCAAGTTTCATCAAATATTTTAAATAAAGAAAAGGGGGTTACAAATTACATCAAACAGTTGCTACAGGACTCATTCAAATACAACATTTTTTCAAAATAATATCCTAAGTCCTACAGCAGTTCCATCCATCCCTTCACTGAATCCGGTGCTGATCGTCTTGATTACCTGAAAAATAAATGTAAGGGTGAGTACTCTACACTACCAAAACACAATCAAACATAGAGTCTCACCTCTGACTCATTTCCAATACATTGATACAGATATAACACAAACAACATCATTATCCAATACATTTAAATTTAAAGTCAATGCACTTATGGCACCAACAATACTTCATATTCAAAATTACAATTAATAATAATCTCGTGCACACGCACGCCAGCCACACTCACTGTGGCACTATAATCACAAATTTACACCATGAATGGTCGCCAGTTACCCCCGCCTCACGGATACAATGTGGGCAGTCAGGAAAAGAGTGTGTGGCCTGTGGTACACCCGTTCCATAGTCGGTGTCACCACCACTCCCTCCTCCCCAAGGTATTTCTACCATCCTCATCTTCCACACCCCCAATGTATCCCTGAACCATTCACAACACATTACAACAGCGCTAACATGCCCATTTACACATTTCATTCACACATGCAATAATTATGCTCACACACGGCACACAGCCCACCTTGCATTCAAATACACGGCACTAGGCCCATATTCATTTCACATTACACGGCACATGGCCAACATTCATCTATATTACAGACCCTTAAGCCCACATTTGTTCACAATATTCATTCTATCAAGCAACATCCAGGATACAATTCACATTCATCCATTTTGGGTAAACACACACAATATTCACATCTCACGGCACATGGCCCTCATCACATTTCTCATTCAACTTTCATTCTCTACACATTTTCTATCTTCTAACTCAGCCACAACACCATATTCAATCAATTACACATAAAAAGAGTAGGGTAGAGTCACCCCTTAACTTGGATTAAAGACCTACATGCTAAATCCACCAAGAAGTGTTCCTCCCTCACGGATTTTGTCCTAAACACATGAAGAAACTCCATAAGAACCTAGGGAAACCACGAAAATAGATAAAGGGATAAAAAACTGAAACCCTAACCATTAAAACTCACCTCCAAGCGTTTCCCACATGGATTCAACCTTCAATCAAGCTCCCAAATGGCTTTGGAGCAAATTTTATCGGTGGAAAAGGGTTTGGGAATGAGAGGATCCAAGGGAATTCGAAGGGAGAGAGAGAAATAACCCTCCCTGAACCCTAACCCCCTTTAAATCCTTTTCTCCTCGCTGCAGCGACATGCCCTCTCGCTACAGCGAAAAACTCAGAGAAAATTGCACTCTGATTTTTGCAGAATCTCACTACAACGAGACTGCACCTAGAAATGTGCTCGAAACTGTCGCTCTGTCGCTCAGCGAGAAGGCGACAGTTTCAGTCCTTTCTCCCAGGGCCCTCTCGCTACAGCAAAAATCCTCTCGCTGCAGCAAGGACAGCCTAGTATTACACCCTGCACTTAGGCACTTAGCCTAATTTCAGCCCTATCTAGTCATGCACACACACACACACACACATATATATATATATATATATATATACACACACACACACATCCACAACACATATCCAAAAACACACACATATATATATATACACATATTCATACTTATTACACACAAAACACCATCATTACACATTCAATGCAAATTTTTAACATCCATTTACACTTATACTCACATATACACGCATTCAAATTTATATAAATAATAATAATTAATATTAGAAAATTCAGAAGGTTACAACTCTCCCCTCCTTTAAGGAATTTCATCCCCGAAATTCAACCAAACACACACAATCTACAAAAATAACCTCGGATACAATTCTCTCATTCTACTCTTCGTTTCCCATGTAGCATCTCCCTCATCACTTAAGCTTCATATTACCTTCACTAGTGAGATGTCCTTACTCCTCAGCTGTTTAACACGATGATTAGCAATCCTCATCGGGTACACATCATACGACAAGTCTTCTCTTACTTGAACCGGATCAAGATCAATCACAAGGGAAGGATCTGACACATATTGCCTAAGCTGTGACACATGGAACACCGGATGTAGGTTTGAGAGATTTGGAGGCAGCGCAAGCCGATATGCAGCAAGACCAATTCTACTTAGCACTTCGAACGACCCAATAAACTTAGGAGATAGTTTTCGAGACTTCAGAGCTCTCCCCACTTCAATTCCAAGCGAGACTTTCAGAAATACGTGATCACCCACCTGAAACTCCAACGGCTTCTGCCTTTTATCATAATAACTCTTCTGTCGATCCTGGGCAACCTTCATTTTATCTCTAATCATTTTGATATGCTCATTCTGCCTTTGGATTAGGTCTGGCGCACACAAAGTTTCCTTTCCAATTTCATACCAACATAACGGAGTTCTGCATCTCTGCCCATACAAGGCCTCAAACGGTGCCATTTTAATACTAGTATAGTAACTATTGTTGTACGTGAATTCCACCAGAGGTAAGCACTCTTCCCAAGTTCCCTGCTGTTCTAGGACACAAGCCCTCAACAAGTCCTCCAAGGATTGGATGGTCTGTTTAGTCTGACCGTCAGTCTATGGATGGTAAGCTGAGCTCATTCTCAACTTAGTCCCCAACGCCTGTTGCAGGCTCTCCCAAAACCTCGAGGTAAACCTCATATCTCTATCTGACACCACAGTAGTCGGCACTCCATGCAGCCTGACTATCTCTTGCACATATAATTTCACAAGTCGCTCTAATTTATACTTCATGTTGATCGGGAGAAAGTGTGCAGCCTTGGTCAATCGATCCACTATTACCCAGATGGCATCATGGTTGTTCCTAGTCTTAGGCAACCCAGAAACAAAGTCCATGGAAATACTATCCCACTTCCACTCAGGGATCTCCAGCAGTTATAACAATCCAGGTGGACACTGGTGTTCTACCTTCGCCTTCTGGCAAATTAGGCATTTAGCCACATATTCAGCCACGTCTCTCTTCATACCTGATGATAATGTTTTTTCCTTGAGGTATTTAAAAAATTTGTCGCAAATCCTCATCAAAATTTAAACAATTACCCTAGGTTGTCTCCCGTGAACATTGGCTATTAATCTTCGTTAAACATGTTGAAGGCACTAATTGAACAAGCAATTAAAATGGGAGGTTTTGTGGTTTCAAATTAATATAAAAAGCAACAAGCAAACAAGTTTAATTAATTCAAACAATAGAAAGCAGCAATCCTTAGTTCATCTACAAAGATTCTATCCTCATTCCACTTAAGATTTAACATTCATCCTTTCTCCCGTGAATTAAGTTAATTTAACAAGTAAAAAACAACCTTATAGTCCTAACAAAATTACGCAATTTGCTAGGCTCTAATCTTTCATTCCAAAGTTACGTAACCTAAGAATTAAACCTAGGATTAGGCAATCCCTAGTTTAGAATCTCCTTAAACGAATTAGGGTTAATTAAGCAATATCCCCCTCATTCACCATTAATTCAATTCAAGAGACAAGGAAGAAATAATTCATGAGAAGAAAGAAATTATTTTATCATTAAAGTCAAGGAACTCAAGAATCCGTGTGAACTTACTAAGGATTACACAAAATTTAGCCCTCCATGGAAATGAGGGTCAAAAATGCAGTTGGGAAATGCAGAAAATTCATTAACATTAATGTAAAGGCCAGAGAAATGAGAAACCAAACCCTAGGTTGGGCCCTTGGCTGTCACCCAAGGTTGCCCTAAGCTCTGGAAAATGTAAAGAAGAGGAAAGGTTCAGAAAGTGTAAGAACTCCCTACCCTAATTTGGCAAAAATCTATTTATACTAAAGCTGGTGCCCTCCAAAGTAATTACTTTCATTCTTTCATAGTAAACATGCGCAGCATCAGTTCAGTTTTGCTTCTCTGGAGTGATTACTATGAACTTTCATAGTAACCATGCGCAGCATTGGGACATTTTGGACTCTCTGGAGTGATCACTATGAACTTTGATAGTAACTACGTGCAGCACCTTCAATCTGCATGCTCTGGAGTGATTACTATGAACTTTCATAGTAACCACGCGCAGGTTTAGTGGATTCTGGGCTGCTGTAGTTGTCACTTTAAGCTTTGAAAGTGATCACTTTGGTCCCTTTGCTGGAAATGGCTTGCTGTAGTTGTCACTATCAATCTTGAAAGTAGTTACTTTCACCTCAAATTCCTCAAAATCCAATAATTCTTCAAAATAAGCTTGGGGATTCTTGCCACATTATTAAAATGATCAAAACATGTAAAATAAACTATCTAAATCAATGTAAATTAACCAAAAACTAAGAAACCTATATTATTTAGCCTAATTGGAATATTCATCTTATTGACACTATCTAAGTCTATTATTTTCTATAAAAAGTAATAAATGATGTATAAAAATTTAGTAAAATGTGGATTCATCAATACCATTCAACCAAAAACACTTCTGGAGGTTCTAATACATTTTAGTTACACCGGGGGGGGGGTGAAAACTCATCCTGCTCTTATGTGCTTCCTCATGCACCATCTGTCTAACCTCATCCACCTGAGGAATGCACACTCAGTTCTCGAACTTAACCACCCCGTTCTCATCACGGTGTAACTCCAAGTCCTTTCCCTCATCGTTCTGTCTCATCATGTCCTGCAGGAAGACATCTCCTTGCTGAGCATCTTGGACGTACACCAAAAAGTCGTTATGAATCGCCGTCGCTCTGCAATATAAGCTCCCTAGTCTTACTTCCATGGCTAAGTTCATGTTCCAAAATTCCTCAATTAACTCCATTTCTTTCACCATCATTGCTGCCACATGCAATGATTTCATGCTCAACACATCGGCTACCACATTTGCCTTGTCAGGGTCGTAAGATAATGTGAAGTCGTAGTCCTTGAGAAATTCCATCCACCTCCTCTGCCGCATATTCAGTTCCTTTTAGTCAAATAGATACTTCAAACTTTTGTGGTCACTGAATACCTCAAATCTCGCTCTATTTAGGTAATGCCTCCATACCTTAAGAGCAAACACCACTATGGCCAATTCCAGATCGTGATTCGGATAGTTGACTTCATGCGGGCGCAACTGCCTTGAGACAGAGGCGACCACTTGCCCGTCTTGCATCAAAACACAACCAAGTCATTGCCTGAATGCATCACAATACACATCAAATTTCTGCTCTAGGTTGGGCAGCGTCAACATCGGCGCTGAAGTCAACCTTATCTTTAGCTCCAAGAAACTATCTTCACACCCCTTGGTCTAGTTGAATTTCTTTCCTTTGTGGGTTAGCTTCGTTAAGGGTAATGCTATCTTAGAGAATCCCTCAATGAATTCCCTATAATAGCCCGCCAATCCCAAAAAATTGCAGACTTTAGTCACATTTGTCGGCCTCGGCCCCTCAACCACTGCTTCCACTTTTGCAGGGTCTACCATGATACCTTCCTTCGACACCACATGCCCCAAAAATTAGATCTCCCTCAGCCAGAATTCGCACTTAGAAAACTTTGCATATAGTTGCCTCTCTCTCAGAATTTGTAGAACAATCCTCAAGTGCTCAACGTTCTCTTCTTTAGTCTTTGAATAAATTAGGATGTCATTAATGAACACCACCACAAACTTATCCAAAAACTCATGGAAGATCTTGTTCATGTAGTCCATGAACACTGCAGGTGCATTAGTCACCCCAAACGGCATCACCAAATACTTATAGTGACCATACCGCGTCCTGAATGCCGTCTTAGGCATATCCTCATTCTTCACTCAGATTTGATGGTATCCCGATCTCAAATCGATCTTTGAGAACACTGTGGCTCCCCTCAACTAATCCATCAAATCATCAATCCTTGGAAGCGGATACTTGTTCTTGACCGTTACTTTGTTCAACTGGCGATAATCTACACACATCCTCATGCTTCCATCTTTCTTCTTCACCAAAAGCATTGGTGCTTCCCATGGTGACACGCTCGGTCTCACACCTTTTCTGCAACAAGTCTTCTACCTACTTCTTGACCTCTGCCAACTCCACTGGTGATATCCTGTAAGGTGCCACAGAAATTGGACTTGCGCCCGGAATGAGGTCAATAGCAAACTCTCTAGGTAACTCAGAAACATCTTCGAGGAAAACCTCCAAGAAATCCCTCACCATTGGAATATACTTTGGCTCCACTACACTTTCTGTTTCCATTGAGAACATAACTATGAAAGCCTTGGCGCTTACCGCGTTCTCCCATATTCCCTGGCTCATAAGCCTTGGAACCTCTACCATTGTCGCACCGAAGATCAAAGTCTTCTCCCTACAGTCCAGCAGCACATGGTTGGTAGTAAGCCAATCCATTACCAGAATTACATCTAGTTAAGAAAGAGGTAAACAAATTAAGTCCACCTCGAACTCTCTACCGTGTACCATTATTGAACACCCCAGGCATACCCATGATGTCACAACTGACTTACCCGTAGGGGTAGTCACCACAACATTACACAGCAATTCAGTCACGTACAAGCCCAGACTCTTCATATAGTCCACAGATATAAAAGAGTGCATAGCACCCGAATCAAACAGCAAATCAAGCAATCGACCCTTAATAATGCATTTACCTCAGATCAGTTCTTCTGACTGTGAAGCCTCTGCCTCACTCATAGCAAAGACTCTACAAGGAATGCTCAGCTTCTGCCCTGTACTTACCCTCGTACTTCCTCTTGATTCCAGCCTATGAGCTGCACTTTCACTACCGACTTCCCACAATTGTTGCAAGTTATCCTCGGCTATGGGTAGTCCTTCACCATGTGTGGCCCTCCACACCTGAAGCATTTAAGTAGCCCTCTGAAAGAACTTGATTCTGAATCACTCCCACTACTCTTCTCTTGAGATGAACTCCCTTGAGACTGAGAGCTGTTTGAACCCGAATACGATCCCCTTAAGAACCTAGAGAGTCTTCTATCTTGCCTCACGGGGTCGGCTCCCCTAGTGTCCATTGTCTTCCCTCTTGAGTTAGCCTCAAAGATTCTACTCTTGCTCACAAGAGTGGGCAAGTCCGTCAGTTGAAACACACTAACTGCAGCCTGGATATCAATCCATGCTCAAACTGAGCACACAGATCCTCCTCTCCATCACCATGTTGATAATGAGGCCAATACTTCATCAGCTCTTGGAACTTAGTTGCATATTCCCCCATAGTCATACTTCCTTACTTTAGTTCAAGGAACTCCCTAGCTTTTTGCTTCCTTAGGTCCTGGGGAAAGTAGTTCCGTAGGAAGATGGTCTTGACTGCTTCCTACTGGATATAGCCATCTTCCTATGGCAGGGTCTGACCGACAAACCTCCACCAGTCCTCAGCCTCCGCACACAATAAATAGGTGGCATAGGCAACCTTGTTCTCTTCACGACACCCCATTGCATTGAAGATTTCTCCATATCAGCCACCTGATGAATCCATATTTTTACTAATATTTTAGTATAATTCTAACCCATTTGATAAGGAAAATATGTTAGGAAAAGCAAAAAAACTCAGAAAAATAGAATGGTTGAAGGTTTTCTTTAATATGTAGTTATTTTAGCATTTGTGAGATTTCTTCTTAGAAATTAAGAATTTAATATTGTTTTTATAGGAATAATCTAAGTAAGGTTCATATAAATGGAAAATCAATGGAAAGGAAGAAGAAGAGTAGCAATTATGGACTCAAAGCACAAGAATTATGAAATACAAGCTAGGCATGATCACTATTATCAATGAAAGTGATCACTCCAGGCATTAAAGGGGAATACACACTGGGCGTTAACACTCTCGCTGGCAAAAGTGAGTGTTTCAGAGAAGCCTCAGACACAGCGAGCTCTGCGTTACCACTTTTACTAATGAAAATAGATGTTCCAAAGAAGACTAAAATTCAGCAAACTTCAGCGTGACCACTCTCGCTGGCAAAAGTGAGTGTTCCAGAGAAGACTTAATTTTAGCGAGAATCGCATAACCACTCTTGCTGGCGAAAGTGGATGTTCCAGAGAGGACTGTCTCAAGGCAAGTTGTGCATGGTCACACTTGCTCTTGAAAGTGATCACGCGCAACCACTCGACCTCTTGCGTTGTAACTCTTATCATCGAAAGTGATAGTTTCAGTTTCCAGAAACTACATGAGCCTCTGCGTGGCCACTCTTATGAACCAAAGTGATAATGCCCAGAGTCAAGAATTCTATAAATACCAGAATAAGCTCAAAACTCTCGGTCTTTTGTTCATTTTCCATTTTTTCTTTTAGATTCTCATTGAGAAAGAGGATTAGGGTTGAACCTCGAAGCTCCAAGAAAAGGAATTGGATTGGAGCTTGTGAAGATGGCTTCTCTGAGTTTTTCTTCTTCTTCTCCTTCTTTCTCTTTCTCTGCTACAATGTTTGCTTAATTCTTCGTAGTTAGGAGTTTATGGACCTTGAATTGATGTATTGATTCATTTCTTGCTTCTAAAATTTGAGTTCTTGGATTAATTGAGTTGTTAGTTTTGCTGTCATTGCAATCTTTGAATAGAAATTTGTATGATTAATTTAAAAGGAACATTTGCCAATGGAAGTTGGATTTGCTTCTCTGATCAAAATTAGCCACCAAAATTAGGGATTTCTTAGGGATAAGGGAATCTAATCCTGCAATCCTATGGTTCTAAGTCTTAATGCAACTTGAAATTGAACTTCACCTAAGGGATTAGGATGGTTTAGTTACTCGTTAGGGTCAATGATTTAAGGGATTAAACTTTGACTATTAATAAGAGAAACTGATTGTCAATTAACTAATTGCTTGAATATTCAGAGGCATAATTGAATTGATATTGACATTCTTATGAAATAAATTCCTAACTATCATTCATCCATTTCCAATCTCAACATCAAATTCGTACTTTATTTTCTGCATGTTCTTTACCTTTTAATTGTTCTTGTTTCTTGTTTTCTGAATGTTACAACTCTTGCAAATTCTTATAGCTCAACTAGTTATTGTTCTGTGAATTGATAATTGATTTCCTAATTCCCTGTGGAGACGATACTCTGATCTTAAAAATTACTCATTACTTGTTGCAATTCCTAGTGCACTTGCTAGTGTTTAAAATTGTATAACAATTTTTTGGCGCCGTTGCTGAGGAAATTTTGAGTTTCAATATCATTAGTAGGAGAAAGATAGCTAGATTGAGCACTTAGTTTCTTTTAATTTTTTGCAGTATTAGACTACATTTAGAATTTTTCTGTTTGTAATTAATTGAATAGTTAACTCTGTATCTGTGTAGTTCTGATTTCGGATAGAATTTATATTGTTAGCAGTAGTTAGTTTGCACCTACATACTATGATTTAGTTCAGTTTTATGTTTTCTTCATACTATTTCTATATTGTTAATTTTGTATGCGAGGTAGAAATAAAAATAAATCAACTCTGGTATTTGATCCTGATATAGACATGACCTTAAGGAGATTAAGAAGAGAGACTAGAGTAGAAACTTTCTTGGATTCTGATAGTGAATTAGAGGTTGTCCATTCTCCAAGGATTCAGAACACTCCTAGAGTAAAATAAACACCTACACCTTTGAGACAACCAACTCCAGAAATAGAAATGGCAAAGCAAAATAGAATTAGAACATTAGGGAATTATGCAATTCCTAACATGCAAGGTTTTAATTCTTCTATAATTAGGCCAACTATCCAAGCCAACCATTTTAAAATTAAACCTGTCTTATTACACTTAGTATAACAGGATCAGTTTTCTGGTGGAAATTCTGATGACCCTAACCTACACATTTCCAATTTTTTGCAGTTATGCAACACAATCAGAATGAATGGGGTTAGTGAGGAAGCCATCAGACTGAGATTATTTCCATTTTCCTTGAGAGACAGAGCCAAATGCTGGTTGCAAGCTCAACCACAAGAAAGCATAACAACTTGGACAGAACTTGTGAATAAGTTTCTAAGCAAATACTTTCCTCCATCCAAGGCTACCAAATTAAGGGGTGAAATCACATCATTTGTACAGCTTGGAAGGAGAGTCATTGTATGAAGCATGGGAGAAATATAAGGAATTACTGAGAAGGTGTCCACACCATTGCTTTCCAGATTGGATGCAATTGAAAACTTTCTACAATGGAATAAATACATCAACAAGAACAATGGTTGATGTTGTTGCTGGAGGTTCCTTAAACATAAAATCTTTAGAAGAAGCCTAGAGGATTATTGAGATGATGGCATCCTCAAGCAATACTGTGATCAATCCTAAGGAGCAATGTCAAGCCATCACTACAAGGAGTGGAGCTGTAGTTACAAGTCCAAATGCTGCAGAAAAGAAAGCAAGTGATGCAGCTGAAGAAAGAAGAATTGAATAAGATCTGAAACAAAGAAATATCAAATTATTAAAGAGAGAGCATTCAGAAGAAAAAGTAGAAGCTCTTACAAATTCTGAGAGGAAGACAAAGAAGCAACTCTTTGTAGATGCTTGCAAGCCAATAGATCCAGAAAAATATAAGAGGCTGCCTTATCCTCAAAGGGTCCAAAATCCTAAACAGGAGGAATAATTTGAAAGGTTTCTGAATGTTTTTAAGAAATTACAGATTAACATTCCTTTTGCAAAGGCCTTGGAGCAGATGCCATCATATGCAAAGTTTATGAAAGAACTACTCTCCAGAAAAAGAAAGCTAGAGCATGACAAGACAGTAACCTTGACAGAGGAATGCAGTGCCATTCTTAAGAGAAAGTTTCCCCAAAAACTAAAGGACCCAGGATCATTCAGCATTCCATGTGAAATAGGGCAGTGCACTGTAGGAAAAGCAGTGTGATTTGGGAGCTAGCATTAACCTAACGCCATTGGCTATCATGAAGAAATTAGGGATAGAAGCAGTGAAACCTACCAATATCACACAACAACTAGCTGATAGATCCTACACTTATCCTTATGGAGTAGTTGAAGATTTACTAGTTAAAGTTGATAAGTTCATTTTCCGTACAGATTTTGTCATCTTGGACATGGAGGTGGATGCTAATATACCTTTGATCCTAGGAAGACCATTCCTTGCAATAGGGAGAGCTCTAATAGATGTACAAAAAGGAGAGCTTATGCTTAGAGTTCAAGACGAATAGGTAGTGTTTAATGTTTTTGAAGCTCTGAAAAATCCAATTGAAGATAATACATGCATGAGAGTAGATATTTTGGATTCTATTATTACACTTATCTTATTGATAAATTTGATGAAAATTCTGTGTTTAAAGAAACAATAGCTGCAGGGAGTATCAAATCTGAAATTACTAGAGAATAACATATCATGGAAATTGAGCAACAATTAGAAGCTCTACTAATTCTAACTCCTACAGAAAACTCAGTTAAAGAGGACTTGAAAAAGGAAGTTAAAGAAGAGAAAAATCAGAAGCTAGAGCTTAAGCAGCTACCCTCCCACCTGAGATATGCTTTCTTGGATAAGAATCACAAAAATCCAGTCATCATCAACAATGATCCAAAGGAGGAAGAAGAAGAAAAGTTGTTGAGAATTTTGAGAAAGCACAAATCAGCAATAGGCTAGAGTATTTCAGACTTGAAAGGTATAAATCCTTCTTTTTGTAAACATAGAATTCTATTTAAAGAGAAATTTAAGCAAGTTGTGCAGCCACAAAGAAGGTTGAACCCAGCCATAAAAGAAGTAGTGAAGAAAGAAGTGATGAAGTTGCTAGATGCAGGGATCATTTATCTAATTTCTAACAGCCAATGGGTGAGTCCAGTCCAAGTTATCCCTAAGAAAGGAAGGATGACAGTTGTGCTTAATGAGAATAATGAACTCATACCTACTAGGACTGTCACTAGTTGGCGCATGTGTATTGATTATAGGAAGTTGAATGATGCAACTAGAAAGGACCACTTTCCACTTCCATTTGCTGATCAAATGTTGGAAAGACTTGTTGGACATTCCTTCTACTATTTTCTTGATGGGTATTCAGGATACAACCAAATAGCAGTGGAGCCTATGGATCAAGAGAAGATTGCATTTACATGTCCATTTGGAGTTTTTGCATATAGAAGAATGCCATTTGGATTGTGCAATGCTCCTGCTACATTCCAAAGGTGCATGCTTTCCATTTTTTCTGATTTGGTAGAAAACATCATTGAAGTGTTTATGGATGACTTCTCTATTTTTGGTAATTCATTTGAAGATTGCTTAGCTAATCTATCCACTGTTTTGCAGAGATGTCAAGATACTAACCTTGTGTTGAATTGGGAGAAATGTCATTTCATGGTACAAGAGGGATTGTCCTTGGCCATACGATTTCAGAAAAAGGAATGGAGGTGGACCAAGAAAAAATAGAAGTCATTAGTAAACTGCCTCCACCAATTAATGTTAAGGGAGTTAGGAGTTTTCTAGGTCATGCATGCTTTTATAAGAGGTTTATCAAAGACTTTTCAAAAATTGCAAAACCTCTTAGTGATTTACTTGTGAAAGATGCTGGTTTTGTATTTGATGATTCTTGTTTACATGCATTTTCTATTTTGAAAGAGAAACTTATTTCTGCACATATTCTTGCAAAACCTGATTGGAATTTGCCTTTTGAATTGATGTGTGATGCAAGTGATAATGCAATAAGTGCTGTTTTAGGACAGAAAAAGGATAGAAAATTGCATGTCATTTACTATTCCAGCACGGTTTTAAATCCTGCACAAGTAAATTACACAACTACTAAAAAAGAACTCTTAGTTATTGTGTTTGCTTTTGACAAATTTAGATCATATTTGATGGGATCAAAAATAATAGTATATACTTACCATTCTGCACTTAAATACTTATTGTCCAAGCAGGATGCCAAGCCAAGACTATTGAGATAGATTCTATTGCTGCAGGAATTTGAATTGAAAATTGGAGATAAAAAGGGAAAGGAAAATGGGGTAGCTGACTACCTGTCCAGACTTCTATTGGAAAGTCTAACCCCTAACTCCTTAGAAATCAATGAAGAATTTCTAGATGAAAGGCTACTTGCAGTGGAAGACATGCCTTGGTTTACTGTTATTGCAAATTTTAAGGCTACTTAACTCATTCCAAAGAGACTAACTTGGCAGCAAAAGAAGAAATTCTTATATGACAGCAAATTCTATGTGTGGGAAGTTTCATACTTGTTCAAAATTGGGGTGGATGGTCTTAGAAGATATATCCCACAAAATGAGTAAGCTGAGATACTATGGCATTGTCACAATTCAGAATATGGAGGCAACCATGCAAGTTCAAGGACTGCTGCAGAAGTCTTGCAGGCAGGTTTCTTTTGGCCTACACTCTTCAAGGATGCCAATAAATATGTTGAAAGTTGTGATAAATGTCAGAGGACAGGCAACATCTCTAGGAGGCATGAGCTACCATTGACAAATATTTTAGAAATGGAATTGTTTGATGTGTGGGAAATTGACTTCATGAGACCTTTTCCCACATCATTTGCTCACGAGTATATCTTAGTGGCAGTGGATTATGTTTCTAAGTGGGTGGAAGCCATTCCTACAAGAGCAAATGATGCCAAGGTAGTGATCTCTTTTATAAGAAGGAATACTTTTGTAAGATTTGGAGTACTCAGATTCTTGATAAGTGATGGAGGCACTCATTTCTGCAACAAGCACCTTGAAGCAGTACTCATGAAGTATGGTGTGAAGCACAAGGTTGCTACTCCATATCATCCACAAACAAGTGGACAAGTTGAAGTATCAAACAGAGAAATCAAGCAAATTTTGGAAAAAGTAATGAATAATGCAAAGAAAGATTGGTTAAAGAAGCGAGATGATTCTCTATGGGCATATTGGACTATCTTTAAGACTCCAATTGGTATGTCACCCTACCAATTAGTCTTTGGAAAGGCATGTCACTTACCTTTGGAGTTGGAGCATAAATCTTACTAAACTACTAAGTGGCTGAATTTTGATATACCAAGTGTTGGAAAGAAGATAATTTTGTAGCTACGTGAATTAGAGGAGTTAGGACAGCAAGCTTATGAGAATACAAAGTTGTACAAAGAAAGAACCAAGAGAATTCATGACAAGTCTATTCTATAGAGAGAATTCAGACCTGGATAGCAAGTATTGTTGTTTAATTCTAGGCTGAAACTATTTCCAGGAAAACTAAGATCAAGATGGTCTGGACCTTTTATGATCAAAGAAACATCTCCCTTTGGAGCAATTCTGATTGAGGATCAAAAGACAGGAAGAGAATTCAAGGTCAATGGCCAAAGATTGAAGGTTTATTATGGAGAAGAATTTGCAAGGAATATCTCATGTGTCAAACTGGTTCCTCTTGAGTGAGGAACATTTAACGTCAAGCTAGTGACGTTAAAAGAGCACTTTGTGAGAGGCAATTCACATTTATAACCCATTTTAATCTTTTTGTTTTGTTTTAGAATTGTCATTGTTCATGTTATTCAAAATTTTGCAAATTCTGTAAATTGACTCTACTGCATCTATTTTCTGAGGTGAATCTGATACATGGAGTACGATTTGATGTTGTGAGTGTGTATTGAAAGGATTAGAGTGTGATAGGTGGGCTATTTGAGGGTGGAGAGGCAATTAACTAATGAGAGGAGTCACTATTTTGCAAGAAATGAGCTATACAGAGAAGCAATTTGATGTTCCCCTCTCAAAAATCACTTTTGCTGATAAAAGTGATCACGCAGAGGCAGAAAGGTTAACACGCTCCTTTGGAATGCTCACTCTCATTGATGAGAGTGATTACCCAGAGGCAGATGGAAAAATAGCCTCTCTGGAACATTCACTTTCCCTTGATAGAGTGATCACACACAAGTAAATTTGAAAAATTCTGTGTGCGTAGCTTGCGTGTTGTTACTTTACCTAGCAATAGTGATAACGTGCTTTTCACTCAAAAAAATAAAAATCTCTAGAACACTCACTCTGATTAGAAATAGTAACCACATTAAATGTCTTAAATTTTGTAATGTTCACTTTTCACTTTGAAAGTGGTCACGTGCTCACACGTGGCTATAAATACTCCCTAAAGAGTACACGCACACCTTGCACCTAAAAAATTCTCCTTTTCTCTGAGTATTCTTTGTAATTTCACTCCTTGTATGCGTCGGCCAACAACAGCAAGTACATTTCTCACACATTTCTGCATCCTCTTTCCAGGTACGCTACCCTCATATCTCTGAAACGGTGGTTTAGGGTTTTCTGTGTTAATGTTTTGGAGAAAATGTCAAAGGGGGCAAATGGCATTGTTCTGCTATTATTTGATTCCACAATAGAATAGATAATATTTACAATATACTTTTTCTGTCATAAATGAATTTTCTTTTAGGGTTAGTCGAACCTATATTGCACACTATTTGAACCAAATTTCTGCAAAATCTAATATGTCTAAATAGACTTCTGTGAAAGTGTTGGATTGAAAATATCTGAATATGATTATCTGAAATTATTTATGATTCTGAAACCAGTTCTGGATGATTGTGATACAATAGCTCTTTGCTGATAATGAGTGAGTGCAGAACTGTGTTGAAAATTAGTTTAAACCTGAACTTAGCTCTCTGCGTTACCATATTTTTCTGAGAAAGTGTGCACTCTGAACTTTCAAATTAGGGATACCAAATATAAATTTCTCTGGATTTGGTTGTTAAATAATATACATTTGTGCTTTTATATTTGCATATGGATATACCCTGTACTGCTAAAACAGACTTTTACTGAAAGTACAAAATCTTGGTGAAATTATCCTTCTACATTATCCTAAGATATTTTGATATTACATGCATTTTGAACCTGCAAATTAGTTTGATTACTCAGTGCTGTGTATCAGTAATTAGGCATCTATGTATTGAAAAATTTAATTGTCAGATTGCTTCTTTATTGTAGAACATTGAAAAGTTGGGTTTTCCAACAACACTCCAAGGAGATCTTCCAAAAACACTCAAGTTGGATCTTCCAAGAACACTCCCAGATCAAAGAAGGCCAGAACTGATAGAGCTTTAGCCTCAAGTCCAATTGAAGTGTGTGATCCCAGGTTCAGAAGTATTGCTCATGAAAACTTTTTCAAAGCTAATATTTTGAGGAGGAAGATTGTCCCTGATAGAGCTTTTGAAATTGCTGGGGACAATTACCCATAATACAAGGAAGAAATTCAGAAGAAGGATTGGGAATCCTTCTGTTCCTTAGCTGGCATGGGCTGGAGGGAAAAAGAGTCTTGACATTGATTATGTGCAAATCTTGGAAAAGATTGGAAGGCCAGGTATAACTTGGAAGTTGAACCAGGCCAAGAAGCCAAAATGCATAATCACTAAGAACTTGCTGCCTTTCACCAAAGTGTGGAGCATGTTTATACTGAATTCTTTCATGCCGGTAAAGCACAGCTCAACATTGGCAATGAAAATGGATGAGCTGCTTTTCGCCATAGTCATAGACATGTACATAGATGTGGGAGAAGGATTCACTGGCCTTTTCATCAGTAATCACACTACTTTGTGAAGATGTAGGGGTGGAGTTTGGAGACTATCAAGAAAGGATTAGATCTGTGCCTCCCATCTCTGTGTCCATAGTGAAAGAAATATATTCTACCACATCTTGCACCTCAACAGCCCTTATTCCTTCTCAATACAAAAAGAAAAAAACCAATGATGATGAAGGACTCCTTGAAGCTAATGGCTGAGCTGCACAATAGTGTCAAATCTGGCACAATGCTACTGGAGTGTGTATTGCTGAATCTTGGTCAAAAATTAGGAAATACTAAGGAGGAAATGTACCATACTCCTGATTTGGCAGAAAATGCACAGTGCCTTCGCTCCTTAGTTTTTAAGGATTTACCAATATACAAAGCTCATTTCCCACAGCCAACTGAAGAAGTGGTGGAGGAGGAAGAAGATGAAGAAGAGGAGGAAGATGAGGAAGAAGAAGAAGAAGAAGAAGAAGAAACCTCAAAGGATGAGGATGAAGTAGCAGAATAGATTAGAATTTTTCATTCTGTTTGTTTTAAATTTCAGTTTATGTAAATTTTAACAATTAGGAGTTTTTGTTTCTGTAAATGCAGTAGTTATTCAGAACAATTTTAATACTTTTCAGTTGTAATGAAGTTCAATTTCTGTTATGTTTTAAAATTTTGCAATTTTAGTTACTTTACTTTTCTATAATTGATGGAATTTTTGGTGTTTTGTATAGAACATGTCACAATCACACAGTACTCACACACAATGGATGTTGACACTTGCACAAGCTGCCATGAAAAGGGGGTTTCATTTTCTACCTCTTATTCATGTGTTAGCTTCACAATACACTGAAAATTTTCTGAAAAACACAAACATTTTAGAATAGATATTGAACTGCTTTTTGGGAAACAATTGCATTTGAATTAATAATTCTATGAATTCTGTTTGATTTTGTTCTTTTTAAGTTATTTTTCTTATTCTCAAAATGAGATCACACTTGTATTTTAAAAATGAGGCAGTCTTGCCACTAGGTGCATATAATTCTAAAAAAGTGAATTGTCAGTTCAATGATTAACATGTTCACTTACAAACTCCTAGTGAGACTTGAGTTGCATACTTCTCTTTCATGTGTGATTAATCATAATTTTGCTACACTCTCTAGAACTTGCTTTGTTTCTTGACTAAATATGCAACTTTACAGTTTTCACACATATAATGGAGGCCTTGTTCGATTATGCCTAGTTAGCCTAAATGAACCTTTCTTTGTGCGTAAATATCTTAGTTCACCCCTTTGAGCTTAATAGCCTTTCTTGAAATTACCTCATTATAAGCCTTGCTGAAAAACTAATTTTACCATTCAAATGAAAAGAGGCATAGTGAGTTTAATTAAGAATGAGTTTACAATTAAGTTCGGGGTGGCATCCACAATTTATTTGCTTGAGGACAACCAAAGTTCTAAGTTTGGAGTGGGGAATAGCAAGCTATCTATGTTTTGAGTTCACAAAGACAGAAAGAAATAGCAAAAAGCTGTAGAAAAATGAAAAATATGCAGCAAAGATGGTGAAAATAGCAAAATGTGAGTTCAAAAGAAGAATATGCAGCAAAGTGCTACAGAAAAAGTAATGAAAAGAAAATAGTGTATGAAATCAAAAGCAAGAGAAAAGAAAAATTTAGAATGTTGCTGCACGAGTGAAATTATATGTTGCATAATTGAGGGAATTAGTGAGAAATATTGCAGACCCATTCTAGTTTTAAAGTCATTCACTCAAAATGTCTCTGATCTTTTGAAAATGCATGAATTGTGTTCCATTTTTTTCAATACCTACCTTGACCTTGAAATTGAGAATATGGGCAAGCATATGGTAGAATGTAGTTAAATTGATGATTTAGAGAGAAAACAGTACCTAAACATTGTTGAGTGATGAGGGAAACACTTCCAAGTGAGTTGTGATCATGTTTATTAATTGTGCTCACATGAATTTTGATGAAATATATGAACTTAGATAGCAATTCTTACTCAATGATGATTATGCAGTATGAATATCATGATGAGTAGTTGGACGAACAACTTGAAAAAAAAAATTTGCAAAAAACACAGAATTGGAAATTGAAAAATCTGAAATAAGCAGTTTGTGAATTGATTTTGAAAAATGGAGGAACTATCCTTGTTTTAGTATGGTTTGCTTGAGGACAAGCAAAAATTCAAGTTTGAGGTAGTGAAGAATTCATATTTTTACTAATATTTTAGTGTAATTCTAACCCATTTGATAAGAAAATATGTTATATAAAGCAAAAAAAACTCAAAAAAATAGAATGGTTGAAGGTTTCCTTTTAATATGTAGTTAGTTTAGCATTTGTGAGATTTCTGCTTAGAAATTAAGAATTTAATCTTGTTTTTGTAGGAATAATCTGAGTAAGGTTCATAGAAATGGAAAATCAATGGAAAAGAAGAAGAAGAAGAGTAGCAATTCTGGACTCAAAGCACAAGAATTATGGAATGCAAGCTGGGTGTGATCACTATTGTCAGTGAAAGTGATCACTCCAGGCATCAAAGAGGAATACACACTAGGCGTTAACACTCTCACTGGCAAGAGTGAGTGTTCCAGAGAAGCCTTAGACATAGCGAGCTCTGCGTTACCACTTTTACCAATGAAAGTGGATGTTCCAAAGATAAGTGTATCAAGGCAAGTTGTGCGTGGTCATTCTTGCTCTCGAAAATGATCACATGCAACCACTCGACCTCTTGCGTTGCAACTCTTATCATCGAAAGTGATAGTTCCAGTTTCTAGAAACTACATGAGCCTCTGCGTGGCCACTCTTATGAAGCAAAGTGACAATGCCCAGAGTCGAGAATTCTATAAATACCATAATAAGCTCAGAACTCGGGGTCTTTTATTCATTTTTCATTTTTCTGTTAAATTCTCATTGAGAAAGAGTGAGAGAAAGGATTGGGGTTGAAACTTGAAGCTCCAAGAAAAGGAATTGGATTGGAACTTGTGAAGATGGCTTCTCTGAGTTTCTTCTCTTCTTCTCCTTCTTTCTCTTTTTCTGCTACAATGTTTGCTTAATTCTTCGTAGTTAGGAGTTTATGGACCTTGAATTGATGTATTGATTCGTTTCTTGCTTCTAAAATTTGAATTATTGGATTAATTGAGTTGTTAATTCTACTGTCATTGTAATCTTTGAATGAGAATTCGTATGATTAATCAAAGAGGAACATTTACCAATGGAAGTTGGATTTGCTTCTCTGATCTGAATTAGCAACCAGAATTAGAGATTTCTTAGGGATAAAGGAACCTAATCTTACAATCCTACGGTTCTAAGTCTTAATGCAACTTGAAATTGAACTTCACCTAAGGGATTAAGGTGGTTTAGTTACTTGTTAGGGTCAATGATTTAAGGGATTAAACTTTGACTATTAATAAGAAAAATTGATTGTCAATTAACCAATTGCTTGAATATTCAAATGCATAATTGAATTGATATTGACATTCTTGTGAAATAAATTTATAACTATCATTCATCCATTTCTAATTAGTACTCTGTTTTCTACGAGTTCATTACCTTTTAATTGTTCTTGTTTCTTGTTTTCTGAATGTTACAACTCTTGCAAATTCTTATAACTCAACTAGTTATTGTTCTGTGAATTGATAATTGATTTCCTAATTCCCTGTGGAGACGATACTCTGATCTTAAAAATTACTCATTACTTGTTGCAATTCCTAGTGAACTTGCTAGTGTTTAGAAATTGTATAACACCACCCACCTTTGGGCTCCTTCGGGATTGAATCCACCCTCAAACCTTGTGGGATCATGCCTAGTGAAGGCAGACAACCCTCGATACTCAGCCAGCTCTCCGCCTTGATTATGCATCATGGCTTCCAGAATTTGAGCCATGCGTTCCATGAGGTCATTGGTGCCCCTAGCTCCTCTACCTCTACCTCTACTAGACATAATCTAAGCTACACAATTTAACAGTCACAATCTAGCACATCAAATCAGTAATACATTTATAATTCAGGAAAACAAAACAATTAACACTTATCTTGGCCGGTTCAGTCTGATACCCCAGTCTGGTTTGGATGAACTGCTCTGATACCAAATTATAACACCTTAAATTTAATTTCAATTAATAAGGACTTTCGCAAATTTTTGAAATACTAAATTTCCATTTTTAATCCAAGTTTCATCAAACATTTTAAATAAAGAAAACGGGGTTACAAATTACATCAAATAGTTGTTACAGGACTCATTCAAATACAACAGTTTTTCAAAATAATATCCTAAGTCTTATAGCAGTTCCATCTACCCCTTCACTAAGTCTGGTGCTGATCGTCTTAATTACCTGAAAAATGAATGTAAGGGTGAGTACTCTACACTACCAAAACATAATCAAACATAGAGTCTCACCTCTGACTCATTTCCAATACATTGATATAGATATAACACAAGCAGCATCATTATCCAATACATTTCAATTTAAAGTCAATACAGTTATGGCACCAATAACACTTCATATTCAAAATTATAATTAATAATAATCTCGTGCACACGCACACAAGCCATGCTCAATGTGGCATTGTGATCACAGATTTACACCATGAATGGTCGCTGGTTACCCCCGCCTCACGAATACCACGTGGGCAATCACGGATACCACATTTTACTATATTTTTATACATCATTTATTACTTTTTATAGAAAAGAATAGACTTAGATAGTGTAAATAAGATGAATATTCTAATTATGCTAAATAATATAGGTTTCTTAGTTTTTGGGTTAATTTACATTGATTTAGATAGTTTATTTTACATGTTTTGATCATTTGAATAATGTGGCAGGAATCCCTAAGCTTATTTTGAAGAATTATTGTAACTACTTTCAAAATTGATGGTGACAACTAGAGCAAGCCATTTCCAGCAAAGGGACCAAAGTGATCACTTTCAAAGCTTAAAGTAACAACTACAGCAGCCCAAAATCCACTAAACCTGTGCGTGGTTACTATGAATATTCATAGTAGTCACTCCAGAGCATGCAGAATTGAAGGTGCTGCGTGTAGTTACTATCAAAGTTCATAGTGATAACTCTAGAGAGTCCAAAATGTCTCAGCACTGCGCGTGGTTACTATGAATATTCATAGTAATCATTCCAGAGAGGAAAAATCCAACTAATGTTGCGCGTGTTTACTATGAAAGAATAAAAGTAACTACTTTAGGCGGCGCCAGCTTTAGTATAAATATATTTTTACCAAATTAGGGTAGGGAGTTCTTACACTTTTTGAACCTTTTCTCTTCTTTACTAAATTTAGGACATTTTCCAGAGCTTAGGGCAACCTTGGGTGACAGCCAAGGGTCCAACCTAGCTTTGGTTTCTCATTTCTCTTGCTTTTACATTAATGTTAATGAGTTTTCTACACTTCCCAACTGCGTTTTTGACCCTCATTTCCATGGAGTACTAAATTTAGTGTAATCTTTAGTAAGTTCATACGGATTCTTGAATTCCTTGATTTTAATGATAATATAATTTCTTTCTTTTCATGAATTACTACTTCCTTGTCTTTTGAATTGAATTAATGGTGAATGAGGCGGGTATTGCTCAATTAACCCTAATTTTGTTTTAAGGAGATTCTAAACTAGGGATTGCTTAATCCTAGGTTTAATTCTAAGGTTGCGTAACTTTGGGATGAGAGATTAGAGCCTAGCAAATTGCATAATTTCGTTAGGATAATAAGGTTGATTTTTGCTTGTTAAATTAACCTAATTCATGGGAGAAAGAATGAATGTTAAATCTTGAGTGGAATAAGGATAGAATCTTTGTGGATAAACTAAGGATTGTTGTTTTCTATTGTTTGAATTAATTAAACTTGTTAGCTCATTGCTCTTTATTTCGATTTGAAACCACAAAACCTCCCATTTTAATTATTTGCTCAATTAATGCCTTCAACATGTTTAATGAAGATTAATAGCCAATGTTCATGGGAGACAATCTAGGGTAACCCTAGTACTACATTAATTTGTTTAAATTTTGATGAGGATTTGCGACAAATCTTTTAAACATCTCAAACAAGAATCGATCATCATCTAGTCAGGAAGAGAGTGTGTGGCCCGTGGTACACCTCGTTCCACAGTAAGTGTCACCACCACTCCCTTTTCTCCAAGGTATTTCTACTGTCCTCATCTTCCACACTCCCAATATATCACTAAACTATTCACAGTATGTTACAACGGCGCTATCACACCCATTTACACATATTTCATTCACGCATGCAATAATTATGCTCACACACGGCACACAGCCCACCTTGCATTCAAATACACGGCACTGGGCCCATATTCATTTTACATTACACAGCACATGGCCAACATTCATCTGTATTACAGGCCTTCGGGCCCATATTTATTCACAATATTCATTCTATCATGCAACATCAAGGATACAATTCACATTCATCCATTTTGGGTAAACACACACAATATTCACATCTCACAGCACATGGCCCTCATCACATTTCTCAATCAACTTTTATTCTCTACACGTGTTCTACCTTCTAACTCAGCCACAACTCCATATTCAATCAATTACACATAAAAAAAGTAGGGTAGAGTCCCCCTACCTTGGATTGAAGACCCACACACTAAATCCACCAAGAAATGTTCCCCCCCCCCCCACGGATTTCGTCCTAAACACATGGAGAAACTCCATGAGAACTCAGGGAAATCATAAAAACAGAGAAAGGGAATGAAAATAGAGAAACACATGATCTCCTCCTTGCAACGACACGCCCTCTCGCTACAGCGAAAAACTTAGAGAAAACTGTACTCTGGTTTCTGCAGAATCTCGCTACAGCAAGACTGCACCTAGAAATGCGCCTGAAATTGTCGCGCTGTCGCTACAGCGAGACGTCTCTCGCTACAGTGAAAAGGCGACAGTTTCAGTCTTTCCTCCCAAGGCCTTCTCGCTATAGCGAAAATCCTCTCGCTGCAACGAGGATAGTCTAGTATTACACCCTGCACTTAGGCACTGAGCCTAATTTCAACCATATCCAGTCATGCATACACATATATATATACACACACACATCCACAACACTATCCAAAAACACACATATATATACACATATTCATACTCATTACACACAAAACACCATCATTACGCATTCAACGCAAATTTTCAACATCCATTTACACTTATACTCACATATACACGCATTCAAATTTATATAAATAATAATAATTAATATTACAAAATTTAGGGCGTTACAGCTGAGGCCAGACATCCAAGCTGTAGTCAGTGTGTTCCAGCTGATAGACTTGCCCACCCTGGTGAGCAAGAGTAGAATCTTTAAAGCTAACTCGAGAGGGAAGACAGTGGATACTAGGGGAGTCGGTCTAGTGAGGCAAGACAGAAGATCCCCTAGATTCTCAAAGGGACCATACTCAGCTCAAGTAATTCTCAGTCCAGAAGCAGTTCATCACAAGAGAAGAGTAGTGGGGGTGGCTTAGGATCAGGCTCTTTCAGAGGACCAATCAAGTGCTTTAGGTGTGGAGGGCCACACATGGTGAGGGAAGGCCCACAGCCAAAGATAAGCTACAGTAACTGTGGTAAACTAGGGCACACTGCTAATGTGTGTTGAGCCACCAAAAGGAGTAGCAGTTCAAGTATAGCTCAGAGGCTAGAATCAAGAGGGAGCATGAGGCTGAGTACGGGGGCCGAAGCCAAGCATTCTTGGTAGAGTCTTTGCTATGAGCGGGGCAGAGGCTTCACAATCTGAGGAGCAGATCTGAGGTAAATGTGTAATTGAGGGCCAATTAATGGATGTGCTATTTGATTCGGGTACTACACACTCTTTTATATATGTGGATTGTGTGAAAAGCCTGAACTTGTATGTGACTAAACTTCCTTGTAATGTTGTGGTAACTACCCCAACGGGTAAACTGATTATGATGTCATGGGTGTGTTTAGGATGTCCAATAATGGTGCACAGCAGGGAATTTGAGGCGGATATCATTTGTTTGCCTCTTTCCCAACTAGATGTAATTTTAGGAATGGATTGGCTGGCTACCAACCATGTAAATCAGGGTGCATGAGAAAACACGGTAAATGCCAAGGCCTTTATGGTGATATTTTCAATGGAGGCTGAAAGTGTCATAGAGCCAGAGAATATCTTGGTGGTGAGGGATTTCTTGGAGGTTTTTCCTAAAGGTGTTTCTGAGTTGCTGCCTGAGAGGGAAATAGAGTTTGCCATTGACCTCATTCCAAGAGCAAGCCCAATTTCTGTGGCACCTTATAGGATATTGATCAATTAGAATTTTTACAATCTTATTTTCCTCTCATTCCTAGTTCATTAATCCTCTTTTATGCCTAATTGGTTTGAATTGGATCATTTTATGATGTTTGAATTTTATTTGGGCTTTATTTAATTTTTCCAGTATTTGGCAAATTATGATACTATTTTGGTTTATGGACCATATCTTGAGTTGTAGAACTTCTTTCATTGTGATTCTTGATTTGTAGGAAAGCTAAGAGAAAGATGCACAATTCCTATGAAGAGGTCAGAAACCAATTTTGATGATAAGAAGCTGAAACTGGGCCTGGAAAAAGTCAGAACGCTGCAGTCATAGTTTCTGAACTTGGTGCAGTATTTGGGCCATATCTCAGTCCACAGATGTTCGTTTAAGCCCATTCTAGTTGCGTTTTGAAGCTAACATCCCGGGGTACAATGTCTCTTCAGATCTCAAATCGAAACGGACATATCTTCATGGCCAAAAATAACACTCAATATCTTTACAGATTCAGCATGGATGCTGGGCAGCAAATACAAGCATAACTTTCCCTCCAAAATTCAAACTTAAACAAGTAAGGATTCCAGAGACAGCTATTGAGTAGAGGATTAATGTAATTAAATAAATATCAATTAGTTTTTATGTTTGACCCTCAAGGGCCTGTATTTAAATTTAGGGCAGCAGGCTGTAAAAGGGTTGGTTGAGACATTAGGTTAGATTAGGTTTATGTTTTAGGGTTTTTATTTTCTTCTTCTTTTTCTCTTCCATTTTTACTTTTTATTTTCCTCAATTAATGGAGGCTTAGACTTTCATCTAGTCCAAGGATTAAAAAAGGACTGAGACACTCTTGAGGATCAGTTTTGCAATTTATTCAACAACAAATTCAGTTTCATATCTTCCTTATTCTCCTTTTGCTAATTATGATTTCAAATTGAAGTTCTTCATTTGGATTGATAATTGTGCAGTTGTTTGATTATATATTATTCGATTGATGTATGTAATTAATTCTTGAAAGAGTGTGAATTAGATTTTCAGGTTTGAGATCTAAGATTAATGGCATTGGTGAATTAAATTAACACAAATCGATTAGGTTCTAGAGATTTCTAAACTTTGAGTGAATTGTGTGTTAATCGGATGCATGAGGGTTCTCGTGTGAATGCTTAATTTGAATTGAGGTTTCATTCGAATTTAATGTTAATCACTAATTTGTTGGTTGATGCATCTTCTTGGAATCCGATGATAAAGTGGTCGTAGTTCTTCTAAATTCTTAAATTAGAGTTTTTAATTATTTTAACTTTTGATTCTAATTAGTTATTCTATAAATCAAACCCCCTCTAAAAATTTTATAATCGTATAACGTTATCATCGTTGGGAGATGACTCAGATTGCAACTCTTACTACATAATTTTTATGCAATTCATTTTTTATTAATTTGTCCGAGATTGACACTCGTGATCAGATGTCACCTATGAAGTTGGCAGAGGTCAAGAAGCAAGTAGAGGACTTGTTGCAGAAACAGTTTGTAAGACCAAGTGTGTCACAATAAGGAGCACCAGTGCTCTTGGTGAAGAAAAAAGATAGGAGCATGAGGATATGTGTGGATTATTGTCAGCTAAACAAGTTGACGATAAAAAACAAGGATCCGCTTCCGAGGATCGATGATTTGATGGACAAGTTAAGGGGAGCTGCAGTGTTTTCTAAAATTGACTTGAGGTCAGGGTAAAGGATGAGGATGTGCCCAAGACAGCGTTCAGGATGCGATATGGTCACTACGAGTATTTGGTGATGCCATTTGGAGTGACCAATGAGCTGGCAGTGTTCATGGATTACATGAACAGAATCTTCCATGAGTTTTTGGATAAGTTTGTGGTAGTGTTCATCGATGACATATTGATTTATTTGAAGACTCACGAAGAGCATGTCGAACACTTGAGGATCGTTCTGCAGATTCTAAAGGAAAGACAATTGTGTGCAAAATTCTTCAAGTGCGAATTCTGGCTACTAGAGATTCATTTTTTGGGACATGCAGTGTCAAAGGAAGGAATTATGGTAGGCCTTCCAAAGGTGGAAGCAATGGTTGGGTGGCTGAGGCCGACAAATTTGACAAAAATTTACAATTTTCTAGGACTGGCATGCTATTACAAGAAGTTCATTGAAGGATTTTCTAAGATAGCTTTACCCTTAACGAAGATGACCCGTAAGGGTAGGGAGTTTAAGTGGACCAAGGGGTGTGAAGCTAGTTTCTTAGAGCTGAAAATAAGGTTGACGTCAGAGAAGAAGTTTGATGTGTATTGTGATGCATCCGGCAAGGACTTGGGTGTGTTTTGATGCAAGAAAAACAAGTGGTTGCCTATGTCTCAAGACAGTTACGCATGCATGAAAGCAACTATCCGACTCATGACTTGGAGTTAGCGGCGGTAGTTTTTGCCTTTAAGGTATGGAGACACTACCTGTATGGAGCAAGGTTTGAGATGTTCATCGACCATAAGAGCTTGAAGTATCTATTTGATCAGAAGGAGCTGAACGACAGAGGAGATGGATGGAATTCTTCAAGGACTATGATTTCACATTGTCTTACCACCCTAGCAAGGCAAATGTGGTAGCCGATGCTTTGAGCAGGAAGTCATTGCACATGGCAGCAATGATGATAAAAAAAATGGAGCTGATTAAGGAATTTTGGGATATGAGCTTGGCCATGGAGGTGAGGCCGGGGAGCTTGTATCTCGGAGCAACAATGATTCATAATGACTTTTTGATGTATGTCCAAGATGCTCAGCAGGGAGATGCCTTCCTACAAGACATGATGAGACAGAAAAGTGAGGGAAAGGAATTGGAGTTCCACTATGATGAGAACGGGTAATTAAGTTTCAGAACCGGGTGTGTATTCCACAAGTGGATGAAATGAGGTGGATGGTGCTTGAGGAAGCACATAAGAGCAAAATGAGTTTTCACCCTAGTGCAACTAAAATGTATCAGAACCTCTGGAAGAGTTTTTGGTGGAACAGAATAAAGAGAGATGTGGATGAATATGTGGCTAGATGCCTAACCTGCCAAAAGGCGAAGGTAGAGCACCAACATCCGCCTGAGTTGTTACAGCCGTTAAAGATCCCTGAGTGGAAATGGGATAGTATTTCCATGGACTTTGTTTCTGGGTTGCCAAAGACTAGGAATAACCATGATGCCATCTGGGTGGTAGTGGATCAGTTAACTAAGGCTGCGCACTTTCTCCAAATCAACATGAAATATAAATTAGAGAGACTTGCGAAGTTGTATATGAGGGAGATAGTCAGACTGCATGGAGTGTTAACCAGTGTGGTGTCCAATAGAGACCCGAGGTTTACCTCGAGGTTTTGGGAGAGCCTACAGAGGGCGTTGAGGACTAAATTGAGACTTAGTTTGGCATATCATCCATAGACAAACAGTCAGACCGAAAGAACAATCCAAACCCTGGAAGACTTGTTGAGGGCTTGTGTGCTTAAGCAGCAAGGGACTTAGGAAGAATGTTTGCAGCTAGTGGAGTTCACCTACAACAACAGTTATCATGCTAGCATTGGAATGGCGCCATTTGAGGCTTTGTATGGGTAGAGGTGCAGAACTCCGTTGTGTTGGTATGAAACTAGGGAAACAGTTCTATGTGCACTGGATATGATTCAAAAGCAAAACGAACAGATCAAAATGATCAAAGAGAAGATGAAGGCTACCCAAGATCGACAGATGATGTTGTGGGTATAATGTGTATGGATGTGTGTATATAAACATAAATAATTGGATTAGATTGATTGGGCAAAAAACAGGCTAAGTATGGATGCTGCTGCAGGGCACTCTCACTATAGCGAGAGACCCTTGGGCGTGAGTCATGAAACTGTGCCTTTCTCGCTGTAGCGAGAGGTCTCTCGCTACAGCGACAAAGCCACAGTTTATGCTGCATTTTTTGGTGCAGTCTCACTTAGAGAAAGGGTCTCGCTGTAGCATGATTCTGTAGAAACCAGATTGCAGTTTTGTCTGAGTTTCTCATTGTAGCAAGGGAGGGAGTCGCTGCAGCGAGCAATATCTCGCTGTATCAAGAGTGTCGCGACCAGAGAAGATTTAAAGGAGATTAGGGTTCGAGAAAAGTTAGTTCTCACCTTCCCTTCTAAATCTCTTCAATTCTCTCAATCCAAAATCCTATTCTACCGATTAAATTGCCTCCAAAGCCATTCGAGAACAAGATTGAAGGTTGTATCCATGTGGGGAATGATTAGAGGATGAAGTCCATGTGGGGAGCCTTCTCATTGTCAATTTTCTGTGTGGATCTTCATTTGATGTAAGGGGGACCCCACCCTATCTCATTTTGTTTAGAAATTCATTTATTTTCTATGCATTATAATGTGACTGAAATGAAATGTGAGAATATGTGTGTTTTGATGAATTTATTATGTTGGACATGGAGTGGTGGAGGTCGGTTCGCATTAGGTGTGCCGAAATGGTTAAATTGTGTATGCTTAGGTGACTTAATGGGTACAAACTCAGTTGAAATTGTTGTGTGTGTTGAAAATGTTGTATGTTGAATGGAATGTGAATGAATAATTGTGCCGTGTGCTGTGAAAGGTGAATATTGTGTGTGTGGTTGACATGAATTATGTTGTAAATGCATGTGGGCACGTGTGCCATGTATTGAGAATGATTATTGTGAACAAATGTGGGCCTGAGAGCCTTGTAAAATAAATGATGATGGGCTTTGTGCCGTGAATTGTGACTAAATGCTGAAATGTGTGTGGATGGGGCATGTTAATGTCGTTATATTGTGCTATCAATGGTTTAGCGACGATACACTGGGGGTGTGGAAGATGGGGACGGTAGAAATACCTTGGGGAAGAGAGAGTAGTGGTGACACCAACAGTGAGTGTGCGTGCACTACGGGCCATACACTCTCTTCCTGACTAGAACTCTGACCACTACCTTTGCTGAGCGACCAGTGATTGCCCACGTGGTATCCGTGAGGCGGGGTAACCGATGACCATTCATGGTGTAAATCTATTATCACAGTGCCATAGAGGACATGGATAGGTGCAGTGAATGCACGTGTGTAAACAGTTTGGTGCCATGAGTGTATCGATTATAAACTAGAATGAAATGTTGTTTGTGATTACCTAGACTTGAGTAGAATATATTAGAATACCTATAGTTATGCAACGTGAGTCTCTAAGTTATGCATGTGTGTGTGTGGGACAATGTAAATTACTCACCTTTACATTCATTTTTCAGGTAACCAAGACGATCAGCACCGAACTCAGTGAAGGAAAGGTTCACCATCGCTCTTTCCCCTTCTGACGCTTCCTGGTGCATTTGGACCCAAATTTCAGTTTTGGTATCTTTTTGGTCCCTTTTTGCTTAGCGGCTAAGGAACTCATGCAAAACTCGTCTCAAGCAGCGGAAACTCCATGAAAGTCACTTGTAGGACTCAAAGGAAGGGTTCCCCACACCTTTCTTCCCTCCTGACGTTTCCTGGTGCAATTTTACCAAAGTTCTGGTTTTGGTCTCTTTTTGGTCCCCCTTTTCTTACCGGCTAAGGAACCCGTGTAAAACTTGTCTCAGACCACTAAAAATCCATGAAAGTCACTCCTAGGACTCAAAGGAAGGGTTCCCCACCGCTCTCTACCATCCTGATGCTTCTAGGTGCATTTGGACCAAAGTTTCGATTTTGGTCCCCTTTTGCTTAGCGGCTAAGGAACGCCTGTAAAACTAGTCTCCGACTACTGAAAATCTTTCAAAATGACTCCTAGGACTCAAAGAAAAGGTTTTCCACCGCTTTCTCCCCTTCTGCTGCTTCCTAGCGCCTTTTGGCCGAAGTTTCGACTTTAGTCTTTTTTGGTCCCTTTTTGCTTAGCGGCTAAGGAACGGGTGCAAAACTAGTCTCGGGCCGCTGAAACTTCATGGAAGTCACTCCTAGGACTCAAAGGAAGGGTTCCCCACAGCTCTCTCCTATTCTGACGCTTCCTGGTGCATTTGGACTCAAGTTTCAATTTTTGTATCTTTTTTGTCCCCTTTTGCTTAGCGGCTAAGGAACTCGTGCAAAACTCGTCTCAGGCCACTGAAACACCATGAAAGTCACTCATAGGACTCAAAGGAAGGGTTCCCAACCGCTCTATACCCTTATGACGCTTCCTGGTGCATTTGGACCAAAGTTTCAGTTTTGGTCCCTTTTTCGTCCCCTTTTGTTCAGGGCAACAAAATGCATGCAAATATAGTCTCTTGCCACTGAAACTCTCTAAAAATGACTCCTAGGACTAAAAGGAAAGGTTTCACACCGCTCTCTCCTCTTCTAGTGCTTCCTTATGCCTTTTGGCTCAAGTTTCAATTTTAGTCTCTTTTTGTGCCTTTTTGCTTAGCGACCAAGGAACGAGTACAAAACTCTTCTCAATCTGCTGACACTCCATGGAAGTTGCTCGTAGAACTTCAAGGAAGGGTTTCGCACTGCTCTCTCCCCTCCGGATGCTTCCTTGTGCATTTGGACCCAAGTTTCAGTTTTGGTCTATTTTTGGTCCCCTTTTGCTTAGCAGATAAGAAACGCGTGTAAAACTAGTCTCTGGCCAGTGATACTCTTTGAAAATGACTCCTAGGACTCAAAGAAAAGGTTTCCCACTGCTCTCACCCCTTCAGCTGCTTCCTAGCGCCTTTTGGCTGGAGTTTCGATTTTGGTCTCTTTTCATCCTTTTTTGCTTAGCGGCTAAGGAACGGGTGCAAAACTAGTCTTAGGCTGCTGAAACTTCATAGAAGTCACTCGTAGGACTTAAAGGAAGGGTTCCGCACCGCTCTCTCTCCTCCTGACGCTTCCTGGTGCATTTGGACTCAAGTTATGATTTTGGTCTTTTTTGGTCCCCTTTTGCTTACTGGCTAAGAAACGAGTACAAAACTCGTCTCAGGCCGCTGAAACTCCATGAAATTCACTTATAGGACTCAAAGGAAGGGTTCCCCATTGCTCTTAACCCTCTTGATGCTTCCTTGTGCGTTTGGACCCAAGTTTCAATTTTTGTCTATTTTTGGTCCCCTTTTGCTTGCGGCTAAGGAACGCATGCAAAACTAGTCTCCGGCCACTAAAACTCTCTAAAAATGACTCTTAGGACTCAAAGAAAAGGTTTCCTACCGCTCTCTCCCCTTCTGCCAATTCCTATCACCTTTTGGCCGAAGTTTTGGTTTTGGTCTCTTTTGGTCCCTTTTTGCTTAGTGACTAAGGAACGAGTGCAAAACTCGTCTCAGGCCGCTGAAACCCTATGAAAGTCACTCGTTGGACTCAAAGCACGGGTTCCCCACCGCTCTCAACCCTCTTGATGCTTCTTGTGCATTTGGACCCAAGTTTTGATTTTGCTATATTTTTGGGCCCCTTGTGCTTAGCGGCTAAGGAACCCATGTAAAACTAGTCTTCGGCCACTTAAACACTTTGAAAATGACGCCTAGAACTAAAATGAAGGGTTTTCCACTGCTCTCTCCCCTTCTGGCGCCTTTTGGCTCAAGTTCTGGTTTTGATCTCTTTTGGTCCCCTTTGCTTACCGGCTAAGGAACTCGTGCAAAAATCGTCTCAAGTCGCTGAAACTCCGTGAAAGTCACTCCTAGGACTCAAAGGAAGGGTTCCCCATCGCTCCCTACCCTCCTGACGCTTCCTGGTGCATTTAGACCAAAGTTTCGATTTCTCTTTTTGGTCCTTTTTTGCTTAGCAGCTAAGGAACACGTGTAAAACTAGTCTTCGACTACTAAAACTCTTTGAAATGACGCCTAGGACTCAAAGAAAAGGTTTTCCACCGCTCTCTCCCGTTCTGCATCTTCCTAGCACCTTTTGGCCGAAGTTTCAATTTTGGTCTTTTTTTGTCCCTTTTTGCTTAGCGGCTAAGGAACGAGTGCAAAACTAGTCTTAGGCCGCTGAAACTTCATAGAAGTCACTCCTAGGAATCAAAGGAAGAGTTCCCCACCGCTCTCTCCCCTTCTAACGCTTCCTGGTGCATTTGGAATCCAGTTTCAATTTTTGGATCTTTTTGGTCCCTTTTTGCTTAGCGGCTAAGGAACTCATGCAAAACTCGTCTCAGGCCACGGAAACTCCATGAAAGTCACTCGTAGGACTCAAAGGAAGGGTTTCTGACTCTTCCTGGTGCATTTGGACCAAAGTTTCAGTTTTGGTCTCTTTTTCGTCCCCTTTTGTTCAGGGCAACAGAACGCATGCAAATATAGTCTCTTGCCACTGAAACTCTCTGAAAATGACTCCTAGGACTGAAAGGAAGGGTTTCGCACCGCTCTCTCCTCTTCGGGTGCTTCCTGATGCCTTTTGGCCCAAATTCCGATTTTAGTCTCTTTTTGTGCCTTTTTGCTTAGCGACTAAGGAACGAGTGCAAAACTCTTCTCAAGCAGCTGACACTCCATGAAAGTTACTCGTAGGACTTAAAGGAAGGGTTTCGCACTGCTCTCTCCCCTTCGAATGCTTCCTTGTGCATTTGGACCCAAGTTTCAGTTTTTGTCTATTTTTTGTCCCCTTTTGCTTAGCGGCTAAGAAATGCATGTAAAACTAGTCTCCGGCCACTCAAACTCTTTGAAAATGACTCCTAGGAATCAAAGAAAAGGTTTCCCACCGCTTTGTCCCCTTCAACTGCTTCCTAGCGCCTTTTGGCCGAAGTTTCGATTTTGGTCTCTTTGGTCCCTTTTTGCTTAATGGCTAAGGAACGGGTGCAAAACTAGTCTCAGGCCACTGAAACTTCATGGAAGTCACTCCTAGGACTCAAAGGAAGGGTTCCCGATCGCTCTCTCCCCTTCTTACACTTCTTGGTGCATTTGGACCCAAATTTCAGTTTTGGTATCTTTTTGGTCCACTTTTACTTAGCGTTTAAGGAACTTATGCAAAACTCGTCTCAGGCCGCTGAAACTCCATGAAAGTCACTCCTAGGACTCAAAGGAAGGGTTCCCCACTGCTTTTCCCCTTCTGACGCTTCTTGGTGCATTTGGACCCAAGTTCCAATTTTGGTATCAATTTGGTCCTTTTTTGCTTAACGGCTAACGAACTCATGCAAAACTTGTCTCAGGCTGCTGAAACTCCATGAAAGTCACTCCTAGGACTCAAAGAAAGTATTCCCTACCACTCTCTCCCCTTCTGATGCTTCCTGGTGCATTTGGACCTAGGTTCCGATTTTGGTCTCTTTTTGGTCCCCTTTTGCTTAACAACTAAGGATTGCGTGTAAAACTCGTCTCCAGCCACTAAAACTCCATGAAAGTCACTCATAGCACTCAAGGGAAAGGTTCACCACCACTCTGTCCCCTCCTGACGCTTTCTTGTGCATTTGGACCCAAGTTTTAGTTTTGGTCAATTTTTGGTTCCCTTTTGCTTAGCAGCTAAGAAGCATGTTCAAAACTCGTCTCAGGCCGCTGAAACTCCATGAAAGTCACTCGTAGGACTTAAAGGAAGGGTTCTGCACCGCTCTCTCTCCTCTTGACGCTTCCTGGTGCATTTGGACCGAAGTTTCGATTTTGATCTCTTTTGGTCCCTTTTGCTTAGCGACTAAGGAACAAGTACAAAACTCGTCTCAGGCCGCTGAAACTCCATGAAAGTCACTCATAGGACTCAAAGGAAAGGTTCCCCACTGCTCTCAACCCTCTTAATGCTTCCTTGTGCATTTGGACTCAAGTTTTAGTTTTGGTCTATTTTTGGTCCCTTTTTGCTTGCGGCTAAGGAACACATGTAAAACTAGTCTCCAGCCACTGAAACTCTTTGAAAATGACTCCTAGGATTCAAAGAAAAGGTTTCCCACTGAAACTAGTCTACCGCTTCCTAACACCTTTTGACCGAAGTTTTGGTTTTGGTCTCTTTTGGTCCCTTTTTGCTTAGTGGCTAAGGAACGAGTGCAAAACTTGTCTCAGGCTGCTGAAACTCTATGAAAGTCACTCGTTGGACTCAAAGCAAGGGTTCCCCACCGCTCTCAACCCTCTTGATGCTTCCTTGTGCATTTGGACCCAAGTTTCAGTTTTGGTCTATTTTTGGGCCCCTTGTGCTTAGCGGCTAAGGAAAGCATGTAAAACTAGTCTTCGGCCACTTAATCACTTTGAAAATGACGCCTAGGACTAAAATGAAGGGTTTCCTACCACTCTCTCCCCTTCTGGCGCCTTTTGGCTCAAGTTCTGGTTTTGGTCTCTTTTGATCCCTTTTTGCTTAGCGGCTAACGAATGGATGCAAAACTCGTCTCACGCCACTGAAACTCCATGAAAGTCACTCATAGGACTCAAAGGAAGGGTTCTACACCGCTCTCTCTGATGAGGTTTATCCTAAGCCTCTTGAATTTTGGACCTAACTAGGACTATGATGTAACTTGAGCTATAGACCTTAGAATGGAGTTTTTCAAAAATAACAGGAAAGTTCATGTCGTAAACTATGATTTTGGCTCAAGAATCACTTAGTTTGGAGTTATAAATCATGAGATATGAATTAAAGTTATTTTGTGTACAAATTGGGTTTTGTTTGGAAAAGAATGTTATGAACCCTAAAATTCAGAATTTGGGAAGATCAAAATTTATACCTTCTAAATGAAAAAGAGGAAGGAAATATGATGGAGGGGGCACCACAAACGATGATGTTCAAAATTCATTCCCTTCATTCCTCTCATTTTCTCTCCTCTCCCTATTATGTTCTTCTCTCTCCCTCTTTCATGATTTTGATTTTCTATATTCTCTAATCTCTCATATATCTCCTCAGTTTGTTCTCTCATCAATCTAGTGAGCCTTTGGGTCAAGGCATCAAACAACAATCTTTGGTCCCTATGAGATGATGGTGTTCTATCCCTTTCTCTATTTTCAGCCATAGGTTAAATTCTGAAATTTTTTTTTTAAGTATCCTCACAAGTGTATCACTGTTAGTGTTTCACTCAATTTTAGGCTATTTCTCTAATGTGACTCTCTTGCCTTTTACCACTTAGTCTCTAGCTTAAAGTTCTTACAAGCTTCTCTAATCAATTACCAAGAAGTAAGAGGAAAGTGACTATCAACAAAGGCTCTAAATTTAGATTAGTGGCACTACACAAAGAAGTAGTAAAGAATAATTCTACTACCTAACAAAAACAAAAGACAGGCAACAAGGAATTATTTGGACAAAATTGAGACAAGTAAGAACAACACAAGCAAAAGGAAAGGATTAAGAATAAGGACACAAAGTAAATAAGAACAATAAACTAAGACTTAACAATTAAGCAAGGAGGTTAAAGACATTTGTTTTCAAACAAAAGACAAGAAAAAAAATTCAGCAAGTAGGAATAGTTGTGAATTGGAGTGACTTAGTTCCTTTTAGGTCCTTCAATTCAAAATGTTGAGAACAAGCTTCAACTCTTCTATAATTCAGCAAACACACTTCAAGTCAATTGAAAATTTCAGCCACACTACAAGTCACCCAAACAACCAACACAATCACTCTTCTTCTTTTTTTCAATACGAAGTTTTTTAATACAATTTTTATTTTTTTTATTTAATTTTGTATCATCAAAATAGCCACAAACATCAATTTCTACCCCCAACAACTTAAATACACAAACAAAATTTTTAATTGCACTCACAAAGTTCCCAAATACAATCATAACTTATGTAAAGAACACCTACTTGGTCGCCCAGTGAAGCATTTAAGCAAAGACCTTATGCTTAGTGGCTAAGGAACGCGTGTAAAACTAGTCTCCGACCACTGAAACTCTTTGAAAATGATTCATAGGACTGCTATAGGACTTAGAATTTATTTTAAAATTTATGATGTAACTAGATTAGTCCTGTAGCAGTCTTTGTAATGAACTTATAATCCTTTATTGTTTTAAACAATTTTATGAAGCCATGTGATGTGATGGGAATTTTAGTTAAATGAAAAAAAATTTTCATTTTTGTGAAATTTATTACATTGAACATGGCTCAATATGAAAAAGATACTTTATTCCAATATGACTATTTATATTGAGCAACTAATTCATAAAAAAATGATGAAGTGAATTGGTTTGTGTTTGAAAGTGGATTGAGAATGTAAGTTGCTAACTCACCAAAAAAGTGATGAAATGAATTAGTCTGTGTTTGAAATGAGAGTGGATTAGGAATGTCAATTCAGCTCATCTCGTATTGATTAATTGTTTAACCTACCTAAATAATAAAAATTAAAAAAACAATAGTATAGACAATAAATAAATATAAAAATATTTTTTATATTATTAACAATATATTTTTGTAATTGTAATTGATTTTTGTTTTTTAATTATTTCAATTTATTAATCTTACTTAATAAGTAGTTCTTACACTTTAGAAGCAAGTTAATTTGTCATCAAAGTTTATTTGTATTTTATTTGAATTATTACAAATGTATTGTTATTGTTGAATAAAAGTGATTTTTTTTTATATTTCATTTCCTTATAATTTTTACGCTTTTTTTTTTGCTTTATTTAAAACAAAACTGATTTTTAAATTTAATACTTTTAATTAATATTTTTTTTTAATTTAATACTTTTAGTCAATATATTTTTAACATTTTAGTCAATTTATTTTGTTCGTAAAAGTATTAAGTAAATCATTTTAGTCTTTGAGTTAATATCATTTATGTAATGCTGACAAACTTACTCAAATAGTGCATCAATTGCCATGTATTATACTTTTTTGGTAACCAAATTGTTGTGTTGATTGCTAAAACTTAATAAGATCAATCACTTTAATTACTAAAAATAGAAAATTGATAAAATATATTTAAAATTATAATTTCTTAATAATTTGGGTCCTTGTGTGAAAATCAATTATTAGGGATTTATTTAGGGTGACTAAGAGGTCTCAATTTTCGATTTTCATATATTGAATCAATTTTTAACTCAATTTTAAAATAGTTTTAGCTTAATTTTTAAAACAAAAAAATTTAGGGCCTATTTTGGACAATTGTAAGGGTTTAGGGTTTTGAATTTTCAAAATGAAAGTTTTACAACAAAATATGATTGACTAAAATGGAACTGAATTAATTTTAACTCAAGCTCAAAATAATTTTTACTTTAATTTTGCCAACCATAAAAACTAGTTTTGGTATTTAATTATAAAAGAAATCATTTAACTTTCATTTTCCTTAAAACACCCAACAATTGCTAGCATCATTATTGTTAGACCTCTTTTTGTAAAGGATGAATGACATTCTGCATGATTGCTCCTAATTCAAATTCATTTATGGGATAATGCATGTATAGTACAAGAAATATGATCTTCAAAAAATTAAACTTCAACAACAACAGAATAACAAAGCTTCATGGGCATTTTTATATAATCCAAAAATTACATAAGTATATGTATTTACAACAGTTGCTCTACGTAGAGCTCAAAATATAAATATATAAATAATAATTACATTTGTTGATAAATATTGCTAAACTATATAAATCTATCACTAAAACTTAGACTGACAAAATAATTTAAAGCAACAATTTTTTCTCAAAAGTATGTGATGTTCCTTAACCAGAGCTTCCAGCTTGAGAAGTAGCTACACTACCTGTCACCTCTTCTCACATAACACCGTACAATCATTGCAAAACATACACCAACATAGACAGAATGCAAGGGTGAGCTTATGAGATAACAATCACGGTTACAAAAGTAGAATATGAATATGAATGTTTATACAGGTTGTTATTTCAATATTTTTCAATACATAACACAATAATGCAGTCTATCTAATGCACAATGTAACAGCTCAGTTTCAATTGGTTTTATAGCCCTAGTAATCCAAAAGAAACCTACAATCTCTAGCCTGGGAGTGTACCTAGATCCAGATATACAACACAATACAACTCAGCATATCTAATAGATACATGCCTATCCTGCCTAGATATGCAACTAGGTTCTAAAATGATGAATATCGGCACGCTAATCCAGCTTAGCCATAATTATGTATTTAACAACTCAGTAATATTTAGCAATATACATACATATATAGCGATAGCTCAGCATTTATAACTTTTATTATAGCATCATATTAGCACTCATTCATTTATTTCAGCACTAGGATTCATAGTATACTAGTAAATATGCTCGTGCGCTACATGGGTTTGTTTTATTTTTATTAAATTAATTTATTTTAAAATATAAAATATATAATTTAAATATAAATATGGTAAAAATTTTATTATATTAAATATAATTACCCTAAAGAAGATTATGAAATACTTTTTTATATATAATATTTTTTGTATATTCTATATATTTGTTATCTTCTTTAATAATAAATATTTTTATTTCTTTTATTAACATTATTTTAGACAATGCAACATATAATTAACCATGATTAAATATAGGTTTTGACAAACATAATCCAATATAATTTAATAATTGTCCTTGATAAAGAGTCTTGTTCCATTGCATATTTTTAATGTAGGATTGATATTCCTAGGTAGCATAATTGACATTTCTTCTTTGAGTTGCAAGCAATTGGGAGGAAATCTGTTAAAATTTAAAGTATTCAAAAATTCTATGGGATACATAAGCTTTTGTTTAATGATTTGATTTTATTTACCACTTACAATTTTAAAAAAGCTATTAATATTTTAGACAATATAACATATCATTGACCATGATTAAATATAGGTTTTGACAAATATAATTCAACATAATTTAATGATTGTCTTTCATAAAGAGTTTTGTTTCATTGCACATTCTTAATGTGGGATTGATATTCTTAGGCAGCATAATTGACATTTCTTCTTTAAGTTGCAAGCAATTGGGAGGAAATCTGTTAAAATTTAAAGTATTCAAAAATTCTATAAGATACATAAGCTTTTCTTTAATGATTTGATTTTATTTATTACTTACAATTTTTAAAAAATTATTAATAAATAAGTAAGCATAATTTTAATTTATGATTTATATGATAAAATATTAATTATAAAATTAGTTATGATAAACTCTATAAGTGTGTAATTGAATTATATTAATAAATAAATAAGTAAATATCATCATAGTTTATAATATTAATACTAATATATGAATGAATAATTTTTTATAATTATTCTCCAATTAAAATAAAGAAGTAAATTAATTTTAAAATATGAAATAATTTTAAATAATTATTTGTTAATGTAATAATAATAGAATTAATAAAAATAAGATAATATTTTTAAGATAATAATACATTTAATAATATCTTGCATCTTAAAAAAGACCAATAAATAAATAAATAAATAAAATTTTAATTTAAATAGATATATATATATATATTTATATATTATACCATCATTAAAATATTTATTAGGTATGTAATTATTTTAAAAAATATAAATACAACTTGTTCTCTTACAAAAGCATAAATAATAGTGATAGATTTGATACAAATTAATTTGTTAAAAATAAAATTTAATATATGATATTATTTAAAAAAAATACAGCTTTATGCTAGCTCAAAAAATTAAATTGAAATATATAACACAATTTAGTAAAACAAACTAAAAAATATCAAACTCAAAAATATATGTACTTATGTGGATAGGTAAGTTTTGATACCTAACATAATTGCAAAATATAAAAAAAAGGATGATAATAGAAAAAATTGTAAGCAGTTTTCAAAAGTTGTGTAAACATAATTTATATAAATAGAGATGAAATCTTACTTGTTGATATATGAAAAGTTATAAAATAAAAAATTAATATAATAAAAGTTATCTTTTCATATATATTATAATTTACTTGTCTTTTCATTGAAAATTTAATTTAATAATATATAATATAAAAAAATAATTAACATTTGAAAACATAGATATATTTTTATTTATAATTAAAAGATAAATCAAGAATTTCATCAAATTTTCTCAAAAGTATTTTTGTACAATTTAATTAATATTCTTTTTTCTATTTTTAACATTTAACATAGAAAATTTTAAAATTTGTTTAAATTATTTATAATAAATTTTAATAATTTTTTATTAAATATTATTTACAATAGTTTTGTTATTATCATTTTTAACATTATATAATTATCAATTCTAATAAATTTTTCTTAAATACAATTTAAAAATAATAAATATGAATCAATTATGATTATAATTCTTAAATTATAAAAATTATTAAAGTAATTTTAAATTATCTTATTTGATCTTAACAATATATAATATAAACTACTAATTACGTAAGTATAATTTTTTTATTTTTAAATAAGTTTTAATTTTTGAAATATATGTTAAACTATATATTATATTAACATAATTAATAAAACAATTTAAATTTATAAACTTATCTTTTCATTACAAATTTAATTTAATAATATATATTATAAACTAATAATTTGATAAATGTAGTATTTTTAATTCAAATCATAATTTAGTATTGTGAATAAATATTGAAAAATAGATTATATTAAAATATTTTATAAAATAATTTAAATATGTAAAATTGTATTTTGATTAAAAATTTAATTTAACAATACATAATATAAATAAATAATTTTATAAATGTGTTTTTTTATTTAAATTACATTTTAATATTTGAAGTATATATTAAAATATTTAATAAAACAATTTAAATATGCAAATTGATCTTTTATTATAAATTTAATTTAACAACATATAATATAAACTAATAATTTTGTAAGTTTAATATTTTTAATTTAAAATATATTTTAGTATTTGAAGTACATAATAAAATATACATTATATTAAAATATAGTAATAATTTTAATTTATAAATTATAAAAATATTATAATTAATTTTAATAATGGTAATTTAAGCTAATTTATAGTATAAATATTTATGTTGCCGTTTATAACATAATATAACCGTCAATACTAATAAATATTCTTTAAATATAATTCTAAAATAATAAGTGTGAATAAAATATAATTTTAATTCATAAGTTATATATTTTGAATTTTAATGCACAGAGTAATAAGTAAGTGTAGTCATTGCAAATGACTTTATCCATTCTGAACTTTAATGTATAGAGTAAGAAGTAGATAAAGTTATATATATAAAAAAACTTTTTATGTTTCAAAATTTAATACACTCAGGAATGAATAGGTACAGTCAATTTGACGTAGATCTTGTGTATTTGAGGTTTGATGATTGCTTTCAGATATATTTTTTGTGTGATGTCTATGTGTCTATCTTTGTAATCTAATATTTGATATATCACATAGTTTTACAAAAAAAATTAATATTTAGTGAACCTTTTAAATATTTTTTAAAATAAAAAATATATAATTTAAAAATATAACATAATAAATAATTATATTAATAAAAAATATTTGTATTGAATTAATATTTTTACGTATAATACCTGTATTTTGATTTATATCTTGAGAACTAACTTTAAGTCTACAAATAGATTGAATTTTTCCATTCGAAAGTATAGTTCTCTATATATTATAACATTAAAAAAATTGCAATATAACATCATCATCATTATAATATTTTATAAAAAAAAATTGTAACAAAATTATTAAGTAAAAATATTGTTAATTTTTTTAATTTAAAAAAATTAAATTTATCATCGTAATTATTATAATATAAAATATAAATAAAATATAATTTAAATTAATAGGTTATACATAATTATGATAAGTCAATTTCTATTAAATTATTTTAAAAAATTAAAATAATAGAAATAGAGAAAAAAAGAGTAGTTAAAAAATTTTTATTTAAGACTTAGGTAGAAATTATAGGAGAATAATGATTTTATTTAATATAAAAATTAATCTTTATATCAATTAGAATTACAAATGTTGATATAATATAAAATTTATGAGTCACATATAAAATTTAAACAAATTTTATGTTAAGAACAAAGTCAATACATAATATATATAATAATAAAATAAGATAATATATATATGTATATATATATATATATAATAAGATAACAAAATTATTTTATAAAAAACTTAAATGTTTGATGACATTTTACTTTTCAAAGTCTACATAATATATCTTGATGCAATTCAAAATATAATTCAAAAATAATAAGTGTAAATAAAATATAATTTTAATTTATAAGTTATACGTTTTAAATTTTGATGCACAGAGTAATAATAAGTAAGTGTAGTCATTGCAAATGACTTTATGCATTCTGAATTTTTATGTATAGAGTAATAAGTAGATGAAGTTACATATATAAAAATAACTTTTTACATTTCAAAATTTAATACACTCAATAATAATTAGATGTAGTCAATTTTACACAGATATATAGATATAGATAGATAGATACATTAAAATACAGTAATAAATTTAATTCGTAAATTATGAAAAATACTATAATTAATTTTAATAACGCTAATTTAAGCAAATTTATAGTATAAATATTTATGTTGTCGTTTGTAACATAATATAACCATAATACTAATAAATATTTTTTAAATACAATTCAAACATAATAAGTGTGAATAAAATATAATTTTACTTCATAAGTTATACGTTTTAAATTTTAATGCACAGTAATAAGTAAGTATAGTTAATGCAAATGACTTTATACATTCTGAATTTTAATATATAGAATGATAAGTAGATGAAGTTATATATATAAAAATAATTTTTTACGTTTTAAAATTTAACACACTCAGTAATAAGTAGGTGTAATCAATTTTGCATAGATATATAGATGCTAAATATTTCACAGTCTTTATTAAATATTTTAGCCTACATCCCTTAGCACAACAATCCAACTTTCACAATCAATCACATAGATATAAATATGTCCCTGCATAAACTCATCCTTAGCTAAAACAAAATTATACATATAAATATCTCCACATCTAGTGAATGAACAAGGCTAATGCAAGTAAACTCCCTTTACCTAGAACGAGATTTCTTATATCGAAGCTTTTGTAAGTTCCAAATAGAGAATAAAGCCCAATGTTCTTAGATCTCTTTATTATCAGGACATAGAGACCCTTGAGAAGAGAAATCAAGGGAGGAAGGGTAGAACAGGGGAAACTAAGTCTCAGGAACTCATCTAGACTGCATCAAGGCGATCATTTTTTTTTTTTTTTGCATCCTTGTCCCTATACTATCAAAACCGAGCCACCCTCTAGCACATTCTGCCTCTCTTTAGCCGAGTTACATAATTAATAAAATCATATTTCCAACAACATATCTTGAGCTCAAATCTGACATGTTTGCCCCCTCAAACACATGAAATACCTGAGCACCTTTGTGTTTACATTTTTCTGCAGAAATAGTATAAAGAAATAATTTTTATGTCCTCTGTACAAAGTTGTTTTAACCTAAAATTTTATTTTCATAAACTATATGAAAATATCTTTCCAACGCATATTTTTATGTTAATTTTAGACTTTGTTTAAATACCTTACGAGATGAATTACAAAAAGGTGCAAAGCTAATAAACTTACGTGAACAGCAGTAATGTTTGATTTTTCTGCACTTTCCTATGCATTAAAACTAAATTTTTAAAAATTGATTTTGATCCTTAGGATCTTAGCTTTCTAACAAAATTTACAGATCAGTGATTTGGATTTCGTTTGAATATGTTAAACTTAATTTCATAAACATTGGGCAAATATGAAGTTTTTCAGTTTTCTGCAATAAGTGCATGGCTGATTTTGAATTTTTAAAAATAATAGCTCTTGACCATTTTGCCTCAAAGGATTCTGATAAACTCCTCTCTGAATTAGGAACATAATAAACCAAGAAATTTTAAATACCAACACCAAAAAGTTCAAGAAAAAGAACCTACCAATTACTTCACTTACCAAGGTAAGGGGGAGTCCATTTTTAATTTAAGTCTATCAAACTCTGATTTTCTCCCTCAAATATAAGTTACGATCATGTGTGTATTAACTGCAACTTTGCATAATATATTGGTTATACTGATATAGGCATTGTGTGTTACAAAGAAAATCTGATATATGAATATTAACTATGTGTAGTGTATTAATTTTCTTTCTGCATAACGAAGCCTAGTGTATGAATATAGTATAAAATCAATGATGTCAAAAGGAACAATTTAACCATCCCAAAGCAAGAAAAGATGAGAGTTGTGTATGATATGCATGCATACAAATTTTCCTATGCTGAATATGTATATATATTGATTTGACCTTAATGTGGGATAAATTATGAATTTAGTGAAAGCAGGTAGTATATATATACCTTGATTCAGTTCCTGCATGTAACAAATAATAATATGAAATAGATGAAATGAATGTATGCTGACCACTACCTCTGCACGTTATGGATGATAAAGTCTGAAAAAAAAATTAAGCATGAAATTTTCTGTGCATTAGAAATATTAAGTCTAGTATCGGTTATAATGAATGAATTGATTTTTGCCTTTTAGAATTAGATAAATTAGTTTTGATATATCTGTGAAATTCAAAACATATATGTGGTGCATGTGTACTGTCACCCCTTCTGTGGGAAACAATGATCAATTGGATTTTTATAACATTATTTCCTCTCATTCCTAGCTCATTAATCCTCTTTTGTGCTTAATTGGTTGAATTGGATCATTTTATGATGTTTGAATTTTATTTAGGCTTTATTTAATTTTTCCAGTATTTGACAAATTCTAATACTATTTTGATTTCTGGACTGTATCTTGAGTTGTAGAACTCCTTTCATTTTAATTCTTAATGTGTAGGAAAGCTAAGAGAAAGGTGCACAATTTCTATGAGAGGTCAGAAACCAATTCTGATGATAAGAAGCTGAAACTGGGCCTGGAAGAAGTCGAAACGCTGCAGTCGCGGATCTTGAGTAAGGTGTAGTATTTCGGCCATATCTTAGTCCACAGATGTCCGATTAAGGCCATTCTAGTGGTGTTTTGAAGCTAACATCCAAGGCTACAATTGTCCTTCAGGCCACGAACCAAAAAGAGGCCGTTTTCATAGCCGAAAAAATGGAACAAAGTGACGAACGAAATTTTTGAATTTTGAATTTTAAGTTATTTTTGGCTCCTCTCCTCTTTTCTCTTCTCTTCTCTCTCTCGTTTTTTCTCTTCCATTTTTACTTTTCATTTTCCTCCATTAATGGAGGCTTAGACTTTCATCTAGCCAAGGATTGAAAAAGGATTGAGACACTCTTGAGGATCGGTTTTGCAATTTATTCAACAACAAATTTGGTTTCATCTATTCCTTCTTTCTTCTTTTGCTAATTATGATTTCGAATTGAAGTTCTTCGTTTGGACTGATAATTTTGCAGTTGTTTGATTATATATTATTCGGTTAATGTATGTAATTAATTCTTGAAGGAGTGTGAATTAGATTTTCAGATTTGAGATCTAAGATTAATGGCATTGGTGAATTAAATTAACACAAATCGATTATGTTCTAGAGGTTTCTGAACTTTGAGTGAATTATGTGTTAATCGAATGCATGAGGGTTCTCGTGTGAATGCTTAATTTGAATTGAGGTTTCATTCAAATTTAATGTTAATCACTAATTTGTTGGTTGATGCATCTTCTTGGAATCCGATGATAGAGTGGTCATAGTTTTTCTAAATTCTTGTATTAGAGTTTTTAATTCTTGTTAACTTTTGATTCTAATTAGTGTTATTCTATAAATCAAACTCTTTCTAATTTTATAATCATAAAACATTATCATCGTTGGGAAACGACTCGGATTGCACCTCTTACTACATAATTTTTATGCAATTCAATTTTATTAATTTGTCTTAGCATGACACTCGCGATCAAATTTTGGCGCCGTTGCCGGAGATGATGATGTTATTTGATTATTTAATTCTGTGTTAATTTGATTGCATTGCATGTTCTATGTTGCATTTTACATCTAATTAGGATTCTGCATAATTAGCATTTTTCATCGAATTAGGATTCTGCATAATTAGTGTTTTTTTTTATTATTATTATTGAATTAGGATTCTGCATAATTAACACTTATTCTTTAGCATAATTGTGTAATTGCATTCTGTTTTGGTAGCCTTTGAATAACATAGTAGATATTCATCTATCCTTGCTTAGTATTACATCATTCAATTCTCTGCATTCTGTGTTGTGTTTCTGCATTTTTACATTTTGCATTCGTCAAAAATCTACACGGCCGTGTATATGACCGTGTAGATCTTTATCCAAACTTAAAAGTGGCATAACTTTTTGCATACAGCTCTGATTTCTTATTGTAATATATGCATTTCATATAGCTGAACGAGATCTACACAATGGCAACAAGCTGGAGACCGATTGGTGGTTTCTAAAATATAAATTATTTCTTTTCATTCTTATTTAGATATTATGGCTCAGAGAACTTTTTATATGCCTGATCATAGAAGATTAGAGAACAAGCTAGATGATTTAGCTTCTTTGATCGAGCAGTTGACATTGTCACAAAGGGCTACAATGTTATGTGAAATTTATACTTCACGTGAACATCATACTGATTTCTGTCCTACATTGTATGAGCCTGCAGGTTGGATGAGTCATCCAAACTTGGGATGGGAGAATTTTACGCAACAACAATATCAACCCCACCACAAAATATTGCACCTTCCAAGAATGAACCTTCCTTGGAAGAGTTGATAAGGGAGATGGCAATTAACGATATAAATTTTCAACTAAGAACAGAAGCATCCATTCAAAACTTGAAAAATCATATTGGTTAGTTGGCAACAACAGTAAACGAGCTAAAGTCTCAAGGTCCTGGTAATCTTTCTGCATAACCAGTTGTTGAACCAAAGAATGTTACTTTGAGTTCAAGAAAGACCATTCAAGACTCGCAAGAGCAGCAACCAATAGATGAAGATCTTAATGCTACTGCTCTAGCAACTGATTACAGCCCAGCAAGTGTAGAATTTGCTCCTATTGCTCATACCACTTCTACTGAGGCAGAAGAATATTTTGAGCAACCTGTTCCTCTTCCATTTCATTCAGTTTTTCATGATAATTTGTTGAATAATTTAGTTGATGATAATTTGGCTGAGTTTTCTGAACTTTCAGATTGTATTAATTATCCTAACCTAGCCAATTATCCTAATTCTTTTACTTGTGATGCATGTAATGATTCTGCAAAATGTAGCATCTGTGTTGAGATTGATACATATGTTTATGGTGATTTTGATGCAGCTATTGAAAATTCTAAAAGTGTAAATCATGATGCATCCACGGCAGATTCAGCTCCAATTTTTACACTGCCTTCTTCTCTAAAGCTGCCCCTTGCATCTGAGTTAAAGTCATTTCCTAAGCAGTTGAAATATAAATATTACATCATTATATATTCAAGGGAGCAGGCTAGGTACAACAGCAAGACACGATGTTCTGCACATCAAGAAAATGAAGAGCATGAAGAGAAGCTTATTAAGTTTATGAAGCAGTTGGAAATCCCTCCGCGGCTATTTCTTTCATGTTCCCAATTAAATGAAGTGCTGAAAATTTATAAGAAAAAGGAGGAATATCTAGGGATACAACTCATAATTATTTTTTTTCTTTTAGAAGTTTTCAATTTATTTTCTGCATTCAATAATGGTCTTACATTTGAGTTTCTCGCCTCAAGTTCTTTTCTGGTAAGCTTCGTTCTAGGTGGCTTGGCCCCTATATAGTAACTAAGATTTTTTCATATAGTGCTATACAGATTTTGGAGCTTGCAACAGATAAAGTATTCACAGTGAATGGCCATCGCTTGAAGCCTTTTCATGAAGACACACCATTGGAGACCATTGAGGAGGTCCGCTTGCTAGCAGCCACTTATGCTTGATTAGGGAGTTCCCCTCTGCCTTTTCTTTACTATATTTTACATTTCCATTATACATTACATTGAGGACAATGTAAAGTTGAAGTGTGGGGGGAAGAGTAACTTTATTATTTAGCATTATTTTTTGTTTTGTTTTGTTTTGTTTTCCTTTGTTGAATTGGAAGTTGTTGAGTTAAGGCATTAGTCATTAAGGAGGATGGAGTTCCTACATGATTTTATTTTTGCTTCTTCCTCTTGATATATATGAATTGGGTGATTGATTTTGATTTGTATGATTGAGTATGTTAGACTTTACCTTTGTGAGCTTTTGAGCTTTATTTTTGGATGGTTGAAATTCATGCCATTCTTTTCTTTCTTGTGTGCTTTCCCTCTTAGATTTTGTCATTCTAGAACTTGTTTTGATTCTTCTTTGAGGCTATAATTTTCATATGCAATTATGAACATGATAGAGGCATTTCTTTCAAATTTGTACCCACTTGGCCATATAGATTACCTTGCATTTTGCCTTTGTTTAGCCCCTTTGAGCCGTATTGACCATTCTTTGACTTCTAACACATTATAAGCTTTAAGTGGAAAACCATGTTATACCTAACCTTAGGGAATAGGGAGTGCATTGGTTTCATTAATGTTATTGTATTTCAAGTGTGAGGGTTCAAAAAGAATGCAAGAAGGAAAAAAATGAAGAAAAAGAAAAAAATAATAACAAAAAAATGGGAATTTTTTATAAAGGGAAAAGAAATTTCAAGGAGAGTAAATATGTGTTATGGCTTGATTTGTCTAAGAATCAATGTTATTCCTATTCTCTTTGGTTGTATCTTGTCATATCCTCATATTTCCCTACCCTTACCTTAGCCCCATTACAACCATTGAATAAAGTCCTCTTGATTTGTGTTTGCATATGATTGTAAGTAGTAGAGAAGTAGAAGATTAACAAGCTTATGCTAATGCATTGTCTTTTGAGGTGACTTGAGTGAAACACTTTGAACCATACACTTGAGAGTTGAGTTGTATACACCATCTTGTGAGATCTTTCATACTTGATCTATACACTTTGAATGATATTGCTTGGCTTGCATTTTTGAGAGGTTGGGAGTTGGATGTTTGATTATTGTAGAACTCTTGATGCTTTATTTGATTTTGTGTCCCTAAGTTTATCACTTCTAAGGATTCAATGGAGAATTTATTTATTTTGATTATTCTACGATTTTTAGGTTACATGTTTCTATTTGCTTGACTGTGTCTTACATGAGGACATGCAAGAGCTAAGTGTGGGAGAATTTGATCAATTGAATTTTTATAACATTATTTCCTCTCATTCCTAGCTCATTAATCCTCTTTTGTGCTTAATTGGTTGAATTGGATCATTTTATGATGTTTGAATTTTATTTAGGCTTTATTTAATTTTTCCAGTATTTAGCAAATTTTGATACTATTTTAGTTTCTGGACTATATCTTGAGTTGTAGAACTCCTTTCATTTTGATTCTTGATTTGTAGGAAAGCTAAGAGAAAGGTTCACAATTGCTATGAAGAAGTCAGAAACCAATTCTGATGATAAGAAGCTGAAACTGGGCCTGAAAGAAGTCAAAACGCTATAGTCGCTCATCCTGAGCAAGGTGCAGTATTTGGACCATATCTCAGTCCACAGATGTCCGATTAAGCCCATTCCAGTGGAATTTTGAAGCTAACATCCAAGGCTACAATTGTCTTGCAGGCACAAACCAAAAAGAGGCTGTTTTCATAGCCAAAAAAATGGAACAAAGTGACGAACGAAATTTTTGAATTTTGAATTTTAAGTTATTTTTGGCTCCTCTCCTCTTTTCTCTTCTCTTCTCTCTCTCGTTTTTTCTCTTCCATTTTTACTTTTCATTTTCCTCCATTAATGGAGGCTTAGACTTTCATCTAGCCAAGGATTGAAAAAGGATTGAGACACTCTTGAGTATCGGTTTTGCAATTTATTCAACAACAAATTTGGTTTTATCTCTTCCTTCTTTCTCCTTTTGCTAATTATGATTTCGAATTGAAGTTCTTCGTTTAGACTGATAATTCTATAGTTGTTTGATTATATATTATTCGGTTGATGTATGTAATTAATTCTTGAAGGAGTGTGAACTAGATTTTCAGGTTTGAGATTTAAGATTAATGGCATTGGTGAATTAAATTAACACAAATCGATTAGGTTCTAGAGGTTTCTGAACTTTGAGTGAATTGTGTGTTAATTGAATGCATGAGGGTTCTCGTGTGAATGCTTAATTTGAATTAAGGTTTCATTCAAATTTAATGTTAATCACTAATTTGTTGGTTGATGCATCTTCTTGGATCCGATGATAGAGTGGTCGTAGTTTTTCTAAATTATTGGATTAGAATTTTTAATTCTTGTTAACTTTTGATTCTAATTAGTGTTATTCTATAAATCAAACCCCCTCTAATTTTATAATCATATAACATTATCATCATTGGGAGACGACTCAGATTGCACCTCTTACTACATAATTTTTATGCAATTCAATTTTTATTAATTTTTTCGAGCGCGACACTCGTGATCAAACAACTACCATATTAATTATACCAATATATGTGCATTGAAAATATGTGCAATTGTTTAACCTAGCTTTGCACGTGAAGGGGTTTCGGAACAAAATTAGTAGAATTACAAATTATGTCTCTGCATCAAGTCATTTTTAAACCCAGTGTAGTTATAAGAATATATGAAATGTGTTAACTTGTCGAATACTGATGTGAATGTATATGAGGTGCTAGCGTCACTAAAATCTCTATGTGAAATAAATATTAAATTGATGACTCAAGTGACTAAGTACTGAAATTACGCGTGATTATACAAATTTCAGTTTAAATTTTAAAGGAAGTATCACTCTATATTCTCCTATCTACTTGTTTCTAAACTAAAAGAAAAACCAATCAGAAAACTGCACCTTGCGACATGTTTATTCCTAATCCAAAAGGATAAGCTACCTAGCATTTTACTGCATTTTGTACACTGCACCTCGCTAAGTAGTTACACATAATGTATTGCGTGTACAATATCCTTTTCTCTTATTTTGAGAAGGATGAATGTCTTAGATTAAATATGAATAATGCTAGTGTAAAACTCTATTAAACTCTATGAACTATTGATTGAACCACTTGTGTATAATTGCATAGTTATAGTTTTGGGCTGAACAGAATATATATGAAAATCTGCTACTAAGTTTGGAAGGATTAGTGTCCTTGGTAGGTATGGATAATAGTTTTCCCCAAATCCTTATAAATCTCAGTTCAGTCCCTAAAATTGTTCAAAGTATGTGTTGATTATAAATGGTGTGCTTGAGTATAGAATCCACAGAAAGGGGGAGAAAGTTAGATAAAACTGTTGTGGGAAAGAAATGATAAATAACTAAATAAATTTTCATGCATCATGAACATGTGAAAGAAAGAATCGTTAAGACTATAGTTGACACGGCTGTGGGGCGCTTGTGTTAGGTTCATGGTAAACTTTGGGGGTGGTAAAGGGGGATAACTTAATGGTGTAGAGTAGCTCACTGTGACCGAGTCACATCGCCAGCAAACCCTTGCCAATCTTAACGTGAACACCCATTACCAGGGTTGTGGTAGGTTTATTCTTGAATGAGAAGCCTTTGGCGTGTGTTGTCAACAAAGTAATATATGATTTTAATGTGCTTGGATGTGAAGTAGGGAATAGAGTCCTCCGACCGCTTCTGACGTTAAACAATTATGATGATGATATTATAAGTCATTGGGATCTCTATGCATTATATCATGTGACTAAACAAGAGAGACATTCATAAATGACCTGCATCATGCATTATCCCACGTATGCCCTTGTGTTATGTTACTCTGTGATGAATTGCTGAGGTAGAAGATTGTGAATGTGCTCCTTGATTATTGTATGGCTTGATTCATTTTAATTGAGTGTATGGACTCACCCTTTTGTATGTTTTATCCATTTTTCCTTGTGTGTTTGTTTGGTGCATGGGTATACAGACAAACTAAGACTTAATCAAGTTGTGAATCCTACTGTTAACGGAGGACACGTGGTTCTACAATCCAGTCTTGGGACAGTATCTTTTTATGTGTTGATGACCTTGGGTCTAACTCGTTGACTCATCGTATGAAGAGCATGGTCAAACTCTTTGGAGTAACACAATACCACTATTTGAATTTCTTGTGATTACTACCTTTGTAAAAATATTGGGTGAGAACTGCTCTTAGGGCTAAACAGAATTATTAACTATTTTGAGATATACTTTGTATACCATAAGTATCAGTCAACTATCTACATCAAAATTAATATTACTTCCTATTAACTGACTATGCAAGAACGCCAAGATGTTTTATAAAATAAAAATATGTTATACATGTTAACTCTCGTATCCACTGCATGTAGTTTACCTATCTAAGCATGCACAGAGATTTATATGTTACCTCGTGCATGAAGTTGTGAGGCACTCAGATGGGCCATTGGGATCTATGTTAAGGCTGATACAACCGGCAAGAAGTGTGCACACTTCATCAACCTATCAACTATTACCCAAACAGCATAATGATTCCTAATAGTCCTTGACAAATGGGTGATGAATCCATATTTTGTTAATATTTTGCTTACCTTTTTCATAGATTTTTAGTAGAAAAATGAACTTAGAAATTACAAATAACATAAAAATTTCAATTGTCAATTATTATATCTTTCTTGTTTTTTATTCAATTTACATTAATTTTGTAATTATTTTCTGCAATTTTGATCACTTGAATAATTTTGCAGAAATTTCTAGATAAAAATCTATGGATATTAGGCTCATGGGAAGTGTCAGGCATGTAATTTATTATTAGGTAATCTATAATATTTTGTACTTGCTAAATGTTAATTGAATGATTATTTGGTATTGAAATAGATTTAGATGGAGTTTTGAAAAAAAAAAAAATAGTGAATAGCGTCGATGAACAATGCGGCGTGAACAGTAATTTTGGCGTGAACAGTGCCAAAATGTTTTTTTTCTATAAATAGGGGTCCCTGCACGAAATTTTCACTTCTTCACACTTCTCAAAGGTTCCAAGGCCATATACCACCATTTTCTCTCATACTAAACCCTCTTAAACAGAGATTTCTCTCCAGATCTATGATTCTGCATCTGTTCTAAGGGATTTGAAGTAAGTTTCTCTAAGTTTGAAGTTAGTTTCACCGTTCGTTTCTTTTCTCCTTCTCTTTCTTATAGAAGTTCATGGTGTTCTTAGGAGAGATTTCGTTCTAAAGCTAAATCTTTGGTGAATCTTACGTTAAAACAAGTAATATTCGGTAGATCTGATATGAATCACTATTCTAAGATAAGGGGAGCTTACTTTAGCCTATGAACTATATTTTGAACAGTTTGATATTCTATTAAAGAAAGGTTTGAATTGGTTTTGTTAGATCTCTTTGATAAAAGCTGATATATAAAGGATTTAATACTTGAAAGTTGTTTTTCTATGTTGTAACTGCTGATAACTGATTTAATAACACTGAGATTTGATTGATTTATTATAAACTTATCTTAGCTGAGCTGTTGAAATGATTTTAGTAGTGCTGCATCATGCTGAGATATATGTCTTACATCATTATAGAGTCGAGTTGTAACACCTAAATTTAATTTTCTAAATAAATAAAATTTGCAAATTCAAAAATAATAAAAATCTTCATTCATGGTTCCCAAAGCATAGTTCAATAAAACATTTCAAAACAGAGATAGAATACAATTTGTATCAATGATTGCTACAAGACTTTAATTAATACATCAAAATTTCAAAATAAATTCTTAAGTCCTATAACAGTTTCATTCATCCTTCACTGAGACCGGTGTTGATCGTCTTGGTCACCTGAAAAATAAATGTAAGGGTGAATACTCTACACTATCATACATACACAAACAAGCATAGGGCCTCACCTTACCCAGTCTATATTTTCTAACATGTTTCAAACCAAACACTAGCAATCACCCGCAACATATTTCAATATTCCATTTCAATTTACAAACGGTGTGCTAACTGCACCAACAATTATTCCACACACACATGTCAGCTCACTGCATGCAGCCATGCTCACTGTAGCACTATGATCACAAATTCACACCATGGATGGTCTCCAGTTACTCCTGCATCACGGATACCACGTGTGCGGTCACGAGTCGCTTGGTAAAGGTGTTGGTTAGAGGTCTAGTCAGGAGGAGAGTATGTGGCCTGTGGTGCACCCACGCTCACTGTTGGTGTCACCACCACTATCTCTTCCCCAAGGTATTTCTATCGTCCCCATCTTCCACATGCCTCATAAACACACATTTCAATTACATACGATATTCATATTTGCACACGGCACATATGCCCACATTCATTCATAGCACATGGCACTCAAGCTCACATTCATTCATAGCACAAGGCGCTCAAGCCCACATTCATTCACATTACATTTAAACATTTAATCCTCATTAATCAATGGCATGTCACAATACACAATCACCCTCAATGGGTTCAACCATCTTATCACACATCACATTGCATTCAAACACAATAATTTCTATCAACACACATTTCCTACCATCTATCTCAGCCACATTGCAATATTTAGAAAAATAAACAAAAATTAAAACACAATGAGATAGGGTAGAGTTCCCCCTTACCACTGATTGAAGACTCACACACGAATTCAACTCCAGGAAATGCTTCTTACACGAATTTCATCCTAAATGCATGGAAGAATCCCATGAGATCCAACTGAAACCAAGAGAACAGAGAATAAGGATGAGACATCAAAATCCTAACCATTAAAACTGAACTCCAAGTGTTTCCAACATGAATTCAACCTTCAATCTAGCTCATGAACACCTTTGCAGGCAATTTAATTGGTGAAATAGGATTTTGGGTCGAGAGAAATGAAGAGATTTTGAAGAAAGGAATGGAAAAATGAATTTTCCAAACACTAACCCTTTCAAATATCCCTCTAGTCGCGACACTCTCACTCCAGCAAAAATATCTCGTTGCAGCGAGGTCCTGCAGTGACACCCTCTCTCGCTACAACAAAAATCTCAAAGAAAATTGCATCCTGATTTCTGTAGAATCTCGCTACAACGAAAAGGCGACAGTTTCATGCCTTCCTCTCAAGGCCCTCTCGCTACAACGAGACATTTCTCGCTGCAGCGTGAACACCCTAAACCAAACACTTAGCCTATTTACTCACACCATTCCAGCCCAAAACACAAGTCCACAACACATTTTAACCACATATTAATGCATCTTCATAACTATAATTACATTCAAATCATTATACAATCAAATGCATACTTAAAACATCAATTTTTATACCTTATATTAATACATTAAAATATTATTACAAAATTTGGGACATTACACGAGTTACACGTTTAGGTGGGTAAATGTGTAACTATAAAGCATACTGAGCTGTGTTGTGATGTGTTTTCTGGATCCAAATATCAAAATAGATCGCTCCTGAACCAACTCGGTTCCTTCTGGATTACTTAGGCTGTGACACCAATTGGAAACCGTTTTCATGTTGTCCATTGGATTGGCTGGGAATGCACGGGGCTGCTGCTGTGAGTAATATTTTGCATTATATATATGATTTTATTTTATTTTCGTAAGCCTATCCTCGCATTTCTATCTATGTTGTTGTGTGCGTGTTGATAAATCCATATTTTACTAGTATTTTACCTTAGTTTGAATACCTTTGATAAAGAAAACATGTTGGAAAAAGTAGAAAAACTCATAAAAGTAATAGAATGATTAAAGTTTTCTATAAACACATAGTTGTTTTAGAATTTATGAATTTTTTGTGTAGAAATTAATGGTTCAATCATATTTTTGTAGGAAATTCTGAGCTAAGTTTATAAAGTTGGAAGATCAAAGGAAAAGATAGAATGAAAGTAGCAAAACTGGAATCAAGGAACAAAGTTTAATGAAGCAAGAGCTGGGCGTGATCACTATCACTGGTGAAAGTGATCGTTCCAAAGCTTGAAAGTGAAGGAAAATCTGTGCGTGATCACTTTCGCTGATGAAAGTGAGAGTTCCAGAGAAGCTTCAATCATAGCAAAACAAGCGTGATCACTTTTCTTGGCAAAAGTGATTCTTCCAGAGAAGAGCTCAAGCATAGCAAAGCGTGCGTGATCACTTTTCTTGGCAAAAGTGATCGTTCCAGAGAAGCCTCTAGGAAAGCAAGCTGCACATTATCACTTTTGTTCACAAAAGTAATTGTCCATCACTGCAAAGTTACGTGTGTCTCCTTTTGCCAACAAAAGTGAACACGCGCAGAGCTTGAACCTCAGCGTGGCTACTTTTGTGAAGAAAAGTGATCATTCCAGTCATGAAGAACATCAGAAAGGCCTCTGCGTGACTACTTTCATGAAAAATAGTGATCACGCCAGAAAGGCGATAATTCTATAAATATGAATTAGCTCAGATATTTTGGGATCCTTTGTTCATTTTCACTTTCCACTTGTTTTCTGGTGTTGAGAGAGTCTGAGAGAGAGATTGGGGACGAACACAAAGCTTCAAATCTTGAGGATTCAGATTGAAGATTGGCTTGAAGATGTTTCTTCGTTCATTTTCTTATTCTCTTTCTTTCTCTTCTCATTTTGTAATAGTTGCTTAAACTCTTTTTTAGTTAGGGATTATGAATCTGAGATGGAAGTGTTGAATTGATTTTGGATCTGAACTTTAAGTATTGGATTGGATTGAGTAATTGATTCTGTTGTTCACATAGTGATTGAATAGAAATTTGATTAACTAATTACAGAGGAAATCTTATCAATGGAAGTTAAATTTGTTTCTTAGACCTGAATTAATTACTAAGGTTATTGATTTCTTAGCGATAAGATATCTTTATCTTGCAATCTTCTAGTTTCTAAAGCTTAATGCGACATTTAATTAAACCAAATCTAAGAAATTATAATGATTTAGTTGAATGTTAGATTCATTGAGTTAAGAAATTACGTGAAACTGATTGTCATTCCATCTAAATACTTGAAAGTTCAGAACTTTATTGAATCAACACTCAAGTTTTGGTGAAACAAGTCCCTAACTATGTTTTCTACATCTGTCAAATATATACTTTCATGTTCATTGTTCTATTTTGTTTTCTAAATTTCAATATTGGTTACTTTTGCATCCAAACTTCATCTGAAATTCGTGAGGCTCAACTAATTGTGGACTTGTGAAGTGATAACTGAGAACTTTATTCCCTGAGGACGATATTTGGGACTCAAACATAGTTCTAACAATTTATTACTTGCTACAATAACACTAGTACATGCAGAATATTCTTGTCCCCTAAAGTGCAAACACCATGATTATCTGAGTCTTCCAAAATATAGTACTGACCATTAGAATTACATCCAAGAGATTCTTGTCTCCCAATTTGTAGACATAATCATTTTGGAACATTCTTGTCTTGTCTTCCAAAATGCCAACACCATAATTACCTTAATTAATTGTCTTTCTTGAAATTAGCACCACATCAAAAGTCTCATCCACATGTCAACCTAGTCATGTCGCATTCTTTCCGGCCAATGAAATTGCATGCATTTGCTGCCCAAAATCTCGCCTTTGAAATTTTGTGTCACTTTTGGGAATTTGGGATATCCAAAACCGTGTGCATGCAATTGGAAAATCTTCCTATTCATTTTGCTTACTAAAAGTGTACATGTTTTGCTTGCAAGTTTTACCAACAAATTACTATTCTAAATTAGAAATTGTGACCACCCTTTTCTTGCACCATTCTCACCAACTTCACTTCAATTCTACTTCTTTTGGACCGTGAGCAAATTTTGGGACTTCCAAGGCTTATCCAATAAGCTAACCATGAGTTCCTAATTACCTTGGACCATTAAGACCTTAACCTTCATATAAATTATTCATTTTTTTCCATTTGCCCATTTTGGAAACAAGAAATCGAGACCTCACTTCTCATTCTCTCCACTTGATTTCTCATTTCTCTCTCTCACTTTGCTTCATCATTTTTATTCTCTCAAAGTCTCAAACTCTCTCAAGAAAACCGAGAGGCTCCAGCCCCTCAAAAACCACAAATTCTTCATCCAAATCACCCAAACACTTCACTTCTCCATCACCAACATCTTCCTCCACCTTTCCTCCAAATTTAGTGTTGAAGGAGCTTGCTTTAGAGGAAGAACTTGAGCTACCTTGGTGCTGTTTTCTCGATCCAGCAAAGGTCCCTTGGAGATCCACACGTTCCAGGCCTTTCTCCTTCAAGTTCTCACCCAAAACTCAAAGGCAAGAGGGGAGTTCTCACCTTTTTATCTTTGATTTGCTTTCCCTTGGTTGAACTTGTGAAAAACCATGAAAAGATTTCATTTTTATCTTCAAAAATTCTGGACAAGTTCATTGTACCATTTTCATGTTGAGTTCCACTTGATTTCGTCACTTTTATTGCCTCTAAGTTTTCGGTTTTATGTTTGAATAAGGTAATCCCTTTCAAAGCTTATGTTTTTGTCAATTGCATGTTAATTACTCCTTTTGCATGTCTCAATTTTTTCACTTAGCTTCCTGAAATTCTTATTCAAATGATGATCCACCCTTTGTAATCATGAAACCGTGAGCTTGGATGATGATTTCCTTCACTTGCATGTAGATTTCAGCTTGTGTGTGTTTCGGTTTTCCCTTTCTTTGGCTTGAACCTTATTTCTAACCAAGATCTTGTAATTGGATAGTGAGACAAAGTGTTGCATGTTGATTTTGTACCCTTGCATGTGTCGGATTCATTGTTCTAAAAGATTGGTTATTCTTGAAACAAGTTATTTTCAAGGTCTTTGGAAAAATCAAATGGTTGAGTTCTAAAACTACCTTGTGTCGTCTCGGTTTGACTTTTTTAAACATAATCCCTTGCTGAAAATTAAAGTGTTGCACTTGGATGATGAAATCTTATATTTGCATGTTGATTTTCTCTATTTGGCTTATTGTGGACTAGATGAAAAATGAGTTTATAAAGGCTGGACAGTTTTGATCATTATGAGGAAAAAGGTTAAAATTTATATATTTTGGAAACCTTGGAATATTTGGAAAGGGTTGGTATGATTCATTGAATTAATTACATAAAAAGAAAAAGGGAAAAGTGCTTGGATGGTCTTGGTTTTGGCATTTAAGGTGTTGTAAAAATTAGAAAATATCTTGTATGCTTTGAACCTTGGTAAATAAATAAACTATGTTGCTGGACAGCCTTGAGTTTTAAGGAAAAGACTTGAACTTTCATATTTTGGTGCTTTGAAACACTTGGAAAAAGTTTGTGTGAACTTTGAGAAGAAATTATATAAAGAGATGTACTAATTTTGCTTGGAATATCTCGGTTTTCAACTATTCTAAAGGCAATACAAGTCTGAATTTTTACTTTGCATGCCTTGTTTTGTGTAAGGGAAGTAAATGAAAGTGAAAGATCTTTACCGTTGGTTGAATGATTGAATACATGCTGAATTATGCTTGTTTGAATGGATATTTGTTGCTTGTAAACTTGAATGATTGACCTTGGATGAGAATAAGTGCATAGCATAAGTTTTACCTTGCTATGGTGTTGGAAAATGTTGAAAATTACTTGTGTGAATTTGCTGGAAAAGTGTGAATGATGTGAGATGAAATATTATTCATTCTTGGTATTTGCTCTTAGAAAACCGTGAAGAAGCTTGATGTGATGCGTGGCTGAAATTTTAAGTTACTTGCTATTTAATATGATTTATGCCATGGAATTACTATTTGAGAGCATCATATGCATCATTTGCATACCTTTATGAAAGAATTAAGAAATTATAATAATGTGTAGTGAAAATGATTATATAATATTAAGATCTTGATGATCTAGTGTCCTTGAGGGCTGTTTGATGGAAATGGACCATGAATATGATTGAACTTATTGGAAATATTACAATCTAGTTGTTTTATGAGCTATTGAGTATGGAGAAGGAAAAATCAGCATGTGACCTATGAGAAAAAGTGTGAAAATTGAGAGGATAGGACTTTGAATATTTGTGAATTAAGTTGATTAAGTTGGTGGTATAGAAAGAACCTAAGTTTGATTTATCTTCCCTAATAAAGAGTGAAAAAATGAGAGGTAACACCCTTGGATTATTGTGAATTAACTTGTTTGATTGATGGTTTAGAAAGGAATTAAGTTTGATGATTTGTTCTTTCATGGAGAGAAAAATCGAGAGGAAGAAATCAAGAGAGAGCAAGAGTTGAATTGAATGATTTATGGTTTAGGAGGTGTTAGAGATTGATGGAAATAAATGTAATGGTTAGGATGAACTTGAATGGCGAGATTGCAAGGATTGAGGAATGGGATTGTACTAAATTGAAAGAGAGATTGGACTTGAAATGCAAAAGAAAAAGTGAATTAGGAAGAGAAAATGAGTCAAGAGGACTTGAATGATTTGCCTAAGCTATGGTTCAACATATTATATGCTGCACTAAAATTATCCATGAGTATGAAATTATAAAACCATGAGACTATGAATCTATGATGAGAGATCTATTATAAACTACGAGCTTATAGAACTATACTACTTTGAAACTACTTGAAACTCATGGAATCTATCCATGCTACTATGTGAAACTCATGGAATCTATTCATGCTACTAAATGAAACTCATGGAATCTATCCATGCCACTATGTGAAACTCATGGAACCTATCCATGCTACTAAGCCCTGTAATGGCTTCTATTCTACTGTGCCTAGCCTCTAAGTGGCTACACGAAATGAGAAAACTATCAAAGAAAACTGAAAAAAATACCATTTCATGCATCATACTATTATTTTGAACGACTTGGAGGTGTTGTAGGTTCGGTCCCGAGTAGATCTATTGGGGGTGGCAAAAGGGGAATAGTCGACCTAAGTGGCAACAGTGATGCGCCTCTGTGGCTGGGTCGTGACCCACTGCAAACCTTAGCCAAACCTGACAAGGACTGCACATTCTATGGTCGTTGAGGTCCATTCCCGAAGAGACCCATTTTGGACCAAACACCAGTGGTGTTCTACCAAAGCTAAATGCTGCTTCTATTCTATTCTATTGTGCCAATCTAAAATGCAAAGAATGGAGTCCTCCGATCGCCTCACGACTTGAATCTATCTATCTATGAGACTCTATGGTAAAAGCTGGGCAAGTCGCCAGTCTTAGAGTGATGGGATCCCCATGCATCATTGCATACTATTATTAACACATGAGAGACGATATGGGTGAGATTGAAATTGCATTCATTCATCATATGCATTACTACTAGGAATGATTGATTCATTATGAAATTAGTGATGAAGTTGAATATTGCTCATCGCTCTATTATATTATTGAGTGCTTGATGATGGTGAATGCCAGTTGTTGGAATTGTTGTATTTGTTACGCCGCCTTCCTTGGGGTATGGCAAATTGATTGTTGTTTCTGTATGGAGAACTCACCCCTTTGAATTATGTTGTATTGTGTCGTTCTTCTCTTTTATCTATTTAGATAGAGGAGAACAAGGTGTAGGCATGGTTCCTTCCTTCTGAGGAGGATCTGTGGTGTTCAACTCCACGGCTCAGCAAAGTATCTTCCGCGAACTAGCTCGTGCAATTCATGGATTAAAGAGTGGAGGCTCTGTTGCTGTGACTGCTTCTTGTTCTTCTTCCCCTACTTCTTTTGAGGAGTCGGATCCTATTGAGGGTTGCTCTCCTTATGACTGATGTTTTATTTGTTTATATATTAGGGGAACTGCTCTTAGGAAGTTCGGTCTTATTCTGTTATGTTTTGTATTTGGATAATGCTAATTGTCTTTAATTATGACTAAGTACTTGACTATGCTGCCAAACTTAATATATTGAGGTATTATCATATTATGAGTTGTGTCTATTCTTACTCTATTATGCTGTTGAGATTGAAATGTGGAATGATAATTAGCTATGGTATGGTTAGAAGTTGAATAGATATGTATATTAACTCTCTCTTTCCAGAAAAAGGGAACTTATACTTATATTTCTATGTATGAAGAAAAAAAAAAATTTACCAGATTTTGGTGTTTTCTGAGTTACTACATTAATAAAGTGATATTAGAGCTTTAGTATTAGAAGGGTCATTATAAGAACCCTTTTCAACCTATTTGCCAATAACTTAGAAACAATCTTGTACAAGCACCCCAGCAACGAAATAGGTCAAAAATATGAAACACGCTACGAGCAAGACACTTTAGGAACCAGAGCCACAAAATAAGAAAGCAAAGCCTAAGAAAGTTTCCCATTTGCAAAAAAATTCAGCAAGCATACATATCATTTCTCCCTTAACAAAACCCAAAACTGCTTGAGAAACACAAAATTAAACCCGTCCTGACCCAGACTCTTGTCCCCCTCACACTCCATGATCAACCTTCCCAACTCCTTCTCTGAGAAAGCATTTGTCAACCCTGTCTTCTACATGTCTAAGACTCGACACACATCTGTAACATTAATTATAGGGTGAATAAATTGTGACAGCCAAGAAAGTCTAAGTTGTAACGCCCTGAATTTTGTAATATTAATTATTATTGATATATGTATATCTGTTTATATGTACCTGTAAATGTGAAAGGTGTAATTTTTATTTGAATGCGTAATGATGATATTCGTGGGCATAATGTATATGGATATGTGTGTGTGTGTGTGTGTATAATTGGATTGAATTGATTGAGCTGAAAACAGGCTATGTATGGATGCTGCTATAGGGGATTCTCGCTATAGGATTCTCGCTATAGCGAGAGGATTCTTGCTGTAGTGAGAGTGTCGTGACCAGAGAGGATTTAAAAGGGGTTAGGATTCGAGAAAGGTTATTTCTCACTCTCCCTTCAAAATTTCTTTGATTCTCTCAACTCAAAACCTTATCCCACCAATTAAATTGCCTCCAAAGTCATCTGGGAGCTTGATTGAAGGTTGGATTTGTGTTGGGAACACTTGGAGGTGAGTTTTAATGGTTATGATTTTCATTTTTCATCCCTCTTTTCTATTTTTGGATTTTCCTCAATTCTCATGGAATTCTTCTGTGTATTTAGGACAAAATTTGTGTGGGAAGCACTTCTGTGGTTGAATTCGAGTGTGGGTTTTCAATCCAAGGTAAGGGGGACTCTCCCCTATCTCCTTAGGTTTGATTGTCGTGTATTTTGATGACAATTGCAATGTGAGTGAGATAGAGGGTAGGAAATACGTATTGATGGAATTTGTTGTGTGTTGTGAGGTATGATAGCATGTGGAAACCCATCATAGGTGATTATGTGGTGTAAGTATGCTAATACTTCATGAATGAGGAATGTAAATGTGAACTATGTTGAAATTATTGTGTGAGTAAATAAGGGCAATGTGTGTGTCGTGTAATGTGAATAAGTGTAGGCCGAGAGCCTTGTACAATAGGAATATTGTGTGTGTGGTTGAAATGAATTATGTTGTAAATGCATGTGGGCACTTGTGCTGTATATTTGAATGAATATTATGAACAAGTGTGGGCCCAAAGGTCGTGTAATATGAATGAATATAAGCTTTGTGCCATGTACTGTAAAATGAATGACGGCCTAGTGCCATGTATTATGCATGACTGTGACTTTATGTCGTATACTAAGAATGAATATTACATTTGTGTGTAAATGGGGCGTGATTAACACCGGTGCAACGTGCTTGAATGGTTCAGTGATACACTGGGGTATGGAAGATGAGGACGGTAGAAATACCTTAGGGAAGAGGGAGTGGTGGTGATACCGACAGTGAGAGCGGGTACACCACGGGCTACACACTCTTTTCATGACTAGATCTCTTACCACTACTTTTGTTAAGCGATGTAACATCCTGCACTTTGATATAAATAAAATGAGGTTTATTAAAGTATAATTGGAATAGATAGAATTTATATTTCAAAAATTTTTTTAAAAAAGTGAACAATAGCATATGAACAGTGTTAATGAACAGTAAACCCGCTTATGAACAGTAAAACTACCTATGTACAATGACCGCTAACATCATCATGACGTCATGACTAACGTCACATATGTATGCACAGTGTTTCTAGTGTGAACAGTGTTTTTGGCGGTGCACAGTAAATTTCAAAAATTTTCTATAAAAAGGGAGTTTTAGATCAAATTTTCATTTCTTCACTCCTATCTAAGGTTCTCAAAGGTTCTAAGGCTATCTCACCATTTTCTCTCATACTAAACCCTCATAAACTTAGATTTTTCTTCAGATATGTGATTATACGTCTGTTCTAAAGGATTTCAAGAAAAACTTTGTTCTAGAGTTAAATCTTCAGTTAAATCTTTGTAAAAGCTCTGTTTTAAGGTAAGGGGGCTCTATTTTATCATTTTGTTATGTTTTTTACTTGTATTCTCATAGATCTTGTCATGTATGTGATTATATGTGGAATAATCCTTTTTTTATAAAAAATAATAGGTGAAAAGTGAGAATAATTGGTTGTTTATGTGATTTTATGATGAATACATTGTAAAAATGTGATATTATGTTCAAATAGTGCATGGTAAGGAATATTGAGGATTGTTGATATGATTTTATGATTTTGTGATATGAAATATACAAAGAGATGGATGTTCATGTTTGAATATATTATGATTCACATAAAAATGATGTGTATTGTGAATATGCCATGATTTGATGTATATGATAAAAAGTATGTGGAAATATAATAAAAAATATGTGAACATGAGAAATGGCATATGTGAACATGTGAATATACTCGAAAGAGTATGAGATGGAAAAGGATATGATGTAAATAGTTATAGAGATACACTGGGGAAGCAGAAGATGGAGACAATATGAGATATCTTGAGAAAATGCAGGGTGGTGAGTGACATTAGGGATTATGCACGGAATATTGTCTACAAATGCACCACATGACCGTACACTTGTTTTTCGACTTGACTCCTAATCATTACCTTTGCTTTGCTAAGGGGTTGTCTATTGCATGCGTTGTATCTATATTGCATTAGGCCATCTGGCGACTATTTACATAGATGTGTAAGACCTTGGGATACAGGCATCGGATAACTATGGCCACAGGACACGGTAAGCGCAGGTAAAAGAAAAAGAAATTGTGAATCTGTGGAATATAATGTGTTTATGTATTGAGATGAGAACTTACTTTATATAACACTGTAATATGTAATACCATGATATTTTTTTAATCGTAATAAGATGTATTTTATGATGAATATGTGTTATGTATGAGTGGTAGGGTAGGGACTTACCATTACACAACATTTTCAGGAAACCAGAACAAATAGTACCAGGCTCACAGTGCATAGATTGATGAGAATTGCTATTGGACTTAGTTAATTTGAGTTATGTAATGGATATTTTTTAGTTTTATAGCATTCTTTTGAAACAGTTGTAAAACTACTATTTCTTTTTGTTACTGATGAAAATTTTAGAATCTTTATTTTTCTAAAGTACTTATGAATTAATGAAATTTTACTCTATGAATCTTATATCATTTCATTATGTTCTTTCTCATTAGAGAGTTTTTGAAAGAAAATTTACTTTACCATTTATATTTTTATGAAAATTTATCATATATTGAGAAAAGAAATATAAGGCATTACAAGCGACCTGTGACTACCCACGTGATATCCGTGAGATAGGAGAAATTGGCGACCATTTATAGTGAAACTCTATGATCACAGTGCCACTGTGAGCGTGGCTAGCATACAACGAGTGCACGGGACTATTGTTTGTTAATTTTGTGTGTGTGTGTAAATTGTTTGATGCCATGAGTGCATTGGTGTGGAATTAAATAGAATGCAGTAGTAGTGCTGTCTGTAAATATATATTTTCTTATGAATTGTGTTAGAAATAAGGTAAGATAAATGCAAGGTGAGACTCTATGTTTATTTGTGTAATGAGTAGTGTAGAGTATTCACCTTTATATTTATTTTTTAGGTAATTAAAACTATCAGCACCGGGCTTAGTGAAGGGGTAGATGGAACTGCTATAGAGCGTAGGATATTATTTTGAAAATGTTGTATTTGAAATGGTCCTGTAGCAGTTAATTGATATAAACTTGTAACCCTTTACTCCATTTTGAAATATTTTGTGAAACCATGTGATGAGAATTTTATTTAAATGAAAAATTTTAACATCCCTATTTTTGTAAAATCTGTTATTTTGGAAAATAAAATTAAGGTGTTACATAAGTTCTCTCTTTGTTGTCAACAAGGAAAAGTTCAATTACCAATCCTTCAAGAACCACCAAATGCTTTCAAAAAATTTTAAGAATGAAGGTGGTCATAGCTCAATGAAATTTAGACAAAATATTCAAGCATAATAAAATTCTATTTTTTCTTTTACATTATTGGGAGCAAAAATTGACAATACAATCAATTTAAAAACCAAGTCCGAATGTTTTTAGAATTAGTGATCAAAATTATCACAGGATTGGAGCACTCATACTAGAAGAAGGTCAACAACCAAAATTCTCACAACTTTATGTACATGATACAAAAAATGAAGTCCAAAATAGATTACATTCTTTCAATAATGGAGAAAATCTTGATGACACTATAGTTTAAAGTTTGAAGAATATGTTGGACATGCATAATCACATTGCCTAGGTATTTAGAATGGCAAGAGATAAATTATCTTCATCTGATGATAAAAATATGCGAATCAAGTTACTTGGTATAAGATCAAGAGAATCTCGATAGTATAACAAGTCAACATTAGCTAAAATTGTAATGCCCCAAATTTTGTAATATAGTTTGATTATTAATATAAGTGTTTACGTAGACTTTCATGTGTTGTGTATTTATTATATATATGTATATATACATATATATATATATATGTATGATGTGAATAGATATTGGAATTTGCACTTGAGTGCATGATGAACATTGAATACTGGTGTGTATAAATGCATATAGATGTATATAAATGTATTTGTATATGATTGGATTGGATTGGACTGAAAGACAGATTAAGGGTGTAATACTGGGGCATTCTCGCTGTAGCGAGATTCTGCAGAAACCAGAATGTCATTCCCTCTGAGATTTTCGCTGTAGCAAGAGAGGGTGTCGCTTCAGCGAGGGAATGTCTCGCTATAGCGAAAGTATTGTGATTAGAAAGGGATTTAAAGGGATTTAGGGTTAGGAAACCTCATTTCTCATATCTATCTTCAAAATTTCTTCTATCCTCTCAATCCCAAACTCTATTTCACTAATTAAATTGCCTCTAAAGTCATTTGTAAGTTAGATTGAAGGTTAGATTCGTGTTGGGAAAGCTTGGAGGTGAGTTTTAATAGTTAGGGTTTTGATTTTCGTCCCTTTTCTCTGTTTTGAGTCCTCCTTGAGTTCTCATAGAGTTTTCCATGTGTTTTAGGGATGAAATTCGTGTGTGAAGCCCTTTTCCCTTGTTGATCCATGTGTAAGTCTTCAATCCGAGGTAAGGGGGACTCTATCTATCTTATTATATTTTGATTATCATTTATTTTGTGAAATATTGCAATGTGGCTGAAATAGAGACTAAGAAATATGTGATAGATGGAAATTATTATGTTTGAACATAATGTGGTGTGTGATGAAATAGTTGAGCCCATTGTGGGTGATTGTGTACTATGACATGTCACTGATTGATGATTGAATAATGTAAAATGTGAATGAGAATTATGTTGTGTGATGGAATAAGGACGTATGTGCCAAGTGTTGTGAATGGATGTGGGCCTATGTGTCGTGTAATGTAAATGACTATGGGCATGGTGTCGTGTGAAAATATGTGTGAATGGGGCATGTTGAATGTTGTTATAATGATGCTATGAGTGGTTCAGCGATACACTTGGTGTAGAAGATGGGGACAGTAGAAATACCTTGGGAAAAAGAGAGTGGTGGTGACGCCAATAGTGAGTGTGGGTGTACTACAGGCAACACACTCTCCTCCTGATTAGACCTCTGACCACTACCTTTGCTGAGCGACGCGTGACTGCCAACGTGGTATCCGTGAGGTGGAGGTAACCGATGACCATCCATGGTATAAATATGTGATTACAGTGCCACAATGATTGTGACTGTGTGCGGTGAGTGCACGCGTGTAAAATGTTTTGGTGCCATGAGTGCATCGGTCATGAATTGAAATGAAATGCTTAAAAATATTGCTTGTGATTGATTTCACTTGTATGACTGTGTTAGAAACTATGTGAAGGGTGACCGAGGTAGGTCTCTATGTTTGTGTGTGTTGGATAGTATAGAGTACTCACCATTACATTTATTTTTCAGGTGACCAAGACAATCAGCACCGGACTTAGTGAAGAAATGGATGAGACTGCTATAGGACTCTGATTTTATTTTGAAATTTTAATGTATTTGAATTAGTCCTGTAGCAATTTTCTTGATCAAAATTTGTAAACACTAATTATTCGAAATATTTTGTTGAACCGCGGGTTAAGAAAACCTATTTAAAAATAAAATTTTATTATTCCAATTTTGTGAAATTAATATTTTGAAATTAAATTTAAGGTGTTACAGAAATTGTTACACTTATTGTTAGAGATTTTGGCCAACCAAATGGAAGGAGAGATATAATAATAGCATCAAACAAATAGGTTACAAAGAATATCAGAGTTGCATCCTTCTTTCATGTCAATACAATATCCATTATTATTTCCATATGGTGAGGATGGATTTTACTTGGACAATGAGAAAATACTATGCATATCGAATACAACAAAGATTCTTATTTCTGCTGATCGGTTCTTCGAACAATATATTGTTGATGCATATACAACCATAGAAGAAGATCGACTATGATGGATTAGGCAAAATCAAACAATTCTATGCATAGAGTTGTACAAAAATGTTTGTGATGCAGTTGTTCATAGGGATAAAATAGCTGCTGCTACTAGAAAAAGAATTGCATTGCCTTCTTCATTCACATGTGGTCCATGATATATGGTTCAAAACTATCGAGATGCAATGGCCATATGTAGAACGTTTGGAAATCTTGATATTTTTATGACTTTTACTGCTAATCCAAAGTGGCCTGAGATTCAGTATATGCTTAATCAAATTCTAGGACAACCAGCTAATGATAGGCTAGATGTTAAAACAAAAGTTTTCAAGATGAAACTTGATCAATTAAGGAAACACGTAGTGGATGGATAGTACTTTGGTCAAGTTATATCAGGTAAAGAAAAGCATTACATTAATTTTTTAATTTATAACTTTAATATTATTCTTACTAATTACTTATTATATTTTTTTCTTCTACTTTTAGGTATATACACCATTGAGTTCCAAAAAAAAAGGTCTACCACATGCTCATACCCTACTATGGCTTCACCAAAATAATAAATATCTAACACCACAAGACATAGATAAAATAATATCAGCAGAATTACCATCTCAAATGGATGATCTAGTTGGATTCAATGTTGTTTAACAATTCATAATATATGGACCATGTGGAACTACCAACAAAAATGCACCTTGCATGGTTGATCACTTTTGTAACTGAATTATCTGAAAAAGTTTACTAATGAAATGACCATAAATATGGATGACTTTCCTACTTATAGAAAACGAGATGATGGAAGACATGTCAAAAAGAGAAATATCAACTTGGATAATAGGTTTGTGGTTCCGTATAATTTAGATTTATTACTCACATTTCAGGTACATCTAAATATTGAATGGTGCAATAAGTCCAAGGTTATAAAATATCTCTACAAAAGTCCAATGATAATTGAAGAAAATATTTTTATCTAAAATACAAATAAATCAATGCAAATAACACAAGTTGATGAGATCAAAACTTATTTACACGGCAGGTATGTAATTTTGTAAATAAATTTATTTAATTAACCATTTAGTTAAAATCATTATATGTTCTTTTTATGTTAATTTCTCTAATACTACAAACTTATATATTACTTTATGTATTTATAACGAATCTATGATTATTAAAATTTGGAATATTTAAATTCACTATAAAATATATTACATAAACAAATTCACTATAAATTGCATTAAATTACAATTTATTAAAATTATTTATAATATTTTACATAACATAACAATTGAAATTATAATTGATTCATATTTATTATTTTTAAATTATATTTAAAAAAATTATTAGAATTGATGGTTATATAATCTTAAAAATGATAATATAAAAGACATTTAATAAATAATTATTAATATTTTATATATTTAAAAATAATATTTTATAATTATAATTAAATAATTTTATTAAATTATATATTTATTACTTATTATATATTTATTAGGTATAAGAATTTTTTATATAGTTTTTTATAAATAAGTAATACTAAATAAATAATAGTAGTTGTTGTACCTATAAACTTTTAGTTAATTTTATTAATTAAATTTTATATTGATTTTGATATTAAGTGTTATATTATATTTATTTTTAATTTTTAAACAACATTGTATATATTTTTCCTTTTTTATATATTCAAACTTTTATGGATGTCATACATATTATAACTATTGCTTATATTTTTTACAATTACTTTTAGATATGTGTCAACATGTGAAGCAAGTTGGAGAATTTTTAACTTTGACATACATTATAGAAGTCCAGTTGTTATGAGACTGATTCAGAACATTTGTCAACAGTTATCAGAAGAGAATGAATAGAATAAACCATATTTATAGAATCGATGAAAATGAATTCTATAAATTTTGAAGCATACATGCTAACATATTCTTATTTTCCAACAAAATTTGTTTGGGATGATAGCAACAGAAAATGGAAACAAAGGTAGACTGGAAAAACAATTGGAAGAATTTATTATGCTCACCTAACACCTGGCGAAAGATATTACTTAAAAATTTTGTTAAATATTATTCAAGGACAAAAAAATTATGAAAAAATCAAGACAGTTGGTGGAGTAACATATAAAACTTTCAAAGAAGCATCTTGGCCTTCTAAATGATGATAAAGAGTGGAATAATGCACTAAATGAGGCAAGCCATTGAGCCTTACCTTCAGTTAAGAGAATTATTTGTTACAATTATTCTTTTTGGTTAGGTTACAAATGTCAAGAAACTATGGGATAACAATTGGTAGACATTATCTGATGATATTCTTTATAAAAAAAGGCTATTTTATGACTTTGGTTTGAAACTCTCTTAATAACAAATCCAAACTTATTACTTGATTGAAACTGACAAGATATTAATTATAAAGGGAAAGGTTCTCTCCGATTTCAATGGAATGCATTTACTCGATAAATCAATAATAGAAGTGATGGACAATATACGGATTAGAAAGGAGCTTGATTATAATATTTAAGAGTTGAAACAAGAGCACGATAGATGCTACCCATTACTAAATGACCAACAAAGACAAATACATAATAAAGTTACTAATGTTGTCTCTGCTAATGTAGGTGGACTTTATTTTGTGTACGACCACAAAGGCACTGAAAAAAATTTTCTTTACAAGACTATCATATCTAAATTAAAGAGTAAGAAAAGAATAGTACTTATTGTTGCATCTTTAATTACTTAACCACTTACTTAAACTTAATTTTATATGTTTATTAATTATATATTTCTCATATTTAACACTTTCTTACTTGCTATATATAATTATTAACAAAATTGTGTGTGCGTATCTTATTATTAACTTTGTACTTATAAATGTAGTATTTTATTTTTATGTTCCAAATTTTAAAATTTAAAACTCTAAAAATTTCAAATCAAATTTTTTGTTTTATTATATTAATATAAATTAAATTTTTTGTTAATACTTACACTAAAAAAATACATTATCTATAAAACTTATGAAATATTCATTTATTAAATAAAAAAAGATGACAAAAATTATTATTTTATTAATATTACACACATAAAAATTTTAAAATTTAGTATTAGCATCATTACAATTATTTTTTATTTGTCATAAAAATTATAAAAATATGTATTAAAAATTATTTTTTTTAATTTTAGTGAATACTTTAATAAACTATTATATACATATTTTATTTTTATCTCATTTATTCTTATTTTAATATTTTATAGGTATTGCATCATTATTGCTTCCAAGTGGTAGAACAGCTCATAGTAGATTTCAAATATCATTAGATCTTTTTGAAGAGAGCTCATGTTCAATTAAACAAAATACTCAGCTTGCTCAATTAATAATTCAAACATATCTTATTGTTTGGGATGAAGCACCAATGATAAATAGATTGACTTTTGAGACTCTTAATAGGTCCTTCAATGATATTATTGGTGATAAACATCCTAACAGTACGTCTAAGCTATTTGGGGAAAAAAAGAATTTCTTGGAGGATATTTTAGACAAATATTACCTATAATACTAAAAGGACAACGACAAGAAATAGTTTCAAGCATGCATTAATAAGTCTTATTAGTGAGATCATTGCAAAATTTACATGTTATCCAAAAGTATGAGAATTATCAATAATTCCTCTTTAAGTTAGTTAAATTCCTTGGCACATGAATTTAATAAATGTCTCATACAAGTTGGAGATGGAAACATGCTAATAATTAGTAAATAAGGAGAAGACATTCCCATATGGATAAAAATTTCAAGCCATAACTACTCAAGTCAATCGAGGATTCGCTCAAACAAATTTTTGAAAGCACATATTCAAATTTTAACAACAAATGTGGGATGAAAAGAGAGTCATATCTACTCCTTTAAATGAAATTGTTGATGATATTAGTAATTATGTCATAAACATTATTGAAGGGTCAATAAAGTATTACAGAAGCTCTGGTGATATTGACAAAGCAACTGATAAAATTACGGAACAAAAGCTTATGTATCCCGTAAAATTCTTGAATACTTTAAATTTTAATGGATTTCTCCTCCATTACTTGCAACTCAAAGAAAAAATGTCAATTATGCTACTAAGGAACATCAATCTTACATTAGAAATGTGCAATGGAACAAGACTCTTTAATCAAATAAATTAAAATTATTAACATGATTAAAATTTTTACCATTAATATCAATTATGATTACATTAAAATTAATAAAAATAAATTACTAACATAATACAAAAAAATATTTTTTATATTTACATATAAATTACTATTAATTCTTCATTAAAAAGTCTAAATTACTAACATAATTAAAATAAAAGAATTTTATTATTTTTTTTCAAAATTTTCAAATTAAGTGCATGCGATTTTGTTGATTTTTTTTAGTTAAAAAATATGTGCAATAGATATTTTTTAGGACCATAGAAAATATTTGATTTTTATTTGAAATATAGTAATGATTAATATGTAAATCTAAATTATATTTTCTTTGATTATGTTATTAAAATTAATGAAGATAAATTTGCGTAATAGGTCCAAATTGTGTCACGTGTATACTGTGAAATTATGATAGTACTGATACATGTCGCAATCTAGTTATTTTGTGTTTATAGTGACAAAATTTTATTTGAAAAAAAAAAAAATATTTTCACTAATCATTTTAGCAAAACTTATGCCACATAGACTGACACACAAAAAAATAAAAATTTGTTTTTGATTTTACAATATTTAAATAAAAAAGCTCAACATTAATGTTAAAATATTTATTCCGTAGATAGTTTTAACAGCAAGTGACTCTAAGTAACATTTTCTTTTAAGAAGAAAATAATTTTTAATAAAAGAATGTCATGCAATGATAATAAACAAAAGTTAAGGATAATTATTAATTTATGTTGAATTATATTTGTCAAAATTTATATTTAATCATGATCAGTTTTATGTTATATTATTTAGAATAACGTCAACAAAAGAAATAAAAAATTTTATTATTAAAAAAATAACAAATATATAGGATATACAAAAAATATTGTATATAAAGAAATATTTCATAATATTTTTCAATGTAATTATATTTAATATAATAATTGTTTTACTATGTATATTTTTTATATTTAAATTATATATTTTATATTTTAAAATAAATTAATTTAATAAAAATAAAATAAACTCATGCAATATATGGACATATTTATTAATTATAATGTATTTTTAGATGTCACTTATTATTTATAATATTAAATATAAAATATTTAAATTTAATTTTATATCTAAATATTAAAAAACATAAAATTATACACAAAGAATAATTTATTAAAAATTAATATAATATATATTTTTAAAATATATAAAAATAAAAACGTTTTTATTATATTTTTATCATAATTGAATTTAGATAAATTCAAAATAAAGATTAAACATAATCTATAATTATAAAATAAATATATTTTATTTTAAATTATTGATAATACAAGATTGAGAATAACTCATATTTATACAATTTGATTTTTCGTTTATATATGCATACATGAAATACATTTACAAAGAATGTTAAAAGTATTTTTTTAAAATAACTTTAGTTAACAATTGAAATTTGTTGAAAACATAAAATATATAAATGATTTGTTAAATTAAACAAAATTAAAGCAATTTTTTTATTTATAAACATTTATTAATAAAAAAAATATACTTTAAGACGTGTATTAAAAAACTTATTATAAATATTTTTTGGATATTCATTGATGAAGATTAGATTAAGACGTCTCTCCAATGGAAAAGAAAAAAGGAAAGGGATGAGAATGTAGAATGTAGATGACGTGTTTAATCAGCAGCTAGAACTCGTATTGGGCCAGTGGCGTAGTGCCCTGTCCAACTTCGACAAGCGTCAACCAGGCAAATCAGGAATAACCCTTTTGTTTCTCTTTCTTTTGTTTTTTTAATTTTTCTGAAATATTATACAAACTGTTACTATTTTTTATTGAATCAAATTTGCATAGAAAAGTATGTATCTATTTAGAGAACATTAATTATAAAAAATAAAAGCTATTTTTCTTATTAATAATGAGTGTTTTATTTTGTTAAACAAAAAATAAAATTATAAAGTAAATTATTTAAATTAAGCGATATTACTGATATGATGTGCAAAATAAAAAGTAAATTCAAATAAAATGTTTTAAGAACATAATCTTCTCTAAACAAAATTTATCTGCATTTATTTATATTGATATATTGCATCACAGTTTAAAATTTAATTAAAAAAATTTAAATATGAATTTTAAAAAAATATTTTAAAAATAAAATTTATTCTGATATAAATAGAATTATTATTTTTTAACAAGTATAATTTTAGAAGTTACTTTCATCTTTATTCATACAACTTGTTTTGTATTGACCTTTTTTTTTTCTTTTGAATAATTTATTTTCATAAATTTTGTCTCAATCCCAAAAATTTTATATGCTTAATTTATCTTTATTTAATATTTTTTTAAATTTAAAAATAAAAATGCAGTGCATGAATAACTAGTTGGTTATAAAATAAAAATAAAATTAAATAACCTATAGTTTTTGAGCTTTAGGTGAAATTATTAGAATGACTTATCATAGTAAAATTTATTAGTTCTCTTAATATTTTTACTACTTGTTATTGTTAAAATAATTAAATTTTATCTAAGATTAATTATTTTACAAACAATGTCAAATATATATATAGAGATAGAAATAAATTTTTTTTACACTGGTATAAGTTTAAAAACTTTTACACAATTACACTATAAAAAGATTTACACTGGTATAAAAAAAATCCTTCTTTTTATATATATATATATATATTTAAATGATTTAAAATTTTACTGATATTTTAATTTCTTTAGTTAACACAATAATTTGAATAATTTGAAGTTTAAAAATAAATTAAAACTATCATGATAATATAATAGTAAAGAGAGGAAGGGAAGAAAGAAATAAGAAATTTTAAAGAAGAAATGTCAACATTTTGTAGAATAAATAACCAGAAAAATATTATATGTTAAAATTATCAAATAATAATACTGCATCGTATTATTATTGACTTTTAAATAATTATTTATAAAAATTAATTTAAACAGGAGTTGAATCCTTGCTGAAAATGGTAACATCTATTTGTTTATATATAGATATTAAAAATATTTAAATAACGGATAAAAATTTAATTAATAAAATAATAAGTTAAGAATCGTGGGTTTTAATTTAATTAAAAAATGTTAACTTTTTAATATTAAAATATTTACGCTAAACAGTAAAATTTACGATCTCAACACAATTTTGAAAAGAATTTAAAAATATTATCAAGCAAATACTTCTAAAGGAAACATTTGGACAATGAAATAGGGATTCCAGTCCCTCTGAAACTATCTCCTTTTCTAAAAGAATAATAATTGGTGTATGTTATATAAATTTATTTAACATACCTAATATTGTCCAGAATATTAAAATAATTGTTTTTTATAAAATTGGAAAAAATTAAAACAAAGAATTTGGGTTACCGAAAGAAGCCCGGCAGAAGGGAAAAGGAAAGACAGGATCCGTTCCGAGTAGGGAGGAGGCACAAAGTTATGTTGTGTGTTGTATGCTGTATGCTGTATGCCTCCTCAACTCCACAAAGGAACTCTTGAAAAGAAAAAGAAAGATAGGGAAGGCGTTTAAAACACTTGTTCCTGCTCCCCATACTACTTCCCTCTATCTTCCAACATTCTCAATCAACACCCATTATTTTAATCCTTTGATTAATTAATTAATATTCCTCGTGTGTCGCTTTTTCTTCAAGGTTACTGCATCACCCATAATTCTCACACTCAAGCACCGTGCTCCTTCCTTCATTCGCTGCTTCACTCACATCAACCATTCCGTGCACTCAACTCTCTTCTCCCAATAATCAATCACCATGGCGTCACTAACAGCGGTTTCCCAAACCCAATCCGTATTTATTAAGCCACACCTCGTCGCTAAGCCTCGCCAATTCCGTTCCGTTTTCTTACCTGTGAGGTTACCGTTTCGTGGCGTTGGCGTGGCGATGCCGAGGAAGAGCTTAATCGTGTCGGCGACGACGGCGGAGAAGCAGAAGAAGCGGTACCCGGGGGAGTCGAAGGGGTTCGTGGAGGAGATGAGGTTCGTGGCAATGAAGTTGCATACGAGGGACCAAGCCAAGGAGGGTGAGAAAGAGGTGAAGGAACCCGAGGAGAGAGCGGTAACGAAGTGGGACCCAACAATTGAAGGGTACCTAAAGTTCCTTGTGGATAGCAAGCTCCTTTATGACACGCTCGAGAACATCGTTCAAGAAGCTCCTCATCCTTTTTGTGAGTTTCTGTTGTCACGCCTTGCCTTCTTTTATTATTCTTTTTAAATTGTTTTAATTATATGGCTTATTTTATTTATTTATTTTTGGTTTCTTAACTTGGTAATGGCGTCTGAGTGATATTTTATGTTTGGGTTTTATTTTCTGTTTGCTGGCTTGTGATTTTTTCATTTGTTTTGGTTGTTGCTGCAAATGTGTGGTAGTGGTGAGGTTATTTGGTGTGTTGTTATTTAACTCGAACCTGTGATGAGTCACGTTGAATTATTGTTGTTATGTCGAAAAGAAGCAGGATTGAGGCTGCTTATGCTTTTTGTGAGGTAGTAATTGTGATGTCATTCTAAGGGCTACATGCGCGTCAGTTATTGTGATTGTTTGGAAATGGTTGTCAAAGGTTGAGTGCGCTGGCAATTGGAAAGTTCATGTTTTCTCATTTTCCATTTCATTTTTTGTATTATAGTACTTTTGACGAGGTTAAGCTGTGAGCAAGATCCCCATTTTTCTGACTGATATTTGTGCACAAACGACCATCTGTAATGTATAGGAATTCATATAAATTTTGAGCAGTTGGGAGGTTATAGTTGTAGGGACAAGTGCTATAATGATCTGAGATTGGCCCATCTGCAAATTCTTCGAGGTTTGACTTGAGGATATACTGAAGTTGAATTGATTGTGCTAATCTCATTTTAAAAATCCATGTGCATGATTGTGCTAAATTCTGAGGGTTTCTTGCTATTATCCATATTAGATGGTGTGTTTTGTAATTGTTTAGTATATCTACAGACTACTGCTAATATGCTCTTTGGTGTTCCCTGGTGTATGTAAGTATGTATAAACGTTCTCAACTAATCTGATAGTTAAATGCCTGATGATGCATTTGCTTTCTTGCGTAGATGCTGAATTCAGAAATACTGGATTGGAAAGGTCTGCAAGTTTGGAAAAAGATTTGGAGTGGTTCAAGGAGCAAGGTCATACCATTCCTGAACCTTCTTCTCCAGGTCTTACCTATGCACAATATCTTAAGGAGTTATCTGTGAAGGACCCCCAAGCCTTCATTTGCCACTTCTACAACATCTACTTCGCCCATACAGCTGGTGGTCGAATGATTGGGAAAAAGGTAACTAATCACTTGTGCTCAAAGTGGTTAAATTAGGTTGTGTCACAATGATTATTAAGTACATCTTTGGTTTTGAGTTCTATTTGTTGGCCGGAACATCTTCTATCCAGATATTTGCAGAATTGTCACATAAGTTGATAGAAACTGGATCAGAGAAATATGAATAGAAAAAAGAATGTCTATGTTACTCAAGATTCACTAGAATCAACCTTGCCTGAAAATGGAGGAAGACTGAATTAGGGTAGAGAAAATACAAAGATAAATGACCCAGGATACGTTGAGAGTCCTGGTCTCTCCCAATCTGAACCCCCACTTCTCAAAAATGCCTACAACTGATTTTACCTTCCTTATTCATGCCCCCTAACAGAAACTTAACTAACTATATGAATGGCCCACTCATGAATATTCTGATACAGTTGTTGTCCTCCCCCACTTTAGTTTTCCATCTAACTCTTCTCTTATAGGAGATCTGCTATCATATGTACTACATGTTCTATTTTATCTTTGCATCAAACTCTTTGTTGTGTGGGTGTAACTATTAGTGTGCTGCTGGTAATTAATCAATATTACTATTTCAATGTGTGCATGTTTGAATTAGCACATCTTGCATTAAAAAGAAAACAATAAACATATATGCCCAAAGACCTTGCCGAAGCATTTTGATTATAAGCTTTTTGAAATTGAACTAACAACTGAACTTGAAATTCAACCTGGCCGCAAGGATTCAAATGATGTCATTTCCAATAATTCAAAAGTATAAAAGAAAAATAATCGATAAAGAGCTGTTTGCATGTGTGGTTCCTACTATTGAGGTTTCCAGGAGTAAATTGTTATTACAGCATTGCACAATGAGGGTAGTAAGTAAGCTTCACTAGGTTGTGAATATTTTTCTAGCTTACCTGATTAGGTAAAAACTAATAATGAGTTTTATCCTTTCTATACACAATAATATCTTCCCTCATCTTACAGGTTGCTGAAAGATTACTTAACAACAAGGGGTTGGAGTTCTACAAATGGGATGGTGACCTTCCCCAGTTGTTGCAGAATGTGAGGGACAAGTTGAATAAAGTTGCTGAGGTAAGTTTCTTAATTCTTTGCATACATTTCTTTACGATCTTTTAAGAAATAATCAATTGGTTGATTTCTATTGCAGTTTTATCTCAATTATCAAAGGATACAGTGATAGCTTTAAAATTTTGAGTTAAGGTGTTGAATATACTATTTTGGTCTTACTTTGTTGTTTTATCAGGAATGGTCTCGGGAAGAAAAGAACCACTGTCTGGAAGAAACAGAAAAATCGTTCAAGCTCTCAGGAGAGATTCTCCGTTTAATTCTATCATGATAATAGGTGCCCTGATATCTGTGTAATTATGGATATTAAAGCTCACGATGGAAGCCAAAAAAATAGTCATATATATTATTTAATTTCATTTCATCCTTGCAAAGGATTAATGGAACTGTTGTTTGCATGGAAGCTGTCTTTTGTTGATTTACTTGCCTCTCTCATAGCTTAAGAGTTCTTTGTTGCCGAGAATGGAACTTACGGATAATACTGAGCCAAAAAATACTAATTTGATTTTGACAGAAACTTATTTTACTGATAAAAACACTGGAGACTAACTTCTTGCTGGAACAGAAAAATGCAGAAATTGAAAGATAAATCGAGTTATGTGGAACTGCTAGCTCAAATATGCTTCCTTTTCGCCTCAATTGCTACCCATCTTGCTGTATGAATATTTTCCTCTTATATTCTTATCCTCTCTAACCGTATTCACACTCTTAACAGCATCAAGAATAAACCCACATCATCTCCCTCCTTGGTGTAAGATATAAGTTTGGAAGAGGAACTTGCACCCATCATCAATATCTTGGTGCAACGGTAAGGAAGAGCAAGTGTCCATGGACGCCTATGATGCTGAACCCAACTAAGGTTAAGACTGCATGAGAAAAACAAAGAACCTTTCTTCCCTCAGTTACCAAGCCAAGTAATTAGGGAAAACACTCAAATACCAAGTAAAAAGGATTAAGAAAACACCACCAAACTAAAAAATTTCCCCACTTTTCCACGTGAACCCAGCTGATGGAAATATGACATTAATAATCAAGCAATCATCAAATTGCTTCTCTCCTTCACTCGTGCACCCTTCCCTGAGGCATGCATAGAAGACAAGAATTTCCCATGCTTCCCTACGTGCCGAAGAACCAATATTTGCACTCCACTTAATATGCAATAAAAGATAGGGACTTTATGGCAAATGAGACAATAATTTATGCTCCAAACCTTAGTGGAATGAGTGGTAAGAGGGAAAGAAAATTCTGAACGCATAGTGTTGTAATATAAGAGTGAAATAAGCATAGTTCACCGATAATGCCTTCCACTAAACCCCAATTACTTTATTCTCAAAACTAAGAACAAACCTTTCCATTCTCTCGTCTTCTTCTCATACATTGAACTTCCCTTCTTCTCTATGCATGACACTCTTAGTCCGCGCACGTAAAAGTTCTACAAGAATTTCATTCACCCCTCTTGATATCAAGCTAAACCGAGGCTGCACTAAGGCCAAACTGAACCAAGCTATTCGATTCCAAAAAGCTCTACACCTCTGCACTGGTAAAGGACCCTCACATTGGAGGAAGGAGAACTGAGCCCAAAAAACCTGCACCCTCGGTCAAAGAACCAACAAAAAGGTGAGACACATGTAAAGTTCATTGAAAAAGTGAGTTATTCATGCTTGCATCCAAAATATCCTGCTTGTTTCGTCTCCCAAACCCTTTCATTTTTAACTTGACTTTATTTTTTCATATATTACACTTCATTATCTGTCCATTGCCACTTTTGAAGTAGGATTTAGACAACAAATCACCAAGATATGCAATTTTGGTGAATCTGTTTTAGAACCAGTTTTCCTCTGCCCTCTTTTTGGACTACCTGTGTTTGATTTCATTGACATGCACGTCCATTATTAAGTTTCTTATAAAATATACTTTCCATCAAGCTATCTCACACATCATTTAGAATTCATTTGATCCCGTAAAAGCATCCACCAAGTAGGCACCTCAAATTTGTCATTCATATTGTGACACCAGCAGAATGACTCTTCAAAATGATTTTTCTGCACCTCAAGCTTGCACACTTTTCAACTTTATAGACATTTCCGTGATTCTTAAAGCATTAGCTTTAAAACCTAATTTTCAAATTTTGATTTGGAGATCGTTTCCCCTATTTTCAACCCAAAATTTGTAAATAACTCAATGTAAAATTTTGTAGAAACACATTTTTGAGTTTACATGGGACAACCTTGCTCTCTATATTTAGCAAAATTTACATGTATAAAATTTCTCCTAACCACATTTCTTGTTCTCTGTAGTACTAGCTTTCTAACAAGTTATCATAAGCTTATTTTGGACTCCAATTGCACCCCCAAAGGATCCTGACACGGACAGATTTGCATAATTGATTACTAGGACAAACTCACACATGGGAATTTATGCGCAGACACAATTCTAAAATCCTTATGTTCTTAGCTTTCCAACAAAAGTAACGGGACTCGATTTGGACACCAATTCTAAACTCTAATAATAGGAATCTGATGTCTTCTCTGCGTATTTTTTGAAAAAATTGTCCCAAATCTGTTATGTTCACAAGAAAAAAGGAAAGAAAAGACAATCTTTATTGAGTTGATGAATTTTTAGTGTACAATCCTGTAAAGAAAAGACAATCTGTTATGTTCACCGGCATGAATTGATGAACTAAGTATGAATCTTTTGTCCCTACTTACTCCTAAGACATGTAAAGTTGGTGGAGCTAATTGCAGCTGTAGTTGGGATACTACTTTGGTCTAGCTAGTGAAACTTCAACAACTTTTGATGGATAAAGATGAATCCAAAAGTCAGAAAATTTATTGAAAAGTTTCTAAGCCAAACCAAATTGCATATGTGAATTTTTATCATGTATAATTGCTTTAAAATTGAATTACTTGATTTAAAATAAATGAATGTGCTTATTTGATTTTGATATAGTCCCATTTATTCTTTCCTAAATTTTTGTTATTTGATACTACATCTCACTCCTTAATTTTCTTTGGTGAATTGTATTTGTGGTTTGCTTTTTCTTTTACTTTTAACAGATTGTGAAAATGCTGATTTCCAGACCTTTCATGAACATTGAATTGATCTTCGAAGAGAATCGATGCAGCAGAGAATGGGTGACGCATGCCTCGACTATCGCAGTACCTTCTGATGTTGGGTTACTATCATCTTTATAGAGGTATGGGTTGGTACCTTTGCAGGTTTATTTCAAGATTCTCCTTCAGTTTACCTTCACTGTCCCTTTTGACCCATATCAACGTCAAGACTGTACACTAGAATCCTCTAGCACTCTTATATATACATCAATCCCTGACTCTCAGACCACAGTGAACCAAGTGGTTAATGAGTTATGCTTCCTTCACTCCTCCACAGCCACCCATCTTCCTAGACACCTGCATTTCTATACCTGAAATTTGCCCAACTCATCCACACTAGTAATTCCTTCTTTTCCTTACCCTCGACTGAGCCCAAAGAGAACCTCTCCAAGAATGATGAGTAGACCCGTACCTCTGGTTGGAGTTCCACAGGCTGGCAATGGAACTTTAGGATTTTATGTTTATTTCATTTGTGTTTGTAATGCACTTTCTTGGTATCTTGTTTATCTTCCACTTGACTGTTATGTTTTCTTAAAACTTGTATGAATTATGGAAATTACATTTATAATCTTAATTATGCTTTATCAAATTTGCATGATGGAAATGATATATATATATACATACGTGTGTATTTCAATATGAACAGTGCAAGAAAAGAAATTCAAGTCCAAATGCATGACTAAGGACTAGCATGACGGCCCAAGTCATGTAAATGGAAATTAAATAATTTTCTAAAAAAAAAAAATCATGAGTTATATTGAAAATGTGTAACACCTTAAATTAATTTTAAAATAATAAATTTTATAAAGTGAGAATAATTAAAATTTTGTTTAAATATGAATTTTCAATACAGAGTTTCATCAAGATCTTTCAAAACAATAAGGGATTACAAGTTTATATCGTTAACTACTATAGGACTAATCCAATTACATTGTAATTCTAAAACAAAATCTAAGCCCTATAGCAGTTTCATCCACCCCTTCACTGAGTCGGTGCTAATCGTCTTGGTCACCTGAAAAATAAATATAAAGGTGAGTACTCCACATTATCTAACACATAATCAAATATAGTCTCACCTTGCACATGCTTCAGATAATTTCAAAGACGATTTACACAGATATAATCACAAGTAACAATGTCAAGTAATTCATTTCATTTCACAACTGGTGCGCTCACTGCACCAACAATATTTCATACACAAGTGCGCTCATTGCACTTAGCTATGCCTAATGTGACACTATGATCACAGTTTCACACCATGAATGGTCGCCGGTTACCTCTGCCTCACGGATACCGCATGGGCAGTCACAAGTCACTCGGCAAAGGTAGTGGTCAGAAGTCTAGTCAGGAGGAGAGTGTGTGGCCTATGGTACACCCACACTCATTGTTGGTGTCACCACCACTCTTTCTTCCCCAAGGTATTTCTACGGTCCCCATCTTCCACACCTCCAGTTTATCACTGAACCATTCATAGCATAATCACACGGCGTTTAATATGCCCCATTCACACACAGTTCAGCCACATACAATACTCATTCATAGCACATGGCACAATGTCCATAGTCATTCACATTACACGGCACAGAGGCCCACATTTGTTTACAACACACAGCACACGTGCCAATATTCCATCACACAACATTTTCAACATAATCCACATTCATCAATTTATTCCATCATACACCCTTTACTCTATTCAATCTTTCCACCACAATTTTACTACAATCAATCATTTCTATTAAACACACACATATTCCAAATCATCCACATGACATTGCATAGTAAACTATATGGCATTCAAACATAATGAGATAGGGTAGAGTTTCCTCCTTACCTCAAATCGAAGACCCAACACAAAACGATGGTAGCAAATGGTCCCCACTCAAATTTTATCCCTAAAACACATGAAAAAACGCTATGAGAACTCAAAGAGAATCCAGAAAATAGAGAAGAGGGACGAAAACCGAAACTCTAACTATTCAAACTCACCTCCAAGCATCCCCAACATGAATCCAACCTTCAATCTAGCTCACGAATAGCTTTAGAGGCAATTTAATCGACGAAATAGGGGTTAGGATTGAGAGGATCGAAGAAATTTTGAAGGTAGATATGAGAAATAAAATTCCCCAAACCCTTAACCCCTTTAAACCCCCTTCTGGTCGCGACACTCTCGTTACAGCGAGACATTCTCGCTGTAGCGAGGTCCCGTCACTGCAGTAACACCCTCTCTCACTACAGCGAAAATCTCCGAGGGAATTGCATTCTGGTTTCTGCAAAATCTCGCTACAACGAGACTGCACTCAGAATTATACCCCAAACTATCGCTCTCTCGCTACAGTGATAGAACTTTTGCTACAACGAGAACGACAGAGTTTCATGCCTTACGCTTAAGGCTTTCTCGCTACAGCAAAAATCCCCTCACTATAGCGAGAATGCCCTGCAGCATCCACATTCAACTTGCATATATATATATATATATATATATATATATATATATATATATATATATATATATATATATATTCAATCAACTTCAGTCAGCCACAATCCACATTACATTTCATTCATTCATGCATGTCCACGTCATACACACATATATAGCTCTGAAATCACTTTTAAGTGTCGACTTTGGACGATTTGAGTTCCTAATTCAGTTAGAGAAGCTTCTAGAAGACCTTTCATGTTATAATCTTCAGAGATTAATGTGTGGAAGTGAAAAAGGCGAAAAAACATTATAAATAGAAGTTGAAAGTTCATATTTATAATTGTTTTAACTTTATAATTGTTTTAACTTTCAAAGGAGTCAAAGAGAGAGGTTGGGAGTGACTTTCAAGCTTCATTGCTAGAGGAATCAGGGTGAAGATTGGATCTTGGAAGATGTTATTTTGCTCCTTGTCTTCTTCGTCTCTTATTTCTCCTTCTTCTATTGTAATATTGTTCTAAACCTTTTTAGTTAGGGATCTATGGATCTAGATTTGATATTGTAATGTAGTTTTGGATCTAGACCTTGAGATTTTAATTGAATTGAGTATGTGATTCTATTTTTAATGCAATTGTGAACTAATCATTCATTCAATTGAACTTAGAGAAATTTTCATCAATGAAAATTGAGTTTATTTCTTATATCTGAATCATGTGGCTAGGTTATTGAGATCTTAGGAATAAATATCATAATCTAGTAATCATATAATTTCCAGAACTTAATGCAGTATTTGATTGAATTTCACCTAAAGAATTAAGGAGGTTTAATTAGATATTAGGATCAATGAGGTAAGAAATTATCCTTTGGTTAAAGAAGTGAAATTGATTATCAATCAATTAGAATTCTTAAGAGTCTAGAACATTATTACATTGCAATTAAAAATCTGGTGAAGTGATTCCTAACTATTTTTTATACAGCATTTTTAATAAAAATTTTGTATTATGTTTTTATAGCACAATTGTTACCTTTTATTGTTTTTATTCCTTACTTTCACATGTGTACAAATCTTCTAAATGAATTGTGTGGCTCAAATAATTATTGAATTGTGAATTGGTAATTGAAAATAAGATCCTTGTGGACGATGCTTGGGAGTAATATTGATTTTCAAATTTTATTACTTGCTATAACTACCTAGTATACTTGCTAGTTAGGAATTTTACGTAAAGAATACTGCTGTATTTTTAATTCAATTTGCATGTATGAGCTACCATTTTAGATTAATTGTCATTTTTAGATCCTATGAAATTCTTAAGTACATGTTTATATAGACTTTGGTCTAATTCCTTTATTACCCTTAGTTTGAGAATCAGACAAAATTCTTGGATTAGAATTAGTTTCATGTAAAAGTTTATTTTTATGGTCACCCAAAATGATAAATCTAGACCTTGAGGACATATCTTTCCCTTTATAGGTTTATACCTAACTTCTTTTTTGGGGGCCTCTTGACCAATATCTAAGGGCCAAATAATTGTTAATAAGTATCCAAGATAGCACTCTTATTACTAGATTGAATCTCATCCTTACTAGGATCATTGTGTGAAACCAACTCATTATCCATATTTGTAACTAATTGAGAAGGAGTAAACATATCAACCTTAAGCAAGCCCTAACCTACCATAAGAGGTTTTTGTTATAAACCTTTAAGGGGAGATAAACAATTCAAACTTAAGCAACAATTTTTTTAAGATTTTGATCCTTAAGGTTTTAAACAATGACCTCTATCTTTAGACTCAAAGGTCAAGGATCAACTAGAGACCCTCGAACAAATCATATTTATAATCATCTATATTATCAAACTTGATTAGAAAAAATTGTTATTCAAGTTAAGAACTTTCATATTATCATTTTCCTCCAAAATACTACTTAGGAGGATGTATCAGTTTAGGATTTCATAGGATTTTAAAAAAAAAATTTTAAGTAAAAAAGTCTGTTGGTATTAATTAGGATTTTATATCACTTAAAAATAATTCCTGATATTCAATCTGAATTTTCAAGATTTTTTAAAGAGTCCATTAAAATTCATTGTTATTCATTTGATACTTTATACAACTTAAAAACAATCCATTATTATTAAAAAATATAAGGATTTTAAAGGATTGTTGTATTAAAGAGATTTTGAAGGACTTTTTAGTGGTATCTATAAATATCAAATTCATAAAACAATCTCATCAAAACCCATCAGATTTTGAAGGATTATTTGAAGTGACTTTTCAAGTGCTTCAAAAATTTCCAGATGAGTTTTCCATCTCTTTTTTTTTTTTTCTATGATCTTGTCTTCTCCATTTTTTTCTCTGCTAATAATACTGCACTACTACTCATATATAATACTGTAATACTGTTCTCATTTCATTCCTCTATTTGGTGAAAATGTAAATGATAGTGCCATTGATTGTTCCTCAAATATATAATACAGAAAATGCTTGAAATTTCAACTTTTAAGTAGTAATTTTTTTTATAACACGCGTCAAGAAAAGGGAAAGGTGAAAGTTAAAATTAATATCATGATATCTACAATCAACTGTAAATCTTCAAATAGTTAACTAGCACCTTTAACTGTTGAGTTTAAGATATTTGTCTATACCATATAACATTTTTTTAATTGAATAAATGGATGTTTAAATATCTAAAATATAGAAATAATAATGTATATATATATATATATAGCAGTTAAGCATTTTATGAAGCTATAATATTATTTTTAATTATATAGGTACCTATTAGTTGAGATATAAATTTAATACGTATTATTATCTATAATTATTTATATAACTAGTTTTCAACATATGTTGTTTTAGTAATTCAAATGGGAGATTCACAAGGAAATAATAAAGGAAAAGGAAAAGAGAATGAAAACTATAAAGGTTGGACCAAGGAGGATTCTGATGAATTATTACAGCTGATAGTGGATGCTATAAAAAGTAGACTGCGTGATGCTAATGGGTCAATTAGTAAACTAAATGTGGAGAGAGTTATCCTTCCTTGTCTCAATGCTAAAATTAAATTTTCTAAAAAGTATAATAATTACTTGAGTCGTATTAAGTGGTTTAAGAAACAATATAATAATATAACACTTATGCGCAACAACTATAACTTTGGGTGAGACTCAATTACAAAGACATCCACCGCTAGTGATGAAGTATGGAAAGAGTATATAAATGTGAGATTACTTTGTAATCTTTTAAATATATTAATAGTTTACAAGTTAGTGCATTATATTATTTTCAATATATTAATAATGGATTTTTATTTCTAGTCTCACCTAAGTCACAAAAATCTTCTAGAAAAAAGTATGGTTGATTATGAGGATTTGAAGATTGTTGTTGGGGGTGGAATTGTTAGTAGACACACTTCCATGTCAGTAGACCCTAATGATACTAGTGCTACAACTTTTGGAGAAGAAAATGTTAATTTTGGGTTGGAAAACTTTTCATATGATCTTAACAATGGTATATTCATAGCACCAGATCACTATGAACTACCTTATCAGCATCCATCACCTTGCCCAAGCATTTCACCACCTCAACCCCCTTTAGGTTTAGAGGTTCCCACTAAAAAACCAATTAATCATAAGTGGAGTAGGTCCGAGTATGGAGAGAGTTCTAACTCAGTTGGGAACAATAGTCAAGACAAAGTTCTAGAAAATTTATCTGTTGGCATTGAGATTATAGCCATCAATTTTGAAAAATGTCTAACTTGATGGAGAAAAGAGAAAGATACAAAGAGGCAAAAGAAAATATTTGGAGTGCTATAAAAGAGATCTCAAATTTGGATGATCAAACTCGCTACATGGTGATTGATTTTCCTGATACTAATGCAAAGAAGGACTTTTTCTTGATGATGTCAATAGAAAAGCGCTCAAATTCGATAAAGTACAAGCTAGGATGAATAATATTGTTTTGGTGTAATTTTTGGTTGCACTTGATTGGAGTATTTTCTTTATAATTTGGTTATGTATGAACACATGTTGAATTTGTCAAACTATATTGTTTTAGTGTTATTTTTGTTGCACTTGATTGAAGTGTTTGCTTTATATTTTGGTTGTGTGTGAACACATTTTAGAATGGTGGAACTAAATTATTTTGGTGCTTTTTTGGTCGTACTTGATTGAAATATTTTAACATGTTTTATTATTTTTATTATATTATTATTTTTTGTTATATTGTTTTATATAGGTACAATGTCACATTCAAGCATATATAAAGGTAGTGCCATAGATGAAGAAGAAATGGGTGATGAAGAGATAAATGATGAAAAATTTTATGAAGAAATTTATGCATGTATAATGGCAATTCATGCATTACTGCATGTGTTGATTCAATTTCTAGCTATGATATGTAATGAACAAATTGAGCATCCATTAAATTGACAACAAAGTACTAACATGAGAAATAACTATATACATCGATCATTAAACGATGATCCTGTAATATTTTGACAAGTTTATAGGATGTATCTAGATGTGTTTCAAAAGTTATGTGTAATTCTTAAACAAAAAAACACCTATAGAGGATACACAATATATTTGTGTTGAAGAAATGCTCTTATCATTCCTACAAATTGTTGGTCAAAATACTTGATATTGTGTAATTCGAACACATTTGACTTATCACAATTTGCTACAAGTGAAAATTTTTCCAAAATTTTGAAGGCTTTGAATACGATAGCACCTACTTTGATAGCTAAACTAGCTGTGGCAGTTAAAATTAGAAAAAGCTCAAGGTTCTTCCCTTTCTTCAAGGTATGTGCTAATTATCTTACATTAAAGATTATAATTAAATTTGGCACTATTATATTTATATTTTTCATATAATGAAGTGTTATATATGATAAATTTTAGGATTGCATTGAAGCTATTGACATGACACATATTTTAACAATGGTGAGGGAGCAAGATGTAAGCAGTTATCGTAATCATCATGGAAAGATAACACAAAATATATTAGCCTCTTGTAATTTTGATTTGGAGTTTATATATATTCTTAGTGGATGGGAGGGTTCGACTCATGATTTTAAGCTACTAAATGTTGCTATAACAAGGAGGAATGAACTTAAAGTGGCTCAAGGTGAGTGCTTATTTTTGAAATAATAATAATAATAATAATAATAATAATATTATTATTATTATTATTATTATTATTATTATTATTATATATTGCATATGTAATTAGATAAATATTTCTTAGTAGATTGTGAATTTTCTAACTGACGTCAATTTTTAGCTCCATTTTGAGATATAAGATATCAACTACAATATTTTACAAATCAAGTTACTAACCCTAAAAATGAGAAAGAATTGTTTAATCTTCATCATGAGTCTTTAAGGAATGTGATTGTGAGAATATTTAGTATTTTTAAATCAAGGTTCACAATTTTTAATCCAACCCCTCCATTTTTATTTAAGAAACAAGTAGAATTTGTGTTAACATGTGCATCACTACATAACTTTTTACACAAAGAATATTGTTTTGATGAATTTCTAATTGAACCAATGGACGAACCTTCATCTTCAACATTACCGGTTAATTAAGATCATAATTTTGAGTCTATTGTTCAAACCCAGGAACAAGAGCAAGAAAAAGCTAATACTTAGAGGACTAGTATAACTATGAATATGTGAGTAAATGCTATTTAAAAAAACATGATATTACATCGAATTATTATTATTATTATTATTATTATTATTATTATTATTATTATTTATCTAGACATTGTTATTTTTATTATTTTTTATCATTGACTCTTTTTAAATTTGAATGAACGAAAAAAATCTTGAACTCCCATGAAATTTTAAAAAGTTTACAAAATTCCGCAGAATCTATTAAAATTATGACTTAAAAGTCTTGCAGAATCTATTAAAATCCTAATTTTAAAGTCTTACAGTCCTGCAAAGTCTTAAAAGCCATGAAAATCTTGTAAAGTCTTTTAAAATCTATAAAACTTTTTTCAACTGAAAAAATCCTTTAAAATTTTAATCTAATACACTTTTTAGTTTTCAGTTTATGTAATTAAAACTCATAGCTTTCTCTAAGCCTTTGTTTAAGAGGTTGGAAAAGGAGGAAAGGGAAGGGTTTGAAGGGAGAAGGAGAAGAAAAGAAGGGAGAGAGAAGGAGGTAAAACCCTGATTTATTTGAATATTTAATATTGAAAAGGGGTGACAGAGAGTTTAATTATATAAATAATTTTAAAATTAATATTTTTATTTTTAAATTTTTTAAAAAAATTATAACTTAAAAAATTAATATTTTAAAAAAAAGTTTAAAAAAAATCCTATTTATAAAATAATATGAAAGAATGAGCGCAAGAAAACCCTTCAAACGAGGGAATTCAAAAAATAAACTTTTAAAGAATTTAAAAAAATTTCTAAAATTTTCCTATCCTAATTAAGCAATTTTTAAACAAGATTAATCCCCTTCTAATATTTCCTCTCCTCCTCTCACGTCCTAAACCTGACTTCCAAACATAACCTCGAAGGAGAATACCAATTTTTAATTCTATAAAGAAATATTTAGCTTTGAGCATAAAGATTGTTCAATATTATTAATTTTTTGAAGTTCATCAACCTCATATGGGATATTTAACACCTCCATAACCTTTTATGTCCCAAAACCAGATCTAAAACTTTTGAAGCAAGAACTTTGTTTTTGTACGACATATTTTCATATTTAAAAAAGTTAGAACTCACCTGGTTCGTAGTATGCTTAGTGGGAAGAAATTCTTGCATAATGGAAGCCAAGTCCTCCTCAAACAAATTCAAACTCATCTTCATCTTCTTCTTGCTTTGCGACATCAAATCCTCATCTATTGTCGATGATGTCTCTACTCCTAGATTTAGGTAGAAACAGCAAGAAATTGCTGATGTTCAACTTGAGATGCAGCGAGCCACAAAAAGGACAAAGAACCACAATTAGGGCTCCTTCAGAAAGACTACAATTTTTTGGGTCTTACAACTCGTCAATATTTCAACTATCATTTGAATAAATTAAATAAATGATAAATTAATTTTAAAAAATTATAAAAAAATTAAATTTATATTAAATTAAACATAAATACTTAAACATAAATTAAATTTATACACATACACCTCCACCTTCGTACTTAAAAGTCTTAAAAGTTATTTAAGATTTAGTATTCGAAGGAGATTATCATTTAAAATTCAAAATATATATCGTTAGTATTTGATCTCATCTGGTGTGGGATTGACTATAAACTAAATTCAACAGCCTTTGCTAAAAAAATTGTAATTAGTAGCGTTGCAATTGGAGTAACTTGTTGATTACGTTGTGCTACTTCCTACTCCACCACCACTGCTTTTAAAATACTAACCAGAAAAAGCAGAAGATTACTGTAGTGCGTATTATATTATAAGTAACATTGGACTACACTGGTTCGGTCTCATCTGATAGCTTAAGGGTTTGGTAGAAAGCTTCCTCGCAAGTTACTTTTCGCATATTATCTTCAATATAATAATAAAACCCAAATAGCGCTCTATATTAAGCTTACTTTCCCCCTCATTTACCTGCACCAACATATATATATGCCCACTGTTTAATAAAATATACACCTATCAACATTTATATTACAAATTAAAGTATCGTATTTTAGAATTAAAATATGACTCGTAATTTGCCGTGAATATATTTAAGGGTTAAAATTAATTTAAAATAATATTTTAATTATACTTCTTTTTGTTGTAATAATTTTTTTACCAATATTTTTGTTAATTTTGTGGTAATTTTTTAAAATTAAAATTGTTTCTTAATTTTTTTTATTACCTTATATAATTTTTCATCTTTTGTGGATACCTATTTTTACATTTATTAAAATTATCTTATTTTTGTTTATTTTTTAAAATTTAGAATTTATTGTTATTAATATATATTGATGTTCAAATTTAAATTTAAAGTTATTTTGACACTATAAGAGTATTATTTTAAAATAAATTTTATTTTTAAATTATTTAATTTTTATCATTTTAATACATATTATTCATAATTGTAGAGTTAATTCAAAATAAATTTTAAAAAATTTATTGTTGAAAATTATTTTACTATATATATAATTATTTACAAAAATATTAAAAAAATTATTTAATTATTAAATTATATGTATATTTATTATAAAATAATATACCTATGCATTGTGCGTGTTGCTAAACTAGTTAATAAAGATTTACAGGTAAGATTAATTTTATAATTAAATTTACTCAACTTTAAAAGAACAAGGTTTGTTCTATGTGAATGGTCTTCAACTAGTTTTCTTATCACTAGTCTCCTTATTTTTCTGCAATATAAACAGTTGTATCCCATTGACATTTTATAGTTCAACTATCATATGCCTTTTCATTTAATTGAAACAGTTTCTGGCAATATTAGTATGCTCGTGGAGGATGAGGAAGTTAAGAACTGGAACCTTGTTGCATGGTGTTCTTCGCGTTACAATATTTGAGGTTGATAAGTTTTATCGTAATGATTGCTGCAATTGTTTCCCTAAGGTATGCTCCTGAAATTTGTGAAGTTCTAAGATCCTAATAAGTATACTATTTTGATCCTTCGTTTGTTATTTGATATTGCTTTAAAGTAGATGTTTTTCTTTCCATGTGAATAAGACCATTTTCTTTGACGTAATTTGAGAGGCATTTAATTGTCGTTGCCTCGTCATCACACCAAATGATTGAACGCTTTGTCAAATATTTTCAACAATATAATCTTATCAATGAAACAAAGCCTTGATCATAGGTTCGAGTAGTGAAATCGACCTCTTGCACATGTAAAGATAAGGTTGCACTTTTATGTAATCTTATCTTGCAAATGACCATGTATTGAGCTATAATATTAACAATTAATATGTGGTAATCATTAATATCTATGCCAAAGATGGTTGGAAATGTTGGCAATGTTCATGCAAATAACAATACTTCTGATAATCAAATTATATGCATGTAAATTTAATATCAATAATGAAAAACAAATGCCTTTTCCTACTTTAAAAGTTGTATCAAACAGAACTCTGTTTAAGGTGCATCAGTCTCTACATGTTTAGTGTGTGTTTTCCATGCTTTACTAAATCTTTTCATGTCTGTTTTATAGCAAACTGTCTTTTAACTGCAGCTGCACAAAACATATTCTATAAAACTAATGATCGAAAAGTTTATTGCATCCATCTTGATAGTCAAAAGGTTGCTGATAAGCACATCTCTTTTAAAGCTCTTGTCAGTCTATGTCAAAGCCTGGATTTGAAACTCTGTGGACTAACTCAAAGACTTCGTTAATGACCACATTTGCAGGTCATTGACCCAATTGGGAAAGGTGTGGTTAGACTATATGCAACCATTAAATTAGGCAACGCTACAGTAGGCAGAACTAGAATTACAAACAATGACCATTGTAATCTTCAGTGGTATGAATCTTTTCGAATTTATACTGCTCATGTTGCAACTGATGTCATGTTTTCTATCCAAGAAGAAGAACTAATTGGCACAAAAGTGATTGGCACAGCTTATTTTCCTGTTGAAGATTTAGGAAATGGACAACAACTTGATAGATGGCTTCATATCTTGAATAAGAAACATAAACCTCTCCAAGGAGGTCCTAGAATTCATGTAAAGGTACAGTTTTCTGATGTCACTAAAGACATTAACTGGTCTCAAGGGATTATAAGTCCACAGTTTCCTGCAGTCCCACACTCGTAATTCACTCAGAGAAGTGGTTGCAGTGTCACACTTTACCAGGATGCTCACATTCAAGACAATTTTTTCCCCAAAATTCCCTTGACTGGGGGAACGTACTATGAGCCACACAGATGCTGGGAAGATGTCTTTGATGCCATTTACAATGCTGAGCACTTGATCTATATAGCAGGATGGTCTGTTTACACCAAAATTACCTTGATTAGGGATATGAGTAGGGACCAAGAAGGAGAGTTGACACTTGGAGAACTTCTTAAAATGAAGGCTGCTGATGGAGTTACAGTTCTAATGCTTGTTTGGGATGACAGAACTTCAACAAAACTGCTAAAAAATGATGGAGTGATGGCTACTCATGATGAAAATACAGAAAGTTACTTCCATAACACCGGAATGCACTGCGTGTTATGCCCGCGCAATCCTGATAATGGACAAAGCATTGTCCAAGGCCTTGAGGTTGCCACCATGTTTGCACATCATCAGAAGATCTTAGTTGTCGATGGTGAGATGGCCAGTGTGGATGTAGAGGGAAGGAGAAGAATTTTGAGCTTCATTGGTGGAATTGATCTGTGTGATGGGAGATATGACACCCCTTTGCATTCCCTTTTCAGGACTCTAGGGACAACCCACCATGATGATTTTCATCAACCAAATTTTAGAGGTGCCTCAATTGCCAAAGGTGGACCAAGAGAGCCTTGGCATGACATACATTGCCGCTTAGAAGGACCAATAGCTTGGGATGTTTTGATTAATTTTGAGCAGAGGTGGAAAAAACAAGGTAAGGAGGATGTTTTACCAGTTGAACTTGGAAAACATGCTGATATTTTTGTTCCCCCAACACCACTAGTAGATAATGAAGCATGGAATGTTCAACTGTTTAGATCCATTGATGCAGGAGCTGCTTATGTCCTCCCAAATACCCCAGAGGATGCAGCCAGGTATGGTCCTCTGATTGGGAAAGATCATGTCATTGACTGCAGCATCCAAAGTGCTTATATTAATGCTATCAGGAGAGCTAAAAATTTTATCTACATAGAGAACCAATATTTCCTTGGAAGCTCTTTTTGCTGGAATTCAGATGACCTAAATATCAATGACGTGAAAGCTTTGCATTTGATTCCCAAGGAACTGTCTCTAAAAGTTGTTAGCAAGATTGAAGCTGGAGAGAGATTCAGTGTCTACATTGTTATTCCAATGTGGCCAGAGGGTATTCCTGAAAGTGCAGCTGTTCAGAGCATCCTGAATTGGCAAAAAATGACAATGAATATGATGTATACTGATATTGTTCATGCTCTACAAGTCAAAGGAATCCAAGCAGAACCAAAAGACTATTTGAGTTTCTTTTGCCTTGGAAATCGGGAAAAGAAGAATAACGGAGAGCTTGAACCTTCTACAGGGCCTGAACATGAATCGGATTACAACAGAGCTCAACAAGCAAAGCGGTTCATGATCTATGTCCATGCCAAAATGATTATAGGTAACTCCATCCACCACATTCCTTTTCTTCAACTAAGATTCATCATTTCATTTGTCACTAATTTCATTTATTTAAGGTATTCGAAATGGACAAAACTGTTAACATCCTTTATGATCATATAAATTTAATATATTATGTTTTATCTGCTTTGACAATGTTACATAACTCCTTTAATTTTAAAATGAAATGTTTATCCTCCAAAATATAACTCACAACGTACCCTAAATGAATATATTTAAGTAATATATGTGTTATACATTTTCAGTTGATGACGAATACATAATAATTGGATCAGCTAACATGAATGAGCGTTCGATGAATGGAGCAAGGGACACAGAGATTGCTATGGGGGGGGTACCAACCGCATCACTTAGCCACAAAGAGGGGTCAGATTCATGGCTTTAGAATGTCCTTGTGGTATGAGCACTTGGGCATTCTAGAAGACTCCTTTCTTGCGCCAGAGAGTTTGGAATGTGTGAGACAAATAAACCTCATTTCTAAAAGGAACTGGGAACTCTACCGTAGTGAAGCTTTGGATGAAGACTTGCCTGGCCATTTGCTTAGTTATCCCATAACAGTTACTCAAAGTGGAGAGGACACAACCAATCATGGGATAGACTACTTCCCAGACACCAAGGCGCCTATTCTTGGCTCTATATCTCATCTTCCACCCATCTTAACCACTTAAATTTCGCTATGACAAATAAACTTATTTAGCGTAATGTTGCGGGTTACCACATGATACCAGTTAATAAAAATAGGTGAGAGAAAACATTTTAAAACATAAATCAGCCTATGAATACAAAATAAAAGAAAAAGAATTTGTAAAACACAACTAAATGAACGTGAGATAAAATTATACCAAAATATAATTCTAAATACAAATAAACAAAAATATTAAAAGACAAAAAAAGGGTCACATTCAATTCTATTAATATTGAAGATTGACTAAAAAAATATGAGTATACCTTCACAAAATTTAAGTAACGATTTTTTTTGAGAAATTATAAGAGATATACAAGCTCTTTCGAAAAGAAAATTACCAAATCTTATTTTCGTACTTTTAAGAGAATCTTATATAAGTATTTATTATAAAAATAAAATCCTAAAAAAATTTGAGTAGTTAATAAGATTAATTCACTGATATAATAAAAATAAAAATAAAAATAAAAATTTAATAATTAATAATTAATATGATTAACTCACTTAACATAATAAAATATAAAAATTCTCGATACTAAATAATCAACATGATTCAATTCACTAATCTAAGATATAAAAAATTATTTAACGAGATTCTTTTTTCACCATTTTTTTCTCTTTACACCCTATTAATTTTTTTATGTAACTTTTTTTAAGGTATCCTTAACAATAGTCTTAATTATTACATATTTTATTTTTGTTTTAAATTTTAAAATAATTTTCTTCTCCTTTTGAAACTTCACTCTTCATTTCTATTACCATTTTGTTTTTCTTTTTCATTGTTACAAATTTGTTTTTCCCTTTACTATCGCCTTTTCCGAATGTATTCTAAGTACAATAATGCTATTCCAACACCCAGATTTGGTGTCTATACCCAACACCGTATAGTAACAGTTCTCAAATACGAGGTTGCATATTAGTTATTCTACACACGTGAATATATTGCCTAAACTCAAAGTTAACCAAACTTAAAAAAAATCACAAGAACATCATGTAACTCTCACGCACTTCTGGTTCCTCCTCTCTTCTTCTTCTTCTTCTTCCTCCTCCTCTCTTGTAACCTACTCCTAGGTATTTGGGTGTTGTCCTTCATTTGAGCAATTTACTGTGTCACTTCGTCTCTCCCACTTCTCCTCTCATATCTACACAAGAAATATCAAGTTCTTCAATCCCACCATGTTCTTCCTCTGTTAAAACTACATCTTTGTCATGTTATTTGTTATTCATGTTACTTTTGTCCTACACTCTATGTTACTGTGTATGAGTTTGTTGTCCCACTTCTCATCTGAGTGATACATGAGTCCTATCAAAGGTGGTGCAATACAAATCAAAACCTAGGGTCTTGCATTTAAGCTGAATAGTTTTTGGTAAGTGGGTCTTTGACAAAGCTCACCCCCATGACCCCTTTGTTTTATAGAACACCTTCTGTTTTATAAAGTTTAATTTTTTTGTTTCTATTTTGTGTGTTTTTTGCAGGTTGTAGCTTGAACCTTTAAAGCATATGAAGGTGCAAAGGGTTATTGAGGAGGAACCACAGAAGCATGACAATGAAAATGTTGTTGAGCCCTGTGTGAAGTTGCTAGTGAGGATGATAACTGTGATAGCTCTGACATAGTTGAGCCAAGTGTTGGAATGGAGTTTGATGATGTTGAAGCTATTAAAGTATTTTACAAGAACTATTCAACTAAAGTGAGTTTTGGATAGAAGATTAGAAATTCAAAAAAAAGCCCTGATGGAGAGTTGAATTATTTGATACTTGCATGCATACAAGAAGGAAAGAGCTCTTCAAAGGTACCAATAACTTTGAAGACACTTCCCAGGATAACTGCCAAATGTGAAGCAAAGATCACAACAAAAAAAGGGGGATCCAAAAAATGGTCTATAAAAATAGTTGTTCTACAACATTCTCATGGATTGAGTCCTTTGAAGGCTAGAATGTTTCAAAAAAATAAGAATATTAACATGCATGTGAGAAGAACTCTTGATTTACATAGTGAGGCATGGATGAGAATAAACAAGACTTTTCAAACCCTTGTTCATGATATTGGTGGACATGATAATTTGAAATTTGTAGAAAAGGATGTGAAAAACTACATTAAGAAGGAAAGACGTTTGGTTGCCAAGGAAGGAGATTCAAAAGCATTGGTGGATTATTTTTGTAGGATGAAGGAAGAAAAAAGTCAGTTCTGGTATGATATTGATGTTGATGAAGACTTTCGCATAAGAAATATATTTTGGGCAGATGCTAGAAGTTGAGTTGCATATGAATCTTTTGGAGATATCGTTAGTTTTGATACAACCTACCTAACCAACAAGTATGACATACTCTTTGCTGCTTTTGTTGGTGTAAATCACCATGGTTAGTCAGTTTTACTTAGCTGTAGCTTGATATCAGTAGAAGATACAGAAACATTTGTGTGACTTTTCAATTGTTGGCTTAGATGCATGTGTGGGAAGGCACCCAATGGAATTGTGACCGACCAATACAAGGCTATGCAAAATGCTATTGCAATAGCTTTGCCCAATACTCGGCACAGATGGTGTTTATGGCATATAATAAAAAAAATCCCAGAAAAATTGAAGGGATATGGCCAATACAAACAAATCAAATCAACAATGAAAGATGTTGTTTATGATAGTATAACAAAGGATGATTTTGAAGAGAAATTGTATTCTTTCTAGAAGAAGTTTGATGTTGAACAAAATTAATGGTTGTGTGGATTAGTCAATGACCAGCATAGATGGGTGTCAATATATTTAAAATAAGAATTTTGGGATGGACTATCAACCACACAAAGAAGTGAGAGCGTACACACCTTTTTTTTATGGATATCTGAACTCGAAGACAAACCTATAACAGTTTGTGAAGCAATATGACAATGCATTAAGGAACAAAGTGCAGAAGGAAGTTGATACACATTTTCTATCATAGTACTTAAATGGTGTAATTCACTACTAGCAAGTGTACTAGGTAGTTGTAGCAAGTTATAAAATATGGAAATCAGATTAAGTCCCAAGTATCATCCTCTAGGATCTTATTTTTAATCACCAATTCACAAGATAATAACCATTTGCACCAAACAATTCATTGAACAAGTTTCAATATGCAAGAAAGTAAATTTCAAAATTAAAGAAATAAGAAATTGTTAAAAACAGAATGTTAATTTGTACTATTCGAATGAATTACAAATGGAGGAAAGTTAGGAATTTATTTCACTAAAATATCAATATCAATTCAGTTCTGCCTCTGAACATTCAACCAATTGATTGATTGACAATTGGTTTCTCTTTACAATAACCAAAGATTGAATCCTCAATTCATTGGTCCTAATATTCAACCAAATCTCCCTAATTCCTTAGGCCAAATTTAGTTCAATATTGCATTACGAATTAGAACCAAAAGATTGCAAAACTAAGACCACTTATCCCTAAGAAAATCAATAGTTTTGGGAATTAATTCAGATCCAAGCAACAAACCCAATTTCTATTAGTGAAAGTTACCTTTTGATTAATCAATTGAATTTCCATTCAAAGATCAAGTAAACACAGAATTAATCCCTCAATTAAATCAAATACTTAAAGTTTAGAGTCAAAACGAAATCAATATATCAATTCTAGATCCATAAATCCCTAACAAAAAGAGTTAGAAACACATTACAATGAAATGGAGAGAAGCAAGAAGAAAAGAAGATGAAAAGCAGAGAGTCATCTCCATAACTTTGTCTTCCCCCAGATTCCTCTAGCAAAGAAGAACAAAAGTCGCTCCTCTCTTCTCCCTCTGACTTCCCTTGGAAGTTAAAACGGTTACAAAATGAATACCCAAAAACTAAAAATGATCAAAGCTCATTTTCTAATTCCTATTTATAGAGTTCCTCTAATTCTTCGACTTAACCATTGAAATTTTGATAGTTAGTTGTCCCCAAGTGTTCTGGAATCTTCTAAAAGTGATACAAAAGCTCTAAACGTCCAGAATTGACAACAAAAAGTTATAAAAATTGCAGAATTCTGTGCCAAAACGCGCAGTGGCTGGAGTGAAGGAGTGCGATTACGCGCTTTGGCTGCAAGTGATCTGCGTTGCAACGCGCTCTTGCGCACCAAAGCTTCAAATGATGTGCGTTTCAACGCACAACACTTCAATGAACACTTCAATGAACGCCATTTGCTATGAGTTGCCACTCTCTGTTGTGCGCCAAAGCTCCAGGTGATGTGTGTTTCAACGCAATGACAGTTATCCAGTTTCAGTTGCTAGAGTGTTAACGTGTATCACTCAGAGTAGCCACACAGACCCAATGCTATATTTTTTTCTTTCCACGTTCAAACGCCAATCATTTGGAGTTGTAACGCCCAGCTCTTAGGATTTCGTCAAGCTTGATTCTTTGACTATTCTTCAATTTCAGCTTTTAATCCTTCCTTTAAGCACTTTCAACAACTTTCCATCTTTTGCATAAACTCCTACAAAAATCTAAACAATTTTTAATATTTCAACAAAACAACAATTTATACTAATTATTTTATTTTTGTGATCTTTTCAAGTTTATTTTAGAACTATTTTCCTAATTATTAACCAAAAACTATGCTAAAAACATGGTAAAATATGGATTTATCAGAAGTGGAAGTTGACTTTCGTATAATGAACATGACAATACAGTGTGGGTCAAACTCCCTTATTGAGAGACAATTTCAAGCTGAGTATACAAATGCCAAGTTTGCTGAAGTTCAAGCAGAATTCAGAGGTAAAATGAACTGTGCCACAACAATAAAATTTGAGGTTGGAACTATCATTTCATACAATGTGTGTGAGGATTTTATATTTGGTAATCAGATGAAAAAAGCAAAGTTTGAGGTTATTTTTAATAGGGAAAGTAAGGACATTAGTTGTCAGTGCTTGCTATTTGAATTCAGAGGTATAATGTGCAGACATTCTCTTTTGGTGCTTGGAATTGAAAGAGTTAAGCAAGTACTATATTCTCAGTAGATGGAACAAGAATATTAAACGCAGACATTCATACATCAAGGCAAACTATGATAAAATTGAATTGAAGCCAATGAAGGAGAGGTATGATAATCTGTGTAAGCATTTCTATAATGTGGCTAAAATGGTTGCAAATTTTGAGGAAGCAATCAATCTCCTTCACGCAACACTTCATAATTTCACTTCAAATATGCTAACCATATGTTCTTCTTCTTTGAATAAATGTCCCAATGATGAAGACATTGCTAACAACTTAGGTGAACAGTGTCTAATTCAAATGAATACAATTCATAGCCCTACATTTGTAGCACGTAAAGGTTGGCCAACAACGAAAAGGAAGATGTCTAAATGCGAGAAGGTTGTAAGAGAGTATAACAAAAAAGCAAAGTTTGAGGTTATTTTTAATAGGGAAAGTAAAGACATTAGTTGTCAGTGCTTGCTATTTGAATTCAGAGGTATAATGTGCAGACATTCTCTTTTGGTGCTTGGAATTGAAAGAGTTAAGCAAGTACTATATTCTCAGTAGATGGAGCAAGAATATTAAACGCAGACATTCATACATCAAGGCGAGCTATGATAAAATTGAATTGATGCCAATGAAGGAGAAGTATGATAATCTGTGTAAGCATTTCTATAATGTGGCTAAAATGGTTGCAAATTCTGAGGAAGCAAGCAATCTCTTTCACACAACACTTCATAATTTCACTTCAAACATGCCAACCATACTTTCTTCTTCTTTGAATAAACATTCCAATGATGAAGACATTGCTAACAACTTGGGTGAAGAGTGTCCACTTCAAATGAATACAATTCATAGCCCTACATGTGTAGCACGTAAAGGTTGGCCAACAACGAAAAGGAAGATGTCCAAATGCGAGAAGGTTGTAAGAAAGTATAACAAAAAATGCATCAAGTCAAGTGCAAACTTGCTGATTAAGGTGCTTTTATTTTGATTTATATTGTTACATGTGTATTAAATTGAAAATCTTATAGAGAGAGTAATACTAATGTCAGATTTCATTGTTGCAATATATAGGAATTGTTGGGTGGAACTGTTGCTGAGCAGTGTGAAAGTAACTTATGCATTCAGTCGTCAGTCAAGGTTGTAAGTGATAATAGTAATGTTCTATATGTTCACATGAAGTTAAGGTTAAATTTGTAACTATCACCAATTTGGGTGAGATGACACAAGTTCTATGTTTGTTGTTTTAAATGTAACTGTGTTTTTTCTTTAGAGGTAGTATTTATGAAACAACTATTTTGTTGTGGTGGCAATGCCATAGTTATGATGGTCATTTCAATTATTCATTATCATTGAAGCTATATATATTGGACTTGTTATTGGTAAATTTATAATGGTTAATGGTTGATGTAGCAAATGAATGAAAGTGTTGAAGTTTCGATGTTTGAAGAAATCATATTGGGGTCACAGTCATCTATCTTATAGCCAGGGAAATTTGTTTCTTTTCTTCAATCTGTTGAGCATAACTCTCAACCAAGGGTGCAATAATGTAAATCAAAAGTAATTTTATCTTCATTAGATTTTTGGTATATGTTAAGCTAAATTTTTTATGTCCTATTTTCTAGGTTGTACAAGATTTAGATCAGACAGATTTATATGTCCACATGGATACAATCAAACCCCACGACAGTCTTCAACATAGTGTTGAAAAACAAATTCAGAATTGATACTTGCCTATCAGTATTTTAAGAGTGATTCTATAAGTAAATTACAGTTACAAGTATTATTACATTTAGGTTTGGCTAGTGGATAGAAAAGTAAAGTCCTATTTTGTTTTGAATGGGTAAGATTAGTAGAACCAATCTTGAAAGCTACATAATACTTTTTCTTTTGCTTATTTAATAATGAATAATGTCTGTGTATGCAGAATGATATGTACATACTGTGCATTATATTTTTGCCATTGCCATGCAAAAATCATTATTTTGGCTAGAGATATGATATCTTAACATTAAGTGGTCAGAAAGGCAGGATAATAGACCTCAAGAGTTGAATCATACTATTATTTTTTTGGTATATTGTAAATAGCAACATAGATGATACAATAGGTCTATTGAATAAGGTTCATTGGACAACACAACATTTTTATTTGTTGTTATATGTAAGATAGGACGAAGTGAATTGTACAAGAACAAAGTCTTATATTATCTCTTATAAAGTTGTAAATTGTGCAATGTAACCCTTGTGATTTTTGTTTGTAAATATAATGTATGGTTTATTGATCAATACAAGGTTTACATACTTGAGTTGTGTTACCTAAGCTTTATACTAACAGGAAAATAACTAGATTGAGCATTTGTTTTCTTTAATTTTCCGTAATATCATAATTACATTTAGAATTTTTCTGTTTTGTACTCAATTTAGTAGTTAACTTTATACCTTAATAGTCTTATTACTAATAGATTTCTGTAGTTGTATAAGTAGTTTCATTATTTGCATATTGAAGTAGTGCAGTTCTATATCTGTGTTTGTTTCTTAAATTGTGTACAAATTCTCCAGTTTTCTAATTTTTCACTCTTTCACTTCTTTTTAACTATATATGCATGGTAAAAATAAAAATAAGTCTACTCTTGTCTTTGACCCTGACATACATAAAACCTTAAGAAGATTAAGAAAAGAGGCTTGAGCAGAAAGTTCTGTAGAAGGTGATAGTGATTTAGAAACTATACATTCTCCAAAAATTCAGAATACTCCTCTTCTGCAGAAAACACATTCACCTTTAGAACAGACCACTCTAGAAATTGAAATGGCAGAACAACATAGAATGAGGACACTAGAAGATTATGCAATTCCAAATATGCAGGGCTATAATAACTTTTTAATAGTTAGACCAACCATTCAAGCTAATCATTTTGAAATCAAACTAGCCTTACTTCATTTGGTACAACATGATTAATTCTCTGGTGAAATTTCTGATGATCCTAACTTGCATAATTCTAATTTTCTACAGTTATGTGACACTATAAGGATGAATGGAATGAGTGAAGATGCTATAAGACTGACGCTATTTCCATTTTCTTTGAGAGACAAGGCCAAATGTTGGTTTCAAGCACAGCCTCAAGGAAGCATCACTGATGAATCCACATTTTATTGGATTTTTACTCGTTATTTTAATGTTTCTTAATAGAAAAAGTAAACTTAGGAATTGTAAATAACATAAAAACATAATTTTAGTAAAAAATCATAGGTTTCTTAATTTTAGGTTAATTTACATTGATTTACATAGATATAGTTTGTAATTTTGATCATTTGAATAATTGTGCAGGAGGTCCTAGACTTTTTCCATGGTTTTTTAGCATTTGAAAAAGTTTAAGGTGAAAGTGATCACTTTGGAGTCCATAGTGAACACTACAGCAAGCTAGTTCCAGAAAGGTAGACCAGAGTGATCACTATGAACCAATAGTGACAACTCCAGGAAGGCCAAAAAGTACAAGGCTTGCGCGTAGCTACTATGGAACCATAGTAGACACTTTGGAGCAGCCAAAGTTATCACTCTTATACCAAAGTGACAACTTCAGAGAGGGCAAAAACATAGGACCTACACGTAAACACTATGGAACGAGTTTAGGGTGTTGCGTGTTATCACTCTGAAGCCAAGGTGATAACTCCAGAGGGGCCCAAATCACATATCTCGTCGTAATCACTATGGAATGCTGCGCGTTATCACTATGAAACCATAGTTGTCACTTTGGGCAAAAATTTCTGCACTATAAATAGAATTTGAGAAATTAGGGTCCAAAGCTTTTTACATTTTCTTAGATTCTTTTGCCACTTTTGGAGCATTTTGAGAGCTTAGGATTCTTGGGTGACAGCCAGGGGTCCATTATAGGTTTTAATTTTCAATTTCCCTTTGATTCTCATCGATTTTACATTGATGTTGCTTACGTTTCTGCATTCCCTTCTTTCATTTGTGAAGCCCATCCATATGGAGGGCTAAATTCTCTTGTAATTCCTAGTCAACTCACATGGTTCTTGAATTCTTGGGGTTTAATGGCGATATTACTCTTTCTTTCCTTGGATTTATTGACCCAAATCTCTGAATGAAATGAAATTTGCATGAAGGGAACATTGCTTATTGAACCATAAATTACCCAAACGAAATTCTAATCCAAAATTGCTTAATTTTGATTAATCTTTGAGATTGCTTAATCTTAGGGATAGAGATTGGAGCCCATTAAGATGCTTAATTTTAATTGGGATGCTAAAGTTAATTTTCACTTGTTAGATTAACTTAATTCAAAGGAAAAATAGGGGATTATTGAATTGTTTGAAGAATAGGGATAGAACTCATTGATTAACTAGGGATTACTCTTCTTAATTGATTGAATTTCACTAGTTTACATTTTTCTCTCGATTAAAATCTGGAAATTGACAAACCTCCCCCTAATTTACTTGCTTTAAAATATATGTTTACACTTGTTCGATCTATCTTCCTAACCAAAAATTCCTTGGAGACGACCTTGGACAACACTCTAGTATTGCATTCATTTCTTTGCATATTTGATAAGGATTAACGACAATCTTTGTGCATAACAAGTAGCAAAACCTTGTTCCATCAATCACCACATGGACAAAGCTTGTGAACAAATTTTTAACCAAGTATTTTTCTCCATCAAAAGCTGCCAAATTGAGAGGGAAAATCACATCCTTTGTGCAGCAAGAAGGAGAATCACTATATGAAGCTTGGGAAAGATATAAAGAGTTGCTGGGAAGATGTACACACCATTGTATTCCAGAGTGGATGCAGTTAGAGACCTTTTACAATGGAATGAATGTAGTGACTAGAACCATGGTGGATGTAGCTACAGGAGGTTCTTTAAGCATGAAATCCTTAAAAGAAGCTCAAAGAATCATTGAGATGATGGCTTCATCTATGTACCAGAATTCCAACTTAAGACATGCAGGGAGAAGTAGTGAAGTTAAAGCTATAGAAACCTTTCTTGTACAGAATCAACTGTAGAACCAATTATTTTCTGAGCAAATAGCAGCTTTGACTTAGCAAATCAGTAATTTACAAGCTAGAAATGTGGTAACTAATCAATTAAGCTGTGATTTTTGTGGAGGAAACCATATTAATGGTGCATGTGATGTACCTACACCAGATCCACAAGAGCAAGTTAATTGTATGGGGAATTATCAAAGATAGTAGCAATCATTTCCTCCTGGGTTCCAATATTCAAATAACAGGAATCAATAATTTTGTAAATGGAATCCTCAAAATTCTGCTGTGAAAAACACTAATCCCTCTCTTTCATTTTCGAATGCTGGAACTTCGCAACAGTAGCAGTATTTTCAAGGAAATTCTTCTACTCAACCTCAAAGGAGTCAGAATTCAGCCAGAGCTATGAATTAAAGAATGAATGAGATTGAAGAAACAATGCTACAGTTTATTAAGGTCACTCAAACTAGCATTAAAAATCAAGAAGCTTCCATGAAGTAGTTAGAAACTTAGATTGGACAGTTGGCTGAACAACTAACAAATAGAGGTGAAGGGAGATTTTCAAGTAACATAGTGATAAATCCAAAAAAGCAATGTCAAGCTATAACCACAAGGAGATTTTCAAGTAACATAGTGATAAATCCAAAAAAGCAATGTCAAGCTATAACCACAAGGAGTGGAGCTGTGGTAGCCAGTCCAAAACCTGCAGAAAAGAAAGTGAGTAATGCAGCAAAAGAAGGAAGAATAGAAAAAGATCTGCAGCAAGGAAACTTCAAGTTACTTAAGAGAGAACATTCAGAAAATAAGGTAGAACCTCATACAAATTCTGAGAGAAAGACCAAGAAACAGCTTTTTGAGGATGCCTGCAAACCAATAGATCCAGAAAAATATAAGAGATTGCCTTATCCTCAAAGAGTCCAATATAAGATTTCTGAATGTATTCAAGAAATTGCAGATCAACATTCCTTTTGCAGAAGCCTTGGAGTAGATGCCATCATATGCAAAGTTTATGAAAGAATTACTCTCCAAGAAAAGGAAATTGGAACATGATAAGACAGTGCCATTAACAGAGGAATGCAATGTCATTCTTAAAAGAAAGCTTCCTAAAAAAGTCAAGGATCCAGGATCCTTCAACATACCTTGTGAGATAGGAAATTGTATTGTGGGAAAGACATTGTGTGATTTAGGAGCAAGCATTAACCTAATGCCATTAGCTATCATGAAGAAATTGGGAATAGAAGAAGTGAAATCAACCAACATTACATTACAATTAGCTGATAGATCATATACTTATCCTTATGGAGTGGTAGAAGATTTGTTGGTTAAGGTTGATAAATTCATTTTTCCTGCAGGCTTTGTCATTCTAGATATGGAGGTGGACGCGAACATACCTTTGATTCTAGGCAGACCATTCCTTGCAACTGGAAGAGCTCTCATTGATGTGTAAAAAGGAGAGCTCATGCTTAGCGTTCAAGATGAAAAGGTAATATTTAATGTTTTTAAAGCATTAAAATATCCAATTGATGATAACATATGTATGAGAGTGGATATATTAGATTATCTTATTACTCCTTATCATCTTGATGAATTTGATGATATTTTTGTGTTGAGAGAAACCATAGCTGCAGGAAATACTAAATCTGTAATGCATAAGGAAGAACATTTTATGAAAATTGTGCAGCAATTGGAAACTCTACCAGTTTTGACCTCTGCAGAGAAACCAATTAGGGAAGAACTGAAAAAAGAAGTAGAGGAAGAACAAACTTAGAGATTAGAACTCAAGCAGCTACCTTCTCACTTGAGGTATACATTCTTAGACCAAAATCATGAAAATCCAGTCATAATCAACAATGAACTCAAAGAAGAAGAGGAAGAAAAGTTGCTAAGAATTCTGAGAGAACACAAATTAGTAATAGGATGGAGCATTTCAGATTTGAAAGGTATAAATTTAGCTTGTTACAAACATAGAATTTTGTTTGAGGAAAATTTTAAACCAATTATGCAACCTCAAAGAAGTTTAAATACTGCCATGAAGGAAGTAGTAAGAAAGGAGGTCATAAAACTATTAGATGCAGAAATTATATATGCTATTTCATACAGCAGCTGGGTGAGTCCTGTACAAGTGGTACTTAAAAAAGGAGGAATGACTATGGTACCAAATGAAAAAAATGCATTGATACCTACAAGGACAGTTACAGGATGGAGGATGTGTATAGACTGTAGAAGGTTGAATGATGTGACCAGAAAAGACCACTTTCCTCTGCCTTTTGCAGATGTAACGCCTTATATTTCTTTCCTCAATATACGATAAATTTTCATAAAAATTTAAATGGTAAAATAAATTTTTCTTTCAAAAACTCTCTAATGAGAAAGAAACAATGAAATGAAATAAGTTTCATTGATAAAATTTCATTAATTCATAAGTACTTTAGAAAAATAAAGATTCTAAAGTTTTCATCAGCAACAAAGAGAAATAGTAGTTTTACAACTATTTTAAAAGAATGCTATAGAACTGAAAATATCCATTACATAGCTCAAATTAACTAAGTCCTATAGCAGTTCTCATCCATCCATGCACTGTGAGTCTAGTACTATTTGTCTTGGTTTCCTGAAAATGTTATGTAAGGGTGAGTCTCTACCCTACCACTCATACATCACACATATTCATCACAAAACACATCTTATCACGATTAAAGAAAACATCATGACATTACATATCACAGTGTCATATAAATCATGTTTTCATCTCAACACATATGATATTCCACATATTCGTAATTTCTTTTACTTTTATCTATGCTTACCGTGCCCTGTGGCCACAGTTATCCGATGCCTCTATCTCGAGGTCTTACACATCCATGTAAATAGTCGCCGGATGGCCCAATGCAACACGGATACAACGCATGCAATAGACGGCCCCTTAGCAAAGGTAATGGTCAGGAGTTAAGTTGAGAAATGAGTGTGTGGCCATGTGGTGCATTCGAACACAATATTCCGTGCACAATCCTGAATGTCACTCACCACCCTACATTTTTCCAAGATATACCATATCGTCTCCATCTTCCACTCCTCAGTGTATCTCTGTAACTATTTACATCATATCATTTTCCATCTCATACTCTTTCAAGTATGTTCACATGTTCACATATGTCATTTCTCATGTTCACACATATTTTTCATATTATATTTTCACATAATTTTCATCATACACATCAAACCATGGCATATTCATAATACACATCATTTTTACATGAAACATAATATATTCAAACGTGAAACATCCATCTCTTCGTTTATTTCATATCACAAAATCATAAAATCATATCAACCATCCTCAATATACCTTATCATGCCCTATTTGAACGTAATAACACATTTTCACCATGTATTCATCGTAAAATCACATAAACAGCCAATTATTCTCACTTTTCACCAATTATTTTTCATAAAGCAAGGATTATTCCACATATAATCACATACATGACAAGATCTATGAGAATACAAGTAATAAACATAACAAAATGATAAAGTAGAGCCCCCCTTTCCTCAAAATAGAGCTTTTACAAAGATTTAACCGAAGATTTAACTCTAGAACAGAGTTTTTCCTAAGAACACCATGAACATCTATAAGAAAAAGAAGAAGAAGAGAAAAAAACAGTAAATCTAACTTCAAACTTAGAGAAACTTACTTGAAATCCTTTAGAACAGAGGTAGAATCACAGATCTGAAGAGAAATATAAGTTTAGGAGGTTTAGTATGAGAGAAAATGGCGAGATATAGATTTGGAACCTTTGAGAACCTTGGATAGGAATGAAAATTTCATGTGAAGCCCCCTATTTATAGAAATTTTTTTGAAGATGCAGCGTCAATGTGATGTAAGCGATGATGTCAGCGTCAACGTGATGTAAGCGATGATGTCAGTATGATGCAAGCGATGATGTCAGCATCAACGTGATGTAAGCAATAATGTCAGCATGATGTTACGAATGACATCAGCGTGATATCACCGATGACATCAGCGTGATGTCACTGTTGACATCAGGGGCTACTATACATACACGGTTTCTTTTTGCTTACAAAGTGCTACAAATTTTTCTTAGTGATATACTACAGGCATGACACAAAGCACAAGATGTTACAGCAAACCAAATACTAGAAAGGTTAGATGGCTATGCATTTTACTGCTTTTTAGATGGATATTCTAGTTATAACCAAATTGTTGTAGATCCAATTGACCAAGAAAAGACTGCATTTAGTTATCCCTTTGGAGTATTTGCATATAGAAGGATGCCTTTTGGTCTTTGTAATGCTCCAGCTACATTTCAAAGGTGCATGTTAGCTATTTTTTCTGACTTGGTTGAGAAGATAATTATTTATGGATGATTTTTCTGTGTTTGAAAATTCATTCGATGACTGCCTATTTAACTTGTCTACTGTTTTGCAGAGATGCCAAGACACCAACTTAGTGTTGAATTGAGAAAAATGTCACTTTATGGTGCAAGAAGGAATAGTGCTTGGCCATAAGATATCAGTTAAAGGGATGAAGGTTAATCAAGCTAAAATAGAAGTGATTAGTAAACTACCTCCACCTGTGAACGTAAAAGGAATTAGAAGCTTTTTAGGCCATGCAGGATTTTATAAGAGGTTCATTAAGGATTTTTCCAAAATCGTAAAACCACTTAGTGATTTGCTTGTAAAGGATGCTGAATTCGTGTTTGATGAATCATGTCTACGTGTCTTTTCTATTTTAAAAGAAAAATTGATTTCTGCTCCAATACTTGTTAAACCAGACTGGACTTTACCATTTGAGATTATGTGTGATGCAAGTGACAATACAGTGGGTGCTATATTAGGACAAAAGAAAGATAAAAGACTACATATGATTTACTATGCTAGTATAGTCCTAAATTCTGCACAGATTAATTACACAACAACTGAAAAAGAGTTGTTTGCTATAGTGTTATCTTTTGATAAATTCATATCTTATTTGGTAGGATCCAAGGTTGTGGTATATACTGATCATGCTGCCTTGAAATATTTGCTTTCTAAACAGGATGCCTAACCAAGAATGCTGAGATGGATCCTGCTATTTCAAGAATTTGAATTGGAAATCAGAGATAAGAAGGGAAAGGATAATGGTGTTGCAGATCATCTATCTCGAATACCTTTGGAAGCATTGCAATCAGATTGCTGTGACATTAATGAGGAATTTCTTGAAGAAAAACTATTGGTTGTGGAAGACCTACCTTGGTTTGCTGATATGGCAAACTTTAAAGCTACTCAGCATATTCCAAATAGATTGAGTTGGCAGTAGAGAAAGAATTTCATTCATGACAGCAAATTCTACATTTGGGAAGATCCTCATCTATTTAAAATTGGAGTAGATGGCATATTAAGAAGATGTATTCCGCAAAAAGAGTAAGCTGATATTCTATGGCATTGCCACAATTCAGATTATGGAGGCCATCATGGAGGTTCTAGGACAGCTGCTAAAGTCTTACAAAAAGGCTTCTTTTGGCATACATTGTTCAAAGATGCAAAAGTCTATGTAGAGAACTGTGACAAATGCCAAAGAGTGGGCAACATTTTTAGAAGACATGAGATGCCTTTGAACAACATCTTGGAGGTGAAACTATTTGATGTGTGGGGAATAGACTTCATGAGACCTTTTGCAACCTCTTTCTTTAATGAATATATACTTGTGTTAGTGGACTATGTATCTAAGTATGTGGAAGCCATTCCAACTAGAACAAATGAAGCTAAAGTGGTGATTGCTTTCATAAGGAAGAACATTTTTGCAAGATTTGGAGTACCAAGAATTCTGATAAGTGATGGAGGATCACACTTCTGCAACAAATACCTTGAATTTGTTCTGGAAAAGTATAAGGTAAAACACAGAATAGCAACACCTTACCATCCTCAAACAAGTGGACAAGTTGAAATCTCCAACAGAGAAATCAAGAAGATTTTGGAGAAAGTGGTGAATAGCTCAAGAAAAGACTGGTCAAGGAAGCTGGATGACACAGTTTGGGCATATAGGACAACATTCAAAACACCAATTGGTATGTCACCATATCAATTAGTGTTTGGAAAGGCTTGTCATCTTCCTGTGGAACTTGAACATAAGGCATATTGGACTACTAAATGGTTAAATTTTGATTTAACCAATGCTGAAGAAAAGAGAGTGTTGTAGCTACATGAGCTGGAAGAGTTCAGACAATTTGCATATGAGAATGCAAAATTGTATAAAGAGAGAACTAAAAGAATACATGATAAATTCATTTTGCAAAGAGAATTCAGATCAGGGCAACTAGTTCTGCTCTTCAATTCAAGATTGAAGTTATTTCTTGGAAAGCTAAACTTGAGATGGTCAGGACCTTTCATAGTAAAAGAAATTTCTCCCTTTGGTGTTGTATTACTTGAAGATCAAAAAGAAGGGAGAGAATTTAAAGTAAATAGTCAAAGGTTAATAATCTACCATGGAGGAGAAGTCATCAGGAATAATTTCTACATCAACTTGGTTCCTCAGCATTGACGAATATTTAACGTCAAGCTAGTGACGTTAAAAGAGCGCTTTGTGAGAGGCAACTCACATTTCTGAACCATTTTACTCTATTTGCATTATACTTGAATTTTTATTATTAATTTTACTTCAATTTCTACAATGATACTTTCTGTGATTCTGTTTCATCTATATTTTGGAAATAAATTGTTGAATAAATTGAGGTTTCATGTTGTGAGTGCGCATTAAAAGGATTAGAGTTGAGTAAGTGAGCTACCTGAGTTCATAAAAAGGCTTTGATTGATGAGAAGAATCACTGTTTTTCAGGAAAGGAGTCACGTAGAAGTTGTAGTTTGGTGCACTTCTCTGGAACAATCACTTTTCCTTGTGAAAGTGATCACGCAGAGGCTTAAAGGATAACACACATTTATGGAACAATCACTTTTCTTGATAAAAGTGATCACGCAAAGGCTTACAAAGGAAGTTTCTCTCTAGAATGATCACTTTCGCTGATGAAAGTGATCACACAAAGTATACCAGGATAACACACTTCTCTGGAACCATAACTTTTCTTGAGTAAAGTGACCACGCACAGGTAAGCATGAGGTATCAGTTTGCGCGTTACTTCTTTAATTGAAAATAGTAAACACGCTTAGAGAGTAAGCTTGCGTGTTATCACTTTTTCCCGAAAAAGTGATAACGCGCATTTCATAAAGTCTCTGGAACAACAAAAGTGAACACACTCACAACATTAACTCTTGGAACGTTCACTTTTATTTTTAAAAGGGGTCACGTGCATCTGCGTGACTATATATTCAGAAAAGAGTGAACACGCAAACACACTCCCAAAACCTAAAATCACATTTCTCCCCAAAAAAATCTCTGAGATTCTTACTTTCTGTGAGTTGTTTGTCGAGCAATCTGTGCTTTCTAGCACATGTGAGTCTACACTTCTGCACTTTTATTCCAGGTAAGTTCGTTTTCATTTCCGTAATTGAGGTTAGGGTTCTTCATAGTTAAAGTTCTAGGAAAAATTCTGAAAAGGGAAATTGAGAAATTTTCTGATATTGATTGTTTTGAACATGAAATTAAAGGATAATTTAGCTCACTTCTTACTTCATTTGACAATTTCTTTAGATGAATCGTAGCTACATTGTAATATTTGAGTGAGTTGACCTAAAGGACCTTATCGAAAAATGTTTAAATTGAAATCTCTGATTGTGTTTGTCTGCATTAGTTTGATATTCTATATTAAAACTGAATGCTTGAGAATTATACATAAAATATCTTTCTGCTGAGAGTGAATGAATTAGGGCTTAATTGAAAATGCTAATTGATATTTCTGGAGATGATTTGTTTGTATTATTTTCATACTCTGTGCTAGAACTAAAGGCAAAGGAGTAGTCAATATGAATTCTGAAATTGTTTTAGATTGGGGATACAAACTGCTATTTCTTTGATTTTGATTGATAATGCCCTACATTTGCATTTTACATTACATTATAGGTTGAGTAATTGCAGTTTTCATTGTAGCATATTGTTTTCTAGCATGCTTAAACAAATTTTTCTAGTAGGAATTTGTAAAAAAAAGGCAAGAACATCTAACAACACTCTCGTTGGATCTTCAAGGGGAACCCCAAGGATAAAGAGGGGTAGACTAACAAGAGCTTCTTCCTCAAGACCAATTCCTCAACATGACCCAAGATTCAGAAGCATAGCTCATGAAAATTACTTTAGAGCTAATATTCTAAGGAGGAAAATAGTCCAAGACAGAGCTTTTGAAATTGTTGAAGACCATTACCTAGAATACAAAGAAGAGATTTAGAAAAGAGAGTGAGAATCCTTCTGCTCAATGGCTAGCATAGGTTGGAGGAAAATTACACAGGAGTTCTATGCCAATGTTATGAGGTTCAAGGGAGACCAGATACCCAAATACCACACAATGGTTAAGGGGATGAGAGTGGATTTTTTTATGACAACATCAACAGGGTCCTCAACATTAATACTCAGAAACAACCTAGACAGCAAGAATGCAATGCTTTCAGGGACTTTCAAGAAAAGGATTATGTTGAAATCTTGCAAAGGATTGGAAAATCAGGGACTACTTGGGAGCTGAACATAGTAGAGAAACCCAAGTGCATCACCACCAAGAACCTCCTACCATTCGCCAAAGTATGGAGTGCCTTCATTCTAAGTTCATTCATGCCAGTCAAGCATAGCTCCACTTTAGTAGTAAAAAGGGCTGAACTTTTATTTGCTATAATGAGTGACATGTACATTAATGTAGGGCACGTTATTAGTGGATACATCTTAGACATCCTGAAAAGAAAAAGAGACTCTTTAGTCCTTCATTAATAACTATGCTATGTGAAGATGCAGGGTTTGAATTTGGTGATTACTAAGAAAGGATCAAAGCTGCACCCCCAATTTCAATAGCAATGGTGAAGGAAATATTCTCATATATTCTCTTTGTTCTTTCCCTCTCCCTTCCCAGAGAAAGCCTTTTATAACTCTGAATCTCTCTTGAATATGAGTTTGAACGTCTATTCCATTTAAATCCAAGTAAGTTTTTTGGAGCTTGGTTCTCCAACTTCATTTTTATTTCTCAATTTTTTATTAATTCTAAAGTTTTATGCTTTGTGATACTCAAGGAAACATTAATCCTTAAGATCATATCCTCCATAAAAAATGTTATACCTCTCTCTTGGATTTCCAAAAAAACTTGGTCTAAGAAACCTATTTTCAAGTAAGGGGAGTTAATCCTAAACCATAAATCTTATCTATGTATTTTGATTTAGAAAAATTCATACTACCTTACGTTAAATAACTAAATTGTAAGACTTTTTCTTAAAAACCTGATGTAGAAAACGGATTTTTGGTAAGAAAATCCTCTTTTGAACCCAAACTCCAGTATTCTCATTTTAGGTAATAGAACTCCAATAATTCTTAAGATGTTAGTACTAAGATAGGAACTTTGGGCATGAGAAACTAATAAATTATTTTCAAAATTATCTAGACAAAATTTTATAGTATAAACTATGAGTAATTAAGTTTCTAAGGAGTTTTTAAGATTTTACTATTATTTATGTATGTGCCTGTAATATTGAATTGTTATTTTGCATGATATATGTATTAGAAGATATTCAACTTTAGGATAGATGGTTTTACTAATATTGAGAAAGTGTATATATTAAATTGTATGCTTGGATTGAGTTTGTAGGTGTCCAACCTTTGACACGTTGTCTTGATCTGTGTGGTGTGAAACTGTTTGATAATTATTTTATATTAGACTGATATGATACAATAAATTATGGATGTTTGTCTGATAACTTATGTATGTTGAAATTGGTAGATTTATATTATTAATAAAAAGTGGATAATATGACATGATTGTGGAATTATGAGATGTGTGATTATAATACGTTAGTCATAACAGATTGATGGGCGTGATTATGATACATGTATTTTAATACATTAAAAGGTGTACTTATAATACATGTATTGTAATACATTTATTTATAAAATAATAACTCACGTATTATAACATGCTGATCTATGAAAAGTATTTGGAAATGGATGAAAATGATATGAGAAATGCTGAGAATATGTATAGATAGTCACATAGATACATTGAGGGTGTGGAATATAGGAGAAATGAGAGTGTTGAATGCTTTTTTATGACTGCGCATAATTAATAAAAATATAGGGAAAAGACACTATAGACCTCACACTTATATCCTGACTTAAATTCCTAACCACACTTTTGCTAAAAAGGACTAGGTTGGTACACGTTGTATCCATATGCACCGGCTAACCAACAATTATCTATACTATGGAAACCTCAAGGGATCCCAGGGGCAATAATTGTGATATTGTGATGGATACGATAAAGAATAGTAATTGTGTGATTATAATATATGTGTTGTAGCATATTAATTGGTGTTGTTATGATATATGTGTTGTAATACCTTGACAAGTGCAATTAGGACAGATTAATTGTGACGAACTGTACCACCCTCAATTTTGTGGCCTTTGTATAGAAAAATAAGAATTTTGGTGCAGGGTATCTTGTTATAGCAAGATATCTCTTGCTATAGCGAGAAAGAGTGTCCAGAATCAGGCTCTCTGTCGCTCTCTCATTGTAGTAAGGATGCTCTCGCTGTAGATAGAATGACAAACAACAAAAGAAAAGTTTCTAGTTTTTACGCTATAGCGAGGGAAGAGCTTGCTGAAGCGAGAGACAACTCACTAAGATAGCTCACTGTAGCGAGAATATTGCGAGTTAAGAGGTATTTAAAGGTTTCCAACCTAGAAAATTGAATCACAATCCAAAAATCTTGACCTCTACTATGTTCTCTTTGATTTCTCACCCTCTCTTATTAGAAATCCTCCTCTAAACCGCAATCTTCCTTCAAATCTGGGGTTGGGAGCACTCATTCAGATCCAAGGAAGTTTTTTACAGCTTGGTTCTCCAACTTCATTCTTATTTCTCTATTTTATCCAATCTAAAGTTTTGTATCTTGTGATACTTAAGGAAACCTTAACCCTTAAGACAATATTCTTTACCAGAACATTGTGCCTCTTCCTCGAATCTTTAGAAAAACCTAATCTGAGAGACTCATTTCCAAGTAAGGGGAATGATCTCAAACCTTAACTTCTCTTAAGTATTTTGATTTGAAAACACTAAGTTTTCTACTATAACTCTAATATTTTCTTAAAATCTAATGTGTAGGAATAGAGAGTTTGACATAAAAACTCCATGCTTATTTTCAAAACCAACTAAATACAATTTGTAATAAAAGCTGTTAACAAAACTATTTCAAGAAATAATATGATTTTACTAGTAAACCTTGTTCAGAGGTAACTTAAGATTTACACATTTGATATTTTTGAAATAATAGATATAATGTGAATATTGAATGTTGCCAAACTTTAGGATAGATGACTGTATTGATACTGAGCAAGTGTGTGTATGTTGGATTGTATGATCGGGCTAAGTCCAGAGATATCTGACCTTCAGCACATTAGATTGGGTTATGTGGTGTGAAATTATTTGATGATATTTTCGTATTAAATGATATAATGAATATAGATGTCGTTTGATAGCTGAAATATGTCAAAATGGGTGAAGCTATGTCATTGATGAAAAGTGTTTGACTGTTCATAAATGAAGAATGTTTTGTGTATGAAATGAAATGATATGACATGATGGTGGAAATATGAGAAATGTGATTATAATACATGAGCCAGAATAAATTGATGGATGGGATTATGATACATGTATTGTGGTATATCAAATGGTGTACTTATAATACATGTATTGTAATACATTAAGTTATACGACCAAAACCTACGTAGTATGACACGTTGATCTATGAGAAGAATATGAAAAAGACTGAGAATAGTTGAGAATTTTGAGAAAAGAGAATAATATGAAAAATCGTGAGAATAAGTATAGATAGTTACAGAGATATACTAGGGGTATAGAGTCCAAAGAAGATTTGGAAAATCTTAGAGAAATGAGAGTGGTGAATGCTAATTGTAAATGGGTGCACAATGATTTGCTGAAAGTAAAAGCATTCACAGGTCACACACTCATTTCTTGACGAGACTCCTGACTATACCTTTGATAAAAGGGGTCAGGTTGGCACATGTGTATCTTTGTTGTTGCGACTAACCAGTAGTTATCTATACTATGAAGTCCTCAAGGGATCCCAAGGGCAGAAAGTGTGATGAATATGTAGTATAGAAATTGTATGATTATAATATATGCATTGTAACATATCAGTTGATGTTGTTATGATATGTGTTGTAATACATCGACGGGTGCGATTAGGACATATGTATTGTGACATATTAATTGAGGTGGTATAATATATGTATCATGATATACAGATTAGTGTGAAAATACATGCCATACATATTTACAAATATTATTGATTGGCTATCATGTATGTGCTCCGCTGTGATAATGATTTGTATACTCTGAGTGTTATTATTAATCCAATATATATATATATATATATATATATATATATATATATATATATATATACATATATGAGATAATATTTTCAGTATTATATTTATATGTATATACACATTTCTTCTGTCAAATAAGAGATTTAGTGGGGCAAAAGATATTCACCCTTATTAATATTTTTCAGGTAATAAAGGTCCATAATCCAATGACCTTGTGGAAGAAGACTGCTCTATAGGATTTAGAATAATTTGAAGAATTGTGATGTTTTATTAGATTTACATTTTAAGCTGATAAAGTTCTGTAAATACTTTAAATATCAATTTTTGAGTTTCAAAAATTACTTTGATAAATTTTGTTGTAATTAATAATTTTGAAGTGTCATTGATTATGTCTTAGAGTTACATGTATGCATTGTAAACCAAATAATTTGCTAGACGTAAATTTAAGTTTTATTTATCACTTTAAAGTATCAAAATTATTCTTTTGAGAATTTTAAATACTTTAGAATCTTATAAAATTTTCATAAGAGGAATGCAAGTTTTGAAGTGTATGCATTGATTTTGTCTTAGAATTACATGTATGCATTGTAAACCAAATAATTTGCTAGACGTAAATTTAAGTTTTATTTATCACTTTAAAATATCAAAATTATTCCTTCGAGAATTTTAAATATTTTAGAATCTTATAAGAGGAATGTAAGTTTTGCTTTTATTCAATTCTTAAATCTATAAAACATAATAAAATTCCTCTATTTTTCTCTTTTGCTATAATAATTTATTTATAAGAAATTGAGGATGTTGCATGTACTAATTAATGTGATATAATACATATATTATAACATACATATAAGTGTAGAAATGTATGTTATAAATTTTACAAATGTGATTGAGTTAGTAAATGTGCTCTGTTGTGATAATTATTATATGATCTGTATGTTATTATTAACTAATATATTTCAAAATGTGTGAAATAATATTTTTAATATTATATAATTATTTTTTCAAATAAGAGATTTAGTGGGACAGAGAATACTCACTCTTATTAATTATTTTCAGAAAATGAATTTTAAAGAAAAATGAAAGAAGATTGTGTAATATTTATTAACTTCTATTTAAATTAAAAGGTTATGTATTTATTTTAAATATTTATTTCTAAATTTATTACATTTTGATAAGTTTAGTTGTAAATATTAGTTTGAAGTATATTTATATATTGATAGTAATTTATTTTAACTATAAATTACATTCATTTCTATAGAAATTTACTCTGCTGGAAAATAGTATTGTTATGTTTCAAATTTATATGTATGTAACATGGATTAAATAAATTCCTAAAGTGGAAATTTTAGTTTTTATTCTCTTTACAAATTTAAACTTTATAAATGCTTCCTTTGAAAATTGAATAATAAAAATAACACTATTTTCTTTATTTTTTTTCCTTCGCTATAATTTATTTCACAAATTTAAAATAAAAAAATTTTTAAAATTAAGATTCTACACTTCCGAAAAATAATTTTCAGAATTACATTTTTACACTTCTAGGATTAATTTCTAAAATAATGAGCCATTTTCATAAATAAATTTTTGAAATGAGAATTTTATAATTTCAAAAATTAATTTCAAAATTCAATGTTTACATTTCTCGATTTTAATTTGCAAGATTATTAATCATCTTAAAAAAATAAGTTTTTAAAATTATAATTTTATAGTTTTGAAAATAAGTTTTCAGATTTTTCTAAACTTTATTTTCAGAAATATTAACTCTTTCCATAAATAACTTTTCAAAATTAAAATTTTACATAAGTTATATTTTAGAGATAAAAAGTTTGAACAATATTTAGTAAGAGTATGAAAAGGAAAAAAAAAATACAAAATACAACTCCTGTTATTTAATTATTAAATAAATATATAAAGTTTTGACCAAAATACAAATTAAAATAAAAATAAAGTTAATATACATAAAACTATCATTTTTATAATTTTTAATTAGAATATGAAATACCAACTATCTATTCTTCTTTCTAGCATTTTGGGATGCTTTAAACCTAATTGTCACCTTTTTACCTAAAACTTCTTTTACTTTCTTTATTTTTAAATTTATCATAAGACCTCAAAACCCATACAACATATTATTCTCTTTATTTTCTTTCTTCATTATCATTTTTTTTACAGTGATTTTTTAATAAATAAATAAATATTAAAAATAATTTAGAATTGAGTTTTAGATCTTTCTAAGAGGTCTTTAATATGATAAAAGATTAACATTGTACAATAATTAAAAAATCAATAAAGATTAGAAAACTAACTGGATTAGAAACACACTATAATTAAAAATAAACGTACAATTTTCATTAAGACTAATACTGTTGATCTCTTTTTTATCGGAGAAGATATTAGCACTACACAATGCTCATGAAAATTGTTATCCTATATTGTGAGAAAAATAAAGTCTTAGTTCATTCCTAATTTGATATTTTAGATATTTTTATTTTAATAATGAAAAAATTAAATTTTCAAATAATTAGAACTGACAAGTGTAACATCTCAAAATTTTATTAATTCTAATTAGAGAAACTATATCAATCTATTTAAATAAAAAATTAAGTATTATATCATATTAAAAATTAAGAAAACACCTAGCAAAATTTATCAAAAAATAAGCCAAATTAGGATAGAATTGGACAATCAAGCATAGTGTGATCCAATTTTAGGTAGAAATTAATTATCCAAATTACTTAAAATGATTCTCAATTATCTAAATTAAGAAATACAAATATTTATTTTAGTTGAAAATAAAAAAAGTAGAAAATTAAATACAAGTTGCAAAATTAACAAAAAAAAAATGATCAAAATATCTTTAATATAGTCCTATAATGTTGGTCCATTTTGAATAAGAAAATAATTTCAGAAAAATCTAAAATCATTATAGTAATTTATTGGATCAAATAGGGTTATGAACATTCAGGAAATAAGCTCAAAGCCAAAGTACAAAATTCAAACAAATTTTGTATGATTCTTTTGGGCAAACTTTTCAAAATTTGAGCAAACTTTTCAAAATTGTCAATCTTATCCAATCTAATTCAATTTGCATGATTCTTTTGGCTTAAAAGGAAAGCCAAATTGAAAATAATTAAGCAATGAATTAGTTAAATGATATGAGCCAATTAAAGAAAAGACTAAGTCCAAAAAAATCTAAGAAAAGAGATACAAGTCAATGAACAAATCTCTAACCAATTAGCCTAATTAATTGGCAATCAAACTAGTCTAATTTCAGCCAATAAATAGTGTTCATGTAAGGGGAGAAATCTGACTAAAATAATTAAAAATTGAAAGCAAACTGAGCAAGTACAAGTGACATCATAAAAACTAAAATTTTCACCATATGTATCACTTTTGGAGATTATTTTTTACATGGATAAAGGTTAAATTAGTGGCTGGCTTTTGAAGCAAATTTTCTTGACTAATGTTCCCCTAGCTAGTCATAAGGTCCTTACACTGTTAAAGGAGTCCATTTTCACGTGAAATAAGGAAAGGAACATTGAAACACTTAGCCAAATTTCAAAATTCAACCAAACCAAACTTTATCAATCACTTAGCAATATCAAATACATACCAAGGAAACTCCATCACCAAGCCATGTCATAATCCATGCTTAAAAAAATAAGAAAAATTCAAAGAGAAACAACACAAACATCAACAAATTCATGCAAAACTAATTTGGAGAAGGAAGAAGGAGGTGTCAATCACACCAAAAATCCAAAAAGGAGATGAGGATATTACTCATTCACAACCCTACCAAAAAGGCGTCTGGACTGTTCCTTAATATATGTACAGGCTGAGTGTCACGACTCCTTTTTATAAAGGATCAATGACATCCTGCATCGTTTCTCCTAATTCTGACTCATTTATGAAATAATAAATGTATGGTACAGGAAATATAATTTTCAAAAATTAAACTTCAACAAAATAACAAAGCTCCGAGGGTGTTTTCATATAATCCAAAAATTATACAAGTGTATTTACATATTTACAGTAGTTGCTCTACATGGAGCTCAAAATACAAATTTATAAATAATAATTACATTCCTGAAGATTGTAGTATATAGTCTAGACCCACCACTAAGACCTAGACTAACAAAATAAGTGAAACTACATTCTTCTTGAAAGGCACGATGACCCCACACATTCCTTAATCAAACCTACCAGAATAGGAAATGGATGCATTACCTGCCACATCTGCTCCCGTACCATTGTACGATCATTGCAGCACAGACATGACAACACAAACAAGTGCAAGGGTAAGCTTATATAACTAACAGGCATAATCATATAGTATAAAGATATAACAGAAATATTTATACTGCTTTTATAATTCTTAGCAAACAATATAACAATCTCAGGCAATTGATGCAGCATGTTTAGCCCATTTCCATCCCAGCTAATGCAAATGCAGTAATTCAGTTCAAATTGGTTTCATAGCCTAAGTAATACAAAGAATCTATTTCTAGTCTTGGAGTGACCCATCCCGGTATCTGGATCCAAATAAAGTACAACTCAACCTCCTATTGTTACATGTCTAACCTAACTAAACACATAACTCGGCTTTAGAATGATACAAGTCAACATAATGCAACACAACAATATTTATAATCTCATTTAGTCTTAGCAGTGTAGCCAAACCAACCAGCACACAATAGAAATCAAGTATTTCAGCATATATCAAACATTCTCAGCACACACATCACGACCTCTGTAATGCCCTGAATTTTATAATATTGTTTGATTATCAATTTATATGTATGAATAGATGTTTGAATGTGTATTTGATTGTGTGATGAGTTGGATATAAATATGATGATGATGAGTATTGAATAGTGGTGTGAATATGTGCATAAGTACGTATAGATTTATGTACGTTTGTATAATATGATTGAAAGATGAATGTGGACTTGTGGTGGGATTGGAAATATATGTGTTGTAGGGGTGTTCTCGCTGTAGCGAGACGACCTTAGGCATAGAGCATAAGTCTGTGGCATTCTCGCTATAGTGAGAAGAGTCTCGTTGTAACGAGAAGGTCTTGGGAGAAAGAGGTGATTTTGTTAAGTTCTCGCTGTAGCGAGAAGGCAATAGAAAGGGTTTATTTCTGGGTTGCAGTCTCGTTGTAGTGAGAGGGTTTCGCTGTAGCGAGATTCTACAGAAAAGTGCAATTTCCTCTGATGTTTTTGCTGTAGTGAGAGATGGAACCTTGCTGTAGCGAGGGATAGCTCACTGTAAAAAGAATGTCGCGACCAGAAGGGTATTTAAGGGGTTAGGGTTTTGAAAATTCATTTTCTCACTTCTCCCTTCGAGCCCTCTCTTTATTCTTTCGATTCTCAACCTATTCTTACCGATTAAAGTGCCTCCAAAGCCGTTTGAAAGCTTAATTGAAGGTTAAAATCAAGTTTAATGCATTTGGAGGTAAGTTTGTGAGTTAAGGTTTTTGGGTTTTCATCCCTTTCTTTGATTTTTCAGTTTCTCATAGGGTTTTCCCTATATTTAGGACAAAAGTTCGTATGGCAAGCACTTTCATCATAGATTTCGTGTTGGGTGTTGGCACTTTTCCTTCAAACACGGTAAGTGTACCGAGTCTGTTGCTAGTAATAACTGGTAAAGTACCAGAGTATCATCCTCAGAGAGCAATTCAAATGTATTAATTACTAAGATGCGAATTAATTGAGCTTATAAACAATAGAATTGATAGGTGATTTTCATGAAATGTTAAATAACAATTTAAATGTAAATTAGTAATGTAAAATATAGTAAGATTCAAATTTAAAAGCTGGGATTGAATTTCATTTATCTCCCTCTCTGTATTCTCGTAATTCAGTGATAAATATAACAACCATTTCCATTGAATTTGATGCAAAATACAAAAGTCCTATATTTCAATTCCTTGAAATTATGTTTTTAAGATAATTTCTCAAATGTTGATTCCTCAAACAATTAATAAATTATCCAGCATTAAAATCAGGATTTAAAAGCAATCAATAACTTGAAATTTATTCCTAGAGTAACCAATTATTGAGTAATCTCAATTAGATCTAGATCTAAATAATATTTTTCCAAATATAACTCAGATCTAATCTCTAAAAACCATTAAATAGACAGATTCAACCATTAACACGGATTGAAATCACCAAAACAATAGAAATGAAGAAGAAACATCTATATTTATATAAATTCAATCCCTTACATTATTTAGTTGCTCATGGAAACCATAGTAACATGAATTGAGATACAAACAGAGTAGAACATCAAAAATCAAATATTCCTACTCTTTTACTCTGCTCTGTGCCGCTCTCTCTCTCTAAAAATTGATGTGAAAGAGTAACCATTTTTTGAACATAAAAGTCACCTTTTATACTGGTCTGCTCAAACTTCTCTCGCTACAGCGACATCCTCTCACTGTAGCAAGACACGGAGATACAAAATTAGGTCATTCTATTTACTTCTCGCTGCAGCGATGACTCTCGCTTCAGCCAGACAAGAAACTCTTGAGGTTAGAAATAACACATCAATAAATCAGAAATAACAATTGCAATTCACATCAATCTCATATATAATTAACATTCATTAATATCATGATTTCATTCTATTGTTACTCATAACATTCTTGAATTTCTTATCTCAATCATTCACTACCCCTAATATAGATATTTGTTGGATAGCTGCAACAACACGGATACAACATGTGTCAACCTAATCCTTTTTAGCAAAAGTATGGTCAAGAGTTTAGACAAGGAAATGAGTGTGAGACCTTGGTGATTTTACTCTCATTAGTTATGCGTAAATCAAAGAAAAGCATCTACCACTCTCATTTCCTCAAGATTTCTAAAATTTCCTCCATCTTCCACATGCCCAGTGTATCTCTAAACTATCCACACTTGTCCTTATCATATTTCTTTCCTTATCACCATTTCACTCTTTCATATTTCTCATTATAATTTCTCTCTTTTTCATTGCTCATCATATCATAAATTTATCACTTTCAGGATAACATATCTTTCATCTTTCTCTATTTTTATCTTATTGAAGTCCACTTTTTATATCACATATCAATTAATCATGCCGAGGGTTAGACACCCCCAGACTCAGTTCATAACATACATACATATATATATTCATCACACAAGTCATTCCAAGTCATCAAGGATAAGGAAACATATTTCATCAACAAGTTCATTCATACGTATATTCACAAACAAGAAACAGTATTATTCTCACGAGCACAAACACATCATGTTCTCAGTAATGGAATAGAGCTCTCTGTACTTCAAATAGATAGTTTTGTAAAGAGGTTAGTGGAAAAGGTCGTCCAAAAGATCAAGGTCTTCCTATATATTATAAAGAAGAGTATCCTTTGAGAAGAGAGAAAATAAAGGAAAATAGAGATAAGATTGAAGAGTCAGGCTCTGAGAAACTTACTAATGATTCATGGAATCAGGATTCAAGCTAATGATTCATGGAATCAGGATTCAAGCTCAGATTTGAAGCAGGTTTAGAGCTCAAAGGTGTCCTCATGGAGAAAGGAAGAGAGATTTCAGAGAAAAAGAGTCAGGGAAGGTTTCTTGGATTATAATGCAAGTTTTCTGGCTAGAAATTCCTTAAATACCCCTCAAACTTGTGTGCTTTCACTTGAGCGAGCAGGCTATCACTTGAATGAGGTCATTCTTGCTGGGTGAGTGAGAAAACCACGCAGAAGGATTTTCTCAGTTTTCTGATATTCTTGCCCGAGTGAGAATTGGTCTAGAGAGCTACTCAAATTTTCCTATGAGGCCACGTACGCAGGATCATTTCTCGCCAGAGTGAGATCACTTCTTGCTTGGGCGAGAGGACGGTTGAGGTAGGTTTATCCTGTAACGCCTTAAATTTATTTTCAAAAATAATAAATTTCACAAAATGGAACTAAGAAAATTTTCATTTAAAATGTACTTTCCCACATAGAGTTTTACCAAAGTATTCAAAATAATAAGGGTTTACAAATTCAGATTTAGTAACTGCTACATGACAAATTCAAGTACATCACATTTTAAAAATAAATTTAAGCCCTATAGCAGTGTCAACCATCCCTTCACTGAGTCCGGTGCTGAAAAATAAATGTAAGGGTAAGTACTCTACACTATCCAACATACACAAACATAGAGACTCACCTTGTACACTTCATGTGTTTTCTAACATATTCTATTCAATTATAAACAATCACCATCAACACTTTCAAGTATTCCATATCAATTCACAACCAGTGCACTCACTGGACCAACAACATTTACACACTCACGTGCACTCACTGCACGTAGCCACACTCACTGTGGCACTATGATCACAGTTTCATACCATGGATGGTTACCAATTACTCCCGCTTCATGGATACCATGTGTGCGGTCATAAGTTGCTCGATAAAGGTGTTGATCAAAGGTCTAGTCAGGAAGAGAGTGTGTGACCTGTGGTGCACCCACGCTCACTGTTGGTGTCAACACTACTCTCTCTTCCCCGAGGTATTTCTACCGTCCTTATCTTCCACACCTCAAGTATATCACTAAACCATTCATAGCATATTCACGATTGCATTTAACATGCCCCATTCACACACATTTTCAGTCACATACAACATTCATATCCATACACGGCACACATGCCACATTCTTTCGTGTCACATTCAACGCACAATAATTCTAACATAATTTCAAGTACGACAGCCGTTCTCAACACTGACTACATTGTAGTCAATCACGTAATTTTCATCATAATCCACCCAATCAATTTATTTTAATCACATGCATTATACAATCTCTGCTATATTATGCTCAATATCTATCACACGCAACATCCAAGCATTACTATATCATGTTTCATACCCAATTTCTACCCAAACACATAATTTCCTACCTTCTATCTCGACCACATTGCAATACATAGCAAAAATACACGGCATTCAAACACATTGAGATAGGGTAGAGTCTCCCTTACCTCGAATTGAAAACCCACACACGAAATCAACCAAGGAAGTGCTCCCTCACACAAATTTCGTCTTAAAGACATGGAAGAATCCCATGAGAACCAAGGGAAACCGAGAAAATAGAGAATGGGGATGAGAAACCAAAACCCTAACCATTAAAACTTACCTTCAAGCGTTCCTAACACAATTTCAATCTTCAATCTACCTCTCGAACAGCTTTGGAGGCAATGTAATTGATGAAATAAGGTTTTGGGTTGAAAGAATCGAAGAGATTTTGAAGGGAGGAATGAGAAATGAATTTTCCAAACCCTAACCCCTTCAAATACCCCTCTGGTTGCGACACTCTCGCTACAACAAGACTGTACTTAGAAATGCACCCCTCATTATTGCTCTCTCTCGCTGCAGCAAGAACACCCTGCATCATACACTTAGCCTATTTACAGTCCAGAAAATCAATCTTGATGCACAATCAGCATCCACTTCACATTATTCAAACATACACATATTTACACGTATATTCTCATCACCATTCAATATTCATCATTATCACATCAAACTCATCACGCACTCAAGTGCACATTCCACATCCATTCATATATATATATATATATATATATATATATATATATGTATGTATATGTATATATAATAATCAATATTTACAAAATTCGGGACGTTACATATCCTATCTTGCTTGAGTGAGAATGCTCTGAAATCTTGTGGTTATAGGTGCTTAGTCTTGCTTGAGCAAGACCTGTCTCGCCGGAGCGAGACTCCTAGCACCAGACCTTTATCAAACACTCATTAAATCAAATTGAAACACATTCTAACATCACCTAATACCAAGCAATTATCAATTAATAAATAAATAAAAAGCGGATGTTACAACATGATTGTTGTAACAACCTTTTTCTAACAACAAAAATACCCATTTTTTTGTTTTTTGTTATAACACCCAATTTAAATTGATTCTTACTCTTATCTTGGTGAATCATTCTCACACAATCTATCACATGTATTATATAATTAAGCAAACACACTTTCAAGTTCCAAATAACTTGTTACTTTTTTCTTTGGTAGCTCTAAAGACTGACTTAACATTCATACAAGATATAAAGCGTTCCATATCACTTTATACCTTCTACTCTAAGGATATAATGCATCTCATATCATATTAGTTCACAAATGTTAAATCTTTAACACGTATCATACCAATTAAGTAAAATCCAACATCAAAGAATTACTCACCTATTGACTCTATTAACCCTATATAACCTATGAAATTCTATACCTGTATAGGAATCCCCTTTTGTAACCATGATCTGATGGATGCAATTATGTTTTTGAACATAGCAATTATATTGACAAAATCTTGTTATAATCATGTACACCTGTGCCTCTGGACACAACATCAAAGATTTGCAAAACAAGAATAAAGGAGAAGGGTGAAACTTTTCAAATACTCATAAAATAGTTAGGATTTGAAAGAAAGGAAGTAACATACAAGTGGAAATATAAATTTGTATAAAACCTTGAATTTTTCTAGAGATCAACTTCATCAATATCATATAAGAAGTTATATTTATAAACATACTATGTACACAATTTGCGTGTCATAGAGTATGGTGTATCAGACTTACAGAAAAATCAAAAGGGATACTATAGTATAGATCCATCTTTAATATAATAATATTTCTAGGAATGTCATCAACATGTATCACCAACTTAAAGTGGCATGTCCTTTGGTACTCATTAAACACATAATTAAGCCTATTATGTACAAAACTGTCTATTAGTCTAATTCTTTCCTGAAGTGCTATCATCCTAGTTTCTTGAAAATGTTATTAAGGATAAGCGTCTATTCTATCATTTATGAATCATTATATCACACAAAAATCACAATTATAATACAAGGAAACATATTCATTTCCACAGCCAACTCATAAATACAGTACAATCACATATACATAACTCAACCGTTTATTATAATTTATTGTATTTTCTCCTTTAAATACCCACTGCAGTGCACTATGATCACAGACAATGATGCCTCCAATATTTCTTGAGGTTTTACTCAACTAGGTAAATATTCATCGATTAGCCTTTGTACACAGATACAAAGTATACAATAATCGGACCCCTTAGCAAAGGTATAGTCAAGAGTCTAGTCAAGAAACAAGTGTGAGGCCATGTGACGTATTTGCTCTCAAAAAGAGTGTGTACACATACACGAATGTCGCTCACCATCTTACATTTTCCTCAGATTTCCTATTGTCTCTGAACTTTGTACCACAACTATATCTCTGTAACTATTTACACTAGGTCTATTCCATATTTGACACTTATAGTCATCCCAAAAATCATTTCTTTCTTCATTCATAAGATCATGCTTAATAAAGCACTTCCGGACTAAGTCCACCTTGTAACACCTTAATTTAATTTTCAAAATAATAAATTTCACAAAATGGTAATAATTTAAATTTCATTTTAATAGAATTTCACAATAAAGAGTTTTATCAAAGTTTTTCAAAATAATAAAGGATTACAAGTTTATATCAATTACATGTAAATTCAAAATAAAATCTAAGCCCTATAGCAGTTTCATCCATCCCTTCACTGAGCCCGGTGCCGATTAGCTTAGTCACCTGAAAAATAAATGTAAGGGTGAGAACTCTACACTATCCAATACTCACAAAATATATTCTACTCAAGTATAGGCAATCACAAGCAACACTTTTAAGCATTTAATTTTAATTTGCAACCAATGCACTTACGGCACTGATAAATGCAGATTTTACTAGTATTTTACCTTAGTTTTTAATACATTTGATATGAAAAACATGATGGAAAAAGCTAGAAAACTCATAAAAATAATAGAATGTTCAATTCATTTCTAAATAGTTTAATTGTTTAGATTTTGTGAATTTTCTATGTAAAAAGTACTGATTAGAACCTATTTTGTAGGAAACTTTGAGTTGAGATCATAAGGGTGGAGGATTAAGAGGGAAAGGAAGAGAAAGAGTAGCAATTATGGGCTCAAAATACAAGAAATGAAGAATATAGTCTGGGCGTGGTCACTCTTGCTGCAAAAGTGAGTGTTCCAGAGAGTCACTCAGCAGAGCACACTGGGCGTTAACACTTTTCTTGGCAAAAGTGAGTGTTCCAAAGGGCTTCTTAGAAGAAAATGCTTTGCGTTACCACTTTTATCACTAAAAGTGAACGTTCCAGAAAGACTAAATATCAGGAAGCTCTGCGTGATCACTATTGTCACTGAAAGTAAATGTTCCAGAGAACCTCAAATATCAGAAAGCTTTGTGTGATCACTATTATCAATAAAAGTGGATGTTGAAGAGAGCCCTCAACGTAGGAAGTTACGCGTGGCCACTTTTACTCATAAAAGTGAACACGCGCAACCACTTGACCTTCTGCGTAGCCACTATTATCAATAAAAGTGATAACGCCCAAAAGGCAAGAAATTTATAAATTGCAGAAACACTTAGATTTTCGGGATCTTTTCCCATTTTCTCATTTCCACACCTTAGGAGAGTTAGAGAGGGGGATTGGGGGCGACTTCCAAGCTCTGGACCTTGAGAAATCAGGCTGGGGATTGGATTCATGAAGATATTCTCCAGCTCCTCTTCTTCTACTCTTTCTCTCTCTTTTTCTTTGATGAACATGTTTTAATTTCATTTTCTTATGGATTGATGGATCCAATTTTGATATTCTAAATTGATTGTGGATCTGAATTTTAAGATCTTGGTTGTGTTGAATGTTTAACTCTTTCCTTAATGCGATTCTTGAAATTGTTATTCAATTGAATTGAACCTAGAGGATTTTCATCAACAGAAGTTGAGTTAATTGCTCAGATCTGAGTTAAATGTCAAGGTTAGGGATGTCTTAGGAATAAGAATTCATGATCTTGTGATCTTATAATTTCCAACACATAATGCAATGTTTAATTGATTTACACCTAAGGAATTAGGGTAGTTAATTGAATATTAGGATCAATGAGTCAAGGAATTGAACTTTGATTAACCTAGTGAAATTGATCATCAATCAATCAAGGAACTTAGAGTTCAGATCTACTTCAATTTACAATTGATGAAGAGATGAAATCAATCCTGACTTTATTCACACATTACATTCAAACTCTGTTTTACTGCAAATTTCTTATCTTTTAATTGTTCTGGTTTATTGCTTTTGGTATTACACAACTCTTCCAAATTCGTATGGCTCAAATGCTTATAATTCTGTGAAGTGGTACTTGAAATCTAAATTCCCTGTGGAGACAATATTCTGATCTTAAATTTACTCATTACTTGCTGCAATTCCTAGTGCACTTGCTAGTGTTTAGAATTGTGAACACCAAAACATTTATACACAGATGCTCTCACTGCACATAGCCACACTTACTGTGGCACTGTGATCATAGTTTCACACCATGGATGGTCACCAGTTGCCCCTGTATTACGGATACTATGTGTGTGGTCATGAGTCACTCAGCAAAGGTGTTGGTAAGAGGTCTAGGCTGGATAAGTGTGTGTGGCCTGTGGTACACCCACGCTCACTATTAGTGTCGCTACCACTCTCTCTTCCCCAAGGTATTTCTACCGTCTTCATCCTACACACCTCTAGTGAATTGCTGAACCATTCATAGCATATTCATAATCACATTTAACATGTCTCATTTACACACACCAAATCAACAAGGAAGGCACTCCTCACACGAATTTCATCCTAAATACACGAAATAATCCCATGAGAACTAAGGGAAACTAAGAAAACAAAGATGAGGGTGAGAAACCAAAATCCTAACCATTAAAACATACCTCCAAGCGTTTCCAACACAATTTCAATCTTCAATCTAGCTCTCGAACAGCTTTGGAGGCAATCTAATTGATGAAATAAGGTTTTGGGTCGAGAGAATCAAAGAGATTTTGAAAAGAGAAATGTAAAATGAATTTTGTAACGTCTTATATTTCTTTTCTCAATATATACTAAATTTTCATAAAAAGTTAAATAGTTGAGTAAATTTTTCTTTCAAAAACTCTCTAAATAGAAACAGACATGGAAATGATATAAGGTTCAAAGAGTAAAATTTCATTAATTCATAAGTACTTTGGAAAAACAATGATTCTAAAATTTTCATCAGCAACACAAAAATAAATAGTAGTTTTACAACGGTTTCAAAAGAATGCTATAGAACTGAAATTATCCATTACATAACTCAAAATAACTAAGTCCTATAGCAGTTTTCATCCATCCATGCACTATGAGCTTGGTACTATTCGTCCTATTTTCTTGAAAAATGTTATGTAAGGGTGAGTCTCTACCCTACCACTCATACATAACATATATTCATCACAAAACACATCTTATCACAATTAAAGAAAACATTATGGCATTACATATCACAGTGTCATATAAAACATATTCTCATCTCAACACATATTATATTCCATAGATTCACAATTTCTTTTACTTTCATCCGCGCTTACCGCGCCCTGTGGCCACAGTTATCCGATGCCTCTATTCTGAGGTCTTACACATCTATGTAAATAGTTGCCGGATGGCCCAATGCAATACGGATACAACGCATGCAATAGACGGCCCCTTAGCAAAGGTAATGGTCAAGAGTCAAGTCGAGAAATGAGTGTGTGGCCATGTGGTGCATTCGAACACAATATTTTCCGTGCACAATCCCGAATGTCACTCACCACCCTACATTTCCCCAAGATATCCCATATCGTCTCCATCTTCCACTCCCTAATATATCTCTGTAACTATTTACATCATATCCTTTTCCATTTCATACTCTTTCGAGCATATTCACATGTTCACATATGCTATTTATCATGTTCACACATATTTTTCATTATATTTTCACATACTTTTCATCATATCCATCAAACCATGGCATATTCACAATACACATCATTTTAGCATGAAACACAATATATTCAAATATGAAACATCCATCTCTTTGTATATTTCATATCACAAAATCATAAAAATCATATCAACCATCCTCAATATACCTTATCATGCCTTATTTGAACATAATATCACATTTTCATCATATATTCATCATAAAATCACATAAACAACCAATTATTCTCACTTTTCACCGATTATTTCTCATAAAACAAGGATTATTCCATATATAATCACATACATGACAAGATCTATAAGAATACAAGTAATAAACATAACAAAATGATAAAGTAGAGCCTCCCTTACCTCAAAACAGAGCTTTTACAAACATTTTAACCGAAGATTTAACTCTAGAACGGAGGTTTTCCTAAGAACACCATGAACATCTATAAGAAAAAGAAGAAGAAGAGAAACGAACGGTAAATCTAACTTCAAACTTAGAGAAACTTACTTGAAATCCTTTAGAACGGACGTAGAATCACAGATCTGAAAAGAAATCTAAGTTTAAGAGGTTTAGTATGGGAGAAAATGGCGAGATATGACCTTAGAACCTTCGAGAACCTTGGATGGGAATGAAAATTTCATGTGAAGCCCCCTTATTTATAGAAAATTTTTTGAAGATATTAGCGTCAATGTGATGTAAGCGATGATGCAAGCGATGATGTCAGCGTCAACGTGATGTAAGCGATGATGTCAGCATGATGCAACTGATGATGCCAGCGTCAATTGTGATGTAAGCGATGATGTCAGCATGATGCAAGCGATGATGCCAGCGTCAACGTGATGTAAGCGATGATGTTAGCATGATGCAAGCGATGATGCCAGCGTCAATCGTGATGTAAGCGATGATGTCAGCATGATGCCAGCATCAACGTGATGTAAGCAATGATGTCAGCATGATGCAAGTGATGACATCAGCATGATGTCATCGATGATGTAAGCGATGATGTCAGCGTGTGATCACTGATGACATAAGCGATGATGTCAGCGTGAGGTCAGCATGATGTCACCGATGACATAAGCGTGATGTCGCCGATGACATCAACGTTATGTCACTGTTGACATCAGGGTTTATTGTACATACACGGTTTCTTTCTGCTCACAAAGTACTACAGATTTTTCTTATTAATATACTATAGGCATGACACAAAGCATAGGATGTTACAAATTTTCCAAACCCTAACCCCTTCAAATACCACTCTGGTTGCGATACTCTCGCTGCAACGACGCCCCTTGTCGCTATAGTGAAAATCTTAGAGGAAACTACACTCTGATTTCTGCAGAATCTCGCTACAGCGAGACTGCACCCAAAAATGCACTCCTCACTGTCACTCTCTCACTGCAGGGAGACATCTCTCGCTACAGCGAGAACACCCTCCACCAGACACTTAGCCAAAATTTTAGTCCAATTTTAGCCACAATCAAACATTCTCAACCCACACACACACACACACACACACACACACACACACACACACACACACACACACACATATACTCTTATACTCACATATTTATCCATATGCATTCATACACATCATGATTCAATATTCATCACGCACTCAAGTGCACATTCCAACATCCATTCACACATATCCATATACATATCTAAATAATCAATATTACAAAATTTTTTGGCATTACAACTCTCTTTTCTGTTAGGAAATTTCGTCCCCAAAATTCAACTAAACACACAAGTTACATAAACAACTCTGGATACAACTCTCTCATTCTACTCTCCGTTTCCCACGTGGCATCTCCCACATCGCTTGAGCTCTATATCCTTCACCAAGGAGATCTTTTTACCCCTCAGTTGTTTAACACGGTGATCTGTTATCCTTTCTTGATACATATTTATAAGATAAGTCTTCTCTCATTTGAACTGGGTTGAGATCAATCACATGGGAAGGATCTGGCACATACTGCCTCAGTTGTGACACATGGAACACCGGGTGTAGATTTTAGAGATTTGAAGGTAACGTTATCCAGTGTGTCATAGGATTAATTCTGCTCAACACCTCGAATGGCCCTATGAACTTAGGAGATAGCTTCCGAGATTTCAGAGCTCTCCCCACTCCGGTCACATGTGAGACCTTTAGAAACACATGGTCACCCATCTTGAACTTCAAAGGCTTCCTCCTCCTATCATAGTAGCTTTTCTGCCTATCGCTTTCATCTTTTCCTTGATAATCTTAATCTGCTCATTTTACTTTTGAATCATATTTGGTGCACACAGAGTAGCCTCCCCATTCTCATACCAACACAAAGGAGTCCTGTACCTTTGCCCATACACGGCCTCAAATTGTGCCATCCCAATGCTAGTATGATAGCTGTTATTGTATGTGAACTCCACTAATGGCAGGCATTCTTCCCAAGTTCCCTACTACTCGAGTACACAGGCTCTCAACAAGTCCTCCAGGGACTGGATGGTCCTCTCGGTCTTACCGTTTGTCTATGGGTGATAAGTCGAACTAAGTCTTAACTTAGTGCCCAACGCCCTCTACAGGCTCTCCCAAAACCTCGAGTGAACCTTGAGTCTCTATCTGACACCACACTAGTTAGCACTCCATGCAATAACCATCTCCCTCACATATAAGTTCGCAAGTCTCTCCAATTTATACTTCATGTTGATCGGGAGAAAGTATGCAGCCTTAGTCAACCGGTCCACTATCACTTAAATGGCATCATGGTTGTTCTTGGTCCTCAACAGCCCAGAAACAAAGTTCATGAAAATACTATCCCATTTCCACTCAAGGATCTCCAACGGTTGCAACAACCTGGGTGGACACTAGTGTTCTACCTTTGCCTTCTGGCAAGTTAGGCATCTGGCCACATATTCAGCCACATCTCTATTCATCCCATTCCACCAAAAGCTCTTTTGGATATTCTGATACATTTTAGTTGCACCGGGATTAAAACTCAGTCTACTCTTATGTGCTTCCTCAAGCACTATCTGCCTCAACTCATTCACTTGGAGAATGCACACTCGATCCCGAAACTTAATCACCCCATTCTCATAACAGTGGAACTCTAAGTCATTTCCCTCATTCCTCTGTCTCATCATATCTTGTAGGAAGGCATCTCCCTGCTGAGCATCTCGAACGTACAACAAGAAGTCATTGTGAATCGTCGTTGCTCTAAGATACAAACTTCCTGGCCTTACTTCCATGGCTAAATTCATGTCCCAAAATTCCTCAATTAGCTCCATCTCCTTTACCATCATTGCTCAGTGACTTCCTAAATTCATGGCAATGACTTCCTACTCAATGCATAGTCCACCACATTTGCCATCAGGATGGTATGACAATGTAAAATCGTAATCCTTGAGGAATTACATCCATCTCCTCTGCCGCATGTTCAGCTCCCTATGATCAAACAAGTATTTCAAGCTTTTATGGTTGCTAAACACCTCAAACCTTGCTCCATATAGGTAGTGCCTCCATAACTTAAGACCATAAACCATCACAGCGAACTCCAAGTCTTGCGTCGGATAGTTGACTTCATGAGGACGCAACTGCCTTGAGACATAGGCAATTACTCACCCGTCTTACATCAAAATACACCCAAGTCCATGCCCGAACGCATCACAATACACATCTAACTTTTGCTCTGGGTTGAGCAGAGCTAACACCGACGCCAAAGTCAACCTTATTTTCAGCTCCAAGAAACTAGCTTCACACCTTTTGGTCCACTTAAACTCCTTTCCCTTGTGGGTCAACTTCGTGAAAGGCAAAGCTATCTTAGAAAATCCTTCAATAAACTTCCTGTAATAACCCTCTAGTCCCAGAAAACTACAGATTTTAATCACATTTGTCGGCCTCGACCACTCAACTACTGCTTCCACATTTGCAAGGTCTACCATGATTCCTTCCTTTGACACTACATGCCCCATAAATTGAATCTCTGACAGCCAGAACTCACGCTTAGAGAATTTTGCATACAATTGCCTCTCCCTTAAAATTTGTAGAACAATTCTCAAGTGCTGGACATGCTCTTCCTGAGTCTTTGAATAAATTAGGATGTCGTCAATGAACACCACCATAAATTTATCCAAAAACTTATAGAAGATCCTGTTCACGTAGTCCATGAACACCGCAGGTGTATTGGTCACTCCAAACAACATCACCAAATACTCATAGTGACTATACTGCATCCTGAACGCCATCTTAGAGACATCCTTATTCTTCACCCTGATCTGATGGTACCTTGACCTCAGGTCAATCTTAGAAGACATTGCAACTTCTCTTAATTGGTCCATCAAGTCGTCAATCCTCAGGAGCGGATATTTGTTCTTTATCGTCACTTTGTTTAGCTGTTAATAGTCCACACACATCCTTATGTTCTCATCTTTCTTCTTTAACAAGAGCACTGGTGCTCCCCACGGTGACACACTTGGTCTTACAAACTGCTTCTACAACAAGTCTTCCAATTGCTGCCAACTCCATTGGTGACTTTCTATAAGGCGCCACAAAAACCAGGCTTGCCCCTGGAATGAGGTCTATAGCAAACTTTATTTCCCTCTCAGGTGTTAACTCGAAAACATCTTTAGGGAAAACCTCCAAGAAATCCCTCACCACTAATATACTTTGGCTCCACCACGCTTTCGGCCTCTGTTACTTTTACAACTGTTGTTGCACTGAAAGTAAACTGACTAGCAAGTGTACTAGTGTTGTTGTAGCAAGTTATAAAAAAAAACCTTAGAATCAAATTGAGTTCCATGTATCGTCTTCAGGGAATAAAGTTCTCAATTACCACTTCACAAGATCATAATTAGTTGAGCTTTACAAATTTTAGATGGATTTGGTATGAATGTATCAAACACAAAATTAGAGAGTAAAACAGAACAGTTAGCATAAAAGTATATAGTAAATAAATGTAGAAAGAGTAGCTAGGAAATTGTTTCACCTAAACTTCAACATTGAATCAATAAAATTCTGAACTTTCAAGCATTTAGATGGAATGACAATCAGTTTCATGTTACATTAATCAAAGGACAATCCCTTGTCTCAATGAATCTAGCATCTAATCAAATCACTCTAATCCCTTAGATCTAATCCAATCAAATGCTGCATTAAGTTTGAGAAACCAAAAGATTGCAAGATTAAGATATCTTATCCCTAAGAAACCAATAACCTTGGCAATTAATTCAGACCTCAGAAACAAATTCAATTTCCATTTATAAGAGTTCCTCTATGATTAGTTGATCAAATTTCCATTCAATCACTACTTTAACAGCAGAATCAATCACTCAATCCAATCCAAAACTCAAAGTTCAGATCCAAAATCAATTCAATGTTTCTATTTTAGATTCACAGTTCCTAACCACAAAAATTTTAAGCAAACATTACAAAAAGAGAAGAGAAGAAGAGAATGAACAAAGAAGAAATATCTTTAAGCCAATCTCCAATCTGATCCCTCAAGAAATGAAGCTTGGTGTTCGTCCTCAATCTCCCTCTCTGACTCTCTCAACAACAAAAACAAATGGAAAATGAACCAAAAATAAAATTCTTTCTAAAATTCCTGAGCTAACTGTCTTTTATAGAATTCCCGCTCTGCTGGCGTGATCACTTTTGCCAACAATAGTAATCACGCAGAGGCTAATTCTTCATTTCCACTTGCGCGTGTTCACTTTTGTTGAAAGTAGTAGCCACGCAGAAGCTTCCCTTAATAATGTCATACGCGTGTTCACTTCTGTTAAAAATAGTGAACACGCTAAGGCTACCTTCTTACGCGTGTTCACTTTTGTGGATAATAGTGAACACGCGCAGCAACTCTTCTTGGAGGACTCTCTGGAATGCTCACTTTTTCTAGAAAAAGTGATTACACAGAAGCTCTTCTCAATGCAACCTCTCTGGAATAGCAAAAGTGATTACGCAGAAATTCTTCTGTATTTTATGGTTCTGGAGTGATCACTTTCACTAGCGAAAGTGATCACTTAGAGGCTGTTCTTCAATTATCAACTTTTTTCCTCCAATTTTTGCTACTTTTCTTCTATTTTTCCTTTGATCATTCAATCCTCATAAACTTAGCTCAGAATTCCCTACAAAAGCATACTTGAATTGTCATTTTTTACATAGAAAATCAATAAATTTTAAAATAACTATGTTTAAAAGTGACATGCAACATTTTATTATTTTTTTTAAGGGTTTTCTACTATTTCTAGCATGTTTTCTTTATTAATTGCACTAAAAACTATTGTAAAATACTAGTAAAATATGGATTCATCAGCCTCCATTAAAAACATTACTATAAAGGCGTTGGCGTTTACCTGGTTCTCCCATGCACCTTGGCTCATAAGCCTTGGAACCTCTTTCATTATCGCACAGAAGATCAAGGTCTTCTCTCTATAGTCCAGCAGTACATGGTTGGCAGCCAGTCAATCCATTCCCAAAATCACATCCAGTTGGGACAGGGGCAAATATATTAAGTCCATCTTAAATTCCCTACCATGCACCATTATAGAGCATCCTAAACACACCTAAGATGTCACAACCGACTTACCAGTAAGGGTGGTCACCACAATGTTACATGGCAGTTCAGTCACATATATAGACCCAGACTTTTCACACAGTCCACCGAAACAAAAGAGTGCGTAGCACCCTAGTTAAACAACACATCAAGTAATTGGCCCTTAATAATGCATTGACCTCGGATTAGCTTCTCTGACTGCGAAGCCTTTGCTCCACTCATGGCAAAAACTCTACCAGGAATGCTCGACTTTGGCCCCATACTTGGCCCTGTGCTCCCTCTTGATTCTGGTCTCTGTGCTGCATTAGCACTGCCACTCTTCTTAGTGGTCCAGCATATATTTACAATGTGTCCTGACTTCCCACAATTGGTATAAGTTGTCTGTGGCTATGGCACTCCCTCACTATGTGTGGCCCTCTACACCTGAAGCATTTGATTAGCCCTCTGAAAGAGCCTGATCCTGAGCCAGAGCCAGTACCACTGCTCCTCTCCTGAGACAAAGTCCCTTTGGACTGTGAGTGCTGGAGCTCGAATATGACCCCTTAAAGAATCTAGGAGGTCTTCTATCTTGCCTCACAAGACCAACTCTCCTAGTTTCCACTGTCTTCCCCCTTTGAATTGGCTTCAAAGATCCTGCTCTTGCACACTAGAGTGGGCAAGTCTATCAGTTGAAACACAATTACTGTAGCTCGGATGTCTGGTCTCAGTCCATGCTCAAACTGAGCACACAAGTCCTCATCGTCATCTTTATGTTGGTAGTGAGGCTAGTACTTTATCAACTCTTGGAACTTAGCTGCATACTCCCCGCAGTTATGCTTCCTTGCTTCAGTTCAAGGAACTTTCTGGCCATCTGTTTTTTCAAATCTCAGGGAAAGTAATTCTCTAGGAAGATCACCTTAAAAGTCTCCCACTGGAAATGGCCACCTTCTTGTGGCAAGGTCTAACTGGCAAACCTCCACTAGTCCTCCGCTTCTCCACACAACAAGTATGTGGCATATGGAACCTTGTGTTCTTCACGACACCCCATTGCATTAAAGACCTTCTTGACATCCACCGCCCTTAGGGTTGAATCCTCCCTCAAACTTTGGAGGATCGTGCATAGTGAAGGCAAATAATCCTCAGTACTCAGTCGGCTCTTCGCCTTGGTTGTGCACCAAGGCCTCCAGAATTTGAGTCATGCACTCCATGAGGTCATTGGTGCCTTTAGCTGCTCTACCTCTACCAGCCATTACTAATCTAATCCCACAACAATTCAGCAAATAACATACCAATTCATCATATCAATAACAACATTTACATTTCAGGTAATCAAAATAAATCAACACGCAGCTTGGATGCTCCAGCCCGATACCCCAGTCCAGTTTGGATGAACTGGTCTGATACTAAAATTGTAACACCTTAATTTAATTTTCAAAATAATAAATTTCACAAAATAGGAATAATTAAAATTTCATTTTAATAGAATTTCCTAATAGAGTTTCATCAAAGCTTTTAGAAATAATAAGGGATTACAAGTTTATATCAATCACTGCTACAAGACCAATTCAATTATGTAAATTCAAAATAAAATCTAAGCCCTATACTAGTTTTATCCATCCCTTCATTGAGCCCGGTGTTGATCCTTTTGGTCACTTGAAAAATAAATGTAAGGGTGAGTACTCTACACTATCCAATACTCACAAAACATATTTTACTCAAGTATAGGCAATCACTGACAACACTTTCAAGCATTTCATTTCAATTCGCAACCGATGCACTTACGACACCAAAACATTTATACACACGTGCTCTCACTGCACGTAGCCACACTCACTATGACAATGTGATCATAGTTTCACACCATGGATGATCGCTAGTCACTCAGTAAAGGTATTGGTCAGAGGTCTAGCCAGGAGAAGAGTGTGTGGCCAGTGGTGCACCCATGCTCACTGTTAGTGTTTTCACCACTCTCTCTTCCCTAAGGTATTTCTACTATCCTCATCGTCCACTCCTCTAGTGTATCGCTGAACCATTCACAGCATATTCACAATCGCATTTAACATGCCTCATTCACACACATTTCAATTGCATATTATATTTATATTCATACACCGCACACAGGCCCACAATCATTCACATTACATGACACAGGTGCCCACACTCATTCACGTTACATTTAACGCACAATAATTCCACACTCACAACATTTCTAACATAATCCACACTTGCTTAATTATGCATTTTATAACACTCAAGAGTCAACATTTAACACACAATATTCAACGCAACCTTTCCACCATGATTTCATCATAACCAATCATTCACATTTATGAACATAATCATAATCAACTCATCCAATCACTACTAAATCATATTCTCCATCAGATTTCTATCATAATACAATCACAACCAAGCCATTCTCATTAAATATACATCTTTCTACATTTTATCTCAACCACATTGCAATCTATGGTAAAATAAATGAATTCAAAACACAATGAGATAGGGTAAAGTCCCCTTACCTCAAATGAAGACCCACACACTAAATCAACTCCCTACACGAATTTCATCCTAAATACACGGAAGAATTCCATGAGAACAAAGGGAAACCAAGAAAACAGAGAATGGGGGTGAGAAACCAAAACCCTAATAATTAAAACTTAACTCTAAGCATTCTCAATACGAATGCAATCTTTAATCTAGCTTTTGAATGGCTTTGGAGGCAATTTAATCAATGAAATAAGGTTTTAGGTCGAGATAATCAAAGAGATTTTGAAGAGAGGAATGGAAAATAAATTTCCTAAATCCTAACCCCTTCAAATACCCCTCTGGTCGCGACACTCTTACTACAGCGACACACTCCTACTACAGTGAGGCATCTCTCGCTGCAATGACGCCCCTTGTCATTATAGCAAAAATTTTAGAGGAAACTACACTCTGATTTCTACAGAATCTCGCTACAGTGAGACTGTACCCAGAAATGCACCCCTCACTATTGCTCTCTTGCTGCAGCGAGATATCTTTCGCTACAGCGAGAAGGCGACAGTTTCATACCTTCCTCCCAAAGCCTTCTCGCTACAGTGAGACTCCTCTCGCTACAACAAGAACACCCAACACCAGACACTTAGCCAAAAATTCAGTCCAATTCTAGCCATAATTATATATACTCTTACACTTGCATATTTATCCATATGCATTCATACACATCATCATTCAATATTCATCACGCAATCAAGTTTACATTCTAACATCCATTCACACACATATCCATATACATATCTAAATAATCAATATTACAAAATTCAGAGCGTTGCACACCTCACTAACCCCAGTAGATTATAGTTTCAATTATTAAGTCTTTCAAACCAGCATCATACTTCATCATAAAATCTCATACATGCATATTTCATATAATAACACTATAATCACTTAGCATGTTTTGATAACTTTCCATATTGAGCACTCATCATATATTTCATATGAACATATCACAACCATTCAATCCAAACAACCAAACAAGCATATTCTCAACTATCATTCATGCATAATATATTTCAAATACATATTTTCACAAATTCTCTATATAACAGTGCTTCAATGAGGACAAAATAAACACTTTAATAGAATGATAAAATAGAGCTCTCGTTACTTTGACTAGAGTATATGGAGAGATATTGAAGAAAATGAGAGTTCAACTACAGGAGTTCTCTTGGAGTCATTTGGATTTAATGTCCAAGCTTGAATTTAAAGAGTAATTGAAGTTTGAAGAAGTTTAGAGAAAGTGAGAAGAGAATGTGAGGTTAGAATAAAATGAAATTTTCATGCTAAAAATCTCTTAAATACCTCACAGTCCCACACGCTCTCACTTAAGCAACATGAGTCTCGCCTGAGCAAGGCATATCTTGCTTGAGCAAGCACACTAGACAGTGGTCTCGCAAAGCATTTCTTGATACTCTCACTTGAGCGAGGTTGAGCTCGCCTAAAGAAGATAAGGGTGGTAGAAATACCTTGGGGAAGAGAGGGTGGTGGTGACATTAACAATGAGCATGAGTGTACCACAGGCCACACACTCTCCTCCTGACTTGGCCTCTGACCGACACCTTTGCCGAGCGACTCGTGACCGCACACGTGGTATCTATGAGGTGGGGGTAACCAGCGACCATCCATGATGTGAGCGTGGCTACGTGCAGTGAGCGCACGTATGTGTATGAATATTGTTAATTCGATGAGCTTATCAGTCATGAATTGAATTAGAATGCATGAAAGTATTGATTGTGATTAATTATAATTAAGTATAATATGTTAGAAAACATGTGGAGTGTGCAAGGTGAGTCTCTATGTTTGTGTGTGTTGGATAGTGTAGAGTACTCACCTTTACATTTATTTTTCAGATAACCAAGATGATCAGCATCGGACTCAGTGAAGGAATGGATGACACTGTTATAAAACTTAGAATATTTATCTTGTTTTGAAACTGAAATATATTAATTAAGTCTTATGACAATTATTGACTTAAATTGTAATTCATCCTTATCCTTGAACATACTTTGCTGAACTATGCCTTGAAAAATCGTTTGAATGAAAAGTTTTATTTTTCCCATTTTGCGAAATTCATTTATTTTAGAATTTAAATTTAAGGCATTACAATTTTGGTATTAGAGCAGTTCATCCAAATTGGACTGGGTTATCGAGCTGAAACGTCCAAACTGAGTGTTGATATATTTTGATTACCTAATTTATAAATGTTGTTATTGATCTAATAAGTTCAGTGCGATTTGTTGAATTGTTTGCTAACTTAGATTAGAATGGCTGGTAGAGGTAGAGGTAGAGGAGCTAAAGGCACCAATGATCTCATGGAGCGTATGGCTCCAATTATGGAAACCTTGGTGCATAACCAAGGCAGAGAGTTGGCTGAGTACTAAGGGTTTTCTGCCTTCACTAGGCATAATCCCTCAAAGTTTAAAGGCAGGTTCGACCTAGAGGGAGCTCAGAGGTGGTTGGCAAATGTGGAGAAGATCTTCTACCCAATGGGGTGCCGAGAGGAGCACAAGGTGAACTACACCACCTACATTCTGTGTGGGGAGGCAAAAGAATAGTGGAGGTTTGCTAGTCAAACTTTGCGACAAGAGGTGACTTTCAAGGCAAGCTTCCTAGGGGTCTAAAGAAGCAGAAGGCTCTAGAATTCCTTGAGCTGAAGCAAGGAAGTATGACTGTGGGGAATATGCTACAAGAGGATAGGGAAGAAGATCTGTGTGCTTAGTTGAGCATAGGCTAAGGCCAAACATCCGAGCTGCAGTCAGTGTGTTTCAACTGACGGACTTGCCCACCCTGGTTAGCAAGAGCAAAATTTTTTAGGCTAATTGAAAGGGGAAGACAGTGGATACTAGGGGGACCGATCCAGTGAGACAAGATAGAAGACCCCTTAGGTTCTCTAAAGAGCCATATTCGGGTTCTAACCACTCACAATCTAGAGAGAGTTTATCTCAAAAGAAGAGCAGTGGGAAAGGCTTAAGATCAGGCTCTTTCAGAAAGATGATTAAATGCTTCAGGTGTGGAGGACCACACATAGTAAGGGACTGCCCGCAGCCACGAATGAATTGTAGTAACTGTAGGAAGTCGGAACACACTGCCAATGTGTGCTGGCCTGCCAAGTGAAGTGGTAATGCAAGTACAACTCAAAGGCCTGAGTCGAGAGGGAGCATAGGGTCGAGTATGGGGCTGAAGCAAAGCATTTCTTGATGGGTGTTTGCCATGAGTGGAGCAGAAGCTTCATAATCTGAAGAGTTGATTCGAGGTGAATGCATTATTAAAGGTCAATTGCTTGATGTACTATTTGACTCAGGTGCTACACACTCTTTTCTATCTGTGGATTATGTGAAGAGTCTGAATTTGTATGTGACTAAACTGCTATGTAATGTTGTGGAGACTACTCTGACAGGTAAGCCGATTATAGTAGAGAGTTTGAGGTGGACTTGATTTGTTTGCCTCTTTCCCAACTAGATGTGATTTTGGGAATGAACTGGCTAGCTGCCAACCATGTACTGTTGGACTGTAGAGAGAAGAAGACTTTGATCTTCGGTGTGACAATGACGGAATTCCAAGGCTTATGAGTCGAGGTACATGAGAGAACACGGTAAACACTAAGGCCTTTATGGTCATGTTCTTAATAGAGGTCAAAAGCGTGGTGTAGCCAGAGTATATCCTGATGGTGAGGGACTTCTTAGAAATTTTCCTAGAAGATGTTTCTGAGTTACTGCCTGAGAGGGAGATAGAATTCACCATTGACCTCATTCTGGGAGCAAGCTTGATTTCTATGGCACCATATAGGATGTCACTAGTGGAGTTGGCAAAGGTCAAGAAGCAAGTAGAGGACTTGTTGCAAAAATGATTTATGAGACCGAGTGTGTCACCGTGCAGAGCACCAGTGCTCCTGGTGAAGAAGAAGGATAAGACCATAAGGATGTGTGTAGATTACCGATAACTGAACAAGGTAACGATAAAGAATAATTGTCCACTTCCGAGGATTGATAACTTAATGGACCAATTGAGAAGAGCTTTGTTTTCAAAAATTGAGTTGAGATCAGGGTACCATCAGATCAGGGTAGAGGATGAGGATGTACCTAAGACAGCGTTCAGGATGTGGTATGGTCATTATGAGTATTTCGTAATGATGTGTGGAGTGACCAATGTGCCTGCGATGTTTATGAACTATATGAATAGGATTTTCCATGAGTTTTTAGATAAGTTTATGATGGTATTCACTGACGACATCCTGATTTATTCAAAGACTCAGGAAGACCATGCCAAGCATGTGAAGATTATTTTTCAAATTGAGGGAAAGGCAGTTGTATGCAAAATTCTCTAGGTGTGAGTTTTGGCTGTCAGAGATCTAGTTTCTAGGGCATGTAATGTTGAAGGAAGGAATCATGGTTGATCCTGCGAAAGTAGAAGCAGTAGCTAACTAGCCAAGGCCGAAGAATGTAACTAAGGTTCGCAATTTTCTAGGACTAGTGGGCTATTATAGAAAGTTCATTGAAGGATTTTCTAACATAGCTTTGCTCTTAACGAAGCTGACCTGTAAAGGAAAAGAGTTTAAGTGGATCAAAGGGTATGAAGCTAGTTTCCTAGAGCTGAAAATAAAGTTGACCTTAGCAGTTGTATTAGTTCTGCCTGATCCAGAATGGAAGTTTGATGTGTATTGTGATGCGTCTAGGCATGGACTTAGGTGTGTTTTGATGCAAGACGGATGAATAGTTGCTTATGTCTCAAGACAATTGCACCTGCATGAAGTCAACTATCTGATGCATGATTTGGAGTTAGTCACTGTGATTTTTGCTTTTAAGGTGTGGAGGCACTATCTCTATGAGGCGAGGTTTGAAGTGTTCAGTGATCATAAAAGTTTGAAATACTTGTTTGATCAAAGGGAGCTAAACATGCGGCAGAGGAGGTGGATGAAATTCCTCAAAGACTATGATTTTACATTGTCTTACCACCCTTGCAAGGCAAATGTGGTGGCCGACACCTTGAGCCAAAAATCATTGCATGTGGCAGCAATGATGGTAAAAGAGATGGAGCTTCAGGACATGAACTTGGCTATGGAGGTAAGGCCAGGAAGTTTATATCTCAGAGTGACGACAATCCACAATGACTTCTTCGTGTACGTCCGAGATGCTCAGTAGGGAGATGTCTTCCTGTAAGACATGATGAGGCAGATGGGTGAAAGGAAAGACTTGGAGTTCCACAATGATGAGAATGGGGTGATCAAGTTTTGGAACCGAGTGTGCATTCCCTAAGTGGATGAGTTGAGGCAAATGGTACTTGAGGAAGAACATAAAAGCAGAATAAGTTTTCATCCTGGTGCGACTAAAATGTATCAGAATTTTTGAAAGAGATTTTGGTGGAATGGGATGAAGAGGGATATGGCTGAATATGTGGCTAGATACCTAACTTGTCAGAAACCAAAGGTAGAACACCAGTGTCCACCAAGGTTAATGCAACCGTTGGAGATCCCTTAGTGGAAATGGAATGGTATTTCCATGAACTTCGTTTCTGGATTGTTGAGGACCAGGAACAACCATGATGCCATTTGGGTGATAGTAGATCAGTTGACTAAGGCTGCACAGTTCCTCCTGATTAATATGAAGTATAAGTTAGAGAAACTTGCGGACTTATATGTGAGGGAGATAGTCAGGCTGCATGGAGTGTCGACTAGTGTGGTGTCTGATAGAGATTTGAGGTTTACCTCAAAGTTTTGGGAGCCTACAGAGGATGTTGGGTACTAAGTTGAGACTTAGTTTGACTTATCACCCACAGACCGACGGTCAGACCGAGAGAAATTCTCTGGCAACGGCACCAAAAACTTGTTGTTAGTAATCTAAACACTAGCAAGTGCACTAGTATTGCAACAAGTAATGAGTAATTTTTAAGATCAAGATATCGTCTCCACAGGGAATTTAGATTTCAAGTATCAATTCACAAAATTGTAACCATTTGAGCCATACAAAAGTTGAATAAGATTTGTAACATCTAACAGCAGTAAACCAAAATAATTAAGAGTAAAGGAAACTTGCAGAAAATAGATCAATGAATGTAATGTGGATTGATTCAATTATGCTTCTAAAAATTCAAGAACTTGGTTAATTAACAATCAGTTTCGCATTTCAATAGCCAAAGGTTAATTCCTTAACTCATTCACCCTAATCCCTTAGGTGAAGTTCAATTTCATGTTGCATTAAGACTTGGAACATTAAGATTGTAGAATTAAGTGTACTTATCCCTAAGAAACCCCTAATTCTGGTTGTTCATTCAGATTAGAGAATCAAATCCAATTCCCATTGGCAAATGTTCCTTTAAGGTTAATCAAATGAATTTCCGTTCAAAGATTATGTAAAAGTGTAGAATTAACAACTCAATTAATCCAAATACTCAAATTTTAGAAGCAAGAATCAAATCAATACATCAATTTGAGTTCCATAGACCCCTAACTACAAGAAAACTACTCAGACATGGGAGAAGAAAAAGAGAAAGAAGAAGAAGAAAAAAAACTCCAAAAAGCCATGGCCAGAAGCTCCAATCCGATTCCTCTTTTTGGAAGCTTCAAGACTTGACCCCAATCTTCTCTCTCAATCTCTCTCAACGACAATTTAATAGAAAAACGGAAAATAAAACTGAACTCCCAAAAATCTAGGCACATATGGTATTTATAGAAATTTCTAGATTTGCGTGTTATCACTTTTATGAAAAATAGTAGCTACGCACAAGGTTAGTTGGTTGTGCGTTAACACTTTTATGAGAAAAAGTGGCCATGCACAACTTTACTGATGTGAGAGCTCTCTGGAACTATCACTCTTGCTGATAAAAGTGTCACCGCAGACCTCAAGTAGTTGCGCGTTACCACTTTTATGAATAAAAATGACTACGCGCAACTCGCCAAACTGAAGGCTCTCTAGAACGATCACTTTCGATGATAATAGTGGTTACGCAAAGCTTTCCTGATATTTTGCCTCTCTAGAACACTCACTTTTAATGATAAAAGTGATAACGCCCAACATGCTGAGTTTGGGGCTTCATTGGAACTCTCACTTTTCCTGGCAAAAGTTGTAACGCCCAGGCTTCACTTCTTCTTTGAACTTTGGAGTGATCACTTTCACTGACAATAGTGATCACGCCCAGTCTGCATTTCCTTGTTCTTGTGTTTTGGACTCCAGACTTGCTACTTTCCTCTTCCTTGTCATCAAGCCTCCATTTACATGAACTTTGCTCGAATTATTCTTTCAAAAACAAGATTAAAAACTTAATTCCTAAGCAAAAATTCCACAATTGCTAAAATAGCTACAAATTGAAAGAAAACTTCAATTCATTCTCTTTTTTTGAATTTTTCTACTTTCTTCATATATTTTTCTTATCAAATGTGTTAGAATTATGCTAAAATATCAGTAAAAATATGGATTCATCAATCCAGAAGTAGAATGAGTAGATCAAAATGATTAGAGAAAAGATGAAGGCTACCCAAGATCGATAGAAGAGCTACTATGATAAGAGGAGAAAGCCTTTAGAGTTCCAAGTGAGTGACCATGTGTTTTTGAAGCTCTCATCTGTGACTGGAGTTGGGAGAGCTCTGAAATCTCGAAAGCTATCTCCTAAGTTTATTGGACTGTTCAAAGTGCTAAGTAGAATTGGTCTGGCAACATACTGCATATCGTTGCCTCCAAATCTCTCAAACCTATATCCAGTGTTCCATGTGTCACAACTCAGGCAGTATGTACCGGATCCTTCCCACGTGATCGATCTTGACCCATTTCAAGTGAGAGAGGACTTATCCTATGATATGTATCCGGTAAAGATTACAAATCATCGTGTTAAGTAGTTGAGGGGTGAGGAAATCTAGTTAGTGAAGGTGATATGGAGCTCAAGTGATGAGTGAGATGTCACATGGGAAACGAAGAGTAGAATGAGAGAACTGTATCTGGGATTATTTGTGTAACTTGCGTGTTCAATTGAATTTTGGGGACAAAATTCTCTAAAGGAGGGGAGAGTTGTAATGCCCCAAATTTTGTAATATTGTCAATTATTTATATATGTGTGTGCATGTGTGTGTATGATAAGTTGATATAAATATGATGATGATGGTGTGAATACATATGTATAAGTACATGTGGATAAATATGCGAGCATAATATATATATATATATATATATATATATATATATATATCTGTGTGCATGTGTGTATGTGTGTGTTAAGAATGTTTGATTGTGGCTGGTTTGGTTTCATTGCAAAATTGGCTAAGTATGGGTGTTATAAGCGATTCTCGCTATAGCGAGAAGGCCCTAGGCAAAGAGCATGAAACTATGTTGTTCTCACTGCAGCGACACCTTCTCTTGCTATAGCGAAACTCTTTGAGAAAACTGATCTCTGGTTTGTGCAAAATCTCGCTATAGCGAGACCCTCTTGCTACAGCGAGACTACACCCAGAAATACACCATTCACCGTTGCCTTCCGCTATAGCGAGAACCCTCTCACTGCAGTGAGAATAGTACAGTTTCATACTCTTTACCCAGTGCCTTCTCGCTACAACTACAGAGGGATATTTGAATAGTTAGGGTTTGGGAAACATATTCTCAGTCTTCTCTCTTCATTTCCCTTTCGATTCTCTTAACTCAAAACCTATTCATACTTATTAAATTGCCTCAAAATCCATTTAGGAGCTAGATTAAAGGTTGAGATTATGTTGGGAACACTTTGAGGTAAGTTTGAATAGTTAGAATTTTGATATTTTGTTCCTCTTCTTGATTTCTTTGGTTTCTCATTGATGAATGATAATTTTTCTCGGTTGCAAAAAGATTTGTTGTCAACCTTCATCAAATATGCAGAAAAATTTATGTAGTTTAGGATGCAAGCCTAGGTTGTCTCCAATGACTTTGGTTTGTAACATATATTGAACATGTTGTAAACATTCACTATAAAAGCAATTAAAACAAGGGGGTTTTGTGTGATTCCAATTTTAATGTAAAGGCAAGTGATGAAATTAATGAGTCTAGTCAATGAAATGTGCAATCCTTAGTTTGTTCATGTAATTCAATCCCTATCCCTCTCAAGATTCAATATTTTTCCTCTCCCTCTGAATTAGGGTAACTCAAAAAGCAAGAATTAACCTAAAAGTCTTATACGAATTAAGCAATTTACATGGGCTCCAACTCTTTTACTTAAGATTACGCAACCTTAGAAATTAACTTAGGATTAAGCAAACCAAGTTAAGAATTTCATCAAAACTAATTAGGGTTAATTAAGCAATGTCCCCCTTATTCAACCATTAATTCAATTCAAAGAGTTGGAAAATGTAAATTCATGAAGAAAAGGGAACTACATTGACATTCATACCCAGGAATTCAAGAATCCATGAACTCACTAAGGAATACAAGAAAATTTAGCCCTCCATAAGGATGGGTCTTACAAATTCAAGATGAAAACAAAGGAAAATCAATATCATTAATGCAAGAATTAAAGGAAAATGAAGAGAAATTGTAAATCAAACCCTAAAATTGGCCTTGGCTATCATCCAAGGATTCTAAGCTCTGCAAAATGCTCCCAAAGTAGCAAAAGAATCTAAAGTTATGTCCAAAAGCTCCGTACCCTAATTTCTCAAATCCTATTTATAGTACATAAATTTTCGCCTAAAGTAACTACTCTGGTTTCATAGTGATAACATGCAGTGCTCCATAGTAGTTACTATCGCTCCACAGTGGTTATGCGCAAGTCCTCTGATTTGGGCCTTTCTGGAGTTATCACTTTGGCATCATAGTGATAACGCGCAATGTTCCATAGTAGTTACTCTCACCTCATAGTAGCCACGCGCAAGTCATATGCTTTTGGCCTCTCTAGAGTTATCACTTTGGTATCAGAGTGATAACTTTGGTTGCTCTAAAGTGTCTACTATGGTTCCAAAGTAAGCACGCGCAACACTTCTTCAAAATAGGTCTCTTTAGTTGTTACTATGGGTTCATAGTGATCACTTTAGTCTGCCCTTCTGGATTTAGCTTGCTGTAGTGTGTTCACTATGGAGTCCAAAGTGGTCACTTTCATATCAAACTTTCTCAAATGCTGAAAATTCATGGAAAAAGTCTAGAAATTCTTGCACAATTATTCAAATGATCAAAATTGCAAACTATATCTATGTAAGTCAATGTAAATTAACCAAAAATTAAGAAACCTATGATATTTGACCAAAATGATGTTTTTATGTTATTTACACTTCCTAAGTTTACTTTTTCTATTAAGAAACATCAAAATGACAAGTAAAAATCCAATAAAAGGAAGGACAATCTGGACTGCTGCCCGTAGGTAAGGGGCACTGAAGGTGGGGGCATCATAAAGCTGTGTGGTAGTCATCCCTAACTTCTTCCCTATGTTCAGAAGCATCGTGTCCATCACTGTCATGAGGGCCTTCTGTCCAGCATGAATGGAGTCCTGCCTCAAAACAAGCTGCTTCATCTGCTCCCTTATTGGAGTATCCCTCTTGTAGTTAACTGGTAAGGATAGTCCTAGGTCAGCAATCTTTTTGGGTTTAAAGAAGTCCTTCACCATTACTGCAGAAATAGTTAGGGCTGCTCTGATTTTCTGCAGGTAGTCTCCAAAATCTACCCTAGCATCTTGGCATAGCATGGTGATGATGGACAGAAAACCCATGGAATCTCTGCTCCTGCTCAAGATGTCTATGATGGCACTACTAATTACCTCACCCACATGGATGGGCATGCCTGTCAGAATTGCATAAATGAGCTCTGTTCTCTTCACTGCTAATGTAGAAAAGTGGAGGACTGGCATGAAAGAGTTGAGAATGAAGACACTTTAGACTTTTGCTGCAGGGATGAGGTGCCTTGTGGTCAAGTTCTTGGGCTACATCTTGTAGTCAAATTCCCAATTCTCACCCTCCTTGCAGACAGTTTCAATGATAGGCTTGTAGTCCTTGTCCTCTTGGATGCTGAAAGTGGTGAAGTCCAGTTGGCCAGCTAATTTATGCATAGCTGGGATGTTCAGAACTCTTTGGATGTTAGAGGGGGTGAAGTTGACCAGTTTTCCCCTCACCATGCTGTGTTTGGGAGGGAGACCCTTATGGCATTGGCAAAGAACTCTTGGGTGATTTCCTTCCACCAAGTACCAGCACAGGTCGTGAAAAGGTCCCATCCTCTCCTCTGAATCTCCTCTTCAAATCGAGGATAGGCGCTTTTTTGAATTTCAAAATTGTGATCCTGCACCAATTTCCTTCTTAAAATGTTTGAAGTACTCTTCATGCTCCAATGACTGAAACCTGGGGTCATGGTTAGGTGAGGTGCAGAGGAAGATGCACCAGCTATTTTGGCTCTCTTGGGCCTTGGAGTGTTCTTCCTTGGTGTGTTGGTCATGGTTGCTGTGGAAAGAAAGGAAAAAATTTGAGTGGAATATACATTGATATGATACAACAGATGTATATGGCAAACAAAGTGAAATTCAGATTAAAAGGGGCAAAGTAGAACACAAAGTGTGTTATAATGAAGTAATAGGCATGACAACATGAAGGTGTGGAAATAGAGACAACAGTTATGCAGCAGCAAGATGAATTTGATGCAGGGAATACACACAATTAGTGTAATAAAGACAGGATTCCAAATTCAGTGTAACAGACCAGTATGTATATCACTGCAGCTTTAAGAGAAACTCATTTAAATGATAGGCAGTGTAGTTCAAAGTCTAATCTGCAAACGTGAATGTAATTGTGTATGTGTGCAGTGGAACAGTGGGGTTATGCAGCTAACATGAATAAGGAAACATGTGTGAACTTGGACAAAGAAGTTATTCAAGGGTGTGAGGTAATATAATTAGGTACTTTCCATTAAAGTAATATATACACAAACAAAATAAAAGTGATTAATTTGGAACAGCAAAGATCAGCAAAGGTGTGTGTGTACAGCAGGGTGTATCAGAGATTAAGTAAGCTAAACAGGGTGCAGTCAGGGCCAGAGATGCAGCAACACAATAGCACAGCAATGCAGAGAATGTAAGGGTGTGGTAGAAATGCATGTACTAAGTACAGACAAGGATAATGTGGAGTGAATGAAATGCAGCCCATGCCTGCATACTAATTGCTGCAGCTAATGGCAGTGAATTGCAGTGAAGTAGTGAATATTATGCAGGTGGAAAATTAAATGAGTCCTTATTATATCAAACATGCAAGATATTCACCAATAGAAATGAAAGTAGGTACCCTATAATGCAGCAATGGCATAGAACACAAATTAACCAAAATACAACTCTCAATCCCTTTTGATTAGACAGATGCATTGCAAATAATAGAATCAACACTACAATTGCTATGTACGAAATGTTCAAGCACAGGTAGTGTAGTTCTCAAATTCTAGTCTGCAGCAGTGAAATGGGAATGGCAATCTTAATTAGCTAAAGAGCGATAAAGCAGTGCATCCACACAGTGAGAACTATGGTATTGAAATTGGATAGTTTAAAAAAACTGCAAGAACTGTATTAGAAGTGCACTGGCAGTGTATCGAACAGTCCTATGACAGCAAAATGCACGAAGCAAGCATGATCACAAATGGAAGTAACTACCCTAGGGTCCAAAATCAGCTGAATGCAGTAGGATTGCTACAATAAACACTTGCAAGTATGCTTAATTAGACATTCACATTCTACAGGGTAGTTTGGATCTACTCATTACAATTAACGAGGCTCCAAGTTAAAATTTTCAAGCAAGAGTGAACACTCTAGGGTTCAACAATGAAGAATGCAGCAATTGTACCAAAATGAACACTCGCAATCACTCCTAAACAGATAATTACACTCCACATTGTAGTTAGAATGCATTAATCAAAATTTACGAAGCCCCATATTAAAATTCCCAAATGACAGTGAGCACTTTGAGGTTTGACAAAGGTAAAAACTACACAAATTTTCCCAAAACACACCCCCAGTCCCTTTAAATCAAGCTATGGATGCCTCTCCCAACAGAGTTTACACAGAAATGGCAAAGCATGAGGTTCCAGTTTGAAATCCCAAACACAGTGGCCACGCTAAGGAGTAATCAGACAGAGTGCATAGATATTGTGCAGGAATTAAATCAAATTAACGTCCCTCATCCATTTAATCATGCAACCAAACCCAGAATATCAGTTTCCCCCAAGCAATTTCAACTTATAAACCCAGAATTAAAAACCCCAAATTATTGAATGAGGAACCCTAATGTAAAAAGAAGGGAAATTTGAAGATTTACCTGGATGAGAGCTTTAGATAAGTGCAAAATCATGGGAATGAGTGAGTCTTAGCATAAACCAATGTGAAGGAAAAGGGAATTTTCAAAAAGATAGGAAGCAAAGGTGAGAGCGTTCAAAGGTTGAGGGAGAGTGAGGGCTGGAGTAATCACTTTCAATTTATATAGGCTGTGGGCGTCATCACTTTCAAACCATAGTAGACATGTGCATTTGTATTTTTCAAATTGAATGTTGTACGTAATCACTATAGGGCAAAAGTGACAACTATAGAAGGGGCACTTTTTTATAAAATGCCAAAGTGAGGTGGGCGTAGTTACTATGAAATGGGAGTCACTATACGCAACATGATTGCTCCAGGAGGTGCCTCTGTAGTTGTCACTATGAAACCAAAGTGATAACTACAGATAGCCCTCTGTATATGAAATGAGTTATGAGGGCCAAGGATTGGAATGGAGGTTGGTGCATGGTGATTGCAAGTTAATCTCCATAACTTCTTCCAAGGTAGCTGAGTTTTGCAAGAATGGCTTCAAGCAGTGCCCATTCACCATAAAGCTTTTGCTAGTGGAGTCACTTATGATCTCTACTGCACCATGGGAAAATACCTTTGTAATTGTGAAGGGTCCAAGCTACCTTGATTTGAGCTTTCTAGGTATGAGTTTAAGACAAGAATTGAACAAGAGAATCTTTTGATCAACGTAGAACTCTTTTCTTGAAATCTTCTTGTCATGGTATTGTTTAGTTTTTTCCTTGTAAATTCTGAAGTTCTTATAAGCCCCAAGACGTAGCTCTTCCAACTCTTGCAGTTGTAATCTCCTTTGTTCTCCAGCTGAGTCATAATGGATGTTGCAAGTCTTTACTACCTAGTAGGCCTTGTGTTCCACTTCAATTGGTAGATGGCAAGCCTTTCTATAGACCACCCTGTATGGTGACATTCTCAAAGGTGTCTTAAACGTTGTTCTATGTGCCCACAAGGCATCATCAAGCCTGTGACTCCAGTCTTTTCTATGTGGCTGCATTACTCTCTTAAGTATTTTCTTGATTTCCCTATTAGAAAGCTCAACCTATCCATTTGTCTGTAGGTGGTAGGCAATGGAAACTTTGTGTACAACTCCATATTTCTTCAACAAGACTTCCATAGTCCTATTGCAGAAATAACTTCCTTGATCACTAATGATGGCTCTAGGGATTCCAAACCTGCAAAATAAGTTACTACGAACAAACTCTGCAACAACTCTAGCATCATTAGTTCTTGTGGCTTTAGATTCCATTCATTTTGAGACATAATCAACAGTAAGAAGTATATAAAGAAAACCAAAAGAGGAGGGGAATGGCCCCATAAAATCAATACCCCAGACATCAAAGATGTCATAATAGAGGATGGGCTGTTGAGGCATCTCCTATCTCCATGTAATTACTCCTCTCGCTCTTTGGCATCGCTCACAAGTGGAATATGCTTGCCATGAGTCCTTAAAAATTGATGGCCAGTACAGTCCCGCATCTAGCACCTTTCTTGCTATCCTCTGAGGTCCTCGATGACCTCCTACAACTTAGGAATGACAGAACTGCAGTATGGATGAAATTTCTTCATCAGGCACGCACCTTCTGATGACTTGGTCACTGCAGAATTTCCATAAATAAGGGTCATCCCAAATGTAATGTTTGGTATCACTCCTTATCCTATCTTTTTTAGATTTTGGTACACCTGCTGGAAAAACTCCTACAATAAGAAAGTTAACAATATCAGCATACTAGTGTGTCTGTGAAGATATAACTTTAAGAGTTGTTCATCAGGAAAATCATCTAAAATTGGAATAGGGTCAAGAACTCTCTTTATCCTGCTCAGGTGGTCGGCTACCAAATTCTGAGTTCCACTTCTATCCTTGATCTCCAAATCAAATTCTTGAAGTAAGAGCATCCATCTTATAAGCATGGGCTTAGAATCTGTCTTTTTCAGCAAATACTTCAAGGCAGAATGATCAGTAAAAACCATAACTTTTGACCCTAACAGATATGATCTAAACTTATCCAGTGCAAAAACTATGCCCAACAATTCTTTTTCAGTTGTGGTGTAATTACATTGTGCCGGATCCAAAATTCTAGAAGCATAATAAATGATGTGAGGAAACCTACCAACCCACTGTGTCAATGTAGTTCCACTGCAAAATTGGATGCATCAGATATTAATTCAAATAGTTTGGTCCAATCTGGAGGTTGGATGATGGGTGTGGTGGTCAGGGCTTCCTTAAGCATATTAAACACTTCTTTACACTTTTCAACAAAATTGAACTCAACCTGCTTCTGCAAAAGTTTGGACAAGGGAATGGCAATTTTGGAGAAGTTCTTAATGAATCTCCTGTAGAACCCTGCGTGTCGAAGAAAACATGAGCCTCTCGAATGCAAGAGGGGTAAGGCAATTGTGCAATAACATCAAGTTTTGTAGAATCTACTTCAATTCCTTTTTCAGATATGATATGGCCTAACACTACACCTTACTCTACCATGAAATGACATTTTTCAAAATTTAGTACAAGGTTAGTATCAATGCATCTTTTCAAAACTTTTTCCAAATTACTCAAACATGCAGAAAAAGATGGGCCATACATAGTGAAATCGTCCATAAAGACTTCTATGCAATCCTCCACTAAATCAGAAAAAATGCTTAACATACATCTTTGAAATGTTCCTGGAGCATTGCACAAGCCAAAGGGCATTCTCCTATAGGCAAAAGTGCTAAAAGGACATGTAAATGTGGTTTTTCTAGTCTTTAGGTGCTATGCAAATTTGAAAATAACTAGAAAAACCATCAAGAAAATAATAATGAGACTTACCAGCCAACCTTTCCAACATCTGATCAATGAAAGGCAATGGGAAGCGATCCTTCTAGGTCGCTTGGTTAAGCCACCTGTAGTCTATGTAGACTCTCCAACTATTCTGGACTCTGGTGGGTATCAACTCATCCTTTTCATTCTTCACCAGAGTAAGTCCAGATTTCTTTGAGACCACTTGGACTGGGCTGATCCAAGTGTTATCTGATATAGGGTAGATAATCCCAGGTTGCAGCAACTTGGTGACCTCCTTCTTCACCACGTCTAGAATAATGGGACTTACCCTCCTCTGAGGTTGCCTCACTAGCTTAGCACCCTCCTCCAATAATATTCTGTGCATACAAAGAGAGGGGTTGATTCTAGGAATATTAGCAAGGGTCCAGCCTATACCTTTCTTGTGCCTCTTAATCACTTCTAGGAGTTTCTCCTCTTGTTCAACATTTAGCTTGGTGGAGATTATCACTAGAAGCTTCTCATTTGCCTCTAGATAGGCATATTTCAGATGTTCTGCCAATGGTTTAAGCTCCAATGTAGGAGGTTGCTCCACAGAAGGAAGTGGTTTAGCACTCTCAGTAGAAGAAATCTCTACAACATTCAAATCAAAGGGATTAGATTCAATTGTACTTGCTGAACTAAAAACATCACATTCCTCCCTTATCAACTTGTCAATCTCTTCAATATTAGAATTTGCAGAATTCACATTCAAAATGTTAGAAATACTAGAGTCACACATAGAAGAATTATTACAATATTCATAAATTGGAGTATCTATATATTTAGTAAAATCAAAAGAAAAAATTGTTTCTAAAAATTCAAAAAATTGTTCATATATCAAATCATCAAATAAATCAATTTGGAAGACAAAATGTTCTTCAGATGGGTGCTTCATAGCATCAAGTATGTTGAAACGCACAATGTTGTCCCCAAACTCCATAGTGAGTGTCCCAGCATGCACATCAATTTTCGTTCTTGTGGTCTTCAAGAACTGTCTTTGATGAATCCACTTTTTATTGTATTTTTACTTGCCTTTTTTGTGCTCCTTGATAGAAAAAAATGGAGTTAGATAGTGCAAATAATACAGAAATCACATTTTGAGTAAATATCATAGGTTTAATAATTTTTGGTTAATTTGCATTTAATTACATAGATATAGATTGCAATTTTAATTATCTTGATAATTTTCCAGAGTCCCCAAGCTAATTTTGAGAAATCTTGGCCCTTGGATGAAAGTTGACCCCAAAGTAGCCACTTTCAGGAGCAAAAGTAGCAACTACAGCAAGTCTGGGTATTAAAGGGTCCAAAGTAGCTACTTTCAACCTTCATAGTAGCAACTCCAGAAAGATCCAGGGATGCCGTTTGGGAAGCAATATGCGCATGGACACTATTGCCTTTCATAGTGGCTACGCGCATCCAAAGTAGCCACTTTCAACCTTCATAGTAGCAACTCCAGAAAGCTCCAGGGACACCACTTGGGAAGCAATTTGCACGTGGACACTATTGCCTTTCATAGTGGCTACGTGCATCCAAATTAGCTACTTTCAGCTTGAAAAGTGGCAACTATAGAGAATTTGCAAGATGCACGTGAACGCTTTCAAGAGCCAAAGTGGACACTTTCAAAGGCAAAAATGGACACTTTGCTGACATGTACTCCACTATAAATAGATTTTAGGAATTAGGGTACGGGAGCATAGACTTGAACTTTAATTTTTCTTTCTTTCTCTTTACCAAATTAGGACATTTTTCTTTCCAGAGCTTTGGAGCCTTGGGTGACAGCCAGGGATCCATTATAGGTTTTAATTTCCAATTTCTCTCTAATTCTCATTTAGTTTATATTAATGTTGTTTACATTTCTGCATTTCCTTCTTTCATTTGTGAAGCCCATCCATATGGAGGGCTAAATTCTCTTGTAATTCCTAGTCAACTCATACGGTTCTTGAATTCTTGGGTTTAATGGCAATATTACTCTTTCTTTCCTTGGATTTATTAACCCTAATCTCTAAATGAAATAAAATTTACATGAGGGGAACATTGCTTAATGAACCCTAAATTACCCAAATGAAATTCTAATCCAAAATTGCTTAAATTTTGATTAATCTTTGAGATTGCTTAATCTTAGGGATAGAGATTGGAGCCCATTAAGATGCTTAATTTTAATTGGATGCTAAAGTTAATTTTTGCTTGTTAGATTAACTTAATTCAAGGGAAGAAAAAGGGATTATTGAATCATTTGAAAGAAGACAACACCCTGGTACTGCATTCATTTCTTTGCATATTTGATGAGGATTAACGACAATCTTTGTGCATAAAGAGTACCAAAAATTCATTTCATCAAATTGGTGCTGTTGCCAGGGAATTTTTGGTCCTGAACTTATGTTGAACATGATTGGTGCTCTGTTTTTGTGTTTTGCATGTTAATGTATTTGTTTCATTTTTGAGTTTTTGTATTGTGTTGATAGCCATACGAATTTTGTGGTCTGTTTCTGCATTGTTGTTGCATGATTTTCTACATCATTTCCTTCATTCGAGTGCTGCAATTTTTTAATTACTCACTTTCAATTTTCTGCACTCATTTTGTTGCATTATACTATGTTTTTCTATACTTTTGCTGCATAATTCTGCAGAAGTTTACAGAGAGATTTCAAATTGTTCTTGTTATTTCATTTACTCAATTTTCTTTCAATTTAGTTAGTTTATATCTAGTGCATGATCCGATCAAACCCTGGAGATTTGTATCCATTAGACCAGGAGATTGATAGGACTTTTTATAGGAATATTAGGACACATAGGGATCACTCTGAACACTCTGAACCATCATCATCTCCTACTGCATCTTTGCAATTTGTGACACCGATTTCTGTTTACTCTTCTATATTTTCACTTGACTTTAGTTTTGGAGCAATGGCAGGTGATGAGAGGACTCTTAAGGAGCTAGCTGCACCGGATGTCACATACCAAACATTGTGCATCCAATATCCAGATGTGGACGCTCCTTTTGTTTTGAAAACTGGATTAATTCACCTTCTACCTAAATTCCATGGTTTTGCAGGTGAAGACCCTCACAAACACTTGAAGGAGTTTCACATTGTATGTTCTACTATGAGACCTCAAGGTGTTCTGGAGGAGCATGTCAAATTGAAGGCTTTCCCTTTCTCATTATGGACACTGCGAAGGATTGGCTCTACTACCTTCCTCCTGGATCTATTACAAGTTGGGACAACCTCAAAAGACTATTTCTAGAGAAGTTCTTTCCATCCTCCCGAGCTGCATCCATAAGAAAGGAAATTTGTGGAATTTGACAGCTAGAAAGAGAAACTCTCTATGAATACTGGGAGAGGTTCAAAAGACTATGTGTCAGCTGCCCCCACCACCAAATCAGTGATCAATTATTGATCCAGTACTTCTATGAGGGATTACACCCAATGAATAAAAGTATGATCAATGCAGCGAGTGGAGGAGCCTTGGTAGACAAGACCCCTGTGGCAGCCAGGAACCTGATAGAAAACAAGGCTGCCAACTCCCAACAATTTACAACTAGACAGAATTCCTGTTACTAGAGGTGTGCATGAAGTTCAAGCTGCAGAACTACACAGATTGGAGCACAAGATTGATAAGCTTGCCTCCATGGTAAAGCAATTGGCTGCAATGCAAAAGAGTGTTGTCTCTGCAACACCTCCACCACCAGTTCTAGCTACGCTTTGCGGAATATGCTCAGCTGCGGATCATTACACAGACAGCTGCCCTACATTGTAGGAGTCAGACACTCCTGAAGGTAATCCCCAAGCCTATGCTGCAAATATTTACACTAACAAATTTCTTTTTCAGCAGCCACAACAACAACCAAGCTGGGATCTTTCTTCAAACCGGTATAACCCGAGCTAGAGAAATCATCCAAACTTGAGATGGGGAGGAAATTCCAACCAGCAAAATCAGCGAAGCAACAACTACCAAGCTGGTCAAAGCAGGCCACATCAGCCACGCCAATGGAATGATCAACAACATGGGCAACAACCTCACTAACAGCAGCAAGCGTCCTCATCCCAAGCCTCTTCCTATCAGAAGAATGAGCCTTCATTGGAGGAGCTTGTGAAGCAGATGGCCATGAGCAACATTAACTTTCAACAGCGAACAGAGGCCAGTATCAGAACAATTGAGAACCAGATGGGACAGTTGGCTTCCTCTATAAATCAGATTCAGTCCCAAAATTCAGGCAACCTCCCAGCACAGACAGTCACAAACCCAAAGAATGTCAGTTCAATTACTCTGCGATCTGAGAAGGTAATGCAAGAGCCTGAAATGCCTAGGGAGAAGGAGATCCCACGCCCCTTGGTTGTTGAAAGGGAGTAAGAAAATGCACCCACCACTCAAGAAGTGGTAGAAGAAGCTGAAAGGGCAATTCCACCACCTTTTCCTCAAACGGTTATGGTCACCAAACCAAGAAAGCTGACGAGAGTGACAAAGAAATCTTGGACACCTTCAGAAAGGTTGAGGTGAATATACCCTTGCTGGAAGCAATTAAACAAATACTCAAGTACGCCAAGTTCTTGAAAGATTTATGTATACATAGAAGGCGTCTGAAGGGTAATGAGAGGGTCAACATGGGTAGGAATATTTCTGCACTTTTTGAGAAACAGAGAACCACAATGCCTGAGAAGTGTAAAGACCCAGGAACATTTACTATTCCATGCATCATTGGTAATAATAAGATAGACAATGCCATGTTAGATCTAGGAGCATCCATTAATGTTATGCCATTGTCTATTTTTTCCTCTCTATCTCTTGGTCCCTTGCAGCCCACAGGTGTAGTAATTCAGTTGGCCAATAGAAGCACAACACATCCAGTTGGACTTGTTGAAGATGTGTCAGTGAAGGTGAATGACCTCATCTTTCCAGCTGACTTCTACATCCTTGACATGCAAGAAGAGGAATCACTCCAAAATTCTGCACCAATCATTTTGGGAAGACCATTCTTAAAGACTACAAGAACGAAGATTGATGTACATGCCGGTTCACTCACCATGGAATTTGGGGAGAGCATTGTGCGCTTCAACATATTGGATGCCATGAAACATCCAATTGAAGAACATTCTGTCTTCAATATTGATGTATTTGATGCATTAGTGGATGAGAGCTAGACTGAAATTTTGAGAAATTCTTTCCTTAATTTTTCCCATTGTGTAGATGCTTTTGTTTGTGAATCATATGAAAATTCTTTGTATGATACTTGTGCTGAAAATTCTAATTATTTAAATGAAAGTTCTAAAATTTTTAATGTTGATGAAGTTGATAATTCCATAGAGGTAGAATGTGAAGTATTGGATTTAGTAAATACAGTTGAATCTAACCCCTTTGATTTGAATGTTGCAAAGATTTTGTCAAATGAAAATGCTAAATCACTTCCCTCTATAGAGCAACCTCCCACATTGGAGTTAAAGCCTCTACTGGAGCATCTGAAATATGTTTATCTGGAACTAAATAAGAAGCTCCTAGTTATCATCTCCACCAAGCTTGATAGTGATCAAGAGGAAAAGTTGCTAGAAGTTATCAAGAAGCATAAAAGAGCCATTAGGTGGACACTTGCTGATATACCAGGAATTATCCCCTCCATGTGCATGCACAGAATTTTGTTGGAAAAGGATGCTAAACCGGTGAGACAACTTCAAAGGAGGGTGAATCCCATCATCCTAGATGTGGTGAAGAAGGAAGTCACTAAGTTGCTTCAAGCTGGGATCATATACCCAATCTCTAATAGCACCTAGGTTAGCCCTGTGCAAGTGGTCCCAAAGAAATCTGGACTTACTGTGGTCAGGAATGAGAAGAATGAAATGATACCTACCAAAGTCCAAAATAGCTGGAGAGTTTGCATAGACTACAGGCAGCTGAACTAGGCAACAAGGAAAGACCACTTCCCACTACCCTTCATTGATCAAATGCTTGAAAGATTAGTAGGTAAGTCCCACTATTGCTCTTTAGATAGTTACTCTGGTTATTTCCAAATATGTATTGCCCCTCAAGACCAGGAGAAAACCACATTTACATGTCCCTTTGGCACCTTCGCTTATCGAATAATGCCTTTTGGCCTATGTAATGCTCCTGGCACATTCCAGAGATGCATGTTGAGTATTTTTTTTTTTTATTTAGTGGAGCACTGCATAGAGGTCTTCATGGATGACTTCACAATTTATGACACATCCTTTCATGCCTGTTTAGTCAATTTAGAAAAATCTTGAAGAGGTGTATTGAAACTAACCTTGTACTTAACTTTGAGAAATGCCATTTCATGGTAGAGCAGGGTGTAGTTCTAGGCCACATAATCTCTGAAAAAGGCATTGAGGTTGATCTTGCAAAATTGGATATTATTTCACAGCTTCCTTATCCCTCATGCATGAGGGAGGTTCATTCTTTTTTGGGCCATGCAGGATTTTACAGGAGGTTCATCCAGAATTTCTCCAAGACTGCAATTCCTCTTTCGAAGCTGCTGCAAAAAGATGTTGAATTCAACTTTGATGAGGATTGCAAGGAGGCTTTCAACTTCCTTAAAAAAGCCTTAACCACTACACCAATTATCCAACCTCCAGATTGGTCAATACCCTTTGAGCTGATGTGTGATGCCTCAAATTATGCAGTGGGAGCTGTCTTTGCACAGCGGGTTGGTAAGGTCCCACATGTCATTTATTATGCTTCTAGAACCTTAGACACTGCACAATCCAATTATACCACAACTGAAAAGGAATTATTGGCCATAGTGTTTGCATTAGATAAATTCAGATCATATCTGTTAAGATCAAAAGTTGTGGTGTTCACTGATTATTCTACTTTGAAGTTTTTGGTTAAAAAAACAGATTCTAAACCCAGGCTAATAAGGTGGATGCTCTTACTTCAAGAATTTGACTTGGAGACTAAAGACAGAAGTGGAGCACAAAACTTGGTAGCAGACCATTTAAGCAAAATAGAGGGAGTCCCTAAACTCATTCCCCTCAAAGATGATTTTCCTGATGAACAACTCTTAGAGTTGTGCACATCACATGTACCTTGGTATGCTGATTTGGTTAATTTTTTGGTTGTAGGAGTTTTCCCAACAAATGCATCAAAAATTCAAAGGGATAAGATCAAGAGCGATGCCAAACACTATGTGTGGGATGACCCTTACTTATGGAAGTTCTGTAATGATTAAGTGATCAGAAGATGTGTCCCTGATGAAGAGATCGCATCCATATTGCAGTTTTGCCATAATTCAGTTGTGGGAGGACACCTTGGACCTCAAAGAACAGCAAGAAAGGTGTTGGAATCAGGATTGTACTGGCCCTCCATTTTCAAAGACTCTTGGTGAACATACTCTGTCTGTAAGAGCTGCCATAAGTCAGGAGGAATGATCACCAAGAGACAGGAAATGCCTCAGCAACCTATCCTATACTATGACATCTTTGATGTCTGGGGTATTGACTTCATGGGCCCCTTTCCCTCTTCTTTTGGTTTCTTGTACATTTTACTTGCTGTTGACTATGTTTCAAAATGGGTAGAAGCTAAAGCCACCAAGACTAATAATGCCAGAGTTGTTGCAGAATTTGTTCGATCCAACTTGTTTTACAGGTTTGGCATCCCACGTGCCATCATTAGTGACCAATGAAGTCATTTTTACAACAACACAATGGAAGTTCTGTTGAGAAAATATGGAGTTCTGCACAAAGTTTCCACAGCCTACCACCCTCAAATGAATGGCCAGGCCGAACTCTCTAACAGAGAAATTAAGAAAATACTTGAAAGAGTTATGCAGCCCCACATAAAAGATTGGAGCTGCAGGCTAGATGATGCCTTGTGGGCACACAGAACTGCTTTCAAAGCACCGTTGGGCATGTCTCCTTATAGAATAGTCTTTGGCAAAGCTTGCCATTTACTAGTTAAGATAGAGCACAAGGCATACTTGGCAGTGAAGGCTTGTAATCTGCACTATGACTCAGCTGGAGAGCAAAGAAAGCTTCAATTGCAAGAGCTGGAAGAGTTACATCTAGAAGCATATGAAATTCCATAATTTATAAGGAGAAAACCAAGAGGTCCATGACAAGTTGATAGCGAGGAAAGAATTTTGTGTTGGTCAAAAGGTGCTCTTGTTCAATTCCAGCCTCAAGTTTAAGCCTGGAAAGTTTCGCTGAAGGTGGATTGGTCCATTTATAGTCACACAAGTGTTTCCTAATGGTGTAGTGGAAATCAAGAGTGACTCCACTAACAAATGTTTCACAGTGAATGGACATCGCTTGAAGCATTTTTTGGAGAACTTAGTTCCCTTGGAGAAGATTGAAGAGGTGGATGTGTACTCCCCCATCATTTCCTTCAACCAAGACCCCTGTCATGAGTAAATCACTTCGCACGTCAAGCTAGTGACGTTAAAGAAGCGCTCTGTGAGAGGCAACTCACATGTGAATAAGGAATTTTGTTCTTTCCCTTTGCATTCTGTCAATTAAGTTTTTGTTTTCATTTGTAGATAGATCTCTGATACAATTCAATTTTGTGTAAATAATTTTTTGTGGACTCAGAATTTTTGCAGGGACTTTGGTAGCAGCAACAACTTTGGGTACTCATTCATGCTTGGTACAATTCGTTTTTCGTGAGAGTGGCCACTTTCATAGGCCATAGTGGTCACTTTGGGCTCAAGGTAAGCATGTTTCTCTCTATAGTTCCCACTTTTAAGAGTGAAAGTGGCTACTTTGACACCCAGGGGGTCAATAATTTGCGCGTGGACACTTTTAAGTCCAATAGTAACCACGTGCAAATTTGCCTTGAATTTTGGCTTCACTGTAGTTGCCACTTTCTCACTTGAAAGTGGCCACGCACACTTGCCCCTCAAAGGAACCCACTGTAGTTGCCACTTTCAAGTCTAATAGTAGCCACGCGCATATTCCCACAAAGAGGAACCCATTGTAGTTGCCACTTTTAAACCCAATAATAGCCACACACATTTGCCCACAAAGAGGAACTCACTGTAGTTGCCACTTTCTCACTTGAAAATGGCCACGCGCACCACTCCTTGGGCCAGCCCACTGCATGTAGCCCCTAAAATCTTTGAAAGTTACAATGCCCAGCTCACACACTCACAACACACACCCACAAACACCCACTCACTCCATTCATTCACGTTGTAACTTCTGACGCACCTCATGACATCTCCACCTCTCAATTGAGTTTTTGCACCTCCAATTCACACATTTCTACTTCTGCCGCCACACCCAAAGCTCCAAGCAAGGTAAATCTCTCAACCTCTCTAAATTCATGGGTTAGGGTTCTTGAATCCTCCAATTTGGGGCTTTTTAATTTTGCCCTTATATGTTGCAATTGATGTGAATTTCTTGTGTAATTAAGCATTGTTGTATGAATTAGAGTGGATGAGGTCCTTTAATTGCACCCAATAGCCATGTGTGGCTGCCACCATGTTCTACGTTCCCACTTTTGTCCCCAAAAGTGGCCACGCCCATTTCCCATTTGTTATGACTCTCATTTGCTGTTTTTGTTATGCCCCTTCCCTTTATTTTTATGTTCTAAACATGCCCATCGTGCCATTTCATTTCATATTAATGCATGTTGATGTCTAAATTCAGTTCATGTCCATTTACATTGAGTTCTAACCTCTCCATTTTGCTATTTTGCTTCTCAAAGTCCATGGTATTTTGCTGTTGCTGCACTTGATTCTCATGCACCTTTTATAATTAGCCCTGTTTGCTGGCCTTTCTGGGTGTTAAACATGCTTTTCGTGACTTTATTTTCACTATTGCTGTGTTATGGCCCTTAAACTTAGCAACTACATTGTGTTCTATAGTCAATTGCTATACATGGTGAACGTTTGCCACACCATTTATTTTGTACTTAATTGCAATTGTATGTATCATTTAAGCCCTATGCTTTGCCCATAGAATGCATCTTTTATAGACTGCAGTGTGTTTTACCCCCTTTCACTGGTCTGATTACTTGTTGTTGTTCGTCACCATAGAGGGTTGACCCAAATTTTTCCTGCACTACCCATTCATATACTCTTTCTTTTCTGCAGGATAATGTCTAGCATTCCCAAAAGGAACACTCCCAGAACCAAGAGAAGCAGGCCAGTTGAAGCCTCTTCATCTCAACCCCCTCCTACCCATGACCCCAGGTTCAAGTCCCAGAGCATGAACAGTATTTCAAGGAGAACATCTTGCAGCGCCAGATCGTCCAGGACAGGAATTTTGAAATCCAGCAGGGGACATTTCAACAGTTTCAGGAGGAAATAGACAGGCGTGGCTGGGGACTTTTCACTTCCTGTGCAGGCAATAGGTGGAAGGACATCACCCAAGAATTCTATGCTAATGCCCTATGCCTGGAAGCTAACACTTACCCCCCAAGCACACCATGGTCAGGGGTAAGCAAGTTAGTTTCACTCTAGCCACCATCCAGAGGGTTTTAAACATCCCTCATCTGCAGAAGCAACCTGGCCAGCTGGATTTCACTACATTCTGCAAACAGAAGGAAAAATATTACCAGCCTATACTTTAAACAATCTACATTGAAGGAGAAAATTGGGAATTTGATTGTAAAATGCAGCCCAAGAATCTGACCACCAAACACCTTCTCCCTACTGCCAAGGTGTGAAGTATCTTCGTTGTCAGCTCATTCATGCTAGTCATCCACACCTCCACCATTGCAGTGAAGAGGGCAGAACTCATCTATGCTATTCTCATTGGCTTACCCATCCATGTTGGGGAGGTCATCAGCAGCGCCATGCTGGAAGTCCTTAAAAGGAGCAGAGATTCTCTAGCTTTTCCCTCTCTAATCACTATGTTGTGCCAGGATGCATGTTGATTTTGGAGATTACCAGTAAAGAGTTAGAGCACTTCCCCATATTTTCACTGCCTTGGTGAAGGACCTATTTAAGCCAAAAAAGTCTTCAGACCCAGGCCTCACTCTGCCAGCAGAATACAAGAAGGAGACCCCTGCAACAATCAGGGAGCAGCTGCAGCAAATAGCACAGAGGCATACTACCATTCACTCTGGTCAGAACAGCATGCTCCTTCTCATAGAGACAATGATGCTGAACATTGGCAAGAAGATGGGGATGACTTCAGACCAGATCTATTATGCCCCTCGTTTCCCTGCCTCTTTCCTCAGAGCTGCTGTTCAGAATGACCTGCCTCCATTCAATCACAATGCCCCCAGAGATGCCCCTAACTCCAGTTCCTCAGAGGAAGCAGAAGAAGCAGAGGAAGATGAAGACACCACCTCATCCACCTCTGATGAAGATGCCACTTAGTCCACCTTTCGTGTTTTCTTTTCTTTCTCTACTTAAATGCCCTCAGTTCCATCAGGAGGAGCATCATTGTGCCCTTAAACTTTGAGTACATCATCTATAAAAAGGGGGTGAACTCTTTGTCTCTATTTTGCATTTATTTGTAGCTTACTTTTCTTGCACCGTACTAGATAAAATGCAAAAATATTTCCTCATTTCAATTATTCTTTTTCCTTTTAATCTAGTTCTCTTTTGTAATTTTGCTTTTATGCTCTAATTGCATTTCCCATCCAACTCTTACTCATTCTCATTTTTGTACATATTTACTATCCCTACTATTTTGAACATATTTTCTTGTCGGGTGAATTGTACTATCATTTTGCAAGTTATTATCACTTTTGCCATGGTAGTAAATTGGGCCTTTTTACTTCTTTTCTATGTGCATATTACATGCATTTTTGCATTCATCTTCTAGAACTTGCCTTGTTTCTTAATTAAATATGCATTGTGTAATTTTCCATCTAGATGATTGAGGCCTTCTTTGCACATACCCTTCCCCCCACCCTTGCACTTCATTTCCTTGTTCCCCACTTCTTGCTTTTGCCAAACTTAGTCAACAAAAATAATAGAGGTATTTCTTTTGAGTTGCCTCAAGATTAAGTGCAAGAAACTAAGTTTGGGGTGCTGCTTATGCTTGTAGTTGCTTGAGGACAAGCAATGTCCTAAGTTTCGGGTGGTGGATAGCATACATGTTCATAATACAAGTAAAAGAAAAATGAAATGATTGTCAAAGTCCATGACATCACAAAAATATGAATGAAAGAATGAAAAAGGAGAAAAGAAAGAAAGAAAAATATAGCAAGGCATTTGAGTTGAAAAAGGATTTCCACATAAGGCAAATTAAAAAAAAATGTGTGGTGAAAGAATGCTTGAACCTCTTAAGCTACATCATTTAAGGCATTCCACTCTAGTTGTTGTACTAAATCACTCAAAAGAACTCCCTCCTCTTGAGTACCCACTTGATCTTATGACCCTCCATGATTAAATTTGAGCCTATCCTAACCCCATTTGTGACTAACAAAGCCCTCATGATAGGTGGTTCATTGTGTCTAGGCAAAGGAGATTGAGAATATGGGCAAGCCTATGGTAGGGTGAGGCAAAATGCATGGATTAAGGGAAAACACTTAGCCTGAATTGTTCTTGAGTGATGAGTGAAACACCACCATGTGAGATGGATAGTTTCTTTGCATTATGTGAGTCACATGAAACCTTGCTTGATTCTTTTGTTTCAATTTGGTGGGACTTTGCATGGAATATTCGACATGAATATGATTCCTCTATTAAATGAGTCTATGGTTGTGAAGATGTTGGAAGTGCAAATTAAGGCATGAAGTTGAAATGAAATTTAAAAAAAAAATTGGATAAATCCAACCCTCTTCATTTAATTTGCTTGAATTTTGCTTTGCTTGAGGACAAGCAAAAGTTTAAGTTTGGGGTTGTGATGAATCCACTTTTTATTATATTTTTACTTGCCTTTTTGGTGCTCCTTGATAGAAAAAAATGGACTTAGATAGTGCAAATAATACAAAAATCACATTTTGGGTAAATATCATAGGTTTATTAATTTTTGGTTAATTTGCATTTAATTACATAGATATAGATTGCAATTTTAATTATCTTGATAATTTTGCAGAGTTCCCAAGCTAATTTTGAGAAATCTTGGTCCTTTGATGAAAGTTGACCCCAAAGTAGCCACGTTCAGGAGCAAAAGTAGCAACTACAGCAAGTCTAGGTATTAAAGGGTTCAAAGTAGCTACTTTTAACCTTCATAGTAGCAACTCCAGAAATCTCCAGGGATGCCGTTTGGGAAGCAATATACATGTGGACACTATTGTCTTTCATAGTGGCTACACGCGTCCATAGTAGCCACTTTCAACCTTCATAGTAGCAACTCCAAAAAGCTCCAGGGACGCCACTTGGGAAGCAATTTGCGAGAGGACACTATTTCCTTTCATAGTCGCTACGTGCATCCAAAGTAGCTACTTTCAGCTTGAAAAGTGGCAACTCCAAAGAATTTGCAAGATGCGCGTGAACGCTCTCAAGAGCCAAAGTGGACACTTTCAAAGGCAAAAGTGGGCACTTTGCTGACATGTCCTCCACTATAAATAGATTTTAGGAATTAGGGTACGGGGGCTTAGAATTGAACTTTTATTTTTCTTTCATTCTCTTTGCCAAATTAGGACATTTTTCTTTCTAGAGCTTTGGAGCCTTGGGTGACAGCCAGGGATCCATTATAGGTTTTAATTTCTAATTTCTTTTTTATTCTCATTAAGTTTACATTAATGTTGTTTACATTTCTGCATTTCCTTCTTTCATTTGTGAAGCCCATCCATATGGAGGGCTAAATTCTCTTGTAATTCCTAGTCAACTCATACAGTTCTTGAATTCTTAGGTTTAATGGCAATATTACTCTTTCTTTCCTTAGATTTATTAACCCCAGTCTCTGAATGAAATGAAATTTACATGAGGGGAACATTACATGAGGGGAACTATTGTTCATGAATTTATGAAATTTTGATATTTGAATTTAAATTTGATTTCTATTTTGTGATTAGATTTTATCCTATTGCGCTTCTTTCTTAATCCTAATTAATTATATCGTTAGGCGACCGTACCTCGGTTAATTAATAGATCTATAGGGTAAAACGAGATAAAGGATTATGTGGACCAAACTAATCTTTCTCTTCTAATCGTTATTAAATTAACAAGTTCATAAGTTCCTCAAGCTTTCTCAAATTGATGTCTTGCATGACCATTGGGGATATTAATTTAGAGAAAAGAATATTAATATTGCATGACCATTGGGTATTAATAGTATTTGTATGAATGATTGGTAATCACAAGGAAATCAGATTTAGAGTTAAATAGAAAAATAACATAAAGGATTGAATGAGAAAACCCATATGCCCTAGGTTCCTCTCTGATAAGTTTAACCAAGACGTGCATTGTATTCCTTGCTCTTAGTTTTATAATTGATTTTATAAATTCTTGTTTTTAATTAATCTCGTATCTTTGAAGCTTAAACAATTGAATTAGAAAATTCTTAGTAATTTGAAATCAATTCTTGTGGGATGATATTTTGGAAACTTAATTTAAGAACCCTTTATTACTTCTCGATGGGTACACTTGCCCTTCGTACAATTTCATAGTGATAACGCGCAGTGCTTCATAGTAGTTACTATCGCTCCATAGTGGTTACGCGCAAGTCTTGTGATTTGGGCCTTTCTGGAGTTATCACTTTGGCATCATAGTGATAACGCGCAGTGTTCCATAGTAGTTACTCTTGCCTCATAGTAACCATGCTCAAGTCATGTGCTTTTGGCCTCTCTGGAGTTGTCACTTTAGTATCAGAGTGATAACTGGCTGTTCTAGAGTGTCTACTATGGTTCCAAAGTAAGCACGCGCAACACTTCTTCAAAATGGGTCTCTGTAGTTGTTACTATGGGTTCATAGTGATCACTTTAGTCTGCCCTTCTGGATTTAGCTTGCTGTAGTGTTCACTATGGAGTCCAAAGTGGTCATTTTCATATAAACTTTCTCAAATGCTGAAAATCTATGGAAAAAGTCTAGAAATTTCTGCATAATTATTCAAAGGATCAAAATTACAAACTATATCTATGTAAATCAATGTAAATTAACCAAAAATTAAGAAACCTATGATATTTGACCAAAATGATATTTTTATGTTATTTACACTTCCTAAGTTTACTTTTTCTATTAAGAAACATCAAAATGACAAGTAAAAATCCAATAAAATGTGGATTCATCACTCATGGATATTTCCATGTTTTATGGACGAAACTCGTGTAGAGAACTTCCTTGGTTGGTTTCATGTGTAGGTCTTTGATTTGAGGTAAGGGAGGACTCTACCCTATCTCCTTGTTATTGAATTTGTTTATTTTTCCATGGATTGCAATGTGGTTGAGATAGAACATAGAAAAATGTATATTTAGAAGAAAATGATTTGATTGTGATAGAATGGATTGATTGATATGGGTTGCGATGGGGGTGTTGTGTGTTTTACAATGTGAGTGACATTAAATGTGATGTGTGATGGAAATTGTGTGATTGGCTACAATGAATCTAGTGTTAGGTATTGTGTATGCTGAGAATGGTTTGTTTATGCTTGGAAATGTTGTGCGTTTGAATGTAATGCGGATGAATGTAGGCATATGTGCCATGTGTGAACTTGAATACAAATTATGATAAGAATATAGCTGAAATGTATGTGATAGGCATGTTAAATACGGATGTGAATATGCTATGAGTGGTTCAGCGATACACTAAGGGTGTGAAAGATGGGGGTAGTAGAAATACCTTAGGAAAAAGAGGGAGGTGGTGACACCAACAGTGAGCGTGGTGCACCACAGGCCACACACTTTTCTCCTGACTCAGCCTTTAACCAACACCTTTGCTGAGTAACTTGTGACCGCACATGTGGTATTCGTGAGGTGTGGGTAATCAACAACCATCCATGGTGTGAAACTGTGATCATAGTGCCACAGTGAGCATGGCTACATGCAGTGAGCGCACGTGTATGTATGAATGTTGTTGATGCGGTGAGCGCATCAGTTGTGAATTGAATTGGAATGCTTGAAAGTGTTGATTGTGATTAATTATAGTTTAGTAGAATATGTTAGAAAACATATGGAGTGTGCAAGGTGAGTCTTTATGTTTGTGTGTGTTGGATAATGTAGAGTACTCACCCTTATATTTATTTTTCAGGTAACCAAGACGATCAGCACCAGACTCAGTGAAAGAATGGATGACACTACTATAAAACTTAGAATATTTATCTTGTTTTGAAGCTGAAATGTATTGATTAAGTCCTTGGTAATTATTAACTTAAATTGTAATCCATCCTTATACTTAAACATACTTTGCTGAACTATGCCTTGAAAAATAGTTTGAATGAAAAGTTTTATTTTTCCTATTTTGTGAAATTCATTTATTTTAGAAATTAAATTTAAGGCGTTACATCTAGAGAGTTGTACATTTTTCCTATGAGTCTTCGCTTGAGCAACGTAGCTTGCCTAAGCGAGATCATAGCTCGCCTGAGCGAGATCACCTCTTGCCTAGGTTAGGTGACGGTTGGGCTACATTTATCCTATCTCGCTTAGCGAGAATCATCTCGCCTGAGCAAGATTACCTTGAAAACTTGTGGTTCTAGATGCTTAGTCTCACTTGAGCAAGATCCCCTGCACCAGACTTCTTCTAAAATACCCATAATTCACTTATAAACACATTCTAATATTGTTCAATATCAAACAAAGCATCATTTACTGAATAATGAAAAAGAGTATGTTACACCTTTTATGCTAAAATTTGTCTCAAATTATTTAAAACAGATCAAAAACCTCTTTTATACCAAAAATCTATTTTCCTTATATAGTTTCAAGAAAACTTTATGGATTTGCTATTTAGAATAAGATAGTCCTGTTCTTTCATAATCAATAGACATATTTAGATAGAATATAGGGTTCAGGCATAACTCCACATCTTGACTAGACACACTACCCAAGAACTAGAGTTTTTCTTAAATCTTAGTGAAATAGACGTTTAAACTCAAATCTGAGAGAGATCCTGAGTTATTGGATACTTTCTTTGGGAAGAGAGAGGGAGAAAACAGAGAAGGTGAGGTGGTTTTGGTGAGAAATAAATTTTTTCAATGCGAAAACACTTAAATACCCTTCAAATTTGCGTGTTCTCGCTTTAGTGAGCATGTTCTCACTTGAGAGAGCACGTTCTCACTTGAGCGAGAAAACTAGATAATGGTTTATATGATATTCTTGCCTGGGCAAGAGGTATTCTCTCCTAAGCGAGAATGGGTCCAGAGGAGTCGTTGTTTTTCCTGCAACTCCTCGCCTAGTCGAGCTCTATCTTGCCTGATCGAGTTGTTTCTCGCCTTATTAAGACCCCTTCTCACATGGGCAAAAGGATATTTGTGGCGATATTATCCTCACTTTCTTGAGCAAGTCTTATCTTACTTGAGCAAGAATACTCCAAAAAGCTCAGTTCAAAAATAATTGTCTCGCTTATCTCGCTTGAGCAAGAAGTCTTACACAAAAATTCTTATTTTTCTTAAAAATAAGGGAATACACAATGAAGGTGTTACAACCAACGTAACAACATTTTGACAGTAAACATCATAGGAGGGTTTCACCTTGAAACCACAATGCGTGCTGGGAGCAGCGTTGGGATGTCTCACCATGAAGCAGAAAAGCGATCCAAGGAAAAGACAGATCTTATAGATCAAAGTACCAAGAAGGTCAAGTCGATATTACCAGGTCAAGATGAGACTCTAGACGTCATCATGCATCAAGAATGCAAGAAAGAAGCCATGGAAAATCAAGGGTTAGAAGACTTAAACATTAGCTCTAAAATAGATGACTAAGATCTAACTAAAACTTACCTAAATCTATGTCCTTATCTTAAAATTCCTCTAGAAGACTATGAACAATGGTGTTCCCCTTGGAAATATACTTTGATAGTTAAACTTGGCAATATTTGGGGTCGTAATGGCCCCTTAAAAATACTAGATTTGAATAATGACTTCTTTTTGGTGAAATTTGATGACATTGATGATTACAAACACGCTTTGTTTGAGGGGCCTTAGTTAAACTTAGACTATTATTTCTTCGTTCGATGTTGACAACCTCTGTTTAGGTCTAAAGACCATACATTTAGAAAATCTTCCTCTAGAGCTGTATAATGAAAAAATTATGTGGCAGATAGGCTCATGCTTAGGCTCAATGCTCAAAATGGATTCCAATACTTTTCTTTTGTCTAGAAGTAGGTTTGCTAGGATCTATGTAGAACTTGACCTTAAGAAGAAGCTAATTCCCTTTTTTAGAGTTTTAGGCAAAGAATTTAAAGTTGAATATGAGGTTTGCACCTCATATGCTTCCACTGTGAGAAGTATGGCCATAGGCAAGAATTCTGCCTTGACCCCCATAAGCCTATAATTGAACCCAACCCTAGTCCGATGAATTTTGAGGAGAACAAAGTAGAGGATCTAATATCCCAACCATATAGGATAGATATTAAGCGACCTTATAAGAGTAATCCAATTGGGAAGCAAGGTCTTTTTGACCTTGAATACTGGTCTAGAAACTTATTAGGAAAAAAATCAGGTTTCATCGTGTAGAGTGATATAAGTAAGGAAGCAAATTCAAGAACTAGATCTAGTTTTAATATCCTAGGTAACTTAGGCCCAAATACTGAACATAAATCAACAATAGGTTTAGAATACTGAACATAAATCAATAATAGGTTTGGAGGAACCGTTCAACTATCCAAATAGGCACTGTGGGAAGGGCAAAAGACTAAAGGACCTTGATAAGAAAAAAGGTTTTAGAACTAATAATGAGGAGGAAAATCCACCAAGAAAATCCCTTAACGATAAGTTTAAATTTAAAAATGATCATGGTAATAGGGAAGGGGAGAGTTTTAGCAAGATTAAGAAGATTAATGAGGATGTCACTGAGACTATTACTCAATGCAAGAAAGATCCAAACCATAAGGAAAGTTTTAACCATATGCATAGGATGAATAAAAAAATTAATAATAATTTATCTTGTAATAGATCCATACAAGACCTGTTAGGGATGAACATTATCAACTCTTGGAAGTTCTAAGATTCTAAAGTTGACAATCCAACTGATAAACCCCCTGACCTAGTTTCCCCAATGGATATTGATATTTTTGTTCAAACTATTAGCCCTACTCTCATGTGTGGGTCTTCTGTTTAGACCCTTCCTCAACATCCTAAAGATGCAAATTAAATCCTTCTCAATGTTATCTATGAATTGTTTATTTTGGAATTACAAGAGGCAAAGGGAAGATCTTTCTACAGACTTATGAATGATCTTATAACAATTTATAAAATTAATTTTATTGCCATTTTTTAACCTAGGATTAGTTCTAAAAAAGTTAAAAATATTATAAACAAAATAAATTTTGATAAATATGAAAAAATGGATGCAATTGGATATTCTAGTGGTATATGGTGTCTTTGGAATAATAATAGAGTATATGCTTCCCTAATTAGTAAATCTAAATTTTTTATTCATCTTAGAATCAAAACTCTTGGTCATAAGGATTGGATTTTATCCTCTATCAATATTAGTCCTCAAGAGCATCTTCAGGCTATTTGCTCGAAGAAACTAATAGAGTTTAGCTCTTCTATTAACTTTGTAGTTTGGTTGGTGATTTCAATTTTATTCTTTTTAATTCTGAGAAAGTAAGTGGTATAGTCACTAATTCTATAATCATAAATAGCTTTGCTAACTTCCTCCTTTAGTTTGGCCTCTCTGATCTACGTTTCAAGGGAAACCCTTTCACTTGACATTTGGGAGGTCTTAAAGAGAGACTGGACATAGTTGTTTCTAATGACTCTTGGTGCCTCTCCTTTCCCAATAGTTCTGTTATTCATACCCCTCTATTAAAGTCTGATCATTCTGGCTTTTGGTTTAAAATTAGGGATGACAAGTCCCAAATTTAGCATCATTGAAGTTTTAAATTTCTTGCCCCTTGGCTATTGTAACACCCTCATTTTCATTCCATTGTTTTTAGGTAAAAATAGGAATTTTGGTGTAGAACTTCTCACTCAAGTGATGTGTCTCATTCAAGCGAGATAGATATTTTCTAGACTAGCCGTTTTAGAGCATTCTCGCTCAAGTGAGGTAAGTCTCACTCAAGCGAGATAGGATAAAGTTGCTGATGAACAAAAAGATTTGTCACGAATCCTCATCAAAATATAAACAGAAATTAATGTAATAATAGGGTGCTAACCTAGATCGTCTCCCATGAATCATTGGATGAGTAACCAAATATCAAACATGTAGTGTGCAACGTATTCAGAAAGCAAGTAAAAAAGGGAGTTTTGTGATTTCAAGTTTAATCAACTTAAGCAGAAAATTAAATTGCAAAGTTCAATCGATAAAATGTAATAACCCCTAGTTCATTCATATAAACTCTATCCCTATTCCTTTCAAGATTTAATACTCCTCTCCTCCCAGAATTAGGTTGATTTAATAAGCAAAAATCAACCTTGTGTTTTCATATGAATTAAGCAATCCAATGAACTCCAATCTCTCATTCCTTGATTACGCAATCTTTGAATTAGATAAGAATTAAGCAATTCAAATTTAGAATTTCCTTAAAATAAATTAGGGTTCATTACGCAATGCTCTCCTCATTCAACCATTAATTCAATTCAAGAGTTTGGGAAGAAGAAATTCATGGAAGAAAAAGAACTATCTTAACATTCAAAAATCAAGAAATTCAAGAATCCATATGAACTCACTAAGGATTACAAGGTTTAGCCCTCCATGAGGATGGGTCTCACCATTACAAAGTAAAATTAAAGAGAAATCAATAACATCAAGATGAAAAATCAAAGAGAAGTAAGAAGAAAATGGAAATCAAACCCTAGGTTAGACCCTTGACTGTCACCCAAGGCAGACCTAGCTCTCCAAGCGTTCCTAAATTGGTTAGAAATCTTAAAGTGTGTAAAAGCTATGTAACCTAATTCCCAAAAATCTATATATACTAAGTCTGACGCACTTCATAGTGATCACTCTTGTAAATAAGAGTGATCACACACAACATTCCTCAAGTTTTTCCCTTTTTGGAGTGATCATTCTCACTTCTAATAGTGATTACGTGTAGGCACTGTGATTCTAGAGCTTTTTGGAGTGATCAATCTCACTTCTGAGAGTGTTTACGTGCAGGCCTGGTGGTTCTTTTTAGCTCTTGAGTGATCACTGCTGCTTCTAAAAGTGGTTATTCTGGCCTATCCCTTGGAATCAGCTCCTTGGAGTGATCACTATGGTACCTGAGAGTGATTACTCTCAGTTTATATTTTCCCCAAAAGCCAAAAATTCATGAAATTTGTCTAGAATTTCCTGCATAATTATTCAAATGATCAAAATTGCAAAATATATTCACAAAAATTAGTGGAAATAAGACAAAAACTAAGAAAGTTATAATATTTGACCTAAATGAGGTTTTTATGTTATTTACAATCTCTAAGTCTATTTTTCCTATTAAAACTTTATGAAAAACTGGACAAAATATCTATAAGGTATGGATTCATCAGTTGCCCCAATTGTCCTCTCACTCAAGCGAGAAAAGAGCTCGCCCAGGCGAGGAGTCACAGGAAAACAGGGTGCTCTCTTGAGCCGTCCTTGCTTAGGCAAGAATACCTTTCGCCCAAGCGAGAGCATAAGAATCTAGTTAGCTCACTCAAGAGAGGAAGAGCTTACTCAAGCGAGAACGAGCAGCTTTTAAGGGTATTTAAGGACTTCTGTGTTGAGAAATTTCATTTCTAACCAAAACCACCTCTCCTTCTCTGATCTCTCTATTTTTTTCCCTCTCCCTTCCTAGAGCAAGCTTCCAATATGAATATCCCTTGAGTCTAAGCTCAAACATCAATTTCCACTCGAATCTAAGAAAAACCCTAATCCTTGGGTAGCGTTTCTAACTAAGATGTGGATTCTCCCTTTAGAGCTCGCAGAAAACCTAGTTTCAAAAATCTATTTCTAGGTAAGGGAAGTATTCTCAAGCCTTAGTTTTATTTCTATATGTAGTGATCTCAGAAGAATCGAAATAACTACTTTTAGTAATAATCTATAAAATTTTCATGAATTTATATGATAAAAAGTGGATTTTTGGCATAAAGAAGGGTTTTAGGTTTAATTGAAATCACTTAGAATGAATTCTTAGTAACAATTATGAGCTAGAGCATAATTAGGAAGTTTTGTAAATAAGTTACTTGAGGTAAATACATGTTGAGTGATAAAAGATAGAGAACATTGAATTTTAGATTAAAAGACTTTATTGAAACCGAGAGAATATAACCTCCGGCAAAAAAATTCTATGTAAGCTGAGTTTGAGGGTGTTCGACCTTTGGTATATTGTGTTGAATTGTATGATAATGTGTTACTGTTTGTGTATATGTGTTGAAATGACGAAATATGATAATTGTATGAACATGATGAAAATTAGTAGGTACTGAAAAGAATAAATGTATTTATTCTAAATATGTGAATCAGAATCAGTTTGGATGTGTGAATTATTCAATATGTTTTAATTAGTCAAATGATGAGAAAGGGGATGTAAAATACGATGGTCAATGAGATGCACGAGTATGATTTTTGGCAAATTGTGTGATATGAAAAGTGATGAATATGTGTGAAGAAAAGAAATAGGGATGCTAGTACGTGTGTTACAAATACACTGATTGGTGCGATTATGATATATGTATTGTAATACATCGACAGGTGAGATTATAACACATATATTGTAGTACTTCGATTAATGTGTTTGTAACATACGTATTATAACAGTATAAAGTGATATGTCAAGGTTAAGACATGATATGAATAGTTCAAGGATGCACTGGGGGTATAAGGTCTGGAGTTGATTATAGAAATTTGAAGGAAATAAGAGTAGTAAATGCAGTTCACTGATGTGTACATGATGTAAAAAGTGGAAAGCATTTACAGGCCTCACGCTTATTTCTTGACCGAACTCCTAACTATACCTTCGCTTGAAAGGCTATGAATGCACACATTGTATCTCTGTGTGGTTTAGCTTATTATCGATTATCCATGCTGCGTAAGTCCTTCATAATAAAAGAGAATACGTTGGCAGCGATTTAAGGGCCTGAGAGTACTGTTAAATGATGAAATATTCAGATTTGAAATGGATAAAGTGACACGAAGTTATGGATTAGATAATGATAGTTGGTCAAGTGTGAAGTGATGTGTTTTCTTGTTTTATCATTGTATGTTTGATTGAGAAGTTAAGTATTTGATGAAATTGATGTAAATGGATTAACTATCTTTAAATGACGAAAGATGTTGTGTTACATGTGTGAACTAGATGAAGTAGGAATGCATGTACTTTGGATATGAATTGATGAATATTTTGGGAATAAAAATGATTAAAGTGACATGAATAAAGGAATTGAATGACCACAATAATAAAGGAGAAATAGATGCCAATTGATTGAGTGATGAATAAATTTGTTAAAAATGGAATGTTTTTAAATGTTGCTTTCGAAAATACTTTCTGCATTTATTTGATTACTTTATAAATTAAGAATTTTAGTGGGTAAGGGATGCTCACCCTTACAAACTTTTCAGGTAATGAAGAATAAAATAGGAATTTATCCGTTCTAGAATCATACTCGTAAGGAATGGTAGGAAAAGAAATGTTCTACGAAAAATTAGTTTATTTGGGAGAATTGTAATAACATTATTGACTAAGTTTCTATTCAAAGTTGATTACAATATGTAAATTATTTTAAATAATGATTCAACGTATATATGTAATATTTTGAAATAGATCATTAATATAGAATTTTCATTTTTCTTTAAATTATGAATTGATAATCTCGATATTATATATATATATATATATATGTTTTAAATTTTACACATTTTGACTGATTTAGAATCTATATACACGAATATGTTTTCTATATTCATCTATTTTTCATTATTTTATTCAAATCATGTTGATATTTGTATATATAAAGGAAGGAATCATTTAAATAAATAAGGGATGTTACAGCTATCCCACCCTGACGTCCCTATCTAAGTTATGAACTCTTGGTTACCTTCAAATTCTTAGACAGAAAATGTTGCTAATTTTACAATAAATATATCTGATTGAAACAAATCTGGGTTTATGACACTTCTGAATTAAAAATATCTAGTTGTGAATTACTTTAAAACTCTTTATATTGATCCCAACCCACATGATTTCATGCTTAACACCCAACACATCCTTCCCCTCTATGAGAAATTCTAATAAGTTGCTTCTCTTGCTAACTGTTTTCATAGAAGAAGTTAGGGTTGCTTTATTTAGTATTAGTAACTTTAAGTCTCTTGGGCCAGATGGGCTTCATTCTTATTTTTTAAAAAACCAAAGGCATGTCCTAAGCCTTTATAAGTTTGTGTTAGATGTGTTTTAGGACCCTATCACTTTAATTCCCAAATCACATAAACTTATATCAATTAAAGAATTCAGGCCCATCTCTCTATGTAATGTGAGTTATAAGATCATAACTAAAATTATAGCTAACTGGTTAAGAAAGTCCTTACTCCATTTAATTTCTGCCAATCAATATAGTTTTATTCAAGGGAGATAAGGGACTGATCATGCCTTGATCCTCCAGGAAATAATGCGTTCTTTTCAAAATCTTAAAAGTAAAAATGGTTACATCATTGTTTAACTTGACTTAGAAAAAAACATATGATAAGCTTAGATAGAATTTCATCCTTGACACTTTAGATAAGGTTGGCCTTAATCTTGATTTAATTAACCTCATTAAGTTTTGCATTACTTCTTCTATGGTTATAAATTAGAACAATAATACTACTATGACTTTTAAGCCTACTAAAGGTATTCGTCAAGGGGATCCTTTATCTCTTTATTTATTTGTATTATGTGTAGAAAGACTTAGTCATCTCATTCATAAAAGCGTCCTTAAAAATGCTTGGGTTCCTTTCTGTTTTGGTTGCTATAATCTGTGTGTCTCTTACCTTCTCTTTGCTAATGATACATCTTAATTACTAAGGCTGACACTTTTCAAGCCTCTATCATCCAAAACATTTTGAACTCTTTTTTTCAAGTTTCTGACCTAAAGATTAACATCGACAAATCTTCAATATTTTTCTCTAATAATACTAATTTTGACCTTAGAAAGTAAATTAGTGAGATTTTGGGCATCAAATCAACTAGTCAATTCGGTAAAATATTTAGGCATTCCTACTAATCCCCATAAACCATCTAAGACCCATTTTTCTTTTTTGATTGATAAAATCAAGGAGAAACTCTCCCTTTGGAACATAAATACTTTTTCTCTAGTTGGTAAGGTTGTTTTGGTTTAGTCATGTCTTCTGAGTATACCTTCTTATGTAACGCAAACTACTATTATTCCTATTGTTGTGTGTGAGAAAATTAATTGTCTTTGTAAGAAATTCATTTGGGGATCCTTGGACACTAAAAATGTCACCTTATTGGCTGGAATAAAATTTGTAAACTAAAGAATAAAGGGGGATTAGGTTTCAGAAACCTAACCATGCTTAATAAAGCCTACATTATGAAATTATGTTGGTTTACACATCCCCATGTGATCTCTGGGTTCAGGTCCTATGTAAGTCATATAAATTTTCTATTAGTCAAGAGCTGGAACTTAGGATTAACAACAAGGCTTCTTCCTTTTGGAAAAGTATCTCCTCTGTTTGTTCTTTATTTCTTCAAGGTCTTAGTTAGGAATTAGGAATGACCTTTTAGTTAGGTTTTGGATGGATAAATGGATTCCTAGTTGTTTGAACTTGAGATCCCACTCCCTACACCCTATTCTTGAGAGGGATTGGATATCCCTATGACCTTTTTCTCTAATAATGGCAATTGGGATTGGGATATACTTCATTCCCTACTTCCTGAACACATTTATAAGGAAATTGCTGAAGTTCCTCCTAATTTATTTAGGGGGTTAAGATTCAGTCTTCTAGGACTTATCTAGTAATGGTCTCTTCTCCATCAAAACAACATATCGATTAATCTCTCAGAATTTTCACCCTTGAACCCTCTACACTGATGTTTTTAAACATATTTAGAGATAGGAGCCCTCCTAAAGCAGCTTTTTTCCTTTGGAAAATCTCCAATGACAAGTTATTCACTAACAAAGAAAGAGTTAAAAGAAGAATGATTGAACTAGCTACTTATCCTAGATGTGGCACTGCTCCTGAGACAATAATCCATGTTTTGTATGATTGTTATTATGCTACAAGTATTTGAAATCATTTTGTCTTTTCTGATTAATGGATTTGGTTTTTCTTTGCAGGTTTATTTGGTTGGTTCTATGAGAATTTGTCTAATCCTAATTTGACTCTTGGGTTTCATTATTTGGCACCTCCGAAAAAGCAAAAATGCTTATGTTTTCTATAATGTGCCTATTCAGGCCCCTATTTTGATTCAAAAAATGATTTGTACTACTGAGTATTCTGGTTTTTGTGGCAAGAACATGCATCTCTCCCTCTCCAAGCTAGTGATGGATCATGCAAGGATTTGGTGGATTACTCCCCTACGGGGTCACTTGAAATTGAACAATAATGGGGTTGTTTGTAAACATCTACATTTTGTAGCATGAGAGGCCTTATTCGAAACTAGCAAGGCTGACTGGTGGCAGGTTTCTACAGTTTCTTGCCTCCTTACTCCCCTCTAGAAGCTGAACTTTAGGACATTCACCATGGCATCCAGTTAATTCTCCAGCAGAATGATGACAGACTTGTTGGATTGAAATCAACCCCAAGGAAACACTTAGAAGCATCCAATCCATTTCCCATGCTTCACATCCTTTGTATCATGTGATTTATAAAGTCGGAGATAGTATTAAACTTGTTAATTCTATTAGATTGGATCATATTTTTAAGGAAGCCAACCAATATATTATTAGATTAGCTAAAATTGGCTTGAAATTTGTTTCTCCCTTAGTTAGCTTTAATCAAGCCCCTAGTGATTTAGTCTCCTATTTATGCTTAGACATTTGTGGTATCAAGACCCTTAGATCCTCTCCCTAATTTGTTGGGCTTTTAGCTCCCATACTTAAAAAAAAAAAAACAAACAAAAACTTTTTATACAAGAACTTGACATTGCACAATAAAAGTTTAATAATAATCAATTTTTATATTATAAAAAATGTCTATTATTTAGCAAGTAAAATATTCAGTATTCTCATTTATAATTTGTCATGTAAATATTTTAAAACTAAAATATTTAAAAAAATTATGTGTAAATTATGCTATTTTTAATATAATAAATTTATTTTTTATTCATATTTATTTCTTTTATTTTTAATTTTAAAAATTATAGTTATTACTTAATATTTTCTTATTACCTTACATAAATTTTAAATTTTTCATAAATACATATTTTTATATTTATAAAAATTTTCTTGTCATTTTATATAACTCTTTAAATTTTTTGTAAATACATATGTTAATATTTATAATTTTTTATTATTTTATATAAACTTAAAAAATTATAAATATTTACATTTATGTTTATAAAATTTTTACTATTTAAGTTATTATTTATAATATTTTTAGTATAAATTATGAGCAATTATATATCTTTATTTTTTAATAAAAAATATGTTTGCTATGCTATAAATGGTAAAATTTAATATTAAGGGTGTTCACAGATGAGACTCTGGCATTCTATCGTGATTTAAATAGTTTGGATAATTTAATTTTTTATAATTCAGTTAAAAATTAATAAATAAATTATTTTATCATTTCTTCTACAATATATTTAAATAAAGTTAATTTTTTCATATAAAAAATTATAATATACAACAAAAATTATAAACTATTAAAAATTACTTATGTAATCATAATAATAACAAATTGTATCTTTAAAAAAAATAATAATTGGTATAAATTTAAAAAATAAAATCATAAAAAATAGTTAAGTACTATATAATTTTAAAAGAATAAGAAAAATGTTAAATTTATAAATTAAATGATATATACGCATAAATTTAGTTTGAATTGGATTAGATCAGATTAATTTTGCAATTTTCAAATTTTTTAATATTTAGTTAATTTTGGTTTGTCATTTTTTGATTTTGTTTTTGTAGTTTGTATTGGATTTGGTTGGTGAATATATTTGGAGTTTACTATTTTCATTTGTTTATTTATTCTCTTAAAATTTGTATTATTTTTAAATATTTTTTAATTAATTTTTTAGTTAATTATAACAAATTTATTTTTAATATTATTGTGTCTTTCATTCTTTTTTATCTATCATGATATCATATATAAAAAATGTGTATATTTTTTAATATTTATATCTATTAACACAATACGACATATCTAAATTATATTTTTATCAATATATACATTATAATTTATTAATTTTTATTAATGTGTTATATTTGATTGGTCATGTAATCAAACAAAATTATTAATTTTTATATTTTTATATAATGTATTATGATGTTTTATATTTATAATTTTATAAATAATTTTTAACTTTTACTTGATTTATTAACATTTATTTTTTATGTGATTTTTATTTTTGAAATAAATTTTATATATTATTATTTTTACAATATTTTATAATTAAATTATTTTAATTTATATTTTTTAATTGAAATTTACTTTTAAGAATTTTTTTAAAATTTTTCATTATTAATATATTGATTATTAATGATTAATTATTTTTTATATTATATTATTTTTATATAAATTATATTTTTAAATATTTAATTTTATTAAATTTTTATTATTTAAAAAATTAAATCAAAATAGTGTTTTTTAAAAAAGTTATAGTTTAAAGTAATTTAATATATATATATATAATTATTTAAAAAATAATATTTTTAGTAATTAAATTATGCCTATATTTATTTAAAATAAAATATTTTTCCATTGCATATAATTACTAAATAACAACTAGTAATAATAATAATAATAATAATAATAATAATAAAAACAAACGTTTAGAATACTGCAAGAGAAGCCAGGCATGTTTTAATTTTTATAATTTATATGGAAGAAGGAAAAAAAGATTGAAAACAAGGACGAGGCGAAGAACACAAGACAAAGCTTTCGGACTATTTTGGTCTCTGAAGTTACAACACAAACACAGCCGCGAAAGGTTTGTGTCTGTAGCACTTGAATCCTTGTCCTGTCAATTTTCTCTTTTTGGGTACAATTAATCCTCACAATATGATGGTCTTCTCTTGTTCCTTTTGATTTTAAAATTAATTTTATTGCCTGAGACTTTTTGTGCTGTGCTTGTGGATTGTGGTTTATGTTTGCGTATTGTGGAATGTAGATATATTGATTTCAGTTTAGTTACGATTCTCTTTAATGCAATCGTTATTGAGGTTATTTACTGTCAAATTTTGTTTCGTCTCTTTTATTTTTTGGGGATGTTCTGGAGTTTTTTTGGGGCTGTTTTGAGGGCCTTGTTTGAACAAAATTGAACTAGTTCTGACGTTGAGGTCAACGCATAAATGCGTAGATACGTGCATTAATGTGATTTTTTTGTCTGATATGAGGGATTTATTTTAAAATCTCTTGCGGATTTCTTCTTTGAACATATTTTAAGCACCAAACTGAGGATCAGTTATATGTCTCATGTTTTTTTTTCTTTATTGAGCAAAAAGTTCTCCAATTTTTGGCTTAATATTTTTCAATCCTAGTGAACTGAGAAAGTCAACCTACCCAATAGCTCAGGTACCCTCCACTTCAGTTTTCCCAAACGCTGTGATACCCGCATTTCTTGTGTTGCCTGAGTGTCATTTCATAGGTTTTGAGATCTTCTCCATCCTTTCTTTTTAGTTATTTTTACATGGAAAATAACTCATAAGCTCTCATATTTGCGTTTATTATACATATATATATATATATATATATATATATATATATATATATATAATGGCTTTAACGTTGATATTTACTGTTATTGTAATTTTTACCTTATCGAAATCTGGATAAAGAAACCTTTTTTCCTTGGACTCCTTAAAACTTGTAGTGCAGCTTCTGCTCCTTCAAGTTAAGATTCTTTGTGTGGAGTTCTTAAATGGTTTCATAATTTTACCTTTCGGTGTCCAGTTCTTCACTTACTTTGGGCATGTAACAATATTGGTTCGGTCTTTTACTGAGTTTAGGTATTGATTGCAAACTGTCGAATTTTTTATTATTGCAGCTTTAAGAGTGCTCAATAGGTGTTTGTTTAGAGGCTAACATGAGCTTTGTTTCACCATCACTTGGTTCTGCTGGTAAGTTCTTCTCTGAACTGTGAAGTCAGCACTTCTAGATCATGCCTGCAACTTAGGAGGTGTAATTTAATCCAATGAGGCATTCTTGCCGCAGTATCTAGAATTTTCTTGGGTGGATGACTGCAGTTAACTGTTAACTACAATGAAGGAAAATCGATTCCCTGTTTAGTTTTCTCTTTGTTATCACTCTCTATTTACTTAATAGTACCATTTCAGGTGGTAGATCTGCTAGAAGAGCATTTGAGTTTGGAAGAACCTATGTTGTTAGACCTAAAGGTAAACATCAAGCAACTATAGTTTGGTTGCATGGCCTCGGGGATAATGGCTCCAGGTGATATGACATTTCCTGTTTCTCTTTCTAAAGTTATATTGCTGCATTTATTCATGGTTGGAGAATATGTTTTACTGCTCATTTAATTTTCAACCATTATTTATAATTGCCTAGATAATTATGAATTAAAGGAATGGTGTCATAAATTTTGGCTTTTATACTTTTAACTGCTTTTATAGGTTTGTTAGCGTTTTAATTTTCAAATTTTAATCCCTTCTGTTAAATTTAAAATTCTTGCAAGTTTTGTTCAGAATTGCTACACGTCCATGTTTCATAACATGAATAAAAATACATATTTTTGATAAAATACATAACTATCATTTAGCCCTCTTAACTCAGACTATTATTACTGTTGACTTGTATGGAAATTTTCTAAAAGTATCTCCAAAATCAGTTTTGATACAATAGTAAGGAAAATGGGATATTTCCTTTTACTTTTTTGTTGTATTGATTATATGCATTATTATAGTTTCATTGTCTCCATCTCATCATATATTGGTCAAGTAAATGATCATTTTTAATTTTTTCTTGTTAACTGCTGATAAGTTGTTTGTTCCCCTTTTGCATAATTTATTATTGCTTCTATTTGTTTTCTAAAATTATTGGAGCCTAATGGAGCAAATGCTATCCGAACAGAAACCAATCAGGCTCAAACATCTATGTGATGATCTTATCTTCTGTATCTCCTGTCACTCTTTCTTGACAAACAAGAATTCTATTTTGTTTTCTTTGGGTTTTTTCTTTTAATCTCTGATTTAACTAAACAAGAGATTGTTTATAGCTTTTGTCTACATATATTTTGGCATTTGGTGTCTGTGACTGCATAGAGATTTCTGGCCTATTTAAGTGGGTGACACTTTAGTTTGACTCTTATATTCACTTAACATCCTTTGCATTCTTTTATTCACTCAGTTTTCATCCTATGATGCAAGAATATAATATAGTTACACATGAAGTCAGATGTCTTTGCTTCCAAAAAATAATGCATCATGGGATTATCAACAATAAATAGTTATTGAAATTATTTGTTCATTTAGGCATTTAAACTTGTTAACTGTGACTGCATAGTGTTTCTTGGTCCAATTAACTAAATGGTATTTTGTTAACAGCAGTTGAATCTCCAATAATTATAGGTGTTCAACAACCTAATCTCCTATAGCAAGAACTCTATAGATTGATTTTGCATGAATGAGCTGTATTGACCACATAAAGCTATCAAATCAATAGAATTAAAGTGGCTCATTCCTAACTAGTCTTATTAGTATTTTTTAAAACTGTTAAATTGAACATCTTCCATAAGAAATTTCGTTTCCAATCTGTTACCAAATATAGGGATCTGTTTTCTGTTTTCACTAATAATTTAAAAAAATGATACATGTTTTTTTAAATAGTTGTACGGGAAATGGTGAATCAGAAACAAAGTGAAAGGGTGACATTGTTGTAGTTATTAGTGAAAAAAAAAAAAGAAAAAAAGAAAAAAAATATTTCCTGAAACCACACTTTTCCAAGAATGATTTTAGTGCATCTTAGTGAGTAAAATTATCACTTGAGTGCAGTGTTGTCAAATGGCCGTTATGGCGGCGCCATGGCAGTATGGCGTGGCGGAAATGATGGACACCGTTACAAAGATGGCGTGGCGGAATGACGTGGCGGCACCATGGCGGTCGTTACGAGCATGGCAGTAACGGCCGGCCATGGCGAAAATCGTGATAAATGGCGTTTTTTTTTTTAAAATGGATTTTCTGCACCCAGTTCAGAACCCAACTGCCTAAATCCAGGTTTTTTCTCTCTCTTCTCCTTATGATCTCACTCTCCCTCTCTTTGCAATCGCACTATCTCTGCGATCTCACTCTCCACTCACTCTCCACTCTACTCATCTCTTTTCACTCCCTCCATCTCTCTCTCTCTCTACGACTGCTTCTGCGACCACTTCTCTCTCTCTCTGCGACTGCTTTCTCTGAGATCTCTCTACTGAGATCTCATTTTGTCTTGGGCTCTTTGTGTTTCTGTTTTGGTGCATTTCGGTCTATATTTTCGGCGACTGCACCTCCATCTCCGACGACTCCATTTTTCTGGTAGCTATTTTTTTTTCATTTCCTCTCAGTTTTTTCTTTATTTCCCCCATTTAAATTTTACCCTTTCCATCTTTCAATTTTTACCTCTCCCACATCTCTATTTTTCTGTTTTTTCTCTGATTTTCCTAAAAAAAAAAAATTCTATTTTTTTCAGCTATTCTTAAAATGGCTCAACATGAGTCTTCATCAAATTGTTCAAGAACTTCTAATCGTTTTGACCCGGGATGGAAATATGCTCATTTGGTGAAAGATGGAGATACAAACAACATTGTATGTAATTTTTGTGGAAAGGTTATGAGTGCTGAAATCACTAGAGTGAAACAACATTTAATTGGAAAGAAGGGTAACGTGAAAGCTTGTCCCAAGTGTCCGGAAGAAGTTAGAAAAGAGATTGAGACATATCAAAAGGAAAAAAAGAATCAAAATAATTTTGAGATGCCAAATGTGAAAAGCTTTGAAGGTATAAGCTATGATGTAAGTGAGGATGAAAAGGATAACCAAACCCGTAGCGTTGCCATTGGAAATCAGAAAGGGCCAATGGACTTGTTTTGTAGAAAGCCTGAAAGTGCAATTGAGAAAAGAAAAAAGGAAAAATTGAGACAAACAAATATAAGAGAACGATGTGACAAAGAAGCCAAGGTAAGGGTCCATCAATACATAGCTCGATTTTGGTATCAAGCTGGCCTTTCCTTTAACCTCATTAAAATGAAGAGCTTTCAAGAAATGCTTACAGCTGTTGGTGCTTTCGGTCCAAATTTACCAGCTCCAAGTTATCATGATATTCGAGTTCCACTTCTAAAGAAAGAGCTAGAATATACCGATTCCCTCATGAAAGATCATAAAGAGCAATGGAGCAAACATGGCTGTTCCATAATGTCAGATGCATGGACCGATTGAAAGTAAAGATGCTTGATTAATTTTTTGGTCAACTCTTCTGCTAGTACTATGTTTGTGAGGTCTATTGATAGATCTAATTTTGTGAAGACCGGTGAAAAATTATTTGAAATGCTGGATGCTCTTGTGGAAGAGATTGGAGAAGATAAAATTGTGCAAGTGATAACGGATAATGGAAGCAATTATGTCTTGGTTGGTAAAATATTAGAAGCGAAAAGACCACATCTTTATTGGACTCCTTTTGCAGCTCATTGCATAGATCTTATGCTTGAAGATATTGGAAAGCTTCCTTTGATAAAGAATACAATTCAAAGGGGAATATCGGTTGTTGGCTTTATCTACAGTCATTCAAGTACATTGAGTTTGTTGAAAAATTTTACAAACAAGAGGGAATTGGTAAGACATGTAGTTACTCGATTTGCAACTTCTTTTCTATCATTAGAAAGGCTTCACCAAGAAAAAGCAAATCTTAGAAAGATGTTTACTTCTGAGGAATGGTGTAAAAACAAGTTATCAAAAGAAGCTAAAGGGAAGCAAGCAACAAAAATTCTATTAAATTCTGTATTTTGGAATAATGTAGTGTATACTTTGAAAATCATGGCTCCTCTTGTCTGTGCGTTACGTTTGGTTGATGGAGAAAGAAGACCAGCTATAGGGTATATTTATGAAGCAATGGAGAAAAGTAAAGAAGCTATCATGAAGTCATTCAAAAATAATAAAAGTAAATACAAAGATATGTTTGCAATCATTGATAACAGATGGACTTGTCAGTTTCACCGTCCATTACATGCAGCTGGTCACATTTTAAACCCAGAATTTTACTATGACAACCCTCAAATTGAATTTGATTTGGAAGTTACAAATGGGTTGTATGATTGTATCAAGAGGTTGGTGTCAAGTTGGGATGTGCAACAAAGCATACTACTTGAATTACCAATTTACAAGAGCGGTGGTGGTCTCTTTGGGTCTGACTTTGCAAAATCACAAAGAAAAAGCATTGCTCTCGGTAATTCATCAAATTCTTCAATATTTTAATTTTAAGGTTATACTTCATCTTTAGAGTTATAATTTATCTTTCATTTTATAGCTCAATGGTGGAGAATGTATGGACATTTAGCTCCACATTTGCCGCAACTAGCTATCAAAATTTTGAGTTTGACATGTAGTGCATCCGGATGTGAACGCAACTGGAGTGTTTTTGAGCAAGTAATTTTTTATCTCTCGAGCCTACTACTTTCTTTTAGAAATTAGAGAGAAACTAATTAATATTCTTATAATTAAACCCATGTTGCAAATTCATTCAAAGAAGAGAAATAGGCTTGATCACAAAAAATTACATGACTTGGTTTATGTGAAATACAATCAACAACTCAAAGAACGTTACAATCTTAAAGATGTAATTGATCCAATTACACTCAATGATATTGATGAGTGTAATGAGTGGTTAGTTGGAGAAATGGATGATGATGCTCTGATGAGGATGCTGGAAATGACTTAGTTTTTGATGGTGATAATACTTTAAATTGGGCAACTGTTTATGAAGCTTCTGGAATTGGAGAGCCTACAACATATACTAGGCGTCATTCTAAGAAAAGAAAGAGTCCATCAAGTGGTATCACTATCAAAGCTGCAAAAGTTTCCAAGATCAAGGCATGTTCAACAATAAAAGGAAAAGAGAAAATGGTTCTTCAAGATGATGATGAAGAATTAGAAGATGAAGAAATGTCGGAAGAAACAGAAGAAGAATTAGAATTTAATCTTCCACAATCTGAAGGAGAAGAGGAGGAGGGATATGCCTTGGTGGATGAGAAAGAGGATGATTATGTTGGAGTTGAAGAAGAAGACTAAATTGATAATCTTTATTTTTATTGTTAACTTGACATTTGATAATTACATATTTTGTATTTAATTATACTTTGGATTGAAGGTTATGTTACATATATTTTTAGTTAATTATTTTCTATTATTTTCTGTGACCTATAGTATTTTTTTATATATTTTATTACATCCGCCATAAATCCGCCATAACCTGCCATGGCGGCCGCCATAACTTTATGGCAGTTTTTTGAGTTTCCGCCATGAGCCGCCATCCGCCATTGATAACATTGCTTGAGTGTTGATGAAACTTCTACATAATCTGTGTTTGTCTATTTAAGAGGTTTTTATTTTGATGCATGACTTTCATGTCTGATTTATTATTCCTTCAAATGTCCTAGTTTATATGATGATTAAATGGAAAAACTAATGATGTTAATACTTAGAATATCAAAAATTTGAGTCGACACTACATTTTTCTTGTGTCCAACTGCAAAACATGATCTCTAACACCGAGGGACATCAATTAGACAAGGGAAAAAACAGGATTCATGATGTTTTAGAATGCTTTTAATCATGTGGTTATCACGCAGAAGACTGAACCTCATTTTCTGCTTTACTTTTGCAGTTGGTCCCAGCTATTAGAGACCCTTCCCCTTCCAAATGTAAGGAGACAGAATTTTTAAGTTTTGAACTGTTAATGGAGAACATATCTGGCGTATGCTGAATATGTAAGACCATCTCTGTAGTAATTTCAAAGCTCAACTTGAAATGTATGTATGATGCAGATTAAGTGGATATGTCCAACTGCTCCTACTCAGCCAATATCAATATTTGGCGGTTTTCCATCTACTGCTTGTAAGTTTTATTGGTTCCCCCTTTCGTGATTATTATTTAGATATCATAAACAGGCTCATGCGCTGCCACAGAGAAATTGTAGAATGATGACATCATTCTTATAATGGAATTTAACAGCCTTCTCACCGTATACATGGAATATGGAAATGCATTCCAGGACAGAGTAGGGTTTAAATCTTATAATAACCATAAATTGATCTTGATAAATTTCCTAATTGCAACTTCAATGTCGCTTAGGGTTTGATGTTGGAGAGCTTTCAGAAGATGCCCCTGATGATCTAGAAGGTTTGGATGCTGCAGCTACACACGTTGCAAATCTTTTGTCTACAGAACCAACAGACAGTAGGTTTCTCTTGCAATTGATTCATCCATGTTATCTTCTTTGTAGATTTCTTTAATTTTTTAAATATCTTTAATTTTTTAAATAAGAAATTTATTCTGTCTATGGCATGTCCAGTGACATAAAATTCTTATTTTGATTGGGCCCTATAAGATAACGTTTGACTGAGAAAAGCTACTGGTCTGCCCTCCTGTAATAACACCGCTCCCAATCCTCTACTAGAGGCATCTGTCTCCACAATAAAAGTTTTTGTAAAATCTGGAACAGTGAGAACTGGTAATGCTGCCATTGCGCCCTTTAAAACATCAAAAGCTTTTTGAGTCTCCTTACTCCACTGAAAACTGTCCTTCTTCAGGAGCTGTGTTAGAGGCTTGGCAATGCTCCCATAATTCTTAACGAACCTGCGATAATAGCCCGTAAGGCCCAAAAATCCTCGTGGCGCCTTCACGTCTTTAGGGGTAGGCTATGTCATCATAACTTGTAGTTTTCTTTGGTCTGCTGCCACTCCTTGTTTGGAGATGATGTGACCCAAATATTCTATCTGCTTTTGGCCAAAATTACACTTTTTTCTATTGGCAAATAATTGATGTTCCTTCAAAAGCTGCAGTACTAGCTGAAGATGTTTTGCATGTTCCTGCTCACCTTTACTGTAGATTAAGATGTCATAAAAAAAAAAAAAGAACAGGGATGAACTTCCACAAATAAGGGCGTAATACCTCATTCATTAAAGATTGAAAGGTTGAAGGAGCATTAGTTAATCCAAAAGGCATTACCATAAACTCATAATGCCCTTCATGTGTCCTGAAAGCAGTTTTAGGAATATATTTTTCCCGCATCCGAATTTGGTGGTAACCTGATTTCAGGTCCAGTTTTGAAAAAATAGCTGCTCCCTCCAATTCATCCAACAATTCATCAATAATGGGAATCGGAAATTTATTTGGAATTTTAATCTTGTTGAGGGCCTTATAATCCACACAAAATCTCCACCCCATCTCTGTTTTTTACAAGAATGACTAGACTAGAATAAGGACTTGCACTCGGCCTGATGATACCAGAGACTAACATATCACTCACAAGTTTCTCTATTTCTGTTTTCTGATAATGTGGGTACCTGTATGGCCGTAAATTGGGTATGTCCGATCCTTCTTTCAACCTGATGGCATGATCTTGTCTCCTTGTTGGTGGTAGGCCTTCTGGTTCTCTGAATACTTCCTCAAAATCCTCCAAAATTTTATTAAGTTCCTGAGGAATAGTGTTCTCTGCATCAGTTTCATTAGTTAATTCTTCACCTTTGATGAGTTTGCATTAAAGGAGAAACCCTTGTGCCTCATTTTGCAGAGCCTTGACCAACTCCTTGAAAGACACAGCAGCTCTAGAAAGTCCTGGTTCACCTTTCAACACCATAATTCCCCCTTTCACAGGCACCTTCAATGAGAGTTCCTTGAAGTTAGCTCTGATTTCCCCCAAGCCAGCCAGCCATTCCATGCCTAGCACCATATCCACCCCTCCTAGGTCAAATATGAAGAAATCCTGTTGAATTTTTAGTCCTTGAATTTGAAGTGCTACCTGAGAACAAACCCCTTTACACTTAATTCTCCGACCATCCCCCACTTCCACAGTGTATGTTGCTGTCTCAGTAACGGGTAATTGTTTATCGTGAACAAACGTGGATGATATGAAATTATGGGACGCTCCGCAATCCACTAATATAGCCACCTTTGCACTTTCAATCTCAACCCACATTTTGAAGTTAGTGCAGTAATACTATACATTGACAGCTGTAATTCTTCAAGATCTGCTCCGTCCTCTTCTTCACCCCCTCCTTCTTCCGCTTCACTTAAATTGTTGCTTAGGATTAGCACCTGGAGTTGCTTATTTCTGCAAATATGCCTAGGACCAAATTTCTCATCACACCGAAAACATAATCCTTTCATAGTTTTCTCTTGAAACTCAGCATCTGTCAGCTTCTTGAACCCCCTCCCTCTATAAGAAACGGTTGGTTTATTGCTGTTAGACTCAACAGAACTAATTCCTGTGTTGTTTCCAAGATTGTGGTTCTTGGCTCCCGTTTCGCATGTCACCGTTCTTGACGAAGGATAGCTTTTGTGTGAACCACCTACCTTGTTATTTCCAGGAACCCCTTGTCTCAGCAGCAAATTTTTCTCGTCAGTTCTTTGGGCAAAATCCATCAATTCCGGTAGAGTTGATAATCGGTGCAACTTCAACTCTACCCTGACTATGTCTTTCAGTTCGTTCAAAAATATCCCTTTCAAATACTCAGCCTCGGTACCTTTAAGGGGTCCTGCATACAACTCAAATTGCTCACGATACTCTCCACCGTTGTCTCTTGGTTAAGACTCAACAGCTTTTCATACAGGTTTTGTGCCATTGAGGGTTGAAATCTCACTATTAAAGCGGTGCGAAAATCTTCCCAAGTAGGGTTCTTGGAACAAAATTCCCACCATTGGAACCAAGTTAGTGCCTTGCCCTCCATTGCTACCATTGCCGCTTGCAACTTTTCTTGCTCGGAGATACCCCTTAAGGTAAAGTATCTCTCTACTCAACTGACCCACCCGTAAGCGTTGTCTTCGGAAAATATGGGAATCTCCAATTTCCTCCATTGATCTCCCTTGGACTGACGTCTCGACCCACTGCAATTGCTCTAGTTCCCATTGCTCTCATGGTCGCTGTCCTCGGATTCCGCTGCTGACTTCGCGTCTTCCTGGTTCTTTCGATTGACAATGATCATCAATTCGTCGAACCGTTTTTGGGTTTCTTGCCTGTCCTCCTCGAGCTTCTTCAGCAGGTTTTCAAACCCTCGATCCATACTATCTAACGAGGCTTCCATTCGCGTATACACCATGAATATTCTCCTAGGTTTGAGAGCTCTGATACCAGTTGTAAGGAACTGGTTCAGTTTTGAAAAGTAGAAGTAGGAATACTGAATATACTTTTATTGAATGTTCTTTGTCAAGAAAAATATCCCAATCTGAGAGAAAGAATCAAAGAATACAAGAATATCTAGGACTTTGAGAGCCTAGTCTCTCCCCAACCGACCTATTATTAATCCACCGCTAAGAACTTTCCTTTTTCCCCCTAACCCTATTTATTCTCTGTTCTTTACATTTTCCTCAGCTAATTGGGCCACTTTTCTTCTATTGGGCCTCCTTACATAGACTTTACTAATTGGGGGTTTGGGCCTATTACTAACAGAGTTACTAGCTTCATAACTGAGGTAGTAGAGGTAGGATCTAACAGAGGAAGAGAATGTAAATTTAAGTGAATTTAATCAGTTGTTCAATCAGTTTTAGGTGGGAGAGATTGATGAGAATCTTGGGATACCACAAAAGCTAGCCATTTAATTAGAGAGTGCAATGCCTTATAAACCCCACACTAGAATCCCATTCTACCAATTGGTCCTAACATCTTACCATGCTCTGTAGCCCTGGCACCACACAGGTTGATTGTGCGCTAGCCCTTTGACTAGTCTTGGGAAAACATTACAATGCTGGTGTCATGTAGAATGTAACACCAAAGGTACTCTCTTTGGCAGGATCTTCCCTGAATATACCTAAAGGACTCGTCTAGGGTGGCTATACCCCAATTCAAGTATAGAAATAATGGGAAAGTCAATATTCATAAAAAATTAACAATGGTGTACAAAGAGAGCCTATTTACAAGTGGCATAAATGCTAAACTCAATATGGACCTATATAGATAGGCCCAATAAAACAAAAATAACTAAACGAAATAAAATCCCTAAATAGAAAAATAACCCCAAATCAAAAGCTCTAATCAATGTTAAAATCAGGATCTTACCTAGGATTAGGAGGGGAGGTCAAAAATCGTAAATCGTGAGATCGTAAAATAGATCGTAAGATCCTACCAAACATGTAAAACTATACTTAAATATATATATAAGCATAAAAAATAACATACATAAAGAAATTAACATCTAAATCACATAACTTAATTAAATATAACTTAAAAGTCATAGATTCTAGATCCAATACAACACATAATTAGTCAAACTAGTACTAATATATTACAATAAATTTTGTAAGCCCCAATTTTATAATTGAAACACCATTCCAAGACCCAATTTTATAAAGTTATAACACAACTAGAAATAATATTCTGTTAATCAAAATTCTTAATCTTACCTCACAGTACTTTAATTATTTTCTTTATTTTTAGCACTTTTACTACTGTTATTAACATTTTTACTACCACAAACTATTATAATGTTTATTTATTATTGTTATTACTATTGTTATGATTATTATCACTTGATTTTTTCTTCACTGCTATTATAATTACTTTTATTGCTTTAGTTACTAATATATTAAAATCTATAATTTAACTTTAATGTATTTCCAACTTTGTCTGCATTTAATTAAAAATGGAAAAATTGAATTATAAATTAACTAGAAATTATAGTTATGTCTTGATTGTTTGCACAACTAAAACATAATAATTACGTTCTAAATCAATTTCAATTTCATGCGTCTTTAAAACTCTGGTTAACATTATCGTATAAAACATAATAAAAACTTGGTTTCATATCATTGTTGCCATCAAGTAGCCGCAAGCACCAACCAACAGCAAATACCAACAAACACTGACCAACCAGACCAGCCTGGTCGCACGGAAGAGAGAAGATGAGAGACTGTGTCACACGGAAGAGAGAAGATGAGAGAATGGGTCGCATGGAAGAGAGAAGATGAGAGAAAGGGAAAAAATTACCCTAGAACTATTTTTAAAAACCGGGTTAGAAAAACCCAACCCGGAAATCCAACCTGCAAAAGCCCAACCCAAAAATCCAAGGCCAGAATCTGACCTAGAAACCTGCACCCAGGATCGGATCAGATCGCTGATCCTACGATCCTATGGGAGAAGAGCCGATCTTACAGATTTGCGATCCCAGTTCCAATCAAGATCGCGAGGAAGGTTTAGGGTTGTAAAATCGTACAATCTTGTGATTTTAATCATGATTTTAACAACATTAACTCAAGAGAATAACATCATTAAAACTAGTCGTCGTAGTTGGAGTCCAATGCCTTATAAACTCCACATTACAATCCTATATTTTCAATGTAGGTCTTAAGTTCCATAATCAAGACTAAGTTCCATAAACTCCACATTACAATCCTTCTACCCTCTAACTAATTGTTGTAACTAAGTATAAATACTATACTATATCCAGTAACTATTTATATTTGAGAATCCCTAACAGATCCAGTGTAAATCTCTGTGTTTTGAACCAGTATCTTTCAGTGGGTTGTAAAGTTTGAAATTTGGATGTAGTTGAAATATAAGTTTTATTATATATGGTTAAATTTCTTAAAACCATACTAATTTATGCACAGGTTGAATGTGTAAATCCTCAATTTGATGCTGTCAAGCGGCAATGAGTTTTTAGTTAATTATATAAACATAATTTTTTTTAATTTATTTCTCTTGCTTGGTTGTATACTTTTAGTCAGCTGCAGGAAGAAAATATTATCGTATTGTACTAATTTCATGTCTAATATTTTTATTAGTTAAGCTTGGTGTTGGAGGGTTCAGCATGGGAGCAGCTACTGCCCTGTATTCAGCATCCTGCTTTACTGCTGGAAAATATGGCAATGGCAACCCTTATCCAGCCAACCTAAGTGCAGCTGTTGGATTAAGTGGCTGGCTTCCATGCTCAAAGTCTGGCCTTCTGACTCTATTTTTGTTCATCATGTTAGTTTGATTCATCACAACCCTCCCCATACCTGCTTTATAATATTATTTAATGATTTCTGCTCATGTGTAGGACCTTGAGCAACAAGTTACAAGGGGTAGATGAAGCTACAAGGCGTGCTCAATCCTTTCCCATTTTGCTTTGTCATGGAAAAGGTAATTATACAAAATTAATACACACACACAAATCATTAAAAAAAAGTTGATAAGAAATCATCCATGATTGAAAACATTAAAGACAGCTTGAAAATCTGTAAAACCAGGGCATTTAAAACTAAATGCACTGAGCCTGCTTAGTTTCCTGCAGATCATAGATCCCTTGAAGTAGCCATCATGAGGTAAAGATAGACCAAAACACAGCACTTTCGAATATCACATATGGAGGCTAAGAAAGTAAGAAACAAACTCCTCAAATATACAAGTAATCCTCCAATCCAACCACCCACACCTTAGCACTAGGACTACATGGAATGCACCCAGTACCATATCCTTTATATTTAACCTATAAAAGTGTCCGAGAGTGGAGAAGCACAACCATTGCTTTCCAATAATGCCAAAATGGTTAGTAGCTACCTTCTAGTGTAAGGATGCCCAATGTCTCTGATAGATACTGAATGAAAGACAAGTGTGAGACTATTATTCTGAGTAAAATCCACGAGTTGACAACCTCAAGAATAGCATGAGAGTGGAAACAAAAATTGGAATGTCTATATTAGATATGAAAGAACTTTGAATCTTGAATAAAACATCTTGCAGTCACGTACCTTGGTACAATATTCAAAGTTAGAACCTCAGATATAATGAACAGAACACTTGAACCCCATGATTATTCTCAGTCATGAACCTCAAGCTGGACACTGACCCAAATGACATATTGTAGGCATGAACTAAAAGCTATCAACACTTTTTAATCCTATGAGATATCAACGTCATGAACTCAAATAAGGTGATCTTCCCACAAGAATCTACTCATGATTCTTGATACTGTTCTGGAAAGAATTATCAACCTATAAAGGGAAGAGGGTACCCACCCCACTGGGGTGGGGGGTGGGGGGGTGGGGGGGTGGGGGATAACTTAAAGAAAATTCTTATTTAGAATAAATAATCTGCTTCTCTTTTTTGTCCCCTTTTCACCTTTCACTTGGCTTATTATTTATACATGTGCAAATGCTAATGTTAGGAAATTATAATCAAATCATAAACAGAATCTTAATGAAATCCTTATTTAGTCCTACTAATAAAATATGAATAAAATCCTAAACACAATCGTAATAAAATATAAATTGAATCCAAATCAAATCCCATCTAAATCTGTAAATAGTTATCCTTGATAAAATCTGAATGAATCTTAATCATAATAAGATAAGAATCAACTAAAAATTGTATTAATATTTATAACAAATCTTTTCAAATCTCTTGCACAAGTCCATTGAATGCTTTTTGGGTCTTCATAACTCAAGCTCTTATAACTCACTTGATTTGAATTAGTTGTTAGAATCTACATCAATGCTTCTCTCTTCATATTGATTCGTCCTTAAATCGTAACTCTTACTTTTACTTTATATCAATATATTCTTCAACTACTTTCTTTTTTACTTTTTTCCCTTTTTTTCTTTTTCAAAGTTTTCCTTTTTCCTACAAAAAATCAAACAAGAACCTAAAGCAGAAGATGATGACTATAGAAATAGAAAAGAAGATAGGTGTATGATTTAGAGTCGATGCTCTGATACCAAACTGATGCGGTGCTTGAGATGATAGCCTAAAAAAATCATGAGAAGCAAAAGCAAATATTGGAACGTTTAAATCAAGTATAAAAAAGAACCTATATTACACCCAACCCGTTGACATCTTGTAGTCACAAATCTTGCTACAATATTGAATGTTGGAACCAAAGATATGATGAGCAAAACTCTTGAACCCCATAAATTATACTCGCTCACAAACCTCAAGCTGGACATTCTCTGTTGTCTCCTTTTCTGCTTTCACTTGACTCATTATTTATACATGTACAAATGCTAATATTAGAAAATTATAATCAAATCCTAAATAGAATTCTAATGAAATCTTTAATCCTACTAATAAAATATGAATTAAATCCCAAACAAAATCCTGATAAAATATAAATCAAATCCAACTAAATCCATCCCACAGGATCCACCCCATCAAATAGGGGCAGCTCAACCTTCCGCACTGCCATTTGATATTCATGGAGATTATCTCCAGCGGAAAATGAAGTCCCACTGCCTTCTGTAGAACCACTGCCTCCGCTGTAACTATTGTTTCGATCATTGGAAGCCTGACAGTCCAACATCTTAGTCATCTCCATTAATAAAGATTGTTGAAACTCTACCATATAGAGTTTGGTGGAATCTTCAATTGCAGAAAATTTAGCATCTAGAGAATCAATCTGATAAGAACCTAGTATCATAGAAAGAAACAGTGATAAACCCCAATTTTAAACCTAGAATGCCACAGAACTTCGAGGGTCTGCACCTCCCAATTTATAAAGGCCCTAATTTTCTCTCAAATGACAAGATATCCTTCTCTTAACCTCCCCTCTTATTTATATAGGCAGCATGGTTTTTTCAAACTAACTCACTAATGTAAACTAATCATGAGGGGTTATCAAACAATCCTATCAGACATCTTTGGTGGCAATGACTTTGTCAAAATGCTTCCTCCTGCTGGTCAGACAAGTGTGAGACTATTATAAGATAAAACCAACAATGTGCCTGAGCCCTTATAATGGAAACCAGAGCCTAAGCTCCTCAGAGATTAACTCACCTTTCCTCCTCCCTCTATTAACACACTGCATAGCATAACAAATTGGCCAGCTCAGCACCATAACTAACTCTCCTCCGTGCACATCCCTTTGTCTTGTGTGTATAGGCATTCCATTTCATGGGCCTCCCATGATTTGAGCCCATTAGCTGATCCATGCCTTCTACTTGTACCAGGTCATTGTCCACATGAGATACCATGTCTTGTGCTCTGTCAGTCCCTGAACTAGCTGTACTCGTAGCATATATATAGAAATGAGTGATGCTGCGTATGAGATTTACCTGTTAATCTCTTCACTATTGCTTATGAGGGATACATGATAATTATGTTCTGTTTCTAGGAGTTGACAGTTTGCTCATGTTTTTGGTTTTGCTTAATTTTTATGTGAAACAGATTTTCAACTAAAAGCTGTGTATTATTATAATAAGCTTTTCTAAACAGAGACAATAAGCTTAATTTAAACATGAATTTCTACTACACTTCTCAAGAAGCTTCAAGGTGTTCAATGTAAATCATACGTAGGCAGGGTAGGTGCACCGGGCCTTTAGTTGATGAAGACCAAAGTTATTGCTGACTTACGATTTCTTCAGTGCTCTACACTCGTGCTTTAGCCAATGTTGCAAAAAATTCAAACATAAGAAGTTATACCTGCCTGGGCGACACACACTATTTATTATTAGACTATGTATATATTTCCTTTAGTGTCCATTGTTTAAGGCTAAATACTATTCATGTAGCTTACAGAAAATTTTCCGTATATTTATTGACATATAAACTGTAAAATTTCAATTTATAAACTGCTATATTGCTGGAGATTAATCTTAATATCTACTGACATTACAATTTACAAACTGTTGGTGATTTAACTTAGAATTATGGACAGAATATAACACGCTTGTTCTTTCAGGTGATGATGTGGTTCCCTATAAATTTGGTGAGAAATCATCAAAGTGCTTAAGTTCAACTGGATTTCAGGATGTCACTTTTAAACCATATAATGGGTAATAAACGAAAATCATAGAAAGATTTTGTTTTTTTGTCTCTGGTGATGATATATTTTAACTGTCTTTTATTCTGTCGTGGTTCTACATTTAAACAGGCTTGGACACTACACAATTCCAGAAGAGATGGACGAGGTCTGTGCTTGGCTAACGTCAAAATTGGGCCTTGAGGGGAATCCTGCCTAGTTAGCAAGGAAAGGAGGCAAAAATTGAAAAATAATTCTTTCCCGTTTTTGGTCCATTGTAATTTTATGTCGTGCCAGATTTATTTAAGAGTTCTGTTGTTGATATATCCATATCCATAACCCATTTGTAAACATATTGGCCCAAAGGCATCTTCACGACAATGTACTATACTAATGATACAAGCTTGGGTGGCCCTTAAGCATGGTGATGGATTACTGCTAAAATATTATGTTAAAAAGGATTCTTAAATAGTGTTTGGGTTTTAATTTGATCGTTTTTAGTATCTTTTTGGTCATTCGTTTTAGTATTTGTTAAATCATCTCATGTAGCGTGGGATGCATCATGGTGCGTTGATCTTATTTGAGTGGGCCTCCCCCATGGGATTAATAAGATGCATTGAAATTCATTCTTCTCTTCTCCTTTTTATCTGTCGTCATCGTTTTCTTCTCCTTTCTTTTTGGTCATGTCATCATTCCTTTCTTATGTTTTCCCCTTGTCTTTTTTTCTTGGGGTCAACATACACTCCACAAGAGGCACTGTCACCCTCAGCAGCCCAACACCCGTAAAACCTAAAGTATCAACGCAATAGGCCAATAATTGAATTTCTTTTCGCAACGCTCCTGTTTTTAGTACATCAATCTTTTTGGGTAATTTTTAGAATGGGAAAAGTTTCAACTTCCGCATCCGTAGGAGTTAAAATTTATTGCTACTTTGTCTTTTACCAGACTTTTGTTATGACTTTTAAAAAAGACAATTGCATCAGTTCTTAAGATTATTTAGGATTTGCTAAAGTATTCGGGGGTGTTATTGTTCAAATTTAAGTTTCCATTGTTCAAATTTTAAGAGGAAGTCAAAGTCATAGAGAAACACAAAACTTTAAAGAAATAGTTTTGAAATTTTAAATTTATAAATAAAGTTAAAATTTACATCTTAATAATTTGACTTCCACTTTATTACCACCACCTCTAAAATTCAGATACAAAACTAATTATTTTTCTTCCCACAAATCAATAAAATATCAATTATTTCACAAACTAATTTTTACATCTTGATTTCTCAAACAATAATACAGCAGAAACACAAATTTTTGGAGAGAAATTTTTAAAATAACTCCAAATTCTCTCTTGGCTAGTATTAACGGAGGAAAAAAATGATGGAGGAAGGAGAAGAAGAAATCGCTCGTGACACCTATTTCCATGAGGTCACTTGTCAAAATCTAAACGAATACCGCTCAAGATGGTTGATGCTAATTTTAGAGTTAAAACTAGTTAAGATTTAGACACGTGGCAAACTTTCTCCCTAGCTGTCCATTTCAAACATCAATCGTACCCAATTGGTTGATGCTAATGTACCTATGACATGTGTCCTATATCGTCTGAATTCCTCCAATACTATTTATGTCTTTTTATTATTTTTTTCTTTTATTTTCTTTATCAATTTTTCAAGCCCTTGATAGTTGACATCAAGTCGCTATCAAAACAACTAAGTTTTCAAGAGATTTTGTAGTATAAAACTAAACCTAGGTTGATTCACATAGACATATTTTCGATTAAATTTAATTTTAGATTTTCTTTTTAAAGAATATGAGTAAACTTTTGGGGGTTGAAATCTGCAAATTAATTAATTAAACTACGAACATAATAAAATTAAGTAAAAACAACTGAAGAAATATCAATCCACAAAATACCAAATGTATGTAACTTTAATTATCACGGTATCTAAAGATTTTAATCCTAATTTGAGCATTTATCCAATTCAATTATTAATTCAATCGAACAACCTAATTGAACTAGATCACAGATTAAATCAAATTATCATTTAACTTAACTCGAATTAATTATCAAATTAGAATATCAATTAAATCCTAATTTGAATTGTCACGAGTCCTTTTTGTGAAGAATCAATGATATCCCACATTATTATTCCTAATTCATTTATTCATTTATGAGATAATATATGTACAACAAAAAGAATATAGATTTTTCAAAAATAGAACTTCAACATCCAAACCAACAAAATAGCAATGTCCTAAGGCATTTTCATATAATACCAAAATTTACATAAATTTATATATTTACAATAAGTATTCAGCAAGGAATTCAAAATACAAGTTTTAAATTAATAATTACATCTCTTCCACTGTCGCTAAACATTCTAGATCTATCATCTAATAGACTGACAAAACAATCTAAAGCTACAATCTTTTCCAAAATATATTGTCTCTAATGTTCCTTAGCCAGACCTTCTAGCTTGAGAAGTAACTATAGTACCTATCCTCTCTGCTCACGTAACATAGTACGATTGCAAAACATACACAACACAAATAAAACACAAGGGTGAGCTTACGAAACATAGTCATAATCATTAAGTTTTGTAAATTTATATACATTTGATGAATCCACTTTTTATTATATTTTTACTTGCCTTTTTGGTGCTCCTTGATAGAAAAAATGGACTTAGATAGTGTAAATAATATAGAAATCACATTTTGAGTAAATATCATAGGTTTATTAATTTTTGTTTAATTTGCATTTAATTACATAGATATAGATTGCAATTTTAATTATCTTGATAATTTTGCAGAGTCTCCAAGTTAATTTTGAGAAATCTTGGCCCTTGGATGAAAGTTGACCCCAAAGTAGCCACTTTCAGGAGCAAAAGTAGCAACTACAGCAAGTCTGGGCATTAAAGGGTCCAAAGTAGCTACTTTCAACCTTTATAGTAGCAACTCTAGAAAGCTCCAGGAACGCCACTAGGGAAGCAATATGCACATGGACACTCTCAAAAGCCAAAGTAGACACTTTCAAAGGCAAAAGTGGGCACTTTGCTGACATGTCCTCCACTATAAATAGATTTTAGAAATTAGGGTACGAGAGCTTAGACTTTTAATTTTCTTTCATTCCCTTTGCCAAATTAGGACATTTTTCTTGCCAGAGCTTTGGAGTCTTAGGTCTCGCCAGGGGTCCATTATAGGTTTTAATTTCCAATTTTCCTTTGATTCTAATTGATTTTACATTAATGTTGTTTACGTTTCTGCATTCCCTTCTTTCATTTGTGAAGCCCATCCATATGGAGGGCTAAATTTTCTTGTAATTCCTAGTCAACTCACATGGTTCTTAAATTCTTGGGTTTAATGGCAATATTACTCTTTTTTTCCTTGGATTTATTAACCCCAATCTTTGAATGAAATGAAATTTACATGAGGGGAACATTGCTTAAGGAACCCTAAATTACCCAAACGAAATTCTAATCTAAAATTGCTTAATTTTGATTAATCTTTGAGATTACTTAATCTTAGGGATAGAGATTGGAGCCCATTAAGATGCTTAATTTTAATTGGGATGCTAAAGTTAATTTTCGCTTGTTAGATTAACTTAATTCAAGGGAAGAAAAGGGGATTATTGAATCATTTGAAAGAATAGGGATAGAACTCATTGATTGACTAGGGATTACTCTTCTTAATTGATTGAATTTCACTAGTTTACATTTTGCTCTTGATTAAAATCTATAAATTAACAAACCTCCCCCCAATTTACTTGCTTTAAAATATATGTTTACACTTGTTCGATGTATGTTCCCAACCAAAAATTCCTTGGAGATGACCTAGGACAACACCCTAATATTGCATTCATTTCTTTGCTTATTTGATGAGGATTAACGACAATCTTTGTGCATAACGAGTAGTAAAAACTCATGCCATCAACATTATATTACAAATATAAATATTTAAACAACTTATTATTCAGCAATTTCCCAACATTTTACTCAGCAATATAGCCCCTTTTTATTAACTCATTGAATATCAACAACTACAACGATGACAATAAGAATAACAATATCAACCTCAATAATAACAATAATAACATCAATAAAATCTATCACAATAATTATTACAATAACAATTCAGCTTCATTTGACATCACAATATTAGTGAATCCATAAGAAACTTACCACTCAACACATTTGTTTATCACTGGGCACATTTGCCTACCACTCAACAAAATGAGCCTACCACTCGGTACGTTTGTTTACCACTCAGCATATTGGCCTACCACTTTTCATACGATTTCAACGCTATCACATAATAAATATTAAAACACCTCATTCATAATATTCATCAGTCGGTCTCAACATAATATACAACCATTTTTCAACGATTTTCTCAACTTAATAAATATTATACCACAGAATAAAATAGCCACAAACATATTAGACTCATCACACATATCAACATCAATCAAATCCCTCAACCATATTTACTCTGTGTTCTATCCTAAGGTTTTGCTCATACATCAACTACCCTTAGCTGGAACGACATCTTTATATATGTATTTACATATGTCAACATTAGCTGGATATATATAAAGTCAAGCTCCCCTTATCTAGAGTGAATCCCAAAGAGATAGATCAAGCGTCTGGGTATGAAATACGGTTCAAATGGTTTAGATCTACTCAGAACAACATGGTATAAATCTCTTGAGAAAGAAAGAGAAAGAAACAAGAGTAAAGACCAGGAACTAAGCCCCGAAAACTCACCTAGATCTTGATGAGATAGATGATTTCACTTTGATCGAGAAGAAATTCAGCCTTGAGAAGGTTTCTCTAAGGTAAGATGATGAGAGAAAAGAGAGAAAGTGAGAGAGGGAAGCTGTCTTGTGAGAAAAATGAAGTTTCTCTGCGCTGGGGTTCCTTAAATACCCCTCCAGGTCCGTGCGCTCTTGCTTGAACGAGCTAATCCTCGCTTAAGCAAGCTCTTCTCTCACTTGGGCAAGCAAACCAGACAGTTGAATCTCTCAAATTTATGCTATTCTCGCTTAAGCAAGATGCATTTCACCTGAGTGAGCAACGTCTTCGCTTGAGCGAGATCGGGTCCCAAGAGCTATCTAGTTTTCCTGCAACTCCTCGCCTGAGTGAGATCCTCTCCCTTGAGCGAGGTTGCCTCTCGCCTGAGCGAGATCCTTTCTTGCTTAGGCTATCTTGCTCAGGCGAGGGGACAGTTGAAGAGGTCTTATCTTGTCTTGCTTGAGCAAGAACACTCTGAAATGCTTAATTCTTCATAATTTAGTCTCGCTTGAGCGAGACACTCAGCATTCAGAACTCTTAATTCTTCATAAAATAAGACAATACATGTCCTTGGCTATAATTTTTAGGTTATCACATGCACAACATACTTAACACTCAGTCCCTAACCCGCACTGCTAACCACTTTCAATAAGAGCATCATATATCACTGCAAATACAATGCTGCCTAGTTAGCAATTATATAGCCTTCATATAACCCAAGCATGCGCAGCACCATTTAAAAGGAGTAATGCTTATGTTAAATGTTTGATATCCAATTAAATTTCTTGCTACTAGTCTTACTCAACAATCAACCAAACAACACTGCAACTCACAACTTACATTCTGTAATTGCACATCTTACCCATTCACATTCCAGCATACAGAATTTCATACAGTCTAGGTTTGTGCAACATAACTTAATAGAAATAATTTATCTATAAATATGATGGCCTGACATGAATTCTAACCACATACAAGTTAATCACGATCGCAATACACAAGTCTAAGATTAGAGAAAAAGGGAACAAACTCAGAGCAATTTGGCTCAAAACTCAAATTAGATGTACAACGTTTGGATTTCGTGGATTGAACGAAAGATTTATCCTTCCATCAAAGCACTTAACCCACGCGAAAATGATATGACAATGAGAAAATTCGAGAGAAAGTAAAAACAAATATTCTTATTTTGACCAAATCTAAAAAACTCAAAGTGTCTAATCACACCACCCTAATTTAGAACCTTATTAGTCTATTTATAGGTTCTGATTAGAGTAAATTAAGTGGTCAAATTTAGGCCTCAATAATATCTAAAAGCCCAAATACAATTCTTAAATAACAAGGGTACAAATGCAATCCAGCAACAATATTCAGCAAATCTGTCTCAACTTCAAAAAATCATGAAAAATTGAAAACAACTCTAATCCAGCTATCCATATATGCATTTTGAAGCCCTGGATGTGTAGAATTGAATGCAACTAGAATCAGCCAAAAAAATATATCGGTAGAAAAAGTTATGACCAAAAGAATAGTCAGAGGTCAGTGATCGCGAGTGTCGCGCTTGGACAAATTAATAAAAATTGAATTGCATAAAAATTATTTACTAAGAGGTGCAATCTGAGTCGTCTCCCAACGATGATAACGTTATATGATTATAAAATTAGAGGGGGTTTGATTTATAGAATAACACTAATTAGAATCAAAAGTTAACAAGAATTAAAAACTCTAATCCAAGAATTTAGAAGAACTACGACCACTCTATCATCGGATTTCAAGAAGATGCATCAACCAACAAATTAGTGATTAACATTAAATTTGAATGAAATCTCAATTCAAATTAAGCATTCACACGAGAACCCTCATGCATTCGATTAACACACAATTAGCTCAAAGTTCAGAAACCTCTAGAACCTAATCGATTTGTGTTAATTTAATTTACCAATGCCATTAATCTTAGATCTCAAACCTAAAAATCTAATTCACACTCCTTCAAGAATTAATTACATACATCAACCGAATAATATGTAATCAAACAACTGCACAATTATCATTCCAAACAAAGAACTTCAATTCGAAATCATAATTAGCAAAAAGAGAAAGAAGGAAGAGATGAAACCGAATTTGTTGTTGAATAAATTGTGAAACCGATCCTCAAGAGTGTCTCAGCCCTTTTTCAATCCTTGAACTAGATGAAAGTCTAAGCCTCCATGAATGGAGAGAAACAATTCATAAAGGGGAGAGAGAACAAGAGAGAGAGAAGAGAAAAGAGGAAAGGAGCCAAAAACAACTTAAAATTCAAAATTCCAAATTCTAAAATCCTGTTCGTCATTTTGTTCCATTTTTTTGGCTATGAAAAAGGCCTCTTTTTGGTTCATGGCCTGAAGGACAATTGTAGCCTTAGATGTTAGCTTCAAAACTCCACTGGAATGGGCTTAATCGGATATTTGTAGACTGAGATAGAGCCCAAATACTGCATCTTGCTCAGGATCCATGACTGCAGCGTTTCAACTTCTTCTAGGCCCAGTTTCAGCTTCTTATCATCAGAATTGGTTTCTGACCTCTGCATAGGAATTGTGCACCTTTCTCTTAGTTTTCCTACAAATCAAGAATCAAAATGAAAGGAGTTCTGCAACTCAAGATATAGTCCAAAAACCAAAACAGTATCAGAATTTGCTAAATACTGGAAAAATTAAATAAAGCCCAACTAGAATTCAAACATCATAACATGATTCAATTCAACCAATTAAGCACAAAAGAGGATTAATGAGCTAGGAATGAGAGGAAATAATGTTATAAAAATCTAATTGATTAGTTAGATTAACCAAAAATATAAAATTAAAATATTTATTTGTAATAAGCCCAATTTATTCAAATAACTAGAAAATGAAAAAAAAACTAAAGCATATTAAAATTGTTTATAAATCAAAATAAAACTATAAATGTATACCTAAAATATGTTACATCAAATTTCCCTGTACAAAAGAGGATGATCTTATTTTCAATTATCACTTCACAATTTAACAATTAGTTGAGTCATACAATTCATTAGGAAGATTTGTAACATGTAAAAAGATGAGAAATAAGAACATTAAAAGGTAATAAAATGTTGTAAAACAAGATATGAATTATAGATGGAAAATGCTATGTAGAAAATAGTTAGGAATTACTTCACCATATTTTCAATTGCAACATAGTTATGTTCTTGACTCTTGAGAATTTTAATTGATTGATAATCAATTTCACTTTTTTAACCAAAAGACAATTCCTTGCCTTATTGATCCTAATACCTAATTAAACCTCCCTAATTCCTTAGGTGAAATTTAATCAAATACTGTATTAAGTTCTGGAGCTTATAGGATTACTAGATCATGATATTTATTCCTAAGATCTCAATAACCTAGGCATATGATTTAGATCTGAGAAGTAAACTCAATTTTCATTGATGAAGATTCCTCGAAGTTCAATTGAATGAAGGATTAGTTCACAACTGCATTAAGAACAAAATCACATACTCAATTCAATTAAAATCTCAAGATCCAAATCTAAAATTAAATCATAATATCAAATCTGGATCTATAAATCCCTAACCAAAAAGGTTTAGAACAACATTACAATGGAAAAAGGAGAAATAAAAGAAGAAGAAGACAAAGAGCAGAAGAACATCTTCCAAGACTCAATCTTCACCCTGCGTGGACACTTTAAGTGGTAAGATTGTCCATGCGCAAGTGTTTTCTATGAAAAAACCTCACGCATAGCTACTCTCAATGCTTAGACTGGACACACGCTTATTGCGTAGCTACTCTCAGTGCATAAAGTGAACACATGCATTTTGCGTAGCTACTTTTAACGCATAGAGTGTACACACGCAAATTCTTTCAGGATTTCTACTACTGCAATGTACACTTTCACCACTTAGAGTTGCTACTCTCTTGGTCTCATGGATTTTCTTCTTCAAAATGTTAACTTTATGTACTCAAAGTGGTTATGTCCAACATTTATCATCTGATTCTTGCTTTCTTATGCTCAATCCTTTTACTTTTTCCACTTCAATATCAATTTCAAATTCTCAGCTCAAGCTTCTGCATAAGAATTAATTCTTTTTAAGTCAAATTATTCAGAATTGGACTAAAATCTAGAATTCTAAACTATTTACACAATTATGAATGTTGATGCAATTTTTATGGTATTTCCAAGTTTACTTAGCACTTTACTACTTATTTATTAACAAACTATACTAAAAATTATAGTAAAATGTAGATTTATCAGAATCCTCACATGACATACTCTCAAAATGTAAAGTGTATAAGGTAAAGTGTATCACTCAAAATGCATAACATGAAGCATGATCAACCATAAGCTTGCTCATTGCCTACTTTTCTAGTAAAATTCACACATACACACAAAATTCAAGATGACTTTGCTAGGTTATGAAGGGGGTAGGGTGAAGGTGGAAGAATTACAAAGGTAATCAAGCTAAAACCAAAGAGGATATAAGAACAATGGGAATAGATCTAATGAAAATAAGCATGAAAGTAAATCCCCTAAATAAAGATATAATGCAATACAATCCAAAAATAATCCTCTCTTACTTGTTTTCCTTTTCATTTCTTGTTTTTTCTTTTCTTTTTCCTTTTCTTTTTCTTCCCTCTTTTTTATTTTATTTTATTTAGGAGCTGATTTTTCTTTTCTCTTCTTTTTTCTTGCACTTTCTAAGGCAATCTCCACCATACTTATTTCTATGATCATTTCCAAAATAACTCCAAAGTTCTTGTATCCCCTAAGGTTGGGTCATTTTATTATTTTACATCTTTGACTTGAAATGAGTTAGTATCACAAGAAATAAGACAATTAGGCTCAAGGGAGCTCAAACAATGAAAATAATGTAAGGTTGGCTTTTTGGCTAGTAGTTTGTATGAAAGAAATGATGCCTCTATCATGTTAATGCAAGCACATGGAAATATAGTCTCAAAAATGCTCAAGGCAAGTTCTAGTGTCATATAACCATGAGTGCAATCACACAATAAAAGAAATTAAAATGACATGATGTTGTCATCTATATCAATGGCTCAAAACCTCATAAGGTATATATTCTATCAGAAATAACCCAACACACAAGAATTTTCAAAGTCCATCTATCAAACCAAAGTATGACTAAATCAATCCATCAAAGCCATGAAATAATCGCTTAATTAGACTATGTACACACCAAAAACATAATACTCCCTCACTTGAAATTAACTTTGTCCTCCATGGAAACACAATAAGATAAAGGACAATTCAAGCAATCCAATAAATGAGAGAGGTAAGAAAAACTCCGTATAACCTTGAAGCTCCTTTGAGATCCCATATCTTATAGTTCAATAACACCATAAGAAAAAACATTAACAACAAGAAAGAGACCATACCATCTAGATCTTAATTTTTTAGGCATCAACTTAAGTCTAGAATTATATAACAAGACTTTTTGACCAATGTGGAACTCTTTACGCCCTATTAGCTTATCATGAAAAGCCTTGGTACGCTCCTTGTAGATGTTGGAGTTCTCATATGCTTCTCTGCGAATTTCTTCCAACTCTTGTAATTGAAGCTTCCTATGTGAGTCAGCTGCCTCCATATCCAGATTACATTGCTTGATTGCCTAGAATGCCTTATTTTCCACTTCCACTGGTTGATGACATGCCTTGTCAAAAATAACCCAATAAGGAGACATTCCTATGGATGTCTTGTAGGCACTCTTGTAAGGCCAAAGAGCTTTCTCCAAGCGCAAACTCCAACCCTTCCTATTGGGTTAGATAGTCTTTTCCAAGATTTGTTTTATTTCTTGATTGAAGATCTCTGCTTGTCCATTAGTTTGGGGGTGTATTGCATGGAAACTTTATGCATAACCCTAAACTTCTGAAGTAAGGCTTCCATGGTGCAATTACAAAAGTGTGATCCCTGGTCACTGATCAATGCTCTAGGAAATCCAAACCTACAGAATATACGTGACTTGACAAATCTATAACAACACGAGTATCATTAGTACGAGTGTTGTGATGACTCTAAAATACTCTAGCTCTGATACCACTTCTTTTGGGACAACCCTTCTAGTACTAAAGCTCGGACATCACTTTAATATAGCAACTCAGAAAACACCAAAATATGACACCAATTTTATTTTTATACAAGTATAAGTATAAATACATTTCCTTTTTCACAAGAGAGGGTTAACATGCATATGTAAATTATATTCAACATCTTAACATTCCATAGATAGATCATCATCTCATCATCAGTAATAAAATAAAGAAGAATAAATCACAATTCCATAATCTGAAAATACCTCCATATATTAAATTACCAGTTGATCCAACAAGGAAAATAGTCATAATACTTAAACATAGCTTAAAACATTATCTAAATACATAATATAGCATAATCAGACTCCTTTACAATAGTTCCCCCAATACATAAACAAATAAAATCACATCAGACACAAGGAGAGTAATCCTCGATAGGATCAAACCCCCCCTCAGAAGAAGTAGGGGAACTAGAACTAGAAGCAGTAGTAGGATCTTCATCACTCTCCTTAATCCATCCAGTCGTGCGAGGAGGTGAACGAGTGATAGTGAAGGGTGAAAGAGTAGATGGGTAGGCAGGGTGCATATAAGATGGCATAACCTCATAACTAACAGAGGATTCCACCACATGGACATCTCTCTCAGCTGGTACAGGTGGGGAAGTAGGGTGCATAGAAGGAAAAGGCACGTGGTGCAGGAGCTAGTCTAGAAATAGAAGTATGAGGATCAACTGACATAGGAGTTAGGATAGCAGACAAAACAAGGTAGGGTAACTGAGTATCACTTGGAGGAACAGAAAACACTATCTCTATGGGGGTATCAGCAACATACTAGGTGATCCATGAGCTATCACTCTCCTCTCCATGAACCACACGACCAAGTTAGTGGAAGATACTCTGCTAGGCCACGACGTCGAATACCCATATGTCCTTCTCAAAAGGAAGGATTCATACCTTCACCTTATTCCTGTCCATCTATATGTACAGAAGAAAAGAACAACACAATTCAAAGGGGTGAGTTCTCCACACATAAACAACAACCAATTAGCCATACCCCAAGGAAGGCGACATCACAATCATAAACAATTCCAACAATCAGTATACACCATCATCAAGTACTCACTAATATATTAGCATAATAAGCATTATTCATATTCATCACCAAATTCATAATCAATCAACCATTCCTAGTAGTAATGCATATAATGCATGAATGCAAGTTTCATCCTCACCCATATAGTCTCTCATGTTTCAATAGTATGCAGTTGATGCATGGGGATCCCATTACATTATGATTGGCGACTTGCCCAACTTCTAGCATAGAGTTCCATATAGATAGATTTAAGTCGTAAGGCAATTAAAGGACTTCATTTCTTGCATTTAGATTGGCACAATAGAATAGAATAGAAATAGCATTAGCATTAGTAAAACACCACTAGTGTTTGGCCCAAGAGGGGTCTTTTCGGGAATGGACCTCAACGACCATAGAATATGTAGTCCTTGTCAGTTTTGGCTAAAGATTGCAGTGGGTCATGACCCAGCCACAGGGAGCTTCATTGTTACCACTTAGGTCAAACTTTTCCCTTTTTGTCAACCCTAGTAGGTCTACTCAGGACTGAACCTACAACACCTCCAAGCTGCGCTACAGTAATTGCCTTTCAGTCATTCAAGAAATAGAATGATGCATGATGTAGTATTTTTCAGTTTTCTTTAATAGTTTTCTCATTTCATTTAGCTGCTTTAAGGCTAGGGCACAGCAGAATAGAATCAAAAGCCATCATAGGCATAGTATCATGGATAGATTGCATGAGTTTCATAGTAGTTTAATAGAGTAGTGCCAAGAATTCATAGCATAGATTAAAATTTTCATCGTCCATCACCTTTATAGACCATAGCATATTCTCATAATAGATTTAATAGATTCATAGTTTCATACTCATAAACATCTTAGTGCAACATTTTAGAAGACAAAATCATAGCTTAGTCAATTCATATGACTCATCATCCTTTTGAGAAATCCAAACTCTAATATTTATATTCTCCTTTTCAACTCACTCAATTTCTTTCATATTACAAGCCTAGTCCTTTCGACTTAATCAATTTTGTAACATCCTTTTTTTATTTAGAATGATAAGAAAATAATTTCGTAATTAAAAAGTAATAATTAATTTAAATCCATGGCCAATCAAGTATAATATGTTGAATTATAAAACATTTCATTTATTTTGCTTGAACTTATAAAAATTTAGAGAACGAATTCGTGGAAGTAAAATAAATAAAAAAGGAAACGTGAAATAATATTTATAGATATATTGTTCTAAAGAGTTTACAGTGAGTTAACCTTAACAAAATATACATCATGACTCTTTTACAACATTTACAAAGTACAAAATATAACAAGTTCTAATAAGCAGCTTATCTACCAAAAGACTGAAGAGACACTAATCAACCTCGTGCCATCCATCTATTATCGCAATATCGTTAGAATCGAGATTATCATTTAACCCAAGATATAGATCACCAGAGTTTGTGGTAACCTGGGTACTAGTAATCCGCTCAAACGTTTATCAAGATAGACCTTCAAGATGATAGTGATCGTGATATGTAAACACATAGGTCAAAGCTACTAGAGTCCTCACAGTGCCAGGAAATATGTATACACAGAGGGTGTGATGGATTCTACTTATAGGAAAATCAAAAGGGACACTATAGGCTAATTTCATTTCCATCATTATAATATCCCGAGGCACATCATTAACATGTATAGCCATCCTAAACTAACATAATCTCTAATACTCGTTAAATACATGATTAAGTCTACTAATTATAGAACTATCTACAAGCCTAATTCCCTCTCTCGGTGTTATCATCCTAGTTTCCTGAAATATTCACCTACGAATGAGTCTCTAGTCATATTACCAAGCATACATTCATAATTTATTCACACCATAAAACAAAGGTAATATAGCAATCAATTATATCACAAAATCATACCCATGCATTCCAAAAACAGCTTATTCCTCTTCATTTCTCTCTTAATACTCAGGGTTCTCATTTCACTTTTACTGTCCTTGGGATACCTCGAGGTCTTCCTTAGCATAGATAGTCATTGGATAGCTATAGCTACACGGATACAACATGTGCTGACCCAGCCTTTTTTAGCAAAAGTATGGTTAGGAGTATTAGTCAGAAAACGAGTGTAAGGCTTGTGGTACTCCTACTCTCATTTGTTTTGTGTAATTCAAGAGGAGCATCCACCATCCACCATCCTTCATCTTCCACACTCTCAGTGTACCTCTGAACTATCGATACTAGTCCTTATCATATTCCCTTCCTATTTCATTTCTCTTTATCTGTATTTCCATTTCATGTCTATATTTTTTATTATCTATTTACTTAAATATTATTCACACTTCTATCTCTGTATTTTACTCTAGTTTCATTATTACATCATACATCATTCAATAATTGTTGATAGTTAGTCACCTCGGACTCAGTCCACCATATACATGCATGTACACTTAAAATAAAGATCATACACATCATCAAACACCACAAAACATGCTTCAAAGATAACAAAAACATGTTCTCACCCAACATATACTCAAAATCTTATATTTCACCATAGCCTTTTTCATGAGCACAAGCAAACCACTTTTTTAGTGAAAAATTAGAGCTCTCCTTACCTTCAAATAAAATTTTAGTAAATGGTTTTTGATGATTCTTGCTTAAAATGTGGGGTCCTTCCTAGATATCACAAGATATCTCATTCAGATAAGGAAAATCAAGAAAACAACCAAAGGAATGAAGAACCAAGCCTCAAGAACTTACCAAGAAGTAAGGAAAGTGAACTCCCAAGCTTAGATCGGAGAAAGGTTGAGATCTTTCAAGATTTTTCTGAGAAAAAGAAGAGAGAGGTTAGAGGGAACATAGAAGGTCATAACTTGGATTATAATCTAAGTTTCTCGCGACATCCTTGCTACAGTGAGTCAATTCTCACTGCAGCGAGTGATTCTCACTACAGCTAAAAAATCAGATAAAATTGCACTTTGCTGTCTGCCATTCTAGCTACAGTAAGAGCTCCTTGCTACAGCGAGAGAGCATCAAAATGCCTGATTTTGGATGCTGATTTTGTGCTACAATGAGATACATCTCTCTACAATGAAAAATCCTGCAACTCAAGCATATAAAATTTTCCTAATTTCAAGCAACATGCATTAAGAATTTATACTAAATACAAAATTAATAAATACTAAAATAGGGGTGTTACAAATCTCTCACCTCTTTAAGAATTTTGCCCCCAAAATTCACTTAGTTAAAAGAGATGAGGATAGGCCATCCTTATTTTATCCTCAAGCTCCCAAGTTGCATCTCCTTCATCATTTGCACTTCATATCACTTTCACTAGAGATATCTCTTTGCCCTTTAACTGCTTGACCCAATGATCAGCAATCCTCACTAGAAATACATCATAAGAGAGGTTCTCTCGAACTTGGATAGGATCAAGTTCGATCACATGAGATGGATCTAAGATGTATTTTCTGAGTTAGGACACATCGAATACTGGATGTAGATTTGAAAGTTTGGGTTGCAAGGCAATTCAGTAAGCTACTAAGCTAACTCTTTGCAAGATTTAGAAAGGTCCAACAAACTTAGGTAACAACTTTCTGGATTTCAAGGCTCTACCGACTCTAGTGATAGGTGAAACCTTCAAAAATACATGATCCTCCACTTGAAACTCTAACAGTTTTCTCTGGCCATCATAGTAACTATTTTGTCTGTCTTAAGAAGCCTTGATCTTCTCCTTAATCTTCTTGAATTGATTGTTCTACCTTTGAACTAAGTCAGGTGCATACAGAATTGTCTTTCCAGACTTATACCAACATAACGGTGTTCTGCATTTCCTTTCATATAATGCCTCATCCGGTGCCATCTCGATACTAAAGTGATAGCTATTGTTATAGGTAAATTCCACTAAGGGTAGACATTCCTCCCAAGTCCCTTGTTGTTCTATCACGCAGGCTTGTAGTAAGTCGTCAAGAGTTTGGATGGTTTAGCTCCGTTTGTCCATTGGTTTGAGGATGATATGTTGAACTAAGTTTCAACTTAGTCCCCAATGAGCTTTGCAAGCTTTCCCAAAATTTGAAAGTGAACCTTGGATCTCAATTAGACACAATGCTTGTAGGTACTCCATGTAGCCTAATTATCTCCTTGGTGTACAACTCTGCTAGCCTCTCTACCTTATACCTCATGTTGACTAGAAGAAAATAAGCAGTCTTGGTTAGTCTGTCCACAATCACCCATATCCAATCATGATTTTGCTTGGTCTTTGGCAGACCGGACACAAAGTCCATGGAGATGTCATCCCACTTCCACTTAGGAATTTTTAGTGGTTGTAACTCTCTTGACATGCGTTGATGTTCCATCTTTGACATTCTGCAAGTCAGACATTTTGCCACATACTCTGCTAGTTCCTTCATCCCATATTACTAAAAGTTTTTTCCCAGATCTTGGTACATCTTGGTCGATCCCGGGTGGAAACTCAGTTTACTTTTGTGGCCTTCTCCCAAAATCATCTGTTTTAACTCTTAGTTTTTAGGGATACATACTCTATCCTTGAATTTTATTAACCCATTTGAATCATGATGAAATTCTAAGCTTTTGCCTTCATCCTTCTGGCGCATTATCTCTTACAAATAGAGATCTTGTTGCATAGACCAAACCTAAGTCGAGAATCATTACTGATCTTCAAAGTCCCAAGATATAGACTGTTAGGTCATAGCTCCACCGCTAAGTTCAAATCGCTGAATTCTTCAATTAGCTTCCATTCCTTCACCATCATGGCCAAGTTGTTCAAGAACTTTCTACTTAACATATCTGCAACCACGTTCACTTTTCCCGGATGGTAGAATAATGCGAAGTCGTAGCCTTTTAGGAATTCCATCCACCTCCGTTGCCGCATGACTCTTTCTAGTCGAATAAGTACTTAAAACTTTTGTGGTCGCTAAAGACTTTGAATCTTGCTCCAAAGAGATAGTGTCTCCTGATGAATCCATATTTTATTGGATTTTTACTTGTCATTTTAGTGTTCCTTAATAGAAAAAGTAGACTTATGAAGTATAAATAACATAAAAACATCATTTTGGTCAAATTTCATAGATTTCTTAATTTTTGGTTAGTTTACATTGATTTACATAGATATAATTTGCAATTTTGATCAATTGAATAATTGTGCATGAATTTCTAGACTCATTACATGGATTTTTAGCCTTTGAGAAATTTTGAGTTGAAAGTGACCACTTTCAGAAGTGATAGTTGACACTACAGCAAGCTAGATCCAGAGGGCAGGCCAGAGTAACCACTTTTAGAAGCAATAGTAATCACTCTAGAGTCAAAGGAAGCACCAAACCTGCGCGTGTTTACTCTTAGAAACGATAGTAAACACTCCAGAGAGCCTTAGAGTTTAGGACCCTGTGCGTGTTTACTCTTGTGAACGATAGTAATCACTATGCTCACGCGTGTTTATTCTTGTAAATGATAGTAATCACTATGCTCAAGAGTGTTCACTGTCGTGAATGAGAGTAACTACTCTAAAGGCATCAACTTTTCTATATATGGATTTTTACCATTTAGGGTAAGGGAGGAGAGCTTTTACACACTTTAAGATTGCTTACCAATTTAGGAACACTTGGAGAGTCTACGGTGGCCTTGGGTGACAGCCAAGGGTCCAACCTAGGATTTGATTTTCATTTTCTCCTTACTTCTCTTTGATTTTTGTATTGATGTTATTGATTTCTCTTTACTTTCATTTTGTAATTGTGAGACCCATCCTCATGGAGGGTTAATTTTCTTGTAATCTCTAGTGAGTTCATATGGATTTTTGAATTCTTGTGTTTTTGAATGTTAATGCAAATCTTTTTCTTCCTCCCAAACTCTTGAATCAAATTAATGGTTGAATGAGGGGAACATTGCGTAATAAACCCTAATTCGTTTTAAGGAAATTCTAAATTTGAATTGCTTAATTCTTGTTTAATTCCCAGATTACGTAATCAAGGAATGAGAGATTGGAGTTCATTGGATTGCTTAATTCATATGAAAACATAAGGTTGATTTTCGCTTGTTAAATCAACCTAATTCTGGGAGGAGAGGAAGAGTATTAAATCTTGAGAGGAATAGCGATAGAGTTTATATAATTGAACTAGGGGTTACTACATTTTATCGAATGAACTTTGCAATTTAATTTTCTGCTTAAGTTGATTAAACTTGAAATCACAAACCCCCATTTTTACTTGCTTTCTAAATTCATTGCACACTACATGTTTGGTATTTGGTCACTCATCCAATGATTCACGGGAGATGACCTAGGCTTGCATCCTAGACTACATAAATTTTTCTGCATATTTTGATGAAGGTTGACGACAAATCTTTTTGCAAATGAGAAAATATTTTGATCACCAAATTGGTACTGTTGCTGGGGGATCATTGGTGCTTGATTAGATATTAAACATGTTATATGTTGTTTTGTCTTTATGTTCTACATGTTAGTGTGTTTGTTTTATTTTGATTTTTACATTGTGGTAGGATAAACATAATTCTGAATGTGTAGTTGCTTTGTCGTACGAATTTTGTTGCATTTTTCTTCAAACTTTTTGCTATACAATTCTGCATAATTCTTGCATTTTGCTACATAAACTTCTACACTTTTCTTTCCTTTAAATTTTGCAATTCTGCATTTCATTTTTGTTTCTAATTTTATGCACTTTGCTTGTTGCATTCTGCATTTTTCTGCATTTATTTTCTGCTCCATTTTTGTTCTGTTTTAAATTTTCTGCTGCATAATTCTGCATAATTTTCTGCATTCTATTTTGCTCTTGTTCTATTTAACTCTACTGCATAGTTTTCTGTTTCCTACAGATTTTTGCATTTGTTTTCTGCTTTGTTTTTGTTGTTTTTCTACATTCTGATGCATAATTTTTCTGAATAATTCCCATCCTGCATCATTTTGTTATATAGTGACTCTATTTCCATTTCTTTTCCTACTTCTTCCTCCTATCTTTTCTCTCTGATTTTGATAATATGGCTGAGAGAACTTTTCATGATGCTGATCATAGAAGACTAGAAAACAAGCTAGATGATTTAGCTTCTTTGATCAAGTAGTTAGCATTGTCACAAATGGCTACAATGTTATGTGAAATCTGTACTTCACCTGAACATCATACTGATTTCTTCTGTCCTACATTGTATGAGCCTGCAGGTTGGATCAATCATCAAAAGTTGGGATAGGAGAATTTTACATAATAGCAATATCAACCTCCACCACAAACTACTGCACCTTCCAAGAATGAGCCTTCCTTGGAAGAGTTGATGAGGGAAATGGCAATTAACGATCTGAATTTCCAGCTAAGAACAGAAGCATCCATTCAAAACTCGGAAAATCAGATTGGAAAGTTGACTTTCACTTTTAATCAATTGTGATCTCAAGGTTCTGGTAATCTATCTGCACAACTATCTGTCAATCCAGAGGATGCTAGTGCCAACACCTTGAGATCAAGAGAGACCATTCAAGACTTGCAAGAGCAGCAACTAATAGATGAAGATGTTCATGCTACTGCTCTAGCAAGTGATTACAGCTCAACAAATGTAGATTTTGCTCATACTCTTCATGTCACAGCTACTATTGCAACAGAAAATTTTGAGCAACTTGTTCCTCTTTCATTTCATTAAGTTTTACATGATAATTCGTTGAATGATTTAGTGGATGATAATTTGTCTGAGTTTTCAGATTATATTGATTATCCTAGCTTAGCCATTTATTCTAATTCTATTACTTGTGATGCATGTAATGATTATGCAAAATGTACTTTTTGCACTGAAATTGATACATATATGTATGGTGATTATGGTGCAGCTAGTGCAAATTTTGAAAAAGTAAATCATGATGCATCCATTAAGCCATTGCTTGAGCAGTTGAAGTATGAAGATTACATTGTTGAATATCTAATAGAGCAGCCAAAATATAGCAAGAGTACACAATATTCTGCACATCAAGGCAATGAAGAGCATGAAGATAAGCTCATTGAGTTCATGAAGTAGTTGGAAGTCCCTTCATGGTTATTTCTTCCACGTTTCCAATTAAATAAAGTGCTGCAGATCTTTGAGAAACAAGAGGAATATCTAGGGGTACAACCCAAACTATTACCAACAAAAGTATCTCCTAGAATTAAAGATCATAAGGCGTCAAGCTACTGACGTTAAAAGAGCGCTGTGTGAGAGACAACTCACAGTTTTCTTAGAAGATTTTAATTTATTTTTTGCATTCAATAATGGTCTTGCATTTGAGTTGGATAATTCATGAATTTTCTACACAATTTGGCTACACAAACACTCCACTTTGCAGTAAGCTTGTTAATGACATGTGTTTCTGTATAATTTCAGTTTTGCAAAGGGAAATATCAAATTTTGGACCCAATTTCTGCATAAATTTAAGAAAATTTCAAGTGCAGCAGGGAAGTGACCACTTTCAGAACTTAAGGTAGTCACTTTGGGGAAAAATGAGAGTTTATCATGAAGGTAATCACTTTCCCAAGCAAAACTAGTTACTCTCAGTCCAGGTATACATCTTTGCTCTCTGAAGTGACCATTTTCAATGGTCAGAGTAACCACTCTCAGCTAAGGTATGAATTTCTATTTTCTGTAGTAAACACTTTCATAGCTGATAGTAGTTACATTCAAGATTTTTGAGCTAAATGGGATGCGCATGTTTACTTTCACTTACCATAGTGAACTTGCGTAACACCCCTAAGGGTAAAAAAAAAAAAAAAAGCCATAGTAGTTATTATCAGTTACCATAGTAACTACATGCACCAGAGTGATCACTATTGCTTACCATAATGATTACGTGCACCTCACTCACTTCATCCACCTCTCTGGAGTGATTACTTTCACTGTGCATAGTGATTACTTTGCACAGCCAAACCACATAACCATTATTTTTGCACAGATTTCTGCTATGATTTCACCCAGTTTGATGGAACTGACACGCAATTTGCATCCTTGAAATGCTTTTTGTGACTATTTTGCTACATAAAATTTTTCATGCCTGCACCTTAAAGTAATCACTATCACTAACATAGTGCTTACTTTGGCACTACACTTCTTCGTAGTAACCATTTTGAATTGTATTTTTATTATGAATTTGGGCATAATTTTAAAGCTGTCATTACTGTATTTGCATAACTGCTGTTGCACTATGCTATACCTACACTTCCATATTCTACAGCATCAATTTTTCTGAAATTCCCTACACATTTGTTACACACCTTTGCTGCTTATAATTTGTGCATTCCACTCACTATTTTCTTGTCTCCTTGTAGCAAAATGGTGATTACACCAAAAAACACTCCAAATACCAAAGAGGAAAGACTGTTGGAACACCTTGCTTCCTTTAAGCTCCTCAGAGGAGGAAGAAGGAGAGGATGCAACTGTTATTCTTTCTTCCTCCAACTCAAATGAAGACCTAATCTAGTTTTAGTTTCTTTTATGTCATTTACCTTTTAGTTATTTTTATTTCATTTCCTTGTACATATTACCCACCATTTCCATAGTTGTTACACTATCACTTTTCTTTTAGTGCTTTACTTTTACTTTACTGCTTTATCTTTCAATAGTTACTTGATGCTTTCTTCTCTTTTATATATAAATATCTGTCCAGTCTCTAGACTTCCTTTTTGTGCTGAATCCATTGTGCATCTCTCTGCAAAGTGTACCCTTAGTCCCATCAAGAGGAGCATCAATTTGATTCCTGAATTATGAGCCATCATCCGTGAAAGGGGAGTGATCTCTTTGCTTTTATTTCATGACTGCTCAGTCTAAATTCCTTGCACAGTAATAGCCAAAAACATACAAAAATATATTTTTCCTTTGTGTTTTTGTTTTTAATTTAGTCCAATTTTGTAATTCCAATTTTACATTCTAATTGCACTTCCCATTCAACTCACAATCATTCTCTATTTTGTACATATTTACCATTCCTACCATACTGAACATATTTTCTTGAAAGGTGAACTGTACTTACATGTTGCTAAGTAATTATCACCTTTTGCCATGGTAGAGAATTGGGCCTCAAATTTCTTTTCTGTGTGCACTTTACATGTATTTTTGCATTCATCTTCTAGAACTTGTCTTGTTTCTCAATTGAATATGCATAGTGAAATTTTTCATCTAGATGATTGAGGCCTTCTTTGCACACACCCACCCACCCTAGAACACCCTTGCACCTAATTTTCCTTGTTCCACATTTTTTTTTTTGCCAAACTTAGTCTATAAACATATTTCCTTACCTTAAGAGAGGTATTTCTTTTGAGTTACATCAAGAATGAATGCAAGAAACTAAGTTTGGGGTGCTAATTATTACTGTAGTTGCTTGAGGACAAGCAAAATCTTAAGTTTGGGGTGGTGAACATCATACATGTTAATAAAACATGTAAAAAAAATTGTTTGAAATTGAAGAAGAGAATGATTGTCAAAGTCCATAAAAAATTGATGATGAATGAATGAGAAAGAAAGAAAAAAAATACAGCAAGGGCCTTAAGTTGAAAAGAATCCCACATAAGGCAAAATAATGAAAAACATGGTGAAAAAATGTTTGAACCTTATAAACTGCATCATTTAATACATTCCATTCTAGTTGTTGTACTCATTCACTTAAAGGAATTCCCTCCTCTTATAAACCCACTTGAGCTTTTGTCCTTCCTTGATCAAAATTGAACCTAACCTAACCCTATTTGTGACTAACAAAGCCCTTATGATAGGTGGTTCATTGTATCTAGGAAAAAGAGATTGAGAATACAGGCAAGCATATGGTAGGGTGAGGCAAAATGCATGAATTGAGAGAAACACTTAGCGTAAAACATTAATGAGTGAAGAGTGAAACACTATACAATGAGCTAGATGATTTCTTTGCATTATATGGATTACATCAAACCTTGCTGGATTTTTGTTTTAGTTTAGTGGGACTTTGCATGAAAATAATTGATATGAGTATGATTGCTTTGTTGAATGAATCCATGCTTTTGGAAATATTGGAAGTGTTAATTGGAGTCTAAAATCAGAATGGAAATCTTTGAGATTTTTTTTTTGGATAAATCCAACCCTTTACATTCAATTTTCTTAAGTTTTGATTTGCTTGAGGACAAGCAAAAGTTTAAGTTTGGGGTTGTGATGAATCCACATTTTATTATATTTTTACTTGTCATTTTAGTGTTCCTTAATAGAAAAAGTAGACTTATGAAGTGTAAATAACATAAAAACATCATTTTGGTCAAATTTCATAGGTTTCTTAATTTTTGGTTAGTTTACATTGATTTACATAGATATAATTTGCAATTTTGATCAATTGAATAATTGTCCAGGAATTTCTAGACTCAGTACATGGATTTTTAGCCTTTGAGAAATTTTGAGTTGAAAGTGACCACTTTCAAAAGTGATAGTGGACACTATAACAAGTTAGATCCAGAGGGCAGGCCAGAGTAACCACTTTCAGAAGCAATAGTGATCACCCTACAGCCAAAGGAAGCACCCAGACCTACACGTGTTTACTCTCAAAAACAATAGTAAACACTCCAGAGAGCCCTAGAGTTCAGGACCTTGTGCGTGTTTACTCTTGTGAGCGATAGTAATCACTATGCTCGCACGTGTTTACTCTTGTAAATGATAGTAATCACTATGCTTGAGAGTGTTCACTGTCGTGAATGAGAGTAACTACTCTGAAGGCGTCAACTTTTCTATAAATTCATTCATATAAACTTTATCCCTATTCCTCTCAAGATTTAATACTCTTCCTCTCCTCCCAGAATTAGGTTGATTTAACAAGCGAAAATCAACCTTATGTTTTCATATGAATTAAGCAATCCAATGAACTCCAATCTCTCATTCCTTGATTACGCAATCTTGGAATTAAACAAGAATTAAGCAATTCAAATTTAGAATTTCCTTAAAATGAATTAGGGTTTGCAATGCTCCCCTTATTCAACCATTAGTTCAATTCAAGAGTTTAGGAGGAAGAAAAAGATTTGCATTAACATTCAAAAACCCAAGAATTCAAGAATCCAGATGAACTCACTAGAGATTACATGAAAATTAACCCTCCATGAGGATGGGTCTCATAATTACAAAATGAAAGTAGAGAGAAATCAATAACATCAATACAAAAATCAAAGAGAAGTAAGGAGAAAATGGAAATCAAACCCTAAGTTGGACCCTTGGCTGTCACCCAAGGCCACCCTAGGCTCTCTAAGTGTTCCTAAATTGGTAAGCAATCTTAAAGTGTGTAAAAGCTCTTCTCCCTTACCCTAAATTTTATCGATTGAACTTTGCAATTTAATTTTCTGCTTAAGTTGATTGAACTTGAAATCACAAACCCCCCTTTTTACTTGCTTTCTAAATACATTACACACTACATGATATTTGGTCACTCGTCCAATGATTCATAGGAGATGACCTAGGCTTGCATCCTAGACTACATAAATTTTTCTGCATATTTTGATGAAGGTTGATGACAAATCTTTTTGTAAATAAGAAAATATTCCGTTCATCATCTCCAGATCTTCAGCAATCAATTATATCACAAAATCATACTTATGCATGCCAAAAAGCTTTACATATTCAACTTATTCCTCTTCATTTCTCTCTTAATACTCAGGGTTCTCATTTCACTTTCACTGTCCCTGGGATCCCTCGAGGTCTTTCTTAGCATAGATAGTCATTGGATAGCTGTAGCTACACGAATACAACATGTGCCGACCTAGCCCCTTTTAGCAAAAGTATGGTCAGGAGTTTTAGTTAGAAAATGAGTGTGAGGCTTGTGGTACTCCTACTCTCATTTGTTTTGCGCAATTCAAGAGGAGCATCTACCACCCTCATTTTCCCAAGATTTCTCAATCTTCTCTATCTTCCACACTCCCAGTGTACCTCTGAACTATCCATACTCGTCCTTATCATATTTCTTTCTCATTTCATTTCTCTTTATCTGTATTTCCATTTCATGTCTATATTTTTTATTATCTGTTTACTAACATATTATTCACACTTCTATCTCTCTATTTTACTCTAGTTTCATTATTACATCATACGTCATTCAATCATTGCTGAGAGTTAGTCCTCTCGAACTCAGTCCACCATATACATGCATGTACACTCAAATATAGATCATACACATCATCAAACACCACAAAACATGTTTCAAATGTAACAAAAACATGTTCTCCCCTAACATATATTCAAAATCATATATTTCACTACAGTCTTTTTTACGAACACAAGCAAACCACTTTCTTAGAAACAAAATAGAGGTCTCCTTACTTTTAAATGGAAGTTTAGTAGAGGGTTTTTAAGGATTTTTGCTTAAAATGTGGGGTTCTTCCTAAATATCACAAGAGATCTCATTTAGAAAACAAAAATCAAGAAAATAATCAGAAGAATAGAGAACCAAGCTTCAAGAACTTACCAAGAAGCAAGGAAAGTGAACTCTCAAGCTTGGATTGGAGAAAGATTGAGATCTTTTAAGATTTTTCTAAGAAAAAGAAGAGAGGTTAGAAGGAATGTAGAAGATCGTAACTTGGATTGTAATCCAAGTTTCTCAACATGAAAACTCTTAAATACCCCTTAAACAGAGAGAGCTCCTCGCTATAGTGAGACATTCTCTCGCTACAGCAAAAAATCAGATAAAATTGCACTTTGCTGTCTGTCATTCTAGCTGTAGCGAGAGCTCCTCGCTACAGCGAGAGAGTATCAGAATGCCTGATTCTAGATGCTAATTTTTTGCTACAGCGAGATACAGCTCGCTACAGCAAAAAGTCTTGCAACTCAAGCATCTAAAACTCTCTTAATTTCAAGCAACATGGATTAAGAACTTATTACAAATACAAAATTAATAAATACTAAAATAGGGGTGTTACAAATTTCATCACTCAATTCACGTGATCCTGTTATCTCAGATTCATCTTAATCATTCTACCCTTTCCATTAAACTCTTACCCATTCTAAACCATCAATTTCATCCCAAGCTCACATAATTGTTACCTCTTGGTTTTTCACTCTCCATTAAGGGAATTTAATCAAACTTAGACTCTTTCTAAGTCCTCTTTTATTCTCATGATTTTCAAGACCAAAATAGCCAATCCACTCCATATAATTACCCTGATTATTTTATTTTAAAACATCACCTCACTCATGATGATTATTTCTAATCTAACTTCCCTTCACATGGTCTTACCTCTTGGTTATTCTCTCTTTTCCCTCATAGAACACATGCTGATTTTTACTTCCACATGCTCATAATCTCATCATTTAGACAAATCATAGAGTTTCCATGAAGTCCACACATAGTCATAGTCCATTTTCGTTCAAACAGCCCCAGGGGCACCAAATTATCAAGTTCATAGAAGTCTTAGCACATTATTATAGATTATCAAGTCTTCCATAGTAGAATGCGGATGATGCATGATATTCAAGCTAGATAGTGATTTCATGGCACATCCATAGCAAACAACAAGTAACTTATAATTTTCCAGCCATGCATCACATCATGTTTCAAAATTAGCAACATAGAATTTTAGCATGTTTCCTCACAGTTTTTTTCCAGTGGCAAAGATTAAGGATGAATAGTGTTAAAGTTTCACATCATTCACACTTTTCCAGCATCTCACACATAAGTAAATTCAGAATTTTCCCAACACTATGACAAGGTCATCAAACCATACATCAAAGTTCACACAAAGTCAATTTACCAAGCTTGCAAGAAACTAGCAGCCATTCAATCACACATAGTCCAGCATAGATCCAATCACATCAAAGCCAAGGGTAATATTTTTCACTTTCACTTAGCACATTCATCATCTCAAATTCACTCAAGCCATATTCATGTTCTTTCCAAAATTTCAAGGTTCTAAGTATGAAAATACAAGTCCTTTTAATAAAACCAAAACTGTCCATAATTTTTCCACTAAGAGTCGTGACATGCAAGGTGGCAAACTAACATGCAAACACATTGCTTCATCATCCAAGTGCAAAATTTTGGCTAGAAGTGAAAATCAAGTTTGGAAGAGGGAAAATTGAAACATACAAGGCTTAGAATTTACATGCAAGGAAAGAAACTTGACATGCAAGCTCACGGTTCCATAGTTACAAAGGTATAATGTCAATCAAACATAAAATCCATTAGAGAAAGGCAAATCCATGACATGCACAAGGGAATCTCAATATGGAAGTACCAAAAATTCAAGCTTTCATGGAGGTCTTCTTATTAAAAGCAAAATCGGGCATCATGAGGTAAGAAGAAGGATATACAAAAGAAAATTACCATGCAAGGAAGGATTTCACAACACCATAGATTATTGTGTTTCATGTAAAAATGATGTGTATTATGAATATGTCATGGTTTGATTTATATGATGAAAAATATGTGTGAACATGAGAAATGACATATGTGAACATGTGAATATACTTGAAAAAGTATGAGATGGAAAAGGATATGATGTAAATAGTTATAGAGATACATTAGGGGAGTGGAAAATGGAGACGATATAGGATATCTTGCGAAAATGCAGGGTGATGAGTGACATTCGGGATTGTGCACAGAATATTGTGTACGAATGCACCACATGGCTGCATACTTGTTTCCCGATTTGACTCATGACCATTACCTTTGCTAAGGGGCTGTCTATTGCATGTGTTGTATCTGTATTGTATTAGGCAATCCAATGACTATTTACATGGATATGTAAGACCTCAGGATAGAGGCATCAGATAACTGTGGCCACAGGGCGCAGTAAGCGCAGGTAAAAGAAAAAAAATTGTGAATTTATGGAATATAATGTGTTTATGTGTTGAGATGAGAACTTGCTTTATATGACACTATGATATGTAATACCATGATGTTTTCTTAATCATGATAAGATGTGTTTTATGATGAGTATATGTTATGTATGAGTGGTAGGATAGAGACTCATCCTTACACAACATTTTCAGGAAACCAGGACAAATAGTATCAGGCTCACAATGCGTGGATGGATGAGAACTGCTATAGGACTTAGTTATTTTGAGTTATGTAATCGATATTTTTAGTTCTATAGCATTCTTTTGAAACAGTTGTAAAATTACTATTTCTTTTTGTTGTTGATGAAAATTTTAGAATCTTTGTTTTTCTAAAGTACTTATAAATTAATGAAATTTTACTCTGAGTCTTATATCATTTTATTGTTTCTTTCTCATTAGAGAGTTTTTGAAAAAAAATTACTTTACCATTTAAATTTTTATGAAAATTTATCATATATTGAGGAAAGAAATATAAGGCTTTACAAATTGAATAGGTTTGTAGATTACATGGACACAGTTTTGGGGTGATACAAATCCCAAAATTTGTACAAAATTCCAAAAGAAAGATTTTGGGACGGCATTGCATGAAAAATGATTGGATGATAAGGAATGTGATATGACTAGGTTGACACTTAGACAAGACATTTGACATGGTGTAAACTTTCAAAAATGTAATTAATTAGGCTTATCATGATGTCGACTATTTTGAAGACAAGGAAAGAATGTTTCATTATGATAATGGTTGCAATTTGGGGGACAAGAATCTCTTGCATGAAAATCTAGTGGCTGATATTAGATTTGGAAATATTTAAGGTAATGATTACGACGACTAAGTAATGATTAAGAATCAAAGGCAATGATTACAAAATATCACATTTTTTGAGGTAGAAAATTATGATTTTTCAATAATTTAAATAAGACAAAATTTTTCTTTTTGGACAAGATTCTCCCAAGGTACCTTAGCAATTATAAACGAAAATAATCAGGAAAATTTGGATGATATTGAAGCCAAGTGAATTGCATGTAGTTACTCAAAAAATGAAGAATTTAGACTTCTAAGTTAGTACTCCTTTCGGAAAGGAAAAATAGAATTTCCTGTGTCTAAGTACTCATTCTGATACTAGCAAACCAAAATTAGCAAACAAGTAAGACATAAGAGTTACTAACAAGGTTGGCAAAATTTGGAGCTTTACAAGTGTCCTTTGCCTCCACCCACTTGAAGACATAGTCCACTGCTAACAAAATATAAACATAGCCAAATGAAATAGGAAAAGGACGTATAAAATCTATACCTCATTGATGAATCCACATTTTATAGATATTTTATTTGTCTTTTTATAGATGTTTAATAGAAAAATGGACTTAGAAATTATAAATTGTATAAAAATCTCATTTAGGTCAAATATTATAGCTTTCTTAATTTTTGTCTTGTTTACACTAATTTTTGTGAAAATATTTTGTAATTTTGATCATTTGAATAATTATGCAGGAAATTCTAGACAACTTCTACGAATTTTTGGCTATTTGGAAAGTATGAGGTGAAAGTAACCACTTTTAGAAGTGATAGTAACCACTACAACAAGCTAGATCTAGAGGACAGACCAAAGTGATCACTTTCAGAAGTGATAGTGGACACTACAGAGACTCCAGAACACAACAAGCATGCACGTAGCCACTTTCATTTACCATAGTTGCTACACACAACAACGTAGCCACTATCACCTGCAATAGTGACAACTATAGAGAGGA